>OY755040.1:58282733-59740233 GCA_963576565.1 Aspidapion aeneum | reverse complement strand
AGACAGACAGACAGACAGACAGACAGACAGACAGACAGACAGACAGACAGACAGACAGACAGACAGACAGACAGACAGACAGACAGACAGACAGACAGACAGACAGACAGACAGACAGACAGACAGACAGACAGACAGACAGACAGACAGACAGACAGACAGACAGACAGACAGACAGACAGACAGACAGACAGACAGACAGACAGACAGACAGACAGACAGACAGACAGACAGACAGACAGACAGACAGACAGACAGACAGCCAGACAGCCAGACAGCCAGACAGCCAGACAGCCAGACAGCCAGACAGCCAGACAGCCAGACAGCCAGACAGCCAGACAGCCAGACAGCCAGACAGCCAGACAGCCAGACAGCCAGACAGCCAGACAGCCAGACAGCCAGACAGCCAGACAGCCAGACAGCCAGACAGCCAGACAGCCAGACAGCCAGACAGCCAGACAGCCAGACAGCCAGACAGCCAGACAGCCAGACAGCCAGACAGCCAGACAGCCAGACAGCCAGACAGCCAGACAGCCAGACAGCCAGACAGCCAGACAGCCAGACAGCCAGACAGCCAGACAGACAGACAGACAGACAGACAGACAGACAGACAGACAGACAGACAGACAGACAGACAGACAGACAGACAGACAGACAGACAGACAGACAGACAGACAGACAGACAGACAGACAGACAGACAGACAGACAGACAGACAGACAGACAGACAGACAGACAGACAGACAGACAGACAGACAGACAGACAGACAGACAGACAGACAGACAGACAGACAGACAGACAGACAGACAGACATACAGACAGACAGACAGACAGACAGACAGACAGACAGACAGACAGACAGACAGACAGACAGACAGACAGACAGACAGACAGACAGACAGACAGACAGACAGACAGACAGACAGACAGACAGACAGACAGACAGACAGACAGACAGACAGACAGACAGACAGACAGACAGACAGACAGACAGACAGACAGACAGACAGACAGACAGACAGACAGACAGACAGACAGACAGACAGACAGACAGACAGACAGACAGACAGACAGACAGACAGACAGACAGACAGACAGACAGACAGACAGACAGACAGCCAGACAGCCAGACAGCCAGACAGACAGACAGACAGCCAGACAGCCAGACAGCCAGACAGCCAGACAGCCAGACAGCCAGACAGCCAGACAGCCAGACAGCCAGACAGCCAGACAGCCAGACAGCCAGACAGCCAGACAGCCAGACAGCCAGACAGCCAGACAGCCAGACAGCCAGACAGCCAGACAGCCAGACAGCCAGACAGCCAGACAGCCAGACAGCCAGACAGCCAGACAGCCAGACAGCCAGACAGCCAGACAGCCAGACAGCCAGACAGCCAGACAGCCAGACAGCCAGACAGCCAGACAGCCAGACAGCCAGACAGACAGACAGACAGACAGACAGACAGACAGACAGACAGACAGACAGACAGACAGACAGACAGACAGACAGACAGACAGACAGACAGACAGACAGACAGACAGCAAAACAAAAAATTTCAAAATTACACTACTTATAGTAGTAGTGTGAACTAAAAAACATTATTTTTATCACAAATAGTTTTATTAAATTTACGACAACGCGATTTTTGTCCACTTCCACATTTGTTTTTCAATTCTTAAATCAGCTAGTGACCGGCCTAATTCTTTAAGTTTTAAATTTTTGCTCTAGCAAAAAACCACTAAACAAGTTTTTTAAGACGCTAATTCTAAAAAATAGAACAATATGCAGAGTACATGGGAATAATTTTTGTCGCGTAATTTAGAGGACCTAAAATAAAGCAGACATGCTCCACTCACAAAAACAAGACGACTCACAGATTAGGGTAGATATGATTAGTAAAAAAGTAGGGACACTGTTTTTTTTAGTTCAGAGTCTCATTGAGCGAGGCGTTGCAATCGGCCAGCTGGCGCACATTGAACCAAAATGAAACAATGCAAATATTTTGGCAGTAAATTTAGAAAATAAAACTACATATGTATGTGGGTAGGTATTTATTATAAATAACTTATTTTAATCTTTATTAAATGCATTTTTTGATTAAAAAAGAAAATAGCATAAAGTACGGCATCATGGGGTCTCGGAACCCCCAAGGCTCTCGGACCCCCCCCAAGGCTTTCGGGCCTCCCCCAAGGCGCTCGGGTCCCCCAAAGACATACTCCTGGGTGCGCCACCGATATATTAGGGGGACTAGCTCAGTTACAATATACTTTTGCAACACTTTTGTCAAGAGGTCGTGGTTTGGTTGCTAATTTTTTATACCACAGTTGTCCAGGTAGAATACTCAAAATACTTAAGGAATGTTCGGAGTATCCTAGCAATGCCAGACCAAGGTCACACAATGAATGCTGCTCTTCTTATCACTCATTATCAGTTACCTAAGCATATACACCAAATTACTATAACTGATCATCCTATCTGAGGGTTCCAGCTGCAGTAAAATTTGAATGATTTTCAGAAATTAGAACTGTGTCGGCTTTTGAACATGTGAATTCTGAACATAAGCCCCACCCTATATGGATATGTTAGTCATGTCAAGTCACCTCTGCAGCAGCTAGAAGAACATTTCCTGAAACAATATAAAATTTTATAATATAAACAATATTCTTTTTACGGAGTGTATAAATCCTATTTACCAAAAATACTGGAAAAGCAAACCGAGCCCAGCCCAACAAGGTTTGAATTTAGCAACTCGCAATCAGAGGATTAGGCGTCAGCGTAACTTGGAGGGGCCTGGCCCCCTCTGTTGGATCTCAGCCCCTTCTGATGTATCACAAGGCTCATCTCCCCCTACTGTAAAAAAAAATACAAATACAATAACGTATGAGTATCACAGAAAGCATGGACACAGCCCCCCTGCAAATTCACGCTGGCTACGCTGGTAGACGTGGGCATCTTTTTAAATAAACCATGAAAATTTATTTTATAGGTGACCTATGTTTATTTTATACTTACTTGAGATTACCAACAAATTGTCAATTTTTGCCTGGCTCGTTAAATTTGGTACACATAAAACTAAAACTCTTGGTAAAATCCGTACAAATTTTAGTTAAAAAAATTTTTAAAAATAATTAATTCTAGAACATTCAAGAACGCTCAGCTGGTAGCAGGTTGGGTGAGGAAGAGCGGGGGTCTACGGTGGCGCCGCGGTCGATGAGACCCTGAAGCTTGAGTGACCAGGCCCTGACACGGCTAACTGGCTGGCGTGCCCGGCACAAATTTTAGTTTGATTCTTCACCCCACTTCACACATGCGGCAGCCAGCACAAGGGACAGACAGTGGTCGCTCATTATCGATTCGGAGTGTGATCCACTGCATTGCACCGGGTTACACACATATTAAGATATTTTAAAAATAAAAAAAATGTTTTTGTGTTTGTTGCGGCACTAACCCCCTCCTCCGCTGCTACAAGCCGCCACTGTTTAGGTGTAACAGAATTTAACATACGTTAGACACAAATGATTTATTGACCAAAGCTTAGGTCGTATGGTTGTTAAAATAGCTTTTCAAATAAGATTTTACAAGAATTTTACTTGGATTAAATAATAGTTCACTGTCAATGGTAAAGTTTGGGTTTTTCAAGTTTTTTAGTTTTAGTAATTAATTATTTCTTTGATTTTCCAGAAATAGGTTTTTAAGTGAATATCACTTTGATCATTGCTGGGGAGACTTCGGACACTTGCATCATGATACAAAGTCATTGAAATTAACATTTTTTGGTTAAGTTATTTTCTTTCCAAATTCATTGGCGTTACACTAAAATAATTTAAATTGACATCAAACATCATAGGGCGGCATGGTAGTTAAGTGCCGTGGTATGGTCGTCGGCTTCACATGCAGAAGGTAGCAGGCTCGCCTCTCGAACGATGCAAAAACAAAAAAAAAATCCGTCACCTTGTCGCCCACTTCCTTTTCAGCGTTCAAAAGCCGTCATCGAATAAGTATGCGATGCGATGCTCGCAAAAATATGAGCTGACCTTGAGGAATATACGCAGGTGTGACTACACCTGCGTCAGGAGCCGACACGCAGCCAGCCGAGGAATCAGGGAAAATAAACCAGGAGCCTGCTATAAGTGCTATATAGTCGGAACCAGGATGGCGCCAGCATAAATCTCCTACAGTCAACTCACGACAACCACGACTGTTGCGCTAAAAAGGAAATAAGTATTTTTTCTGTAACCAAGTTCTGCTGGGACGATAGCGGTGTTAGATAGATGCAAGTCTAACATGTAGCAAGACCACTTTTCGGAAGGAGTGTAAAAGCGTGGGTCCACTGTGTATACTTGCTACGCTGTATAAAGATGCCTGCCCTCGAAAAAGAGGTGTCAGGCAAAATTAAGTCCTCTTAGAGAAAGAAAACTTGCATCCTAAGGGGCACGTGCATCAGTTTGATATATGAACGGACAAATCGGGGTTTGCGAAAAGGGCGCGCCGTGTGCCTAGTCGCTAGACCAAAAATGGTCTCCCCACTACTACTACTACTACATCAAACATCATGCAACATATAAACAAACACGTTTATCCGCACCCCCTGTATAGGTGTTGTTAAAAATCGTTTATTTTTATTTTTTCTCAGAAAATTAGGAAACCGTTTTATAATTGGAGGTGACTTTAATGCAAAAAATACCTACTGGGGATCTAGACTGACGAATTCTAAAGGAAAAGAACTTTTGCAAGCTATTAGTGAATATCAATGTGAGCCGATATCAACTGGTAAGCCCACATACTATCCAACAGATCCAGGAAAAATTCCAGATCTAATTGATTTTTTTATAGCAAAAAATATATCCTTAAGTTTTGTAGATATAGAAGAAAGTTTTGATTTACACTCAGATCATTCACCTATTATTCTAACTCTTAGTAAAAACATAATAAAGAAAGAAGCAAATATCTCACTAGTTAATAAACTGACTGACTGGATTAGTTTTAAACAAAGTCTGTCAGAAAAAATAAACCTATCAGTACCATTACAAACGCCAGAACAAATCGATAAAGAAGTTGATTATTTTGTTACAAATATTCAACAAGCAGCTTGGGAAAACAGTCCAAAACCAAAGAGAATTTTTAAGGGAAAAAACTGTCCAAAGGAAATTAGAGACCTTATATGGGAAAAAAGGAAACTAAGAAGAAAGTGGCAACAAAGCCGTGATCCTCGGGACAAAACAAATCTCAACAACATGACGCAGCGCATTAGGCGAGAAATTCGAGTAATAAAAAATGAATCTATTAACCATTTTCTTAATGAACTTACAGATGATAAAAATACCGACTATTCCCTTTGGAAAGCAACCAAAGATTTTAAAAGACCAATTATCCAAATTCCACCCATACGAAAATCTAACAACCAGTGGGCAAGGAGTAACGAAGAAAAAGCACATCAGGAAAACAAACGGCACAAAATTAGCTTGAAGTCTTGTTTTTTGTTGTTCCAATGTACGATCTAGTCTGAAGGGTGAGTAAGGAATTTTAAATATTTTAACAGTCCTTTTTAAATTTTAACATAGGTTTATAATGTGTACATTGTTGTTATTTTCTACATGGTATTATGGCTTGCTACAGGTTTTATTTGTTATTGTTGTTTTTATATGAATAGCTGATTGATCTCTTTGTGTGTATTTTATTGAGCCACCCATCAGTTACTATCGTGAAAAAAAAATTTTTTTGAACCTTTGTATAAAAAATTTTATATATGTATATTAAAAAAAAAGGAAGAAAAATAAACCATAATTATTTCTTTATATAAATAAATAAAAAAATCAGTTACATATACATTAAAAGGGAAAAAAATATTTAGGAAAAAAATAATATATTGTCAATAAAATCATTTTTAGATGTTATTTATTGGGAAAAGAATAATAATTTTTAATTGGTGATGTATTAATGTGCCGTATTTTGTATTATCTTACTAATGAGTTGTAACCTTTTTAGTCTGATGAAGACAGAAACCATTGTCGAAACGTTACCGATGGATTAAAACGTATATTTACCAGAACAACAGTGTCCTTATCCCCACTAAATTTACCTATAAGAAACACTTGGATTTTTTTAGAGGTAAGATTTTTTTTAGTTTATCCATGCATTGATTAATCACTACTATTATATTTTACGAAATATTGAAGAAAAACTAAACACTGTTTAGAGTCTTATCACCCTCCCCTACCGTTTAGTAGCGTTCGTTCGCACGTAGACTCAAGTCACGTAGTTTTAGAGCGTACACTTCAATCGCAAGGGAACGTTCTTAAATTACGTAACGCATTTTCAAGAAAAAACACATTTACATTATGTGTAACACAAGACTAAACAGGTGCCAGGTGCCTAAACGCGTGTGTGAATGCTTAACAGACATATCTCATGATGCATTTTACTAGTCGCGCGGTACAAACTTGTCTGAATTTTCTTATCAGACGAGTTTGTACGGCGAAACAAAAATTTGAGCTAGCCTAAAAATCCAAACATTCCGCTAATCACGCGAGGAACAAGACAGTTTTGGTGTTCACTCGCACGAGATTTAACCATCCAGTTTTACACCGCATAAAAGAGGAAAGGATAAAACCGTGTTGATTTTCACTCGATCTACTACTCTCCTAAGAACTCGCGATTGGAGTGTACGCTCTAAAAGTGCGTGACTTGAGGCTACATATGAACGCAGCTATTATTTCGTTATATGTTTGTATTTGGTATGTTTCAAGTTAAAGCGAAATAGAACTCGAAATTGTAACGATCTAAACTCAATTTTAGTTTCCCCAGTAACACATTTTTTTCGAACAAAACGATTCAATTTCCCTTGTCGAAATGTTCTATTCTCATGAACTTTATTCATTCCGAAAGTTTATCTAAACTGAAGTCAGGCATGAAAAGGTCAATGAAACCCGCATAGGAATTGGCCCTAATAAATGAAGTTGGAATATTTTATTAGCTTCAATCATGGGCCTGTAATATTATTTGTCATATTTATTTGGGGCAGTGATATAAAATAAACTCTTATAATACCTAAGGTTAATTAGATTTTTTATATTCATATTCAAAGTTTGAAAATTTAAAAAATATTTATTAAGTGTGAGATATTTGAACAACTTTATGCCGTTTGCATTGTGAATTAACTAAATTATTTTTATAAATTAATGCTTACACAAACTGCTAGTGCCAAGAAAATCATTTACTTGTAAAGCTGTCTGACACTTACTCTCTAAAATGTGTTCATTTGCGAGAAATAATTTTAAGATAGTACTTTTACGATAGTATTTGTTTAATAACAAAACACAAATATGTTAATAAAAAAAATACTCTGCCAATATTGCCCCTAAGCTCACACTAGGTACTATAGTTATAGTGTACGTGTGAGCTAATATAACTAAAAACTGAAATATATTTTATTTAACTTCAGACTAAATTACCTTTTGTTTGATACCACACAAGCCATGTTTTGACTTTAACTCAAATTTTTGAAATCTACCCCCACCCTTAAAAAAAAACAAAAAACTAAAATGTATTTTGTTAAACTCCGGACTCAATTACCTTTCGTTTGATATCACACACGCCATATTTTCACTTAAACTCTAATTTTTAAGATATACCCCCACCTTTTTTTTAAATAAATTAAAATGTATTTTGTTTAACTGCAGACTCAATTACCTTTCGTTTGATATCACACACGCCATATTTTCACATAAACTCTAATTTTTGAAATCTACCCCCACCCTTTTATTTGGTTTCTGTTCGGTGGATTTTGTTCATTTTTAAATGAAACCATCTCGACCCAAGACCCAGCCTAGGTACCAAATTTCATTAAAATCGGCCAAGCGGTTTTTGAGTTATGCGCGTTGGTCGTTACAGACATACAGACAGACAGACAGACAGACAGACATACAGACAGACAGACAGACAGACAGACAGACGGCGCAACAAAAAAGTTTCAAAATCATCTGAAACGCAAAGATATATAAAATTTTTTGAAATCGGAGCAACTTTTTTTTTCTCGAAAAAATTAGGATCACCATAGCTCACACTACTATAGTATAGTATGTGTGTGAGCTAATTTAATAACAAAAACACCCAACTGCTAAATTTACTTTTAGGTACTAGTCGCAGTTGAGTACCAAATTGTTAGGTATACCTATAATGTACGACATGCTTCCACTTTTGGTTTTGATGCACAAAGCGCACTTACGCAATTATGTAGTTTTGTATTTTTATGAATCAGGTTATTGGATAATTTTTTACCCAACTGCGACTAGTAGATTTAGCAGTTTTTTTATTTATTTTTTTTATTTCCAACTTTTAGGTTTAATTCGTACTCAACCTTATCAAAAGCACTATGCATTTACAATTCACTTAGCTTTACCCAAAAAGTACGTGTAGATTTTCTACGGACGCGAACAGTGTTACTTTCCATGGAGTGAAGGTGGGGGAGGAGAGAGGGAGGAGGGAACTAGTAGAATGGTGTCGGAAAAAATCTTAAAGCGTGTGCCGAAATAATTTTTGAAAACGCTCTAAATTTGTGAAAGATATAGCTACAACTATTACTAATAAGAAGGATGTTGAGAAGAGAGGGTGAGGAAGGGGGAAACTAGTAAAATGATGTTGGAAAAAAATAATTTTTGAAATCGCTCTATATTTGTGAAAAGTATAGCTACAACTATTACTAATAAGGAGTGAGGAGAGGGAAACTAGTAAAATGATGTTGGAAAAAAGTCTTCAAGCGTGTGCAGAAAGAACTTTTGAAATCGCTTTATATTTCTGAAAGTTATAGCTATAACTATTACTAAAAAGGCTGGCGGGGAGGAGAGAGGAAGAGGCGGGGGGGGTGGGGGGCTAGTAAAATTGTGTTGGAAAAAAAATCTGAAAGCGTATGCAGAAATAATTTTTGAAATCGCTCTATATTTGATAAAATTATGCAAATATGATTTTTGAATAGGAGGTATAACCATTGGGACTTGGGTCGGACTGTATGGAGGATGGTCCAACAATTCGACATTTTGTTGGGTTAAAAATTTCATAGTTTTTTGTGTTTTGTGCGGGGTTGCATTTTCTTGGTGATGAATGATTCGTTGTTCGGGGATCGTTTTTCGAAGCTCAGCGATGAATTTCGGCAAATAAATGATGGTGTGTCAATCGGCTGTAACAGTTCTTTAATCTTTCAGAGGAATTGTTGCTACATGCCCTGCTTTTGAGAAAAATGTCGCGACCATCTTTTTGGATACACTTCGAGAAAGGACGACTTTTGTTGACTTTACTTCACCTTGGAACACCCAAACAGACGACTGACTGTTATTTTCTGGTGCATATGAGTAAATCCACGAGGTCTTTGAAATCCCCAATAAAGCCTAATCTCACATGTCGATCTTCTGTGCTAAGCATGCATCGATGTTTTTCTGGTGGCAGCCGTTTTTGATGCACCTGGCCTTGGATCGTCGCTATGGCTAATCCATCTACGCTTGAATTCTCCATAACACCGAGAAACTGTCGACTGATATGGTGCTTTATTACCGAAAACAAAAATCAACTCGGCAAGGCATTCTTGTTGAGATAATTTCCTTCGAAAGTTGTAAAAAATTATAGCCCTAAAATGTTCTCTGTTTAATTCCATTTTTCTAGTGTTAACTAAAAAATTTACTGTAGACATAAAACTACATATTCTATCGAACTGACGTTTTTAATTGGATCAGTGTCGCCCTCTATGTTCCTATGTGCAAAATATTAAAGGCAGCCCTACCTATAAACAGGTCAATTTTAATTAATTTAATTTCTAGTATTTTAAAAAACAAAGTATATTTTTTGCCTTATATAATGCGAATAAAAAAGTTAAGCTTAAACTAGGTAGACATTTATAATTTTTAGCTCGGCGTAATATTCTCAGAAACTGCATGTCACAAAGCCAGCTTGAATAGCGAGTTGGAAACTATAAAACAATGATTCAAGTGCAAAATATGCGCTGTACTTGCCAGGCAGGGTGAGTAATCTAAGTGCACCCTATTTATATAATTTATGCTCACCAAAATATAGACCAAAGCAAAATAAAATTTAATAATAGATATAGCTAGATGTTTAAACATATGCTACCTACATTAAATAAAAAAAATGGATCCATGATTGAAGTGACACCTTCCTAGCCCTTTAGCATGCTCCAAGTGAAAAACCTGTTCTACTATATTCCGAAAAACTCATATTGGTGCGATGGTTCGTTAAAAAGTTAGCATATTTTCAATTTTTAAACTGACCAAAATCTAGCCAGCTCTTTACAGTATAGTACGGTATTTTACCTGAAATTTTATGAAAATCGGTTCAGCGGTTTAGCAGCTTTCGTGGTCCGGTCAAACATACACACACACTGACAGACGTCACGACAGTGGTGGATCCAGGGGGGGGGGGCACTAGGAGCACCTGCCCTCCCCGAGAATTTTTTGGATATACAAAAAATGAGTCAAAATTAAGGTTTTTGCTAATAGAAATTCAAAATTTTTGCTTGCGGCACATGAAACTGTCTATTGTTATTATCATCGAAATTACAACCACTTTTATTAATAAATTATCCCGAATATGTAGCCTAAACTTGCAAAATATTTTGTAAAGGTGTATGTAAGATATTGTACTTTTTAGTTCTAACTAGTTTAATAAAATGCTGCTTAAAAAAATATATACCGTTTTTGACCAACAGAGAATATCACCTAAAGTGCCCCCCCCCCCCCCGAGACCGAACCGAACCGAACCGAATTTTCGCCGTTATAGTGGCGCTAGAGGTAGTTGCAAATGCAAAGTATGAGGACCGCAGTTTGACAATGGATAGTTGTGTTCGAATTTTTGTAAATTTAACTAAGTTGACGCTATAAAGCCACCATGAAAAAGAAATTCATAAAAAATGGGTAAAATCTAACTTAAAAATAAAATTATATTATTATTTTTTCCATTTTAGCTGCAAAAAGACCCTCCAAAAAATTGAAATTTTTAGTTCTGTTTCAAGATTTCTCAAAAACTAAGGTTCTTAGGGAAACATATGTAATTACCTTTATTGTAGACAATAAAATTTTATTTTTAACAATAGGTAAGTCATTGGGGTTTGACTAATGTCAAACTCTCCAGCGACGTCCGTTTATTGAGGTTATGTATAAAAATTTTTAAAAAAGAAACATGTGTATTACATATATTTTACCCGATTTCCTTAAAAACCGAGCTCTACATCAAAAAATATTATAAATACTTTATATATACAAGATTAGTTTTATCATTAACAATAAAAGGTAATTATATTATAAAACCTGTAATAAACAAGTTTCTTTTTTTTAGTTTTTTTTCATTACCTCAATGAACGGACGTTGCTGGAGAGTTGGTCATTAGCCATACCCCACGGACTAATATACTGTTAAAAAAGAAATTTTATTGTCTACATTAAAGATAATTAATTACATTTTTTCCCCTAAGAAGCTTAGTTTTTAAGAAAACTTAATTAAAATAAAATCATTTCAGGTTTTGGAGGCTTTGTGGGGTTTTTGGGGGAAAAAAGTATATAGCGTCAACTATATACTTTGTGGTATTAATCTTCCAATTTCAATTCTTCAAAATGATACAAGAAGAATTACTTTTCAAGTAGTTAATAGATTACGCAGCAGACTAATCCATCCATTCTAACGATTACTAAGGATTAATCAAAACAAATAAATGGATCCATGACGGATCTGATACCTTCCTAGCTAGCCTATTAGCACTCTTCAAGTGGAGCCATGATATTTCAGCCTGAAAACAGTTTTTTTTAACACAAATCATTGGCGTATATAGAAAAAAGCTTCGGGTGGGCCCAAGACAGTTTGTGGGGGGGGGGCGTGACCCCATGAGGTCGTATTTGATGGTAAATATCTAAAAAAAATTAGCTTCGGGGGGGACCCGGGCCTCCCAGGCTCCATCCTTATATATGCCACTGATACAAATTATTAAGCAAAATATAGTCTACTATATTCCGAAAACCGCATATTGATACGATGCTTCGTTAAAAAGTTAGCATATTGAAAAATTGTTAATTGTCAAAAAACTGTCATTATCATTAACGGATTTTGACCAAAATCTAATCAGCACGTTATAGTGTGGAACACTATTTTACTTAAAAATTTTATGAAAATCGGTTTAGCGGCTTAGGAGCTATCGTGTTACGGACAGAAATAAGGAGAGAGAGAGACGGAGCCGAAGGACCACCATGCGTATATATCAACGAAAGGGGTAACATGCAATATGCAATCTTTTTTCTTCAAACTTATACAAGTAGAATGACTGTTCAAGTAATTGATAGATTACGCAGCGGACTAATCCATCCATCAAAACGGCTACTAAGGATTAATCAAAACAAAAAATGATAACAAGCGTATATAATCGGGACCTATTGCAATAGTGCCAGGCAAAAATTGTGCCGGGCACTATATTGACAGTTTCGCATTACAAATTGATAGTTGATCTTTCAAAATTGACATACCAAAGTCGAAGTGCCTATGCTTTCGCACTGTAAAATTCAAGCACCCTACCAGACACGAGACGGAGCCGAAGGACCACCACGCGTATCCACCCACGAAAATGGTAATATGCAATCTTTTTTTCTTCAAAATTATACAAGGTGAATGACTTTTCAAGTAATTAATAGATTACGCAGCGGACTAATCCATCCATCCTAACGACTACTAAGGATTAACCAAAACAAAACATGGTAACAAGCGTATATAATAGGGACCTATTGCAATAGTGCCAGGCACAAATTGTGCCGGGCACTATATTGACAGTTTCGCATTACAAACTGACAGCTGATCTTTCAAAATTGACATACCAAAGGCGAACTTATAAATCCCGTCGTTTATTTTCCATTAATAGTAGCGTCACTATTAAATCCGGCTCGTATAATACACCAAGGCCAACACAAAAATAGAGGCCACGACCCGGAAAAAATCAGCTGTTCTCCGGGGGCTGATTTTTACTTTGGGTCTTATGGGAGGTCAGACATTTTTTATGATATTTTCAAAATGGCACTACAGATTTCGGCGAAATTTCAGTGAAATATTCTCAGACACCATCCCCATATTCCACCAAACTTTTGTAAGGATGCAATATGACTTAAAGGTTAAAATCTTCAAAATTTTACATTCCTTATTTTGAATTCAAATTACCCGCCATGTACCGCATGCCAACTGTTATATTTGACATGTATTTGACTTTGTCATCTGTGTTTGTCTCATTCGCTTCTGTTTTAAATTTAATTTTAGTGTGAGCTAATGATGCGGCTCTGGAAAATTAAGGATTACTATACATTAAAAAAAAATTGTTCTTCAAGAATATAGTAAAAAAATCTTAACACCGACTTTATTTTTAAAAAAATCAAATATTCATGAACCGTCATTCCAACTTCAATATTTTAAAGACAATCAGCTGTGTCGTGACGCAACCATCAAAAAAATATCAGCCCTGGATGTGACGTCAACAGAGTGGAGGATCGTGGCCCGTCCGTTTTGATAGCCCTGAATACACAAAGGCCTAATTTTGAAAGGACACAGCTGTTCTTATTAGCACAATTTGTGCCTGGCACCGGTCTAAGACAACTGGGCGCCGCCAACTCGGCGCCGGACTAAAAATTTTTTTTTTATAAAATTTGTAGATGAAAAACAAAATATATTATTTATATAAAAACATCTTTAAAAAATCCTTTACGCAATTTTTTTGAAATTTGTTTTTGTTAAGTAAAGTTAAATCCATTAAGTCGACTGTTGAATCTTGGTAGTTGTAGTGTTTGGTAACCTGGTAACACTACAATTTACGTTTTTTATTACAACAATGGCGGATCCAAAATGGCAGATTTCTTTATTTTTAAACCGATTTGTCTGAAACTTGAAAGTATGCAGTGCCTGAGATCACTAACTACAGTTTTATCCTCAAACTTAAAAAATTTAAAATGGCGAATCCAAAATAACGGATTTTCTTATTTTTACCCAAACTTAAAAAAGTCAAAATGGCGGATCAAAAATGGCGGATTTTCTTATTTACTAACCGATTTATCTCAAACCTGAAATATTACATTGCTTGAGGTCATTTAACAAAAATTTTTTCTCAAACTTAAAAAAATCAAAATGGCGGATCCAAAATGGCGGATTTTCTTATTTACTTACCGATTTGTCTCAAACTTGAAATATTACATTGCTTGAGGTCATTGAACCAAATTTTTTACTCAAACTTAAAAAAATCAAAATGGCGGATCCAAAATGGCGGATTTTCTTATTTACTAACCGATTTGTCTCAAACTTGAAATATAAAATTGCTTGAGGTCATTTAACACAATTTTTAACTCAAACTTTAAAAAATCAAACTGGCGGATTTTCTTATTTACTAACCGATTAGTCTCAAACTTGAAATATTACATTGCTTCCCACATAGCACAATCAAAAAAGGCGTAAGAAAAAAAAACGTTGATTTTAAAAGCTGCTAGAAAAAAACGTTTATTTCATATATGAAAACAAGCTTAATAGGTCATTCATTAACGTTATAAATAATACCGTTGCTAAAAACTGCGTTGTAATAACGCCATTATAAAATTAAAACAGCAATGTTTTTAAGTTAGTTTCAAGTGATTTTTACGTTAAAATCACATTAGGTTCACGCATTTTCTACACGAATTTTAAAATGCGACTTGCATGGCTCTACTAAATATTTTTGAGATTTTACTAGCAGCAGCGCCACCTATTGTCGGGATTTTCCACTTTAACGAAATCTATCTAAGTGCTTTGGCCTTTAAACTCCAAAAACCTTTCAAGTAACTGATCCCTGATCCTTCACGATCACGAGGCATCTGTTATTAACCTGATAAAGACACATTAATATTCTGTTAAAGTGTTTACTGTTAAAAAATCTAGTTTAGCTTTAAAAAAAAACATAATGTATATAGATAGATATATATATATGTATATATATATATATATATTTTGTCTTGCCTTGAGCGCCATCTTTAAAATTGTCTTGAAGTGTTGTAGTCTTAAGCTAGTGAACTTTTATAACTTTTAAGTTAAAAAAATGTTATTAAAAACACGTGACCAAAAAAAACACAGATAGTTAGTAGGTTTGAGAAATCTTAATCTAGTAGCGTTTAAGAACATGTTGTGGAGGACTTTTCAAGTGTGAATTTGGTACATGAAAATAACGAGGGTAAAAACACGTTATATACACAGCACCAGAAACTTCAGCAAAAAGTACATTTTTATAGCTTGATTTCTCCTTGTTTTTAAGTCATCTTTAAACATGTAGATTTAACAAAATAAATATTACATGGTGTGAGGTTGTTTTCAAGTAAAAAAAAACGTTGATGTAATTTTTGTGCTATGTGGGTTAAGGTCATTTAACACAATTTTGACTCAAAATTTTGCAAATGACCTCAAGCAATGTAATATTTTAAGTTTGAGACAAATCGGTTAAGTAGTAAGGATATGCTGATTCCAACTCAAATTGTGGTGTTAGTGACGTCATTTCCAAGAATTCCTATTGTTCTATTGTTCTTTTGTATGCAGGTGTCTTTTTAACAATAGGCGAAGGGTCATTGTCTTTTTAACAATGGCTTTATTGTGCGAGTCCTTTTTAGAACATAGGCTTATAGTCTGAGTACTTTTTTGACCTTAATATTACAATTTGCAGTTATGACAGCTTTTGTTTTTTTGACAATAGCTTAATAGTGCGAGAGTTTTTTAGAGCATAGTCGGAGAGTACGTGTCTCTTTTTGACTTTGATATTACAATTTCTATGGTTATGGGAGCTTTTGTTTTTTTGACAATAGCCGAATAGCGCGACTAGTTTTTTGGGCATAGGCCAATAGTATGAAGGTAATTTTGTATGAGGAGGAGTTTGGACGGGGTTTTTAGAGCATAGGCCAATAGTATGAAGATAGTTTTGTATGAGGAGCAGTTTGGACGGGGTTTTTAGAGCATAGGCAAATAGTACGAGTGCCTTTTTGACTTTGATATTACAATTTGCAGTTATATGAGCTTTTGTCTTTTGTGCGCAGGCGCGAGTGGGTCTTTGTCTTTTTGACAATAGTCGAATAGCGTGGGTGGTCTTTTTGGCCTTGATATGGTATCGCATAGTTGCGAAGGCCATTATCTTTTGTGTACAGAGGCGAGCACTGTGGGTGGTCTTTTAACATTGATATGTAAATTTATGTGTGTCTTTGTCTTTTGTGTGTAGGTGTGCAGGTGTGAGCGGGTGAGCGGATCTTTTTTTTTTGTATGTGGAGGCAAACAACAAAGGGTGGCAAAAATGGCCTTAAACCCAAATTTATTACCCAACAAGTCAAGACAAGTCTAAGTAAAGATTGCATTTTCTTGTCACTAATTACATCAGGCGTTCATTCATTATGCTTTGTATGCAGCTGCAAAAGGTATTATCGATTTCGACAATAAATGGCCTTGAGGCCAAAAATTTTTAAGTCAAGACAAGTTTGAGTCAAGATCGCATATATTGTAAAAGAGTGGGTGGTGTGTGATTCATACCAGATGTTTTATTTTTTGGAGAGGCTTATAGTATGAGAGGTACTATATTTACTACCCAACAAATCGAGACAAGTCTAAGTAAAGATTGCATTCTCTTGTTACTAATTACACTAGGCGTTCATTCATTATGCTTTGTATGCAGGTGCAAATAGTTTGAATGATTTTATTGTCCTCGAGAATGAGTGGTCTTGAGTCCAAATCAATACTTCAAGCTCGACCATTCATTACAGATTTATGAGTCAAGGTTGCATATATTGTGAAAGAGTGATGGAGGTTAAGCCAGCTGATCCCAGCAACACAACAATTATAATATTAAAATTTACATCAAAGAACTTTTATTAGATGGAAGTTGGTTTAGAAAGATAGCATTTTTTATCATTGAATGTAAATAATAATAAACAATGTTGTAGAATTAATAGTATATAATATAAATAATAAACAGACATTTTTTGCAAACAATTTTCTTTTATTTAACTTAAGTGAAAAACGCAATACATGTTTATAAATTTTATTAGTTTGATTAACTATGATACTAAATTACAATAAATAAAAAATACATTCATACATCAGATTTGGCTATCCAAGAATTAAATTTGTCGGAGAACCCCAACCATTTAACAAAATATTGCTCTTTGTTATTATTTATTTTCTTCTTCAATATTTTTTCTACCAAATAAATTCCAGGTGTTTTAGTTTTTTGAAGTTCCCATTCATAAAAAGCGCCTCGTATGGGCTCACCATCAATACTTTTCAACTGGTAGGTTGGTGGATTTGTCACATTCTTTTTAATAATATTAAATTGTTCCGTTGACCAAGATGGTGTATAGCCTTTTTCAAATAGTGACTTGTATTTACTAATTCTTACAATGTCGCCCAATTTAAACTTGAATTTTTTAGGTGCTATTTTAATATTTTCATATTCTGTAATTGGAGTACGTGGCTTAACGTCATTAGGTCTCATCCTAATAGTTCGGTGAAATGTGTTGTTGTATTTTTTAACAATATCTTGCAAAATATGAACCCACTTATAGCTCCCTAATGCAAAGAACTCTTTATAAAGATTTGTTTTAAAAGTTCTGATTACCCTTTCCACAATAGCAGCCTTCTTGACACTGTAAGTATGGTAGTGGTTGATTGAGTTCTTCTTCATAAGTGCTTGGAAATGTTTATTAAAAAATTCTGTTCCTCGGTCAGATTGTATGTTGTGGGGATAATAATCGGCTTGTTTAAAAACATCCATCATTGCAACACATATTTCAAGTCCAGTTTTATTTTTTATTGGTCTAGCCCAAACAAATTTTAAAAAGCAATTTATACATACTAAAATGTATCTATATCCAAGATTATATTTCGAAAATTGCTGCATTTCAGCCAAATCAATCTGCCATTAATCCCTAAAACCTTTTATTTAAGCTTTTCTTCGGAGGAAATTTTTTCTTGCTGGTTTATGTAGCTCATTTACCACTTGAATTTTTTGCTCACTAGTCATCTTTTAAATAATTTATTTATTATTCAGTGGAGGTGTGATATTCTATCCGTCCGTCTGACCAAGATATTGGCTCCCAAGAAGGTTCAGGTGGCTAATGTTTTAAAACTTTTCTTTCTATGGTACTCAATCTCGCATGTAAATTTAACAATAGTTTACCACTTGTCAATTGCTGCGTTTTAAGTTTTTCACTAGTGTAGATTTCTAAGTTGGTTTTTACTACATTAACAGATTCTGTTATAGCGAGCTTTAGTTCTTCAACTAATTTTTGTAAACGATTTTCCAAAAAGTTCTGATTGATAGCGTCTTTGTGATCTATTGCATCTGCTATATTACATAAACGTTTATTATCAATGTCAAAGTGATTTTTAGCAGTCAACTTAAAACCATTGCCTTGCACGCCCTTTATATATGTTATTTTTGAAGTTTTTTTGACACGACCAAATTTGTCAATTGTGTTGTTTGCGCCTCCCATGTCAGATATTAACTGAACTATAGTCCTTGCAATAAGGCTAGTCCTTTTGCTTAATCACCCCGTAATTCTGGTAACAAAATGCACGTGTATTCTTAATTCAGTTTTAAACCACAGATTCCTAAGGTAACTGATAATGGGTGCTGCAATACTAATTATCCCTCTATAATAAGGGTGGTGGATCGGTGTTTAAACTGTCAATCGTTTCAAAATATCGGACTTTGAAAGGTGTTTGAAAGATTATCGCTTATTTTTTATTTAAATTGCTGTTTGGAATAGTTCTTTAACAAAAGTTTAATTCCCAAATTGATTTTAAATAGTGAAAAATGTATGTAAAGCGGATGTGCTTTACTGGCATGTATTGCCAACAAAGTTTCGACACTGGAAGATTTTCAATGTGACCGGCAGAAACCATGAACAAACCATAAACTAATGATTATTTAATTTTAAAAAAAATGTTATTATCTACAATGTATTTCGAGCTGTTAAGTTAATCTAAGCTTTGAAATTTGTTTTGTTAAAAACTAAAATTCAAATAGGGTTAGGCAAAATTTAATATTTTTTCGTAAATTGAAGTTTTAATTATTAATGCCTAAGTGTAAAGACTTAATAAAGTTAAATTAATAATATTTGTAGTTTTTAAAATTGAACTTCAGCTTTCAGCTCAACTCATATTAATCTAGGTACTTACTTATTTCTTTGTTATAATAATAATATATGAGCATTTATATTTTTAGTTTAAAGTAAAATAAAACACAGTATTTTATTATATTTTTTAATAAGAAAGATGTTCATACAAAAATTCCACACTTTTTATGGTTGACACATAGATCTTTTAAAAAGTGTAAAGAAGTTTTGACTTAACTGCAAAGGCTTTGGACATCTCAACAAAAGCTATATTGAGGACAAAAGACATACAGACTCTTTCTGAGTGAATTTAAAAAAAATTTGAAACATATCATAAACTATAAAGACCTATATTAAGACTATTACTAATTTCTAAGTTTAAAATATTGCAGTAGAACTTGAACAGCTCATAGAATTAAGTTGAAATCGAATCACAAAAATGTTTATATTAATATTTAAGCATAAATGATTGTATGGTTCTCTCCTAGTTTAATGAAATAAAATAAATCTAAAATCTAAATAAAAAAACTAAAAAAAAACAAACTATGCAAAAATAAGGTTTATTAAACAAACTATGCAAAAATAAGTTATTCTCATTTTCGAAAAAACTTCATCTCATGATCTGATATAGTCAGTTATGACGAGAGGAATGACATCAATAGCTGTTTCATTTTCTCAGTGTTCCAAAATTAATTTGTTTTATCTTTTTAAAGAATGGTTTTACAAACTTTTTGAAGTAAGTTTTCTAAAGGTGTTGTTTTGAATGGCATGAGAGAGTCTTCATATTTTTTGTCATTATTACTGTTTTTCTTGAAATTCCGCTCTGCCGTTACCAAAGCTGCTAATATTTTATCTCTGTCATAAATTTTCTTGACCATTTTTCTGAGAATATAATGTTCTTTTTAAATATCTACTTTATAAAATATTTTGACTACTTGTCAGAAATTTTTTGTTTACTTTCATTGTCAATTTCAACTTTTATAGACAGACAGGCTTGTAACTGCCAACTGCAATCTAGGGCCAACAATGATTTTTGATGCTATTTTCTATCTTCTTTATAGCAGAAAAATAAAAAGGGATAGCAAAGGGACTTGGGGTATTGCAAAGACTATACATGTGTTATTGTAGAAATATCTTATGAGGTCTAAAGCATCCTAATATATTACCCCTTCTTCTTTTAGTTCTTCAATTATAGACAAAATTTCATTATCATGCCCAGTATGTCCAGCCATTTTTGAGCTCCATAATAATCGCAAACGACCAACTAATTATTTTGCAGTATTCCAGTATACATAGTTTACTTTGTTATTATTGAACTCTTTGAGATTTGAAATTTTACTTTTGGTTACACCAGAACCTTGTTTATGTCTAACATGTTTCGGTGTTAAAATTGGTTTTATAAAATTTTTAAATTTTGCAGATCGGCTGGTATTTATTCCATAGATCTCATTATACTGGTTGTAACAGGCTTTTGACAAATGAAGTATTTGCTTGTAATCGTTGAGTGCTTTTGGGTGAATGTCTGCAATATTTGACACACATTGGTTTTTTTAAAAATAACAAATCGTATAAATCACGATGAGCTGGAAATGCCCCAATCATATATCTTTTATGATGATTTTATCTTGGCATTACCCATCTGAAAATTGCCATTACTAGAATTAAATCTAACACCATATATGGTATCATAGATAGATGGGTTTGATTTAAGTCCATCCATGTATATAGCAGATATAGAATTTAAATCTTCCTCTATATCCTTTCTCCACAATTCGTCCATAGCTTGTTGGTTGGTACTATTTTCGGATAGATCCGGTGTTAAATTATTATCACCCGATAATTCATTCGCAGTGAATGACTTTGGAGTTTGATTAGAATAAGAAGATACTGATGTTTCCGTCAATGGTGGTGAAACTGGCGAGTAAGGAGTGTAAAAAGATTTATTTCCACCATCATCTTCTTCCATGTCGCCAAGTCTAACGATCTCTGCCTTTTTGGTAGTATTTGTCCTTTTTATGATTGCAGCATTTGTAACATTTTCATAAATATTCGACAGTGGTTTTGATATGGGTTCATAAAATTTTTCAAGACTTGTGTGATTTTGAGCTTGTTTATCTCTTAAAAATTTTAATTTTCTTCTTACTGCATCTGTCATAGCCACCAAATCACGTTTTAAACTTATTTCAGTATTTGACATATTAAACGATAAGATGCTTGCAGTTGATCGTTCTAAAAGCAACTAAAGTTATTGCTGCATATTTATTAAACATATACATAACTATCAAATTCTTTTCTATATCTGCCATTGTTTAAATCTGCATCTTTATCAATGACTAAAAAGCCATATTTATCTTCCCAACATTTTGCACAGATTTATTGAAATTGAGTAAAAGTAGAGTCTGGAGAAACATGATCTGAAAAAATATGACGCAAGTTCATCTCATCTTGTTTAAATACTATTATGAAATTTGAATTATCTCGAACTAGTTGTTTTGGTACTCTAGAGTAGGTCTGTGCTAGGTAAAAACAATCGATATTTTTATGTCTTCCCATACTGTAATATGATCTTATAACACTCTGACTATCGCAAATAACGTCATCGAAAATAAATATTAAATTTGGTTTTGCATCTGATGGTGGTATAACGCTGGATGTGTCATCAAATGTGTAGTATCCAAGTCCTTTAATGGGTGATAAAATTTGTTTTAGGGTTTCATATTTCGGTTGAAACAACGTTTTGGAATATATATAGACATTTTCAAATTTTAGGCCTAGTGGGTGTGCAAGAAGTGTGAGTGTGTACATTGGTTTTGCCACAGTTTGATGGTCCAATTATTAATCCTCGTATGGAGTTGGGTAGTAAAGATCCATGGCACTGATATGTAATACCACTACCCGTTTTTTCATGCCAATTAATAATTGAGATTCTGTCTTGTTGTTGCACTATACGCATTTTTGCATGAACTGTCTTTTAGTATTTAAGCAGACTTGTATTTATATCAAAATCAGTTCAATGTCATCTGTCAAGTGAAAAAGTTGTTCAACAAAAGTGGGACGAGGTATATTCAATTCACTTTTGAATAAGCTTCCTGTAGAGTTGCACATCCCTGGTTATCAGTACTGTGGTCCGGGGACTAAACTTGGCAAAAGATTAGCGAGAGGAGATCCAGGAATAATATATAATATTAGATAGAGCTTGCAAAAAACAAGACATTAGTTACTCTATAAATTTGGATAATTTAGAAAAAAGACACAAAGCTGATCGTGAGCTAGAGAAAGTGCGTGGAAAGTTGTTAAATCAAAAGACGCCGGCATAAAAGTATACTTTGCATACTTTGTTACAAACGCAATGAAAGTTAATAAAAAAATTGGAATGGGGCTAAAAACGACAATATCCGAAACACGAAAAATGGCTTTTGGATCTGCGATAACTAGAAAAGTTCAGGCCAAAATAAAATCGATTCAGAATGAAAATAAGGGGAAATTTCACGATATTTCAAAAATTTCAAAAATTGCCTTTGCAGCAGCCCATAAGCATTTAAAAGCTTCTGAGGGAAGAAAGAAGATTAAAACCCCAAGAGTAATTCTCATTCCAAAAATTGGTGGTATTTTACCTCTTATACCTATTTTTGCTGGGTTACCAGCCCTTGGCTCATTAGCAGGTGGCGCCGCTGGCAAAGTCAAAGCCATAAAAACCGTTAATTATTTTAAAAATAGTATGGTTAGTGCTAAAAACCCCAACTACGTGTAGAGAGTAAAAAAGGGGCGGGTTTGTATTCAAAACCATATCGAACTGGATTAGAACTTTATTTGTCAAATCCAAAAAACTAGTAAAGCCCTTACCAACAAGGGCATTATCAAATATTGATTTGGTAAAATATGCAAAAAAACTTAGAATTGCAAATTTTGTTGGTGTATTTATGAGAGATGCTCTTCCCAAAAGTGGACCCACCAAAACTGAATCAGCCATCATTAACTTAGACAGTATATATGGACCAGCAACACATTGGGTAGCATATAGAAAGAAATCTAGAAAAGTTGTTTATTACGACAGTTCTGGCAACTTACCCCCACCTCTAGAATTTATAAAGTACGTGCATAGTGGACCTAATTATGCCTCAGAAATTTGGTATACATATAAAAACCAGCAAAGATATAATACAGTTTATTGTGGTCAGTTGTGTCTACAGTTCCTCTTTAAAAAAAAACATGATTTTATAGTTATTTAAACTGAACCTTAGCCCAAAAAGTGAACGTGCAAAATTAGCAAAAATGTATAAATCTTTAAAAGCATTTAGCGAAGCAAAAAGCTTGCTTCCAATGACAAGTGACGAACTATACGAGTTGCCTAAAGAAGTGATGATTGCATGTGTGCCAAATGAAATAGCTTTGGAATGGGAGAAGTTACCAGAAAAACTTAAAGAAGATATTGATATATTAAACTATCATTGTTACGACCATTACTCTACAAACAACTCTGGTGATCAAGTCGATGGTCCGCCACCAAAAAAAAATGTTTGTTGTTTATGTAACGCCAAGGGCTCGAAAGTGTCTAAGTCTGAGGAAATTGTGGATTGTAATATTGCATCTAGTTGTTGTAAGACACAGTAAAAATGTCTTGTACTTTTACACTAAGTGGTTATTCAAGTACTCTAAGTGCCAACTTCTACCCTCCTATAGAAATAAATGACAGAGAAAAATATGGACTGGGTCTTATAGGGTTTTATTCATATAATTCAATTTTTAACGTAGATGAAACTAATAATTGGTTTGGATTCAGTAAGCCGAACTGGAGAGAGGCAGTAATGTTAAAAATACCCCCTGGTGCATACGAAATAACCCAAATACATGATGCAATGCTGAAAGCTCTTCAAAAAGGTGTAAAAGATCTAGATGAAAATATTTTTAGCTTACGTGCAAACAATAGCACTTTAAAATGCGAAATTAAGTCAAAGTATCTAGTTCACTTTAAACACTACAACTCAATTGGGCAGTTGTTGGGATTCACAAATGAAGAGCTATTAAAACCCAATGAGATTCATAAATCTTCAGCAATAGTTGATATTACAAAAGTTCGCATTATAAAAGTAGATTGCAACATAACAACTGGTGCATATTTAAATTCAGAACAAGCGCACTCTATTTATGAATTTGATATTGATGTGGAACCTGGGTATAAGCTAACTAAAGAACCAACAAATATCATTTATATGCCAATCCAACCAGAAGGTCGTCAGTTTATCGACAACATTACACTAAGGATCGTGGATGATGGAGGAAAGCTCATTAATTTTCAAGGAGAAAAAATAATTGTAAAGTTAGAGCTTAAAAGGTTATAAAGAAAATGGGTTATTGTTATCAACATCAAAGCAATCAAATATCACAGAAAAAGGATGTTGAGACTTACATTACAATATCATTCGTGTAAAAGACTTGTCACGAGAAAGATCTAATTTCTCCATAGAAGAAAAGCTGTTTTTGAAATCTAAAACACATTGATTAAAATGATTTCAACTAGTGAAAAGTTAGAAGCATTTAATGAACCAATTTTTGAGAATTCAATTATAAGTCTGCAAGAGCATAGTTATAAACCATATGGAACACCGTCGTTTAAAAACTCTGATGAAATTCGTATACCAATTCAATTTCAAGATCTAATTTTGGATGTTTCCGAAAGTTATATTTATATAGAAGGAAAGTTTACACCAAATGATGCAACTAAAAGATGCTACTTACCAAATAATGCTCTTGTTTTTTTATTCGAAGAAATTCAATATGAAATGGGTGGTGAACAAGTTTGCGTTGTTCGAAAACCAGGAATTACTTCAGCATTAAAAACCATTGTTTCATTTGGAAGTAGTCAAGAAAAGCTACTTTTAACCTACGGTTGGGGTTTAACAGAAGCCAATCAATGCATATTGGATAAAGCAAGTCATGTATTTAGTGGTAGACTCCCATTAAAATACCTGATGGGATTTGCAGAGGACTACAGAAAGGGCATTTTTAATCAAAAACAAGAACTGATTCTCGTAATAGCACACACCTTCAATAATTGCTATATCGGTAAAGTTGATTCGGAAATCTCAATAGATAAAATCGAATGGAAAATCCGGCACATAATTCCAGAGGATCGTCAAAGAGTTAAAATTCTTTCTAAAATTAATAAGGCTGGTGATAATGTTAATATCAAAGCCGCCTATCGCATGTGGGACCTGTATGAATTGCCTCTTCTTCGGAGCACAGCTTCTGATACATGGGCAGTAAGAAGTAGTACGAAGTTAGAAAAACCACGATACATTATTATTGGATTTCAAAAGACTGAAAATTGTAATGCCAGAGACAAAGATGCCACAGAATTTATCTCTGCTGATTTGGCTGATATTAGATTATATATTAATTCTGTAGTTTTTCCCTATGAGAGGTGGAGCCTCGATTTTTCAAAAAGATTATGCGGCCATGCCTACTATGCATATCAAAATTTTCAAAACAGTTACTATGTTAAAACATGTTACGAACCAATGCTTGATTTAGATAGTTTCATTAAAAACCCATTAATTATTATCGATGCTTCACATCAACAAGATTCAATAACTTCCTCTACAGTGGACATTAAAGTGGAATTTAACACAAGAAAAGCTAAATTTCCAAATGATGTAAAAGTGTATGCTTTACTTATTCATGATTCACTAATTTCTTATAATATTTTAAATGGTACTGTAACCAAGGGTTAGAATAAGTATAAAATAATTGTTTTCTTTTTTCTCAAATGTAAATGATCTCTTGTATGCTAATTTTCATTTAATTATGAATAATAAAATTGTATTGAAAATAAGCTAAAATTGTTGGTCTATTTTTTATTTTTAGAAAAACCTCGCAACATTTTGCACCACTTATTTATTTTCTTACTATATAAGCTAGAAAAACTTTGTTGGTATTTCTTTGTCATTTACTTTGTAAGGTAATTTAGTGTTGTTTATCCGTAAATCAACCAGGAAATTTATTTAAAAAACGAGACACTTCCTTATTTATTTATTTTTTAGCTTATATAGTAAATAAGGAATAATAATAAAAAGACAAATTGTGATTAAAACATTATATTAAAGGTTGCATCACGTATAATATGGCGCATAAACTGAATTTTGCATCACGTATAATATGGCTTATAAGCTGAATTTCAAAAACAAAAATTAATCTATACTGATATGTAAACGCATAACGCAGCATAATTAATTGACGCAATTAGCAAGTGCAAGTTCGGTTGTATTTATTCATATGATTTTGAAATATTATATTACATTAAAAAAAGCAATTAATCAAAATTAGCTAAAATTATGTATAAACATCATAATACTAACACTAATTACTTATAAACTAAACACTAATTACTTAAATCTAATTGATTAGTTATATCTATCTCTAATTGCTGAAGTTAACTTCCCCGTAAAGCACTTAAATCCCTTAAAACATCATAGTGTTTGATATCAGAATGCCCCCAAGGTTTTCAATATCTTATTAGGTTCTACTATCCGGTCCGGAAATGTCTTGAGAATTGACAATTGAGAACCTCCCCTGGACATGCTTAAAGAACATTCTTGGAATGTCGTAGGGAACCAGCGGCGTAGCGTGCCTGAAGGGTAGGGGGGGGGGGACGACAGATAAAAAGGACGCCCCTCACAAAAAAAAAGGTCATCATGTCGTTCGTTTCCTTTGCCGCCCTCTCAATTTGCCGTTGGCAGCCCTGGGGTACTTAATACAGCATAGGGCGCTTCGGCCACCCATGGGGCGTCAGTACCCTCGGCGCGAGAGGGGGTTGCGACCCCCACAGCGCCAACCCCCCCCCCTCATGATATGACAGAGCCACTTTATTGATAGTTTCAGTATACACCGTATGCATGGTTGTTTTAAAGTTCTTCATTTTCCTAAATAGCATGCCACCTTCCTTTACAATTTTTAAATAATCCTCAACAGATAAATGCTTGTCTATTACATATTTCTTTATACCCTTTGATTTTTTGAGTTCTTTACAAATGGATCCTACATAATAAGCCTTGGCACCAGTTCCTACAAAAGTCTTAATTGGATCCCCCTTAAATTCATCTTTCATTCTACCTAAGATAGACGGATTATTTTTAATATTATATGGATTATTTTCGCTAAAGTTGGAAGTATCAAATTTGTTGGGGTTTTCTGATATGAATTTATAAAAATCATCTGTATATATCTTTAATATTTGGGAATCTGTATCTGTGTACATCATTGTAGCATTACCACCATATTCTTTTTTAATAAAATTGTAAAAAAATCATACATGACTATTTTTGAAACATTCAGAATGCAAAAACCTAAATAAATTGGTTTATCGTAGTGTGTTTTTAATTTATGCATTTGAATTGCAACAAGATCCTATGTAAATATTGTACAGTTTCTGTAATTAGGTCTGCCAATTAATGATCGTGCTCCCTCTCTTCTTAACTGATTTTCCCAACTAGTTACAAGCTTTATATCATTATATTTCTCGACATTTTCCATTGTTTTCCCAAATACTGCGTTGTTGAATAATTTGTATAAATCTCTCTGAAAACAGCTGTTGCTTTTATTGCATAATTCTGTATTTGTGTCTATATATTTTTTGAGCCAAGGTGATTGCTGAAATTCTAATATTCTATGTGTTTGCTTAACTACTAAGCCATTTTCTATAGCTTACTTAAGGGTTCTATAATGTACAATGTATTTATTTTTATCATTTAGGTTAGGAATTAGTTTATGAATTTTAGAGCCAGATTCAGGTGGTATGATATTCTCAACTAAAAATGGAAAATCTGAGTGTTTATCATGCAGTTCTTCGGGGTATTGAACATGTACTTCAAGCACATATCCAATGCCATTATCAGCAGGTATATCACAAATATCTAAAGCTAATATCTCCTGAGTAGAAAGCCACTTAAAACCTTTGGTTGGTAGTGGTTGCGACATACTATGTCTATACAGATTTGTGGCATCTAAGTACATTATATAGGATGATGGCTTACTTGGGTCGTAATCAGGGAGATATTTATTATTTGCAGTATGCATTCTTTCACTGCATTGACTTATTCCACCCCTTATCCCCTTTTTAAAAAAATAAATCATATCTAAATCAGTAAGGAGTTCCAATTCTATTTGAGTTAATTTTAGCATAGCATCAAATGATAGTGATGGAAGAGTAAAATACTGAACTGGATCCAAGTTGTATGTTTTTAATGAATTTAATCGAAATTCTTCGAAAATATCACAAAGGAGAACTACATCAGTTTTTAAATAAAGATCGGAGTTAATCACCTAACGTTTTACAATTAAACACCCCCCAAACCTTGTCTGCCCGATCATACTCGTCATCACTTATATGTTCTTCCTTCAGTTGATCATAAAATTGATTTTTTGTGGGGAGTTGTTTATCGTCCAATTTACTTAGACTGGTGACATAGCTGTATTGAAATACCCCTTTTTGTCTCATTAAGTTAAATTCTTGCATGCCATTAAAATGTTTTCGTGTCTCTTGAAACATATTTATATCTATTCCTTTACTAAGCTCATCTAAGGAAGCAGCTAAAAATTTATAGCTATATAAAAATCTTAGTTGTAAATATTTTTTATGGTTATTCCTGTGGTATCTGTGTAATCGTGTACATAAATTGATTTGGTAAAGGATATGTACTTTTCTTTATTTTTGGCTATAACATCAATTTCATCACCATGTGATGCTAGTTCCTTTATAAACATGTGACAATCATAACCGCTCAAATTATGGAAAATTATTGGTACAAATCTTGGTATTTGATATTGTAAATTACATGTAGAATGAGTGGCAAGAAACCGTTTTTCCCCTGTTATATGGCAATGGTCGGTTACTTTTTTATCTGTTGGCATGAATGGCTTTTGACATATACCACATTCGGTTTCGGATTCTTTCAACCTTTTTTCGTCGACAGTTAGGGGACTCATTGGCTTAATATCTTTTAAATAATTATTGTACATCTCCCTGAGATCACATTCGGTTCGCCTAATGAACTCTTCTGCTGCATTTTGACCACGATATAGCTCAAACTTTGTCACCGAATCATCAAATGAACATTTAATTATATACGAAAATGCATACGGTTTATGAATTATGTTTTTAATTGTATATGGTGTATTGGGATCTGGCTCACACGTTTCTATTGGCTGCAGAACGGATTCAAAATCAGCGTACACTACAAATGGGGATTTAAGATGCTTCTCATAGTTTTCAAATTTTAAAATGTTCCCCATGACAGGTCTACCAACTTTGTCAAGTTTGAAATCAGTGGAAGGTGTGGTTGCATAAACCTTTCCACAGTCATATTTTTGATCATGTAGTAAGTTCTTTGGGGTATTAAAGCGAACTAAGCAACCATCACAAAAATATACTTTATCACCATGTGAGGTTAACTGATTTCGAACCAAACGTGACAAATCTTTGATCCAGCAATAGTGAACAATATGACAGTCTTGGCATGAGTTGTTCGAGTCAGTATTTTTACATCCTTCAAACAATAATAATAAATTAACATGATAGAAAAGTTTGCGATTTGAATAGTATAGCGGTTTAACTACTTTATACTTTACTCGGTTATTTTCAAATTTTGATTCTAGTCCATAAACATTAACTGATATATTATTTAAATTTTCATATTTCTCAATGTCTTTTAACTTAACTGGAAAATCAATACCAGTCAGATTTAGCACAGTCGAGTAGTGTGGGTAAGATGAAGATCTTTCTGAATTTTTCTCCGCTGGATGTAAGGCCGATGTAATAGCGTTGTCATGATTTTTGATATTAACCACCGCCACCTTCGACTCAATGGATTTTGGTAGTTTGATGTAGGAACTTCCGCCTAGTGGTGTGTATGTATTGACGTTTACTTCCAAATACATAATTTGCTGTAGTGCCCAACCTGCAAAAAAGGCAAAAGATTAGTTTATTGGATTCAAGATTTTAAATTATGTTTCTTGTCTTAAAATTTGGTCTTTGGATAGATAGTGCATAACAAGGAAAACAAAATAGACATTTTTAGATATAAATTATAAAAATTATAAAATTTATTGAGACGTCGACTTTAATTAACCTTTTGGCATGATTTTATTATTTGAGAAAAACACGCCTTTAGGTATGCGTTGAATGACGCTCAATATTTAAATCGGGAAAGTGGGCCAAGTGGCACCTCGTTTTGATGGTATCTTAAATGTTTTAGAAATAGTTGTCGAGTTTATATTTTTTTAAATTTTGACTTAGCTCACACTACTACTATACTATTGTAGTGTGAGCTATGGTGATCCTAAGTTGCTTAGATTGCAAAAACTCAGATTTTAAGTCAAAATATGGCTTGTGTGGTATCAAACGAAAAGTAATTGAGTTTGTAGTTGAATAAAATACATCTTAGTTAAAAAAGGGGTCGGGGTAGATTGCAAAAACTCAGATTTTAAGTCCAAACATGGCTTGTGTGGTATCAAACGAAAGGTTTCAAACAAAGAAACGAAAGGTAATTGAGATTGCTGTTAAACAAAATACATCTTAGTTTTAAAAAAAAGGGTGGGTGTAAATTTCAAAAACTTAGATTTTAAGCCAAATCAAGGCTTGTGTGGTATCAAACCAATGCTAATTGAGTCTGCAGTTGAATAAAATATATAATATTTGCAGAGCCTTAAGTTAAAATTTATTATTTATAGTTACTTAGCATTGGCTTTACGTTCCGCCAACAAGGCATTTTTTTGTTGATTTTACGTAAAACCAATTAAAGTGACTTGATTTTTATGGCAAAACAAATATTACTCATTTTACGACAAAACTCGTGGATGATTCTTAATTATAAAAAGCGTTTAATAGCCATTTTTACAATGATTTTGTCTAAAATGGATTAAAACGATATGGTGTTAATTATTAATTTTAAGCCAAACTTATGATGATTATTAATATTAGTTGTAATGAGTACCTACTTTATTTGACTGACTAAAATGCTAAGAAATAAAATAATCTTTACCTGAATCACGTTCCATAAATTCTGATGCCTGTGATACCATTTTGTCCACAAAAGTTTCATTAATAGTTGATAAGTTTGAACCCATACAGATAACTTCGCTCGTTGTATTAAATGATTTAACTGCAATAACCTCCTTCGTGGGATGAATAAATTGTGCAAATAATTCCATATTTACTTTAACAGCACAATGATCATTAACACATCGCTGTATTAGAGGTAGCACCTTGGACTTGATCTGAGTAAAATATGTTTTGTAATCACTTCCTGAATTTGAACAACTGACTCTATAGCTGGCAATCCTTGATTGAAAAGCACTTCTTATCAATTGGATACCGTAACAAAACTTCACACATGCATTATTTTTGTGTTGCAATGTTTTGCAATGACTATTCATTTTATTTGTTGGTACCTGCACATTGCATTCTACACATTGTAGTGTGTAACTTTCTTGTTGATTATTTGCATTATTGATGGTAGCAATACATATTTTTGCACTTTGCATACTGTTTTGAGGTGTCTTAGCATACTATCTCTTCTACTAAATGTTTTGGAGCACTGAGGACACGAAAACATTTTGATTCTTACGCACAAACTTTACTGTCACAAACAAAGAACTTTATGTTTTTTGAAAAACTTTACCTAACAATGTTTTAGCTCGCGATTAATTGAAAAATAAAACCAAAATCGTAAGGCAGCAGGCCGACACTGAAGAAGATCCTCTCTTTTACAATATATCGATGACCTAACTGCAAAAATGCAACTTTACAGGGGAAGCAAAAAACAGTTTCGGTAACCAGGTAACCAGCCCATTTTGCCTAAATCACAAATAATCTAAAATTAATCAAAATGTTAGATACAGGGGTATTGTAGTTAGGCCAACGATATGTGATGTGGACTTAAACTTGTCTTGACTTGTTGGGTAATAAATTTAAACTCGAGGCCATTCATTGTCGAAGTCAATAATACCTTTTGCAGCTGCATACAAAGCATAATGAATGAACGCCTGATGTAATTATTGACAAGAAAATGCAATCTTTACTTAGACTTGTCTTGACTTGTTGGGTAATAAATTTGGGTTTAAGGCCAATCATTGTCGATGTCAATAAAACACCCTTTGTTGTTTTACACATAAAAGACAAAGATACACATAAATTTACATATTATTGTTAAAAGACCACCCACAGTGCTCGCCTCTGTACACAAAAAAAATAATGGCCTTCGCAACTATGCGATATCATATCAAGGCCAAAAAGACCACCCACGCTATTCGGCTATTGTCAAAAAGACAAAGACCCACTCGCGCCTGCGCACAAAAGACAAAAGCTCACATAACCGCAAATTGTAATATCAAAGTCATAAAGGCACTCGTACTATTGGCCTATGCTCTAAAAACCCCGTCCAAACTCCTCCTCATACAAAATTACCTTCATACTATTGGCCTATGCTCTAAAAACCCCGTCCAAACTCCTCCTCGTACAAAATTACCTTCATACTATTGACCTATGCCCAAAAAACTAGTCGCGCTATTCAAATATTGTCAAAAAAATAAAAGCTCCCATAACCATAGAAATTGTAATATCAAAGTCAAAAAGAGACACGTACTCTCCGTCTAAACAAAAGCTGTCATAACTGCAAATTGTAATATTAAGGTCAAAAAAGTACTCAGACTATAAGCCTATGCTCTAAAAAGGACTCGCACAATAAAGCCATTGTTAAAAAGACAATGACCCTTCGCCTATTGTTAAAAAGACACCTGCATACAAAAGAACAATAAAACAATAGGAATTATTGGAAATGACGTCACTACCACCACAATTTGAGTTGGAATCAGCATATCCTTACTACTCGGTTAGTAAATAAGAAAATCCGCCATTTTGATTTTTTTAAGTTTGAGTTAAAAATTTTGTCAAATGAACTCAAGCAATGTAATATTTCAAGTTTGAGACAAATAGGTTAGTAAATAAGAAATTCCGCCATTTTGGATCCGCCATTTTGATTCTTTTAAGTTTGAGTAAAAAATTTTGTCAAATGACCTCAAGCAATGTAATATGTGAGTAAAAAATTTTGTTAAATGACCTCAATAAATGTAATATTTCAAGTTTGAGACAAATCAGTTAGTAAATAAGAAAATCTACGATTTTGGATTCGCCATTTTGAATTTGTTAAAAGTTTACGTCAAAAAATACAATCAGCGACTTGAAACACCGCCAATTTCTATATTTGGTACACATCGGTTCATTAATAAGAAAGTTCGCCATTTTGGATTGGCCGTTTTGATTTTTTTAAGTTTGAGTTAAATATTGTGTTAAATGACCTCAAGCAATGTAATATTTCAAGTTTGAGACAAATCGGTTAATAAATAAGAAAATCCGCCATTTTGGATTCGCCATTTTGATTTTTTTAAGTTTGAGTAAAAAATTTTGTTAAATGACCTCAAGCAATTTTTTATTTCAGGTTTGAGATAAATCGGTTAGTAAATAAGAAAATCCGCCATTTTGGATCCGCCATTTTGATTTTTTTACGTTTGAGAAAAAAAAAATTGGTTAAATGACCTCAAGCAATGTAATATTTTAAATTTGAGACAAATCGGTTAGTAAATAAGAAAATCCGCCATTTTGGATCCGCCATTTTGATTTTTTTAAGTTTGAGTAAAAAATTTTGTCAAATGAACTCAAGCAATGTAATATTTCAAGTTTGAGACAAATAGGTTAGTAAATAAGAAATTCCGCCATTTTGGATCCGCCATTTTGATTCTTTTAAGTTTGAGAAAAAATTTTGTCAAATGACCTCAAGCAATGTAATATGTGAGTAAAAAATTTTGTTAAATGACCTCAATAAATGTAATATTTAAAGTTTGAGACAAATCAGTTAGTAAATAAGAAAATCTACGATTTTGGATTCGCCATTTTGAATTTGTTAAAAGTTTACGTCAAAAAATACAATCAGCGACTTGAAACACCGCCAATGTCTATATTTGGTACACATCGGTTCATTAATAAGAAAGTTCGCCATTTTGGATTGGCCATTTTGATTTTTTTAAGTTTGAGTTAAATATTGTGTTAAATGACCTCAAGCAATGTAATATTTCAAGTTTGAGACAAATCGGTTAATAAATAAGAAAATCCGCCATTTTGGATCCGCCATTTTGATTTTTTTACGTTTGAGTTAAAAAAAATGGTTAAATGACCTCAAGCAATGTAATATTTTAAGTTTGAGACAAATCGGTTAGTAAATAAGAAAATCCGCCATTTTGGATCCGCCATTTTGATTTTTTTAAGTTTGAGTAAAAAATTTTGTTAAATGATCTAAAGCAATGTAATATTTCAAGATTCAACAGTCGACTTAATGGATTTAACTTCACAAAAACAAATAAAAAAAAAAATTATATAATTAATATATTTTGTTTTTCATCCACACATATTATCAAAAAAAAAAAAAATAGTCCGGCGCCGAGTTGGCCCGGCGCCCAGTTGACGGCGCCGAGTTGACCCGGCGCCCAGTTGGCCTGGCGCCCAGTTGGCGACGCCCAGTTGGCGGTGCCCAGTTGTCCCATTCCGGCCTGGCACTAATGCAATAGGTCCCTAATATCGCGACGCGCCTACGCTGTTGCGCTGTAGAATGCAAGCACCCGACCAGACACGAGACGAAGCCGAAGGTCCACCACGCGTATCCACCAACGAAAGTGGTAACATGCACAAATGCAATACATAGTAACTCGTAGACAATGATTGTGTAGAAATAAAATTTCGGACTTCCATTGTCTTTATTTATTTTAAAACACGACGTTTCGGTTAGTAAGTATCTCTAACCGTTATCAAGTGTAAACTGGTTTAGGTTACACTTGATTTTATTTCTACACAATCATTGTCTACGAGTTTCAGTTTACACTTGATAACGGTTAGAGATACTTACTAACCGAAACGTCGTGTTTTAAAATAAATAAAGACAATGGAAGTCCGAAATTTTATTTCTACACAATCATTGTCTACGAGTTTCAGTTTACACTTGATAACGGTTAGAGATACTTACTAACCGAAACGTCGTGTTTTAAAATAAATAAAGACAATGGAAGTCCGAAATTTTATTTCTACAATACATAGTAGTTATAAACGCATAGCCCCGATAGTATAGAGCGTATCAGTTTAGGAATTACTATTGCATTACCTGGTATAAAAAATAAATAACATTATTTCACAGTAGTCATAAAATCTTTATTTTCAAGATTTTTAACTGTTACCAATGATAACAATGGTTACATGGACGCTTCGCCATTCGTATGTTATGTATTCTGCAGCACTATTCTTGAAATTTTCACACATCTGGTGAAAACGTGAAATATCCCCCGAATAAATACATCTGATTATGGTCTATGTATGTTACTTACTACCCTTCGATAATGATGACATTTTTGATGGAATTTGTTTATTTTTATTTTTCTCACTAACGACCAATAGAACAACTTTCATCGAAAATCATGCCGCCTGGGTCAATCGGGAGAAAAATTAACTGCGTCGACTAATCAGATGTGCGTATTCGAGGGAAATTTCTCTTTTTTCCTAGATTTCTGGGAATTTAAAAATATCTACACAGAATGGGTTGTAGTAAAAATTGAAGTTGAATTTGGTAAAATACACACTAGCAGCATGTGAAACCCATATACGTAATATTCTCAGAGTAATAACATATAAAGAGAAGTAGTAGCCTCGGTTTCGGCGGTCATTCATTCTTTTGTTGGTAAACAATGTAGCTTTTCCGCTGTTGCCGCATCCTCTGCCTCTGTAAAATTTTATAAATAATAAGTAAGGTTCAACTTCTTACCTTACCAAAATATATAGTGCTTTGAGTTGGTTAGGCTATTCAAACCGTGCGATAATTTGTCATGCGCTTATTAGCCCGAGTCGCGTCGTTTTATGCTGTGTATTTCTTATTACAATCTGCAATAAAAACTCATTTAGACGTCATAATTTATGAACGGCCCCTTTTCCCACAATTTTTTCAGGAAGTGGCAATAGGTGTCTGAGATCATATTACGGATTTCGTGTTAGCAGGGCCGGGTTTCGTTTTGAGCTACTTGGACTATATCCCCAGGTAAAAAGGGAACCCTTTTTCCTATACTAGAGGACGATTAACTATTAGTCATTGTTCCAACAGTTTTAACCGGTATTAAGGATATTCTATTTTAATTGGAATTAAATAAATGGATCCATGACGGATCTGATACCTTCCTAGCCCATTAGCACAATCCACGTTATATCAACCTTTAAAACAGTTTTTTGTAAATATCTCCGAAATGAAACCTCCTACGAACTTTTCGGTTATAACATATTTTTTTTCAAAAAACGCGCGCTACTATATTTCGAAAACCGCATATTGAGGCGACGTTCCATTAAAAAGTTAGCATTTTTTAAACTTTTTAACTGTCAAAAAACTGTCATTAGCATTCACGAATTTTGACTAAAATCTAATTAGCTCGTTGCAAAATTTCATGTAAATCGGTTAAGCGGTTTAGGAGCTATCGCGTTACGGACAGATATACATACATACACACACAACACAGAGAGACATCACGGCGATATTGCTAGGGTAGGTCAAAATACACCCAAATAACACATTTTCGGTGTTATCTGAAAAAAATTTTTTTGTCGAAAACAATACCTTCTCTAGCCGTTGCTGTGCGGGCTAGGAAGGTAACAAGGGGGCGGGCCGACTGCACACCAAGTAGTATAAGTAGTAGCCTTTAGACTGGATTGTTTAGTTTACACTTGAAAACGGTTAGATATACTTACTGAAACGTCCTGTTTAAAATAAACCAACACAAAAACATTTCATGTAAAAAAGAGCCAAGTACGCGAAAATAGCATTCCGTAAAAAGAATTGAGATAAAAGTAAGGCCAAGTTCTCCAATACAAATTTCATAATGAAAGATTTTTACTAGTTGGAAATGTTTTTCTAAACTTTGCTATTACAGCCAAACTTCTTTATGTTCAATTTAGCACTGTGTCATTTACAGCCGTAATAGCCAAGTTTAGAAAAACATTTCCAAACTAGTTTCTTACTTTCATTTTGAAATTTGTATTGGAGAACTTGACTTTACTTTTATCTCAATTCTTTTTACGGAATGCCGCGTACTTGGTTATTTTTACATTAAATGTTTTTGTTATGATTTCATTTCTTTTTTAAAGGAATTGGATAATATTAAATTTTTAAAATAGTAAAATATGCGGAATATTGTTCAAAACTTTTGCAATGCCTTACTTAAAATGTTGAGTTCTTTTAATTTTTTCCCATGGTTTTATCATAGCTGCTATCAGCCCTCCAAAGCTCAGCTCTCCAGCGTTTCTGAAAGTGGACAATGTGACTTTTGCAATTTACATGTATAGGGGACAGAAGTAAATTAAAATTTTCGTGTTTTAAAATTTTTTCCTATAGTTTTATCATAGTTCCTATCAGTCTTCCAATGCTCAGCTCTCTAGCATTTTTGGAAATGGGTAATGTTACTTTACATAACTTGACATTGATAGGGGAGGAGAGTAAATGAAAATTTTTGGGGTTTTTAAATTTTTTCCCATGGTTTTGTCATAGTTTCTGTCAGCCTTCCAAAGCTCAGCACTCTAGCGTTTCTGGAAGTGGGCAATGTTACTTTTATATAAATTTACATTTATAGGAGATGGAGGTAAATTAAAATATTGGTGTTTTAAAATTTCTTCCTATAGTTTTATCATAGCGTCTTTCAGTCCTAAAAAGATCAGCTTTCTAGCGTTTCTGAAAGTGGACAATGTTACTTTTGCATAACTTACATGTATAGGGGAGGGAAGTAAATTAAAATTTTCATGTTTCTAAAATTTTTCCCATAGTTTTATCATAGTTCCTATCAGTCTTCCAATGCTCAGCTCTTTAGCGATTTTGGAAGGGGGTAGTGTTACTTTTACATAACTTGAAATTTATAGGGGAGGAGAGTAAATGAACATTTTTGGGGTTTTTCAATTTTTTCCCATGGTTTTATCATAGTTTCTATCAGCCTTCCAAAACTTAGCTCTCTAGCGTTTCTGGAAGTGGGCAATGTTACTTTTATATAAATTTACATTTATAGGAGAGGGAGGTAAATTAAAATATTGGTGTTTTAAAATTTCTTCCTATAGTTTTATCATAGTGACTTTCAGTCTTAAAAAGCTCAGCTCTCTAGCGCTTCCGGAAGTTGGCAGTGTTACTTTTACATAACTTTACATTTATATGGGAGAATAATTAGAATTAGAATTTTGGGGTTTTTTTCCTATAGTTCCTATTTTTATCATAGTTCCTATCAGGCTGCCAAAGCTCAGCTCTCTAGCTTTTCTAGAAGTGGGTAATGTTACTTTTAAATAATTTTACATGTATAGGGGAGGGGAGTAAATTAGAATTTTGGGGCTTTTTGATTTTTTGGTTTGGTCATAATTTCTATCCGTCCGCCACATTTTAGCTTTATAGCAGGTCTGGAAGTACAGTAGAATTTTGATGATCTATACATGAGTGAGTGAGTCAGTGATTGAGTGGCAATTTCGAAGTTTTTTGAAATTTCGTAACTACTTTACTACTTTATAGAAGTCCATGAAACTTGGAGGGATTGTTAACTCTAAGAATCTCTACTACTGTGCAAAGTATGAGATTCGTAGCTCTTTCCGAAGTAGAGTTTTAGATAGGTTAAATATGCGCTGAAATGTTTCAAGCAGCGCGAACTTGGCGAGGCACTGCCGTGCCCTCAGATAAAGACAATGGAAGTCCAAAGTTTTATTCCCACTCAATCATTGTCTACGAGTTTCAAACAAAAGATTATTTTTTCACTTATATAATGGCAACAAGTTTAATTAGGTGGGTCCTCAAGTCGTGAACGGTTAACCCAGATATTCCTAAGCTCTAAGGTCGTCACTGACAGTAACATGTGTTTGTATTAAATGCAGTGTTGTCTTGGCCGTCGGACTCGGTATATTGAACTTTTGGTGTTTTTTTCTGTGTGCTGAGTTTTATTTTTGTGAGAAGAACTTAGTTGGACGTAAAAATAAACAAGAAGTGCTATGTTTCTGAAAATACTGTGAAAATTCAGCCCAGTGTGGTTTTTTCGAGATGATTCCAGTGACGTAGCTATGTTGCCATCGCCGGGGATTCTGCAAATTCTCAAAGTTTTCAGGAATGACCGCCTCGAATAGGGAAAATTTACACGGGGCCGCGGTTGACTTCTTCTCTTTATATTATTATTACTCTAAGGTAACATTCCAATACTCCCTGTTACCCATTTACACAATGACTGGCGTTTGCGCCGATGATTTGACGTGTTGGATACACGAATAAAATAATATGCATGTGTAAAAGTATACCCAATCAGGACATTTTATCTTAAGGACCGCAAAAAGATATATCATAACAAAAACATTTCATGTAAAAAAAAGCCAAGTACGCGAAAATGGCATTCCGTAAAAAGAATTGAGATAAAAGTAAAGCCTTCTCCAATACAAATTTCAAAATTAAAGGTTCTTACTAGTTTGGAAATGTTTTTTTAAACTTTGCTATTACAGCCAAACTTCTTTTTGTTCAATTTAGCACTGTGCCTAAGAGTAATTTACAGCCGTAATAGCCAAGTTTAGAAACACATTTCCAAACTAGTAAGAACCTTTCATTTTGAAATTTGTATTGTTCAAAACTTTTGCAATGCCTTACTTAAAATTTTGAGGTTTTTTAATTTTTTCCCATAGTTTTATCATCATAGCTTTCCAAAGCTCAGCTCTCTAGCGTTTCTGAAAGTGGACAATGTTACTTTTACATAGGTAACTTTACATTTACAGGGGAGGGAAGCAAACTAAAATTTTCGTGTTTTTAAATTTTTTTTAATAGTTTTGTCATAGTTCCTATCAGTCTTCCAATGCTCAGCTCTCTAGCGTTTCTGGAAGTGGGTAATGTTACTTTTACATAACTTTACATTTATAGGGGAGGAGAGTGAATAAAAATTTTGGGGTTTTTTAATTTTTTCCGATAGTTTTATCATAGTTCCTATCAGTCTGCCAAAGCTCAGCTCTCTAGCATTTCTGGAAGTGGGCAATGTTAGTTTTACATAACTTTACATGTATCGGGGAGAGAAATAAATTGGAATATTGGAGATTTTTTATTTTTTCCAGGGGTGTGGTCATAATTTCTATCAGTCTGCCAAATTTCATTGTAGCATGTCTGGAAGTACAGTAGAATTTTGATGATCTATACATGAGTGAGTAAGTCAGTGCATGGCAATTTCGACGTTTTTTGAAACTTCGTAACTACTTTACTACTTTATGGAAGTTCATGGAGGGTCTGTTAACCCTATGAAGATCTACGACCGTGCAAAGTTTAAGATTCGTAGCTCATTCCGAAGTAGAGTTTTAGATAGGTCAAATATGGGCTGAAATGTTTCAAGAAAAGAAAGTACGGCGCGGCAGCGCGAACTTGGCGAGGCACTGCCGTGCCCTCAGATGTGCATTCCTATTGCTATTTCAAATATTGTTTGCATCATGCATCGTAAGATACCGTGTTCAGTGAGTATTACTATATGGAAATAATATGCATATGTGTTTAAAAGCAACCAATCAGGACATTGCTTTTTAATTACCGCGAGGACTTATGTTTGCATCATACATTGGCAGTTACCGTGGGTATTGAAATATTATGTATATAGTAAAACCCATCAAGCGTATTGAATACTTTGTACTTACTGTACCATTGTGACCCCAATTAAAAGACGGTGGTAAATTACCCTTATTAAAGAACCCTTCATGGAAAAAAAGGCAAATAATCGGAAACTAATCGTAAGGGTAATCATCAAAAAATAAATGGTCCTTTGAACGTCTAGTCAAATCCAGGAGAAGCCATGGGTTATTAAACTAAACCAAACCTATTGCGATGGGGTCTACTTGATAATGGGTATGTTCCATCAGGCCGTTCGGCAGTAACCGTCCGAAAAATGCCAAAGCGCGCGCAATGCAGTTCGAGGACTGTTTTAAAATGGTTTTGGTTGATGGAACGACCCAATAAGTGTCGGTTCGCTTCGGTTCGGTACGGTTCGGTTCGGTTCGTTTCGGTTCATTCAAAAATACCACTACAGACTGCCTAATAAACTAAATATACCAAAAATTAAAACAAACCAGCATTAGCACATATTTTTGGGCGAAACTTGTGCAAAAATATTTATTTTTTCTAATATCACAAGTTTTATGTGAACTTTATATATTTATTTATTTGTATTTTGTAATTTGATTTTTACAAAATATTTGTGAAATTACCTACATATTATAGAAATCCTTAATATTCACAAAGTTTTTGTAATTTTATTCATTTTTAGGCAATTGAGATCGTGATACTTCTAGGAAGCTAGGAAAATCACATTTTGTAGCTTGTACTTTGGTAGGTTTATATAGTTAATGACCTTAGTGTCGATGCCTTAAAGCGAAGTCGTTTGTTCTTCCGCCAAATCTGGTGTAAAATTTTACATCCGGTGTTATCCCTCTTCTTTTAACTTTTAGTTTACAGGTCACCGGGATTTGCTGCGATTAGGGTAAACCCTTATTTCTCTATTCCTATCCAGTCACCTGCTAAACTAGTTTTTCTTTTTCTAAGTAGGCTACCCTATGGTCAGTATAGCTTTTTTCCATGTGATATACCTACACGATCCGCAGTCCCGTAGTTATAAAAAAGAGGCTCTTGCAAAAAAATCAACAGATGCTGCAGATTTTTTGTGGCTTACCCGGCATTGTCATGTGTTAAAATTGGTTGTGAAACTTCATTTATTTTGACAAAAATTTTAATTTTTTGGGTTATTCACAGTTTTTTGAATTTTCTCAGACAAATGTAAATTTAATGTAATTTTATGGTATATTTCTACCATAGGTGATCTAAACTAGAAATGTGTGTGTTTTACATACAATTTTTCCGCGCCTTCTAATGCGCCTGTCTACAATCATTGTATTTCAGAGGAGTCCGAAACCAGTTTAAGTGGCTTAATAGAACGGAAAACTGACTGTCCGATAACAGTACAACATAGACCTGGAACGCAAAAAGGATTTTTCGTACCATTTTATGACTGTCGCATGTCGCACGTCGCACGCGATGATGGAACGAAACTAATAAAGAAATCAATGATTATAACATAATAATCAGTGGCGTATATAAGTGGGGGCCCGTTTGGAAGAGCCTCTTAATTTTTATTACTAGGGGACTGCGGAATGTTTAGAAAAAGAAAAACTATTTAATTTATTTATAATTTAAAAAAATAAAGGTAGGAATTACGTAGAAACTGTTTGTTTTAAAAATCTAATGCCTCACATACAAAGAAATATGTACATAAAATCTAAAATTAAATAAAAATAGAGACAAATACTATAATAATCGAAGGAATCAAAGTAATTAAAGTAACGAAAGTAATCATTTAATTTTGGGATTGGTATTCGTTACTCCGTTATTTGTTGAGTAACGAGTACTCGAGTAACGAATTTCAACACCTCATATTGAATAGGAATAGAAACATAAGGGTTTACCCTGATCGCAGCAAATCCCGTTGACCTGTGAACTAAAAGTTAAAAGAAGAGGGGTAACAACGGATGTGAAATTTTAGACCAGATTTGGCGGAAGAACAAACAACTTCACTTTAATTAACTATATATACCTACCAAAGTACAAGCTACAAAATGTGATTTTCCTAACTTCTTAGAAGTATCACGATCTCTATTTCCTAAAAATGAATAAAATCGCAAAAACCTTGTGGATATTAAGGCTTTCTATAATATGTATGTTGGTAATTTCACAAATATTTTGTAAAATCAAAATAGAAAATACAAATTAAATTTCACGTTATACTTGTGATATTAGAAAAAATAAATATATTTTCAGAAGTTTCGCCCAATGTGCTAATGCAAGTTCGTTTTAATTTTTGGTATATTTAGTTTATTAGGCAGTCTGTAGTGGTTTATACCCATGTAGCAAGCCGGGTATATTCATATATCCCGTATATACGCCCGATAGTCAGAAAATAATATTTTCTTTGTATATTCTATGCACATACATGAAATGTACGAAAATATTATTAATATGTGAAGTTTTTTCTAAATATAGCATTTATATACCAGGTATATCATTTTGCTATACTCTAAAATGAATATCATAGAATATTCTTTTACTTTATACTTGATATAATCTTTTGGTATATTCTAAAAAGAATATTCCAGAATATAGTTTTAGTTTATACCTGTAATATTATTTTGGTATATTCTAAAAAGAACATTCTAGAATATGATTTTAGTTTGTTTCTGATATGTTCTTTTGGCATATTCTAAAATGAATTTAAGAGTATATACTTCTAGATTAGGTCTGATATATTCTTTTAGTATATTCTAAAAAGGATATTTAAAATATGATTTCAGTTTATACTTGATATATTCTTTTGGTATATTCTAAAAAGAATTTTGCAGAATATAGTTTTAGTTTATACCTGAAATAATCTTTTGGTATATTTTAAAAAGAATATTCTAGAATATGATTTTAGTTTGTTTCCAATATGTTCTTTTGGCATATTCTAAAATGAATATAAGAGTATATACTTCTAGATTAGGTCTGATATATTCTTTTGGTATATTCTGATAAGAATATTTAGAATAGGATTAAAGTGTAGTTTTATTCCGGTATAATCTTTTGGAATATTCTAATATGAATATTAGGGAATATATTTTTATTTTAGGCCTGATATATAATATTAGTACATTTTTAAAGGGATATTCTAGAATATAATTTCAGTTTATTTCCGGTATATTTTTTTCGTATATTCTAAAATTCATATTGAGAATATACTTTCAGTTTATTCCTAAAATATTTTAGTATATTCTAAAATTAATATTCTAGAATATTATTTTAGTTTATTTCCGGTATATTCTTTTGGCATATGAATAATAGTACAATGAATAGAGGAGTTTTACCCTACAAAAGGTCCGGTAGTTCTGAATTTTGGATATGTTATTAAGGTCGAAAGGGTAGTTAAAAATCTAAGTTTTCGTCACCCCCACCCTTGTGCTTCCTCCGCCATCTTGAGAAAACCATCAAAAACTGGCACTTTTTGTAGTTTTTTGTCTGTAACTTCGTTCCAGTACACTAAATCGCAAAAAGAGTTATATGAAATTTTTTAGAGGATATAGTTACCTACAATTGGGTGGTACTGTGGTTGTTCTGCGAGTAGTAGTAACGGAGCTAGCTAATTTCGAAAAATGACTAAAATCACGTGCTTGGGCATATTTTCAGATTTTTTCTAATTTAGACGGCATAAGCTCCGAAATACTTTGTTCTAGGATAAAAGTTCTAAGAACATATCTTGTAGAGAATTTTATCAGCTACAAAATCCATTCTTTAGGTGAATTTTTAAATATTGTAATGCAGTGGGAGTAACTTTTAACTTAAAGTAAGTAAGTTAGAAAATAATAATTTTTTTAAATTTAGTGCTTTAAACGGCACGTTTTTTATTTATTTTTATTTTTTTGTGTAAATTTAGTAACGTACAAAAAGACAAGAGAGCTTAGGGGTCAAACACCTCCTTAAACTAACCACCTCTTCAAAAATCCCCCCCCAGACCTCCCAAAATCTTACATATTTAGGTTTTCTCAAATTTTCTCAAAAAATACGCTTCTAAGAGAAAAATGTGTAATATACTTTATTATAGACAATGAAATTTCCTTTTGAAAAAGGTTCAGCGGCGTCCGTTAATTGAAGTAATTTAAAAAAGTAAAAAAATATCCATGTTTTTTCCATGATTTATTCGATTTTTTTTAAACCAAGGTTTATAGAACAAAACGTGTTATTCATCATTGTAGCAAATAAAATTTCCTTTAAAATGCTGTACAGGAAAGTCGGTTACAAATTCAGAGGCGCCCGTAAATTAAACCAATTTTAAAAAATCACACATTAAAATATTTTTGTTACAAGTTTTATCTAATTTTTTTTTTCAAAAACTAAGCCTAATTTAAAAAAACGCTATAATGCACTTTATTGACAGTAAAATTCTCTTTTCAACAGTGTATAACTCGATGGGGTTTGACTTACAACGAACCCGCCAGCGACGTCCGTAAATGGGGGCCACTTAATTAATTTTTTGAAAAATTATGTTTTGCACAGGTTTTATTCGATTTTCTGAAAACCATGCCCTTTATCAAAAAAATTGTTTTTTACTTCGTTGTAGATAATAAAATTTCCTTTTAAACGTTGTATAATATGGTAAAACATATTTCATATTTACCGCTCCAGTGGTGTGCTTAATTTAAAACAATTTTTTTTAAATCATCAAAAAAATTAATTCTGTTACATATTTTATTCGATTTTCTAAAAAACCAAGCCCTTTATCAAAAAATGTGTTTTATACTTTATTGCAGATAATAAAATTTACTTTTAAATAGTGTATAACAAAGTCGGATTGGTTTCCTGGTAATAACTTCACAGGCGCCCGTAAATTAAACCAATTTTAAAAAAACACAAATTAAAATATTTTTGTTACAAGTTTCATCTAATTTTTTAAAAAACTAAGCTTAATGTAAAAAATTGCTATACTGCAATTTATTGGAAATGAAATTCCCTTCTTATCAGTGTACAACTTGATGGGGTTTGACTTACAACGAACCCGCCAGCGAGGTCCGTAGATAGGAATCATTTATTTTTTTTTTGTATTTATGTTTTGCAAAGGTTTTATTTGATTCTCTTAAAAACCAAGGCCTTTATCAGAAAAGTATTTTTTACTTCATTGTAGATAATAAAATTTCCTTTCAAACGGTGTATAACATGTTAAAAAATATTTTATATTTACCGCTCCAGTGGTGTCCTTAATTTAAAACAATTTTTTAAAATCACCAAACAAATTAATTTAGTAACATTTTTTATGCAATTTTCTTCAAGAATAAGCTTCTTATGATAAAATTTTCTCTTCTATTTGGTGGACAATAAAATTTCCTTTTAAACGATGTATCACAAAACGTAATAAATGTTATGGGTAACACTCCAGAAGCATCCATTAATATCAAAAATTACCAAAAAATTTAGTGCTTTTTTTAATTCTTCTGTATAAATCCAGTGGTGTAGAAAGTAGTAAGGGGGCTTAGGGCTAAAGCAGCCCCCTTTCTTAACTGACACCCCCCTCTTCCTCGAGCCACTGAATATTGACCCCTTAAAAAGGGTCCGGTACTTCTAAATGTTATGTGGGTCAGTAGGGTAGTTAAAAATCTGGGTTTTCGTCATTCCCCCCACCTGTGCGCCATCACCCATTTTAAAAAACCCACCAAAAATTGACACGCAAAAAAGTTGAATGCAGTTTTGTAGGGGATAATTCTATTCTATTCTATTCTATTCTATTCTATTCTATTCTATTCTATTCTATCCTATCCTATCCTATCCTATCCTATCCTATCCTATCCTATCCTTTCCTATCCTATCCTATCCTATCCTATCCTATCCTATCCTATCCTATCCTATCCTATCCTATCCTATCCTATCCTATCCTATCCTATCCCATCCCATCCCATCCCATCCCATCCCATCCCATCCCATCCCATCCCATCCCATCCCATCCCATCCCATCCCATCCCATCCCATCCCATCCCATCCCATCCCATCCCATCCGATCCGATCCGATCCTATCCTATCCTATCTTATCCTATCCTATCCTATCCTATCCTATCCTATCCTATCCTATCCTATCCTATCCTATCCTATCCTATCCTATCCTATCCTATCCTATCCTATCCTATCCTATCCTATCCTATCCTATCCTATCCTATCCTATCCTATCCTATCCTATCCTATCCTATCCTATCCTATCCTATCCTATCCTATCCTATCCTATCCTATCCTATCCTATCCTATCCTATCCTATCCTATCCTATCCTATCCTATCCTATCCTATCCTATCCTATCCTATCCTATCCTATCCTATCCTATCCTATCCTATCCTATCCTATCCTATCCTATCCTATCCTATCCTATCCTATCCTATCCTATCCTATCCTATCCTATCCTATCCTATCCTATCCTATCCTATCCTATCCTATCCTATCCTATCCTATCCTATCCTATCCTATCCTATCCTATCCTATCCTATCCTATCCTATCCTATCCTATCCTATCCTATCCTATCCTATCCTATCCTATCCTATCCTATCCTATCCTATCCTATCCTATCCTATCCTATCCTATCCTATCCTATCCTATCCTATCCTATCCTATCCTATCCTATCCTATCCTATCCTATCCTATCCTATCCTATCCTATCCTATCCTATCCTATCCTATCCTATCCTATCCTATCCTATCCTATCCTATCCTATCCTATCCTATCCTATCCTATCCTATCCTATCCTATCCTATCCTATCCTATCCTATCCTATCCTATCCTATCCTATCCTATCCTATCCTATCCTATCCTATCCTATCCTATCCTATCCTATCCTATCCTATCCTATCCTATCCTATCCTATCCTATCCTATCCTATCCTATCCTATCCTATCCTATCCTATCCTATCCTATCCTATCCTATCCTATCCTATCCTATCCTATCCTATCCTATCCTATCCTATCCTATCCTATCCTATCCTATCCTATCCTATCCTATCCTATCCTATCCTATCCTATCCTATCCTATCCTATCCTATCCTATCCTATCCTATCCTATCCTATCCTATCCTATCCTATCCTATGCTATTCTATTCTATTCTATTTTGATTGTTTTTTTTTATTTGAACATCTTAAAGGGCGTCAAAAATTCGACTAGTTTGGCAAATCTAACTATTTCCATCTTTAATAATACGAGAGTTAGCAATGGTGGACACTGGAATTTAAAACACCCTGTATATGAATCTTTTTTCAAAACAAAAGATTTGGGTAAGAAATTCAAAAAATTGTACAAACTCGGATCTTTAACTACTGTACTGACTTGCACAACATTGTTTAATGTTACTTCCACCCCTTCATATAAAAATTACTTAAATACACTGTTTTGTAGACAATTAAATTCTCTACAAGATATGTTCTTCGAACTTTTACGTTACAACAAAGTATTATGGAGTTATTACCGTGTAAAAATTAAAATTTGCCCAAGCACGTGATTTTAGTCATTTTTAAAAATTACCTAGCTCCGTTACTACTAACTGTAGAACAACAATGGTACCACTCGATTGTAGATAATTATGTCCTCTAAAAAACCTAATATAACTCTTTTTGCGATTTAGTGTACTGGAACGAAATTAAAGGCAAAAAACTAAAAAAGGTGCCAATTTTTGATGGTTTTTTCAAGATGGCGGAGGGAGCACAGGGGTGGGGGTGACGAAAACTCATATTCTTAACTACCCTCCTGAGCTTAACAACATATCCAAAATTCAGAACTATCGGACCTTTTGTAGGGTAACCCCCCTATTTTGTCCTCTATTCATTGAACTATAAGCTTTTATTTTCCAAGCATCCAACGACAGGTAAATAACTTACCAACTAGATGGCGCGACATTATTTGATTTGTCGACAGATGTAGTAATTTATTTACACAGATAAATTACCTTAAATATTAAATCAAGACAAACCTCGAGGTGTCGAGGTAAAGTTGGAGCCTTGAACTAGGAGGTTCAACTCATAAGTGGGGATGACCCGGAATAGGTTTTCCTTGGAAGTGCAAACCCAGAGACAAAATAAAAAGAGACTGCCGAAAAGATAGGTCTGTGCAGCCAACAAGCACGGATCACCTTTTGTTAGGTGATCCGTGCAACAAGTTCCAGTAGCGCACAGCTCTGCAATCGCGGACTATGTTTCTATTTGTATTTAAAACTGATTTTATTCTGTTCGATTGGGGCCGTTTGTAAATTACGTAAAACTTTGAGAAAATTGTCTATAACATAACATTTAGTATTTTCTTAATGCCATTTTTTGTTAGAAATGGTTCACTATGTTGAATTGAATATATCTTTATTAGCAAATCATGCTATTTCAAATTACAAACATAAATATAAAAAATACATTTAAACGTTAATACATACACCAGTATTTCTATAACATAACAAATCCAAACTTATAAAACTAATAACTATTTACTTCTTATTATTACATAATGGATAATTATTGAAATAAAGCCAGGTTCAATAACAGCAATTTTTATTTAAATAGTATAAATACTGAATTAGGATATAAGTCATTGTTTTATAAAGGAATCAGATTGTATAACAAATTACCATTAGACATCAAAAATTGCAAATCAAATAATACGTTTAAGAGAAAACTTAAGAAGTACTTGTTGCCTAGTCAGCCTGTAAGCCTGATTGTTTATGTAAACCCTTGGTACCATATTATATTATATTATTTTGTTCTTTTAGTCTCCATATAATTTTTTTGGTGTGTTTTAGTATAGTAACCTTTTCTCATAAAGAAATATGGTATCAATGTTTTTTTTTAGGATAGGATGTAAAACATTCTACAGTACAGTGTAAGTACTTGATAAAGCTGTGTGTTACTAGATTATTCTTTTAGTAGGTGGGTATAGTTAGTTCTGTTGGGAATGATACAGGAATGCTTGTATCGCTTTTATTAGAGAATTATTTGAATATAGCCACGCTATAATTGTGCCACGCAAAATTTTGACACCTTCACATTGTAATATCAGCTGTGATCTTTCAACACATGGCCTTTGTTTACTATATGAACCGGAATAAATAGTGTCTTCTTTTATTAATTGAAAATAAACGATGATAGTTTTAAATTCGACTTTGGTGTGAATTTTGGATTATTAACACCATTATAAGCATTCCTGTATCATTCCTAACAGAACTAACTATACCTACCTACTAAAAGAATAATCTAGTAACACACAGCTTTATTAAGTACTTACACTGTACTGTAAAATGTTTTTAATCCTATCCTAAAAAAACATTGCCACCATATTTCTTTATGAGAAAAGGTTACTATACTAAAACACACCAAGAAAATAATATAGAGACTAAAATAACAAAATATAATATAATATAATATAATATGGTACCAAGGGTTTACTTAAACAATCAGGCTGACTAGGCAACAAGTACTTCTTAAGTTTTCTCTTAAACATATTATTTGATTTGCAATTTTTAATGACTAATGGTAATTTGTTATATAATCTGGTTCCTTTATAAAACAATGACTTATATCCTAATTCAGTATTTATACTATTTAAATAAAAATTGATGTTATTACTTGTTGCATAGGTATGAACATCTGTAATATTCATCAATCAATGTTAATAGAAGTTGCAACCAAAAAAATAAATAAATAATACAAGTATTCTACCCATATTACAAATTGCAAGTCATTTTTAAAAGCAAGTTACAAGTATATTGTAAACGCAGTCGAGTCAGACCTAACCTCAAATTCTTGGTTTGTTTTTCTGGAATTCTCGGATGCAAAAATTTTGCTACGAAATAACTTTTTCACTACAAAGGAGATCTGTTTTGTGTTAAAGCGTGTGTTATTAGACAAAACTATTCTTGTTTTGTGACTAAGACAAGGTAAGAAAGATAATTTATGTTATTGAAGTTAGGGTCGATTTATATACTTGTTATTCTAAAAGTTTATTCATGTTTTTCAAGAAGATCTTCGGGTATTCCCTTCAATCATTTTGTTTCTCATTTTTAAGGCTGATTTCTTTGCCATTGATAGTCATAAGTTCTGCTTTAATGCTTCTTAATAAAAAAACAGATGTTTTTAAGGCTTTTTAATTCTTTTATCCTTTGGGGCCAGGCAAATATATACAGATTGACACTGAACATATACAATGGTTTGAGATGAAATGTGTCAACTTAGTATTGGTGCATTTTAAGCCTTTTTCCTCCAAGTAACCAGGTAACCTGGTTACTTATTTTAGGTTTTTCCTCGCTGAGTAACACTAAACATGACATCACAAGTAACCACACAGGCTCACCAGCTTAGCAGAAGTGGTTGCTTCAAAATTTTAAGGTTAAGTGCGTTCGTTTATATTTCAAACTTGATAATTCCAAAATGTTTAAAATTGAAGTGTATTTTACAATGAATTTAGAGAAAAATCATGTCACTGACCGGTGATGTCATACAACTGGTCACTCCAAGTAACTGTGATGTCATTTCGAGTTACTTATAGGAGTGACTAGTAACCTGGTGGAAAAAGGCTGTGTGTGTTAGGGAGGGGTTCGGTTCTGTCCACAGTAGGTATACAAATTTTTTTAACAGAACTGAATAGGACTCCACAGGACACTAAAATACACTACAGGGCCAAGAATTTATTTGGGGCCTGTAGGATGGTGTACAAATTTTGTTCAGCTGTTCACCCCTCAGTTATGGCAGGGGTAAATCTAGGAACTTTATTTAGGGGGGGTAGATATCATAATGAATATTGCATAAAACTGTTTTGCATAGTGACTTAATATAGTTTGAGATTTGGGGGGGGGATTTCTCCTCCCGTAGATCCTCCCGTAGATCTCACCATCTTATGGGTCATTGTCCATATAATTTTATTATTATTGATGTATTGCCTTTTCAGCATTTTCCATTTTTAGTTTTAGTAGATATTTTAGTCAGTAGTGCACCCAAGAATAGGTCTTGGGGGGACCCGAGAGTCAGTTATGTCATATCTTCACCTATTTAATTTTTTTATTCATGAAATATATGGAAAATGTCTAAAAATCCTTAGGCTTCTGTCTTTTAGTTTAGTGTTTGAACATAATTCTAGCTATTGCTTTTACATTTTAGGTACACAAACATTATGGATTTGTATGGATCATTACATCATATTGAGTACACACTGCTTGGTTGCAAATGTTTTTTCATTTAGGTAAGTAATAGAGAAATATTGGTTAATAAGTTCTGTCTCTTTCCACACCCATACTAGGGCCGATTCTTAAAATACATAATGCCATTTAACATATAATTATATGTTCAAAAGTAATGCTGAAAGGGGGAGCAGGGTTTGGCTTTGTCTTACACATAACTTTTTTTTAATGTATTTTGTTTCTTGAAAATTCTGTACAGAGGGGGGAGGTGGGTCAACTACATAATTTAAGAATAGGCCCAAAGTGTACTTAGGGCAGAGCTTCAAGAGCTAAGCTCCTCCTTAAAAATTTGGTTAGCCCCTGAAATTATATTACATATAAACACATATTTCAGACAGGGTATTGGGGTGGGGGAGGCAACATCCACCTTTCCTAACTAATATATTTTTTTTAAAACTATCCAAAAAATTTTAGATCACCAAAAAGAAATGTTATCACCCAATTTTTTTATTAGTTTTTGTCCAAAAACTGTTTACTCAATTTTTTTTGGTTTTACAGAGACAAAGTTAATAACAGAAAAAGGGGTCCTCACTCAATTTTTTTTTATTTTGTCTCCAAAAATCTTTCTACCTAAAATTTTATTTGTGATTTTCTACTTTTGCTAAAATTTAATATTTTGGGGAGGGACTCCCTCCCATCCCCCCTTAGCGACGCCCCTGTTCAGAAAAGAAATTAGAAAACAAAATTAATTTTTTTAGGGATTTTCAGAAAAAAAACTAAATAAACATGGTTCCACAAATGCTTTTGCGATGTTTTGCTCAAATTTGGAACGTGTGTTTAGCTGCAAGGCATACATCATTAAGCTTGCCAAATATCAGGAAAAAACTACAGGGTAATATTTTTCAGGAGTCATGCCCCCTTTTCCACCAGAACTTTTTTGCAGTAAGCCAATGGTAGATTCAAATAGATTCTTTGTTTTACTCAGAAACTTTTTGATCTTCTGCAATTTTTTATAATTCTAGCTGTTGCCAAGAAAAGACAAAAAAGGAAAATTTGTACACTGTATTATTTTAGTTTTATGTGAGTTTTATGTAATTTCTAAATAGCAATTGAAGATACAAGTTATTTTATTTTGTTTTTTTTTTCTGAAAAATGTTTAGAGATAAAAATATTGCAGATCAAAAAATTTCTGAATAAAATAAGGAATTCATTTTACATTTTTGAATCTGCCAGTGACTTAGTGCAAAAAAGTTCTGGGGAAAAAAAGGGGGCATAACCGCGGAAAAATTATCACCCTGTAGTTTTTTCCTAATATTTGACATGCTTAATGATGTATGCCTTGTAACAAAATACATGTTCCAGATTTGAGCTAAATACCTCAAAAACTGCACGAGTTATAAATAAAATGCAAACAAAAAACTAATATTTTAATAACCTATATCTCAAAAACTAAGCATGGTTATACAAAGTTTTTTTTCTTAAAATCACTCAAGATAATCCTCTGAAGTTTGGCTGCATACTTTATTAACACCTGTATAAAATACCTACTATTATGAGTCCCTTGGCAGTTTTTTTTTTTTGGTTTTTAGTCATCCAATGCAACAATTAACAATGGGATAACATCACCTTTATTATTAAAAAACTAAAAAATGGATTTTGTGAAGAATATATGAAAATTACATTACAACATTTGAGCAATTCCACATGAACCTAGAAATTAGAAAATTGAAGACTGTAAAAGTGTGTTCTTATTTTTTTTAAATATTGGTTTTATTAAGGATTATTAGGTGGTATGTACATGTTTAACTATTTTTAAGTTTTCTAAAAATCCACAGTTTTTTGTAATATAAATATACTTAGTTTATACATTTAAGAAAAAACATTATATTTGTTAAATATTTTTAGATTTTTCTAAAACAGTTCTCATGTTTAAAAAAATAAATATTACGTTTTTAATAAAACATTGTTTTTTATTTAAGTATTACATTTTCGAGGTCATGCAAATTTTTACGTATGTGGAAAAAGTTTGAATATCTTACAGGTTGACATGACTAAAATTAATATATTTTTGATATCCAAATTCTTTTCGTATACATGAAATTAGCATGACCTCAAAAATACTCTGCCAATATATGGGCCCCTAAGCTCACACTAGGTACTATAGTTATAGTGTACTTGTGAGCTAATATAACTAAAAACTGAAATATATTTTATTCAACTCCAGACTAAATTACCTTTTGTTTGATACCACACAAGCCATGTTTTGACTTAAACTCAAATTTTCGAAATCTACCCCTACTCTTAAAAAAAAACCAAAAACTAAAATGTATTTTGTTAAACTCCAGACTTAATTACCTTTCGTTTGATATCACACACGCCATATTTTCACATAAACTCTAATTTTTGAAATCTACCCCCACCCTTTTATTTGGTTTGTATTCGATGGATTTTGTTCATTTTTAAATGGGACCATCTCGACCCAAGACCCAGCCTAGGTACCAAATTTCATTAAAATCGGCCAAGCAGTTTTTGAGTTATGCGCGTTGGTCGTTACAGACAGACATACATACATACAGACATACATACATACATACATACATACATACATACATACAGACATACAGACAGACAGACAGACAGACAGACAGACAGACAGACAGACAGACAGACAGACAGACAGACAGACAGACAGACAGACAGACAGACAGACAGACAGACAGACAGACAGACAGACAGACAGACAGACAGACAGACAGACAGACAGACAGACAGACAGACAGACAGACAGACAGACAGACAGACAGACAGACAGACAGACAGACAGACAGACAGACAGACAGACAGACAGACAGACAGACAGACAGACAGACAGACAGACAGACAGACAGACAGACAGACAGACAGACAGACAGACAGACAGACAGACAGACAGACAGACAGACAGACAGACAGACAGACAGACAGACAGACAGACAGACAGACAGACAGACAGACAGACAGACAGACAGACAGACAGACAGACAGACAGACAGACAGACAGACAGACAGACAGACAGACAGACAGACAGACAGACAGACAGACAGACAGACAGACAGACAGACAGACAGACAGACAGACAGACAGACAGACAGACAGACAGACAGACAGACAGACAGACAGACAGACAGACAGACAGACAGACAGACAGACAGACAGACAGACAGACAGACAGACAGACAGACAGACAGACAGACAGACAGACAGACAGACAGACAGACAGACAGACAGACAGACAGACAGACAGACAGACAGACAGACAGACAGACAGACAGACAGACAGACAGACAGACAGACAGACAGACAGACAGACAGACAGACAGACAGACAGACAGACAGACAGACAGACAGACAGACAGACAGACAGACAGACAGACAGACAGACAGACAGACAGACAGACAGACAGACAGACAGACAGACAGACAGACAGACAGACAGACAGACAGACAGACAGACAGACAGACAGACAGACAGACAGACAGACAGACAGACAGACAGACAGACAGACAGACAGACAGACAGACAGACAGACAGACAGACAGACAGACAGACAGACAGACAGACAGACAGACAGACAGACAGACAGACAGACAGACAGACAGACAGACAGACAGACAGACAGACAGACAGACAGACAGACAGACAGACAGACAGACAGACAGACAGACAGACAGACAGACAGACAGACAGACAGACAGACAGACAGACAGACAGACAGACAGACAGACAGACAGACAGACAGACAGACAGACAGACAGACAGACAGACAGACAGACAGACAGACAGACAGACAGACAGACAGACAGACAGACAGACAGACAGACAGACAGACAGACAGACAGACAGACAGACAGACAGACAGACAGACAGACAGACAGACAGACAGACAGACAGACAGACAGACAGACAGACAGACAGACAGACAGACAGACAGACAGACAGACAGACAGACAGACAGACAGACAGACAGACAGACAGACAGACAGACAGACAGACAGACAGACAGACAGACAGACAGACAGACAGACAGACAGACAGACAGACAGACAGACAGACAGACAGACAGACAGACAGACAGACAGACAGACAGACAGACAGACAGACAGACAGACAGACAGACAGACAGACAGACAGACAGACAGACAGACAGACAGACAGACAGACAGACAGACAGACAGACAGACAGACAGACAGACAGACAGACAGACAGACAGACAGACAGACAGACAGACAGACAGACAGACAGACAGACAGACAGACAGACAGACAGACAGACAGACAGACAGACAGACAGACAGACAGACAGACAGACAGACAGACAGACAGACAGACAGACAGACAGACAGACAGACAGACAGACAGACAGACAGACAGACAGACAGACAGACAGACAGACAGACAGACAGACAGACAGACAGACAGACAGACAGACAGACAGACAGACAGACAGACAGACAGACAGACAGACAGACAGACAGACAGACAGACAGACAGACAGACAGACAGACAGACAGACAGACAGACAGACAGACAGACAGACAGACAGACAGACAGACAGACAGACAGACAGACAGACAGACAGACAGACAGACAGACAGACAGACAGACAGACAGACAGACAGACAGACAGACAGACAGACAGACAGACAGACAGACAGACAGACAGACAGACAGACAGACAGACAGACAGACAGACAGACAGACAGACAGACAGACAGACAGACAGACAGACAGACAGACAGACAGACAGACAGACAGACAGACAGACAGACAGACAGACAGACAGACAGACAGACAGACAGACAGACAGACAGACAGACAGACAGACAGACAGACAGACAGACAGACAGACAGACAGACAGACAGACAGACAGACAGACAGACAGACAGACAGACAGACAGACAGACAGACAGACAGACAGACAGACAGACAGACAGACAGACAGACAGACAGACAGACAGACAGACAGACAGACAGACAGACAGACAGACAGACAGACAGACAGACAGACAGACAGACAGACAGACAGACAGACAGACAGACAGACAGACAGACAGACAGACAGACAGACAGACAGACAGACAGACAGACAGACAGACAGACAGACAGACAGACAGACAGACAGACAGACAGACAGACAGACAGACAGACAGACAGACAGACAGACAGACAGACAGACAGACAGACAGACAGACAGACAGACAGACAGACAGACAGACAGACAGACAGACAGACAGACAGACAGACAGACAGACAGACAGACAGACAGACAGACAGACAGACAGACAGACAGACAGACAGACAGACAGACAGACAGACAGACAGACAGACAGACAGACAGACAGACAGACAGACAGACAGACAGACAGACAGACAGACAGACAGACAGACAGACAGACAGACAGACAGACAGACAGACAGACAGACAGACAGACAGACAGACAGACAGACAGACAGACAGACAGACAGACAGACAGACAGACAGACAGACAGACAGACAGACAGACAGACAGACAGACAGACAGACAGACAGACAGACAGACAGACAGACAGACAGACAGACAGACAGACAGACAGACAGACAGACAGACAGACAGACAGACAGACAGACAGACAGACAGACAGACAGACAGACAGACAGACAGACAGACAGACAGACAGACAGACAGACAGACAGACAGACAGACAGACAGACAGACAGACAGACAGACAGACAGACAGACAGACAGACAGACAGACAGACAGACAGACAGACAGACAGACAGACAGACAGACAGACAGACAGACAGACAGACAGACAGACAGACAGACAGACAGACAGACAGACAGACAGACAGACAGACAGACAGACAGACAGACAGACAGACAGACAGACAGACAGACAGACAGACAGACAGACAGACAGACAGACAGACAGACAGACAGACAGACAGACAGACAGACAGACAGACAGACAGACAGACGGCGCAACAAAAAATTTCAAAATCATCTGAAACGCAAAGATATATAAAAATTTTTGAAATAGGAGCAACTTTTTTTTTCTCGAAAAAATTAGGATCACCATAGCTCACACTACTATAGTATAGTATATGTGTGAGCTAATAGCAGCTTTACTAAGAAAAACATCTATTTAAAAAGCCGCCGAGCCCGCCCGCGCATTCTTAATTCTTCCAGTAGCCAAGGGTGGCGCTAGCGTAAACTTGTTGCCGCTGTTGAACCATAGAATTAAGCACCCTTTTATTATTTTCTCTATGTGCAAACCTATCCAGGTGCACTTTTGACACGGATCACTAAAGAAGTGATCCGTGGTTTTAATCCTGCATGGGACGTAAAATGTACACACCTGATGTACGTACAAAAAATATTCTAGAATATCATTTTAGTTTATTTCCGATATATTCTTTTTGTATATCATACAATAAATTTTAAAGGATATACTTTTAGTTTATTCCTGAAATATTATTTCAGTATATACCTGGTATATACTTTTTGTTATGTACGGGGAATATATAAAAAAAATCTTTACCAGGAATATTATTTGAGATCCACCTGACAAACAATTTCAATGTATGCAGTGCATATATATATATATATATATATATAGTTTTATGTTGATCTTACAGATTTGGAATATACATAGTATATGTATTTAGTATATTGATATTTATCAAATTTTATAATTATAGAATATATGGATTACAAATTTTTTGTCAGAACCAGGTATATTTATTTATGCACATAAATAAACATGTGCTGGTGGTATATGCCACTAGTATATGCTATGCATATGAAATAGGGGGGGCGTTTTCACATGATTTAACGTTCTATAGAAGTGCTATAGAAATGCTATGTATGTCCATTTAGAATATACCAAATACTTCCAGCACATGCATAGTATATACCAGGTAAATTTTTTTGCTACATGGATAGTTTGTGAATATAAATTAAATTAATGCAATTTTATCTGTATTTTAAACAACTAAAATTAATAATATATTATGATAATCCTATGTAGTTGTGTAATCGTTTCTGTGTGCAACTTTAAATTCGTGCTCTCGAATTCATACGTTGCCTTCGATTTATCTTTACGCGAGACGCCAAACCTACCCTTTCTTTTAGTCACGTGACATTGAATTTAACTCTCTCGCATATGATCACATGCCTGAAGTAAATCGAACAGCATTCGGTTTTTGGACAGTTATTTGGTCGTTCCAGCTAACCCAAACGTTTTAAAACAGTCCTCGTACTTCTCGTATTGCATTGCGCGCGCATTGGGATTTTTTGGACGGTTTTATGACCGTCGAAATGTTTGATGGAACAGACTCATTATATTTCATGAATACAAACATAAAATAGCACGGCCTCATTCGGGTTCGGGCCCCTCCCAAAGCTGCCTCGCCCCCTTCAAAACATTTTTCTAAATACGGCACTGATAATAATGATCAATTAACAACAAACTTTCCTGATTGTTTTAATTATAGGGTTTCATAGGAGTGCTTTATTTTAAACAAGCCTCTAAATATGGATAAAACATTTCAGGTATTTTTAATTATCCTCCGTTAAGAATTTAAAATTTTAAACTGTTGTTATATTTGGTTGGTTCTGACTTAATACATTTAAAACTAAATGGTATAAAACAATAAATTGGAGAAATTTCAGTCAAAGAAAAATCAAAATCGGCTCCTATTCCTCGATAGATAACTCAAGCTCTATTATCTCCGATATCTGCCGACTCTTCTTGTCGCTCCCTTTCGCTGCATTCTCTGAAACTCTCTCGCCTCTGCCAAAAGTTGAAGCGGAGCTTGAAATCAGTTAGTCTGCAACCGGTGTATAGTTCGTGTCACTCTGTGTCGTGTTCCGAATAGGACCATAGATCGCTTATTCTCGCGCTATATTTTTAAACTCTCCTCGATTTCCCTTAAATATACTTTGTAAAACAATCTTGTCTTCTACTTAAAACTAAACCTGTTATTTTATTTGTGCTAAAAATAAAGTGGTTTGAGAGATAGTTTGTTTTGTAAACCATGTCCAAAGGGGGATGAAAAACAACATCGCATTAAACTAACGATGTACTAACGAAGGCTATTGTCGCAAATTCTAAAAACATCGAGGGGCATGATGGAACCGGACCCCTTGACAAGTCCTGGCAGGGCGCGAAAAAACGAACTTAAATATGAGGAGAAGAAATCGAGTCTGCCGAAATTTCAATTTGTGATTGGTGCGTTGTGTTTTGTGAGTGTACTTTTTAGTGCGTTAAACCAATGGCGCGAATTGAATTTTAAAACTCGTCTAAGTAAACTGGAAGAAAGAGTTGCTTATTTGGAGGAGTATGGAGTTGTGCAGAATATGGATGTTTTGGTGGAGAGGTTACGCAGAGATGCGTATGAAACTTTCAAAAGTGGAGTTACGAGAAATTTGGGTCTCAATAGAATAAGGAGGGAAACACCTGAATGTCTTTGTCCAGCAGGTAAAGATTTTAAATTAGATTTTCGTCACCCTTGGAAAATAAAGGCCCCTTATCTTTTTCCGTACTAGGTATAAATATAGATGAACTAGGGTAAACTGTCCAAGTGTCGTCCAGTTAGTGGAAAGTGTCGTCCAGTTAGTGTCAACTTTAGAGCCCGAAATCTCGAACATTTTACATCATTTGGTATTATGAGCGGCTAATTTCCATTCTTTGATGATTTAAGAATTCAAAAATAATTAATTTAGATTTTTTTGCATTAATCTACCAGTTCTAGACAATTACAATGAAAAAAAATGTCGTTTTGCTCAGTTTCCGCCCACGGCCTTCCCTCCTTTCGTCCAAAAATTTCTAGTTTTTCGATCGGACGAAAACTAGGTTTTGGTGGTTCGAACAACTGATTTGTTGGCGGTCGAAAACTGGTATTATGCGACCATTTTAGGACGAAAAATAGGAATTAATCGACCACACGCCAAATAAACTGGTCGAAAATTGGGGTTTTTTGGACGAAATTCACAAGGAAAAACTTGATTTGAGCAGATTTAGGAGCAATATTCCCGCGAAGTTCGTTAAGCATATTAGTGTACCTAAAAAACATAGTGGAACAACTGGAAGAGAATTAAACGCAAGTAACCGAATTCTTGTGTTTAATTTTCTTGTTGAAGGCAACTTCAACTTAAATCTTGATGGTAAACTAGTTTAGTCACCATAAGTTACAGTCGTTATTATTCTTGGGTCGAGGAAATTTAGTCGAAATATCTGTGTACTTTTTTTTGGTATACCTAGAAATCCAATTTTTTTATTTCGTTAATTCATGGTAACTCTACCTTTATTTTACAATCGTTATGTAAACAAACATCGGTATACAACAAAAACAGCCAGACAGATACGATAACCAAAAATATTTTTTAATTATATCCCAGACCCTTATGGCCTCAAGCACCAAACTTTTAAGCATGGTGCTTGTGGCCATTAGGTTCCTACAAATATTTTTAAAATGGAAGCACTGATTTATTTTTCTTTTTGTACACACCAGGTACCTACCTGGTGTAATCTGAAAAATTCAATTCTATTTTATACTAGCTAACTAAAAAAATCTTCAAAAAATTAAAAAAGACTAACCTGAATAATAAAATTATGAACACCAATGCAATTTTTTCAAAAGGATTTGTATCTCACAAATGGTAAAAATTACCAAAATGCATGTTTTACTATTTAAATTCTTATAAAATTTAAACTTTGCAATGTGGACCATTTTTTTATTGTCCCTAGAAGTACCCGAAAAATTTCAAGAGTTTCCAACTGGGAATGCCCTTATAGGTAGGTACCTACTTCCATTTTTTAATTACCTATTTTAACAACAAACAGTCAGGGATTAACTTCTTAATTGCTAGTGGTCGAAAAAAACCGGTTTTCCGTCCGTCAAAATCAACAAAAAATTGATGTGGTCGAAAGATTCCAGTTTTTCGTCCGGCCATATTTTGGGTGGTCGAAAAATTCCATTTCTTCGACCAGCCAAATTTTGCCGATTTTGTGTCAATAATACGAAGTCAAGTAAACGAAGAGAAAAATGCAGACGAGAACTGGACATGATATTATAGAAAAAAAATCTGTTTGCAATGTGTCTTAAAATTTCACTAATTTTAATAATAAAAGATTAGGATAGATTATAAGCACATGAACCAGTAACCCAGTTTTCGTCCACCTGGACGAATAATTATTTTTGACCGTTTTTTCATCCAGTTCGGCGACCACCCATTTTTTGATAGAAAAACTAAGAAATTGTAACTAAAAGTGATATTTTTTTATAGGAAAATTATTATTCTAACTAAAAAACATAAAAGTTCAACACATTTTGTAAAATTCTAATACTTACTCGCTATTTCCCGCAGGCACCTACACTAGCAAAAACATAACGAAAACTTCACTTTGGTTCAACGCACGTTCACCCTTCTAAAGACAAGACTGTACTGGCTAAACTTTTGGCGCGATTTAAAAAACGACTTTACCGTTTGGTGGGGGAAGGATCATTTTTTAAGAAAGTGTCCATAGATGGAGCCATATGGTGCTTGTTATCTTATTTTTAGGCAAAAAGTGCCAAAGTGGCTAACAATTGGGGCTGGACGGCTAACTGGGTGTTTTACCCTACGAGAAAGCGTATTAAAATTATTAATAGAAAATGACTCCTACAACCGTTCCGGCATATATTGGATTCATTTGAACACCAAAGTATGGCGTGGATTAAAAAAGTTGTTGCCATTAATAAAGTTTTAAAGAATAAGCTGCTTTCAAATGATGTTGACAATTTTTCACTGAGGTGGCTTGACGTTGTAAAAATTAGGCTTAATTTTTTGATCTAAGTTCAAGGTCAGACCTTGATCTAAGCTTAAAAAAATTCGCTGGATTTTGGAAGAGAAAGCCATTATCCTAGGGTAACTAATAATGAGTGTGGTTAGGATTAGAAAAAGATGGGGCTGAGAGCTGAGTAGCCTTAATTTATCCAAGCCATACGTTGGTTGGCCAAAATGCACCATGCCATCACGCTTGTAGCCGTCATTTTTAGAAGCCCTTTCCCCAACGATTATAAACTAGACAGGATTGCTCAGTTTGCCGAATCTGTCTGCAATCGATGTTCAAGGTCAAACTCGCTGTTACGTCACCACTTGTGCTGGGCAGAAAGCGGGCCTATCGTTATATTGGATTTTATGTGCTTTTAGAGTTATTTTCTTTATGCAAATTAAATTTTATGCAAAATTGAGGCATTCTACATTTAAAAATATTGTCTTTACAGGGATGATAAATGATTTTATATTTGAAATATCTGTTAAATAAATTAAATTTAAATACTTAAAGTGGTGACGTCACGCCGCTCTCCTCACCCCGCAAAATTTGTTAACACAGGTTAAATGGAACTAAGCAGTCCTTTATGTCTATAGTCCTTGCCCTTTCCCAGGACATACATATGAGTATAAGTAGGTGGTTTGATGTCACTTTTAAAGTTGTTAGAAGCTGTTACTTTATTTACTTTTTAAATGGCAGTAATACCAGACCGAAAAGTAATAAAACTGAAGATGGAGATTTATTGCTGGGGTGGCGGCTTTTTATTTGTGTATTTTATATTTTGTTTCCTTTTCTAGGTTACTCACCTTCAACCAGATGATTAAAGCTACTTTATACTTAGAATGAATTACCTAAAGACTTTTGCACAGTTAACGTCTGCTTTTACTATTTCTACCTAACTACTTGCAATGTATATTTTTGTTAAGTTACTATCATCAAGAAGAATAGAATGCCAGAATAAGAACTTTTACTGAGGTCCCTTTAGTTTGAAGATTCTTTGTTGAATGATTCTTTTACTAAACCAAACTGCAGTAACAACTCTTTTCCTGGTTTCAAATTACTTGACGACCTGAGAGTTTTAGTCCATTCTAATGAGGCAGTAGATAATCTCTTGGGGGTTGAATATATTCGCAGTTAAAATATGACTGTTAAAGCCTGTGGAAGAACCTGCAAATTCAACAGCTTTCTAGCACTAGATATGATTAGTTAGACACAGATCTACTCGCAGTTGGGACAGATCATCCTGGTGTCTAGAAAAATATGTCTTCTATTATTTTGCTGAAAACGTAAGTTTGGGAATTTGTGCCATAATGCCTGTTATAAAATCTGAGGGTGATTTACTACCATATTCAGTTGCAGACCACAAACGACAAAAAAACTTCGTCCCTTGTTCGTGCATTGGACGAAGTGATCGGACAAACCGTCAATCCAAGGGGTGTACATTTTAGGTCCATTTTCGGTCCAAAAACCATCCATTTAAGGTCGAATGTCCAACCTTTTGTAGATAGGAGGGACGAGACGGCCAAAAGAACCTACATTATTTGTCCAGTGGACGTACCATTTACTCCATGATAGGCCGTATCATCAGATACGTCCAACAGTGTACATAAATACAACCTATAAGAAGCACGTTCAATGGACGTAAAACGTCGTTTACGTAAACTGGACAAAGTCATCGGACGAACCGTTAATCCGAGGGACGTACATTCGAGATCCATTTTCGGGCCAAAAACCGTCCATTTAAGGTCCTAAGTCCAACCATTTGTAGATCCAAGGAACTTTCACGGTATTGACGAAAGTACTTTCAACGGACGTCCAGTGCACGTTAAAGATACGTGCAACAGTGTACATTAATCCACTGTAACCCGAACTACAATTTATGATAAGAAGTACGTACATACAAGGGACGTAAAACTTGTTGTTAAAATGTGTTAATTTATTATTAAATAAATTTTAAGTCGTAACGTTTCTACGAATACTGTTAAAATGTTGACTGCTGCGTCACCTATTGGTACATCTGTACATACATTTGGTGGCCTTAAAATGACGTAGAACGTACGTCTTAATATGTACGTGCCACTTACCTATGTTCTAGGATATCCGTGTGACATATCTAGTCTAGTCCCGACTCCTACGTACATTCTTGGTCGTTCTTCGGACGTACAGCTAATTCCAAAAAAATCTGATATGACAGGAAAAACTCTTTTTTTATTTTAAGCAGTATGTATGTATTATATCGGGTTGACATTTACATTTTACAGTAGTATTATGACGTTCAGTAAGAGGACTGGACCGTTTATTTTCCTTTTGCACGTTCAAATAAGTGAAATAAAACTTGATAAAAACCAGCTATATAACAATATATTTTTGGTCGTTTTCCTATTAAATTGAATTTAATTTTTAATTGAATATCTATCTTTATTAGCTAAATTATATATTAGAAAAGTAAGTCTTTTTTGCTACAGTTTGACACCTGGAGGTTTGATGTATTAATTCTACGGCAAATGAGTGCTTGGCTGCTTGGAAACTATAAAAAAATTCTTGCATTCTTCGCTCTCTCGAAGGGGTCATTTTAGAGTACTATAAGTAGCGCCTGATCTTCGTGAACTTGACTTATTTTTGGCTTCCCAAATCATCCTTGTTACCTTTCAGGTGGTTGTTCTTTAACCCTGGGATGCACCGTAACAAGGCCTGGGTAATCCATTCACCCTCTTTGTTGTTTTGTATGTGAGCAACAAGGACTTAATCACGATTAGACCCATAAACGCGCTTAAGTGCTTGCAATTTTTTAACTTAGTAACAATCTTTTAGCTCTTTGGCCGTATGCAAAGCCATTCTCGGATGTGGTTTATGTATTTATTATTCGGTGGTAACTGATGACATTATTTTTTGACATGGCATTGACAGCTTTGATATTATTAAAATACTGAGTTGTTGATAAAGCTAACATGGTTTTATTGCTAAAATAAGTCAGTCGTCAAAAATTTCTACGTACTTTACGAAAAAGTAACTAAATAGTTATTTAGCTTAGTTTTTGAACATGCAGATTTTATTTTGTACCCGCCTCTTTTAGTGACCTTAATATTTCTAGATAAATATTATATCAACCATATTCATAAATAAAAAAAACTGCAATTTTTACTTGTAAATACTAGTCGCAGTTGAGTACACAATTGATAGGTATACCTATAATGTACGACATGCTTCAACTTTTAGTTTTGATGCACAAAGCGAACTTACGAAATTATACAGTTTTGTATTTTCATGAACCAGATTATTGGGTAATTTTGTACCCAACTGCGACTAGTAGTTACAAGTAAATTTATCAGTTGGATGTTTTTTTATTTAAAATTTTTCGTGTTGGGAAAAAATCTGAAAGCGTATGCAGAAAGAATTTTTGAAATCGCTCTATATTTGATAAAATTATGCGAATATACTTTTTGGATAGGGTGGGGGGAACGACAGGAGGGCAGATGGGTGGGAGGACTACAAAGTAACTACAGCAAATTAGAGGGCATTTGCAATGGGTAATCAAAGGAATTTCAATAAAATCGCCTGAAATTTAGATAATTTGTATGCCTTAAAGCCTACATCATGTGACAAAATGGCGTCTGAAGACCGCCATGTTGATTCCTGTTTAAAAAAATATAGCCGATAGGACCTTCGGGATCAGTAGCAATTCAATGACACCTTTTTTTTGTCAAAATCGGTTTAGCCGTTTAGCCTCTAGCGTGACACAAACATACATATTTACATACATACAACAATTGAAAAACATTGCCCTTGCTTTCGCTATTCTGCAGTTAGGTAAAAAGCGATACCTCATCCAAGAAATGTTTAAAATGTAATTGTGTTTTATTTTGAAATATTTTTCATTGGTAGTGAATTTTCTTTAAAAAAAGTCCCTTAAAGTCCCTTTTTCTTTTTTTGCAGCACAAATTCGCTAAAAGGCCTGCATCTGTATCTTGCCCGAATATTTTACTGTCAGTAATACCAAACCACACCTAATTCAATTTCTGATCACAATGAATTCTCGCTGTACTCGTATACCAGAGCAAACGTTTAAACCTAAAAATCTTAAAAACAGGTTCAATTGCAGAATATTTTAGTCGAAAGGATTTTTTTTCGACAACAATTGTCCTAAAATTCCGGCTAGGAGGAAATTTAAAGTCCAAATAACAATAGGTGCACCCCTTTCTTTTTCACATGCACTTACTTTCTTAATTATCAAATTTTGAAACCAACCAAAAAAAAAGGTTTTCCACTCTCCACTCGCATTAAAAGAACAATTTATTTGGTTGCTGGAAAAGGACAGTTCCAGAAACAGTCGCTTGGAGCTTGTTGCGAAGGTCTGTAAAAGTTAAACAGGTTTCATCCTATGATTGTCTTTTATTAGCATTTTTAATATATCTTCTTCTGCAAGTCAAAATAAATTAGCATTAAAAGTGTCATCTCTCACGTTTTGAAAAACTCACGGCACAACTAATGTAAAAACTTTAAGAAGTTGAGTTTAAAATTCTTTGTTCGGGTCTTAAATAACTCAAATCCAGTCTCAAAACTCTGTAACGGGGGGAAGATTTTTATTAGAAATGCCTGGTCGTGTATTTATCACTGACTTCTTAAGATTAAGCGAGAGATTGCCCGTTGTTAAAATTAAATAAAGGTAAATCCTTGTTTTTTTAATCAAGGGTGTTCCAGAACTAATGATACGGAGTAAAACTGTAGATTCTTCTGGTAAAAATATTAAGATTCTGCATAAATTATAATAACCGAGATATGTTAAAGATATATATTTTTTAATTAAGAAGGATTTTAGTTTTTTTGGAATGAAAATTTTTTGTAATAATTTCGATATGAAGTGTCTGAGGTGTAAAAGCCGCTTACCTAGCCAAAGCAGGTGTAGTCAAAAACTGTAAGCAAGTTGACAGTACGGTGGCCATCTCAGTGAGCCTGGTCAAAACACTACTACTACTACTACTAAGTCGGTTTATAAAGTTTTTTTACGTTGTCCGACGCCTATTTTCCACCTCCTTTGATCCTGACAATAATCTTCTGGCAGGTTTTTTGTGACTCCTTGATCTTTGGATTGACTGTTGCCATTCCAGTTTGGGGGCCCTCTTTTTCTGCCCCCTATTGGTTGCCATTCTAGGATCTGCTCTGGTAATATTTCATCGTTCATCCGTTGTACATGGCTGTACCGTACCAGTTATGCTTCCGTCGATTCCCATTCTTTCTTAAATGATCTTTCGACACTTTCCATTCCATTCCACATTTTTCTGTTACGCGACAAGTCTCTATTTCATACAACATCGTGCTTTTTACCATTGTTTCATATATGTTAAATTTTACGTTCTTTTTTATGTCTCTGCTCCATAAAATACTGTTAAGACATCCAATAACAATTTTTTGCTTTTACTATTCTTTTTTTCAGTTATCTACAGTCTGTTGCTGTCTTATCAAATGTGACACCCAAGTATACATACTCATTGCATGGCGATATTGTTTCTCCATTATCTATCTCTTTCTCACTTGATTCGCTGCCAATTCATAAGTACTGTGTTTTGTCCACGTTCACTGTTAACCCCCACTTTTGGTATTCTTCCGTTAACTTTCTCATTATATACTCCATGTCTTCTTTATCATTAGCTAAAATTACTTGTACTTTAGCAAACTGTAGTGTGTATATAATAAGTCGGTCGTTAAGTTGTATTCCCATGCCGTGTACTTTACGATTCCAGTTTTTTAGAGCTACTGCGGTATATATTTTAAAAAGAGTTGAAGAGATCTTAAGCCTTTCATTGCCAGGAATTCTTTTAAAAGTCGATTTCCAATTTGAGTTTTGGATTTTAATTCTTTGTATAGTTCTTTCATCGCTTTTGTGTGTGTCTGATTGATATTAGTTTGTTCTAACACTGTCCATAATTTTTCTACTGAAATGGTATCATATGCTTCTTGTAGGTCGACAAACATAACATGAGTCTCTATATTTCTGGCACTTCTTTTGTCAATTATTTATTTAAGACAATAAACATTATCGCTACAAGATCTGCCTGCACGGAACCCACTTTACTCTTCTTCTTCTTGTTCATGAAAATCATTCTTAATTAGATCTCTAAGAATCCTACCGTACAATCTACTTAGAGTACTGGTTACTAAAATTCCTCTGTAATTGTTGTAATCCAGCTTGTTTCCTTTTTTATGTATTGAGAATATAACTATTATTTTCCAATCATCAGGTACTGGATGTCCATTTATGCATTGAGTGATAATTTATGTGAGATATTCTAGTAGTTTGTCTGATCCATATTTAAGCATTTCAGCGTATATTCCCCCAGGTGCGCTAGCTTTTCCGGATTTAAGCTTTTTAATACTATTCTTTATCATTTCTTTTTCGATGATTACTTCCTCTCCATGTACTTCTATTTCTTTCCTCGGAGAGGCTGACAGATATTCGGGTCTCGTCTCCTGCAGCAGTCCCTTGTAGTGATAAAATGAATTTTCATACTTCACAAATCTGCCTACTTCCTACGTGTGTATTTCAAAACAATGCTATAATACTGTGGTAAAGCTTGCAGAGAGAAGGTGCGCAGGTTTAGAAACCTGCAGCATCTCAAGGCAGTTGTGGTCAAAATGAGATTTAAAGTGGATGGATACCTTACTTACAGCCGTTAAATGCTGAGAAATGTGACTTCAGTAATAATTAGTCACTGCTTCTTCGATGTCATCCATTTAAATATACCGGCAAACGACTACTGCTGTAATATCTGCTGTGTGAATGCTATGGCTTTCCAGAACGAGATGTAGCGCACTAGGTCTTCCTTACTTCCAAGATCTAGAATAATTGAAGATCATAGTGCATGGCGCTCGCCAGATTTATAAACAGCTGTAGCAAGTTTAATTGAGCTCTCCAGCCTTCTGACCTAGGCCTCCCCCATTATCTTCCACTCTTCTCTGTCTGTCGCTGTTTTCATTCATTTAGTTCCGCGTGTCTTTAAATCGTCCGCCCATCTCATTTAGTGTGTTCCCCTACTTCTTTTATATTCCCAAGGTCGCCAGTTTACAATACATTTCTTCCATCGATCGTCTTTCTGTCTGATATTATGACCGGCAAATTTCCATTTTAATTTTGCTACTTCTCCTTTGACATCACTTACTTTTATTTTATTTCTTATCCATTCATCCCTTTTTTCTATATGTTAGCTTTACATGTAACATTTGTTTTTCCATTGATCTTTGGGCTTTTGTTATATCCATGTTTGATTTTGTATGTGTCCAGGTCTGGGATCCATAGGTAATTACAGGAAGGATACATTGGTTATACACTAGCGTTTTAAGGTACTGAGAATATTTTTTATTTTTTAATATGTAGCCTAATTAACCGAATGCTGCCCAGGAAAATCTTACTCGTTTTTTGATTTCACCTGTTACGTTTTATTTTTATATGTATGTCAATATTTATAAGGGTGATTTTTGGGCCCATTTTAAGAAAAAAACTTCATATGATCATATATGTCCTAAACGTCTTACCTTTTGAGATACAGGGTGGTAAAGTTTTCAAAAATAAATCATTTATTCTTAATATCTACAATACCAAGTGAAGTGCACTTTTTAAATCTGTATTCAATTATGAGCAAATTTGGTCTCTTGAATTTTTTTAGTCCGACGCACGGGTTTCATCTAAAAAAATAAAATCTACGTGTCTCTGCAGGATGATATTGTCATATTAACGATATAGTTATGATCATGCAGACAAACGGTTTTTTTTTAAGCGAAAACCGTGCATCGGATTCAAAAAAATCAAGTGATCAACTTTGGTTAGAAATGATTGGGGATTTCAGAAATAATTTTTATTTCAAGAAAAATCAGTGGCGTGCCGTCAATGTCTGCCAAAATAGGCAGGTCAAATTACGTACGAACGCCACTGATGGAAATTAAAAAAAAGTGATACATTAAAAAATGCCTCTTGATTCATAGTACATTTGTGACAAATTTAGTTAAAATATCTGAAGTGGTATTGTAGATATTAATAATAAATTATTTATTTTTGAAAACTTTACCACCCTGTATCTCAAAAGTTAAGACGTTTAGGACATATGTTCATATGAAGGTTTTTTCTTAAAATTTGCCCGAAAATCACCCCCATAAATATTGCCATTCAATTAGGAAACACCCTGCATATTCCTCGACTTTTTCTATTTTTTGTTGGTTTATTCTGATCGTGATATCTTCATCTGTGTTTGTTATGATTTTAGTTTTAGTGTAGTTTAAACTCAAGCCTATATTTTTAGCTGCTGTATCTAGTTCTTCCATTATATTTATCAGTTTTTCTTTCTTATCTGTTATTAAGGCGGTATCATCAGCATATCTTAGGTGGTTCAAGTATTACTTTGATGCGTATTTCTTCCTAATCTCGGTTTTTAAAATCATCTTCTAGGGCCTGGTTAAATAGTTTAGGGGTATGGTGTCACTCTGTCTGACACCTTTTCTGATGCGAATTGGCTTGGTTCCTTCGTGGATTATGATTGATGTTGTTGCTTCGCTATATATATTGGCTATTAAGTCTGTGTTTGTGATCTATTTGGCTATTGATTATAGATAGGTTATGGATTCTTTCCAGTTGTTTGGGATTATTTTTTCTTTTAGTATTTTATTCAGGAGAATATGGAGGGCATTAACTACAGCTGTATAGAATAGTTGTGTGATATTTATAATATCCTCTTTAACGATAGTTTCTATGCCGTTCATATCCTTTATTTTAATTATTTTATGTCTACCGAGAGTCGACCTCAGACATTTTATATTTCTGTTATTTCTATAACTCTCTTAACTTTTATTTTTTGGCTCTTTTTTTATTTTCTTATAGTTTTATTTATTTCTGTGTATTCTATAGATGTTCTTGTTGTGTCGTCTTTTTTCCATCAGTTTCTTTGTTTCTTCTGATATGCAATTTTATCTCTTTTTATCCTTTTGTGCGATATCTTCTCCTACTTTGGTCATAGCTCTAGTCAGCCTATCATTTATTTCATCTATATTTTCATTTTCGCATCTTAAGTTTAGCCTTTCTTTGTATATAGCTTTATTTTGTGTAAGTTTATTCATGTCAAGTTGCTCATTGTTTTTATTGATTTTTCTTTTTATTTCGAAATTTCAATAAATGCAGATTTTTGTTCTGACCAATCTGTGATCACTGCCTGTTGTAAAGTTGTTTAGGACTGTTACAACTCTATCAAAGTTTTTCCCAGTAGTCAGTATGTAATCAATGATTTGCATGCAAATGTGCTATCACAATGGACCGGAAGGTCTGCGTGAGATCAGCTGACGTCACTAGTTAGTGGTCTGCCACTACCAGTACATTTTTATAAAAGTGTAACTTTTTTCGCATTTTGTGTTTATTTATGTTTTTATTTAAAAAAATCGCTTTTCTTATCATTTGGTCACCAAACCCTGAATTGAAGTGGACCATCAATTTTTGGGGAGAATTATATTTACCTACTGAATAAGGGCTTTGAAGAGCAGATGTTCTGTGTTAAGATATCGGATAGAACCTTTCAGAGTTACTCACAGTCAGGTCAGAATCTAGTAGTCTTATGGTGAGATGTATCAGTATCGGTTTGGTGTGGTCAGAAAGAACTATGACCAGAACGAGACAAAAATCTGTATCATTTAATATCGTTCGTGAGTTGTAGCTGTAACTAGGTTGTTTAAGAGCTAGTTTAATAGTGATCTATCATTAAGGTGACTGGCAATATAAACTTTATTCGATAGTTATTTTTACTTCGGTTATCTTGTATATGTGGTGACATACCCAATTCCAGCGGATAGAATTTCTGATTACTTTGAAAAAGTTTCGAAGGGCCCCCGAAGGCTTATATTTCAAGCGTTATTATAGACAGTTAAGGAAAGATATCTTTTAGGAGCAGGACCAGTACCGCGCGGTTACATGTGAGACAGGAGAAGCAGTTTTAACCCGGTGTTACATACGTTGGGTGTAATACACCCCAGTTGACGAAAGGTCTTCCAAAATGAAACCAAACGTGAAGCTCAGCGCCTGTTCGTCCCTGTAGATTCTCAAATATGTTTCCTCTCTCTGATCCCTGTCTCACCCCAGCGCTCGGTCGAAACCGAAACCACACGAGGTTAAAACACTCGGATGTGTTACACTCCACCTATGTACTGATGTAACTAATTTTGATAAGTAGTGTTTTTAAAATTATTTAAAATTCCAGGAACTAAAGTGATTATTTTATTCCAAGATAAGTTACAAAAAAGTTACTTTTGTCCCGTAAACTTTTTTTTTACTCAGGTTATTTTTGGACGGAAATATTTAAAAAAATTAAGAAATATTATAGCTCATACGGACTTGCTATACCTCGTCAACACTCACATACATCTCAGCTCCATAACAGCTATACCTCAGCTTAACTGAACTTCAACTCAGCTACACCTTGCTACACTCAGCTACACTTGGTTACATTCAGCTACATTTCATCTATAACTCAGATACACTCAACTTCACCTCAGCTACAGCTTAGGTACACTTTAGCTACATTTCGCTAGATTCAGCTACACTCCGCTACACTTCCGCTACATTTAACTACACCTAAGCTACACTCAGCTATATTTTTGTGTTTTAGGCCTTTTTAAAGACTAGATCTTTCTTTTTGTTTAAGTTATTTTTTGGGAAAAAGCTTGTTTTTTAGTTGAAAAAAATATAGGTAACAACATGTAACATGTTTTGTTATTTTATTTAATAAATATATTTAGTATATTTTGCTATGTTTTTTTTGTTATTGTAAAATTATTGCTTAATAATTAATAATAATAAAATGTTATAAATATATAACCAAAAAAAATGCTGAATTTTGAAAAAGGGGGTGTCACACACCCCCCGTAGTATGTGTACTCGTGTAACAAATTTTAACCTATGTAGCGCCACGCCGCGCCGGCTTAAAAATGTAACTTAAACTTTTTTTTAACAAAAAATTAACTGCAGAATTATAGAACTGGAGGTCCGGTTCCAGCGGCCTCACTCATAATTTACCACAGAAAATCACCTTAGCCACATGCTTTTATCGAAAAGACACAAAAATAATAATTATTTATCTCGAGCTTAAGCGCCTTAAGGGGCGCAAATATAGGTATGGGAGTCAAATAAATTACAACACTTTTTTTTAAATAATAACACTATTAATTCTGTTTTTTTCTCAAAGGACGCCAGGGGCGCCAAGCGTTCGCCCCCCCTGGCCCCCTATACGACACGCCACTGCTTAAGCGTCTAGAGCTGAACATTTGATTTTGTGCACTTGACCCCAATTATTTTATATCTAACAAAAGAAGCAACTTAAGAGGTCGCTTCGCGGCAAACCATCGCGCCTTTGCTTGGACCATATAAATAATTATTATCTGTTTATTTCTGCTTACATTGGTTAAAGTCGTTCGAAAAGGGTAGGTAGGTATGTTACGTTACCAGTGATTTCTTAAGTGGTAACGAGGGTGGTCTTTTTGGATACACCAAAACAACTAACCGAAAAATTTGGACAAAGCATCAGTACACCAGGTCTTAAACACGTGAATATTTCAAAAACTAATAATATTTTTTTTGAAAGAACATTTTAATTTTATAAAACACTTTCTCATCAGATTCCATAATAAAGATCTTCCACCAAAGATTTTGACATCTACAGAATTAAATCCCTATATTGTTACCAAACAACTCGATTTTCTGTTAAAGGTAGGTAAAAATTTTCGATTTATAAAAGGAAAGGTTCAAGTGAGACATTTTATGGTTAAACCGACCAGGTAAATGGTGTCCTGTTGTTTCTAACCCTTAACTGGTATGGTCAAGTCAAAAATGACCCAGATAATATTAAGTATTTAATAGGTACCTATCTCGAAAAATAGGCTAATTTAGGCTGAGAACGAAATAATCTGCCACTTTTTGCTTAATCTTTGGGATATGGCATGGCATTACCTTATTTCATATGGCTATAGGTAGGGTACACAGGGGGCCAATAAAAGTTTAATTTAATAATTTACCCCTACACTGAAAAAAAAACCGATTTAATTATTAACAAATATTTGGTAAACCTGATTTTTGTTATGCTCATTAAAAAATATTAAAAGCAAATATCATTAATTATTGGTAACAAACCTTTTTTAAAGTGTTTAGTTATAAATAATATTTCATTTGTTTCTTTAATAATTTGATGTTTTTTTAAATATTAATTGCCTTATATTAACCATTTATTTATTTTTTTCTTTTGGTTTGCTGTTTGAGAATGGTTCCATGCAGACTAGACAAAATGTTTCCTCTTCATCATCGCTCTCATCTTTCAGTGTCCTTTTCTGAGTAGTTTTTCTATGGTTCTTTTCCTTGAAGACATTTTTGGTTACAGATTTTTCTTTTTTTTAACTTTTTTCACGTTCCAACTCTTCTTTAACCGGAGTTTCAGTTAGTATAGCTGTTGACCATTTTCTTCGGTTGATATTCTTGGTCTTTCTTTCGCCAGCAATCATGTTTGCGTAAAATTATAAGCATCGTTATAATTTCATTAAACTCTGTCTAAATATGTAAAGTTAACTATAAAAAACCGAATGGGGGCATGCAGGTGTAATAAAACAATCTGTAAAATGTTTTCCGAAATAATAAAAAGTTACTTACGAGGTCCAAAAAAAAAATGCATCTGTAGTGAAATAGCGCGTATCAAAATAGCGCGTATCAAAATAGCGCGTATCAAAATAGCGCGCTCATTTGAGCGCGTGTTCAAAATAGCGCGTATCAAAATAGCGCGTGATTAAAATAGCGCGTGATTAAAATAGCGCGTATCACAACGGCGCGTGATCAAAATAGCGCGTATCAAAATGGCGCGTGTTTAAAAAAGCGCGTATTCAAAATAGCGCGTATCAAAATAGCGCGTGTTTAAAATAGCGTGTGTTCAAAATAGCGCGCCTTAAAATAGCGCGTCTAAAAATACCGCGTTTTGAAAGAAAGATCGCCATTACAAACGTCGCTGTTACAAAATAGTTCGAGTAAGGGATCTCTTTCTAACATATTAAAAAAAAAACTTTCCTGAAACCGAACCGAACCGATTCAAACCGCACCGAACTGAAATGAACCGAACCAAACCGAAACATTTTTTCAAAAAATTATTTCCCTAAATTAGCTTCCCGATCCTTATTTTGGTAGGTTTCTATTCTGACCTGTGACTTGGTGGCATTTTTTTTTGGTTGAAAAAGGTCAGGGAGTTACTGGAAAAAATGTTTGGGTTCCGTTCGGTTCCGTCCGGTTCGGTTCGGTTTGGTTACACACCCTCTAGGATCCCGGAAAAGAAGCCAGGGAAGTCTTTTTTTTGAAAAAAATATCTTAGAAAGAGACCCCTTAGTCGAACTATATGAGTTGTGTTAAGTATAGCAAGCCATCGGTTTATTTAACGGTTAAGTAAGTATAACTTATCTGACCTTGCTCAAACTGTTTAGGTGAATATACCTAAGCAGACCTGATACGCGCTATTTTTTACACGCGCTATTTTTAATACGCGCTATTTTGATATGCGCTATTCTGATCACGCGCTATTTTGATACGCGCTATTCTGATCACGCGCTATTTTGATACGCGCTATTTTGAAAACGCGCTATTTTGATACGCACTATTTTGAACACGCGCTATTCTGAAAACGCGCTGTTTTGAAAAGCGCTGTTTTGATACGCGCTATTTTGGTACACGCTATTTCGTTACAGAGACAAAAAAAATAGGTCAAAATCTGTTCCTTGGAGATACACACATCACAGATTCTCACTGCGGACTAATGCATGAGCAAAGGCGACTTTGCCACGTGGGTGGCGCTGGCAGCTGACGTCTAATTGTCGAGTTAATAGGGGTTTCTCAACGTGCCCCTATGCCCATTCGAGCCCCGCTCTCCCCTACGTGTCCCAGACCGTCGCAGCACAGAAGAGGCTTCTGAGCTCAAGTGACGTGCGCCGAAAAATGGCGTAAAGTGATCTGTACTAGTAGTTTTAAACATGTTTTTAACCAAAATGTTACCAGACTCTTTTAATTTTGTTAAAAAAACCCAAAAAATTAAGTGCAAAGATATTGCAGAAGTTTAGAAACAATGGCCGAAATCTGCGATTAGTGCTTTTATGGGCTCAATGCGAGCTTTCATTGTATTGGGGCAGTACAAATTGGGTCGTCGACCTGTTTTGGATAATTTATTTGCTTAAAAAACGGGTAAGTTAGGATACTTTTTTCTTTCTAAAATGAAGCTGAGTATATTTTCAAGCATCTAGTTGCATTTTCATTTAAAACTAGATACTAGGATTTATGTTTATGCTGGGTTTTCAATGGTCAACAGACAGGCCAACATTTTTAAGCTGAATTTGTGTGGTTTGTAGTTTCTTTTTGAATGACTTTTAAAAATTGTCGGGTTGATTGCTTAGTACGTATTTTTGTGTGCTAAAACCATGTTGGATACACCCTCAGGCACACCAACACAAGGATCCAAGAAAAATGAATTGAACTGTCAACCTTTAAAAGTGGTCTTAAATTAAGCCGAATTTAGGCAGATAGGAAACTAACTGAGATGGTTAATGTTTTTCAGATTTTGGTGGAACAAGCCCATTTAGGACTACCAAAGATCAATTACCAGTTATGAAACCATAGGACTGAGCATTCAACTAAATCTACTTACGATGTACGTATGTCTATGGAATATAATGGAAATTGAAGGATGGTGTGCATCCCATATATGTAGGCCACTTTATTGGTCCCTGTGCAAGCTTACAATTGAACAATGTTGGGCTATGGACACTTATTTCCTTACCAAAGGTAGGTACCTACATATTTTTTCTTGTTTCATTGTACATTGATTCATATCAGATGCAGCAGACTTTCTAGCTAAGGCTCACTCCTGGTTCTACCATGTAGGTATAATATGTATTGAAAATAGAATAGGCACTTTGCCTTTTTTTGTGTTTCATTCATTATTCTTTATGGATAACAGCAGAAAGCCTGATAAATCTAGAATTACCTAAACTTGTGTGCATTTCTTGAAAAAACATAAAATTTGTTGTCCCAGCCACATTTAGGAAAAACCAAGGGGTGAACAGCTAACCCAAAATGTGTACACCGATTGTGATTCACAATCTTTTGCTAAGATTGTGTAAAGATTGTGAGGGATTGTGGAGGACTGTGCAGCGGCGTAGCATGCCTGAAGGGGCGGGGAGGGGGGCGACAGCCCATCACAAATCCTTGTGAGCAAAAAAAAAAAAGGTCATCATGTCTACTTTGACGCCCTCTTAATTTACTGTTACCGGTCCTGCTACTTAATAACGATTAGGTTGCTTCGGGCACCAATGGGGCGCCAGTATCCTCGGGGCGGGGGGGGCGATGAACCACCCGCGTCCCCCCCCCACGCTACGCCACTGGGACTGTGGAAAGATTGTGTGGGATTGTGAAGTACTGTGGGAAGATTGTGAGGGGTTGTGGTAAGATTGTGACACATTGTGAGTAATTGGGACAGACTGTAAAGATTGTGAAGGATTGTGGGAAGATTGTGAGAAATGTGTACACTGATTGTGAGAGCTATTCACCACTCGGGAAAAACTAAGTGACATAACTCTCTATAATATATAAAATTTATTTTCTTTTTCAGGTCAGCACTGACTTGAAGGTGGAGGAAGTAATTGAACAAAGGAGAAACATTTTAAAAAAACACGGGCTACCCATGCGGCCTTTCATAATGGAGTCCCCGAACTTATAGTGAGGTAAAATCAGTTTATGTCAGATTTGACAAACTTTTGTGTGCATCTCACATGGAACAAACGTGTGTATATTTCATTAACCAACCTTTCCAAAAAAAACAAAGATTACCAGCCACCATAAAAAAATTTGACTTCACTTTTATAATAAAATACAAATAAATATTTTTCATCAAAACAACTTGCTTTTTATTATTATTAAAATTCTATTATTCTATACCTTATTCATTTCTATAGGGTTAATGGGAAAAAAGAGACCAATTTTGATCACACAACTTTATTTCTTTTCGACGATCCATTTTCGTCTTCCTAAGGCTAAGGTGTGTAGCCTGAGGAAGACGAAGAAATACAGGTGTGTGATCAAAAGTGGTGTCCTTATTTCCATTAACCCTATAGAAATATACAGGGTGTTCATTTTAAAACTTCCCAACCAAGATTTCTCGAAAATGATTTTTTTTTTAGAAAAAGTAAAAACATGTCAATTAATTTATTAAGGAGGACACATTTTGGCTATCTTATAGTTTTTGTAGTTTGAAAAAATAAGTGAATATGTCAAAAACAAATTGATAGATTTTCAAAATTTGTACACCTTTGTAAAGATATTTAAAAAACCTTCAAAAAAAAGTGTCACTTTCCATATTCAAAATATAGGGGTAAAATGTACCCCTCAAAGGGGGTGTGTACTACAAAAATTTTAAGATAGCTAGAATGTGTCCTTAATAAATTAATTGACGTATTTTTGCTTTTTTTTTTAAAATCATTTTCGAGAAATCTGGGGTGGGAAGTTTTAAAATGAACACCCTGTATATTAAACAGAACGTGAAACCTACAAATACCTTATTAATGCAAAATAACTAAATATAATTACAGCTACTAATTATATAATAACCCATAATTAATTAATTTAATATTAAATAAGAATGATCCTTATAATAAATATACAGTATATTAATAATTAAACTCACATATATTTTTAAATACCAACAATATATTAGTGCTTGATGTAGCTTTTTTTTAAATATTACCAGACGATTTTGTTTTTATTAGCAAATATTTGTTTCAATTGTTGAAATTTCTGAATTGTTACCTGCAAACAAATATCTAATAAGCCAAATATGGGCAACGCATTTGGTAACAGTTACAAAATGTTTGTTATTGTTACAAAATTCTTCTCTCAGTGTATAAGTGTTTTCGTATAGACTGGTTTGGATTAGTTCTTGCGAGAGTTTTTATTAGTTTACATTTTGTTGCATAGAGGTACCCATTTATTTTATTTTGTCAAATAACAGAGCTTTTCATTTTCTAAACCATTTTTTTTAACAATGCATTGCAAAAAAAACTAAATAAAATGATTCTTTTAAAAATATGTTGGAAATATATTTTTTTTAAAAATGTTAGTGGGTCATAATTGCTTTGACTAAACCCGTTAGGTAAGTCTCCTTTAAATCATTATACCAATCTAAGGTTAAGTGCCCTTTTGTGGTTTTAATAAAGCTGTTTTTAGTATGATGGTTTTTAAAAGAAAATAAAAGTCACAAGACAAAATGTAGCCCATATTAGGAACCATCATTGAAAGAGAGTCTCCAGGTACCCTTAGTTTGAGGAATTATGGGACATGTTTTAATAAACATTGTTAAATTTCAGTTACAAAGCTTAGAAGATGTGTTATCAAAATGTATTTCATTTGATTTAGTAAATAAATGGATCCATGATAGATCTGATATCTTTCTAGCCCATTACCACACTAAGTAAACTCCATGCTATATCAGCCATAAAAACAGTCTTGTGTAAATATCTCAGAAATTCTTCTGAAGTTTTTGGTTATAAGACACATTATTAAGAAAAATATGTTCTACTTTATTCTGAAAACAGCACATTTTCAATTTTTTAACTGTCAAAAAACTGTCATTAGCATTAATGGATTTTGACCCAAATCTAATCAGCTCGTTATTATAGTATCGAACACTGTTTTACCTGTTCTTTAAACTTTTTACCCTAGCTCTCGTAGCCATGGCTAGAAAAGGTATTGTTTGTGTATTTGGACGTATTTTAGCAATATCAACGTGAGAACTGTGTGTGTGTATGTCTGTCCCTAACACGATAGCTCCTAAACCGCTAAATCGATTTGAATGAAATTGTCAGATAAAATAGTGTTTGATGCTGTTGGATTGGGTTAAAATCCATTAATGCTTTGACAGTGAAAAAATTAAAAATATGCTATGTTTTCGGAATATAGTAGAATATATTTTTCTTAATAATTTCCGGTAAAAACTTCATAGGAGCTTTCGAATCTGATATATTTACAGAAAACTGTTGTCACGGCTTATCATGGAGTTTACTTGAAGTGTGGTAATAGGCCAGGAAGGTATCAGATTCGTCATGGATCCATTTCTTTTATTTTGATCTTCTTAAAAAAGTTATGAGACATTTGTATAAACGATTTTATTTTATTCTAATGATTTATCAGCAAAAAAAACACTGATTACTTTAAAGTTGTGCATTTTTATGGGACAGTCCAAATACTAAATCCTGGTGTGATATGGAACACCCGAGGGAACACCTAAATATGTCTATAATAGAGGAAAATATAACCAAAAACATTGAAATATATTTTTGTTCTAAAAAGCATCAAAAATTATTCTTATTTTCAAGATGTCACCTGAAATAATTCTGGTAGCTCTCGAATGAAAATGGAGGTAAGCTAAGGACTAAGGCACTTAAAACTGCAAAATATCTTATAATTCCCTCTTGGAATCCGATATTGAACTCCTCAAGATATCTGCCTTAGTTTTGAGCAAATAATTTATTGGCAGGTTGTTAAGATATCATCCTGGGAATCCCCTCCTAAAAAGTGCCTAATATGTGCCCTCCAAAAATTGGCCAGATGAGACAACTTAAACTTTTTTTTAACAAAAAATGAACTGCAGAATTATAGAACTGTAGGTACGGTTCCAGCGGCCCTCACTCATAATTTACCACAGAAAATCACCTTAGTCACATGTTCTCGTGGATAAAAGGCCGGTGGGGGGGGGAGGGGGCGAAGACCTTAAGGGGCGCAAATATAGGTATGGGAGTCAAATAAATTGCAAAACTTTCGCCAAGCGTTCGCCCCCCCTGGCCCCCTATACGACACGCCACTGCTTAAGCAGCTAGAGCTGAACTTTTGATTTTGTGCACTTGACCCCAATTATTTTATATGTAACAAAAGAAGCAACTTAAGAGGTCGCTTCGCGGCAAACCATCGCGCCTTTGCTTGGACCATATAAATAATTATTGTCTGCTTATTTCTGCTTACATTGCTTGAAGTCGTTCGAAAGGGGTAGGAAATAATTCTGGTAGCTCTCGAATGAAAATGGAGGTAAGCTAAGGATTAAGACACTTAAAACTGCGAAATATCTTATAATTCCCTCTTGGAAGCAGATATTGAACTCCTCAAGATATCTGCCTTAGTTCTGAGCAAAGAATTTATTGGTAGGTTGTTAAGATATCATCCTGGGAATCCCCTCCTAAAAAGTGCCTAATATGTGCCCTCCAAACATTGGCCAGATGAGACAAACTGGAATATATAAACAAGCCCATCTTTATGGATTTTTGCGTTTATTTTTTAAACTTTCCGTTTCGGTTATGTTTTAACATGTCTGAACCAAATACCACAGAAACAATTTTTCATCAAATTTGGTCGGTATAGACTGGAGAATGTGAAAAAAGGGCTAATGTCTCATATTACCCCAGTTGTCCCATAAATAGGTACTTACTGTGTCGTAGGTATTTTAACTATGTTTACATAAATTTAATTAATATGTTAAATAATTTATATAGTATTTATCGGCTTTTTTTGCTAAATAAGTAAAGTTGTTCGATATTTAATTTTACAAAAAAGTTGTTTATTTATTTAAACGTTTTTCGAAATAAACAAATCATTGTTTATTCAAACCTATAAAAATTGTAAATAATAAATTAAAATGCTTTTATTTAAAATAATACGTACCTATCTACCTTTTTCCCCAAAATTAAAATATTTTCAAGGGTGTTATTTTTACAGAGGGTTAGTAGGGAATATCAAAATAGGAAAGTTTAAATATAGTCTTTTCCAAATAAGTACAGGTTTCAGGTATTTCAAGGGAAGCGCTCACAAAAGCCTTTTTGAAACCTGCATCTTGGAAGAGGTTCTATAATTTTTAATTATTAATATTTTCTATTACTTTAAATTACTTTTTTTTTAACAAATAACCCAATTGTCAAATTTAATTTTATCTGAAACTTTTAGTTTTTGAGATATTACACAAAATTAATTCTAATTTTGTGAAATGACCCGTTAAATAATGCTCTTTTTATGTAATTTTTGAAATCAGCCCTAAGTTATCTTTAAAATAACTTATCTCTCTCTCTCTCTCTCTCTCTCTCTCTCTCATTCAATATTTCATTTTAAACATGTCATTATATTATTTGTGTTTTTAAAATGTTTTGCTTCTAACCTAGACCTTAAACTTTTTTTAAACAAGAAATCAAATTATAACTTTATGTAAAATATATTTTAACAGATTCTCTATAACACAAACCAAACTAACCTACTTATAAAAAAGTAATTTTTATAAAAAAAAAAGACACTCCCTCTCAAAATTAAAAGTTTTGAAATGTTCCGCCACCCCGTAGCTCAAAAACAGCTTGAAATTTGGGAATTGTACAAAAGTAATAATAGCAAAAGCTATTTGTAAGCATAACAGCTCGACGAAAAATGTATCAATTTACTTTTACACCTTTAATCAATTTCTTAATTTAATAACAATTCAGCTGATGCTTTTATCGATTACTCTAGTAAAGCAATGAAATTACGAAAGGAGCAAAATGGAAGAAAGTGCGATAGAAAACTTAAAGTGCGAATTTGTCGAGAGGATTCAATTATTATTTTTCCTATCTATAATAAAGCTTTAGTAGTGGAAGATGCTTTTTTACAAGAAAGCGCAATTCATAAACTTACGAACTTTTTTACACAGAAAAAAATGAATATTGATTAGACACTTGAGGCCAGAAAATACGTTGTTTATATACAAGTGTACTGGGCGTAAGTAAATAATCTCCCGTACAATATTGATATCGTTAAATATATATTTGTTTGCATCAAACATTTCAGTCCTTGACACATCATATCATTTGCTTAATTTTTTTAGGATTTTTTTTGGCGAGGAGAATATATTGTCGCATAAAAAAGTCGATTTTCCTGGGAACTTATCTTAGAAGTAAAATTCCCTAGAATTGGGTACACTGAAAGGAATTGAGAACTGGAATACAAGTACAATAAATATATTTTCCGGAATTTCCGGTACATATTCGTATTTTAAAGTGGATGGTCCACCTCTACCTTGGAACCTCGAGGTTTGTCTGAGTTTAATAGTAAGGCAATTTTTGTAAGTTCTCACGGCTCTTGGTGCCGATGATATGTTGACGGTTGTGCCATCTAGCAGAAACCCCTCCTATTTTGTTAATTATTGGTGTTATGAGTTCAACAAAATTTAAGATTTTTTCCGTTCGATAACATAAATATACTTGTCTCGAGTGAATCTTACTTAATTTAACAAAATTTTTGGACCGTTTCTGTATTGTTTTGATTTTTTTGTATTTTTTTTTAAATAATTTTTTTTATATTGCAGTATTTTTTTTTACTTACTCTTGTTAGAGACCCTGTAGGTATGGCATATTTAGTAGAAATATGTCATACATACAGGGTCTCTAATTCTTATCTACTCTAATAGCCCAGCCATTTTAGGAGTTCAAATGGAAAAAAATAGATGCAAGCTGGATTTTTCTATAATTATTCCTTAGGATCTGGGCCACATCCCTACATATTGTTACAAATTTAAGTTATTTAAAGTTTATAGTTAGAATTCGCCACACTGTATTAGTTGCAGAAATAGAAGATAAATTTATTTAGGGAATGGACTTGATAAGTAAACATGGATTTGCATTTGATAATAAACTTAATACCCTAAGATTTGGGAACGAAGAGTTGATTTCGTCAAATAGTCACATCAATAAAGAACCAATAAAGGTTGTGGCAGTATGCACAACAAGACTGGTCGGTAACAGTGAGACCATAATTTTGGGGAGGCTAGAAAGTAAACCATCAAGCTGCGTCGGACTCATAAGCCAACAGAACACACCCAACACCTACCTCGTTGCAAAGTCACTAGTTAAAACCGATAAAGACATCCCGATTAGAGTCGCCAATATTTTCCCAAATAGCGTCAAAATTAATAAGGGGGAGGTGGTAGAATTATTTGAGCCAGTCCAGAAAGTAACAAGATGTGAAGAGCTTCGGAGGATAAAAGTAAGTTACCAACGGAGGTACTTCAGCAATTTGAGTCAACTTGGCAACATCTCACTCCAGAAGAATTTCGTAAATAGAAGAACAAAGTAATATCTTCGAAACTAAGAGTAGTTCGGGACGCACAAACCTTATTCAACATTCCATCAACAGACAGCCCCCAAGAAGACTACCAATGGCCAAACAGGAAGAAGTTCACAATCTCATTAATAAAATGCTCAGTGACGGGGTTATTGAAGAATCATCAAGTCCTTGACCATCTCCTGTGGTGTTGGTAACTAAAAAGGATGGAAGTACTAGATTTTGCGTCGACTACAGGAGACTTAACGATGTGACCAAGAAAGAGAGTTACCCACTGCCAAGAATAGATGACACATTAACAACATTGGCAAGATCATATTGGTTTTCTACTCTTGATCTAAAAAAGAAGAAAAAGTTGAGTTCCTGGGTCACGTCGTTTCCCGAGAAGGCATCCATACCGACGAAAAAAAGTCGCAAGCAATAAAAGAATGGCCTCAACCTCGTGACAAACATGAATTGAGAATCTTTCTGGGTCTATGTACATACTACAGACGATTTGTAGAAGGATTCGCCAAAATAGCGTCTCCATTACATAGACTTACAGAAGATAAAGCTTCTTATAAATGGAATACCGAATGTGACCAAGCATTTAGAAGACTAAAAGCAGCATTATGTTCTAGTCCGATTCTTGCATATCCCATTCCAAAAGGAAAATTCATATTAGATACTGATGCGAGCAACGATGGTATAGGAGCAGTACTCTCCCAAGTTCAAGATGGAGAAGAACGGGTCTTCGAATTTTTCATCAAGAAGCTATCCAAACCAGAGAGAAATTATTGTGTTACCTTGTGGAGCTCCTAGCCATAATTAAATCCGTAGATCACTTTCACAAATATCTCTACGGACACGAGTTTCTGATTAGAACAGATCATGCTGCGTTACAGTGGCTCATGAAAATGAAACAACCTGAGGGGCAAGTCGTGAGATGGATAGAAAAGCTACAACAATACCATTATCAAATTAAGCACCGAGCGGGAAGGGTGCATAATAATGCAGATGCATTGTCCAGAAGATCTTGCCCTGAAGATTTTAAACATTGCAGGAGAATTGACCAGACAGAAGGAATTACCTACGTGCGTCAGATAAAATTGGAACCGGATGAAGAATGGATGGCGGCTTCAATTAGAACTACACAACTTGACGACAAAGATGTAGGACCTATGTTGCGATTAAAAGAAGAGAACAAGCCACGACCATCATGGCAAGATATCGCAAATCAAGGGATGATATTCAAATCACTGTGGGCACAATTCACTGATAGTAGAAGAAAACATTCTTAAACGTGCCTGGGAAAGTACCGATGGCCTTACTGTAATTAATCAAGTAGTAGTTCCTAGGAGCATGGTAGACAATGTAATTGCCGAATGCCATGGTGGAAAATCAGGCACGCACCTAGGCATAAATAAAACTATGGACAAAATTCGAAACCGATTTTATTGGGTCAATTACTTTCAAGATGTAAAAAACTGGGGCCGCCGATGTTCGACTTGCGCAGCCAGCCAAGGTCCCAAAACAAGGTCCAGAGGTCAAATAAAACAATATAACGTAGGCTTGCCATTTGAACGCATTGCTATTGATGTGGCCGGACCATTTCCATAAACTAAAAAGGGCAACAAATTCATCCTCGTTGTCATGGATTACTTTAGTAAATGGCCAGAAGTTTTTGCTTTGCCTAACCAAGAGGCCACTACAGTTGCAGAAGTTCTGGTAAATGATGTTTTCAGCAGATTTGGAATTCCTTTGGAACTACATTCAGATCAAGGGAGGAACTTTGAATCAAAGCTTTTCCAGAATCTCTGTGACCTTTTAGGAATACATAAAACACGAACTACTGCTTTACATCCGCAGTCAGATGGTATGGTTGAAAGATTTAATAAAACAATAGAAGAACATCTTTGCAAAGTTGTTGATGAGCACCAAACAGATTGGGACCAATATATTCCATTGTTTTTGATGGCCTACAGAACCGCCATACACAATACGAGAGGAGCTACTCCATCTAGTATCCTGTTTGGTAGAGAACTGCGTTTACCATGTGATATCATGTTTGGTTCACCTGAAGAAGAACACTTAGATGATAGATGATTATGTCGAACGTTTAAGGCAAAAGCTGCACGATATCCATGAGGTCGTTAGAGAGCGAATAGAAATAGCCAGTGACCGCATGGAAGCGAGATATGACCTGAAAGCAAACTCTTCAGGGTTCAAAGAGAATGATCAAGTCTGGCTATACAATCCTCAACGCAAGAAAGGAAGATCACCTAAGTTGACACCACCATGGGAAGGGCCTTATAAAGTTGTTAAGAGAATTAATGATGTAGTCTACCGAATCCAGAAAAGCCCGAAGTCCAAGATGAAAGTTGTTCATCTAGACAGACTAAAACCTTACCTGGGAAATGTTGATCGAGATGATCAAACCTGAAGAGAAGGATAGTGTTACAAATTGAAGTTATTTAAAGTTTATAGTTAGAATTTATTTAGGTTTAGTGTAGTATTAGGTTGATTTATCTTCAGGTTGTATTCTTAGTCTAGGTTTTAGTTGCGTTATCTATGACAAACTCATGCACGGCCGCGTACTTTCTGGAAGAGACGAGAATGCTCGTGAATCGAAGAAGGATGGATGGTTTTCGAATAGTAGGCAGACCCTATATATAGGGCCGGACGTCGCATATGGAGTTAGTCAAAGATAACCAACGGTAGTGATCGCTAGATGTTAACGCGAAGTTAATAGGCGGATTAAAGTAGTGAATTATTAGCAAGTTATTAGTAAGTTTAAGTGCGTGTTTTTGTACATAATTTGTCGAAATAAATTGACGTATTGTTTTTGACATTTGCGAGTTTTATTTGAAGCAGTGAACCCGTAACAATATTCTCCGCCGAAATCCTCCTTAAGCTTTGCTGGATATAAGGCCCCAAATGTTCTAAAAATCAATTTTTTGAGATTTTCTCGAAAACTAATAACAATCATTCGGTCTATACCATAAAATTAAGAAAAGAACCTAACATTTTTTTAAAAATAATTTTTCACTTTGTAGGTAACTTGTTTTTAAATTTTAATATTTTATAATATTAAGCTTGATCCCCACTTGTACCAAACACCATTTAGTAAAATTTTGTTTTTGTTTTCTTAAAGTTAAACAACGCGAAGTTAAGGTTAGGAAAATGGTTCATACCAGCCGGACCACCAATGGGATTTTGAAAATTAAATTTTTATACAATTAGGAACTGTACTAAAAAAAAAGCGTAATACTAAAAATATTCAACTTCTGGTTAAAAATTTAAAATACGCACACTTTTATTTTATTTGAAAATCCAACCTAACAGATGTTAAAGTAATTTTTATAAAATTTCAGAAAAAATAGTGTTTGACTAAATGTGTTTAGACAAAACGAATGGAACATATATCTATTTATCGGTTTCACAACGTTCTACGTCTTCAGATACCCAATCTCCACTCGTTTCTGTTTGCCCGTAATTCATCTTCTAGGCCTCTTATTCTTATATCACTGTCGATTCCTTGTCTCCAGCAGTTGGTTTCCATTGTAGTATTTGTTTAGGTAGTCTTTCGTCATTCATTCTTTGTACATGTCCGTACCACACCAGTTGTTTTGTTCTTATATCATCCACTAAAGTACGTTCACCCACCCACGTCATAATTTCTCTTATTCTTTGATTTGTAACTCTTTCTCTTTTTGATTTCCCTGCTGCTCTTCTCCAATAGTCCATCTCCGCAGCGGAAAGCATTTTTTGTGTTCTATCCTTATTTGGCCATACTTCTGAGCCGTATGTAATAATACTTTTTACAATGGTGTTATATATAAGCTTTTTGTTATGTTTTGATATACTTTGGTCTCAAATTATTCCATTTAATAAAGTTATTGCTTTTCTTCCTTGTACGTTTCGATCTTTTATAGCTTTGTCTAGTGTTCCGTCAGCTGTAGTTTTTAGACCTAAGTATTTATACTCATCACAGGACTGAATTCGCTGCCCGGTATTTAAGATAAGATCCTGTTTCGTTCCACCGATATACATATACTCTGTCTTATTGAGATTAACCTCTAGTCCCCACTTATTGTACTCTTCTATTAGTTTTCGTGTCATATATTCGAGGTCGTCATAATCCTGAGCCACTACTATCTGATCATCGGCGAAACATAAAGTAGACAAGGTGGTTTCGTTGTGGCCAATTAAAATGTGTTGGGTGACATTTGTGGCAAACTAAATACGTTGCCGCCATTTTGTGACACTGTAAATAGAATAATAACGCTGTGCTAATTTGTGACACTAAAAAAAAATTACTGAGTAATTAAACAAATATCTGGAAGCAGAACTGTATTTTCCAGCTAGGTAAAACATTGATATGCCCGGTAACTTTTATACAGTGGAGAAGGGGGGGTTCAGAAATAAGAAAATTTTAAGTGCGCCACAGTGTTTTAATACCAATGTTTTACAAAGAAGATCTTAAATAAAATACAGTTCAACTCAAACGTTGTAGCAAAGCAATGAAACTCTACCTACTTCCGAGGCTAACAGAGTATTTGTGTAATTTAAAAAACCAAAAAAATTGACTAATAAACAAAATAAAATTCTAAAAGTTTCCTAAATGAATCAAAATGACACAAATAGAAAGTTCCTTATAGGTTGATGCACATTTCCAACATGTCACAGTGTACCTAAAGTTGAGTCAGTAGTGAGAGATATAAATGATTGTAAAAAAAAACACTTCCAAAATCATTCTGTCATAGGGGAGATCTGGACCAAATATCTGCTGTCATCATTCTACGTTGGGTAGAATGAGACAGACAGCAACCCAGTCCGAGATCTACCCCATGAGGTAAAACAATGGAAAGAAACCGCTAAAAAATATAACCTCATCTCTCTTTTGTCTCTGCAAAGTTGGTTCATAGGATTGTACAAATAACACAAAGATTTAGTTCATCTTGTCATCAGGGCCAAAATAGCAAGGCGCTCCAAATTTCACAGGAGAAATTGTCTGAAATAAATGAAATGAAGGAAAACAAGTCGATTTAGTAAATATGCCGCCAAACTAGGGTTATGACGTCATACCTTATCTTGCGTTTACAAGAATTTCAAAAGTTGTACTTAATAAAAAAATATTATATGGAAAATTATAGGAAAGAAAAAATTATATCTAAAATATCCTTGCTCCTACCTTGGTCCTGTTCTTATCTAATAGTTGTTGAAGTAATATTTTGTAAACCTGGTGTTGTTTCCAGACAGTCCTGCTACTCCGGGTCTCGATCTGCCGCGCCTCCCCTCGTGCTTGCTTAGCACATGGTGCTTCCTACCTTGGTCCTGTTCTTATCTAATAGTTGTTGAAGTAATATTTTGTAAACCTGGTGTTGTTTCCAGACAGTCCTGCTACTCCGGGTCTCGATCTGCCGCGCCTCCCCTCGTGCTTGCTTAGCACATGGTGCTAGGGCAGCACATGGTGGTCCAAATGTTCTGAACATTACCCGAGCGTAAAACCCTGTGGAAAATGAAATGTTTCAGTTTCCTGGAATTCGTCTATTTTGCACGAAGTTCCCCTACACCGAGTAACTTAAATCAAGAACCCCATGTCGACTCAATAAAATAAAGTAGATTTAAACAGATGAACTAAAATAATCCTAACGTACCTTTCCCAGGGTTACAACTGGCTCGTCGATGGAACAGAACCTCGTTCCACCAGCACAACTGTCCCGTCGATGGAATGGACGGTGCTGTAACCAAAGGACAAAACAATATATAGTTTTTATCCAAAACGTGGTTTTTAAAAAAAATAAAAAACTCCAAAAATTCCCCACGTCTTTTGTCGAAAAAGTACATTTTACACGAAAAATAATTACAATTTGGGAGGCAAATATTATCTTGAAGAATCCTCAAATAATAAAAAAAATAAAATAAATAAAATCGAACTTACCACTGCTCTTTCCGTAGGAATGGCGTAGGTCGCCTTTTAATCCCTCTCAAAGGGTGTGAGCGTCAATTAAGATTCGCGTAAACAACGACGGCTCACAGTTATACCGTCTTTGGTATAATCTGCAACTACTGCAGTGCCATTAAGTGCCAATAATCACAAAAACAATGGCGACACCAATAGACGGCCACCAGCCCAGCCAAAATTCTTTAGGAAAGAGACAAGGCACTTTGTCGAGAACACAAAAAAAATGAAGTTGCCCGAAACCGTTCGTAGATTTGGTGAGGACAGTAAAACGCAAATTGAGGTGTTGTCGGATCTATTTCCACGGTTGAAATTTTTATAACAAGGACATCGAGACACCCTCCATACATAGACCGAACATTTGCCTACCGGACCCCTGCCAACATAGCAAGTAGGAGGAAAATAACCCGCTAGACTATAAGAAGCTCAGCATTGAAACCATCAACTGTAAAATCAATTACTGGAGATAAGAGCATGCATCAAACCCAGGAATATTCGAACACTCAACCAATTCCCATATGAGTAAAGCTATACTGAGTGTAGAATTTAGTTCTATTTTAGTTACAGTCTTAGTCAAAAGTTTCCTTTGCTCTTTATATATGTTTTCTCTAAGATTCATATGGTTTGACGCCATTTTTGTAAAACATTTCTACATTAATATTGTAAGTTGTTTCTGAACTTGAACCTAAAAATACACATTGAACTACTGCTTAAACTCGGCGCAGGAGTGCTCAGATGTTAAGTTTGTTCATCACTATCCAGCCCTACACAACTCTTCAATCCGACTGAGTTAGTTATTAACTTTATTTAACTATGATTATATATACATTTATATAATATAAAAATACGATTTTGTTTATTCTTTTAGTCCTGGTTTTTATTCCTCATTTATCTCCCATTTACAAAAGTGCATAACTCGTATTTATTTCATCTTCTCCTTATCAAATTAATAAAGATATCAAAGTGGGCCAATATCCTCGAAAATAAACATAAGCGAATGAAATGTTCATCTAAATGTTTTCTTCCTGTTACTGAAACTATTTGTGATGCGGCAACGCCGCCATTCCCCAGCAGAACAGCTGTTTATTTTCATGAACGTCAAAAAAAATTACGAAGTTTTACAGATAAACAAAACAATCGAAAGTTTTTATGTGATTTTTCCCGAAACCTGTGATCTCAAGTTCCAATTACGATGCCCAAATAATACGACGTGCGCAGTGTCCACAGTAATTCGATGGAATGCCTCCTTTATAAGGTAACTTTTTGGACACTATATAACCTCCAAACCTAGCTCTATAAAATACCCTTAATTTGTGTACAGAAAGACGAGTCGAAGAGCCTTGATTATTTACCTAAATAAAACAAATATGTAACGTTGCCTTAAACGTAAAAATGACACGTTTAATAATCCCCCCCCAACTTCAAGAGGATTAACCTAAAAAGGTTAATCGGAGAGGTCCGCTGCCGACTTAAGGTCTTTGGCATGCCAGCTCCCTGGTAGTACTTTCCCCGATGGTTCCTGAAGCTCAAATATCCATGGAGAAATTTTATTCCTAATCACATAAGGACCAACGAATTTCGGTGCTAACTTCTTCGAGAAAAATTTCGCAGCGTCTGACAACACATAATTCTTCTTCCAAACACGCTGACCCACAACAAAGTTGGGTACCCTTGTACGCAAATTATACTGAACTAAGTTTTTCTCTCCTGCCGCCTCTAACCTTCTCTTAACATCAGCATAGAGCTTCCGGAAACCTTCGTTCTTACTTTCAGCTGCGGATTGTACACCATTCCCTTCAGATAACAAAACTGGGTTGGAGTAATCTTTTCCTGACAAACACATATTCCTACCAAAATTAACAAAGAAAGGAGACATCCTGGTTGTCTCATGGGTTGCAGTACGAATCGCGCAGGCAAGTTTATGTATTTGTTCGTCCCACTTCCTGTGGTTGTCTTTCATATAACAACATAACATGGTTTTTAACGTGCGATTCGTCTTTTCTGTTGGATTCGCTCTGGGGTGATAATACGGATTAAACTGAATTTTAACTTGATAACTCTCAGCAAAACGCTTAAACTCGTTACTTTTGTACTGAGGGCCATTATCACAAAGTATTAAACGGGGTACTCCGAAGACCATAAATACTTGCTCCTCAAGATGCTTGACAATAGCTTGAGTAGGGGCTGTTCGCATTGAAAAAACTAAGGAAAACTTACTCAAATAGTCCGTAACGACGAGAATCCAGCAATTACCCTTTGTCGAACGAGGTAGGGGTCCACATAAATCTGTTGAAATAATTTCCCAAGGACGAGTTGATTTTGGGTGAGATATCATCTGATCAGATACACCTTGTGTATCACCTTTATGAGCTGCACAGACAAAGCATTTCTTTACAAAAGTTGCCACGTCCTGGCGCATTTTTGGCCGATAATATTTTTCTGCCAGTCTGTGGAAGGTTTTATACACACACATATGTCCTGCGTTAGGAGGATCGTGTGCTTCTCCAATAATTCTACGCCTATGGCTCTTTGGGTACTACCTCTTTCCAATATTCGTTAGATGATGAAAGTTGAGGGTATTCTTGTTTGACATATTTATACAACTTATTATCAGTGTATCTCCAGTTCATAAATTTTAACGGTGATTCTACGACCCTCTTTACCATCTTTTGGTACCATCGATCTTTAATTGCTGTTGAAACATCTCTGGGCTGCGAAATTGTATCAATCATAGGTACTGCGCGAGACAACATGTCCGGGACAACTAAATCTTTCCCTTTCCGATGGATTACTTCAAAATCTTATTGCTGCAGTTTTACAGACCAACGAGCAAGTCTTCCACTGGGCTCTTTTAAGCTATGAAGCCATTTTAAGCTAAAATGATCTGTTATGACCTTAAATGAGATCCCCTCAATATAAGGCCGGAGCTTCTCTATCGCCCAAACCAATGCCAAACATTCTCGCTCGGTGGTCGTGTAAACACGTTCTTGCTTAGTCACAGATCGACTCAAATAGCATATAACTTTGTCTCCTTCAGGCTAAGGTTGCGTTAAACATACTCCTATTCCATATCCTGATGCGTCTGTTTGAATGACAAATTCTTCGGTATAATCTGGACATGTAAGAATCGGTGCAATCACTAAAAGTTCCTTAATCTTAATAAATGCTTTTTCGCAGTCTGGAGTCCAATCGAACTTTTGGTTTTTCTTAGTTAGAGCTGTAATTGGAGCTATTATCGCTGAAAAATTATCTATGAAACGTCTATACCAGGAAATTGTACCTACAACTCTACGAACTTCTCTGACAGTTCTTGGCCACTGGAGCTCTAACATGGCTCTAATTTTATTAGGGTCAACTCGGATGCCTCGACGGTCCACTACGAATCCTAAATAGGTCATTTCTGGCCTACACGGTTGGCATTTTTCCCAACTTACCGTTATCTTTGCATTCTGCAATCTTCGTAGGACTTCCTCAAGAATTCTAAGATGTTCAGAAAAGCTCTGTGTGAGAATTACGAGGTCATCGAGATATACGTACACGTAGGCTATCTATGAGTCTCTGCCAAGTTGCAGGTGCATTATGAAGACCAAAAGGTAAACGCTTAAATTGGAATAGACCTCGTCGACAGATGAATGCCGTTAGTGGCTTCGATGATTCTTCCATTGGTACTTGCCAATAAGCGCTTTTGATATCTAAAGTTGACAAGTATTTAGCATCTTTCAACTTGTCAAGAGTCTCGGATACGAGTGGTAAAGGATAACTATCACGCGCCGTCACTGAGTTCAATTTGCGGTAGTCTACACAGAAACGATATTTCTTTGTGTTTTTCTTTTGTACCATTACCACTGGTGAAGCCCATGAACTACTACTCCGTTCTATAACATCAAGTTTCAACATTTCGTCGATTTCGTCATCAATAAGTTTCTGAATGACCGGTGAGACCTTATATGAACGTTGTCTTATCGGTGCTGCATCTGTTGTAATCTTATGTTCTACTCTGTCTGTACATCCTAGTGAGTCACCCATAATAGTCTTATATTTAACGACCAATTCCTCTAGTCGTTCTGATTCATAAGGTGTAAGAGTTGTTTGTTGGTCTGATGTTTCTAAAGAACAAATCACATCTTTATTATCGGCAAAGTGCCACTCATTAGTACTTAAGTTCGGTACTATACTCATCGAAATCCAAAAATCTAATCCAAAAATCAAAGTGTGCGGCAACTCAGGAACGACGACGACCTCTATTAACCTAAATTTATCTTGAACTCGCATAGGAAGCTGCACTGTCCCAATACTACTCGTGCTTTGACCATTTGCCACAAAACAACTCGTCTTCTTCGTGGTGTCAAGTGAAAAACCAAACCTCTCGATGATTGACCAACCATGATTCCCTAAAAAGGTACGTGAAGCCCCGGAATCCAACAAACCTAATAACTTTCCGAGCACATCCACTTCTAAATAAGGCCTCTTATCTTAACGAGCATGACATCACATAATCTAAGACGTACGTTAGCCTATCGGTCGATGCTTGTGCAGGCTGACTCGAAGGTCGACCACCTACGAGCGCCTGGGTCCGTTTCCCTGACGATTACAATTTCGACATTCTTTGACTGTTACCCCTACTTGACCACACGAATAACACTGCTTGCCTCTAGGTAATGCGCACCCGACCGCCATGTGCCCTGCTTGATTGCATCTGTAGCAAACAACGTCCCTATTTGCCCTACCAGGGCTAACACCCTGTGGGGGTTGTACATCTCTGTCATTTGCACTAAAGACGATACTGGGGTTGGGGCAGTTATAGCAGCAGGTAATCACGAAGAAAAAGGAATTTGAGCTCTTTTTGTTAAAGAAGCTAAAATCACAAATCAAGCAATATATTGTATATCAGAATTTCTTTTTATAAAAATTAAATAATTAATATAATTTCATCTCCCATAATTTAATATTCAGGCAATTGCTATTAATAAAGCCACAGCTGTTGCCTATCTCTATCAGCTCTAGCAGCGAAACTGCTTGCTGGCTGCTGCCTATCTCTATTAAATCAATTATCAGGAATATTCAAATTCTGTTGATTTGATGTCCCGGCACCTGGTATTTGAATTGCATCAACCCCTGTTGGAAAATCGTCAAAATCGCTCTCTACGTCAACGTAGGCCAAGTCAGGTTCAATAGAATGGTTTCTTCTAGGAGTAAAATTCTCCTCCTCTAACCCATATCTCTGGTCTATTCTACGACACAAATCTTTTAAATGTAATAGGCTATTGACCTCAGTAGCAATCAACCCTTTCTTATAAATGTCCGCGATATTCCTGAAGACGATAGCTAATTTCGCCTCTTCAGAGACAGGACAGCCAAGTCTTTGGAAGTATGTGTTCATGACAGCAATGTAGGTCCCTATAGACTCTCCAGGGCCTTGTTTACGTTTTTGGATTTCCTTCAATAGCTTTTCGCCATATGAAGAAGGAAGATATTCTGTCATGAACCTTTGTTCCAGCTGTTCCCATGTATGCACTTCTCTACGAACATCTTTATAAAAAGTATAGGCTGACTTTTTAAAAAGATCAATGCCTGAGTTCAGTAGAACCTTTTTACTAACTCCTCTTGCCTGACTTAACTCGTCCACTCTCTCAAAAAATGCGGTGACGGAGATTGTACCCCTCTCGCCTGTAAACTTTAAGTTCCACTTATGCGGAGGTACAGGTGCAACATGATATGAGGTACCAGGATCACTTGACATTGGTACTGGCGATGAACATGAAAATGGTCGTGACTGAGCAATTGGTGCTATGCTACTTTGGAGGGCAGCTAAACTCAAAGGAACGGTAGACGGTTGTTGGTAATGAAAAGCTGCTGTACCGTCATTCTGAATTAGCATTGGGGGTGGTGCCTGTATTGGTGCTTGAGTTGGGTTCGTTAGCACTGGAGCAATGATCGACGGTTGGTTCGTAGGCTGTTGAGCTGTTCTTTGTGTGCTCGAGTGCTGTGGTTGCGGGAAATGAGACTGGTTTGGTGTGTTGCCAGCATTTGTTGAGTGGTCTAAGCTTCGACTCGTCGTCACGCCAAGTCTTAGCAGATCTGTTGCTTGGCTCTGCAACCTCCCAATCAAACTTAAGGTTTCCGCAACCAGTATGCCTTTCGTTTGACTTTCTTCAAAGGTGGACGGATTCATGTTGTTAATCCTGGCTAGCACGTGTTCCAACCTTACAGCGATTTTTCTAAACTCTCCCCCTTTGCTCGTACCAGAGAACTTCTCTACCGGCGGTACCAGACTATCTAGCTTCTCCATGCAGCTAAAAGCATTCTGGCCAAATTTAAAGGGATACGGAGGGTATCTCATACTTCCATCAGTCCTTTCTCTCTGCCTAATCAGTATGAGCTGTTGCTTCATTTCTTCCACCGATCCAATGGCTATGCCTCTCCATGGTAACTCGTAGATCAACTCGTCCTTGACTAAGTACCTTATGTCAGACAACCGACTCAAAGAAATAGCCATGGTGCCTTTTATATTAAAACTTTAAACTTTAAAACTCTCAATTATACCTCCCAAATATAAAAACTAAACCACGCAATAACAAACACAAAGTTCACTTTAAATTCACTAGTGAAAACCACTATAAATTTTCTCACAAATGTAGAAAATATAAAACTTAAATACGGGCAGATGCGAACAAAATCGAAGAACACCGGAGCAGTAAGAAAATAAAATTTATTTGCATTTAAAAATGTAATCATAGTTTATATTAATTATTTGCACAACCAACTATGACGTCCAACCTTGCAGAGAGAAATAACTACTTAAATCCTAAATTAGAATAAACAAGTAGCCATAAGAAAGTTAAAAGAAAATAAAAGAGAGACAAGAGCTTTGGCAGTGTTCAGGTCTTATGTTCCACTCCTGCGTGAGTAAAACCAAAAAAATAATTGCGCTTATCCTAGCTGAACTGGATTAAAATTAAAGTTAAGTGATGTTTGTTTACCTCAGCAACCGAATAGGTAAATTTATCCCTAAATGGAACGTACAACAGACTACCTATAACAAAAATCCCAAAGCTGTTGTACACAGTTAACGCTAGGGTATACTCCTGCTATTGCAGAACTGCTCCACTAATAAACTCCTCAAAAAAAAACCCAAATCGCCGTATATAATGATTTTTCTCGAAATAATAAATCAAAACCCACTTTAACCTGCCTACCTATCCTGAGGTTACACGAACCATGCATTGCTTAAGGCAACATCATCCCTTAATATATAAGTGAACGCAATAAACATCGGAACAGATGTTCATGTTATAGAAATCGTAAAATATGCTCAATTAAAAAAAAATCCGCTCGCTAAAATTGCGTCGAATTAGACTAGTAAGGATGTTGTGTGTAATTTAAAAAACTTTTAAAAAATTTACCGATGGTATTAAAAAAATTTATACAAATAACGTCTTGGAAGGACTGCAACTCTCTAATAATCGTTAAAATGAAATTCCCAAAATTTTAACTAAGTTGATGCAAATAAATAGCCCAATAAAAAAAAAATTAGTGGCTCACTAAAATTTTCAAAATATTACTCTACCCTAATAGGTGGTTTGGAGTAGGGAGAAAAAAATTAAAACAAATGGTGATAGGTTGTTAAAACGCGAGGGTTCGAAATGAAAATATATTTTAATTCAGGAAAAAAAAATATTTAAATAAACTGGTAAAATCATTGTAGGGCGAGGTACTACTATGCACCAAAAAAAAAAAATTTGCAACAAGAAAATCAAGTTTCCTTCCTTAAAAAAGATATTAAAAAAAAAATATTTTCAAAAAAAAATTAAAAATGTTTAAGTGGGGTTGCAGCTCCTATTAACGATTTTAAAAGAATTAAAATAAAATTAGCACTAGAAAATTCTTAATTGAGTTATGTCATGCAACAGTTTTTGTTCTTTTCCTTAAAAAAAACAGTTGTAGATTTCCTTTCCTCTCCCAAAACTGTGTGAACCTGAAAAGTGAATAAGCTAGAAAAATTAATTTACTATACAAAAAAAATGATTGAAAATAAAATTTACTTAAGAATCATAATGTATAAATAATCGTAATTGTTAAAAAAAATCAGTTTAGGAAAAGTTAGAAAATAGATATGTTTAAAAAAAACAAACGATGTTAGTATATTTGTTTAAAATTATTACTTGAGGAAATAAGCAACGTTAGTACTTATTGACTGTACCACTATAATATTGTGAACCTAAGTTTTAAACTTTGCACTCAACCCCGTAAAGAATTATCTTGTGTGCACTTAAAAAAAACAAATATGAAAACAATTTCAAGGTTCACCTATAAGAACGTTGTAAAACTAAATCTGCCTACTCAAGTGTATTTACACACAACATCTAATTTAAAAAAAAAATTACTGCTTAATGCATTCTCAGATCCTTATTCCTGGTGTTCACGAGATACAAAATTAAGTTGGGCCCTTTCCACAACTATTAGTCAAAGCAAAATTACCAAATGTCCAAGGGCTAATGAGACCCTATCACTTACAAATGACATTTTGAAATGAAACAGTTGGGAATAATCCTGCGAAAAAACCAGAAAACAAAATCAAGAACCAAAAACTATTACATTGATTTTAAAAGAGCATAATAAAACTCCCGGCCCCAATTAAACTTTTGTTATCTCAACAAAACTCGGCGTAAACCCAAAAAACTTTTTATTAGACATTTCCCCTATTTCCTAAGTATAATGTCAATAAACCCAAAAACTTGTGATTTCCATTCCAATCCCATCTGGACCCTATATATTTTTTAAACGGTCAAACGCCCACAGGCGAAACCATATCTTATTTCAAAGAAAAGGTGAAGATATTTTGAAGCACCCTGTGAAAATAGGACACTATTATGGAAAATTGTTCAGATCAGTGTTCTTACTAATTTTTAACCTAAATATATCTAGTTCCCTCATGTGCATGTTACTATTTTAATTCCTATCACAATTAAATAGATCACAAAATTTGTCTTTCTCCGCGAATTTGCAAGGTCCTGGAAGATGTGAGATTCAGCCTGTATGCCAAATTTGAATGTATTGTAATTTAGCGAAAACCGAAGTTGCGAAATCCTAAAAAGATTAGTAGGAAGCCCTCGTTCAACGATTTCTACACTCCGAACCAAACATTTCTTCCATTTCCACCCAGCTCGCGGAAAAAAAAACCCTAATTATTGCAATATAAAGGTAGCTAGCTCCTTTACACCCTGTACAACTATCAGATTAAAAAAAAATAGATGCCCTCATCAATGTTTAGTCGCATCAAAGAAAACCTATTGTTTTTAAATTTATTCTCAGGTTGAAATCTTTTTTAAAAATCAATAACCTTAAATTTATTGTTTAACCTGAATACTTTCCCATTTATTCCACAACAGTGTATTGTAATTTAAAAATTTGCTTCATTATTTGAGGTCACCAGTATGAAATTATTTTAAAATTAAGAAAAAATTAAATAAAAAAAAATTACTTCCCAATTGTTCACAACTTCCAAGTTTTCATCCCTAAATACCTAGGTACTTTCTCAGTCTAACACCATCCATCATTATCCAACATAACGCTTTAATTTCAGAAGCAACTAAACGAAGATTGAGTGAAAAAACTAAGCAAGTAAGTTGGAAGTTGCTTTACAATGGGCGCAGATGACAGGCCTCCTTAAGTACACGCCACTGTCCTGAAATGTAGACTATCAAAAAAAAATCTGAAGACTAGCCTAGCTGCCGTCAAACAAATTTTAGCATGTAATAAAATAATTCATATTACACCAGCATCCTCAAAAACAAAACGTTTTTCATTATAAGACCCAAATACCTAACCAATAAATCTTGTTATTTAAAATTATGATTTAGAAGTAAAAGATTTATTTATTCCTGCCTGATCAACTAAGACAAAAAAAAAGTTCACCTTTTGTTGTAACTCAAGAAATTCCTGTTTGGTCCCCAAAAAAAATATATAACCTATCTGGTCACCCTTTAAAACTACGATCACTATACCAACCGTTTTGACCAAAACAAGAATTCGAGAAGTTATTTTTACAGAAAAAAATAATCTTTTCAAGAAAAATTAAATAATTAAAAAAACATTTTGAAATATTTTTACCAATTAACCCCGTCTAGCATTTATATTTAGTTGAAAGTCTCTCTTAAATTCACTGACCAATTTCACGGCCTCAAAATGACATTACCAAAAAAAAATTTACTGAACTTTACAAATGAACTAAAAAAACCAAAAAAAACTTATATCTATATCTGTCTCAGTTAAACATATCTTTTGTAGTATAAATAAATGTTTGCTCTCCATTGGCCATGACCAAGCTATGACCTGAACGCAGAAAAAAAAATACAGAAAAAATAATTGTGATCCAGAAAAACTTTAATTGATAGAAATACCCGTAGGTCATTTTAAAAAAAATGCACTCCAAAGACCAACGCTGTATTTTCTACCAAAAAAAAAAACTGACCAGTAACGAAAACACAACTAGACAACTAAACTGGCAACCAAAGACCTAAAAAAAACTGCCCCAACAAAAATACCCGAAAAAAATGTTAACTGGACTTTTGGCATTGATGTTCAGCCAATGTGTTGCTCTAGGGATTTTAGCCTTGTGTTTCCTAACGTTGCGAGCCGAACCTATGTAGTAGTAGTACCCTCCTCTGACCCGACGTAACTGAATGACGTAAGATCTTAATTGTCATCAACAGTTACCACCAAAAAACAAGAAAAGAAAATAACAAATCAAAATAAACTCAATTTCCTTTTCTTTCATTACTAATTAATACTTTCAACTAAACAAAGCTACCAGCTGTTAAGCTATATTCACTTTAAAACAACCTAGCCAAGAAAAATTTGTGTGAAACCCTGTAAAAATATTCCAACTTCCAAGTGGTGATATCCCACAAAAAATTAAAATCACTAAAAAAATAACTTGTTGACCTAAATAAATTGACTGCACTTAAAAATAATCGGCGAAACAATTTCTATCTTATCACAAGCAGGAAATAATAACATATTAGTAGTAGGCAACCTGCAAAAAAAATTGTCAGAAAAACACACTACTTCTGTCATATATTTAAAACTAAAAAGACCATGTCTGGAGGTCGATCCACCTATAAATCAACAAAAATTGAAGTAAATTTACATTACTGTGTTTATTTTTCTTAAAAAAAATTAAAACGTGTTTTTCCTACAAAAAACTTTAAAGAATTAAGAACATGATTTGGACACTGTTGAATAAAAACTCCATGCTTTTTATCCACTTATTCTTCCTTATTAAATAAAAATGAATATTTTATTTTCCAAGAAAAAACTTGTGAAGATAAGCTAACAAAAAAACTATGAGAATTACTAAAACAACAAAACGAGTTCCAAATCAATGCTTAAATATTACCAAAAAATATTTAAAAAGTGTTATTTCCAAAAACCAATGATCTTGTTTTTTATTAAAAAAAATGATTGGTTCTCAAAAAACACCAATAGCCACTGAAAGCCTTTAACCTGGCTTTGGCTGTACCACAAAAAAATTTTCTCTAAAAAAAATTAAAAATAATTTTTCCTTTTTTTTCAAATTCAAAAAAAATTACATCAGATGTTAAAAAACTAGCCAAGGCCCCACGTTGGGCGCCAATTGTGGCCAATTAAAATGTGTTGGGTGACATTTGTGGCAAACAAAATACGTTGCCGCCATTTTGTGATACTGTAAATAGAATAATAACGCTGTGCCAATTTGTGACACTAAAAAAAAATTACTGAGTAATTAAACAAATATCTGGAAGCAGAACTGTATTTTCCAGCTAGGTAAAACATTGATATGCCCGGTAACTTTTATACAGTGGAGAAGGGGGGGTTCAGAAATAAGAAAATTTTAAGTGCGACACAGTGTTTTAATACCAATGTTTTACAAAGAAGATCTTAAATAAAATACAGTTCAACTCAAACGTTGTAGCCAAACAATGAACCTCTACCTACTTCCGAGGCTTCCAGAGTATTTGTGTAATTTAAAAAACCAAAAAAATTGACTAATAAACAAAATAAAATTCTAAAAGATTCCTAAATGAATCAAAATGACACAAATAGAAAGTTCCTTATAGGTAGATGCACATTTCCAACATGTCACAGTGTACCTACATTTGAGTCAGTAGTGTGAGACTCCATTATATAAATGATTATAAAAAAACACTTCCAAAATCATTCTGTCATAGGGGAGATCTGGACCAAATATCTGCTGTCATCATTCTACGTTGGGTAGAATGAGACAGACAGCAACCCAGTCCGAGATCTACCCCATGAGGTAAAACAATGGAAAGAAACCGCTAAAAAATATAACCTCATCTCTCTTTTGTCTTTGCAAAGTTGGTTCAAAGGATTGTACAAATAACACAAAGATTTAGTTCATCTTGTATATTTTGATTGTAAAAACCTGAGAAAAAAATATCAAACTAGTCAGGGCCAAAATAGCAAGGCGCTCCAAATTTCACAGGAGAAATTGTCTAAAATAAATGAAATGAAGGAAAACAAGTCGATTTAGTAAATATGCCGCAAAACTAGGGTTATGACGTCATACCTTATCTTGCGTTTACAAGAATTTCAAAAGTTGTACCTATTAAAAAAAATTATATGGAAAATTATAGGAAAAAAAAAATTATATCTAAAATATCCTTGCTCCTACCTTGGTCCTGTTCTTATCTAATAGTTGTTGAAGTAATATTTTGTAAACCTGGTGTTGTTTCCAGACAGTCCTGCTACTCCGGGTCTCGATCTGCCGCGCCTCCCCTCGTGCTTGCTTAGCACATGGTGCTTCCTACCTTGGTCCTGTTCTTATCTAATAGTTGTTGAAGTAATATTTTGTAAACCTGGTGTTGTTTCCAGACAGTCCTGCTACTCCGGGTCTCGATCTGCCGCGCCTCCCCTAGCACATGGTGCTAGGGCAGCACATGGTGGTCAAAATGTTCTGGACTTTGCCCGAGCGTAAAACCCTGTGGAAAATTAAATGTTTCAGTTTCCTGGAATTCGTCTATTTTGCACGAAGTTCCCCTACACCGAGTAACTTAAATCAAGAACCCCATGTCGACTCAATAAAATAAAGTAGATTTAAACAGATGAACTAAAATAATCCTAACATACCTTTCCCAGGGTTACAACTGGCTCGTCGATGGAACAGAACCTCGTTCCACCAGCACAACTGTCCCGTCGATGGAATGGACGGTGCTGTAACCAAAGGACAAAACAATATATAGTTTTTATCCAAAACGTGGTTTTCAAAAAAATTAAAAAACTCCAAAAATTCCCCACGTCTTTTGTCGAAAAAGTACATTTTACACGAAAAATAATTACAATTTGGGAGGCAAATATTATCTTGAAGAATCCCCAAATAATAAAAAAAAATAAAAAAAATAAAATTGAACTTACCACTGCTCTTTTAGTAGGAATGGCGTAGGTCGCCTTTTAATCCCTCACAAAGGGTGTGAGCGTCACTTAAAATTCGCCTAAACAACGACGGCTCCCAGTTATACCGTCTTTGGTATAATCTGCAATTACTGCAGTGCCATTAAGTGCCAATAACCACAAAAACAATGGCGACACCAATAGACGGCCACCAGCCCAGCCAAAATTCTTTAGGAAAGAGACAAGGCACTTTGTCGAGAACACAAAAAAAATGAAGTTGCCAGAAACCGTTCGTAGATTTGGTGGGGACAGTAAAACGCAAATTGAGGTGTCGGATCTATTTCCACGGTTGAAATTTTTATAACAAGGACATCGAAGCACCCTCCATACATAGACCGAACATTTGCCTACCGGACCCCTGCCAACATAGCAAGTAGGAGGAAAATAACCCGCTAGACTATAAGAAGCTCAGCATTGAAACCATCAAATGTAAAATCAATTACTGGCGATTCGAGCATGCATCAAACCCAGGAATATTGGAACACTCAACCAATTCCCATATGAGTAAAGCTATACTGAGTGTAGAATTTAGTTATATTTTAGTTACAGTCTTAGTCAAAAGCTTCCTTTGCTCTTTATATATGTTTTCTCTAAGATTCATATGGTTTGACGCCATTTTTGTAAAACATTTCTACATTAATAAAGTTGTTTCTGAACTTGAACCTAAAAATACACATTGAACTACTGCTTAAACTCGGTGCAAGAGTGCTCAGATGTTAAGTTTGTTCATCACTATCCAGCCCTACACAACCCTTCAATCCGACTGAGTTAGTTATTAACTTTATTTAACTATGATTATATATAAATTTATATAATATAAAAATACGATTTTGTTTATTCTTTTAGTCCTGGTTTTTATTCCTCGTTTATCTCCCATTTACAAAAGTGCATAACTCGTATTTATTTTATCTTCTCCTTATCAAATTAATAAAGATATCAAAGTGGGCCAATATCCTCGAAAATAAACATAAGCGAATGTAATGTTCATCTTAATGTTTTCTTCCTGTTACTGAAACCATTTGTGATGCGGCAACGCCGCCATTCCCCAGCAGAACAGCTGTTTATTTTCATGAACGTCAAAGAAAATTACGAAGTTTTACAGATAAACAAAACAATCGAAAGTTTTTATGTGATTTTTCCCGAAACCTGTGATCTCAAGTTCCAATTACGATGCCCAAATAATACGATGTGCGTATCCACAGTAATTCAATGGAATGCCTCCTTTATAAGGTAACTTTTTGGACACTATATAACCTCCAAACCTAGCTCTATAAAATACCATTAATTTGTGTACAGAAAGACGAGTCGAAGAGCCTTGATTATTTACCTAAATAAAACAAATATGTAACGTTGCCTTAAACGTAAAAATGACACGTTACATCGTCCAACGGAATTCTCATGTTTTGACATTTTCTCTTCCATATTAAGGACTTGTTCCAAGTATATCTTAAAGAGCGCAGGCGAGATACAGCAACCTTGTTTAAGACCTTTATTTACTTGAAAGCCTTTGGTTAGTTTTGCTTTTATTTTAACTATTGCGGTATAACTCTTTGATGGCCTAATTAGTTGTACGCTTATGTTTGTGTTTTCCAACGCTTTCCAATGTAGATTTCGTGGTATACTATCCTATGCCTTCTGCAAATCGACGTAAAGCAGATGCAGCTCTTGTCCTTATGCCATTTTCTTTTCAATAACTTGGGTTATACAAAAGAGATCTACACGCCCTGAAACCGGCTTGTTCTTCTACCTCCATGTCTTTATATTCGCTTTCCACTTTATTTATTTTACCGTATATTCTGCTTAGCGTACTAGTCACTCTATAATTGTGATATATATCTTTCCTTCCTTTTTTGTGTATTGTGGATATACAGGGTGTCCCAGAACTAATGGTACATAGTTAAACTGTGGATTCCCTGGGCCAAAATATTACGAATTAGCCATACTTACCTTAGTCCAAAAGTTCGTACTAACCGAGATACAGGGTGTTAAACTTTATTTTTTCAATTCGATTTTCTGTAATAACTTTTTTAATAATTAATATTTTTGCAAAAACTCACCAGCGTGTAAGTTTTTTTAAAATTGGCAAGACGATTCCGTTGAAAAATTTGATGTACAATGTACAGGGTGTTTCTTAGACCACTACCATCGCATAAAAATCAGTGTATTTTTGTTGTGCCTCGGTGTCTACCAGTTATTATGTAAAATAATGGTTTTCCCATCATTTTTATGTAAAAAAGTTTTACTGCTTTAAAGTCGCTCAGAGCCACTGTTTTTGAGATTTTTGCATTTAAAGTTTTTATTGCATGTGAGTGATATGCCTAATTCGTATGATACTTTCTTCAATTCTTTCTACTAATAATAATTTTGCACAAAAAATTCGGTTTGGTGGTTTTTGGGCATGGACAAGTTAATGTTAGTAAAAAAAATAAATATTATACAGGGTGTTCTTTGGTTCGGTACCGTTACATTAAAATAGGTCTAACTTTTTTGTTCCTCGGTGTATACAAGATTCTATTAAAAACATTAATTTTTTTATTTTATTTAAGTAAAAAAGTTATAGCGTTTAGATGTCGCTTAGAGCAACGGTTTTTAAGATATTTAAATTAGAAGTTTTTATTGTATGCGTAAAAGATTTTTGATTAAATTCTTACCTACTTCATACATATTAGCTATAATCAATACTTTTTTATAGCATTCTAAGATTGGATGTTTTCTTAAGAAATATTAAGTTAAAAAATATACAGGGTGGTTCTTGAATTATCATAAGTGTGTTATCATTGTTCGTTATTGCAACTGTGTAGGGCTTTGTTTTTAATGAGGAACAAAAACCTCTTCGTATTAGTTTTTTTTTAAATGGTAAGTACGTATACTTTATTAATGCAAGTATTTTTTTATTATTTTGAAAGAAAATTTTAATTATCAATAAAATTAATATTTTATTATTTATTTAAAAAAATATAAAATTTTTTAAGCATGGCGCTCTTAGCAACTAATTTAAAATTTTAAAATTGACAAATAGTAAATCAAACCTAAAACTGTTTATTATTGTAGGCTTAATAAATACCTAAAAAAAACTATTTCAAAAAATTCAAAATGATGGAGAGGCTTTAAGAAATGCAAATCTTTACTTTAAAATCAGACGTCGTATAATAAGCGAATAAACAAATGTATTCAGGTTTACGGTGGCCATTTTGAACATATATTGTAGATTTTTTTTGTTTTTCTTTCTAAAAATTTGTTGTTGCAATAAAGTATGTATAATTTTTATAATTGGTTTTTATTTTTTTTTTGCTTTTAATAATTATTTAATAATTAAAATAATATTCTGTTAAAAAACCTGCTTAAGTATACACCGAGGCACAAAAAAATACACTGATGATTTTAATGCAATGGTAGTGGTCCAAAAAACACTCTGTACATTGTACATCAAATTTTTCAACGGAATCGTCTTGCAAATTTCAGAAAAACCTACATGCTGGTAAGTTTTTGCAAAAATATTAATTAGTAGAATGAATTGAAGAAAGTATCATCCATAAATTAGGCATATCACTCACATGCAATAAAAAGTTTAAATGCAAAAATTTCAAAAACCGTTGCTCTGAGCGACTTTAAAACAGTATAACTTTTTTACATAAAAAGGATGGAAAAACCATTATTTTACATAAAAACTGGTATACACCGAGGTACAAAAAAAAGTCACTGATTTTAATGCAATGCTAGTGGTCCAGGGAACACCCTGTACACTGTACATCAAAATTTTCAACGGAATCGTCTTGGCAATTTCAAAAAAACTTACACGCTGGTTATTTTTTTCAAAAATATAAATTAGTAAAAAAGTTATTGAAGAAAATCGAATTGAAAAAATAAAATTTAACACCCTGTATCTCGGTTAGTACGAACTTTTGAACTAAGGTAAGTATGGCTAAATCGTAATATTTTGACCCAGGGACTCTACAGTTTAACTATGTACCATTAGTTCTGGGACACCCTGTATATGACGTTTTAGACTCAGTTGGTACTACAGTTCCATTTAAATATTTTTGGAAAAGATTCCGTAATCTCCAAAACAGTTCTTCAGTGCCATATTTAATAAGTTCATGTGATATTTCCGGGTCCGGCAGATTTACCGCTTTTTAAGGTTGTCCACACCTTTTAACCTCAGAGATTGTGAGGGGTACTGGAGGTCCCATCGTTCTAGTTATATTGTCTCTTTCTTCTTTCTTGAATTCGGCTCTATCTTCAGTTAAAAGTTTTTTATATGATCATCCCATTCTTTGTCTGATATTGGTGAAATGATATATCTGCAAATTTCTTTTTTAATCGATCTTATGGTTTTCCAGCTTTCGGTACTTCTCCTACCTCCTAAGTAAGAATCATTTTCTGGTACTTTTACGTCCACGAATGATTTTTCTTATCAGTGATCATTCTTCTCACCTTTGATTGCGCAATTTTGTATTCTTTTCTGCTTCTATCTGTCTTTTGGGATAAGTAGGTGTGATATAATTTTCGTTTTTTCTTCTATTTCTCTTTCAATCTCAGCATCCCACCAGTATGGTTTTCTTCTTTTAGAAGTTTCTTCCACCAATCCTAGTGCTTCTTTTGCAGCTTGATGGATGCTTAATGTAATACTTTCGTATTCCTCATCTGGGGTTTCACCTGAACTTGTATTAAGTTTTTCGTTCAGTATCTTTTTGTATAAGTTTTTTACGCTGTCATGTTCTAGGCACTTACAGTGATCAATTTCTTCAAACACTGTATCATCAAGATTTTGTTGATGCAGGCTTCAGCCTTGATAAGGAAAGAGAATTTCATACTCCAGAAAATAGTGATCACTTCCGCATGTTGATCCACGCTTTGTTCTGACATCTTGAATTTTTAGTTTTGTCTTTTGTTTAGTGATAAGATAATCAATGACGGATTTCAGGTTTTGTGAGGGTTTGGTCCAGGTATATTTGTGTATGTCCTTATGTTGAAAAAAACCGTTTTGGATTTTTAGGTCTAATTGCTCACATACTGTAATTAGCCGGTTTCCATTGTCATTAACAAAATCTTCTCCATATTGGCGAATTGTCAGATCATTAACTCTGTTACAAGTTCTACTATTTAAATCTCCCAATATGACAATTTCTGTAGATGTACTTACTGCTGATATTTCATTGTGTATTTCTTCAAAAAAATTGTCTTTCACGGCTACATTTGCATCGTCATAATATGCATAGATTCCAAAAATCATAAGTCTCATTCCTTTTATTGTTATATTCATTTTAATTAGCCTTTTATTTACTGCTTCCCAGTTGGTGATAAATTTTCGAAATCTTTTGTTGACCAAAATGGATACTCCTTGTTGAGTAGTAGTTTTTCTTTTGCCACCCCGCTATAGAAATGGTCATATTGTCCTAGGTTTTCAGATCCTTTTCCTTTCTTTTTTGTTTCTGTTAGTACAGCAAGTCTACCTTCATTCAGCTGCACTCATGTACTATTTCATTAACTTTTCGACCCATTCCTTGCACGTTCCATGTACCAAAAATCATATTCCTGTTTCTTTGCTTTGTTCGTCTTAGGTCTTTCTTTTCTTTTCGAGGCGTTTAATTGGGTTTTTTAACAGTGTACGTTTTTTCCTGGTATCAGAGAGTTAGTCTGATGCCCCAACCCCCAACCTGCAGGACCAGGTGATTTTTGATCGAGGTTTTCTTCCCCTTGCCTTTGACGATTCCAACGCTGGTACTACAAAGCAGCATCTTCTTCACCTGTGATCCTAGGCAGGAGCCCTTATAGGGTGCTATCATCCGGGCCAGATGAACCCTGGTTTTTTTTTACGAGGTTGTTACTCCCCCCTCTCCTCCTTTCCCGTTAGTGCAATGGGACCCCAGGCTTGAGACTGGTACAGCGGACGAATGGAACATAAGTGTGATTAATTAAGGGTTGAAAAATATAAACGGAGGTACTTACATAACGTTTTAAAAAATACTCGTATTAATATGCAATTTTCAGATTTTAATTTCATGATTTTTCGCCAAGGCTGTCAAAAACTCAACTTTTTTTATAAACGGGTTTTTTCCTCGTAAAGTGGTTAATTTGTATAAAAAAAATTTCCCAGTCTCATTGGCGGTCCGAGTATTATTGGCCATTGGCCTAACCCTTACTTAAAGTTGTTTAACTTTAAAGAAACAAAAACTAAATTTAATTACATGGTGTTTTGTGCAAGTGGGGATCAAGCTTAATATTATAAAGCATTAACATTTTAAAACAAAGTAACTACAGGGTGGGAAAAAAATAAAATTAAAAAAAATTGTTTAACTACATTTTTGTAAGTTGTGTTTTGTACAAGTGGGGACCAAGCTTAATATTATAAAGGATTTACATTTCAAAACAAGAATTTTTTCAAAATATATTTTTTTAAATGTTAGGTTAGGTTTTTTAAATTTGATATTATAGACCGAATGATACTGCGTCTTTTTTCTCCCTTCACTTTTTTAAAAAAAGTTATTAGTTTTCGAGAAAATTGCAGAAATCTGTTTTTTAGGAACTTTAGGGCCTTATATCTAGCGAAGCTCAAGGGGGATTTTGGCGGAGAATATGTGGGGATGTTTGCTAAGGAATAATTATACCAAAATCCAGCTTGCACCCATTTTTTTTCGAGTTGCAGGGTTTTTTCACCTAATATGACTGGGCTATAATTGTGGTGCTCGGAATTAAATAAATATCTCTATCTATCCATCCATAATTATGTGGCAAGGAAATGGTTTGCTTGGCTGTGGGAGGCAGACTTTTTGTGTATGGTTAGGGTTTATAAAATGCTTTTTATTGCTTGCTTTTTTGTTCAGATATATTTTTGTGGCAGGAAATTAAAAGGGGGTAACTCGAGATACCCGGGAAATACAATTGTTTCACCCTGTGGTTTAGATAGTATTTTTCGTTTCACTTTTTTAAATTATTTTTTTGTCAAACACACTGTGTTTATTGTTATACAAACTAGTCAGTAAGACCTATTATCAATTTTGTTTTTCCCTTATTTACTAGAAATATTACATTTAAACTTGGGGTTCAAAATATTAGAATATTGTTTTGGCAGAAAAATGTTAAGTTTAAAATTAAAACCTTTATGCCACACTTTGTCAAATGCTTGTGCTATACCTAGAAAGACTGTGGAACAAACATTTCCCTCAAAAGATTCATAACACGACATATATTTAAAAATAACAAGCTATCACGCAATCTATCTAGGCAAACAAAACGCGAGTGTGATAGTGCACTATCGCGACAGCATGATGGCTACTATTGGCTTAGGTATTTGCAAGGTAATGGGTCATGTGGCAGTCGCTAAAGTTATTTTTTCGTTGCCTTTAGTTATGACATAATTTTAAATTATTTCCCTAACTTTAGAATAATATAATAATAATAATAATAACTCTTTATTCGTTGTTTAGAAACTCCTAATACAACATAGCTAATAACATTAATTTATCAAATAATAATAATAGTGATAAAAAAATAATAATCAATAGTAAGGTACACACAAAAAGACATAATACATTAATAAAATATTTTTTAGTCTGTATATATTATTAATATCGAATTAAGTTTAAAACAGCAATTCTTTGATCTTGCTTTTAAATATATTCAGCGAACTTGAGTTTTTGGTTTCAATTGACAAATTATTATACTCTTGCAGGCCTTTCACAAATAATGAATTAGCACATTTGCTGGTATTTACTCTAGGTATGTTAAAATTAAATCTATTTCTTGTAGGGTAATTGTGTATCTCTAAATTAAACGTTATAAATTTGCTGAAATATGGAGGGTATAAATTATTAACTATTTTATAAATAAAAATAAGCATAAAGTATTTCAGTCTATTATCAACCCTCAGCCAGTTTAAAGCGTTAAGCATTAGATCTATAGGAGTTCTTCTATTAGACCTAAAAATTATTCTCATTCCCCTATTTTGTAGTTTTTGTAACGATCCTTTACAATTATTATCCAAAAAATATAAAGCACTTGCACAATAATCAAAATGTGGTTGTACTATAGTTTTATACACAGTTATTGTAGATTGAACAGATAAACTTTTGGATACATGGGACAAAAAGCACAATTTTTTAATAATTTTTTTGTATATATAATTAAAATCATTTTTTAGGCTAAGTGTTCTCTCCAGCATAAAACCCAAATATTTTATGTCGTCAACAATGTCAATTAGTTCACCATCTATAATTATGTCTATTTTAGACAAGTCAATCTTTTCATAGAGGTGTTGTTTGCACAGTATCATTGCCTATGTTTTAGACGTGTTCAATTTTAGTTTATTTGTTTTTAAGTATTTGGACATAGCTGCAAGTTCAGTATTTATTCGTACAACTGCAGTATCCAAATTTTCATCATTTACACCACAGTAGGTATCATCAGCAAAGACATTTAAATAATCAAAATTGACATTCATTTCGATATCGTTAATATAGGCTATAAAGAATAAGGGTCCCAAGACACTCCCTTGAGGAACTCCTAACTTATTTTCTTGAACTGATGACACCATGTTGCTTATCACGGTCGTCTGAACTCTATTTTCGAGAAACTCCTTTGCCAGACCAAGCACGGCCCCACCTATCCCATAGTACTCAAGCTTTTTAAGAAGAATCGATGGTTTCAAACGCTCTTCTTAAATCAAGAAAAACTACGACAATATATTAATTTTTGTCAATTATCTGATGCCAGTTTGCCAGTGTCAGTTGCAATGCGGTCTCACAAGAATTCTTTGCCCTAAATCCAGATTGGTTTTCCATAAGTATGTTGTTGCTTGTAAAATAATGCATTAGCTGATTGTACACAGCAAGCTCCAACATTTTCTCAATAGCTGGCAAAGTGTTTATTGGTCGAAAATCACTCGCTAATTTTGAGTTTTTCACTTTAGGAACAACCATGCTTGATCTCAGCAACTTTGGAAATTTGCCCATTTCGAGACACGTATTAACCAAATGAAGTAGCACATGTCCAACTACCCTCCCAATATTTTTAAGCATTTTAGAATTCAATACGTCATTTGGATTGCATTTGTTGTCAAGAGACGCAAGTATAATTTTTAAGTCTTTTAGTGTTAACTTATTAAATTTAAAAAAGCGTGAGCTGACACTTGGGTATCCAGCCGGAGACCATGCATCGCTTTCATCTATGCTACTTACTATTTCTAAGACACTTTTAATAAAATATTTGTTAAAATTCTCAGCTATCTCTTTATCACCAGAAATTTTTCCTTACCATCAACAACAAAAGCAATGGAACTGGAATCAAAGCTTGTTTTGCCCTCTTTTAACAGTTTTTTAAGAGTTTGCCACATTTGTTTACTATTATGAAAATTAGCATCAATTTGACCTTTAAAATAGGCATCTTTTTTTATTTTAAGCAAACTTACTACATTATTTCGTTTCTTTTTATATCTATTCCATAAAGCTTGCTTATCAGATTCAAAATGGTTAATATTAAAAGACTTAAAAGCAACATCCCGTTCTCTAGCAGCAAGATGTACTTCATAGTCATACCAAGGCAGATCGTTACCATGAATACGTATTTCTTTGAGAGGACAAATTTCATTAATAACACCTTCACAGACATTTAAAAAATTTTGATAAATAAAATCAACGTCAGTACTATCTAAAGGAAATTCTAAACCTATTAGCCTATCAGATCTTATCTAGATTAAAATTACTAAAATTTCTAACTAATTTTTTGGCTAAGTTTTTGGTGTTAGGCTTATTTGTATTTTGACTTAACCAAATTGATATGCTAAAGTGATCACTTATTTTGGGAGTAGTGTTTACCCTACAAGCCATTTTATTATCACAGTTTGTTATGACTAGATCAATGGTTGATTTGGTATTTTCTGTAATTCTCGTGTATTTTTCGATTACTTGCTTCATACCATAAAGAGCAACAATATCTTTAAGCTTTTTACTATAAAATAAATCACGAGAGTAATCAATATTAAAATCCCCTACAAAAATAACTTTTTTATTATTGGGTAAAAATTCTGAACATAAATCCTCAAATGTTTCAAGAAATGAGGAATTAGAAAAACTGGGAGACTTATATACTACACAAAGCAGCCACTCAGCCCTGTCAATAATGACTTTCAAAAACATACACCAATAACCATTATCTAATGAAATATTTTTAATAAGTTTAAATTCTGTGTTCAAACGGATGTAGGCAATCACTCCTCCCGTATTCCGGCTGTTCAAATTACAACGTACAATTCTAAAACCATCTATTTTAATTTCAAAATCCATAATATTTTCTGTAACACAAGTTTCACTAAGTAACACAACAGATGGGTTAAAAGTTTCTATGTTTTTTATAAGAAGATCCTTTCTTCCATCAGCAAGTAAGCTACAAATATTTACATAAAAAATATCCATACCAAGCGTTAGAGAGTTATCTGTTTGCTTCTGTCCATTTCTAAAAAAGGTTGCACCACATCAATATCCAAACTAAAAAATTCCAAGTCTATTAATTCATATCTAGATATTTGTCTGTCCTTCTCCTTAACTACACTATTCCTGTTCATGTCAGATAATGTCTCTACAAGTTCGACATCATCCAAATCCATAAGGTCCACAATCTCAATTTCATTAGAATAAGGTTTATCCTTCGATATTTCCGACACCTTCTCAACCACTCTGTTGTTACATTTTATATGAATAAGATTATTTAATGTATTCATGTTAAAATCTTCTATAGCAACCTTAATAAATCTTGACAATTTAAACAAGCCTTTTTTATTAAGATAATTCTATTTTGCACAAACTCACAATGGTCAAATTTATCTTCAATGTTTAAGTAATCAATATGATTAGAATAATACCTTAGCTCTTTAATTATACTTTTTAAGTTATGGTTTACTATCGTGAGGTTTTCCACAATATTTAAGTTATAGTTAATAGGAATTGGATAAAAAATCAGATTTGTTAAAAAACATTTGTTTGTAAGATATTAACAAAATTTCTTCGTTGCAAGCATATGTTATTCGTACCCGCCATGACTAAAACGAAATCTTTATCTGATAGCTGCATATCACTGTCTATACTCTTAACAATATCTTTAAATTTAGCGTATGGTTTGTATATGGTTTGGATAGAGAAATTTGCACCTAATTGTTTCTCAAGCGCTGGGTATAAAAACTTCCCGTAGTCATCAGTTAAAATAACAACTCTTGGTTTGCCACTTAGATTTTTGTCAGATACATTGCTCTGTCCTGCTTGTTTTGAATTTTTTACTTGAGGTTCATTACCAAAACTTTTAATTTCAGCTTCCAAAACCTCTATGCTTGTAATTAACTGCTTATTACGTTCTTGAAGATAGTTTAATTCATCAAAAATATCACCATTTTTTTTGTTAAATTCTTCCAAGTTAAGGTTATCTGTTTGTGTATTAATATCTATAAATGTTTTAAGTTCTAACTGGGTTTGATTATTTGTTTGTGTCATTTTATCTACAAAATTTATTTCTGTTTGGCAAATAACGTCATGATTTTCATTTTTCGAATGTTCATCAGTTTGCGTATATATTGTTTCATAGAATATTTGTTGAGTTTGAACTTTTCTATTACATACATCTAACCGTGTTTGGACCGATGCAGAACTTTTTTCTACGAGTGTTTTCCCTATAAGTTCTTTTTGTTCCTTAATTATTTTACTTAAGCGAGCGATGGTGGCATTTAGCTCTTCAATTTTGATGGTATCTTCATCCTCTTGTCTAGAGGCTTCCTCAAGTAGAGAAACCGAATTTCTTTGAAGTCTTTGAATGTGCATCGTTTTTTCATTGATTTCAACTTGTTGGGCAGCTATTATTGCTTTAATAATATCTGATATATCAGGATTCTGATCATTTGCACGATCCGCACACGCAGGCGAACAAATTATAAAGCTATCTCTAACAATTTCAAACTGTTTATTTGCCCTTGTCCAGCAGTCTTTGAGCGCCCCACTGTTACACACAACACAAAAGTAAAGGGTAATTTCCCGCCTTCTACAACACTTAAATGCAGACATTTTTGTTAAAAATATTAATAATAATATATAGTAATAAAATTATAAAATTTACTAAAATCCAACAAGATTGCGACACTACAAAAACATTATATTAACAAATAATTACAAAATAAAATAATAAAGTCTAAATTGTCCCTACTCAGTTCGGGATCAGGGTTACGCAGTTATGGAAAAAACCAACAGATATAGTCACAATAAGTATAAATTTGTACAAATGTTAAAAAATCGTCGCGACTCAGTACTAAAAATATGTCACTGATGGCTTGTTTTAAAGAAATTTTGTTTTAAACAGCAGCAAAAAAAACTAAGGTTAAGCGTATTGTTTGTCGCTAAATTCAAGACTTTTTAGTCTAAATTACATGTGTAGTTTGTTCACATTAAGTTAAAAACATCACTGCACTACTTTTTATAAATTAATTTGGTCTAAAAATAGCAAAACTACACTGTTGAAATTTGATAAAATATACGTGTGGCCACATCTGACGCTGACATACTAAAGCCTAAAGAATTTTAAACTAAGTATGTTAATTATGATTTGCAATTTTATAAAAATGCAGAAAATGTTTTAAATTTATAATTCTGAGAGAAAACACCTCGAGAAACCCCTATACAATTTTCGTCTTTTCTAAGATCTCGGATGGCAGAGCCTCCGTTATTAATGGTCCGATGTGCAATCGTGCGAAAACTGATACCGTGTACACATAGAATTATCCGAAACATACATATTTTCCTCCAGATTTTATCAGAAAATAACTGTAATCAGCGCTGCCGCTGTTTGCCTCTCCCGAAGCCTTCCTGTCAGTGCATATTTTAAATACTGTTTTCATTTTGCTTTGCCGCTCAATTTTTATACCTGTAGACTTTATTAGTCGCATTGTTCACATTTTGATTTTAGTATGATTGTGTGTTCTAATTATTTTCAGGTAAAAAAAAATCAAAGTCAAAAAATGTACTAAGTGACCTTAAACACCGCAAACTTTCTAATTTGAGACAAATTAGTTTCTAAATAAAAATTTCGTCATTCTGGATCAGTCATTTTAAATATTTTTGTAATGAAAAAAAATTGAATCGTATTGCCCTTCATAGGTTAAATTACTTCCGGAAATTTTTTCGAGCTAATGAATATTTTGAAAATTAATTTTCTAAAAATATTCATCAGCGAAAAGAAATTACTGTTTTAATTTAACCTCGCGTGGTATTCGGTAAGAAAATGCTAAGTACATTTTTAAAAATTGAATAAAGTTAAAATTTATTTTTTGACTTACAACAATGCCAATTTTTTTGTCGACAAAACACCAGGAAATCATAGACAGTTTTTATTGACTTAATTATTTAGTTACTATGGCAACCAAGATTTTGTTATTCTACTTATCTAAATTTAAAAAAATTATTTAATATTTTTATAACTACAACAAGAATAGTTTTTTTCATTTCATTTTCATATCTTTAGGTTCATGAACAAATTTAGTTTCGTCGTAGTTTCACCACCAATTAGATTAATTTCTATTTATTGTAGTAGTTTCATGTAAATACCAGTTTAGAATGTAAGTAAAATATTTTATTCTCTTCTTTCAATTCTGGGTTACTACAAGTGGTAGAAAATTATAATTTTATCAATTTATTGTATTGGTACATAGATAAATTTTGTGTGCTTTGCAATTTGGGCAGAAATGGCTCCTTAGCCTTTTAGATGTTTCTTTCTACTTGTATTGTATACTATTTTACAAGGTTGAATATTATAGTCTTTAATTTTTTAGTAACTTTACAAGTGGTAGAAAATAAAAATATATTAGTTTTTCATATGGTACATAAACACCTTCAGTTCGCTCGCAGTTTCGTTACCAATGAATTGTTAGCCTATAAATTGCTGATTTCTACCAATTGTAGTAGTACAAAAATACCATTTTAGGATATAAAATATTATATCTTCCATTTTATAGTTACTGGCTACGACAAGTGGTAGAAAATTTTTACGATTTTTCATAAAGGTACATAAACATAGTTAGTTTGTGTCACAGTTTCGCCAGCAATTTTTGCCATATAAATTGTTGATTTCGACTTTTTCTAGTTGCAAAACTTATACCAAACTGGCTCTACTTAGAGATCGTGACTTTAACAAACAAGAAAATTCCGTGCAAAAAATATCTAATTTTAAGCTCAAAATAAGTTAGTCATAAACATATTGCAAAAATATACAAAAAACTCGAAGAGCATCTAAACAAGTATAACAGATCTCACGGACACATAAATTTACAGAATTTGAGCTACAAAAAATAACATTTAAATGGATAGAAAGTTACTGATGCCATGAAATACAGTTTTTTCGCAATGGTGGGTGCAAAAAAAGTTAGACGATTGTGACGAAGCCAAAAATCAGATTGGAGAAAACGGTGAAAACAGACCTTAACTCTTTATTGCTTACCGTAACTAATTAAGCACACAAACAAAAAAATTCTAAATGCTGTTTACTGTGTAAATGTTTATGCATGCTAACTTTTTAGGAATACAGTCCCAGCTAACAATTCGTCGAACAGTCAAAGTTGTGTATCCCGGGCAAACGTTGCGTCACAACATCAAATTTTCCTCAAACGCGACCCTAATTTAAACCAGTTTGGTGAACGAATTTTTGGTTAAGTCAACGTTGTGAAGGCGATTACGCCAAAGTGCCTTGTACAGCAAATATTTTTTTGTAAAAACTGGACAATTAATTAGTAGTAGTTAGACTTTATAAATTAAGATGTATGGTCTGTACCCAGAGAGTAGCCAACTGACAAAAGTGGATTTTTTTTTTAAATTATTATTTGTCCCTCGAAATAGAAGAAATCTCTGTATTTTTAAATTTTCTAGCATTAGCATGCCATGGCGTCCTATTTGTGAATTGTTCATATCACTTCAGAACATCAACATTGAACCCACCAGTCAACGTTAAGATCAAGTCAAGCAAGTGTCACTTGAACAATGAACAGGTTTTGGTTGGGAACAACGTTTTATAATCGACGTGTTTTCAACTAAAAACAGTCCCATAATATTATCGATAAAATATATCGTCTCGAAATAAAAGGAAGACTATATGTATAGTAAACGTTCAGAAATCGTCGATGTCGACAACAGGCGTTAAAGCAACCATGCATTACCCTTAACACAACGTTTAGATTTGGTACAATTTAGATTTTCAAAGCTTTTTGTTTGTTGTTTTTAATTTTCTACTCCCTTTTCCGTCAACATTGCCATCTGCTGTTATGATTATATGTCTACAGTGTTATGATTATTCTGATATGATGTTTATTTAGAGAGTGTTGCTTTCGTTTAATACCTTTTCCATATCGATTAATTCGATTCGTTTGTCAGCGAATACAATTCGGTTGGATACGGTCTACTGTGTCAGACTAATCCCTCGGTCCTCGGTTTAGCCTTTTGTGTTAAAAATGGTAACAAAGGGGATATTGAGAGGGAGGATGTCGGTCGGTTTGAAATTGAGTTATAGTTAAATATCCAATCTATTATTTAACTTTTCTGTTGTGACTTTAATTTAAAAAAAAATAAACTAAAGAATACAAGACTATGAAGAATATTTATCGTAAAAAAGGAAAAATATGATTATGTTTACTTTACTATTTTTATTACTATTCGAAAAACTTATTTTTATGCGTCTATCAGACAGGATTCAGGATTTCCGGAAGGAGGGGGCCAAGGAAGCAACAGTTTTTTTATTAAAACGTATGTGTATATTTAATAACAATCTATTTTACAATAAAATAATTAGCGATTCTGTTTAATCCTAAATTTTTATGTATGAGGTAAAAAATCTGAATACTAACTTTCAAATTAGTCCGTCGCGTCATGTCACTTGTCACATATTTTTGTGTATTAATGCTTTTTCTATGAATTTCGTTATCCTTTTTATAAAAGTTTATAAAGATTTTGGACAAGATTGACATAAGTGCTATTGGTCTGTAGGATATTTTGGTCGTTTTCCTGGTTTCATTACTTTTGCAACTTTCCGTAGCACAGCTACATACCTGGGCCTGAATGCTGCGGTGATGAGATTGCATAGTTTGAATCTAGCTTTTCTTAGTATTTGTTTTGCACTTTGCCTGTAATGAGGTTCACACCTGGAGCTTTCTTAGAATGTATATTTTCAATTTCTGCTTCTATTTCTTTAGGTGATATCATTGTAATATGCTCATCATCTTTTGAGTTTTCCCGTTGCTTTTGATAGAGGATATTCAGTGCTACTGTCACCAGTTAGGTCACGCAGGTATGTATTAATAGATTTATTTTAATTTGTTAAAACTATCGCCATACTTGCTGAGATTTGTTTTATTTGCTGCTTTTCTGATTTTTTTTTGGTTAATTATTTCCTTTTACTGCATGTTTTATTTTGGGACTATTTTCCCATGTTTTTCGGTCTCTCGATTCTTTTTTGGTCTCCCTTTAATTACGTAGGTTATAGATTTCGTTGACAGTTTTTATATTTTGTTTATTTTGTCAGTTTAGACATATCCTTTACCATCGTAACGCGACGTCATAGCTGTCAAGCAACCCCTACGATTTCTTATACTCGTCTGAAAAGCCCGATATATCCGGAGGCTTTAAAAATGCGAAAGAAAATCGTGATATGATAAAATGTCAGGTACGATATTGTTTTAAATCAAACCCTTTATTTATTTACAAATTATTAAAAAACTTTTCTTATGAACTATAAAACAAACAAGACCCAAAACATTATAACTAACTATAAACAACTATAAAACAAACAAGACCCAAAAAATCAAAATAACAAACTGCAAAATATTTTTCAAATAGAAAAATCTCATGTTTCTTCACTGACAATTAATTAAGAGGTTTTAGTGTAAGTTCAACAAACCTTAGAATGTGACTACCCACTTGTCTCCTCAAAGTTTTGGGTTTTTTTAACGGTAGGTTGGACCTATGTAATCCATTTTCCCCTCTTTGAAGAGCTTGGAGGAACCAAGTCAGTGGCGTTGCTCATAATCATATAGTTTACTTTACATTCTAGCTAATGAGTTAAACAAGAAAACCTAAACAAAAACAGAGATAAAATTACATTTTATAGATAACACCATTTTTATCACCTCAGTTTTTCCATAGCCAATCACGTTGAAGGGAAAACCCTCTCTCTACTTGAGGTTTTCTTTCGATTAACCATTACAATTCCCACTCTTAACTTTTCATTAGTTTTTGTCGCATCAACCAGCTGCTGTGTGGTAGGCGGCACCTAGACGTTTACCATAGTGAAGGGAGGCCCAACAACTTTCTTATCTCTGCCAAACCATATTTTGCACTTTTCCTTTTTCTAAGCTGGTTTCGTACAGTGGCACAGTCCAGGGTAATTTGCATTCCCGATAATAATCTCTAACTTTTCTGTAAGTCCAGTTTTAAAGTCTCATCATGAAAGTATTCCATTAAAACCCCAAAAAAATTTAAGGTAAAAATTCAAAAAAATTGTTTTGATCCTGATGACACACTTTTAAACAAAAATCCCAAAAAAAACGTGCTGAAAAAAAAATAATAAAAATAATATGACTGATTGGAGTGTATTTATAGCTACTTATTTTATTATACCTATCCAAACTTTTGCAAAACAGAAAAAATACAAGTTTCCGTCCGAATGTAGCAATCAGGTTGAGTGTTGTTTACTCTTTTTTTTGCTGAGCTCGAGGATATTTCAACAGCTACCATTCATGGCAAACAAACAGGACGATATACGCAAAAATTTCTACTTTGATTATTACAGTAATCGAACACTCACAATATGCATGTATGCAAAACAATGGAAAAGTGTTTAGCTGCATAGATACATATAGCTAAAATTAAAAGGTATCCAGAACATAATGGCAAATAAAGATTCAGGAAGTCAATTGTGGAAATTTATTCATATCCTAATTTTATAGAAGATTCGACTAGGTTCTAAATGTGTAAAAAAAAGGTTTTCATATCTATAGAAAAAAAACTTTCACGGTTTCATGAAACAGAAGCACATACATAGGTACGTAGGTACTTCTTTAATCCATCCATTTTGTCACCTACCTATTCTAATTATTACCAAAGGGATTGTTTGAGGTATTAGTTAATGTTGAATGAATTAGTTTTTTTGGCTCGTCCTCAAAACGGTGTGATGGTAGCCGCAGACCTCGATGTTACCGTCTTGTTAGACTTCTCCAGTACGGCACAACCAACATAACACGGCGATGAAATATAGATAATAAAAACTGTTAAGGAAAAATAAAATGTGAATAATTTAGAAAACCAACTGTCAATCTGTAGTATCAGCTAGGGTAGCCTCAGACCTGAGCCAAAAATGTCGGAAACAGCTAAAGTCAATCTCAGTAAGTATCCTAAACCCGGATTCAAAAAAAAATATATTAAAGAGATTTTTTGAGGTGTGATGATTGATGATTCATATGTGAGTGGGCCTTGCAGCCCTGCGACCACCAGTGGGTCTATTCTGGCTCACTTTTGAGTGGTTTCTCACCACTGTATGCCTAATCCTCCAAAAAGGCCGGCTATCAATTTGGGTGAGACACTGTTCAGGACAGGTATTCTCGTAATTAAAAACGCATAGCCTTTTTGAGACGCTCACCGTTATAGGATGTCAAATTTGAGCACCTGATCAAAAGTTCAAAAACAGTATTTACATAGGATTCCGCTGAGCATTTTTTTAAAACGGTAACCGTGTTTAAAAACACCTACCAATTGGCATCTGTTTCTGGGAAATCGCTTGGCGTTTTTTAAAAAATCAAACCTATTAAAAAGTATATTGCACACAGTTTTTAATTTTTTTGTTTCTTTTTTTTATTTATAGTGGTTTAAGAAGGCCTTTAGCATATACTAAATACAACAAGGTACCAGAATAGCTACCTGTCTTATTCTTCAGGGTAGAAATTAATAATTTGCTGTATTTCTTCCCTCTCGGGAATCCATTTCAGTGGTAGGTACAGACAAATCATCAATAATTCAAAATTGTTTATGGGCAAGTTTTCGACCCTTCTAGATAAAGGTATCCGGTAGACTAGGTACCCGAGCTTTTAAGACTTATTGGGTTAGGCAGTGAGACTGGTCACAGTTACTCGATACATGTAAATCAGCCTTAAGAAACTGCTTTGTCCTAGCAGTAAATAATGTTTATAATTTGTTAACATACTTTTATTTTTACTATTTGAAAATGCAACCGCCTTGCGAGCAAAGCACGGCCTACAACGTTGCATCTGAACCCTGGTAAACCAGCATTCGCTTGGCATTCATGGGGTTTGCCCTGAGATCCAATCAGGGCCGTGAGAGCGGGCGCAAAGTTTTAGGTAATTATTGGTAAAATTTTGCACTTTAGTTGCATTTTCAAATGAAGACACTGTACGTATACTTTAGTAACACTAAATTTGTTAACAAAAATTATTTTATTATCTTCTCATAGACGTTGAAAGGTTTTGAAATATGATTCTTGCTTAAAATATCTTCATAAAGGCAAAAATTTTATAGAAGAATTAAATAATTAAAAACTTGTTTTTTGCCAAAAAAATTATGTATGTAATAAAAAACACATGAAATATTGGTCTGTAGGTCTGTTTGTGTGTTTATAATATAACAACTTTTATATACTACAAATAACTAGATAATATATAATACTATTGTAGGATTTTTTTTTTACTTTGTAGGTATGGGTTGAAACTTGAAGCAGAGGGGCGATTGCTCCAAAATTTTGCCACAGACTACAGTTTTTATTTCATAAGATCAAAGCCAATAAATCTCAAAAAAAAGCCTATACGATAGCCCCCTTTTAGCCTATACCTATAAATTTTAAAAAAATCTCAGCCCCTCAGGGACAGGGAGCATGTGATACAAACATCAAAGCGCCCCTTGATGGTACCAGTTTGGTACTACACTACACCTTCCACTCACATTTATAAGGTTTTTGTGCTGAGCTAAACTGTAAACATTTCAACCTCCAACATTTCACACTAAAACTATTTCTAACCACCAAGGTGATGGAAATAATTCTAGATTTTCGATGTTTTTATCAATAAATACCAAAAATAACTAACTCACAGATTACTAACCCCAGAAGCTAACTGGGGTGAAAAAAATCTCTAATGTATGTCAGAAATGTCAAAAAACATAAACAAAAAGCGAGAATTTGCATGGATGGATGCTTCGCGAATTCCATCCCAAGGGTGCGTTGACCAACGTGAAAACCAAATTCCATCGGTCAACGCAAATGCCATGCGAGACCGGTGCTGTGCGTTTCGTTTAGCGTTTTGAAAACCTAACGTTTTTAAGCCAATTTATGAGAATACCAGTCCAGATTTTCTGAGTCAATCTGAGGTTTACCGAAAGTGTTATGACGTAAACGTACAATAGCCGGACATTTCGTCATCCTCCATACATAGTCTACATTCGGTCTCTTCTGTTAGTCCCATTCTGTGCATGGGTACTCTCAGTCGACAGTGACCCGTAAAAAGACCAATCACTATACGTATATCCTGTCTGGTAAGTCTAATAATGTTCTTGACTCTGTTTCTACAAGTTCCTTTAATGAACTCTTTAGAGTGAGGCAGTTCTGGAATATTTATCCAGTATTGTTGGAAGCTATTCTCCATCCATTTTAATATGGTTGATTTAGCAGCATTGTATGATATCCCCAGGGCTGGCTCGGGGCCGATAAATTCGGCAGATGCCGCTTCCTTCGCTGCTAGGTCTGCGGCCTCATTTCCCTATTTTTTGAGGTGTAGTCAAAGACTAAATAAATACATTTTCGGGCTCGACCTCAGATCGGGGTGATGGTAGCCGCAAGCATCGATGTTACCACCTTATTAAAATTTATTAGTACGACACAACCAAAATGAAAAGGTGATTATATGAAGATGATGAAAACTGAAAGGAAGAAATTAAATGTGATTACCCACTTTAGAAAACCAATTGCCAATATGCAGTATCAGCTAGGGTAGTTTCGGAGACAGCTAAAGTCCATCACAGTAGTATCCTAAACCCAGGTTCAATAATAAATATCAAAGATTTTTTGAGGTGTGGTCAATAATAATAAATTAATTTCGGACTAGACCTTAGTGATGGTTGCGCAGACATAGATGTTATCTGGAGGCACGGCAGTGCCCTGCCAAGTTCACGCGGAAACTGCTGTACCATCTTTTCTTGAAACATTTCAGCCCATATTTGACCTATCTAAAACTCTACTTCGGAATGAGCTACGAAACTGTGCACAGTCGTAGATCTTTATAGAGTTAACAATATCTTCAAGTTTCATGGACTTGCGTAAAGTAGTTACGAAATTTTATAAAACGTCGAATTTGCCACTCACTCACTGACTCACTCACTCATGTATAGATTATCAAAATTCTACTGTAGTTCCAGACATGCTACAAAGAAATTTGGCACACTGATAGAAATTGTGATCAAACCGTTGGAAAAAATCATAAAACCCCAAATATCTAATCACACTTCCAAAGGCGCTAGAGAGCTGAGCTTTGGCAGACTGATCGAAAATATGATAAAGCTATAGGAAAAAATTTATAAACCCCAAAATTTTAATTTGCTTAACTCCCCTATAAATGTAAAGTTATGTAAAAGTAACATTGCCCACTTCCAGAAACGCTAGAGAGCTGAGCTTTGAAGGCCGATTGGAACTATGATAAAACTATAAAAGAAAATTATAAACCCCTAAATTTTAATTAACTTCCCTCATTTACAAATGCAAAGTTATATAGAAGTAACATTCTCCACTTCCCGAGACCCTAAAGAGCTGAGCTTTAGAAGGCTGGTTGGAACTATGATAAAACTATAGGAAAAAAAATTTAAAACACCAAAATTTTAATTCACTTTCCTGCCCTATAAATGTAAAATTATGTAAAATTTACATTGCCTACTTCCAGGAACACTAGGGACTTGAGCTTTAGAAGTATCAGCCTTCTATGATCAGGAACTATGATAAAACCATAGGAAAATATAAAGGCATGCGCAATGCCTTTAAAAGAGAATTTTCCTGTCAATAAAGTGCATCATAGCATTTTTTTAAATTAGGCTTAGTTTTTGAAAAAAATAGATAAAACTTGTAACAAAAATATCTTAATTTGTGATTTTTTAAAATTGGTTAAATTTACGGGCGCCTCTGAATTTATAACCATGAACCAATCCGACCTTCTTGTACAGCATTTTAAAGGAAATTTTATTTGCTACAATAATGTATAACACATTTTGTTCTATAAACCTTGGTTTAAAAAAAATCGAATAAATCATGGAAAAAACATGGATATTTTGTGACTTTTTTAAATTACTTCAATTAACGGACGCCGCTGAAGAGTTTATAAATAGTTGACCCCCATCGAGTTGTACCTTTTTCAAAAGAAAATTTCATTGTCTACAATAAAGTGTATTACACATTTTTTACAGCGTATTTTTTGAGAAATTTTGAGAAAACCTAAATATGTTAGATTTTGGGGGTTCTGTGGGAGTTTTTGAAGAGGTGGTTAGTTTAAAGAGGTGTTTGACCCCTAAGCTCTCTTACCTTTTTGTACGTCACTAAATTTACATAAAAAAATAAAAATAAATAAAAAACGTGCCGTTTAAAGCACTAAATTAAAAAAAAATATTATTTTCTAGCTTACTTACTTTAAGTTAAAAGTTACTCCCACTCCATTACAATATTTAAAAATACATTTAAAGAATACATTTTCTAGCTGATAAAATTCTCTACAAGATATGTTTTTAGAACTTTTACCCTAGAACAAAGTATTTCGGAGCTTAAAGTAGAAAAAATTTGAAAATTTGCCCAAGCACGTGATTTTAGTCATTTTTGGAAATTACCTAGCTCCGTCACTACTGCTCGCAGAACAACCATAGTACCACCCTATTGTAGATAATTATATCCTCTAAAAAATTTTATATAACTCTTTTTGCGATTTAGTGTACTGGAACGAAGTTACAGGCAAAAAACTACAAAAAGTGCCAATTTTTGATGGTTTTTTCAAGATGGCGGAGGAACACATGGGTGGGGGTGACGACAACTCAGATTTCTAACTACCCTTTTGACCTTAATAACATATCCAAAATTCAGAACTACCGGACCTTTTGTAGGGTAAAACTCCTCTATTCATGGTACTAAAAACTGGTGCGCCGCGAAACGAAGCTACTGGGACGAAATTACCATCCATATACAACCGAGCTTTCTTTTGAAGTACCGCACGCCGCAGGGCCGTTCATCGAACAATCGATTGCTGTTGCCCACGCCTTCATGGTACGTACATATGCTCCTTCGGCCTCGCAGCGAGGCAAGCGAGTGTTCCCTCCAATGAATGCGTGTCTTTAGACTTTAGCAGTACGGCACGACTAAAATGGAAAGGGAATAAAATTAAGGGGATGGAAACTGAAAAGGAAAAATAAAATGTTCCATACTGAAGACGAAAGAGTATAACTTCTAAAGGGTCTAAGTGCCACTTTAAAATATTGATGGCACTTACACGCATCGCAAAAGCCTCTGCAGTTTCCAATGCATATAGACCCTTTTCAGATGAATTGGGGTTGGCACTTATGACCGTTTTTAGGCAAAATCTGGATTTTTGAATATATGGCACTTAGACCCTTTAGAAGTTAATACTCTTCAATTTATACCGAAACTTTTTCTCGCGTCAGAATATTAAGTTATTCATATAATTATTTTTAAACTATTCGGAAGTTCTAAAATATTTCCATATATGATTTGAATTATATTGACTTGATTTTGCGCCAACGTTTTTGCATGTGCCTTTAATATCAGTGGTTCTTTTTTTGCCAGGTGTAATCTCCAGAAACTAACGTTCGTGGATGGCTCGTTGAATTTATGTGCCTCTACAATTACTATTTATGTTGGCCAGACAGACGCAAATAGAGATGTCATTCAATTATTGACGGAATTATTAGCGTCTCTTGATTTATACTCTTTGTTTCTTGTTATCGACTCTATCTTTAAAAGCAGTACAGTAACAGCTTGTCAGAAATAAAATTGCATAACTAAGGGAACTCCCCCTCCCATCTTGTAACGCTTTTGCAAGTAAAAACACATTAAAAACACATTGAGTGTATCGCTTGGCCAAACCCCCCCTCCCCCCTTGAGCGTTACGTAATTTAAGGATGGTCCCTAAAAACAAAATATCTTAAAGACCAAATATTAGGGACTTATTGCAATTGATCATTTTGGGATGACGTCACATAAAGATCATCAGCTGATGCGTGGACATATCGTGGTTGAAAAACAAAGCATTCTTTATATTAAAACGCATGTATTTAGAGCAGTTATGTTTTGAATTTTTTTATAAAAATGGCGCATATTTGTGGAGACGGGAAAAAGTTGGGTTAGATCCATTAAACGAGGGGAGTTGTCTATTTCTTATCTTAGATATGCCTGAGTTTGTCCAAAGCATTTGTTTACAGGAAAAAAGTAACGTAAATGGCAGATTTATAAAAAAATTGTAGGCTTTAATGCATTTAGTACATAGTTTGCTTACTTATTTATTATTCACGTAACTTTATTTTCTAACTGCAGCATAAAACTATCTTTTAACAGTAGGGGGAGGGGCTCAAAATCCCGCCGTATTTTGTGCTATTTTTATGAAATCTGTGAAAAATATCTAAGAAATCCGTGGTTTGGGGGGGGGGGATTTGAAGCCCCCCTTGGTGCGCCCATGCTTTTAAAATAAATTAATTACCAAAAAATCGAAAATCAGCATTATAGGTACTAAAACCGCAATAAACAGTTTCACATTGTAAGATGGCAGCTGGTCTTTCTACTTTCCTGTATTAAAGATAAATAAACCCCTTATCTTTAAATTCGACTGTATGTTAATTTTGAAAGAATAACTGTCAGAACGAGCCAACGAATACAGCAATCCACTATATATTGCGTTTATACACTTTGAAAAAACTTTCAAAAGCATTGAGCACTGGGCAGTAAAAGCATTTTTAATTAATAGCCAAATAAATCACAGATACAGAGATTTAATAGCCAATATATATATATAGCAAAGCCACAACATCAATCAAAATCCACGATGGAACCAAGCCAATCCTCATAAGAAGAGGTGTCAGGTTGACGCAATATCCTCTAAACTATTTAACCAGTCCCTAGAAGATGTTTTTAAAAACTTATATTGGGAAAAAATAGGCCTTAAAGTAAACGGACAATACTTGAACCACCTAAGATATGCTTATGATATCGCCTTAATAACAGATAAGAAAGAAGAACTGATAAAAATGCTGGTAGAACTGGATCCAGCAGCGAAAAATATAAACTTGAGTATGAACTGCACTTAAATCATAACAAACACAGATGACGATATCACGATCAGAATAAACCAAGAGAAAATAAAACAAGTAAAGGAATATACCTTGGATAAATTATTAAACTAATAAAAGAAAACCAAATGGCTGAAATCAAGAGACGAGTAAAATTGGTGTGGGCAGCATTTGGTAAATTAAGCTACATATTAAAAGATAAAAAATATCCTCAGTATCCCAAAACGGAAGTGTATAACCAATGTATCCTTCCGGTACTTATCTATGGATCCCACCTTGGTAAAATAAAAGAAGTAGGGGAAGACCCCAAATGAAACGATTTGAAGACACATGCGGGAGCTAGATGGATGAACACGGCGACATACAGAGAAGAGTGGAAGAATTGGGGCAGGCCTATGTCCAAAGATATAGTAACACTGGTTTAAACCAAAAGACAATAAACTAAGCTACATTCTTTTTTCCCTGACATTAAATACAAGTCAAAAAGTTTGACTTGAGGAAATTTAGAATGGTCAAATTTTTTGCATCGGGTGCTAGCACAATCTTGGACTTTAATTGTGCTGTAATGATTGATTGAATGAATGATTTTAAAAAATGTGATGTCAACTAACCAAACCCTGGTATAAATATGATGTGTTTTATATTTAGCACCACTTGGTCAAATAATTATATACCAACCTACCTAGCTACATAGCAATTATTCTAATTAGGTTAAATAATGTTTTGATATTTTTAACTGTTTGTGCAAGATAGCAATTTTAGCACTTTATCTGCACACGAGTATTATAGGGTAGACCAGGGTAAGTGTAAGTTGACGATGGTAGTATAGCCAAAGAGATTTAAGCTCACACATATACTATAACGATAGTAGTGTGAGCTATCTTATATATCTTTGCGTTTCAGATGATTCCAAAACTTTTTTGTCGCGCCCTCTGTTTGCATGTCTGTCTGTAACGACCAACTTGCATAACTCAAAAACTGCTTGACCGATTTTAATAATTGGTTACCTAAGTTGGGTTTTGGCTGTCATTTAAATATGAATAAAATCCACCGGAGACAAGCCGAAAAAAAGGGTGGAGGAAGATTTCAAAAATTAAAGTTCTGGTTAAAACTATAACTTGCGTCTTAGATGAAATTTAGTACCGAGATGTGGTTTTGGCTCTAGAAGGTCCTACTTAAAAATAAATAAAATCCAGCACATTTAAACTAAAACAAAGGGTGGTGATTGATTTCAAAAATTATTGTTTTGCTTAAAATATGACTTGTGTAGAACTACGAGTAAATTAAAGGTAACTGTGAAGAGGATCAAAAAAATACATTATAATTTTTTTGTTCCGTGTTATACGGGGGGGGGGGAATCTCCAATAGGGCGCGTTCGCAAGTGCCGAGTGGCAGATAGGGGGTTATTTTCGCTGACCAAAATAAAAATTACATGATGCATTAATCGAGTGAGCTTAGGTGCCCATAAATTTACATAGTCTTTATGTCGTAGCATAATAGTGCGCATTTAGTTCACATATCGGGCGGTACAGGTTCGAGAGATTGTTTAAAACGCTTTAACTTTGCTGTAACTTTGCGATTTTGTGCGATTGATCATAGATGGATAGAAAGTCCCAGTATAATTTTCAAAAAATAAATAAGCAAAAATAAGTTTTTTAGTTATATAGAATAGAACATTTATTTTTACCTTCCTAACTCGCGTAGCAATGGCTAGAGAAAATATTGTTTTCGACGAAAAATTTTTTTTTGAGATAACGCTGAAAATGTGTTATTTGGGTGTATTTAGACCTATCGTAGCAGTATCGTCGTGATGTCTGTGTGTGTGTGTGTATTTTTTCTGTCCGTAACACGATAGCTCCTAGACAGATGAACCGATTTTCATAAAATTTTCAGGTAATATAGGGTATATATAAAAGCCATTAATGCTAATGACAATTAAACAATTTAAAAAATGCAAACTTTTTCCAAATAAGGCCATATGAAGAAGTTTGGTTTGGTTTGGTTAATAATATACAGTGAATATCGGTTATAACGACATTGAAGGGACCGCTTAATTTCGGTCGTTATAACCGAGCTTCGTTATAAAAAAAAAAGGTAACACAATGGGTTATATTATAGAAGTCTGTCGGGACCTTAATATGTCATCGGTGTAACCGACATGTCGTAATATCCGATGTCGTTATAAGCGATATTCACTGTACATGTAAATATACTAAAAAATTATCTATAAGTATTCTCATTTGTATGAACTATACCTTAATCTATTTATTTTATTAAAACACTATTTTTGGAACATCATAAAGTCATAATTTAAAAAAAAATCATCGCAGCTCTTAAAAAACACTAGAAATAATAAGACAATCATATATTGCTTACTTGGCTTTAGTCGCTTTAATGGCACCATTGCGTTTTACAAAAAGGTTGTTATTGTTAAGGTGGTCAAAGGAACTTTTTTTCATTTTATGTACAGAGGGCACTGGCCTTATTGTATGGCTTTATTTGGAACAGGTACCATATTGCACGAACTTTCCCTACAGATAATTTATTCCAAAAGTCCGGCGGCAGTGTAAATAAAACGCTACACATAGTAAATAAATTATAAATTTCTATTTGCATGTTTGAGTGCCTATTTGAGCTTAAAACCGAGCTTAAGGTTGGCTTGGCCAGATCAAATTTGCGCACTTTGCTGTGGGAAACGTAAATACTGACTTTTACGCATTTACAAATAAATAAGTAGATATTTCTATATAAATTTATTCTTGTTAAAAATTTCTTTTCAAGCTGAGGTGAAGATAAGGGAGAGGCAAAAGAAGAAAAGGTTTTTAAAAAACAAGCCTTCAATCAGGAATTGTATTCTTTACTCAAGGCATTAGTCTCGGTAGCTCAGTTGGTAGAGTATCAGCCTAGTAAGCGGGAGGTTACTGGATCAAATCCAGTCTGAGGTAAAATCTTATTATGGGATGAAAAAAAAAATAAATTGTTTTACGTTAAAACAATTTGTTTTGAATTAAAATATTTATTTTTAGTTTAACGCAGCGTTTAATCTTCAAATGAGACTTTAATTTTCTTCTTTAATTGTTTTGATTCAGTATACCCCATTAATTTTCTTCTTTAATTGTTTTGATTCAGTATACTCCATTTTGTAACAAAGCAAATTGTCTTCATATAAATAATATTTTGCTTCCAGAGAAAACGGTGCCTTAAATTAATTCAGTTCCAATTTATAATAAAACAATTTCTGTTTCACATTAAAATAAAAGGCAAGACATTTTTTGTCAAATCTCTCTTGGTGAATAGGAAAGCACAAATTATTTTACTTCAAAGCAATCTGCTTTGATCTAAGACAATTTTTTTACCGTGTACCTTGATCTTATGCCACTACATTCTCTCCGTTATATAATTTATACCTAGGGCGCTAAAACTAACATTTGTGATTTGCAGTCTGGCTTGATATTGTGTTCTCGTAGCTACCGGAAGATTGAGAGCACAGACCTACACTAACAAAGAAAAATTGGAGATAACGAAACGGTTTCCAATTAGGCGGCTTTTCAACCAGTGCCTCAGTAGCTCAGTTGGTAGAGCATCAGCCTAGTAAGCGGAAGGTCACTAGTTCAAATCCAGTCTAAGGTCAAATCTTTTTGTTATCTTATTTTTCTTATTTCTAATTCTAGGGCCCTAAAACTAAGCTTTGTGATTATTCTTCCCACAACACATTATTACGTACTGAGTGCGGTAACGTACTACAATCCGCACGCAAATGAGTGCGGTAAAGTGCACTTTACTGCACGTGACTAGGTAAAATGTATAAACCGCCAGTTTTAATTGGCTGGTGACAATAACATGCCATAACGATACCTGCCATTATTTTATATATAACAAATAAGATAAATAGACGTAGAAAAAAGAGGATTTATACCTTGACATTTTTTGAAATACATTAAAATACTTTGAAATACATTGAAATAGATTGAAATATTTTGAAATACATTGAAATACTTTGTAGAAATTTTGGGGAGTGTTCTACCCCTTGGCTTCTCCTCTATCTGAGGTAATTTTGAATGCACGTCTGACGGCCTTACCCCGTTACGCAACCGAGCCCCTAACAAAGATATAGTTTTTATGAAAAACATTAATACTCTGTATAAGAAAATTAAATTCTTGTTTGGAAAAAAGTGCTAAATATAATTTTGTATGATCTACTTCCTGCGAAACAATTACTAAAATCGATTATTTTCGGTTAAAGAATCTCTAACAAAAATTTTATTCTAACGAAAAATTGTAAATGCACTTTCGAGATGACGTTGGAAAAATCACGATTTGTTTAATTAAATTTTAGTTAAATTTTAATTTTCCCGACTTTTTCAGCTAAGATAAAAGTGTATTTTTTCAACCACTTTTAAACGTAGACGGCTGGAATTCTTCCTCTTTGATTCTCAATTGGTCTTCTTGGCCTCTAGGGTCATGGCGGACAATACCCAGCATGGGTCTGGCAGTCATACCTGTACAAAGACCCATAAATCTAGGCATTTACTTTTAAAAGTGTCCCAAAAATCAAATTTTTTATAAAAAAATATAATTTAGAAAGTTAAAGTAAAAGAATGATTTTTGATCATGAAATGTGCCCGAATTCGTAGAGCGGGGGACGCCAGATTTTGTCTTTTCCACGACGTATTTTACCCCAGATCCGCCACTGAAGTTATATTAACTGTATACAAAACAATATTTTTCAATGAAAACAATAAATTTATAAATATATTTTTTTAAAACAAGAAATAAGTTCTTTAATTTCATTGTTAGTAAGATCGACATTTCAGCTGTACATTTTATAAATTCGAATTTTCTAAATGTTCGCGCGGTCAAATTTACTGCGCCCAGACACTCGATGTCAAATGAGGCGACATTCGAAATTGGAAAAAGAATTCGATCTATTTAATTTAATGGATGTCCCTATCGGGAAATTTATTTGAAAAAAAAAGAGGAAAAACCATGCGATGCGACTTGGGCTAAAAGCGACAGCCGTTTTAATAAGAATGATAATGAATGAAATGGTTTCGGTTTTTACATGGAATTACGGAAATTAACAGTTCTCAGCAACTGCAAAGTGGAGGAAAAATAGCTACTGAAATTACCAAATTTATTTTAAAATTACCCAGTCTTAGTGATAGAGTTCAAAGATTTACAATGGTAAAACTTTAAGGACCATGACTTGGGTAGAAAAGGTATTGTTTTCGACGAATTTTTTTTTTAGATAACGCCGAAAATGTTTATTTCGGTGTATTTTGGCCTATCCTATATCGTCGTGACGTGTTGTGTGTGTATTTTTTTTCTGTCCGTAACACGATAGCTCCTAAACCGTTGAACCGATTTTCACAAAATTTTCACAAAATATAGTGCTCGACACTCTAACGAGCTGATTAGATTTTGCTCCAAATCCATTAAGGCTAATGACAGGTTTTTGACAATTAAAAAATTTCAAATATGCTAACTTTTTAACGAAGCATCACATCAATATGTAGTTGTCGGAATGTAGTAGACTACGTTTGGCTCAATAATTTGTGTTATAACCAAAAACTTCGTAGGAGCTTTAGTTTCTGAGGTATTAAAAAATCTGTTTTCAAGGCTGATTATCATAGCTTTACCTAAAGTGTGCTAATAGGCTAGCTCAGTGGCGGCTCGTGACAGTAAAGTTTGTGAGTTCTGCCGATAGGGTATAAAAAATGCTATTTTTTCACAGTCTCCAGATCACGTGTCTATGCGTTTGGCATCTTCTAAATAAATAAATGCGCCCGTCCGCCCGGAATTGTACTGGAACTGCAAGTTTTGCAGCTCTATTTTTGTCTAGATTTCGATATCTAAACCCATGAGCAAGAGCGGTGCGGGGCGAAGGAAGGGGTTCATAGCTAGCTACGTTGTGTTGCAATTTAGCAGCGCAACAATGCCAATAACTTCATTTGACCGACTGTGAAATACGGCCTTCGGCGACGGCGCGCGGCGTCATACTCAACACACGTACGCGATTTGAAGGCCTACTATACCAACACCGGACCGAAAATATACTGCAATTCCAATAATTTTAGAAATAAAATAATTATATTAGAAAAATAGCAGCGGCTGAAAAATAGTCAAATAATATGAAAATTTTGGGGGTTCTGCAGCTCTGCAGCCCTTATGCATTAGCCGCCCCTGGGGAAGGTATCAGATCTGTCATAGATCCATTTATTTTGAACTACAACTTAATATTTTTTTTCAGATATAAAAATTAAGTAGGTAAAAACTATCGGGACGGATAGTCCCCTACGTCTTAAGACAATTTTACATTATTCTTCATCCTTTAAACCACAATATTTTACTTACTCGGTATCGTTCGTTTAAAAATCCTCTTTTAGTTTCTCACTCTCTCTCAGAGTCCGAGAGATAAAGTATACAATTCAACAGTACATAAAAAGGATAGCCAGTCAGCAACGCTTTCGCCACCTCCCAGTACAGGGTGTAAGACTAGAAATAATCCACCTTGATTTTCTTAAAATCTATTGGAAAATTTGAAAAACGCCAAAACACGTCGATTTTGTTTGCAAACGGGACACGTTTATTCTTAAATTGTTTTTAGCGCGCAATCCCGTCAAGGGGTAAACTTTACCCCTATATTTTGTATAAGGAAAGTGGGTCAGGTAACACCTTGTTTTGAAGATCCAGTAAATGTCTATACCTACAACTGTGTAAAAATTTCAAAAATCTATCAATTAGTTTTTGAAATATTTGCCTGCAAATTTTCAAGTTTAACATAGACTGATTAAATAAAAATTAAATCAAAATTTTATATTTTTCGGATTTTATTTTAACGACTTAGTTGAATTTGAAAATTTGAAGGCAAATATATTAAAAACTAATAATTGCAAAGATATTCACGAGACCTTTACAACAAGGTATCACTATACCCACTTTCCCTATTCTAATTGTAAAGTATAACAACCACCAAACAAAATTAACGCGATTTGGCGTTTTTAAAAATTTTCCAATAGTTTGTATCCAGTTGAATCTTGAATTTATCACGATTTTTTTAGATCTTCATCTGCACTGCTTGGGTCAAGCTTTTTAAAATTTATTATTTAAATTTTTTCCCATTATTTAGAATTTAAGATTTTTGCCCATTATTTTGTTGTCCTTGCAAATTCTATTTTTCCACTAACCATAGTACTTTTATTTACAGATCACAACCAACAGAAGTAAAATATGAAACTTTCTTCTATCTGTGGTCCACTCCTTCAATGATATGCTTTAATGCGTGTATTGTAATTTTTCTTATATACCTTTATTTAGTCCAATTTTTTTGGCTTCACTGCTAAAATATGGGAGTCTCCTAAACATCCTATGCTTGTCTTTCTTTTAGATATACCTATATCGTCTGCGTAACCTTCCATTCCTTTATATTTGAGAGCCCGGGATCCAGAAATCTTAAGATAATACTTCGATAGAAGATTTTTCTTTGTTGTGCATTATTTGTCATTAAAAACCTCTTTTGCTCTGATAAAAATCATATTTAGGCAATATAGTGATCTGCAAGCAGCCCTGTCCTTGGCAAGCAACTATGATGATGATGATGATCCCACTATTTATTCAGCATTTCTTTACTTCAATAAATACATTATTTTAAACCATTAACTTTTATTCAATTTTTGACTTGTTTTGCCTGATTAATTGATGTAAAAAACACAAATTTCCAGAAGCTAAATTTGGTTGGACAGCCATAAATATCCAAAGCCCAGGAGTCTGGTCGCTGTCGCAAAATTAAAATCAAGTCATAATTTTACAAAAACAATAAAACACAAAGTAATGGACGGTTTCCAAAACAGCAATTTGTTACTTGTAAATTTCTTTAATAGCCGACACGAATCCATAAATTATGATTTCTTTAAAACTGGTTCGGTGCAAAACATAAATAAAGTAATTGGATGATTACCTAGACCCACCAGATGAAAACAGCCTTTACACGCAGCTGAACGAAAAAATAAATGTGGTTATATTCTAACCAATTTTTTTCAAGAGAAAATAAAATAAGATTTTTGTTAAAGTAGAAAATAAGTAAATGCAAAGCCATTATGAAATATCTAAAGCAAGTTTTGATATGCAGAAGCAAAATCAAGTCCATCGCAAAAAGCGGTTTAGTCAGATCTAATCTGATCTGAAACCAACTATTTGTGATACAATATTGTGTGATACGTCAAAATTTTTAGAAAAAATCGTAGAATACGAATTTCTAATATATAGATCTGGCATATGGTGCAGAACCACTCTACACTCCCTTCATGACAACTTGGGCGTCAATCGTTTGGGCGCTGAGCGTTTGGGCAATAGCTGTAAACAACAAAAAATAATAATGATTCGACACCTAGTTTTTTTGCGACGATTGTTTGGACGTCTGCTGCTTTGGTGATGATTGGTGCACAAATGGTTTGCGCCTAAACGGTAAGTATCCTTAATGAAACCAAAACGACAGGCACCCAAATAATCTTTGCAAAGATAGTGAGGGTCAAGGCATTAATATTTTTTGTTGTTTACGGCTCTTGTTGCTTAAACCTTCAGCGCCCAAATGGTCATCGCTCAAAAGGTCGGCGCCAACACAGTTGTCACGAAAAAAGTGCGTGAGGGATTATTATTTTTTGTTGTTTACGGCTATTGCACAAACGTTCAGCGCCTAAATGGTCATCGTCGAAATGATCGGCGCTCAAATTAATAGCGCCCAAAACGTCTGCGCCCAAACGGTTGGTGTCCAACCAGTAGCTCCTCAACGATCGAACGAGAGCGTCGCCTTCAAAAATATACCCACGTAGCATTTGGCATATAATTCAGTGCCGCGTAGTTGTCATCGCGTATGAAAATTTTAAAGACAGCTGTACTTACATTATAAAGTACATAGCTTTTAAGCACATGGTTTAAAAGAGAATTAATCTGGCTATAAAAATCCGCTGCAAACAAAAAAGTTTCTTTGACTTAAAATATATGCAACTATTAATTGTTGATTTTTGTCGTGTTAATATAGCTATGTAGTTGTGTCTCACTATAAAAAATTTCATAACCAATTTTGACGTATTTTATATTGGTCAAACAGCCAAACCTTCTGGCTTAGAAGCTCTTCTGATATAAGAATTAGCAAGAGTGACTAACTATTTTCAAGGAACCAAGAAGAGGTCATATGCTTGCTTTCCATTATCACCACAGACTACATGTTTCTTTAGTTCGGAAATGATATTAATAATAATCCAATATTTAAACAGTCGCCCACACTTTCTGTACAGCCCGGCTCCTTTTAAAGGCCATATTAATCTACTTGGAACCCTGAAAACAACACCGACATAAAAAGATGATTGTCAGAAGAACGAGGAAGTTGAGTACATCTGTTCCTGATAGCACAAAGGCAGGTCTTTTAAACTTCAGTGGAATTATTTCAATTGTGAATTGTCAGATGGAGTACAGCATTGGTATGGCCAGAAGCGGATCTACAGGAGGGGAAACGGAAATCCCCCCCTAAATCTGAAATTTTACTTAGTTATGACACACAGAATACACCTCCTGGTGCAAAATAGTTTTGTGCAATATTTATTATGATATTTCTCTTCCCAAATAAAGATCCGCCCCTGGTATGGCGTACAACGAGAACATAATTTAAAAGAATTTCTTAATAAGCTGGATATACATAGAAGAAAGCAGCTTCTAGGAATAAACAAAAATAACTTTCGTAAAATCACAGGGATGCACACTACACATGAAGAGTCTAGGTGTTAGTGACACCAGTTGTGTTTTTAGAAAGAGGTTTTGGGGGAGGCCCGAGACCCCATGATGCGGTATTTTATGCTCTTTTATGTTTGTATTTGTAAAATATGTGGAAAATATTTAAAAAAATGTTAGCCTTGGTGGAACCGAACCCCCCCCCCTCCCCCCCTAAATACGTCACTGAGTAAGCAGGTTGCAGATTTTGTGGGGTTGAAGTAAGGACACATCACTTGACAGTTCTCCTCCTGTACGAATAAAGAAAAAAACTATGGCGATCACCCAACAACCTCTACTCATGAATTATCACAATCTTAGTGCATTGAATTATTAGAAAAAGCTTAATACCAAAATATAGGCTGGTTGTTTGTCGTAAGAGTTTAAAATACCACAATGCCAATTTAACAATGTAAAGATTCTTAAATGAGTGGGAGGAATTTTATAAAGTTGTGTTTTTATTAATAAAAATAAACTTGACAACAAGAATTCCGTCTATTTGTATACAGGGTGAGGAAAAAGTACCGGGACCCCTAAATATCTCGATAACTAAGAGTTATTTGCAAAAATGGTCTAAATAAAAGTTTTAGGATTGCATTTCTTCTATTTGGTCGTGACATTGACATTGACGTATCTGTCAGCATTAGGAGTTTTTCGGAGGTCAACTTTAAAAATTTTAATAAAAACCATATTTTTTTCTTTTACCATTCGATGGAGAATAAAAATCTACGTTTAAAATGACATTGTAATTTTGTGTCAGAATGACATTTCGAAGAACATAAATTAAATAATTGTTCTTAAAGTGGCCTTAACACTTTAAGAAACTCGTAGATTATTTAATTACCCCTGTATTTTATTATGTGTGTAGCTTTGACAATGACATTATATCTTAATATTGTGTCAAAACAAATCGCAAATTGTTTCTTGTTTGAAGGGGTCCCGGTACTTTTTCCTCACCCTGTATAAAAAAGCCCACATTTGGTTACGTACTTACTTGTCAAAAGAATGGTTTAATTTAAGTCAAATAGCCGGTACTTTAATAATATCGCTTTAAAAATCTTGGGCATCGGAAGTGCCCCGCCATTCATAGACTTTATAAAATTGGAAAGTAGTTATACGAAATTTTAAAAAACTCGAAATTGCCACTTACCCACTCACTAACTCATGTTGATCATCAAAATTCTACTGTAGTTCCAGATATGCTACAAAGTTGAATTTTGTCAAACAGATAGAAATTGTGAACCCTTGGAAAAAATCAAAAAACCTCAAAATTCTAATTAGTAGTGTAGTAGTGTGGGTTCTGGCTACAATGGTAACCATGCCATCCACTTCTCCGAAGTGGATGACCTGCTGCTGAAGAAGTGAACTTGGTATGACCTTCGGGCAAAAGAAGCGTACAAGAAGCTGTCAGCAATGACGTAACAACCAGAGGCTGTTGAAAGGCCCTAATGAGTTAGGTGCCAATGCGAGAGTAGGTAAAATGAGGTGGTTTTTTTAGTAAGCTAGCCGCTTCACTTGCTTAGCCTGGGCTGTTGAAAGGCCCTATTGGTCAATGAGGGAGTAGATAAAATGGAGTGTTTTTTTGTTAGTAAGATAGCTACTTCACTAGCTTCGCCTGGTCTAGGTAAAGCCTTAGCTGTTGAAAGGCCCTATTGGCAATGAGTTAGGTGCCAGCCACTAAGATAGCCACTTCACTCGCTTAGCCTGGGCTAGGTAAGTCCTAATGTGAAAAAGGCCTTAGCTAGGTAATTGTTGGTTAAAAAATAAAATAATTTCTAGAAATATTTGTTAGAATTAATCGGGATAGCCTGTTATTTTCTCTGTGTGTTAAAAATAAAATAATTTTTAAAAATATTTGTTTAACTTAATCAGGATTGTCTGTGTATCTCTTATCATTGTTTATGCAGTTATAGGATAACCTTATGACCCGCACACGTTCCTATTTTATCCAATACAGCTGGTTATTTATGCTATACAGGATGTCTCAAAGTAAATAATTCTTAAATAAAAACTAAAAGTATGTTTTAATTATATATTTTTATTCATATATATATCATATAAACCACACTCATCTCGACCATGAAATTTAAAAATAATTGATTGAAGATGTTTTTTCACGTCAGAGTTTGGATATATTTTCGAATATTCCAGCGCTGCATCTGTTAATTTACGTTTCCATATTGTAGCTAATAATGGGTATGTATAATGTTGGTAGTTTTTCCTCAATTATGTACCTGCATGAATCAAACCCAAAATATATCCATTCTGCTAACCATTTATAAATATTTTTATAACTTTTCTCTTCTAAAAGTCCTTCTAGTTCAAAGTCAATTTTAGTTGACGAATAATTATATTGAAAGTCCATCTAACTGTTATAGCTCTGGCTGAACGAATGAATGAAGTGTTGGTTAAAAAGATATAAGGCAAAAGTTGTTTGTGGTGTTTAACACCACGTGACCAATGCATGATATAATAGTGATATGTGTTTGTATTGCATCACCTACCTATTATGTAACGTAATCCGTGGCTGTTGTTCAAGTTTGAAGGACCCAAGAAATAATGTGTACCTATTATTGTGTTGTTACCTAACACGGTGTAAAATGGACAGGATAGCCAACAAAAAGACCTCACTAGCTTAGCCTGGTATGTTTGAATGTAAAACAGGCGTTAGATTAAAAATAATAATAATAATTATTATTGTCTCTGTTTGTTAAAAAATAAAGTTATTTCTCGATTTGCATATTGTATAGGTATTTTCTAGTGTTGTTTATATAGTTAACAGATAACCTTATGACCCCTCACATGTTTCTGTCTTATCGAATTAGCAATAGCCACAAGGTCACGTAATATGATGCAATCGTATGTAATATGATGCAATATTATGTAATACAGTTGGCTATTTATTTGTCATAATATTTGGTAAAAATGACAATTTTTAATTTTTCATTTTTTAAAAATGGTTGTAATAATCGTCAACAAGAATATTGCAAACGTATTGAATGTTAATATTTCAGAATAACGAAATCTGCATCAAAATACTTATTAATTTTAGTATCTATTGGAAAAACACACAAACAAAGGCTTAAGCAAGCAAGAGATGTATGTATCATAAAAAAGCCTTCCCTAAGTGCCAAAATGCATAATAAAATAAAATAAAATAAAATAAAAATAAGGGTGTGCATGTGCGCATGTTTTGCGTCGACAAATTCCAAGAAAGACGCATTTCGGTGTACTGCGCAAATCTCATTTGGTCCTTAATAGTTTTTCACTAATTTCTCAGCACCTATTGAACCGATTCGAGAAATTCTTTTTGTATGGGATTTACCTACCTATTGAACCGATTCAAGAAATTCTTTTTGTGTTGCATTGGTGTGGCTTAACTTGTACTAATTCTTAAGGAGCAATAGATCACCCAAAAGGGCATTAATAGTTTTTCGCTAATTTCTCAGCACATATTGAACCGATTCGAGAAATTACTTTTTTTATTGCATTGGTGTGGCTTAACTTGTACTAATTACTAAGGAGATCTAGATCAATCAGAAAGGCCTTATTAACTAGGTATGTAATAGTTGAATTAATGAAGTGTTGGTTTAAAAAGCATTAGTGTTACAGGGTGAGGTGTAAAAATATGGATGTTAACCTAAAAGACCTTATTATACCTTTAGGTGAATTAACATGTTGGTTGAAATGGCATTATTAAAGTTGTTTGTATTTAACATATGATCAATGTATGATTAGGAAAACCAGTTTTTCAATATTGTGTTTACGTTTTGATAGGTTTGTAAAACTAAAAAGAGTTTTTTGATAGCTATTGAGTAAGTACATTAATATCTATACAAATGTGAAGTATGTTTGTGGTGTTTTATGCTAGATTAAATGCCTTATAAACGGCAGGAAACTAACTTTACAGGTTTCCTCAGGGTAGTGTAAAAAGGGTCTTATTACCTAAAAATAGTCATTTTTAACGTAAATTATGGGTTATCTGATAGAAATAAATATACTAGCCATTGAGTAGGTACATTAATATTTATATATATTTTATGCTAGATTAAATACCATATGAATGACAGGAAACTAACTTTACAGGTCGGTCTCCTCAGGTTACTGTAAAAAGGGTCTTAATAACTAAAAATATTATAGCTCTGGTTAAATGGTTAGATTAACAAAATGTTGGATAAAAAAGCATTAAGACTAATACTATACTAGTGTAGTTTAGTGTGACACACCTCTTTGTTAAACAAGTTTAGTAAATTTTTGGTATTTGGTTAGAAGAGTTATCTATATCTATTACAAATAGAATGATACAAACACGAAAAAGCCAATGTAATATGTTTTTCCTAATTTCTCAACATATATTGAACCGATTTAAGAAATTATTTTTGTATGTGATTGGTGCTGGATTCACATTGACTTTATTTTTTAAGAAGATAACTCGGTCACTAGGACCTTGTTAGGTTTTTGTTGATATCACAACTTTAAATAGACCGATTTGAAGAAAAAAAAATTGTATTGAATTGGAGGATATAAATATTGTTTTTTAAGTCGAATTTTTTGGTTCAAAAATAAATGAGAAGAGAAAATTATTTAATATTAATAATATATTATTTTAATATGCAATCCAAAGGACATTATTATATAAACACACCCTAGGAAAAGTTGTTTACCTATAAGTTTAATTCTTGTTTGTTACCTATTTATTATTATGTTAGATTTGATTTTAAAAATTGAATTCGAACTAACACTTTAATTTAAAATAAAGCAAAGAAACTTTAATTTAAAATAAAGCAAAAAACTTTAATTTAAAATAAAGCAAAATCATTTTTGTCAATGAGATAATTTAACTACCTATGTAACTGCTAAAGAAATTATTATTAACATTTTCTTCTTTGTTTAAACTTTAGACAAAATCCTTCAAGATTTAACATCCGAAGATGCCTGAATGTTAACGAAGATTTACGATTACCTTAGGAAATCTGGTTTAATGTTTGAAGTTAGGTGCAAAAACTCTGTCATGTGTCATATAAATTATCGGTTTGGTGTAACGTAATGGATAAACGAAGAAGGCTGAACTTCTAAAGATAGTAAGTCGTTGCCACAAATCTCTCATATAAGCTTTTCAGTACAGCATTAAACAGAATGGTAAAAAATTGATAAAATGTGCACGCGCTTGCAGATAGAACAACAATCTATGAAAAAAAATATGGATATGTTTCTTTTGATAGCGTTATATTTTTTAAAATCATTTGGCATATATATTAAAGCGAAAAACAGAATTAAAATATCATATACAAACAAGTGTTCCTTTATGGAACAATATTTGGCATTTGGTAACAAACCAGTGTTTCTTTATTAAACAACTGTTTTTGATTTATTTTTTCTTTATTAATACCATAGACTATAGTAGAAGACTAGCAAATAAATAAAGAACTTTAAAATTTATTTTAAAAAACGTACTTACTTAATAAAGAAGTTTAAAATCTTTGTTTGGCCCATCGATAACTCAATTTCCTCTCTCTTTAAGAATCACCAAAATTGTATTCTCCTTTAACCTTTATTTTTTCTTTTTAAAATCAATGCGAGGGAAAACTAAAACAGTGCTTCTTTAGAAACCCTTATAATGATCATAGAACACCAAATATTGCAAGCCTTTCTTAAACCAATTATAGAGAAAGAGATAAAACTGTTACTATGATACCAAAATATAAAGGACTGAATCTCTAAGATTTGCCTATAAATTCTGAATGGTAAAATGCGACGTTGAAAATTTTTTTTTGGTAGTTTTAAGATGTTTTGATGTTATTTTTAAAGTCAAAGAACATTTAAAAGATATTAAAATGATGCGAGAGTCACTTATACAACAAAACTGAACAAAATTGTTCAGAAATTTCGTTTCTCAGGTAAATCTTTTGAAACTGCTTGACCTTCAAACACCTTTTAAATCAAAATCATAAGTACAAATAAGTCAAAGACATTTTGAGAATAATTAAGTGTAACTTTTTTAGCACATACCAATATAGTACATTTTTTAATCCTGTCATTCAAAAAATGTAAAAAATGTTTGGTGGTTTTAATACTTCTAGGTCTAGGGGATATGATAGGGTCACTGCATCCTGGAAGCCTGGCGTCTCCATAAGAAGACACTACGTCTTTGTGATGCAGTGACTCTAGGATATGAAAATCATCAGAGCCTCATATTTTTAAACTTCGGCATCCGTATTTGAGAATATAACCTCAAAAATGTTATTATTGTTTATTTTTATTGTAAATATGTCTATTCAGACGCCGATACTGGTAAATCGATAGATGAACTCGATGTATAAAGAATAAATATACGTATGTCGTGTTTCATACAGCGTTGTTATACACTTTCTTAAAAATATTTCTCTTTTTCTAACTTATAGGCGCATGTTGGTGGTAAAAGCGAATTGTTTTCATGAATTAATTTTTATCGCTGTTCCGGGTCTTTTGGTCTGGTTGGTCTCTTAAAACGTTAATAATTAATACTATCTACCTACCTAACAAATAAATATTTAAAAAAAATAAAATAAAATATAAGAAAAATGTATTTATTTATATTATGGGCGATACTTATTTTTCAAGTTATAACAGAGTTCACCTCGAATTTTGTTGCACTTATAGCAGTTTAACACATAATCAAACTAACTAAAGTTTATAATTATATACTTTCTTCCGAAAAAAACTAAAATCTTAACCATATTGAATTGATAAGTGCGGTAAGTGAGTGGCAGAATAGATTTGGCCTGTAAATGTCACTTATGTCCCGCTACCTTCTTCTTTCACTTTCCAAAATATAGTACTAATTTTATTAACAGTTGTTTTTTAAATGATCTCACTTGATTTGACTGCAAATTTTTTCCATGACTTAAGCAGTTGCGGAAAAATATTTTACTTGTGTTTTTTTTCTTGTAGTTTTAAACTTTTTTTTATTTTTTAGTAATGGAAGCACAAACATAGAAACAAGTTTTTGACGAGGGACACGAGTGACTCAGAACCTGGTTATAAAATGTATATTTTTTTAAATGCAAATAACTTGATGTTTTTAGTAAGGTTTAATAATTCCTATACTCCAAAAACATGTTTAAAATAATTATATCTTATGCTGTTTTATTTTGTAAAAAAATTACATTGTTATTAAAAAAATTATACTGAAGATAGAGACACCACAAACTATAACTGATTACATTTAGTCTGCCTCAGATTAATTTCTTTAGTGATTTTTGAACAACAAGATCATACATGAGTACTAATCATGGGGATATGATTTTAAACAAATGAGAATTGCTTCACAATAATATTGGGCACTTCCGAAGGCTACAATTTAGACAATGTGTTCAGCTATATACATAGATAGTTAAATAAGCAAATTCCTAAGCAAACCTGGAAACCATATTTAAATAGTAAAATTCTTCCCCCCAAATTTTCGGTATCCTCATGTTCTAAAACATTATTCTAAAGTTGTCAGACACCTTTATACAACATTATATAGTAACTACTGGCCGTAATTTAAACAAGTAGTATGTTCTCAAGACTAGGCACTAGTTTTCTTTTTAATAAAAATATGCTGCCTGCAAATTTATATTTTTATCATATGTAGGTTTTGTCTTGTTTTTAAATAAAGGCCAATTTTTTTTAAACAATATTAAGTTTTCAAGCCCCGAAGTGTTCTTGAAAATGTGATCATCTAAAGCAATATTCTCATAATCCATTGATATTTTCCTATTACCTTACATCCACTTATTGTTATAATATCGGGGACCAAAGACCTTACCATACACATCTTCCTTATTGGAATCATTATCGTCTTGAACAAAACTTAATGCAGTTTGTTTTTGGGGTTCGAAGAATAGCTTTAAAAAGTTTTCTGTTTGCTTTGCCTTGTCTAATTCCACTCTTTCTAATACGGAGCACCTATCATTTACACCGTACAACAACATATTGGTAAGTTAATTACGTTTAAACTACACCTGAGGATAGCTGAATTACGTCTGCAGTACATCTGAAGTACAGCTGAAGTACATCTGAAGTACAGCTGAAGTACATCTGAAGTACGTCTGAAGTACAGTTGAAGTACATCTAAACTACAGCTGAATTATGTCTGAAGTACGTCTGGATTATATGTGTTAAGTTTTCATTTTTTTGCTTACAATATGTATAGAATTGCTGATCTCCCCACAAACCGTCTTCTTCTCCAAATGATGTTGGCATTTTCCAAACATTTAAATTGTTCTTATCATTTAATAAAGATATTAATATAGTTTATCTTTATTTAACCCACCTTTTGCCTTTTATATTGCTAATAAATAATAATTTGTATTATATTTTACAGATGGTACAAGGCCCTTGCAAACATAGTCAAGAACTGACTGTTATTTAAGTTTTATTAATCTATTTGTTTATTATTTTGCTTACAGTTTGATGAATATTTTCACGTACTTTAATTAAGTTATTTGGAGCCTTATCGAAGTAAACAGCTGTTGACTTGGTCTTCTCAAATTCATGGAACATTTCCAACATTTTAAAATGTTCCATTATTTTGCATACTAATTCACCTTTTCTATGAGTAACAGCAAAATTTTGCGGTAGATAATGTTGCGTTATCGCAATAGTAGGATCGTATATTAAATTATTAAGCTCAAGCCAGAAATGCGGTTAAATTTTAATTCCATTTGAATATAACTTACTACTCACTTGTACCTTGGTTTTTATTCCATATTTCTCAGCTAATTCGTGGAAAACTAAACTTGCAGCTAAGCAAGCATACACCACAGTAATTTGCCCGAATAAATGCCTTTTCACTACCATATTTGATTATATTATTTAATCTGATGTACTCTCGCATAATATCAGACATGACTGGTCACATCAAGAGCTTGATGATAAATAGTTCTTATTTGTTTTAGTATTTGAAATTATACAATCTTGTAAACAGTATGTTCTAATTAGTTTAATAATTTTTGAAGATGTCTTTCTCATTGACATATTGATAACTTTTAAGTTGGTAACACTGGTAACAGTGAAATTTGGTTGGTATCATTGACTGGTTGGTAATTTCTATTAAGTTGGTAGCCATGGGATATTGTTGGTCACAATGTCTGTTTGGTTTTGCATTTTGTTAATATATTTTGATTTTTATCATTTTATTCATTATGATTTAATTCATTGAAGAGAAAATATTTAGTGGTTTTTGAAAAAGACGCGAGGTAGAGTCAATAAGTAGGTAGGTAGATAGCTTATATTTTGCAAGCGTCGTGTTATTTTATTATTTATATCGCCTAATTACAGAAAATGTCTCTCTTTACTGATGTCGTGAGCTCACGAAACTGTAAGCAAAATAATAAACAAATAGATTAATAAAACTTAAATAACAGTCAGTTCTTGACTATGTTTGCAAGGGCCTTGTACCATCTGTAAAATATAATACAAATTATTATTTATTAGCAATATAAAAGGCAAAAGGTGGGTTAAATAAAGATAAACTATATTAATATCTTTATTAAATGATAAGAACAATTTAAATGTTTGGAAAATGCCAACATCATTTGGAGAAGAAGACGGTTTGTGGGGAGATCAGCAATTCTATACATATTGTAAGCAAAAAATTGAAAACTTAACACATATAATCCAGACGTACTTCAGACATAATTCAGCTGTAGTTTAGATGTACTTCAACTGTACTTCAGATGTACTTCTGACGTACTTCAGATGTACTTCAGCTGTACTTCAGATGTACTTCAGCTGTACTTCAGATGTACTGCAGACGTAATTCAGCTATCCTCAGGTGTAGTTTAAACGTAATTAACTTACCAATATGTTGTTGTACGGTGTAAATGATAGGTGCTCCGTATTAGAAAGAGTGGAATTAGACAAGGCAGAGCAAACAGAAAACTTTTTAAAGCTATTCTTCGAACCCCAAAAACAAACTGCATTAAGTTTTGTTCAAGACGATAATGATTCCAATAAGGAAGATGTGTATGGTAAGGTCTTTGGTCCCCGATATTATAACAATAAGTGGATGTAAGGTAATAGGAAAATATCAATGGATTATGAGAATATTGCTTTAGATGATCACATTTTCAAGAACACTTCGGGGCTTGAAAACTTAATATTGTTTAAAAAAATTGGCCTTTATTTAAAAACAAGACAAAACCTACATATGATAAAAATATAAATTTGCAGGCAGCATATTTTTATTAAAAAGAAAACTAGTGCCTAGTCTTGAGAACATACTACTTGTTTAAATTACGGCCAGTAGTTACTATATAATGTTGTATAAAGGTGTCTGACAACTTTAGAATAATGTCTTAGAACATGAGGATACCGAAAATTTGGGGGGAAGAATTTTACTATTTAAATATGGTTTCCAGGTTTGCTTAGGAATTTGCTTATTTAACTATCTATGTATATAGCTGAACACATTGTCTAAATTGTAGCCTTCGGAAGTGCCCAATATTATTGTGAAGCAATTCTCATTTGTTTAAAATCATATCCCCATGATTAGTACTCATGTATGATCTTGTTGTTCAAAAATCACTAAAGAAATTAATCTGAGGCAGACTAAATGTAATCAGTTATAGTTTGTGGTGTCTCTATCTTCAGTATAATTTTTTTAATAACAATGTAATTTTTTTATAAAATAAAACAGCATAAGATATAATTATTTTAAACATGTTTTTGGAGTATAGGAATTATTAAACCTTACTAAAAACATCAAGTTATTTGCATTTAAAAAAATATACATTTTATAACCAGGTTCTGAGTCACTCGTGTCCCTCGTCAAAAACTTGTTTCTATGTTTGTGCTTCCATTACTAAAAAATAAAAAAAAGTTTAAAACTACAAGAAAAAAAACACAAGTAAAATATTTTTCCGCAACTGCTTAAGTCATGGAAAAAATTTGCAGTCAAATCAAGTGAGATCATTTAAAAAACAACTGTTAATAAAATTAGTACTATATTTTGGAAAGTGAAAGAAGAAGGTAGCGGGACATAAGTGACATTTACAGGCCAAATCTATTCTGCCACTCACTTACCGCACTTATCAATTCAATATGGTTAAGATTTTAGTTTTTTTCGGAAGAAAGTATATAATTATAAACTTTAGTTAGTTTGATTATGTGTTAAACTGCTATAAGCGCAACAAAATTCGAGGTGAACTCTGTTATAACTTGAAAAATAAGTATCGCCCATAATATAAATAAATACATTTTTCTTATATTTTATTTTATTTTTTTAAAATATTTATTTGTTAGGTAGGTAGATAGTATTAATTATTAACGTTTTAAGAGACCAACCAGACCAAAAGACCCGGAACAGCGATAAAAATTAATTCATGAAAACAATTCGCTTTTACCACCAACATGCGCCTATAAGTTAGAAAAAGAGAAATATTTTTAAGAAAGTGTATAACAACGCTGTATGAAACACGACATACGTATATTTATTCTTTATACATCGAGTTCATCTATCGATTTACCAGTATCGGCGTCTGAATAGACATATTTACAATAAAAATAAACAATAATAACATTTTTGAGGTTATATTCTCAAATACGGATGCCGAAGTTTAAAAATATGAGGCTCTGATGATTTTCATATCCTAGGGTCACTGCATCACAAAGACGTAGTGTCTTCTTATGGAGACGCCAGGCTTCCAGGATGCAGTGACCCTATCATATCCCCTAGACCTAGAAGTATTAAAACCACCAAACATTTTTTACATTTTTTGAATGACAGGATTAAAAAATGTACTATATTGGTATGTGCTAAAAAAGTTACACTTAATTATTCTCAAAATGTCTTTGACTTATTTGTACTTATGATTTTGATTTAAAAGGTGTTTGAAGGTCAAGCAGTTTCAAAAGATTTACCTGAGAAACGAAATTTCTGAACAATTTTGTTCAGTTTTGTTGTATAAGTGACTCTAGCATCATTTTAATATCTTTTAAATGTTCTTTGACTTTAAAAATAACATCAAAACAACTTAAAACTACCAAAAAAAATTTTTCAACGTCGCATTTTACCATTCAGAATTTATAGGCAAATCTTAAAGATTCAGTCCTTTATATTTTGGTATCATAGTAACAGTTTTATCTCTTTCTCTATAATTGGTTTAAGAAAGGCTTGCAATATTTGGTGTTCTATGATCATTATAAGGGTTTCTAAAGAAGCACTGTTTTAGTTTTCCCTCGCATTGATTTTAAAAAGAAAAAATAAAGGTTAAAGGAGAATACAATTTTGGTGATTCTTAAAGAGAAAGGAAATTGAGTTATCGATGGGCCAAACAAAGATTTTAAACTTCTTTATTAAGTAAGTACGTTTTTTAAAATAAATTTTAAAGTTCTTTATTTATTTGCTAGTCTTCTACTATAGTCTATGGTATTAATAAAGAAAAAATAAATCAAAAACAGTTGTTTAATAAAGAAACACTGGTTTGTTACCAAATGCCAAATATTGTTCCATAAAGGAACACTTGTTTGTATATGATATTTTAATTCTGTTTTTCGCTTTAATATATATGCCAAATGATTTTAAAAAATATAACGCTATCAAAAGAAACATATCCATATTTTTTTTCATAGATTTTTGTTCTATCTGCAAGCGCGTGCACATTTTATCAATTTTTTACCATTCTGTTTAATGCTGTACTGAAAAGCTTATATGAGAGATTTGTGGCAACCACTTACTATCTTTAGAAGTTCAGCCTTCTTCGTTTATCCATTACGTTACACCAAACCGATAATTTATATGACACATGACAGAGTTTTTGCACCTAACTTCAAACATTAAACCAGATTTCCTAAGGTAATCGTAAATCTTCGTTAACATTCAGGCATCTTCGAATGTTAAATCTTGAAGGATTTTGTCTAAAGTTTAAACAAAGAAGAAAATGTTAATAATAATTTCTTTAGCAGTTACATAGGTAGTTAAATTATCTCATTGACAAAAATGATTTTGCTTTATTTTAAATTAAATTTTTTTGCTTTATTTTAAATTAAAGTTTCTTTGCTTTATTTTAAATTAAAGTGTTAGTTCGAATTCAATTTTTAAAATCAAATCTAACATAATAATAAATAGGTAACAAACAAGAATTAAACTTATAGGTAAACAACTTTTCCTAGGGTGTGTTTATATAATAATGTCCTTTGGATTGCATATTAAAATAATATATTATTAATATTAAATAATTTTCTCTTCTCATTTATTTTTGAACCAAAAAATTCGACTTAAAAAACAATATTTAAATCCTCCAATTCAATACAATTTTTTTTTCTTCAAATCGGTCTATTTAAAGTTGTGATATCAACAAAAACCTAACAAGGTCCTAGTGACCGAGTTATCTTCTTAAAAAATAAAGTCAATGTGAATCCAGCACCAATCACATACAAAAATAATTTCTTAAATCGGTTCAATATATGTTGAGAAATTAGGAAAAACATATTACATTGGCTTTTTCGTGTTTGTATCATTCTATTTGTAATAGATATAGATAACTCTTCTAACCAATTACCAAAAATTTACTAAACTTGTTTAACAAAGAGGTGTGTCACACTAAACTACACTAGTATAGTATTAGTCTTAATGCTTTTTTATCCAACATTTTGTTAATCTAACCATTTAACCAGAGCTATAATATTTTTAGTTATTAAGACCCTTTTTACAGTAACCTGAGGAGACCGACCTGTAAAGTTAGTTTCCTGTCATTCATATGGTATTTAATCTAGCATAAAATATATATAAATATTAATGTACCTACTCAATGGCTAGTATATTTATTTCTATCAGATAACCCATAATTTACGTTAAAAATGACTATTTTTAGGTAATAAGACCCTTTTTACACTACCCTGAGGAAACATGTAAAGTTAGTTTCCTGCCGTTTATAAGGCATTTAATCTAGCATAAAACACCACAAACATACTTCACATTTGTATAGATATTAATGTACTTACTAAATAGCTATCAAAAAACTCTTTTTAGTTTTACAAACCTATCAAAACGTAAACACAATATTGAAAAACTGGTTTTCCTAATCATACATTGATCATATGTTAAATAAAAACAACTTTAATAATGCCATTTCAACCAACATGTTAATTCACCTAAAGGTATAATAAGGTCTTTTAGGTTAACATCCATATTTTTACACCTCACCCTGTAACACTAATGCTTTTTAAACCAACACTTCATTAATTCAACTATTACATACCTAGTTAATAAGGCCTTTCTGATTGATCTAGATCTCCTTATTAATTAGTACAAGTTAAGCCACACCAATGCAATAAAAAAAATAATTTCTCGAATCGGTTCAATATGTGCTGAGAAATTAGCGAAAAACTATTAATGCCCTTTTGGGTGATCTATTGCTCCTTAAGAATTAGTACAAGTTAAGCCACACCAATGCAACACAAAAAGAATTTCTTGAATCGGTTCAATAGGTAGGTAAATCCCATACAAAAAGAATTTCTCGAATCGGTTCAATAGGTGCTGAGAAATTAGTGAAAAACTATTAAGGACCAAATGAGATTTGCGCAGTACACCGAAATGCGTCTTTCTTGGAAACTGTCGACGCAAAACATGCGCACATGCACACCCTTATTTTTATTTTATTTTATTTTATTTTATTATGCATTTTGGCACTTAGGGAAGGCTTTTTTATGATACATACATCTCTTGCTTGCTTAAGCCTTTGTTTGTGTGTTTTTCCAATAGATACTAAAATTAATAAGTATTTTGATGCAGTTTTCGTTATTCTGAAATATTAACATTCAATACGTTTGCAATATTCTTGTTGACGATTATTACAACCATTTTTAAAAAATGAAAAATTAAAAATTGTCATTTTTACCAAATATTATGACAAATAAATAACCAACTGTATTACATAATATTGCATCATATTACATACGATTGCATCATATTACGTGACCTTGTGGCTATTGCTAATTCGATAAGACAGAAACATGTGAGGGGTCATAAGGTTATCTGTTAACTATATAAACAACACTAGAAAATACCTATACAATATGAAAATCGAGAAATAACTTTATTTTTTAACAAACAGAGACAATAATAATTATTATTATTATTTTTAATCTAACGCCTGTTTTACATTCAAACATACCAGGCTAAGCTAGTGAGGTCTTTTTGTTGGCTATCCTGTCCATTTTACACCGTGTTAGGTAACAACACAATAATAGGTACACATTATTTCTTGGGTCCTTTAAACTTGAACAACAGCCACGGATTACGTTACATAATAGGTAGGTGATGCAATACAAACACATATCACTATTATATCATGCATTGGTCACGTGGTGTTAAACACCACAAACAACTTTTGCCTTATATCTTTTTAACCAACACTTCATTCATTCGTTCAGCCAGAGCTATAACAGTTAGATGGACTTTCAATATAATTATTGGTCAACTAAAATTGACTTTGAACTAGAAGGACTTTTAGAAGAGAAAAGTTATAAAAATATTTATAAATGCAGGTACATCATTGAGGAAAAACTACCAACATTATACATACCCATTATTACCTACAATATGGAAACGTAAATTAACAGATGCAGCGCTGGAATATTCGAAAATATATCCAAACTATGACGTGAAAAAACATCTTCAATCAATTATTTTTAAATTTCATGGTCGAGATGAGTGTGGTTTATATGATATATATGAATAAAAATATATAATTAAAACATACTTTTAGTTTTTATTTAAGAATTATTTACTTTGAGACATCCTGTATAGCATAAATAACCAGCTGTATTGGATAAAATAGGAACGTGTGCGGGTCATAAGGTTATCCTATAACTGCATAAACAATGATAAGAGATACACAGACAATCCTGATTAAGTTAAACAAATATTTTTAAAAATTATTTTATTTTTAACACACAGAGAAAATAACAGGCTATCCCGATTAATTCTAACAAATATTTCTAGAAATTATTTTATTATTTAACCAACAATTACCTAGCTAAGGCCTTTTTCACATTAGGACTTACCTAGCCCAGGCTAAGCGAGTGAAGTGGCTATCTTACTGGCTGGCACCTAACTCATTGCCAATAGGGCCTTTCAACAGCTAAGGCCTTACCTAGACCAGGCGAAGCTAGTGAAGTAGCTATCTTACTAACAAAAAAACACTCCATTTTATCTACTCCCTCATTGACCAATAGGGCCTTTCAACAGCCCAGGCTAAGCAAGTGAAGCGGCTAGCTTACTAAAAAAACCACCTCATTTTACCTACTCTCGCATTGGCACCTAACTCATTAGGGCCTTTCAACAGCCTCTGGTTGTTACGTCATTGCTGACAGCTTCTTGTACGCTTCTTTTGCCCGAAGGTCATACCAAGTTCACTTCTTCAGCAGCAGGTCATCCACTTCGGAGAAGTGGATGGCATGGTTACCATTGTAGCCAGAACCCACACTACTACACTACTCTAATTTATTCTTCTCCCTTCTACATGTAAATTTATGTTAAATTACCATTGCCCACTTCCAGAAACCTTTGAGAGCTAAGCTTTGGCAGGCTAATGGAAACTATGATAAAACTAAAAAATTAGTTTAAAAACTTCAAAATTTTAATTTATTTTCCTCCCGATATAAATGTAAGGCTATGTAAAAGTAACATTGCCCACTACCAGAAACAATAAGGAGCTGGCTGTGGATGGCTGATCGGATGCGATTTAGGAGCTATCGTATTACGGACAGACATACATACACACACACAGACAGACAGACATCACTACAATATTGCTAAGATAGTTCAAAATACATCCAAATTACAAATTTTCGGCGTTATCTGAAAAAAAAAATCGTCCCAAGCCAAGTACAATAATTGCGATAAAAGTTAAGCCACGTTCTTCAATACAAATTTTAAAATGAAAGGGTCTTACTAGTTTGGAAATGTTTTTCTAAACTTGGCGATTACGACTCTTATACCCTGTTTCCACCAATGCATGCCCACCCCGATTAAAAAAACGCATCACTTGATGGACCATGGATTTGCACCGATTTTAAATGCAGCGTCACCTGATGCGTTTTTTGAATCGGGGTGGGCATGCATAGATGGAAACCGGGTGTAAGACACACAGTGCTAAATTGAACATATAAACAAGTTTGGCTGTAATAGCAAAGTTTAAAAAAATATTTCCAAACTAGTAAGAACTCATTTTAATTCATGAGAGCTTGCTTACAATATTGTAAAATTTTTTAGTTTAACCGGAGGCAGATGGAAGTTACATCAGTTCCTGGTTTAACTAAAGACAATATTTTCAGATCTAACTATATTTTTACCGAAGCAGAAAAAATGTAAACCTCTTATTCAATTTCAAAAACCTAAGAGTAAAAATAACAAAAAACACATTGCCATTGCACCCAGTAAAAACAGCATGAAGAGCAAGAAAGAAAAATAGAAAAAGCTGCTCGATATTCAGCTTCTGGTTTCTATCAAACTTTATATTTGTCCGATACGAAAAGAGCGCATACGTGCGCTTCTTAGAAAATCTTTCGCGTGAACGATCCAACCGAGAATCCAACGAGTGTATTATTTTGTACACGGTAATACTGATACGAAATCGATAATATTTTTTTATTTTTATAATAAGTAAGTGATGACGTAGCAGAAACAAAATTGCATTGTATTTATTATTATTCTATAAAATCCACTTTGCATACTTGGTGTACGCAGTTAGCTGTGACGGTTCATCTCCTTCTTAATCCTTAGACGCTTGGTTTCCATAAGGAGTGGTTTCCATATGTTTGGTATGTCCGTGGTTGAATGACCAAAAACTCCTTTTTTTGCATTTTAAATAGAGATTCAATAATTTTTCGTTTCCGCCAATTCCTTATGCAAAACTTTAGGTTCAGATCATTGAAATATGAAGCCCGACTTCCTAACTGGGTGCTTTTTTTATATTTATTTATTTATTTATTGATTAGATGCAGCAAATGCCAATTACAGATACCTACTTAGAAGTTACACTGCATATTACGAATTCTCAACTTTAACACTAGTGATAGTAAAAAAACAAACATTAACAATAATGCAAACAAAAATTAATATATATATTTTAATATATATATTTTTTTTAATGCAACAAAAATAGGAAATCTAATCTAAAAACCTTAAAATTAAATTAAAAACATAAAAAAAGACCAGCCAACCAGAAACAATAAAATTAAAATAAACTAAAGAATCCAAAAAAAAATTATAAAATACAACAGTAAGAGAACAATAAAAACAGTGGCGGCGCGTGAGGTTCAAAAGTGACGGTTCTGCAAAGTGGGGAATAAAGACAAATATTAAAAAAGTGTTAAAAATAATAAAAATAGGTAATTTGTAGATTTTGTAAAGTCACAATAATCGAGCGTAAAACACAGATTTTTAATTTTTATTTTTAAAGCGGTCGAACAATTTGTTTATTAGTACACTTTTAATTATTGAGGTTTATTATATTAGCACTTTGTACAGATAATATATACCCAAGTAATAGATGGTCTTTGATAACAGTCAGTTCTTTTTATTTTTATATACATATTGTCGGGTAAGATTTTATTTTAAATCGAACCCTTAAACGAGGGTACCGTAGTAGATCTCTTATGTGAATAAAATAAATATGAAACAGTTTTAAAAACGTTACAAACTTTAATGAATACAAAATAAAACTCTGTTGCAATTTACAAATTGTTACAAGACTTTTCTTATGACCTATAAAACGAACAAGACCCAAAATATTAAAATAAAAACTTTAACTTACCATAATAACAAACTGCAAAATATTATTTAAATATAAAAATCTTATGTTTCTTTACTGACAATTACTTTTAGAGGTTTTAGTTAAGTTCAACAAAACCTAGAATGTAACTACCCACTTGTCTTCTCAAAGTTTGGGTTTTTATAAAGGGTAGGTTGGACCTAAATAATCCATTATCCCCTCTTTGAAGAGCTTGGAGGAACCAAGTCAGTGGCGTTGCTGATAATCCTAAAATTTACTTTACATTCTAGCTAATGAGCTAAACAAGATAAGCTAAACAAAAACAGAGATAAAATACATTTTATAGACATTTAGATATGTCCAATCACTTTAAAGGGAAAACCCTCTCGCTACTTGCTGTATCCCCACGCTCAACCATTACGACTCCCACTCTAGACTTTTTAATAGGTTTTCTCGCCATAACCATCTGCTGTGTGGTATGCGCCAACCAAATGTTTTCTATTTTGGAGGGAGGCGGAACCACTTTCTTATCTCAACAGAACCATAATTGTGTTTGTCGCTTTTCCAAGATGGTTTCGTACAGTGGCACAGTCAGGGGAAATTTACATTCCTGCGTCTGTGTTTTTTATTGGCAACAATAACATTTAATCACTTTCTATCACTAAATATTACAAAATTAAAAATGCCTTTGCTTTGGCAAAAAATAAAGTAAATATTTGCTCATAAAAGTACCGTAATACCGTAAATTGTGTAAACACTTAACTAGGTACAAATTTGCAGTTCCCATCTATTTTTAATATAAACGGGAAACTGCCCCGATTTTCTAAGATTTTGCATAGCTGTGACGTTAGTTGAATAGTTCCATCCTTTTTAATATGTGGTACAATCTGTATTCATCCGTTCTCTATTCGGGGGAGTTTGATTAACAGACCCGACAAAATCCACTGCGCTTCTGCACAGCGCACAACGGCCACCACACCACGACAAGAGACCGAATAGCAAACAAGGATATTAAAAACGCAGGCTTGCACGTCGTACCAATTGTATAAATGTTGTAGGCATGTACCTTCCTGATTAGTGAGGTGAGATGACAAAAATATGTATTAAAAAAATATATTACTGTATGTACCCAAAATTAACCGTTGCTGCCGCCCCGCAGCCCTTATTGAATAACCGCCACTGCTCACTCTCAACTTGCTATCTAAATATGATATTCCTTTACTCTAACCTGAAGCAGGGCCGGATCTAGGAACTTCATTTGTGGTGGGGGAAATATCATAATAAATATTGCATAAAACTATTTTGCATAGTGACCAGGACGTGCATTCTGTGTGTCAAAACTAAATATATTTTGAGATTTTGGGGGCAAATTTCCCCTTTTTCCCTTCCCGTAAATCAGCGCCTGACCTAAAGGGCGCGTTTCATTTTTCTTACATATGATTTACCTCACACGATATTTGGCAAATGCATCAGGAATAACCCAACCTAGGTGTCAAATATTATTAAAATCGGGCGAGCACTTTTTGAGTTATGCCCGTTGGTGTTGGTCGTTACGGACATACATACAGACAGACATATTTGAAACGCAAATAAATATAAACAAAATTGAAATTGAAGCAACTCTTATTTTTGACACGATCACTATCATAGCTCACACTTACTATGTTATAGTATACGTGTGAGCTAAAATCGGTTCTGTTGGGTTCGGTTCATGCTTGGTCAAATAATTCAATGGAGCTGAAAAGTTTGTTAACATTTATAACGCAGAACATAGAAGTTTTTTTTTATCAAGCACGGACTTACTAAACACATAAAGACCACCCCTTATAAGTAGGGCAGATTTTCCATATTCTCGTGCGATCTTTGAGGTGGCAAAACCTCCTTTTAACTGTAGATCTAGAGGCTTAAGGTAAGTTTAAAAAGTAGTTTTTTTTCTCCAAACCCGCTCAGGGAGGTGAAGGGGAGGGACGCCATCTTAAATTTTATCGGCATTAGTTTGGATTAAATTTTTTTTTGCTAAAATTTCTGTACCAATTTTTAAAAAAAGGGTGCCGTTATTATGCAAATGCCTTGTGTTATTAAACCAAAAAAAAAACTGGTCATCAGGCGCAAACAGCCGATGAGCAAAAAATTTACAAAGTTCTTGTAATCATTTTTTATTTTTTTTTTGCAAAATTTTTGTTTAAGGTCACCTAAAATCTTGACTAGGTAAGCTATGCATCTAGGATATACCTTTTTGTAGCGGCACATTTATTGTGCTTTTGACCGTGTATTCAGCTGTGGTTAATAGCTCGTTGCTATTTTTTAAGTTAATATTTTTTATCTTGGGAACACATAATTTTTCAAATTTTGGATGAACCGGTTTCAACAAACAATTATTTTTTTTCTAGCAAATTGCATCACAGAATCACCAACTTATGTATTGCCCGTTACTTTCGAAATATGTCGCTATTAACTGGTGAAAAACATTTTATAGTCCTTTAACCTTGAAACATTTCACAAGCCTCGAAACATAAAAAATAGAAATAATTAATTTTTGATCAAAAAACTACTATTTTAAATATTCGCCTTTTTAACCTAATTTTTTTGTGGTGATTTTGGTTTCGTATACCAGACGTTAAACTAGGGTTCTTAGGCTATTAAACTGTCTATCTCAGATATGTGACTTCTGTGAAGAAATTTTGAGATAAAGAGACAAATTCCCAGGCATAAACATTTTCGTTCAGTTTTCATCGACGGTTTATTATTATATTATAGCCGGGTACTCATTACCGAGCCACAAGCCTCGAGCCTCGAACCATTCTCTAATGTAGACGTGAAAAAGGTATGATCGCAGCGCGTAACAAGCCATTCGCGACGAGCCAATAGGCGGTCGTCGTTCAATGCGCTTCAAATAATAAAAAAAATACCGTGAATGATGAAAAAGTATTGTCTATTTAAAAATTACAGGAATAGACCTGTTATATGGGATCCCAAAAACAAAGACTATTTAAAAAACATTTAAAACAAGATGCGTGGTTTATATATTACTAGCCTAAAACAAAATGCCTTTGCCAGTAAGCCCGACCAGTGGCGGATCCAGGATGTCCGGGGGGGAGGGGCCAAGGAGGGGAAAAAACACAAAACAATTTTTTTGCGGGATTTAGTAAGAATTAGCTTTAAAGTTTACCACTATGCGCAAATAAAATGTGCCGCAGGCGAAAATTTTAGTAAAATCAGTTAAATTTAATTAAAAAAAAAATTGCGGCTTATGCATTGGTTATTTTTCCTCTGGAATTAAAAATTATAAGTTTTATGTCAAGGAGGGGGGAGGGCTAGACCCCTCTGCCCCCCCCCCCCCCCCTTAATTCGCCACTGAGCCCGACTCGCACAAGTAGCAGCGTAAAAAAAATTGCCTGAACCAGACAAAATAACCCAGAGAACATGTATAAGTATTAGGTCATTATTGAAAAAGGGTACCCCTTTCATGTTACCATCCAAAATTAAATTAGTGTTTAGTATATTAGTTATTTTTCTTGTACAAATTAAATTGCCTCCAATATTACTCTAAAGCACTACATTTAGTTTGATGCTGAAGTTGCTATTTTTTGTTAACATTTGTGTAAGACTGGCCCAAACGTCATACTCCGTTATCATAACCGGATAGAGGTTTGCAATCACTAAAATAAAAAAACCTAATATATCATACGAATTTCAACATTATATTGCTCTATAAGTCTAGTTTAATGTTTATATATATATGTATAAGTATCGCCATCTGTTAAAAACAAATGTTATTTCCTAATTTTTTTTATAAAATAACATATTAAACGCGTACCCTGGAAGAGCGTTATTACCGTTATCAGTTTGTAATTCCTAAATATCTACCGCTAGAGGCGTCTTAAGCGAGCGCGCGCGAATTGTTCGTATTCCTTCAACATCTCTCAATACAGAGATCGCAACGCCCGAGAAAAGCCACATCTGTTATATGCAGTTTTTAGCGTTAATACGTGCATTGGTTAAGCTTGTCCGATCATATGTTGTAAATACCGTTGTTAGTATAGTGAGGTAAATAAAATATATTTATTTTTCATTTTATATATATTTTATGTATAAAATTTCTTGTACAAGTAAAATTGCTTCCAATGTTGCTCTAAAGCACTACATTTAGTTTAATGCTAAAGTTGCTATTTATTGCTAATATTTGTGGAAGACTGGCCCAAACGTCATACTCCGTTATCATAAGTTTGCATCCACTAAAACAAAGTAACCTAATGTATCATACGAATTCAATATTATATTACCCTATAAGTCTAGTTTAATGTTATATATATATATATATATATATATATATATATATATATATATATATATATATATATATATATATATTATAAGTATGTATCACCGTTTGTTAAAAGCAAATATTATTCTTAATTTTTTTTAGCGTGTCATTACCGCTATCATTTTGTAATTTCTAAATATCTACCGCTAGAGGCGCTTTAAGCGAGCGCGCGCGAATTGTTCTTATTCCTTCAACATCTCTCAATACAGATCGCAACGCCTGAGTAAAGCCACATCTTTCTGTGTAGCTTTTAGCATTAATACGTGCATAGGTTAGCTTGTCCAATCATAAGTGGTAATTACCGTTATCAGTAAAGTAAGGTAAACAAAATATATTTATTTTCCATTTTATATTACAAAATTTATTACTCAGAAAGAAAAAAGCGAAAACTCTTTTTACAAAACAAGCGGAGCGATAAAACATACGTATAATCATTTTCGCTATCATCATCATTATCAATTTTAATTTAAAGTAATATGCTCACAGTAAACGTATACGGGATGCCATTATGAGTATTTAAATTAAATTTTTGAAAAAATCCTTGGACACATTATTTTTATTTTCTTAAAATATTTATATCTATCGACTCCTAGTTGGGGTAGCTTTGACCTCTTGACTTTAGAGAGGGAAAGTGGGTCAAGTGATACCTGGTTTAAAAGAGTTTTAGCTCACACTACTACTATAAGTAGTGTGAGCTATGGTGATCCTAATTTTTTCGAGAAAAAAAAAGTTGCTCCGATTTCAAATTTTTTTATATATCTTTGCGTTTCAGATGATTTTGAAACTTTTTTGTTTTGCTGTCTGTCTGTCTGTCTGTCTGTCTGTCTGTATGTCTGTCTGTCTGTATGTCTGTCTGTAACGACCAACCCGCATAACTCAAAAACCGCTTCTCCGATTTTAATGAAATTTGCTTTCTAAGTTGGGTCTTGGGCCACGATAGTCCCATTTAAAAATGAACAAAATCCACCGAACGCAAGCCAAATAAAAGGGTGGGGGTAGATTCCAAATTAGAAGTTTATGTGAAAATATGGCGTGTGTGATATCAAACGAAAGGTAATTAAGTCTGGAGTTAAAAAAAAATAATTTTAGTTTATTTTTAAAAAAGGGGTGGGGGTAGATGTCAAAAATTAGAGTTTAAGTGAAAATAGGGCGTGTGTGATATCAAACGAAAGGTAATTGAGTCTGGAGTTAAACAAAATACATTTTAGTTTTTGATTATATTAGCTCACACTATAACTATAGTACCTAGTGTGAGGTTAGGTGCCCATAGATTGGCAGAGTATTTTCTATTCCTTTACAGCATTGATAACATTTCAAAAATGTATAGATTAGTTTTTGAGATATTCGCAAAGTAAGACTGACAGCTTACTATTTTCTTAAGTAAGTAAACTATTATAAATAGATTTGGCTTTTTTTTTTAATGTTTTTTTTTTTATTTAAACAATGTATTTATGTAGGTAAACTTTTTGGTTTAAAAGTGATGTGTATTTATGTCTTAAATTCACTGGGTACTTTCTTTCAATTTAAGGTTTCTATATCGCGCTGCGAGCCACGAACAATGCCGTCCACATTAGCGAATAGATCGCGTTCGTTGATCGATGCTCGTGGTTCATTAATGAGTACTCGGGTTTATAATATTAATTTATGTAATGTCCTACCATGATTCTCATTTTAATGATAGGCGTTATTCTCTATTAAAGAAGCTATCAACTGGTGAAAAAAATTTTTTCGTCCTATGACCTCGAAATATTTCAAAAGCCTCTAAACATAAAAAATAGAAATAATTAATTTTTGATCAAAAAAACGTCTATTTTAAATACTCGCCTTTTTAACCTGAATTTTTTGTGGTGATTTTGGTTTCCTGTACCATACATTAATCTATGGTTCTAAGGCTTTTAAATAGTGTATCTCAGATATGTGAGTTCTGTGAAGAAATTTTGAGATAAAGAGGCATATTCCCACATATATATCTTCTCATTGTGTTTTCATTGACGGTTTATTATTATAATATTTATTTATATATTGTCCTACCACAATTCTAATGTTTATGCTAGGCGTTATTCTCGATTAAAGGGGCTAGTTCCAAGTTAAATTTATTTTGAGCTTAATAACCTTTTAGCACGTCAAATGTAAAAAAAATAGATATAATTATATATTAGTAGGGAGGATAGCCTATATGTAGAAATGGTTTTATCGTGCAAACTTTGAGGTGGCGAAATGTTCTTTTAACTGTAGATCTATGGGCTTAAGCTACGTTTAAAAAATGATGTTTTTTTTCTCAAATTCGCGCAAGGTAGTGAAGGGGGATCTTGGATTTTATGGACATTAGTTTAAATTATATTTAATTTCTTAAAAATGTATATAACTAATTAGAAAAAAAAGGTGTCGTTTTTAAGCCAATGCCTTGTGTTTACTAAAAATAAAAAATTGGCCACCAGGCTTAACCAGCCGATTAGTTAAAAATTTATAAATTTGTGATATTTTTTTTATTATTTTTTTTATTTTGCAAATTTTTCTTTGGGGCCATCTAAAATCTTTACGAAATAAGATATGCATTTAAGATATACTTCTTTTTAATGACACATTTATTGTGCTTTTGACAGTGTGTTTAGTTTTGTTTAATAACTCGTTCTTCTTTTTTAAATCAATATTTTTTATCTTGAGAACACATAATTTTTCAAATTTTGGATAAACCGGATTCTAATCCAATAATTAACGTTTGATCAAAACACGACTAATTTAAATACTCACCTTTCTAACTTGATTTTTTTGTGGTGATTTTGGTTTCCTATACCACATGCTAATCTATGATTCTTAGGCTTTTAAATTATGTATCTCACATATTTGAGTTCTATGAAGAAACTTTGAGATAACGAGGCATATTCCAACGCAACGTGGATTTTATCGACATTAGATAAAATTATATTTAATTATTTTTTAAATTTATACACCAATTTTAAAAAAGAAGGTGTCGTTTTTAAATAAATGCCTTCTGCTAATAAACGAAAAAAAAAATAGATATTAGGCGCAACCAGCCGATGAGTAAATAATTTACAAATTTATAATAATTTTTTTATTTTTTTTTTATTTTGCAAAATTTTTGTTTGGGGCCACCTGAAATCTTTATGACGTAACCTATGCATTTAAGATGTACTTCTTTGTAAGAGCACGTTTATTGTGCTTTTGACTTTGTATTCAGCTTTGGTTAATAGCTCGTTGTTATTTTTTAAATGAGTGATTTTTTTCTTGGGAACACATAATTTTTCAAATTTTGGATAAACCGGGTTCTAATAACTTTTAATTTTTTTCTGGCAAGATGCATTACAATGTTACCAACCTATGTATTACCAATTATTTTCCAAATGTGTAGATATCAATTGGTACAAAACATTTTTTACGCCTATGACCTTGAAACATTTTAAAAGCCTCTAAACCTAAAAAATAGAAAAAATTAATTTTTGATCAAAACACGACTATTTTAAATACTCACCTTTTTAACTTGATTTTTTGGTGGTGATTTTAGTTTTCTATATAACACGTTAATCTATGATTCTTAGGCTTTCAAACTGTGTACCTCATATATTTGAGTTCTGTGAAGAAATTTTGAGATAATGAGGCATATTCCAATGCAACGTGGATTTTATCAACATTAGTTTAAGTTATATTTAATTTTTTTTTGAATTTATACACCAATTTTAAAAAAGAATGTGTCGTTTTTAAGCGAATGCCTTCCCTTAATAAACAAAAAAAAATGGTTGTCAGGTGCAACCAGCCGATAAGTAAATAATTTACAAATTTGTAATATTTTTTTTTTAATTTTTTTATTTTGCAAAGTTTTTGTATGAGGCCACCTGAAATCTTTATGACGTAACCTATGCGCTTAAGATATACTTCTTTGTAATGGCACGTTTATTGTGCTTTTGACTGTGTATTCAGCTTTGACTATTAACTCGTTATTTTATAAATTCATATTTTTTATATTGGGAATATAGAATTTTTCAAATTTTGGATGAACCGGGTTCAAATAACACTTATTTTTTTTTCTAGAAAAATGCATTAACAACTTTTGTATTACCAAATATTTTTCAATTGGTGAAAAACATTTTTTAGTCTTATGACCTTGAAATTGAAAATGTCAATAAATCACTATTTTACATACACGCCTTTGTAACTTTATTTTTTTTGTGGTGATTTTGGTTTCCTATACCACACGTTAATTTATGGATTTAAGGCTTTTAAACTGTGTATCTCATATATGTGAGTTCCGAAAATATAACTATATTTTCTATGGTTCTGTGAAGGAGGCATATTCCAACGTATAGACCTTTTCGTAGAATTTTGATCGAAGGTTTATTATTATATTATAATATTTATTTGTGCGTGTGCTAACATAATTCTAAAGTTTATAAATAAAGACGACGTTTCGGTTAGTAAGTATGTCTAACCATTTTTAAATGTAAAACTGGTTAGAAATACTTACTAACCGAAACTACGTATTTAAAATAAATAGACAATGAAAGTCCGAAATTTTATTTCTATGATATTTGCAATGACCTTTAAGTAGTATTTCAAGACACCTTAAATAAAAAACACAGAAAAAATACTATGTTAATTGGTAAAAAATTATTGCCTTTATTTTAGATTTAAATACTATATAAATCTACGAGTCTTGAGCTTTAAAGTTTTTTTTATACATATATAGTTCTTATTGGTATATCATGTATTTCGAGATAAATAATAGTTATGAGATTCGGCTAGTTTTACCTAAATATTACAAATTTGTAAAGTATTTGCTCATCGGCTGGTTGCGCCTGATAACTAATTTTATTTTATTTATTAACAGAAAACGACACCTTCTTTTTTAAAATTGGTGTATATATTTGAAAAAAAAATTAAATATGATTTAAACTAATGTCGATAAAATCCACGTTGCGTTGAAATATGTCTCATTATCTTAAAATTTCTTCACAGAACTCAAAAGCCCAAGAATCATAGATTAACGTGTGGTATAGGAAACGAAAATCACCACAAAAAAATCAAGTAAAAGAGGTAAGTACCTATTTAAAATAGTCGTGTTTTGATCAAAAATTAATTCTTTCTATTTCTTAGGTTGTGAGGCTTTTAAAATGTTTCAAGGTCATAGGCGTAAAAAATCAATTGATATCTACACATTTGGAAAATTATTGGTAATACATAGGTTGGTAACATTGTAATGCATTTTGTCAGAAAAAATTAAATGTTACTAAAAGCTGGTTTATCCAAAATTTGAAAAATTATGCGTTCCCAAGATAAAAAATACTAATTTAAAAAATAACAACGAGCTATTAACCAAAGCTGAACACACAGTCAAAAGCACAATAAACGTGCTATTATAAGGAAGTATATCGTAAACGCATAGGTTAAGTGACAAAGATTTTAAGTGGCCCCAAACAAAAATTTTGCAAAATAAAAATATTACAAATTTGTAAATTATTTACTCATCGGCTGGTTGCACCTGATAACCACACATGAAATGTATATGCTGATAACTAATTTCTTTTTCGTTTTTTTAACAGAAAGCATTCGTTTAAAAACGACACCTTCTTTTTTAAAATTGGTGTATAAATTTAAAAAAAAAATTAAATATAACTTAAAATAATGTCGATAAAATCCACGTTGCATTGGAATATGCCTCATTATCTCAAAATTTCTTCACAGAACTCAATTATCTGAGATACACAGTTTAAAAGCCTAAGAATCATAGATTAACGTGTTATATAGGAAGCTAAAATCACCACAAAAAAATCAAGTTAAAAAGGTGAGTATTTAAAATAGTCGTGTTTTGATCAAACATTAATTATTGCTATTTTTTATATTTAGAGGCTTTTAAAATGTTTCAAGGTCATAGACGTAAAAAACGTTTTACACCAATTAATAGCTACATATTTGGAAAATAATTGGTAGTACACATGTTGGTAACATTGTTATGCATTTTGCCAGAAAAAAAATTTAATGTTATTAGAACCCGGTTTATCCAAAATTTGAAAAATTATGTGTTTTCAAGATAAAAAATTTTGAATTAAAAAAGAAGAACGAGCTATTAAACAAAGCTAAATACACTGTCGAAAGCACAATAAATGTGTCATTAAAAAGAAGTATATCTTAAATGCATATCTTATTTTGTAAAGATGTTAAATGGCTCCAAACAAAAATTTGCAAAATAAAAAAAATAATATGACAAATTTGTAAATTTTTAATTAATCGGCTGGTTAAACCTGGTGACCAATTTTTTATTCTTAGCAAAACACAAGGCATTGGCTTAAAAACGACATTTTTTTTTCTAAATTGTTATAAACATTTTTAAGAAATTAGATATAATTTAAACTAAGGTCGATAAAATCCAAGATGGCCCCCCCTCCACCACACTGCGCGGGTTTGAGAATTTTTTTTTTTAACGTAACTTAAGCCAATATATCTACAGTTAAAAGGACGTTTCGCCACCTCAAAGATCGCACGATAAAACCATTTCTACATAGGCTATCCTCCCTATTAATATATAATTATCTCTATTTTTTTACATTTGACGTGCTTAAAGGTTATTAAGCTCCAAATAAATTTAACTTGTAACTATCCCCTTTAATCGATAATAACGCCTAGCATAAACATTACAATTGTGGTAGGACATTATATAAATAAATATTATAATATAATAATAAACCGTCAATGAAAACCCAACGAGAAGATATATATGTGGGAATATGCCTCTTTATCTCAAAATTTCTTCACAGAACTCACATATCTGAGATACACTGTTTAAAAGTCTAAGAACCATTAATGTGTGGTACAGGAAACCAAAATCACCACAAAAAATTCAGGTTAAAGAGGCAAGTATTTAAAATAGACGTTTTTTTTACCAAAAATTAATTATTTATTACTTTTATGTTTAGAGGCTTTTGAAATATTTCGAGGTCATAGGACTAAATTTTTTTTTTCACCAATTGATAGCTTCTTTAATCGAGAATAACGCCTGTCATTAAAATGAGAATCATGTTAGGACATTACATAAATAAATATTATAATATAATAATAAACCGTCGATGAAAACTGAACAAAATGTTTATGCCTGGGAATTTGTCTCTTTATCTCAAAATTTCTTCACAGAAGTCACATATCTAAGTTAGACAGTTTAATAGCCTAAGAGGCATAGTTTAACGTGTGGTATACGAAACCAAAATCACCACAAAAAATTAGGTTAAAAAGGCGAGTATTTAAAATAGTAGTTTTTTTATCAAAAATTAATTATTTCTATTTTTTATGTTATGTTATGTATGCTTGTGAAATGTTTCAAGGTTAAAGGAATAAAAAATGTTTTTCACCAGTTAATAGCGACATATTTCGAAAGTAATGGGCAATACATAAGTTGGTGATAATGTGATGCAATTTGCTAGAAAAAAATAAATGTTTGTTGAAACCGGTTAATCCAAAATTTGAAAAATTATGTGTTCCCAAGATAAAAAATATTAATTAAAAAAATAGCAACGAGCTATTAACCACAGCTGAATACACGGTCAAAAGTACAATAAATGTGCCATTTCAAAAAGGTATATCCTAGACGCATAGCTTACCGAGTCAAGATTTTAAGTGGCCTCAAACAAAAATTTTGCAAAATAAAAGAAAATAAAAAAATGATTACAAAAACTTTGTAAATTTTTTGCTCATCGGCTGCTTGCGCCTGATGACCAGTTTTTTTTTTGGTTTAATAACACAAGGCATTTGCATAATAACGGCACCTTCTTTTTTTAAATTGGTACAGAAATTTTAGCAAAAAAAAAATAATCTAAACTAATGCCGATAAAATTCAAGATGGCGCCCCCCCACCTCCCTGCGCGAGTTTGGAGAAAAAAAAACTACTTTTTAAACTCACCTTAAGCCTCTAGATCTACAGTTAAAACCGCGTTTTGCCACCTCAAAGATCGCACGATAAAACCATTTTTACATAGGCCATCTGCTCTACTATATGGAAAACAAGCGCCTAAGGATTAGGAGCGGGCTGTCACACTTGACTGCATACACCGAGTAGTATAAGTAGTAAATTATTATTTTACACTTAAAAACGGTTAGAGATACTTAATAAGGCCGTGTTTAAATTAAATAAAGCAATGAAATCTAGAAATTTTGTTTCTACTCAGCCATTGTCGACAAGTTTTAAACAAAAGTAAATAAGTATAGTATCTAGCTCTGAGTCCCTTGATCTTAAAGAAAAGATTATCTAGCCGTGTAGCCCCTCAGCGTTTCTATCTAATTGATATTTTGCGCATGACCTTGCTGCAATATAATGCAGAATTAAGCCATTTTTGGGGGCTAGTTAGCCCACTTTTTGAAGCTACACATATTGCTTCTTCGGGGTACTGAATGAAGCCTTTTAAGAACTTGGACAAGACATTTGCAGATTGATTGATTTCTACAGCAAAGTGTGGTTTTGGAGACAATAGCACCAGTGGCGGCTGGCCCAATGATGCAGCTGAAGCGATACTTCTAAGAATCCAAGACAGTGGCGGCTGGCCCAATGATGCAGCTGAAGCGATACTTCTAAGAATCCAAGACAGGACAAAAAATTAAATAACGGTGCTGCGCCGCGTCACCAAATCCGAACGAACGGTTGATCGCCTTATTACCTATTAACCGATAAAAAGCCATGAGCGTTTCCTGCCATGGATTCTGTTCTCTCTTTTTATATTTTGCAATTAGCAGGCAACAAAACATAACGAGAGAATGCGGGCATGTTGCAGCGATTTTTGCTTTTCGTTCGCCTGGGTTTACTTGATATGTCGCGGGGTGATGGCGTCCGTTTCTTGTCATGGTAGCGTCGCATGCTTTCGCAGAGCAAAGACTCAGGTGTTGAGCCTGCGTCCATTATTGAAATAGTGTCCGGTTACAGTAAACGGCTCGCTTAGGTCGCCTGGGTTTCTTGGTAATCTGTTTGTCGGCGTATTGTTTACATTCGGTTTTGATTCGGTTTTTATTTTAATTATTTTGCATAATTTTCACTGTGTACGATGCAGTGTGTGTTTTACTGGAAAAACCGTTTTCGAGGTGGAACGACAATGACAAAAAATACTACTAAATACGGCTAAGGTTAAAGACAAAGTGTACATTCGACATTTTATAGAAGGATAGACGAATTGCCTCACATATAAGCAGTAAAATTTAAATTACTTGCTTTATCTAATTTTACTGAATTTAGTTATTTATAGAATAAGTATTTACATTATTAGCATATTCTTATATTTTTATTTTTTATATGTGTGTATAAAAAATGGGGGAAGGGAAATACTGCGTCACCTGTTGCAAAAGTCACAAGCTGCCACTGACTGGCACTGCAGCTGCTTAGATTAATGTATCTCTTGCTGTGTGTTTTCCTAAATTTCAAGACCTCGCAACGTTTAATAGCCGCTTTAAGGCTTTTCTGATAGTCTGCCTCATCGGACGGATATTCCTCTAGAATATTTCTAGTTCTGCAGAGGGTTAGTACTCCGATATGATGTTGTCGGCTGATTCCTCAGCCTCATGATATAGTCTATTTGGTAAATTCCTATTCTGCGCAGGTAATTGCTCAGTGTGCATTGACCGGCTGTTGGTCCCGTTACCTGCAGTATTTGTTTCCTATTTAGTTTAAGAAGTTCACAGTTGAGTAATGTTGAGAACGACTTTTCTTGCTGTATTTTGCCTCGTTGTTAAAAGCCAGTGGTTTCGATGTTGTTCATCCACCTATGTATGTCTTGATCCAGCCACATCAAAGTTGAAACTGTATGCCACAGATTATGTTAAATAAGATTAGTAAAAAAGATGGGACACTCTATCTATGCCTCTTTTTTTAGTTCCTGACCTATCGAGCACGGCGCTGCAATCGCCCAGCGGGCGCGGCGGCGGCAGCCGCCAATTTTAAAAATTAAATTTTGATTGCACCAAAATGTTTGCATTGTTTCATATCAAAAATGAAACAATGCAAATATTTTGGCAGTAAATTCAGAAAATAAAACTACATTATGTATATGGGTAGGTATTTAGTATAAATAACTTATTTAAAACTTTATTAAAAGAAAATTAATTAATTTTTTATTGTATAGTTCAATACACTAAATATGTAATACCAGTATTATAATTAATCTCTCCTAATAATAAACATGTGAGTTCGTTACATATATTAGGGGGCTAGCTCATTCACAATATATCATATTTTATATAACACTTTTGTCCAGAGATGGTTCGGTTGCTAATTTTAGTACACCATATTTGGCCAGGTAGAATATCCTAGGTCACGTAGTGAGTGCTGCTCTCTTGATCAGTTACCTACCTTAGCATACACACCAAATTACCCTAAATGATCTATCCCGCTGTTATAATTGGTCTCGTTTTTGAAAATGTGAATTGTGAACACGAGCCCCACTCTATGTGCATGTCAGTCATGTCTCCTTTGGAGCAGCTGGAAGAACATTACCTGAAACAATATAAAATTGTAATATACAAACAATATTCTTTCTTCGGAATGTTATAATTCCTATTTACCAAAAGTGCTAGATAAGCAAACCGAACCCAGCCCAAGGTTTGAAATTTATAACCCACAATCAGAGGATAGACATCAGCGTAGCTAAGGGGGGCCTGGCCCCCTCTGTTGGATCTCAGGCTGCCCTTATGTATTGCAGGGGTCCCCTGGATCACTACTATTAAAAAAATACAGATACAATATATGTGTATCACAGAAAGCATAGACGTAGGCCGCAGCCCCCTTCAGGCTGGCCACGCCGATGAAATTGGGCTTTTTGTTAAAATAAACCATGCAAATTTATTTTATAGGTTATATTATATACTTACTTGAGATTTTTTGTTTGAAACTCGTAGACAATGATTGTGTAGAAATAAAATTTCGGACTTCCATTGTCTTTATTTATTTTAAAACACGACGTTTCGGTTAGTAAGTATCTCTAACCGTTATCAAGTGTAAACTAAACAATCTAGTCTCTAGGCTACTACTTATACTACTTGGTGTGCAGTCAGGTGTGACGGCCCGCCCCCTTTTTTAATCCTAAGACGCCTGTTTTCCTTAAGGAGTGGTTTCCATATGTTTGGTATGTCCGTGCTTGGTTGACTGAAAACTTCTTTATTCTGCATTATATACGCAGCTTCAATAAACTTTCGTTTTCGCCAATGCGACTCCTTATGTAAAACTTTAGCTTCTGACCACTGAATCCTGTGGTCATTTGACCATGCATGATCTGCTAAACCGGATTTTTAACAAATTGTTGAATTTTTGGCTGGCCGGTAAAATTTGGTTTCCGAAATACCAAAAATTTAGTAAAAGCCGTAAAAATTGCAGTGAAAAACGAAAAAATGGAATTCCAGAAAATTCGAGACCGATCAGCTGGTTTCTATCGAAAAGATCGGCAGTAGCGGGTTGGGTGAGGATGAGCGGAGGTCTACGGTGGCGCCGCCATCGACTGGTAAGTGAAACTCGAGTGACCAGGCCCTACTGTATGCTCTTATGAACTCAGTAATCATGAAAACGTATTAATTGTAGACAGAAAAAAAGGCTTTGTGGTCTTTCTCTCTCTACAGCTTTTCCTAAAAAGTTAATTTAAGCCAAGTAAAATACCCGAACCACAAGACAAGCAAGCAACGAAGCAAAAAGCAGCCATCAAACTTGATAATTTTGGGAAAACATGGCGTAGACGGTAAAGTGTGTAGTAAAGCAATTCTGTAACTCGAAACCGTGGAGCCGGGAAGAAAAAAGAACATTGTAAGCCTTCTTGCATTGAGCAGGTTCGTACCTACTTTTGATACCGGCGTTAAACTTACAATCTTGATAGGAATGAGCAAACATTGTTACAGGTAACTAAATTAACGAAAAATATTTATACCTAGCTACTATTACCTTGCAACTCTGTGTCACGAAGAGTCGCCAGTACAAATTGTAGATTTTTGGTCCTTTGATGATGATGATGATCTTTCACAATTAATGTCCCAAAATTGTTTCCAGATCTGAAGCCTATTTAACTATTGGTGGGTGGTTTTGTAAATAATTGAATTTTGGAAGGCGGGACTTCGACCTGGTTGGATAGGTCACTTACTTATGTAGTTCTGCGCGTGATTGGCCCTCGCCTTTTTTTACAGTGAATTCCTAAAATTAAGGTTGATTATCTCTATCTCTAACCATTTAGCCTTCTTGGATCCATCTTTGCACATAGGCCTCCAATATATGCCACTCTATCTGCCTGTCGCCGTGTTCATTCATCTAGTTCCCGCATGCTTCTTCAAATCGTCCGCCCATCTGATTTGGGGTCTTCCTCTACTTCTTTTATTTTCCCAAGGTCTCCAGTTTACAATACATTTGTATAATATTATGACCGTCAAATTTCCACTTTAATTTTGCTACTTCTCCTCTGACATCCCTTTTTTTTATATTTATTATCCATTCATTCCTTTTTCTATCTGTTAGGAAGGATACAATGGATATATACACTTTTGTTTTGAGGTACTGAATATTTTTTATTTTTTAAAGTGTAGCTTAATTTACCAAATGCTGCTTACTTGGGTATTAAGGGTTGATTATATTATTGTAAAATAATAAACCGAATACTCAACTGATGAAATGCATAGTTTTAAGTTACTTAGTACATTGGGGTTCTACTACGAGGGCTATATTCTATGTTTTGCATATAGGAATATAGAGGGCAACACTGATATAATGTCATTTGTAGCTACAGTAAATTTTTTAAGTTAATCAATCAGTCGAAGAATCGAACTAAACCAAGGATATTTTTGGGCTATAATTTTGTACAACTTTCAAAGGAAATTATCTCAACAAAAATGCCTTGCCGAGTTGATTTCTTTTTTCGCTAATGAAGCATCACATCAGTCGACAGTTTGTCGTTGATATGGCGAATTCAAGCGTGGACGGATTAGCTTTAGCGGCGATTCAAGGCCACGTGCACCATAAACGGATGTCATCCAGGAAAACACCGATGCTGTGCGCATGCTCGATCGACATGTGACATATCGCGAGATTGAGGCTTTATTAGAGATTTTAAATTAGCAGTAAGAAAATTAGTTTCTTGCTGGATCCCGCATCTGTTAACCGAAGAACAGAAAGAAGCTAGATGTAAAAAAAATCTCTAGACCGCTTTGGGCAGGCATCAATTCTTGAAATGTATCCATGTAAAAGATGGTCATGTAGCAATGTCTCAAAAGCAGGTCATGTAGCACAATTCCTCTGGAAGATCAAAGAACTGATACTGCCGATTGTTTTGACATCTCTGAGCTTAAAAAAAATGAAACGAACCCTTAACGACGAATTATCCTCCACCAAGACAATGCAAGTTCGTACAAAGCACAACAAACCATTAAATTTTTAACCCAATAAAACGTCGATATGTTGGACCATCCTCCATGCAGTCCCGACCTAAGTCCCAACGATTTCTATACTTTTCTAAAAATCAAGAATGGACTGCGTTGTCAAAGATCTCAGTCACCAGCTTAATAAAACGATAAAATTCGCTTTATGATAATGTATAACTTAATTCGCTTCAGATAACGGCTAACATTTCAATGGAAACTTAGGTAATTTTAAAAAATCACAAAAAAATTATAAATATAATTTTTTTGCAATTTTTCTTAAAAACTAAGCTCAAAAATATTTGTTATGACACTTTATTAGTAGTAGGATTGAATTTATTACTAGCGGTAGAGTGACGGCCATATAAGGGATTATTTACAGAAAACGTCAAAAATCAATTTTTTCTAATTAATTCTCTTAAAAACGGCAAAAGACATGGAAAAATGAGCCAATATTTTCGACATTGCACCGAGCTTCAATGTGTAGGTATCAATAAAAATTTTAGTTGCGACGTTAATGGTAAAACGTTCTGTTATTGTGTCGCTGCTATTTCGAACAAAAATACTAAATATATGCATGGGGCTCGCTTTAAATTTTATTCAAATCTTTTTTCATGGCTGTTGCCCATCTCTATCATTCGCTTTTATTCAAAAAACATCTTTTCTTACATAAAGGACTCGATCGAGATTGCCGCCACTACTTGCGGGCTTGGCTCCAGTGGCGGATCCAGGGGGGGCACTAGGGGCACTTGCCCCCCCCCCCCCCAAAAGATTTTTGAATATACAAAAAATGAGTAAAAAGTAAGGGTTTTGCTAATAAAAATTCAAAATTTTGGCTTGCGGCGCATGATAGTATCTATTGTTATTATCATCGAAATTACAACCACTTTTATTAATAAATCATCCATAATCCCCCCCCCCCGAGAAGCACCTCTGGATCCGCCCTTGCTTGGCTCATGAATTTTGATGGGCCCGGTATAAAATATACTGTCCATTGTCGACCGCACTTATCCGAACAATGACACCTTATCAAGGATATTTTATTCGCCTGTGGACCTTGTAAGTTACCTATATTAAACTATTTCGCAAAAATGCTGAATCATAACAAAAACATTTCATGTAAAAACAGCCAAGTACGCGAAAATGGTATTCCGTAAAAAGAATTGAGATAAAAGTAAAGCCAATTTCTCTAATACAAATGATGAAACGTTTTTACTAGTTTTGAAATGTTTCTTTAAACCTTGCTATTACAGCCAAACTTCTTTATGTTCAATTTCGCACTGCGCCTAAGAGTCATTTGCAGCCGTAATAGCTAAGTTTAGAAAAACATTTCCAAACCTGTAAGAACCTTTCATTTTGATATTTCTATTAGAGAACTTGGCTTTACTTTTATCTCAATTCTTTTTACGGAATACCATTTTCGTGTACTTGGCTTTTTTTAAATGAAATGTTTTTGTTATGATTTCACTCCTTTTTTAAAAGATTTGGATAAAATATAAGTTTTAAAGTTGTAAAACATTTTTTCCTCTCTGTCTTTAGAAACTCAGCTCTCTAGCGTTCCTGGAAGTGGACAATTACATTTATGGGGGAGGGCAGTAAAATAAAATTTTGGTGTCTTTAAATTTTTTTCTATAATTTTATCACAATTCCTATCAGTATTCCAAAGCTCGGGTCTCCAGCGTCTCTGGAAGTGGGCAATGTTCCTTTTACATAACTTTCCATTTATAAGGGAGGGAAGTTTATTAAAATATTGGGGTTTTTAATTTTTCCTATAGTTTTATCATATTTCCTATAGCCTTAGATTTTTAATATATTTTCTACATATTTGATGATAAAACATGAAAAATACCTTAAAATTTGACATCAGGAGGCTTCGGGCCCCCCCCCCCAACCCCAAGCAGTGGCGTAGTTGCGAAAAGACATGATGACCTTTTTTTTTTTTTGGATGCAGGATTTTTAAGGGCGCCCGTGGTACCTGTCGGCTTCCCCCACACATGCTGACCTTTTTTTTTTTTTTTTGGTCGCAAGTTTTTTGAGGACACGCTTTGTCGCTGTCGGGCCCCCCCCCAAGACACATTCCTGGGTGCGCCACTGGGCAATGTTACTTTTACAGAATTATACAAGTATAGGAAACGGGAATAAATTGGAATTTTGGGGATTTTTGCCAAGGGTCTGGTCATAATTTCTATCAGTCTGTCAAATTTCGGCTTTGTAGCATGTCTGGAAGTACAGTAAAATTTTGATGATATATACATTGGTGAATGAATAACAGTTTCGGCGTTTTTTGAAGTTTCGTAACAACTTTACTACTTTATGGATGAATCTTGGAGGGGTTGTTAACTCTATGAAGATATATAACTGTGCAAAGTTTGAGTTTCGTAGCTAATTCTGAAGTAGAGTTTTAGATAGGTCAAATATGGGCTGAAATGTTTCAAGAAAAGATGGTATCATTATAGCAAACCATAATTAAACTGAAAGGGATTTGGTACGTACCTTCCTCTGGAGTGTGTCATCACCATAAATGTCACAGTTATTAAATAATCTATATTTATTCTCCAATTTCAGTACTATTTTATTAGCGTTTTCACTTGTTTTAAACTATATTTTATTAAAACCAATTTTTTTTTGTTTACTACTTTTATATTAAATATCAACCAAAGATTATAGAATATAATGTAGGCTTTATATCATAATTTTTGAGATAACTTTTGACAATTATTAGCTCATAACAAATAGCATAGGCCAACAAGAAAAAGTTGTAAAAAGTTGTATTAAAAATAATGATATGACTCATGAACTGCATATTATATATCAACTATATTGACAGCTTCAAAATGACAGCTACCAAAACAAACATAAGCATCGGTCACTATAAATAACGTGCTAAATCATTTGGACACTCGGATATTTTACAAGTGTATGGGACATATCGCTTTTCTGGACACGCCATTCTTTCGCGGCTACTAACCGCTGCGTATCATTTGTCAGGATAAACCATGTGAATGAATGTGTGTGTGGATGGGGCGCTTTTAGCTTGCGATTATGCGCACTTTTTTTGATAATTTTTTGTATATTACTGCTATTTTATTTTTGTATTTATGAAATGTATGGAAAATATCTAAAATATATAAAAATCTCTCATTAAAATGCCCACGCTTTTAATATTCAGTTCCAAGGAAATACAATAATATTTCTATAACAGGGGTCTCTTAATCTAGCACTTTAATTGGTTAGGCCTAAAGGGGCCTACAGACACGCGAACATTTCCAGAGATTAGTACGCGCGTACAAGTTTGCGCATACTAATCTCTTCGTGTGTAGACAATATCCGCCTAAAATATCTCTCGAAGATTAGTTCGCGCGCACAATGTACGCGAGCAAATCTCTCGGTGTCTAGGCAAAACGCATTGATAATATCGTGTTTATGTTTAGAACGTTTAATTTTGTCTTCGTGTGTGTAGGCAATTCCACCAAACGTACATGTATGCAGAGATTAGTTCGCGTACTAATCTCAAGAAATGCTCGCGTGTCTGTAGGCCCCTTAACAAAAAAACAAGATTATTTAAATAAAAAAGAATCAGAATGCTGAAAAAACTAATAGCAAGTTAATGTATAGCAAAATATAATCAGATATAATTCCTAAACAGTTAAATTTGACAATGTAGGGGCAAAATGAAATAATTACATTAAAGGTGTGAGTTTTATTTGTTAGTAAAAAATGATCTTAGTTTAAGGATAAACAACAGATCTGCACAAATATCCTTTGCGGTTTTAGGAGTTAAGTCGTCAAGTTAATTAATAAAGTAATCTCCATCCTTAAAAATTTGTACTCTAACCATATACGGGAATATTACGTATATGACTCTAACCTCATTATAAAGAGGACATATAAAAGTATATTGTGAAGTTTTTTGCCTACATGAAAATTACATACAGTACATTGAAAGGTATGGTTTGTTATGTAGAATAATCCTTTGTATGTAAATTTAGAAAAGTAGTTTGTGGACAATCTAAGCTGTGCCAGCATTCGTGTGCTATGATTCGGCAAATTAAAACCAAGATATCTGGGAAAGCTAGCCGAAGCATTTAAACAGGTGTAGAAAACTGTATAGTTAGAACTACGAGCAAGGTCAAGATCCGCTCTAAAACACTTATTGGAGTTTTTTAATCATGTTGGGCATTTTTTGTTTTAAGGTGTTGTGGGTGAGGTGCATCTGAAGGTTTGGAAAACCAATATCACTTGTCCAATGTTTTGTTTGGGCCACCCAGTTAGATTTGGTAGCTGCGACATCAGCCGACTGCAGCTGGTGATCAGAAATTATCTGGAAAGTCTATCACAGATTTTAGGCACGTTTTAAGAACAATAACTTGAAGATGGGCGCTTCCTGACTCGAGACGTAAAAGTGCGGAAGAAGTAGATTTTGGTAACAGTAGAAAACGTTTAAAAAAATTAGTCTGTATCCTTTCAACAATATCTACACGGCGAAGCTCTCAAATGGCAATATTGCTAGAAAAGCAGTTAACCGTTGTATTGTTAAAAGCTTTAAGAAGTGACTTCCAAGAAACAAGCTTAGATTTTAAGTACATACTCAAAGCAGATCCAGAGCATTGTTGGACTTTTGTAACCGATGACTCCGCCATTTCCCTAAACATGAGGAAGATGAAAATGTTACTTCTAGAAAAGTGTATATGTTAACAACTTCGATGGGCCTATTATTTGAATGCAAACCTGGGTTGGAAGGGTTCGGACCACCCCGACGAAAAATTCTCCCAACCCAAACAGTAGCTTTTGTATTGGTGTATTATCTGTGTCATCTGTGGCATTTATTTATTAATTTCTTTATATTTTCTATTATCTTTTTTCAGTGAATCGCAATTTATTTTCAAAAAATTGGCAAGCAAATGCTCCAGGGGATTTGAGTCTCCAACTTTAAATATATCCAGGATTTATTGGAAAAAGCGTATTTGGGAGAAATCCGATTGGCGAAACCCCATTTACTGATTCTTTCAAATGATTGAATGTTACATGTGAGAGAGATTTGTTGTTCATTTACTAAAAGTTTCCAAATCAAAAAAAAAGCAAATAAGTGTCTTCGAGATTATATTAAAAAGAAATAGGTTTAATTTTTGACTTTAGTTTTTTTTAAATCCAAGCAAATATGTCGATTAATCAAAACTTTGTATGTGTCATTCAAACATTTTTGGTTCTAGAACCTTTTTTAATCGAGTATTTAAGTTATCAGCATGTATAATTTCTTTTGATTTTCACGGGATCTCCAAACAATACATTTTGTACAAAGCTGTCAATATACTTATCGTGTAAATTAAATAAAACAATACAGAATTTAACGTCGGGTTGTTAACAATTATTTCTTTATTTTTGCGATGTGTTTTGCATTGTTGTGTATCTGAAAAAATATTTGGGATATTTCTGTCGCGTGAAAAAATTATCATAACAAACGAGCGTTGATGTAATTACTTACATTAAAATAATTGTATTTATTTTTATATTTTAGATCCAATAAAATATTGGAATATTTATCACTTTCCTAGCCTGCGCAGCAATGGCTAGAGAAAGTATAAAATACCACGAATTTTTTTATTTTTTTTGAGATCTATATGTTTGTCTGTCCGTAACAGGATAGCTTCTAAACCGCTGAACCGATTTTCATGAAATATTCAGTAGTGTTCGACACTGTAACGAGCTGAGTAGATTTTGGTCAAAATGCATAATGCTGACAGTTTTAATAAATTATAGCATTTAAAATTAATTTTAATTAAAAAATATTTTTTAAATCGTTAGCTCACTAACATAACTACAACTTTCAATTGAAAACATACGTTTTTTGCATAATTATCAAAAAAATATATTTAAAAAAAAAAGTTGCATTTGGGGGTATTGTCCCATGGTATGGGACAATACCGCCACATTCTTGGGGTAATAGCGCCTTATTAGTTTTTATTCATACCTGATACTTTCTACTGGTTTAGAAAGAATCATAAATTGGAAACACACCAAAATATTTTATAAAAATGTATTAGCCAATACAAGAATTAACCTTTTTCGAACCTCAATCTAAAAATTAAAAAATGATAATCTAACCACCAGTTGACGACAACGTAAAAATTAGAAGCAAAACAGAATAATCTACTTAAACCACAGCCGAGATCAAACTAAGGCTGCTACATGTTGTAACTGGAATGCTTTAGCCTCTGGCACCACTGCTGCTCAGTTTGTCGTAACTGGCAGTTCTCTGGCGTTTCTGATGTCTAGATACCTGGGGTGGCCATATTGGCCAGCATGGCGGAATTCTCTCGCTTTCCTCTACGATTTTTTAAATAATTTGTCTTATTACTAAAAACTTCGTCAGAGCTTCCACTTCTGAGGTAACTACAAAAACTGTTTTCAAGGCTGTTAAAGCACGAAGTTCACTTGGAGTGTGCCAATGGGCTAGAATCAAGGGGTTTCTCACCTACCAAAATTTGTACACCGATTAACAGTATTTACAGATCTTTTCATGTATTAACAGATATTAACATGTAATACAAGCTATTGCCAACTATTTCCATGTATTAACAAAATATTTCCACATATTGCCAGGTATTTCCCTAGTATTATCACATATTACCAGGTATTGCCATGTGTTAATCTCGGTATTAACAGAGTAAAATAAAATATTTGTCTTAACTTAAACACTGAAAAATAGATAATAATATATTAAGGGCTCATCTTACCGACTTTTTTTTCGGTTCCATAGCTTAAAGCCTTTCTTAATATAATCATAATATGACGTTTTAAGGAACACTTTAGGTTAAGTAACGAAATACTCTGCCAATATATGGGCCCCTAAGCTCACACTACCCAAGCAGCATTTGGACGTCATATTACGTTACCCATACGTTGCTTGCGATAAACGCGACGTCGGGTGCCGACGTCGTTTCGACCGCCTGACGACCCTCGTTTGCACCTAAATGGGGAATACAAATTCGGGTCGCTACGACGTCAGCATCTGACCTTATAGGTAATAGAGTTTACCAATTAACAACGTAATTGTACGTTGGATTTCCGTCACTTAAATTTAGTCGCAAACAGGTAAGTTGCGTTTGGTTTCGTTTCCATTGCCTAGAATACATATAGTTTTTGCTAAAAAGAATTCCTGTCGAGTAACTAAAATTATACCTGATAAGTAAATATTTTACACTTATTATAACAAGGCTCATAAAAATGGGTGCATTTTACAAATGACAATTATAGTCATGCATGAAAGGGGGTATTACAATATTAATAATGTATATTTTAAAGCGGGAATCCAACAAAAATTTTACAACGAAGACATGTTTATTGATAAATGTGATTAAAATACTTTCAAAAAAAGCAAGCGCTCCTGAAATATGCAAGATTTACTAAAATATATATTTGTTAAATAGATCTAATTTTGATTATTTTTTTTATTTTTGTAAAAAAAATATTTTGCTGCCTCACTAAATTCAAATTTGTTAATAATTTTGCAATTATTCTTTCATTTCTACTTAAAATTAGAAAAAGAAAAAAATATTTTATAATGGCCGACAGACGCTAACCTTTCTAGAATGGCGGATTACTGTGTCTGACTTAATGTGAACTAATAATATACCAATTCGGACCGGGTCTCCACTTTTGGTTGTGAAAGATAACCAAAGAGTCGAAGTCCGACGTCCGGCAAACGTATTTCGTCCCATTAAATTCGGACGTTCGCCCCGCATGATTTTGCGTCGGCCTACCAAGGGATTGGAACTCAACGTCCGCTCTTTTTGTACTACAATAGGTAAAGCCCACGGTCCCAAAGCTAACTACCCACCGAAATCATTGTTTTTTATTTTTATTTTTTAGAAATGTTTGTTTTAATATCAAAAATCTAAAGGAAAATAAAACCCATACCCCACGTGTGGGAAGAGGATGGGGTATTATGGTTTCCAAAATCCAAAAAAGATATAAAACTGCGTCATGTCCTGAAACGTAGCCGTCCTGACCAAAATATCTCTTGACCAAACAAATGCACTTGTTGTTAGGTTATGGGCGTCTATAAATGACAGTAGGCTGTACATGTGACGCGTAGGCCATATGAACGGACGTGGAATAGGTCAAGTAAAAGTTACGGAAAATACACCAACCAAACTAAACGCTAGTTTAGGTCTGAGGTTAGGGTCTTCACCGGACGTACCCGACGCCGACGTCTGTTGGTCGTTGGGCTGGTCAGAGTTTTTGTACGTCGCACAAACGAACGTAAGACCGACGTTGGGAAATTAATGGTATATTGCGTTGCATTATTTGACGTCGCGAGATCGTTAAAAAAACGGACGTATATTTGATAACGTCGGTTTTGATATGAATGCGACGTCGCTTAACGCATAATCAATCTTGCAACTTAGAATTCCACTAAATCCGACGTCGGTTCAGGTCACATTAGGTTGTAAGTCATATAAATGTTTCTTGGGTAGGTACTATAGTTATAGTGTACGTGTGAGCTAATATAACTAAAAACTGAAATATATTTTATTCAACTCCAGACTAAATTACCTTTTGTTTGATACCACACAAGCCATGTTTTGACTTAAACTCAAATTTTTAAAATCTACCCCCCACCCTTACAAAAAAAACAAAAACTAAAATGTATTTTTTTAAAGTCCGGACTCAATTACCTTTCGTTTGATATCACACACGCCATATTTTCACTTAAACTCTAATTTTTAAAATATACCCCCACCCTTTTTTTTAAATAAATTAAAATGTATTTTGTTTAACTGCAGACTCAATTACCTTTCGTTTAATATCACACACGCCATATTTTCACACAAACTCTAATTTTTGAAATCTACCCCCACCCTTTTATTTGGTTTGTGTTCGGTGGATTTTGTTCATTTTTAAATGGGACCATCTCGACCCAAGACCCAGCCTAGGTACCAAATTTCATTAAAATCGGCCAAGCGGTTTTTGAGTTATGCGCGTTGGTCGTTACAGACAGACATACAGACACACAGACAGACAGACAGACAGACAGACAGACAGACATACAGACAGACAGACAGACAGACAGACGGCGCAACAAAAAAGTTTCAAAATCATCTGAAACGCAAAGATATATAAAAATTTTTGAAATCGGAGCAACTTTTTTTTTCTCGAAAAAATTAGGATCACCATAGCTCACACTACTATAGTATAGTATATGTGTGAGCTAAAAAAAAGTTGGTGCGATGGGCTATAAGTCACTTCTTGCTGCTTTTAATGATATTTAAGGACAGTATTTACTAACGCAAAACCTGTCAGTCTAGTTTACACCTCTATCTATCACTTTTCTTTGACAAGATGAAAAAAGGACAGATATAAAACATTTAATTTCTTAGAGGCTACCTAAGACATAATTTAAACAAGAATATGGAAATTTTGAGGAGTCATGAAATAAACCAAATTTATTACTAAAAGTTATTTATTTTAATCAAAATTTAACCCAAGTAACCTAAAAACCAAAGATTATAGATTAAAATATATATTATTAAGACGGGCCACTCCAAATTATATTATTATTATATACAGTGTGTCGAACGTACATAAGTTCGGGTAAGCAGTCCAAAGATGGCGCTACAAACATTTTCAAAAATCGCGCACGGGTGATATATTTAATTTTATTTAAATATACTAAGTGATTCAAAAATATTTTTAATATAACTTAAAGATTATTTATATTCCATTATCTTTGGATTATATTAAAAATTATTGTAAATATTTTAGGAAATCATTTTGGTGAAATCAATCCAAAATGTCTCAACTACTACTTGTATTGAAAAGTCTTTATATTTTATATTTTAGATAATCATTTCAACGAAATACATAAAAAAACAACCCAATAACTACATATTTATTTTTTATTTAGCTATGTTCAGTATTCCACCAGTCAGGATTTTTTTAAACTATAATATATTTGATATAATAAATCAATGTTAATTTAGGCACATGCTAGTCATTTTAAGCTACGTTTACATTTGAAGGGTTTACTGGTGGAAAGTACTGGCAGCCACTACTAAACTAGCCGGCCCGTCAAGTCTTGGAAAGTACTTGCGGGACAGTAGCAAGTGCACTTTCTTGTAATTTACACATGGCAAGTTGGTGGGTGCCAGTACTTTCCGACAGTAAACACTGCAAATGTAAACGTAGCTTAAGGAATGTTTAACAAAAGTATCTGACTGTCGGTATCTCAATCACAGTTTTTTTCATTTAGTTCAATAATTTCAGCTTAATTTAAATATTTTATGAACTAGATATCTATATCATAACAAAAACATTTCATATAAAAAAAAAGCCAAGTACGCGAAAGTAGTATTTCGTAAAAAGAATTGAGATAAAAGTAAAGCCAAGTTCTCCAATACAAATTTCAAAATGAAAGGTTCTTACTACTTTGGAATTGTTTTTTTAAACTGTGCTATTCCAGCCAAACTTCTTTACGTTCAATTTAGCACTGTGCCTAAGAGTCATTTGCAGCCGTAATAGCCAAGTTTAGAAAAACATTTCCAAACTAGTAAGAACCTTTCATTTTGAAATTTGTATTGGAGAACGGAATACCACTTTCGCGTACTTGGCTTTTCTTTTCATGATATGTTTTTGTTATGATTTCACTCCTTTTTTAAAGGATTTGGATAATATTTAAGTTTTAAAGTAGTAAAATATGCGGAATATTGTTCAAAACTTTAGCAATACCTTTATATTTTCCTATAGTTTTATCATAGTCCCTATCAGCTTTCTAAAGCTCAGCTCTCTAGTGTTTCTGGAAGTAAGCAATGTCATTTTTACATAACATTACTTTTATAGGGGAGGAAAGTAAATTAAAATTTGGGTTTTTTAATTTTCTTTTATAGCTTTATCATAGTTCCTATCGGCCTTCTAAAGCTCAGCTCTCTAATGTTTCTGGAAGTGGAGAATGTTACTTTTACACAACTTTACATTTATAGAGGAGGGAAGTTAATTAAAATTTGGGGTTTTTTAATTTTCTTTTACAGTTTTATCATAGTTCCTATCGGCATTCCAAACCTCAGCTCTCTAGCGTTTCTGGAAGTGGGCAATGTTACTTTTAGATAAATCTACATTTATAGGGGAGGGAAGCAAATTTAAATTTTGGGGTTTTAAAAGTTTTCCTATAGTTTTATCATATTTCCTATCAGTCTGCCAAAGCTCAGCTCTCTAGCGCCTCTGGAAGTAGGCAATGTTACTTTTACATAACTTTACATATATGGGGGAGGGGAGTGAATTAGATCTTTGAGGTTTTTTGATTTTTTACAATCCAAGGGTTTAGTCACAATTTCTATCAGTCTGCCAAATTTCAGCTTTGTAACATATCTGAAAGTACAGAAAAATTTCAACGTATTTTTGAAATGTCGTAACTACTTTACTACTTTATGGAACTCCATGAAACTTGGAGGGATTGTTAACTCTATAAAGATCTATGACTGAGCAAAGTTTGAGTTTCGTAGCTCATTCCGAAGTAGAGTTTTAGATAGGTCAAATATGGGCTGATATGTTTCAAAAAAAGATGTACAGCAGTTTCCGCGCGAACTCGGTGGGGCACTGCCGTGCACCCAGATTTTGTATAAGTCGATAGACGTTTTCATGTCCAACGGCATTCTCCCATTTTTGGCGGAGCTGAAAGTAATTAAAGTGTTTTTCATAATAAATCTTTCTATAAAACAAGCTTATTTCACTGTATACATACTAAAGGCAATGCTTATATAAATATATATTTTTACTTACCTGAGAATATCTTGGGAATCTATGAAAGAGTTTAATTTTGAAAGGGCAATTGAGTACGCAACACGTTGAAGCCATTTTCAAATACAGATCTTATTTAAAATACGCAATAAATTAAAAAAAAAACAAACATTTATCAACGACAGAAAAAAATTGACAAATATAAAAAGTTGATAAATTTGAAAAGTTTGACGGTATAAAAAAATTATACCGGAAGGTAGCAACAGCGCGGGTATTTTTTGTGAAAAAAACTGTAAAAATTATGGAATTAGTGCCATCTCGGGAATGCTTACCGAACTATTAGTGCGCAGGCCGTGCTAAAAACCTACCTACCACCTCTTCTCAATTGAAATGGATATGTGCCATGTAGCATATTGGGCCAAAAAAAAAATAAAAAAAATTGTTGATTTTGCGTATGTCATCTGTTGTGTGAAGATGTATGCAGTGGACGCATAGGACGCTGGTGTGGATATTTTGATTTCTGTTTCTTGTTTCTGACTATTTGAAATCTTGATTTTTGATTATGAATAAAAAATTATTTGTTTTTGACAATGTTATATATTTTCGATCTCTAATCAAATCGTGACTTTTTCATTATAACGGGTGAATGTGATACAATGATATAAATAAAAGTATTGCAATTCAATGATAACCAACAATAAAAAGTTATTGATATTAAAATAATAAATAAAATTACGCAACAATAAAAGTTTTACAAATAAAATTAAGGTTAATTTTAAACGCTCTAAACCTAACTTATCTAATATTTTGTTAACTCTAGAAGAGTTTGTACTTTTACAGTCCTTGTTTTTTAAACAAAAAGGCAATTTCTGGATTTCGAGGTCATATTCGGGATCATCCCTTATCACATTAGACCAGGAAATATTTAATCTTGACTTGAAATTTTTTCCATAGGTAATGGCGCTAACTTGGTAATAGCACGTTTGTAATTGCGTTTGAACGGATACAACTCTGACCAGGTTATCATGACCGTGATGTAGTTCAACGACCTGTCCTAATGGCCAATTCATAGGTGGTTCATTTTCTGTCTTAAGAAGGACCATTGTTCCCATCTTGATATTTTGCTGTGGGGAACACGATTTTGTGCGCTGCTGCAAGGAGTGAATATAGTCTGTACTCCAAACATGCCAAAACTGTTGTACGATTTGTTGCAGCTGCTTAAAGTACTTCAGACGATTTGGATTAACGTCTGTCACATTGTCTTGTGGACAGGCAAGTAAGCTTCTTCCAATAAGGAAATGACCAGCCGTAAGTACTTGAAAATCCATAGGATCATCTGATAGAGGGATCAAAGGTCGACTGTTGAGGATTGCCTCTATCTGTGTGAGGACAATGTAGAAATTCTCGAAGTCAAGCTTCACACTTCCTAGGACTCGTTTTAAATGATACTTGAAAGATTTGATCGCGGCTTCCCGAAGACCACCACAATGGGGAGAACGAGAGGGAATAAAATTCCAATTAATTTTGTTGTCAGAGAAAAAAGTTTGATATTGATTGACGCAATCAGTAACTACCGCGCATAATCTATTAAGTTTGTTGCTTGAACCTTTAAAATTTGTGGCGCTATCACTATAAATGTGACTACACAAGCCTCGCCTTGACACAAATCTTTTAAATACGTTTAAAAATGCTTCAGTTGTTAAATCAGTTACAAGTTCAATATGCACAGCACGAGTTGAAAAACATACGAATAGGCTTATATAGCATTTAAGTGATGAGCATGAAGTTAGCGAAGCACCCATCGCAGATCGAATCGTGACTAGGTGGATAATTTGCCGTTAATTAGTCGTGAATTAGTTGTGGAAAAATTAATTTTGTCGCTCTTATTTTTGAACGTTTTTGAGGGTGCTTCGCTAACTTCATATGAAGTTAGCGAAGCACCCACGTAAAAATGGCTTTTATCAAAATCAAATATGGTGGATAATTTTCCGCTAATAAGTCGTGAATTAGTTGTGGAAAAATTAATTTTGTCGCTCCTATTTTTGACCCTTTTTTGGGTGCTTCGCTAACTTCATATTTTGGCACCCATCGCAAATCGAATCACTACTAGGTGGATAATTTGCCGTTAATTAGTCGTGAATTAGTTGTGGAAAAATTAATTTTGTCGCTCTTATTTTTGACCGTTTTTGAGGGTGCTTCGCTAACTTCATATGAAGTTAGCGAACCACCCTCAAAAACGGTCAAAAATAAGAGCGACAAAATTAATTTTTCCACAACTAATTCATGACTAATCAACGGTAAATTATCCACCTAGTAGCGATTCGATTTGCGATGGGTGCCAAAATATGAAGTTAGCGAAGCACCCAAAAAAACGGTCAAAAATAAGAGCGACAAAATTAATTTTTCCACAACTAATTCACGACTAATTAGCGGCAAATTATCCACCATATTCGATTTTAATAAAAGCCATTTTTACGAGGGTGCTTCGCTAACTTCAAATGAAGTTAGCGAAGCACCCTCAAAAACGGTCAAAAATAAGAGCGACAAAATTAATTTTTCCACAACTAATTCACGACTAATTAAAGGCAAATTATCCACCTAGTAGCGATTCGATTTGCGATGGGTGCCAAAATATGAAGTTAGCGAAGCACCCAAAAAAACGGTCAAAAATAAGAGCGACAAAATTAATTTTTCCACAACTAATTCACGACTAATTAGCGGCAAATTATTCACCATATTTGATTTTGATAAAAGTCATTTTTACGAGGGTGCTTCGCTAACTTCATATAAAGTTAGCGAAGCACCCAAAAAAAGAGTAAAAAATAAGAGCGCCAAAATTAATTTTTCCACAACTAATTCACGACTAATTAGCGGCAAATTATCCACCATATTCGATTTTGATAAAAGCTATTTTTACGAGGGTGCTTCGCTAACTTCATATGAAGTTAGCGAAGCACCCTTAAAAACGGTCAAAATAAGAGCGACAAAATTAATTTTTCCACAACTAATTCACGACTAATCAACGGCAAATTATCCACCTAGTAGCGATTCGATTTGCGATGGGTGCCAAAATATGAAGTTAGCGAAGCACCCAAAAAAAGGGTCAAAAATAAGAGCGACAAAATTAATTTTTCCACAACTAATTCACGACTAATTAGCGGCAAATTATCCACCATATTCGATTTTGATAAAAGCCATTTTTACGAGGGTGCTTCGCTAACTTCATATAAAGTTAGCGAAGCACCCTCAAAAACGGTCAAAAATAAGAGCGACAAAATTAATTTTTCCGCAACTAATTCACGACTAATTAACGGCAAATTATCCACCTAGTCACGACTCGATCTGCGATGGGTGCTTCGCTAACTTCATGCTCATATTTAAGTGTTACCCGACTGCGCGTTTTTCCATCTTTGATAGCGTAAGGACCTGCAAAATCCACTCCACATACACTAAAGGGACTGGAAGGGGTAACCCTTGAAGCTGGCAAAGAACCCATAAGCTGAGTAATATCACGAGGTCTCACTCGAAAGCAAGTAATACATTTTCTAAGTAAATATCGAATTTCATTTCTACCATTGACTACCTAAAATTTATTTCTAATCTGAGATAAAATAATTTGAGTTCCACCATGTAAATATTTTAAGTGGTAATGTCTAATCAATAGAGTAGTAAATGGATGTTTTGGAGGTAAGATAATAGGTAATTTTTGATCAAAGCTAAGATGAGAATATCTTAGTCTGCCATCAAGCCTGAGTAAACCATCATTATCCAACGTAGGATTTAGTATTATAAGTTTACTGCTCCTTTCAATCTTATTCCCTACCTGAAGACATTTAATATCTTTATTAAAACTTTCCTGTTGAACTAAAGAACAAAGGGTACGCTCAGCCTTATCTAGCTCTTGAATAGTGAAAGTTTTAGATAACTCCAATCTTTGATTAGATTTTTTGGCTTTTAGGTTATTCCAAAATCTTAAAATAAATGCTGTAACTTTAACTAATTTACTGTAAGAGGAATAAAGATCAAAGATAAAGCTGTGACTGTTTGGTTTTTGTATGGCAGTATAAGTTAAAGTAATTTTTACTGTTCGAACTTCAGGAACAGTATCAATTTCAGTTATTATTGCTTTAGGCCAATTTTCGTTTGGTTGACCAATAAAAGAAGGACCGTGCCACCAAAGCAAAGAATTTTCTAAAAATTGGGGGTTACAACCACGACTTAAAATGTCGCTTGGATTTTGATCAGTTGTCACGTGTCTCCATTGACTATTTTCGGTTAATCGCTGAATCTCAGCTACGCGATTACTAACAAAAACTTTTCAATGGCTAGGCTCTTTTTCTAACCACGCTAAGACAATTGTAGAATCTGTCCAATAAGTGATGTTAGAAATCTTAACACGTAATGTACATTTTATTCTGTCCATTAGTTGTGCTAATAAATATGCACCAGACAATTCAAGCTTCGGAATGGTTAAGTTAGAATTAAGAGGGGCTAACCGACTCTTAGCACAGATAAGATTTGAATGCATTCTACCCTTATCGTCACAAAAGACCAGGTAAATAGCTGCTCCGTAAGCTAACTGAGCGCTATCGCAGAAGCCATGAAGTTGTATCTTATCTGCTAGAGTAGAATGTAGTACGCATCTTGAAATCTTAATAGCACTGATACCCTTTATCTGCTTTAAAAAATCTAGCCAAGTTAAGGAAATAGAATCTGGTAAATTATCATCCCAATCTAGCTTATTATTCCAGATGTCCTGTAGAATAAGTTTAGCTCGGACAATGATTGGATTGACCAATCCTAAAGGGTCAAATAACTGGGCTACACCTGCCAACACAGTTCTTTTTGTGATGATAGATGGTTCAGTGTTCATCTGAAAAATATAACTTAGTGTAACATCTTTAGGATTCCAAAAAATACCTAAAGTTTTGATATCTCTGGCACCTTTATTTAAAAAAGGTTCTGAAGAATCGTTGATAGCTGATAAAAAGTCTGCATCATTTGACATCCATTTTCGCAGATTAAAACCAGAATTATGTAAGATTTGTGAAATATCATTTTTTAGCTGAATAGCTGATTGAAGGTCGTTACAACCGGTGATAAGATCATCCATATAGAAATCTTCTTTGATAATTTGTGAAATTTTAGGATTATTTTCCTGACATTTAAAACCAATCTCATTTAAAACACGTGTAGCAAGAAAGGAACTGCTGGTTAAACCATAAACAATAGTGTTTAATTCATAGTGCTTTATTTCTTGAGATTGATTATCACGCCAAAGTATGCGTTGAAAAGATCTATCTGATTTATCGACTAATACCATGCGAAACATTTTTTCAACATCAGCTGTTAAAATAATCGGATAAGTTCGCATGCGCAAAACTATGTCAAACAAATCACTTTGTACTTTGGGACCTGCTTTTAGAACCTGATTCAAACTAACACCAGAACTTGAAGAACAACTTCCATTGAATACTACTCTGGTCATAGTAGTTTCACTAGTGTCCTTAAAGACTGGGTGATGAGGAAGATAAAATGAGATCTTGTCATGATGATCAAGATTTGGATTAATTTGTGACATATGTCCCATCTCTTCATATTCTTTTAAAAAATTAGAATATTGTTTGCGAAGTTCTAAGTTTTTTGAAAGTCGTTTTTCTGTAGAAAAAAGGAATTTTTTGCATTTTGAAAAGAATGTATTAAGTTTTGATAATTATCCTTTAATGGTAATTTTACTATGTAACGTCCGGTACTGTCTTGTTTAGGATTTTGTCTAAAGTGTATTTTGCATTCTAGCTCCTCAGTAGTAAGCTTATTTTGATCACGCTGTACGTTTTCTATAGACCAGAAATCGCGTACGGTATCATGCAATGAATTGATGGAAAGATGACATAGAGAATTCAACTGAGAACTAGATTGCTTGAGTGTAGTGTGTAAAGGACCGGCTAAAAACCATCCTAGCTTGGAATTCTGTATGATAGGTTGATTTGCTCCTAGTTTGATTTGTTGACTTTCAAGCAAATTAAAAAATAAATTGGTTCCAAGCAAAATATCAATTTCTTGACATTCGTGGAATTGTGGATCTGCTGGTTGCAGGTTTGATGGAATTTTATCGATACCTAGCAAATTTTATCGATAACTAGCAAATGAATGTTCGTCTTAAATGAATGATCAGTTGACTGAAGCTCAGTCGAAATTGATTTATTGATTTTGATTGGTGCTTGGTTAATACCATTAACTGTCATATGAACTGGTTGAGATTTAATGTTCAGTCTATTGTATAGTTTAGTCGTACAAAGATTATTCATACTACCTGAATCTAACATGGCACGACATTTGATAGGTTTCCTATCCTTGTCTAATAATTCTATGATCGCTGTTGCAAGAAGAGGTTGACAAAACGCTTGTTTGCCATGAATCTCGCAGTATGCTGTCTGGCTGTTTTCAGGATATATGTCAGAATTATCCCGCAGTGTTTGTTTTTCATTTTCACAATGTACTTCTGGTGAAACTTCTTCATTTTCCTGTACAAATGCACAGGTATCTCTAAAATTAGCATCTGTTTGTGCGGGTTTGAATTTAGACTCATGGAGGATTGAATTATGACGCTGAGAACAGAATTTACAGTTTCTTGATGGACATAAGTTTAATTCATGGCATGTATGAAGACAGTTTGTGCAAATACCTCGCTTTTCTAGCTCACTTTTGCGAACCTTTATCGGTAAAGCCAACAATCGAAAACACTTGTAGGTAGAATGTGTGTTTAAGCGACAAAATGAGCAAGAGAAGTCTACATGGTCTATCTGTTTTATTTGTTCGTTATCTATGCCTACATGTGAGAATGATTTTTGTGTTTGCTGAATAGTGTTTTTTGAAAATGTTTGATTTATTGGTTTTGGTTTAAATGGTGTTGTAGTTGTATTAATGTTTTTGTTGTAAATTTTTGTATCAATGGTTTCTAGAATCGGAACTCTATTTTTAAGGAAATTCATAAAATCTGTATACTTGGGTCTTTCACTTTTATTTGTGATCTCCCATTCGCGTCTTGTAGTAATATCTAACTTACTTGTTAACCAATACAACAATATAGTGTCCCAATATTCTACCGGTTCTTTGAGATTTTCGAGCGCGCGAATATTCTGAGTACAATGATCAATGAACTTGCGCAATGATTGATATGACTCTTTTAGCAGAGCAGGATAATCAAAAAGATTTTTTAAATGCTTATGTGTTAATATTCTTTTATTCTCATACCTTTCTCGAAGAAGTGTTAATGCAATACTGTAGTTACTCTCCGTCACATTGAGTGATTTGAGAACCTCTGCTGCATCACCTTTTATACACTGTTTTAGCTGAAAAAATTTCTGAATTATCGGAATGTTTGGATCATCATCTACAATGGATTTAAATACCTGAAAAAAAGTTTCCCATTGTTCATGCTCTCCATAAAATGAAGGAGGAGTAATTTTGAACATATTATGATTCGGGACATGAACGACTGATGTGGATGGATTTTGCGGTAATGATTGTATTGTTGCCGGTGCAGATGTATTTGGCAACGATTGCAGAATTTTTTGTTTTTCGAATGCATTTTGATCAATAATGTCAAGTGCAATTCCACTAATTGCAAAATAAGCATTTTCGTAAGAATCACCCTCGGACTGTTGCGTGGGATCAAGCTGAGCTCTTCCTGTATTTTTTCAAATTGACCAAATGCCGTGTTTAATTTTTCCAATCTAATTTTTACTTCCGAAATTGATAGACTATCGCTGCTTGTACTTTATACATTAGTTCGGAATACAAAGTTCGATTATGGACAGAGTTCTTTGCTCTCGCAGTATATATAACCGCTACTCTTGGTATATTTTGACAACTTGTTTTTGATTATGACTGACATTGACTTTAGCAAAATAGATAAAAATATGTAATTTCATTTTACATTTTTCGTTTGTGGATGCAGTTATGCAGTTTTTCGTTATTTTTCGACTTTTTACCTTAATTTTTATGGTGTGTTTTGCTAAATTATGACCAATCGGTATTTTGCGCGTTTTGATGGGGGCGATCCATCGCTTAAGAAATTGAAAAGAAAACAATGTTGTGTTGGTGGGTGCGAAGACTATGTTAGCAAGCGCCATTGCCTTCCCAAACGAAGCCATTTGATGAGTGGCTAAAAATATTTCGCCCTAAAAACTGGCTAACTTTGACGAAAGACGAAATTTACGTTAAATATATAGTGTGTGATTTGAATCAGGACAGAGTTTAAAATGTTTAGTTTTAAACTTTAATATTTAGAAAACAAGCGCGGATCTAGGTCAAAATCAAGGGGGGAAGGGTTATAATCGACGATATATTTTTTTTAAACTTTTTTCAAGGGGGGAGGCGGTAATTTTCCTGTTTTCCCTTTAATTATTAACAAAAAGTGCGCATTTTTTATTCTAGGGGAGTAATTACCACGTTACCCCACCTCGAATCCGCGCTTGGAAAAACATAGTTTATTTCACTATATTTATATAGATCCGGCATAATGATCCCCCACATTAAAAACGCCATTATAATTGCTATTTAGATTTTTTTTTTACTAAAACTCTATTCTATACCATTGGTTCTTATTAAGTTTTGAAATTTACAGAATCCATGTGGCGGCCATTTTTTTCTCATTTCTGAAAGTTTCACTCGTACAGTCGCTTAGAAGCGATATACTTTACTTTAATTTAAAAAGCTTACGTAACATTTTTTTTTAACACCCAAATATAATATAACAATGTTTAATTTAAATACATTTGTACATCACATAGCTAAAAGGATCAGGCACACCTCTAATGGGATTTCTGTAGTCCGTCAAACTCCATGAAGTTTTGGTATGTTGTAGACTGAACCTTTCTTGTCAAAAGTTCTCAGGGGCCCAACTCAAATTAATGACCAGTTTTTGAAATACAGGGTGTTGAAAGTGATAATGTCCAAGAAGCATAAGTGATAATGTCCAAGAAGCATAATGGCTCTTTAGACGGCTTTAAAAAAAAAAAAAAGTAACCTTTTTTTTTATTGTTGCTAGTAGCCATTAATAAAAAAATTCTTTGATTGAGCATCCTTACTAATTGGTGTTTATAGAGTGTTTTTAGGCACATTGAGCGTTGACACAAAATAACTCATTCTTATCAGCGCGCAAAGTTTAAATTTAACACTCTGTATTTAATTGACGAGTAGAATGGATTTTTTGGTGTTAAAATTCAATTTGATAAAAACTTTTCAAAACACCATATAATAAGATGTAGCTTGATTGGAGAACGTTTGCATTGATGGCTATGAGCATCCGGTATACAATAAATTGAAAAGCCACCCTGTAGCTTAGAGACAATCTGCGCAAGCGTTATATTGTTTCAAATCCCCCTGTAAATGTTTAGTACGGAATACAAAGTTAGAGAGGCGCTGGTTTTTCCACGGCACCCCGGTATACTACGCCAATTGAGTAATAAAACTCCCACCGTGTAAGTGTCTGGTCTATCTCTGTCATTCGTCTATGATCTTACCCTACCCAAAAGAAAACCAAACCCAAAAAAAGACCAAACCTCACTGTACCCCACCTACAAAAAATACCTCACCAAACCCAAAAAAAAACAAAACTTTACCATATCTCCCCAAAAAAAAACTAAACCCCACTGAACCCAAAAATACCAACTCAGGACAAGATCAACCTCACTGTACCCCACCAGACCCAAGAAAACTCCACCGAACCCTACAAAACCTACCAAAACAGAATTCCATGAAACCCCACTAAACCCAAAATCCAGCATTTCCAAAAAATTCAAGTCAAAACTCGACTCGCAACACTGTAAACTACACACTTCTCACCTAAAAATTCGAGGTATTGACATATTAACCACAGGTATTTACATTTTATTAACAGGTATGAACATGTTATTGCCTAGGTATTTATAAGTATTGACACATATTAACTACATATTGACAAATATTGCATAGTATTGACCACTATTGACCTAGTATTGACCACTATTGACACAGTATTGACATGTATTAACCAGTGATTTGTACACCGATTAACAAGGTGAGAGACCCCTCGGCTAGAATGGTATCGGAACCGTCATGAATGCATTCTCATTTGCATAATTGACGTGTTGTTAAAACAACTTTGCGTTCGTTATTAATAAAATTTTAAATTGTTTGCTTTTGTGTGATGTTTACCACGAGGTTAAATAATGTAAAATAATTTTAAACTTGTTTCATAGTCGACCTTTTAATAAAGCCAATCAATAGATTCATGTCATACTAAGAAAAACGTATAAATATTCCAGGCAAAAAATATTGGTTACATTTTTACTACTGATAAAAAAAGATTTTTTTGTAATTCCGGTAGTTGGAGATAGCGACGCTCTAGCTGCGGGTTCTGGTACTATTCGGCGCGAAATTTTAAAATTACAGTATAACAACCTAATCCAAACCAAACTTAACCAAAACCCAACCAAACCATTCCTAGTCTAACAAGACCTTACTAAAGCAAAAAAAACCCAACAAGGCGCTGACTATGACGTAGCGGCTTAAAAAGTGCACGACGAGAGAAAATTTGATTCCGGAACGTACCACCATTCAAAGCTCCCTTCTTGTTACAAGAAAACTAACATATCTCGTTACATTGACTGAACATTATTATGGAAGTATTTACTATCTCTTTTTCAATTAATGTATTAGTAAGGGCGTCCGATAAACATAAAATATGAAATCGACGGACAAACAGTTGTCTACTCATTTTATTTACTAAACTCACACATTTTTATCATCCAGCTACCTATTCTCTCTTTTTAAATCAATGTATGGTTACGAGCGCATATCAATCTAAAACAGCCCAGTGGCGTATATAGAAAAAAGTTTCGGAGTGGGCCCGAGAAAGTTTTGGGGGTCGGGGGGGGGGGGGTTGGGGGTGGGTTGAAACCACATGAGGCCGTATTTTATGCTATTTCATGTTTGTATTCTTGAAATATGTGGAAAATATCTAAACAAAACTTAGCTTCGGGGAGGGCCGGGACCACCAGCCCCCACCCTTATATACTCCACTGGCCCTGGGATTATTTAGCCAATTTGTGACAATATGTCAATGACTTTCTTCCATTAGCGCTATGAGTTAGACAGCCTTAAGATATTCGCTGTACAGTAAAAAGAGATACAAATCAGTATGTTCGAAAATTACAATTGATGTCGAAGATGTACTTTTAAAGCTACGTCACGAATCAGTATGTTCGAAAATTACAATTGATGTCGAAGATCTACTTTTAAAGCTACGTCACGAGTCAGCGTCTTACTGACTGATATGTTATGATTATCTTGTTATCTGCCGCACCTTGTACAATAGTTGTAAGAAATTAATTTTTTATTTAATATACAAAAATCAATCATCATAGTCTAATAACGTTTAAGAATAGTCAAGGAGCGCTCGTGCTTTGTAAGAAAATTAACAGTACTTTTAACATGTCAGGTTTAAATTGACGGATCTTTTGTTATAAAATAATTAGTTTTTTGATTAGTTTTTATTGTTTTATAAGGCGGTCAGATATTCTTCGCAGTTTTTTTTACTTGAAAAACTATACCTATATATATACGTTCTTGGGTAAAATTTAAGGGTAACAAATATTTGTCACAACCCCCCTAACGCTTTAAACATATAATGTGATTTAATAAAACCGAAAAATATGTAAAATAAAATGGAAAATAGCGCGAAGTTTTGCCAAAAACTTATTTCCTTTTAAGAAATTTTAAGTGGACTATTCAAGATTAGTTTAACTTTTGAAAATTTGAAACATACTATTAAATAGGACATTTTATATAATCATTTTTAAATCGGATTTTAACCGAAATTTACCGAGTTAATTTGAAATGTAATCAGCGTGTAATATAGCGTAATTCGAGTAATTTCCCGTCCGAATCGTAATTAGCGTTGGTGTCATTTCTAATTTCGAACGGCTAAATCGCTTCGCTTTTGGCATCAGGTTGAAAGAATCACTTTATCCACGAGGATTCCAAATCGATATTAATGTAACTTTTTCATCCTAATCCAATATGAGGTTGTGAAGAGGACATATTAACCGAACCGAAGCTTACAGCGCGCTTGATTATTAGATTTAAGTAAATATATCACAACAAAAACATTTCATGTAAAGTACGCGAAAATGGTATTCCGTAAAAAGAATTGAGATAAAAGTGAGGCTGACCAAAAGTCCTCTCTAACGATGTATAACACGCTCCTTCTACATCAGTGGCGCACGTTTTATCGGCATTTAAATAATTGAGAGAGAGGTGTGGATAAAACAATATTTTCTTAATTTTCTTTAACTATATGTCCGGTTTTAAAACTTATTTTTAAAGCTGAAGAAATTTCCTTGCCAACGATGTATATCACTCCTCCCTCAAGGCAGCGGTGGATCTAGCATAGACGCACCAATAATGGTTAAATTTGGTATATATTCCATTTAAGACAACCATGTTGAAACAGTACTAATACACACACTGCGTTCAATGAGAGAAGCAACACACTTGATTTGAATATACAGAAAACTTCCCGAAAATATAACGAGGGGGAACCATCCGCCCACTCTTGGTGGGGGTGCCCTCCCCTACATTTTTTTTCGAAATTTTTTAATAATAATCCGAAAAGTATCAACTTTTTTAAAAATCTTCTACATATAGTTATTGGAGCAGATATAATTTTCTATCCAGCAATGTGTGGCCCCCCCTGGAAGCAGCGGCAGTTTTTGTATTTTCTTGTGGTATTTTTATCCAAGTTATTTTTAGTCGAAAAAATGTCCTTTTCAACAATGTACAACACTCCCTCCTCAAAGCAGCAAAATTAAGGAGAAAATCTCCAGAAAGATATTATTACAATTTTTAGTACGTCCATGCAAAATGCACCGCTGCTTTGCGGGGGAAGTGTTATTTATCGTTGAAAAGGAAATGTTTCGGCTCTAAAAATAAACTGGATAAAAAATACCACAAAAAAATACAAAAATTTCAATTTTAAAAATTTCTTTCTTTCTTTCTTTCCTATGGAACGTGCACCCCTGCTTTCAGAGGGGGCCAAAAACATTGCTGTAAAGAAAATTTTGTCTGTTCCAAAAATGGTTTCTAGAAGATTTTTAAAAAATTGGACATTTTTCGGTTTATTAGAAAAAATGTTAAAAATATATTTCACGGGAACCAAGAGTGGGCGGGTGGATCCCCCTCGTTATATATATGTATTGGGGGATATTCATACCAAGTGTGCTGCTTCTCTCATTGAAAGCAGTATGTGTATTAGTAATGTTCCAACATGGTTGTCTTAAATTAAAATTCAAGTGAATATCAAATTTGACCATTCTTCTGGCGTCTATGCAAGATCTACTGCTGCGTTGAAAGGGGAGTGATGTACATCATTGGAAACTTTAGCTTTTAAAATTAGTTTTAAAACCAGACATGTGGGACAGTAAAATTTAAGAAAATTAAAAAAATATAGTTTTTTCCACACCGCTCATTTATTTAAATGCCTAGAAAAGGTTACTGATGTAAGGGAGGCTTGCTATAAATCGTCAAAGAGGACTGTTTATCAGCTTCAATAATTGTTACTTAGTTGTTTTTTGCAAAGTTAAAAGTTTGCAAATAATTGGGAAAATACTGTAAGAGAGCACTTTTGAGGGGGGTGAGAGGGGGGATGCCCCCACCCCGCTTTTAAGAAGTTCAACTAGAAACAGTCAGTTTTAAGTTATTACTAACCAAAAATATGTTTTTACTCACTCATTATTATTTACTGAGTTACAAAATTAATGTCCAACATGTTTGTTTGATTTAACGATTTCTACAAACACATTTATTTTTTTTTCAAAGCTGCTATTTAAAAAAATATACTACTACTATGTCGGTTTAGAACATTTTTCTACGTTGTCCGACGCCTATTCTCCACCTCCTTCGACCCTGACAATCATCTTCTGTCAGATTTTTTTGACTCATTGATCTTTAAATTGAGTGTTGCCATTCTAGTTTAGGACGTCCTCCTTTTCTGCGCCCTATTGGTTACCATTCTAGGACCTGCTTTGTACCGTACCATATTAGTTGCCTCTTAGTGATGTCATCCGTTATGCTTCCCTCGATTCCCATTCTTTCTTTTATGATCTCATTTCTTATGTGATCCATTCTAGATATTCTCATTGATCTTCTTATTGCATCCATTTCGACACTTTTCATTTTTATTTTGTATTTTTCTGTTAAGTCTCTATTCCATACAACAGCGTGCTTTTCACCATTGTTTCATATATGTTAAACTTTACATTATTTTTTATCTCTCTGCTCCATAAAATACTGTTAACCTTTTTTGCTTTTACTATTCTTTTTTCCAATTCTTTACAGTCTGTTCCTGTCTTATCAAATGTGACACCCAAGTATACATACTCATTGCATGGAGATATTGTTTGTCAATTTTGTAGTAACTCACTGGATTCGTTTCCAATACATAAGTACTGTGTCTTGTCGACGTTCACTGTTAATCCCCACTTTTGGTATTCTTCTGTTAACTTTCTCATCATATACTCCATGTCTTCTTTATCATTAGCCACAATTACTTGGTCGTCAGCAAACTGTAGTGTGTATATGGTCGAGGGGTGGCTCGATCGCCGATTTTTGTACACCAAAAGGAAATACCTACAGTATAATACCTACGGTATTTCCCAGTATTTCCTCAAATTTCAATGGTATTTCCTAGTATTTCCCAAGCAATGGAATTTCCTAGTATTTCCCCCCTAGTATTTTCAATTATATTTCCTAGTATATTTCCCAGTACTTCCCAAGTATTTTCTGCTATTTCTCCTAACCTGTACACCAAAAGGAAATACCGAGCCACCCCTCGTATATGGTACATCGGTCGTTAAGTTATATTCCCATGCCGTGCACTTTGCGTTTCCAGTTTTTTAGAGCTACTGCGATATATATTTTAAAAAGAGTTGGAGAGATACAACATCCCTGTCTTAAGCCTTTTGTTACCAGGAATTCTTTTAAAAGTCGATTTTCAATTTCAATTTTAGATTTTGACCCTTTGTATAGTTCTTCTATCGCTTTTATGTATGTAAAATTGATATTAGTTTGCTCTAACACTGTCCATAGTTTTTCTACTGGAACGGTATCATATGCTTTTTGTAGGTCCACAAAGGTAAAATGAGTCTCTATATTTCTGGCGCTCCTTTTCTCAATTACTTGTTTAAGACAAAAAATATTATCACTACAAGGTCTGCCTGCACGAAACCCACTTTGCTCTTCTTCTTCTTGTTCATCTACTAGATCCAGAATCTACTTAGATTACTGGTTACTGAAATTCCTCTGTAATTGTTACAATCCAGCTTGTTTCCTTTTTTATGCATTGATTGATAATATATGTGAGATTTTCGAGTAGTTTCTCTCATCCATATTTGATCATTTCAGCATATATTCCCCAGGTCCGCTAGCTTTTCTGGATTTAAGCTTTTTAATATTATTCTTTATCATTTCTTTTTCGATGATTACTTCCTCTCCATGTACTTCTATGTCTCCTCAGAGAGGCTGCCAGATATTCGGGTCTTGTCTCCTGCAGCAGTCCCTTGTAGTGTTCTGTCCATTGTTCTGGTTTAGGTATCTGGATTTTTACATTTTTTTGTTCGGTTTTTTACTGTAGAAATGAATTTCCATACTTCAGAACTCTGCCTACCTCCTACGTGTGTATTTATGTCGTGGCACTTGCGCCCGAACATTTAATTTTTTTCTGTGCGTATCAAATTTCTTAGCTGTCTTCTGGTTTCGCTGTAGATTTCTAGGTCTCTTTGCTCTTTAGTACTGAGCCATTTCAAGTATGTGCGTTTTTTCTCTTTGACAATTTCCTGTATTTTGTCCGTCCACCACATCTTCCTGTTATTTCTATTATCTTGCTATCCAACAGCTTCGTTGCTTGCTTCCTTCAAGCTTTTTATTAGGTTGTATATATCTCTTCAAATGAGTGATTTGTGTTTATTAATTTTTCATCTAATCGGTTCTGATACAATCTTTGAGTACTTTCGATTTCTAGACTTCTAAAGTTGTATTTTTGATTATCTTCGATGCATTCTAGGTTTTCATTTTTTCTAATACTTTCGTCCTTATTTGTTTTTCTTAAAGGGAATAATATTTTTGCTTTTACCAGATGGTGGTCAGATCCACAGGTAACACCACGAAGTGCTCGCACATCATACCATTTTAATTGAGAGTGTTGTCCACCTATAGCATAATCAATTATTGATTTAAGATTTCTTGTTGGCTGAATCCAGGTATATCGAATATCCTAATATTTAAAAAAACCATTATTTATTTTTAGGTTGTGGCTATCACACAATTGCATCAGTCTTAAGCCATTATCATTTGTTACTCCTCACTTTGCTCTGGGTTTGCCTACTAGTTCGGCTATTAAAATCGCCAAGCATAATGATTTCTCTGGTATTACCGATTTTTGTGATAGTCTCATCAAGTTGGTCAAAAAACATTTGTTTTGTAGCTACTCTTACGTCATCTGATGGTGCGTAGGCTGCTATTATGCTTATATTATGTCCAAGCATCTTCATGTTCACTCGAAGTATGTTTTCAGTTCATATAGGTGATCCGAGCTAATTATTACTTATTTTACATTACATTATATTACACTACAAATTTAGTATTTATGTGCGTTGAATTTTGTTCTTGAGAGTAAATATTTTTTTGATTGATATTCTATGTAATTTAATCTTTGGATTCTGCTAGCCAAAGTAATTAAATTTTATGTTATAAACTTTCCTTCAATTTTAAGCCAATTTTATATTGAGGAAAGAGGGAAAATATTTTATTTTTAGTAAACAGGGTTGTATCGTTAACTTTCCGCAGTATGTTTGGAGAGAGAATTTTAACTTTCATAGCATACATCTAATATGGGCACTTGTTTACTGAGGTCGGATCCTAAAAAGGTTTATTTTAAATACTTATTTGCAAACTTTTAAAACTTAAAAATCGGTGAGGAATTTAGGAAAAGTTTAATAAAGATTAGTTTGCTTTTGATGAGATATTATATGAAACTTGTGTACGCGTGCATAAGGCTTCTTTTATTTAGAGAAGTCTGTCGTCTTCAAAAAATACAGTCAGATTTGCCAATTTCGTCTTTCTATGCCTGTGCTTAAATAGGTGGGCGCGGACGTGACGTATTTTTCTATCTAGCATACATGATCGCCAACCGACTCATGCCGAGCGTTGGATTCTAAACACCATTAGAGATGGAACGAGAACTGTACAACAGCACAAGGTTATTGCCAACAGAAACAAAATGACAGTAAACATAAGCAAACCAAAAAAACATTACCAAACCCATGGCCTTGGTGATTCAATAGGTGCGCATTCGCATTTCAATCAAATTCGATTCCCATACCTGCTAATACAAACTCGAACGTACTATCCGTTTGTGAATACAGTCTATCTTGGGCGGAGTTTGGGCATCAACGAAGTTGGCAAAGTTGATAATCAATACAAGGCCGTGGTCCGGAAGTCACGTTAAGTAGTTCGACAAAAGAGTATCAAGCAAAATTAAATCCTCCTTGAGAAGAAGAAAATTGCCTACCGTGGAGGTGCTTGACGAGCCGGCCCGTTGGGTCTTCATTTAGTATGAATGTGAGAGTGAATGAGCTATAATTGTCCCGGGCACCAAGTAACTTCGAGTCAGATTATCTTGGTGTCCACAGAATTGAGCTGGAAAATTATCTGCGATGAGCGGACAGTAAGTAAAAACGAGACAAAACGAAACCTAACCAAACCTAAACTTTGGCTCATATAGCCATATAGAGGTGCAAACGGTGCGATTTATCATACTGAGGGGCAGACGGAGCTGAAATAAATTGGTTTAGTACGCAATATTCAGGGTCTGTGGTATGATTAACTTGCATGTGCGAGTTCCGAGGTTCATGCCTATCATACAAAATAAATGCCGTTAGATCATATTAGTTGTCTCCGAATATTGCGTACTAGATGAATTTATTCCAGCGCCATGTGCCCCTCAATATGGTAAAGCTTGCCGGTGGCCCCTCTATATGGGTTCTTTACTCAATGACCTAAAGTAGTTAGTTTTTGATAATGTGCGCTGTTTAGCGCTAGTGATTTGCGATTGCAGTTGGGGTTTAGAACCCGCGTTCGATTTGCGATTAAGTATGCTGGATGGAAAAATGCGGCCGGCACACAGTGCGGACTCCTGTGGGCAATAATCGAAAAAATCATAACCTATTTTTTCGTCATACTTGCGAAAGTGCACAAAATTTTTAGTTAAAGTCGTTATTTTAAAACAGGTACAAAAAAATCCCATAAAATTCCTATCAAAAAATTAATTTTACTGGTTCTGCATTTAAATATAAAAAATATTTTCTTTAAGTATTACAGTGATGTACATTTACGCTATGTGTTTAAATAAAATTTTGTTAAATTGACGTCTCGCTTTTAAGATAATTTAATTAAAACTGTTAGGCTTATTTAAAATATTTTTTAAATTTTATTAAGGTTATAAAAATTTGCAAAGATTTGCAAGGTCTGACATATATCCTAATTATTAGTCCAATGAATTGGTAAAAAGGTAGCATAAATATTTTTTGCTATTGGCTGCTACAAAGGGTGCTGTATTTTTTTAAATAAAATATTTCAATCCTAATAATTTGTAATACATTGGTTGCCACCCCGGTTGAGAGGCCTCACGTCTTCTAACCAGCCTTGTCGCCATTTGGACAAATATAAAATTGTGACAGCTCTCATCAACGTCAAAAATGGCGGCAGCAAGGTGTCAAAAATGGCACTTAATCTGGAGAGGATATGAGGCTTATTATTCGGTGATGGCGAGTGGTTATATAGGTAATAATACATTTTAAAAAAAATCCCAAAATATTTATGTTACTAAGTCACCTTATACTACTGTGAGCAAAATGGAAAATTAAATATTTTAGAATCGCATATCGTATTGGCCGTTTTTTGTCGATGGGAACGCACAAAAACAATAATTTGAGGTAGTCAATAAAATTATAAAAGTTTTGCTATCAGTCAGTCAGAAAATATATATGCCGAAAATTATTCGGGTGTTTGTGTGTGCGAATATAAAATAGTTTTTTTGCACTTTAAAGATCAAAAGTGCGCTTTTTATCACAAATTTTAGGGATAAAGTATCACTTTTTAAAAATCCCGTGGATAAAAAGTGACGTTCAAAGATAAAAAGTAAAACGGGAAGTCTGTTTTTCTTGCAAAATAATTTTAATAAAAACGGGGCCCAAAAGTGACTAAAGTATCTTTTGAGCACTCGGCGAACTGTAGCTACATACAATTTTTTCTTCTCGGGATAAAAGTGCCACTTCAGTCCCTAAGAATATAATATGGCCTCTCACGAAAATTTGAAAGTGTTAAATCTTTTCAAAAAAATTCAACCCTTGTTGGGTTTAGAAGAATCTTCTGATAATAATAAGCAAACTCTAAATAAGGTATAATTAAATTTTTGCAAAAGTCTCAGTCTCTAATCGAAGCTATCGGGACGAATAAAAGAATAAAAATTTATTGTCAAAACCGTTCATTAAAAATTCAACCCTTGTTGGGTTTCGAAGAATGTTCTGACAAAAATAACCAAACTCTAAATAAGGTAAGTATCATTAAATTTTTGCAAAAGTCTCAGTCTCAAATGGAAGCTATCGGGACGAATCAAAATTTATTTTCAAAACCGTTATTTCGAATGGTTAAATAAAGATATTATATCTGAGAATTTTTTTTATAAAACGGATTCAGAAAAATCAAAAAATACAGATTCGGAAACAGAGAGATATATAATATATATATATATTGATGATATATATATTGATGCACTCGGCGTTATCACCTCGGCATTAAGGATATGACGAACTGACCTCACCTATTTCTAGTGGTGTTAGACCATATATAGGTATATATATGACATGAGGGGAAGTTCCTTTACCAGAATTTCAAAAGAGGGGTAAATAATTTTTTTTCAAATATGTGATAAATACGTGGAATACGTTCGGACCTCAGACCGATATACAACCTTTGGATATGTGCTATTTCCTGACACCTCAGGCACTGTTGCCAGTTTTATTAAGGTGATAATGTATGGCGTAAGTCTATAAGCAACAATAGCTTTATCTAACTAAATTTAAATATTAAATATAAGGTAACAACGTTTTACTTTTATTTAGGGACACTTTAGGAAATATTACCACTTTAAAAGGTTGCAAAAGTTTGTAAGAAAAGATTAATGGTGACAACGTACTGTCTTTATATAAAAACCCGAACATTTATACTTTCATTATAGAAAAACTTGCTGTTATTTTTTTTGGAAAACACATTTTGAGGTTTTGTGATCTCAGAAAAGTTGCATAGCTTGAAAGTCCTAAATACAATTTTTGTTGAAAAATGGTTTACTTACTGTCAAAAATTCTACACATAGATCCGATAAACATTAAAAGGAAATTGTCAAAAATACACTCTATGGAATGCAAAAAAAAATAATATATTATCATAATTTATATATTTTTGGGTTTGCAATGTTTATGACATGATTGATATGACAGAATTTTTTTAAAAATTATTTAGCCGCAACAATAAATTTAATAAAAAAGAAATTGTGATAATTAGTTAAGCAGTTTAAAACAGGATAACCATAGACAGGAATGATGTGTTTGCCCATGCCACAGCCCAACGCGAATATTATTAATCTAATAATAACCACCAGCAATCACAAGGCTCAAATGTTGACGTGATGTCAGAATTTGTAAATGACATTCTTTATCAAAAAAGTTTCACGGGCGAATCCTCAGAGGTAAAGTAGCTTGAGGACGCGTTTCGGCTCCCAGAAGACAGCCTAAGCCCTGGATTTTTTTAAATTTGGAGGAATTTCACGAGGTAAAAAGTCTTAACAAAAAAGTTTTACGGGCAAGTCCTTAGAAGTAAAGGTAGTTCGGGGAAGCGTTTCGGCCTCATTAGGCCTCATTCAGCCCGAGCATAACCATAAAATGAAATGATCATGTCGGTATCTGAAAAAGAAATAGAAAATATGGTGTTTACTGAGGAGAGACCAACTGTCAATTTGCAACTTTTACATTATTTATTATTTAATTTGCAAGTAAGTCACATCAAAATTATAATATCTTTATGTCCAATTTAGCACTGTGACTAAGAGTCGTTTGCAGCCGTAATAGCCAAGTTTACAAAAACATTTCCAAACTAGTGAAAATCTTTCATTTTAAAATTTGTATTGGAGAACTTGGTTTTACTTTTATCTCAATTCTTTTAACGGAATACCACTCTCGCGTACTTGGCTTCTTTTACATGAAATGTTTTTGTTATGATTTCACTCCTTTTTTAAAGGATTTGGATAATATTTAAGTTTTAAAGTAGTAAAATTGAACAAGTTTCCCAACTTGTTTTTATTTTTGTAAATAATTATATTCTCTAATTTTCACTTAAAATTAGAGTAGCTATCTCTCTTAGTTTTTAAATATTTTTGGGTTACATTTTCTACGGTTACAAGCGTTTTTAGAATATTATTTTGATTTACTTTACGCTATATCTTTCCATATTTTAAATTTAAACTTCGCGCGCTTCTTCCAGCAATGAAGGATTTGAGATAAGCGGCTAAATTCGGCCTAGCAGACGAAAACGCCGATTGTCTGCGAGAACAACTCAACCACGCGCCACGGGCAAGGAAAGTCACCGCACCGCTATTATTTTATATTAAACTTGTGGAAACTATTAATTTTACGCTTTAGTTTATTAGATATTAGTGTTTGGAACATTGTGAACTATAGAACAATGGAGAGTCTGGTACTTCGCGTATAATCGGGCTGGCCAGCCAAGTAGCTACAAAAGACATCGAATGGTAAGTCGTTTCTTGATAATTTTTCATTGCTTCGCTATTTTTAGTATTTAAGTTTTTAGGCTCTTTTTTCCCTGTTGGAGCCCTGTGGAAAGATACAGTCCCTCTTAACTCCCCCACGTTTTTCTCGAGCTATCTCGAGTGGTCCTTCGGTATATTTTATTTTCTACAGAAGGCCTAACCTCACCATTTGGTCCTTCGAGCCTGATCACAGGACCCCGGGAAAAATTAAAGTCTAAATCGCATTTTGTTAAAAATAAAATTTTTAATAAATACGCATGACCTTGATCTTTTGCTATGCTAGCAGTAAAAATAACAAGTAAAAAAGTACCGAACGCGCATTGTTTTCGCGCATTTCCTACCTCTTTTTGGCTTGGCGTCGACTGCACGTAGGAAAAGATTCCAACACCACGATATTAGAGAGGTAAATGAGACTTGTTTACATTTTTTATCGCCTATTTTCTTTTCTTTTTAAACGCTTTTAATTTTTAAATATTAAAAATTTCAGAAACTAATCGTTCACCTGTTTTAACGGAGTTTTTTCAAAACATTACAATGAGTACGCAACTTAAGAAGTTAGAAGCACTCCGTAATGTGCAACATAATCGCATTAATACTCTTCATAACTTAGCTAATGCTTGCCTAACGGATGATACAAAAAAACCGTGTTTACAGGTTCGACTTATCGACCTTGATGAAATGAAAGAATCATTTTTTATTTATCAAAATCAAATAATAGAGGCTTATTCGGCAAGTCCGGAGAGACTGGAAGAAGAAAATGAACGCCTTACTGAGTTTGACGACAGCTTCTATGATATTAAAAGAATTCAAAAACAACTATTTGAGGTGAAAATTGAAGCTCCTCAACCTCAAAACTTAACGCAAATTTCAAATTCGTCTGATCCAGACCGCTTTATGGCGTCTTTAATGGCAAGACTGCGCATTGTCGAATTTCATGGCGACATCACTAAGTTTCCAACCTTTCTAGATATGTACAATAGTTCTGTACACAATAATCCTAGTATTCCTACAAACGCTAAATTTAATTTGTTACTGTCCTACCTAAAAGGACCGCCTTTAAACGTAGTTAAACATTTACAAATAACCGACGCTAATTATATAATCGCTTACAATACGCTTCTAAAACGCTATCATAACCCCCGCTTATCGGCTCAAACTTATTGGCGCTCCGTGTATAATTTTCCCGCTCTCAAAGACGACAATCCAGAAACGCTGCGCACGCTGCTTGATGTTTTTTCAGAAAACATTGAGGCTTTAAAAACTCTAAATTACGACACTGATCAATGGTGTTTTCCGCTCGCCAACATTTTACTAGATAAATTGCCTGAGGTACTACTTTCGCGCTTTGAACTAGCTAATTCTAGGTCTAATGAAATGCCCAAATATCAAGAAATTTATAATTTCCTTGAAACTCAATGTAATTCGCTTTATTCGCTACAATCTAAAAATAGATTTAAAAATAATAAACAGTTTTATAAAAATAACGCCTCGCCTTATTATACAAAAACGCTACTTGGTACGGAAAATACTCATTCTAAAGATAGATGCGCTTTTTGTGATTCTAACACACATTCAATATATTTATGTCACGCATTTAAAGGTAAATCTGCCTACGAACGCTATGCTTACGCTAAAAATAAAAAACTATGTTTAAATTGTTTAAGCTCAATACATTTAACAAATTCTTGTCAAAGTCTACGCTCATGTCGCTATTGCCCTGGTAATCAAAGACATCACTCATTAATTCATTTTGAGCGAAATTTTAATTACTCTAGTTCCCAAAATCAAAATAGATCACATTTTGATGCTAACGTGAATTTCTCACAAAATCTCTCTAATATTTCTCCCAACGCATCTCCAAGTAGTGCACCACGTGGTTACTTGGCCAGCCAGCAAAGTTTTAGATCCCCGGCTACTGGTTGTCCGCTTCAAAATTACTCTACTCAAAAGTGCCTTTACGCTATATCTTTCCATATTTTAAATTTAAACTTCGCGCGCTTCTTCCAGCAATGAAGGATTTGAGATAAGCGGCTAAATTCGGCCTAGCAGACGAAAACGCCGATTGTCTGCGAGAACAACTCAACCACGCGCCACGGGCAAGGAAAGTCACCGCACCGCTATTATTTTATATTAAACTTGTGGAAACTATTAATTTTACGCTTTAGTTTATTAGATATTAGTGTTTGGAACATTGTGAACTATAGAACAATGGAGAGTCTGGTACTTCGCGTATAATCGGGCTGGCCAGCCAAGTAGCTACAAAAGACATCGAATGGTAAGTCGTTTCTTGATAATTTTTCATTGCTTCGCTATTTTTAGTATTTAAGTTTTTAGGCTCTTTTTTCCCTGTTGGAGCCCTGTGGAAAGATACAGTCCCTCTTAACTCCCCCACGTTTTTCTCGAGCTATCTCGAGTGGTCCTTCGGTATATTTTATTTTCTACAGAAGGCCTAACCTCACCAAAAATATTAGGAATATTATTCAAAAGTATTGCAATGCCTTATTAAAAATTTTGAGGTATTTTTATATTTTCCTATGGTTTTATCATAGTTCCTATCAGCCTTCTAAAGCTCAGCTCTCTAGTGTTCCTCGAAATAATCAATGCTAATTTTACATAACTTTACATTTATAGAGGAGGAAAGTAAATTAAAATTTTGGTGTTTTTAAATTTTTTACTATACTTAGTTTTATCATAGTTCCTATCAGTCTTCCAAAGCTCAGCCTTCTAGCGTTTCTGGAAGAGGAGAATGTTACTTTTACATAACTTTACATTTAAAGGGGAAGGAAGTTAATTATAATTTGGGGTTTTTTAATTTTATTTTATAATTTTATCATAGTTCCTATCGGCCTTCCGAAGCTCAGCTCTTTAGCGTATCTGGAAGTGGGCAATGTTACTTTTACATAACTTTATATTTATAGCGTAGGGAGGTAAATTAAAATTTTGGGGTTTTTAAGCTTTTTCCTATAGTTTTGTCATATTTCCTATCAGTCTGCCATAGCTCAGCTCTCTAGCGCCTCTGGAAGTGGGCAGTGTTACTTTTACATAACTTTACATGTATGGGGGAGAGGACTGAATTAGAATTTTCGGGTTTTTTGACTGATTACATAATTCTTTATGTCAAAAACAAATTATAAAACGTCAATAAACATTAAATTATCCAAAAATTACAACAGGTGTGACACATGCAAATAACATAATAAGGTCTCGTCTCAACACATAATACACAAACAAAACTATTTTTTAAATATCTGCAAAACTAAGTAAAATTTTGACTTGCGGATTTCAATATCTTAAGTGAATATCGCTTGAAAACTTCAAGTAAAAATATTAATGGGTTTGTATCTGAATTTTTTAAGAAATTTAAGTTTTTTGGCTTTCATCGAAATTTTTTTAATTTAAACAAAAAAAAAGAATATTTGCATTTTTTAGGGTTTTCTTAATAAGTCAAATAAATAATATGAGTTCGTTTAGTTACCACGTAGAAGTAATTATTTTTTAAATAAAAAGTGATATTTTCATTCTATTCAAGTGGGGAAGTGAGAAAGAGGTACAAGTGAGAGGTCCAAATTATGCAGAATTTTTCAAGGATTACGAACATTTGTGTATGTTTATCATAGAGTTTTGTCAAAAAATTCCATTTTTATAGTTGGAGGTGTTATTACTGCCCCCTAGCCGGGAGCTACAGGAACAAATATATTTTAGGTAAATTCACAACGCCCGATTTTGTTATATAAAAATTCTTCCTGAAGTCGTAGCTGTACTAGTATCTGAGATAATTCCGGCTGCCATGCTTAATGGGACAACCTGTATATTTTTTACTAATGTATATCTGACAATGTTTCCAATTTCCAATTACACACCAGAGGCGTCCGGAAAAGGCGACAATTTTTTAGGATTACAAATATTCCCAATGTAAGGACGCCGGTTGAGAGTAACTGTCAATTAAAGCCGTTTTAGTTATAGATTTTTAAAATTATAATTTAAATTCCTACAATAAAGTTTTAAACACATTTGATGTAGAAAGCTTATTTTTTGAGAAAATCATATGAAACCTAATAATTTCGGTTTATTATAAAAATATCCTTAATTTGCGTACCGATTAAATTAAAAAAATATTTTATAAAAAAATGTTTTCAATATTGTCCTCTTAAATGATTTTTTAGAAAACTGAATCATAACAAAAACATTTCATGTAAAAAAAGCCAAGTACGCGAAAGTGGTATTCCGTAAAAAGAACTGAGATAAAAGTAAAGCCAAGTTCTCCAATACAAATTTCAAAATGAATAGTTCTTACTAGTTTAGAAATGTTTTTTTAAACTTTGCTTTTCCAGCCAAACTTCTTTACATTCAATTTAGCACTGTGCCTAAGAGTCATTTGCAGCCGTAATAGCCAAGTTTAGAAAAACATTTCGAAACTAGTAAGAACCATTTATTTTAAAATATGTATTGGAGATCTTGGCTTTACATTTATCTCAATTCTTTTTAGGGAATACCACTTTCGCGTACTTGGCTTTTTTTACACGAAATGTTTTTGTTATGATCTCACTGCTTGTTTAAAGGATTTGGATAATATTGAAGTTTTAAAGTAGTAAAATATGCGGGATATTGTTCAAAAGTTTTGTTGAAATGCATATTAAAAATGTTGAGGTTTTTTATATTTTTCTATGGTTTTATCATAGTTCCTATCAGCCTTCTAAAGCTCAGCTCACTAGTGTCCCTGGAAGTAGGCAAAGTTAATTTTACATAACTTTACATTTATAGGGGAGGAAAGTAAATTAAAATTTTGGTGTTTTTAAATTTTTTCCTATAGTCTTCTAAAGCTCTGCTCTCTAGCGTTTCTAGAAGTGGACAATGCTAATTTACATAACTTTACATTTATAGGGGAGGGAAGTTAATTATACTTTGGGGTATTTTAATTTTCTTTTATAGTTTTATCATAGTTCCCATCAGCCTTTCAAAGCTCAGCTCTCGAGCGTTTCTGGAAGTGGGCAATGTTACTTTTACACACTTTTACATTTATAGGACAGGGAAGTAAATTAGAATTTTGGGGTGTTTTAATTTTGTTCTATAGTCTTATCATAGTTACTATCGGCGTTCCAAAGCTCAGCTCTCTAGCGTGTCCGGAAGTGGGCAATGTTACTTTTACATTACTTTACATTTATAGGGGACAAAAGTAAATTATAATTTTGAGGTTTTTAATTTTTTTTCTATAGTTTTATCATAGTTCCTATCAGTCTGCCATTTTTGGAAGTGGGCAATGTTACTTTTACAAAACTTTGTGGGGGAGGGGAGTAAATTAGAATTTTGGGGTTTTTTATTTTTTCCAGGGGTTTGGTCATAATTTCTATAAGTCTGCCAAATTTCAGCTTTGTAGCATGTCTAGAAGTACAGTAGAATAGTGATGATCTATACATGAGTGAGCGAGTGAGTGGCAATTTCGACGTTTTTTGAAATTTCGTAACTATTTTACTACTTTATGGAATTCCATGAAACTTGGGGGGGTTTAAGATTCGTAGCTCATTCCAAAGTAGAGTTTTAGATAGGTCAAATATCGGCTGAAATGTTTCAAGAAAAGATGGTATATACGGCGCGCGAACCTAATAAACGAAACCTATAAAAATAATACAGGTTTTTTTTCTGATTTTTAAAAATAGCCCATGAAGTCTTAGGTACTTAGTTTTTAGAAAATTAGATAAAACCTAATTATTTCAGTTTATTTTGCATATAATATAGAAATACATATATGTGGGTAGACCTAAAACCTTATGGTTTGTATCTTACCAAGAATATTACCCATGCAACTGATTAATAATTTTTGTAGAATATTTATATATCTTTATTTCATGTCATTTCAATCATTCTAAAAAATGAGTAACTTTTAATTTAAAGGCCACCAAAAAAACAAATTGGACAAATTCCAAAATGAAAAAATGGTTAATATCATAACTCGAACCTTGTTTTTAGTCTAACAAAAAACACAATTTAGCATTTTCGTATAAAATTTTGTTGGCTATAATTTTTGTTTCAAACTTTGTACAAAAACCAAGTTATTTAAAACAAAGAGAATTCGTGCGCCATTTTTTTTAAAAACCGGCGAGAGCAGGCATCGCTCTATAATTGTGCTATTCTTCGGACCTTTTGCACCAAAACGTCATATTATATGGTTAAACTACTTAACTAATTTCAAGTCTTGTCCATAGGAAAGTGTCTGAATAGCTGTCGCAAAAATTTATTATATTACAAAATCAATCAAGTCAAGTTAAATAGAACCGTTAAAAACTACCAGCCAGAATAAGCAAAAAAATGTAAGGAGGCTAGCAAAATTAGTCAATTTATTTCAATAAGATAAAAAATACAATAATAATCCTTTATAAAGCCCCTCTTAAAATATCAGACCCAGGCACTCGTTTCTGAGAATTCTATTAGATATTCCAAGGGTAAAAAAAGCAGGTACAAATTACATATAACAAAGAAACCCGTAGCGTCTAAAATCTAATCTGCAATGTTGCGACGCGGTTTTAATACGCAGAATACGTTTTATACCACCGAGGTGACTCAGTGGACCGTTTAGTTACAGTAAAAGCGACGCTAGCGCCACCGTAAACTACACGGCCAAAAAGTAGCTATATATACCATTTTGTGACCTCAGAACAAAATTTTGCACACAGCTTGCTGAGTGTGTTAGGAATCGTCCCTGAAATTTTTATTGAAAAACGTTGTCACCTCAAAAAAGTGAGGTACAAAAGTTATATATGAGGTGACACCGTAGTTTATATACTTTGTTTTGAGGTGGCTAAGTACCCTTTATCAATATATATATATATATATATATATATATATATATATATATATATATATATATATATATATATTAAACAGTTGGATTAGATCTTTTTTATCAGAAAGAAGTATTTGTGTTAGAGTGGAAACACTATATCCTCTCAGTTAAATGTAAAATATGGGGTTCCACAGGGAAGCGTAATTTCTCCTCTGCTTTTCCTCTTTTTTATCAATGATCTGGGAGACAATATACATGAAAGGGATAATGCTAGCATCGAACTCTTCCAGTTAGTAGATGATTCCACCATTACCGTTTCAGCAGACACCATGCAAGAGTTGGAGGATGCTTGCAACGAGGTTCTCAAATCATTTTCTTGCTGGTGTATCAAAAACAAAGTTGATCTGAATTCATCATAAACCCATTTTATTGCTTTTCATAAAAGGAAAAATATCCGAAATATTAAACTTTATTTAAATAATATTGAAATAGAAAGACTTGAGTCATGTATCTTTCTCTGACTGCGTCTTGATGAGAAATTGATCTGGTTAAATCATGTTGACTTTGTGACCTCGAAACTTAAATCAGCTTCGTATGCCATCTTTAATTTAAAAAACTTACTAAGCCCAAAACAACTTTTAAAAGTTTATTACGCTATGTCATTCTCGCACATAAAATATATGATTATATTCTGGGGTCAGTGCTCAATGGAGAATTTGAACAGAGTTTTTGTTATGCAAAAACGCATGGTTAGATGTACGGCTGCAATCCCTTAGAGTCATGCAGGCCACTTTTCAGGAATCATAATATATTAACTGTTCCCAGCGTGCTTTTGTATGAATCTATTGTTTTTTGTAGACAGTATTCTCACAAGTTTCCAACGTCCAACCATCACCACTATAATACTCGTTCAAGGAATAACATTAGCCTTCCAAATTTTAATCTGGAGCTTTATAGAAAGAGTCCACATAGTTTTTGTGGAAACGCTTTTAACTCCCAAAATATCTTAAAGATTTTCGGGGCCTGTATAAATTTAAAAAACATTTGAGAAGCTTTTTAACAGAAAAGTGTTACTATTCGGTTGGTGATTATTTTAATGATATTAGTTAATGTACGTCTTTAGGATTTTAGAATATTGCAATAAATTGAGTTGAATTGTGTTTACAATCTATATTTATATATTTTTTAGAGCCAATCAAATATTTTAGCGCACTACTAGGTATGTTAGCATAATTAATTTTTTATCTTATTGTATCTTGTTTTAAGGAAAGCTTTTTTAGAAAAACTAATTTCCATAAAAATGTAATGAATTAAAACCACGTGGTTATGTTTATTAGGCATTTTCTTTACGGTAAAAAATTTTTGTCTACAACGAAAACACGTTCTTTTCTGCAATAAATTGATTTACTTTAGAGCAGTTTGTTTTGAATGAAAATATTTTTTTGGTTCAACAAAGCGTTTTATGTTGAAATGAGACCTTATTTTTCTTCTTTAATTGTTTTGATTTAGTGTACTCCATTTTGTAACAAAGCAAATTGTCTTCATATAAATAATAATTCAGTTCCAATTTATAATAAAACAATTTATGTTTCACATTAAAATAAAAAGCATGACTTTTTTTGTGCTATATCAAGGAAATATTCTCTTGGTGAATAGGAATGCACAAATTATTTTGCTTCAAAGCAGTTTTGTTGTTCAATTTTGGTGAAGTTTTTTTTTTTGTAATTTGCTGTAATTAGTTTTAATATTTTGACAATGTTCATATTTACACTGTAAATCGTTGACTAATAAATTAATTGAATTGAATTGAAATATATATATATATATATATATATATATATATATATATATATATATACATATATATATATATATATATATATATATATATATATATATATATATATATATATATATATATATATATATATATATATATATATACATATATATATATATATATATATATATATATACTCGACCGTTGTATCTTGTGACATCCAGCAAAAAGTCGGTTTTTGTGACATCCACTTTAAAACCTGGTGTTATCCAAAAATAAAAAATATGAAATGTAATAAAAATTATTTTATTTTTAATTCCATAAAAATATTTGTATAAACTCACAAATTTAGAAATAAAATTTTTCATATCTTTGTGGCGTCCATTGTATATACAAAAAATTTTGACGTTGTAACATCCCTAAATATTTGTGTTAACTTGTGACATCCAGCAATGTTGCCAATGTTTCATAAAAATAACGGATGTAACAAGTACCTCTATAAAAATAAGAAATATACACTGGATGTGACGAGGAAACAAATAACAAATAAAATATACAAAGACGTTAGGGATGTCACAAATGTGTGCAAATATGTTAAAGGTATATATGCAAATAAGAAAAATATACACTGGATGTCACGGGGAAGAAAATAACAAATAAAATACACAAGCACGTTATTGATGTCATAATAGGCTTACAAGATGAATATACGGCAAGGACTAAAAAAAATAATCTGCTAATATATGGGCGCCTACGCTCACACTAGGTACTTTAATTATAGTGTACGTGTAAGCTAATATTGTCACGACTATATTTGTGACAAGTGATATCTCTACCATATATGTCACAAGGTTTGTTATTTAGTGCCCTTGTGACTGAGGGATTTAGGGGAATATGAAAATTAAGTATAAAGAATCCACATTTATACATGTATTTTATATAAGAAAACAGATTAACAGGAATAGAGGTTATTGCTATAAATATTTAAATAATGTAAAAAGAGGGATGCTGGCTGGAGAGAGTTGACCTAGGGGCCATAAGAAATAGACCTTATAGGACGTAGAGAGTTGGCCTTATGGGCGATAAAGCGTAACCACCATAGTGAGGGTTTACTTAGGTATGTTAAGTAGGGACCACATTATTTCAGTGGTGTACTGGGTTCGTAGGGACCACTTATTTCAGTGGTGTACTGGGTGTGTTTAGTAGGGACCACGTATTTCAGTGGTATACTGGGTTGATCACTTGCTAGAGTGATGCCGGTCTATTATCCAGCATCGGCTTTTATAGACGAAATTAGTGCAAGCGCAGCAATATTGGTTATTGCTATAGTAAAATGATCCAAATTTAAACTTATTTATGACAGTATAACTAAAAACTGTAATATATTTTATTCAACTCCAGACTCAAATACCTTTCGTTTGATACCACACAAACCATGTTTTGACCTAAACTCTAATTTTTTACATTTACCCCCACCCTTTTTTTAAAATAAACTAAAATGTATTTTGTTTAACTGCAGACTCAATTACCTTTCGTTCGATATCACACACGCCATATTTTCACATAAACTCCAATTTTTAAAATCTACCCCCACCCTTTTATTTGGCTTGCGTTAGGTGGATTTTGTTCATTTTTAAATAGGACCATCTCGACCCAAGACCCAGCCTAGGTACCAAATTTCATTCAAATCGGGCAATATGACGTTAAAAAACTCGTCAGATTAAATTTTATATGACTAGATTTAGAAATTCCTTATCTATTCAACTTAACTGTAGTTAAATTTAGTTGAAAAATAATGAGCCTATTATTAATTATTGTACCCTATATTCACAGTTTGTAGGTCAAATTAGATAAAAGTTGTCCGTTTTTGTATGTAACTCCCATTATCTTTTTGGACTCAGTTTTTATCAGTCCCAATTTTTACTTTCCTGGTTCGTGCAGCAAAAGCTAGGAAAGGTATTACGTTCGACGGATTTTTTTTTAAGATTACTTAGAAATATTTTGTGACATTTGTTTGTTTGTATGTATGTTTATCCGGTTCGGTTTGGTTCTTCGGACTTTTGAAAAACCTGTAGCTGCACATTAAAATCGGCTTACTATATCGAAATGGCTTTTCTGCCTTTTACCTTGAAATTTTTTAACTTACGTACAGCCATCTGAAAAACGCAGTCGTTCTGGGTGTTTAGGTCGCTTTATTTTTTTTTCAAATCAGATTTAATTAATTTCTGAAAACCTTGTTATCAGAATAAAAATTGTGGGGAAATAACAAGTTTTAAATAAAAGTTTTCGTATTTTGTAATTTCTTATTTTTGACACGCTTTTATTAGCTTCACCTGTATGTTTGTAGGTAGGTATGTATGTTTGTAACTGACTCCTTTGGACTAGATTTTGACCTACTTTAAACGAACAGATTTAATTTAAACTTTGTATACTTATCAAGAACCGGTGACAATACAATAATTTTCCAGGCGCACCCTTGGGGGTACTTCGGGGACCCGCCCCCCCCCCCCCCAAGCGTAAGAATTTTGCAAAAACGAACAAATTTAATTCAGACTTTGTATACACTTATCAAGAACCGGTGACAACGCCAAGATTAATAATTTCGCAGACATTTTGCATATATTTCAGGAATAAAACAATAAAATAGGTTAAAATACGGCTTAATGAGGTCTCGCTCCTCTCCCCACAAGAAATATTCCTTATTAAGTTTTTCTCATTATCCTGATCAGGATAATTTATTTTTATTATTACTAGTATTATTGTGAAAATAAATCATCGGTATACTGGCAACATACACTTAGTCAAAAATTTAGTTTTGAGAAAATCGCATTTTAAAAAGTTTTGAAATTAGGAACAACATTTAAGACATTTGATTTCATTGAGAAACTCCTGAATTTTACATTATTTATGCATTGAATATTGGAGAACGTATGTAAGTACCTATGTAAAAAAAGTTATTTTTTGAAATTTTAGTAATATTTTATAGATTTTGTGAAGTCTGTGATTTAATGTATTTTTTAAATTTGGTTGTATTGGCCAGATTTCACCATGGCTCAAAAACTAAAAAAATGACTTTGAGTGTATTTTGCCAGTATAACGACGTAATATAGTTATTTAAAAAACACGATTTCACAGCACATTAAACTAAAAAGTAAAAAATAAATATAGTTAAAAAAACTAAAAAACACGCTTTAAACTAAACAGTTAAAAATAATCCTTAATATTAGTTGAAAACAATAATGAACGAAAAATACTAGTATTATTGTGAAAAAAAACGTCGAGCTCTCGATATACAAAGAAAATATGGCACAAAGCGCCCCACAATTTTAGCTCACACGACTACTATACTATAGTAGTGTGAGCTTATATATCTTTGCGTTTCAGATGATTTTGAAACTGTTTTGTTGCGCCGTCTGTCTGTCTGTCTGTCTGAACCTTTCATTTTGAAATTTGTATTGGAGAACTTGGTTTTACTTTTATCTCAATTCTTTTTACGGAACATTTATAGGGGAGGAGAGTAAATGAAAATATTGGACTTTTTAAATTTTTTCCCATGGTTTTATCATAATTTCTATCAGCATTCCAATGCTCAGCTCTCTAGCGTTTCTGGAAGTGGGCAATGTTAGTTTAAGATAAATTGACATTTATAGGAGAGGGAAGTAAATTAAAATGTTGGAGTTTTTTAATTTTTTCATATAGTTTTATCGTATTGTCTTTCAGTCTTAAAAAGTTCAGCTCTCTAGCGTTTCTGGAAGTAGGCAGTGTTACTTTTACATTATTTTACATTTATAGGGGAAGGAAGTAAATTAGAATTTTGGGGTGTTTTAATTTTTTCCTATAGTTTTATCATAGTTCCTATCAGTCTGCCAAAGCTCAACTCTCTAGCATTTCTGGAAGTGGGTAATGCTACTTTTACATAACTTTAAATGTATAGGGGAGGGGAGTAAATTAAAATTTTGCGGTTTTATGATTTTTTCCAGGGGTTTGGTCATAATTTCTATCAGTCTGCCAAATTTCAGCTTTGTAGCATGTCTGGAAGTACAGTAGAATATTGATGATCTGTACATGAGTGAGTGAGTGAGTCAGTGAGTGGCAATTTCGACGTTTTTTGAAATTTCGTAACTACTTTACTACTTTATGGAATTCCATGAAACTTGGAGGGGTTGTTGTGACTGTGCAAAGTTTGAGGTTCGTAGCTCATTCCGAAGTAGAGTTTTAGGTAGGTCAAATATGGGCAGAAATGTTTTAAGAAAAGATGGTTACGGCGCGCGAACTTGGCGATGCATTGCCGTGTCCTCAGATCTACTTACCTTTAAATTCAATAAACTTTGATTAAAACCAAAAAAACACTTTGCCGGAATAGCTTTTGCTCGATTTCTACGCGGCGTCACAAATAAAACGAAAACATAATTATGTAAGTGTGGATGTCACAGAGAGACGAATTTAAATCGAAGTATACATACTTAACTCAGCCCAGGGCTGGCCAATTGCGGACCTGCCGTTTGCAAAAATAGAATACCTACAGGGGCGCCCACTACGAGGGTAGTAAGGGGCTAGGGCTAAGGTCACTCATCGTCAAGCAAGCTTTACAGGTAGCGAAGCCTAACTCTGATTTTATATTTTTTGGTTATAATTTTTCACATGTTTTCCTCGGTTTCGCATTGGCGGCTCGTTGTTATTTTAAAAATGTGGTTTTAACACAGTCTAAATATCTATTTAATAATGATACAGTTTTAAGATAGTTTACAGCATAACTTTTTAATTACATAAATATAAATAGTTTAGGTACCTTCATACTGTGTAAAACAACATCTTTAAAATAAAACAGAACCGCCAATGCGAAACCGAGGAAAACATGTCAAAAATAATAACCAAAAAATAAAAAGCTTGACGTTAGCTTCGCTTCCTATAAAGCTTGCCTTTACGATGAGTGTCCTTAGCTAGGGCACCTCCAAGGCGTAAACAGGGAGGTGCGAAGCACCCCCAAGCATAGTCACATAGAAACTAATCGGCTTTGCTCGGTACACAAAAAATGGCCGATATTCCAGTAAAATCTATGACTACAGTACCTATATTTAAAAAAAAAATCTAGATAATCTGGACCTATACTTACCTATGTTCAGCGAATTTTTGATAAATTATGTAGCTCTATACGTACAGCTGGATATGTTTTATATACTGACGCTGGCGCCACTTTGGCAGAATTAAGGCCCTTAATTATTATGCAAATAATATAAAATAAAAATATAAAATTTTCATTATTCAGTCTAGCAATTTATTCCCATTTTCTTTTCTTTTATATCTATATTTTTTTCCAAATCGGTTAACCCATATGTTACTTTTTTTTAGGTACCTAAATTATTCTTCTGAATTTTTCTTATATGAGCTACTCCTTGGAAATAAATATATTAGAGGCGCAATTAGGGGGGGGGGGGTTCTATAAAATCGGTTAAGCAGTTTCTGAACTCGTTTCCTTTACAGGGTGGGCGAAAAAAACCTGGACATTTTTTTTATTATAACTTTTGAACTATACAATCGATATTAATGGGACAAACTGCACTTGCCAAAGAATTAATCAGAGTTTTGACTAATTTATCATTTTTTGTCTGCCATCTCAAAATCCAAGATGGCGGACGAAATTAAAATGTACCTTTCAAAGATGCTCGTTTATTCTTGTGTTGCGAATATGTTCTAATTATTTTTTTAAATTAGTAAGAAAGCTGCGTTCTTGCCAGGCACGACAAGGTACAATTCAGCAAAATTGGTTCAGTGGTTCTATAAAAAAATATGTTTGTTCAACCATTGTTTTGCATATTATACGATTGCTTGCCAATCATGTCTGCATTTATTTACTTATAAATTCATTACTACTGAACCGATGTTAGTGGAAATAAACAACATCCTGGTGTGAATTGATTGCATTTTTAAGATCATGATCAAAATTATCGCCATCTTAAATTTTAAGATGGCGGATAGAATTATTCTTGATTCTTTAAAATGGCGTGTTTATTCTTATTTTCCGCAAATGTTTTAGATTTTTTTTAATCTATGAAAAAGCACTACTTTTTTCCCACACAACGAGGTAAAAATTATTAAAATCAGTGTGGTGGTTCTCAAAATATCTATTTTTGTTTCAACCATTGTTTTAGAGATTATACGATTGTATTGCCAATCCTGTCTGCAAAAATTGTCTTATAAACTCTACCAATTTTAGTGAAACACAAAAAATCGTGGTAAGAATTGATTGCTCTTTAAAGATTATAATTGAAATTTGCCGCCATCTTAGAATTTAAGATGTCGGACAGAAATTGCCAATGCAATCGCATAACTTGTAAAACAATTGTACAAAATCAGATTTTGTAAGAACCACTTCGCCGATTTTATTAAATTGTACTTTATTAAGCGGGAGAAAAGTAGTACTTTCCAATAAATTAATTAAAAAAAACTAAAACATTTTCGAAAATTAAGAATAAAAGTGCCTCTTTGAAGGATCAAGTATGGTTCTGTCCAACATCTTAACTTTTAGGATGGCGGCAAATTTCGATTATAACCTTGAAAGAACAATCAATTCTCACCATCATTTTTCTTATTTCACTAAAATCGGTTTGGTAATAATGATTTATAAGGAAATGAATGCAGACAGGGTTGGCAATGCAATCGTATAATCTGTAACACAATGACGAAAACAGAAATAGGTTTTTTGAGAACCAATACACCGATTTTGCTAATTTGTACCTTGTTGTGCGCGGGAAAATCAGTGCTTTTCTATAAATTAAAAAAAAAATCTAAAATATTTCCAGAAAATAAGGATAAACCCACCATTTTTAAGAATCAAGTATGATTCTGTCCGCCATCTTAAATTTTAATACAGTCAATTCTCATCACTCAAATAAATGCAGACATGATTGGCAAGGCAATCGTATAATTTTCAAAACAATGGTTGAAACAAAAATATTTTTTTTAGAACCATCAAACCGATTTTGCTGATTCATACCTTGTGCGTGACAAGAACGCAGCTTTTCTACTAATTTAAAAAAATACTTCAAACGTGTTTGCAACACAAGCATAAACTAGCATCTTTAAAGGGTACATTTTAATATTGTCCTCCATCTTGGATTTTGAGACCGCTGACAAATAATTATAATTAGTCACACTTTGATTAATTCTCTGCTAAGCGCAGTTTGTCCTAATAAATTCGATGGTATAGTTCAAAAGTTATAATGAAAAAAACTTGTGCGGTTTTTTTTGGCCCACCCGGTATATATGTATTGATTGATTTATAAGAATTCTAATTTAATTCAGCAGATTTGTTTTTGTAAAAAAATCACTGAATAGAGTTAAAAATATACTATTATAAATCAGTACGTTTTGACGTAGCTAGATTAAAATTTAGCGCTCTTTTTACTCATCTGACTTTAACTACGTGATAAAAAGGAGGACGGAGATAGCAATTCACAAATAGTATCAAGTCCCTATCCAAGTCCGTTAGTTAATTCACGTTTGCTCTGAGGTACCTGAAGAAATATTTATTTATATTTTATATTTATGTTCCCAATAAGCTAGCTAACATTATTTATTATGCTAACATTTTTAAATATTTTTACAAAGATGCAAGTCAAGTGAATTGCTGGACCACATAGCAACAGCCGCCCCAAAATAAAAAATAAACCAAATTTAATTAATAAAGTAGGCTTAATACAAGGTTGTCGCTTTGACGGATGTTACAAGTACGTGCAATTAAGATGAAAATATACATTGGATGTCACAGAGTGATGAATATCAATTGGATCGATTCTTGAATATACTCGCGCCAATATACACGGAAATTTTGGCGTCAAAATTTTTTAAAAATTTTGCTGTATTCTTCATCAGACTCATGGTATGCTATGACATCCATTTAATTTAGGTACACCCGGGCCCTCCCCATCAGGACTGTACCAAAAACATGGAAAAACGTTGTGACATCCGAATTTGGATGTCACGGCGTCGAAGGATGTCACAAGATATCTAAAATTTTTACGCCTGGATGTCACAACGATCAGCGGATATATATATATATATATATATATATATATATATATATATATATAGATGCACGCGCCGTTGTCACCTCAGCGTTAAGGATATGACGACCTGACCTCACCTATTTCTAGTGGTGTTACCACATATATAGGTACATATATGAGATGAGGGGAACTTCCTTTACCAGAATTTCAAAAGAGGGGTAAAGATTTTTTAAAAAAATATTTGATAAATACGTGGAATACGTTCGGACCTCAGGCCAATATACAACCTTTGGATATGTGCTATTTTTTTAGTTACTTAATTTTTTTCTTGTATTCTATCTTTTGTTTGTAGGTAAAAGCACTACAGGATTAAATTTTTCGCCTTCAGCACTAATAAAAGAATTAAAAAATTTATTATAAATATGTTTGAATTTCTGTATTTACATTTAAAATGTATGGAATAAATCTTGAAACTTGAATCATATATAAGAAATTTGATGAAGAATATAAGAAGTTACGGTTTGTGAGATAAACGCAGAAAATCGTCGTGAGGTTCAGTTTGGTGAGGAGGTTAATCCTAGGGTAGAGGACACCTATCGTAAATGCAAGCTTTATAGGAAGCAAAGCCTGACATTGATTTTCTATTTTTTGGTTATTATTTTTGACATTTTTTCCTCGCTTTTGCACCTTAGGTTTCCTACTAGGAGTTCACAACCAAAATGTCAAATCCTTATAAATTTGTTCATCTAGTCGTCATTTTTACGCCTAATTTGCTTCGACTATAAAATACGATGTCCAAAAAAAGTGTTAAAAATAAAGGAAAATTGAAGCCAAAATTTACCGTTGTGTAGGTATGAAGGGCAGCAATTTATAAGTAATTCTTTTTGTGGTGGCAAAGAACTTTTTATAGATATGTGTGTCAATTTAAAAACTTTTAAAAACGCCTCGGATTTTAAAAAATTTTTATTAAGAAAATCCGGTTTTTAATAATGATAAATCTTTGACTAACTTACTTAGCCAATTTTAAATTAAAAAAATGAGTCAACAAACATGTTAAAAAGATACTTTACTATTTCCAGTTTTTTACTTAAAAATACCTCCGTAAGTTTGAACCAAAACGGATTTAGCAAAAAAAAACAAATGTCATATTACCAGGGTTTTATTCGAATTTGAAAGAATAAGGATGCGACTTTTTTACTTAATTTGCGCCAACATACCCCATTCTTAAAACACTTGACTAATTTAAAATATTGATAATGCCAGGAAAAAGAATTAACGTTAAATTAATCGGACAAAAATTCGCATTTTTAGTGTTTTTAACCTGGTCAGGCTAGCATAAACAAAAAAATCACTTTGATTTAATTTGCGATGTTTTGTCACGCGCTATTTAGCTTTTTCCTTCAATAAGAAGAACTACTATAGCAGCTACGTCCCTGGCCGTAACTTATATTCAATGTCTTTGGAGGAATTCAGCTATTTCAAGAGAAGAAAAAAACTTACTCCTACTAAGCTTTGCTTTTTAAGCGACAAAACAATAGTGAAAATCGCAGCAAAGCAAGTTGTTTTGAAAATAGATTTTTTTTTAGAAAAAAAATTGAGATAACGCCGAAACTGCGTTATTTGGGTGTGTTTGAAGCTATCTGAGCAATATCGTTGTGATGTTTGTCTGCGTATATCTCTGTCCGTAACACGATAGCTCCTAAACCGCTGAACCCATTTTTAGGTGAAATAGTGTTTGACATTCTAACGAGCTGAATAGATTTTGGTCCAAATCCACTAATGCTTGATAGTTTTTTGACAATTAATTTTTTTTTAAATGCGAACTTTTTAACGGAGCATCTTAACAATATGCGGCTTTGGAAATATAATGGAGCACTTTTATCTTAATAATTTGTGTAATACCTTGAAACTTCATAAAAGCCTTCGTTTCTGAGATATGTACAAAAAAACTGAAAACGGGAAGTGTTCTAATAGGCTAGCTAGAAAGGTATCAGATCCGTCATAGATCTGTTTATTTTATTTTAAAAAATTGCATTTAAATACAGTCAATTTTTATGTTTCCGTGGCATTTTTCAGGGGATAATGTAATGTTGCATAATATTTTTCATATTATCTTTTGAACTATAGGTCGTTTTTGAGTTATATTGGTTTTAAATTCCTGTTGGAGTACACTAATAATACGAGTTGAACCAGGATTACGTATAAGTAATCCTGGGCCAACTCGGAAATTATTAGTATACTTAAATAGGAATTTAATACTTTGGTACAAATTTAAATAACCTAGAACGAACTCAGAGAAATTCGTTTTGAAAAAATATGTAACTACAAATACTATAAACTGAAGAAAGTTGCTGTCAAGATTTGGCAATTTTGCAAAGCAGGATAATAGGAAACTACGCAAATTTTTCATTACATTAACCTCTCACAAGGTGCAGGAAAATATTAATAATAAGCTGTATATACAGGGTGATGCATTTGCAATATAGCGAATAAAAATTATAATTTTATTATGACTTTCTTGGAAATTAAATGATAAAGAATGTAATTTACAAATTCTGACATCACGTGACATTTGAGCCTTTTGGGTGCTGGTGGTTATTACTAGATTTATAATATGCGCGTTGGGCTGTGGCGTGGGCAAACACAATATCCTGCATATGTTTTTTCTGTTTTAAACGGCTTAACTAACTATTACAACTCCTTTTTCATTCAATTTACTTTCACGGCTAAATTAAAAAATATTCAAAATTCTGTCATATCCATCATGTCATAATCATTGCAAACCAAAAAATATACAAATTAATATAAACTATTAAATTTATTAGCATTCCAAAAACTGTATTTTTGACACTTCCGTTTTATTTGTTTATCGGATCTATGTGTAGAATTTTTGACAGTAAGTAAACCATTTCCCAACAAAAATTGTATTTAGGACTTTCAAGCTAAGCAACATTTCTGAGATCACAAGCCTCAAAATGAGTATTTCAAAAAAAATAACAGCCCGTTTTTCTATAATGAAAGTATAAAGGTACGGTTTTTTATATAAAGACAGTACGTTGCCACCATTAATCTTGTCTTACAAACTTTTGCAACGTTTTAAAGTTGTAATATTTCCTAAAGTGTCCCTAAATAAAAGTAAAACGTTGTTACCTTGTATGTAATATATAAATTTAGTCAGATAAAGCTAATACGTTGCTTATAGGTTAGGGTAGATATACGCCATACGTTATCACCTCAATAAAACCGGCAACAGTGCCTGAGGTGGCAGGACATAGCACATATCCAAAGGTTGTATATTGGCCTGAGGTCCGAACGTATTCCACGTATTTATCAAATATTTTTTAAAAAAATCTTTACCCCTCTTTTGAAATTCTGGTAAAGGAAGTTCCCCTCATCTCATATATGTACCTATATATGTGGTAACACCACTAGAAATAGGTGAGGTCAGGTCGTCATATCCTTAACGCTGAGGTGACAACGGCGCGTGCATCAATATATATATATATATATATATATATATATATATATATTGATGCACGCGCCGTTGTCACCTCAGCGTTAAGGATATGACGACCTGACCTCACCTATATATATATATATATATATATATATATATATTGATGCACGCGCCGTTGTCACCTCAGCGTTAAGGATATGACGACCTGACCTCACCTATTTCTATTAGGTGAGGTCAGGTCGTCATATCCTTAACGCTGAGGTGACAACGGCGCGTGCATCAATATATATATATATATATATATATATATATATATTGATGCACGCGCCGTTGTCACCTCAGCGTTAAGGATATGACGACCTGACCTCACCTATTTCTAGTGGTGTTACCACATATATAGGTACATATATGAGATGAGGGGAACTTCCTTTACCAGAATTTCAAAAGAGGGGTAAAGATTTTTTTAAAAAATATTTGATAAATACGTGGAATACGTTCGGACCTCAGGCCAATATACAACCTTTGGATATGTGCTATGTCCTGCCACCTCAGGCACTGTTGCCGGTTTTATTGAGGTGATAACGTATGGCGTATATCTACCCTAACCTATAAGCAACGTATTAGCTTTATCTGACTAAATTTATATATTACATACAAGGTAACAACGTTTTACTTTTATTTAGGGACACTTTAGGAAATATTACAACTTTAAAACGTTGCAAAAGTTTGTAAGACAAGATTAATGGTGGCAACGTACTGTCTTTATATAAAAAACCGTACCTTTATACTTTCATTATAGAAAAACGGGCTGTTATTTTTTTTGAAATACTCATTTTGAGGCTTGTGATCTCAGAAATGTTGCTTAGCTTGAAAGTCCTAAATACAATTTTTGTTGGGAAATGGTTTACTTACTGTCAAAAATTCTACACATAGATCCGATAAACAAATAAAACGGAAGTGTCAAAAATACAGTTTTTGGAATGCTAATAAATTTAATAGTTTATATTAATTTGTATATTTTTTGGTTTGCAATGATTATGACATGATGGATATGACAGAATTTTGAATATTTTTTAATTTAGCCGTGAAAGTAAATTGAATGAAAAAGGAGTTGTAATAGTTAGTTAAGCCGTTTAAAACAGAAAAAACATATGCAGGATATTGTGTTTGCCCACGCCACAGCCCAACGCGCATATTATAAATCTAGTAATAACCACCAGCACCCAAAAGGCTCAAATGTCACGTGATGTCAGAATTTGTAAATTACATTCTTTATCATTTAATTTCCAAGAAAGTCATAATAAAATTATAATTTTTATTCGCTATATTGCAAATGCATCACCCTGTATATACAGCTTATTATTAATATTTTCCTGCACCTTGTGAGAGGTTAATGTAATGAAAAATTTGCGTAGTTTCCTATTATCCTGCTTTGCAAAATTGCCAAATCTTGACAGCAACTTTCTTCAGTTTATAGTATTTGTAGTTACATATTTTTTCAAAACGAATTTCTCTGAGTTCGTTCTAGGTTATTTAAATTTGTACCAAAGTATTAAATTCCTATTTAAGTATACTAATAATTTCCGAGTTGGCCCAGGATTACTTATACGTAATCCTGGTTCAACTCGTATTATTAGTGTACTCCAACAGGAATTTAAAACCAATATAACTCAAAAACGACCTATAGTTCAAAAGATAATATGAAAAATATTATGCAACATTACATTATCCCCTGAAAAATGCCACGGAAACATAAAAATTGACTGTATTTAAATGCAATTTTTTGAAATAAAATAAACAGATCTATGACGGATCTGATACCTTTCTAGCTAGCCTATTAGAACACTTCCCGTTTTCAGTTTTTTTGTACATATCTCAGAAACGAAGGCTTTTATGAAGTTTCAAGGTATTACACAAATTATTAAGATAAAAGTGCTCCATTATATTTCCAAAGCCGCATATTGTTAAGATGCTCCGTTAAAAAGTTCGCATTTAAAAAAAAATTAATTGTCAAAAAACTATCAAGCATTAGTGGATTTGGACCAAAATCTATTCAGCTCGTTAGAATGTCAAACACTATTTCACCTAAAAATGGGTTCAGCGGTTTAGGAGCTATCGTGTTACGGACAGAGATATACGCAGACAAACATCACAACGATATTGCTCAGATAGCTTCAAACACACCCAAATAACGCAGTTTCGGCGTTATCTCAATTTTTTTTCTAAAAAAAAATCTATTTTCAAAACAACTTGCTTTGCTGCGATTTTCACTATTGTTTTGTCGCTTAAAAAGCAAAGCTTAGTAGGAGTAAGTTTTTTTCTTCTCTTGAAATAGCTGAATTCCTCCAAAGACATTGAATATAAGTTACGGCCAGGGACGTAGCTGCTATAGTAGTTCTTCTTATTGAAGGAAAAAGCTAAATAGCGCGTGACAAAACATCGCAAATTAAATCAAAGTGATTTTTTTGTTTATGCTAGCCTGACCAGGTTAAAAACACTAAAAATGCGAATTTTTGTCCGATTAATTTAACGTTAATTCTTTTTCCTGGCATTATCAATATTTTAAATTAGTCAAGTGTTTTAAGAATGGGGTATGTTGGCGCAAATTAAGTAAAAAAGTCGCATCCTTATTCTTTCAAATTCGAATAAAACCCTGGTAATATGACATTTGTTTTTTTTTGCTAAATCCGTTTTGGTTCAAACTTACGGAGGTATTTTTAAGTAAAAAACTGGAAATAGTAAAGTATCTTTTTAACATGTTTGTTGACTCATTTTTTTAATTTAAAATTGGCTAAGTAAGTTAGTCAAAGATTTATCATTATTAAAAACCGGATTTTCTTAATAAAAAAATTTTAAAATCCGAGGCGTTTTTAAAAGTTTTTAAATTGACACACATATCTATAAAAAGTTCTTTGCCACCACAAAAAGAATTACTTATAAATTGCTGCCCTTCATACCTACACAACGGTAAATGTTGGCTTCAATTTTCCTTTATTTTTAACACTTTTTTTGGACATCGTTTTTTATAGTCGAAGCAAATTAGGCGTAAAAATGACGACTAGATGAACAAATTTATAAGGATTTGACATTTTGGTTGTGAACTCCTAGTAGGAAACCTAAGGTGCAAAAGCGAGGAAAAAATGTCAAAAATAATAACCAAAAAATAGAAAATCAATGTCAGGCTTTGCTTCCTATAAAGCTTGCATTTACGATAGGTGTCCTCTACCCTAGGATTAACCTCCTCACCAAACTGAACCTCACGACGATTTTCTGCGTTTATCTCACAAACCGTAACTTCTTATATTCTTCATCAAATTTCTTATATATGATTCAAGTTTCAAGATTTATTCCACACATTTTAAATGTAAATACAGAAATTCAAACATATTTATAATAAATTTTTTAATTCTTTTATTAGTGCTGAAGGCGAAAAATTTAATCCTGTAGTGCTTTTACCTACAAACAAAAGATAGAATACAAGAAAAAAATTAAGTAACTAAAAATAGCTTATTAAAATTTTAAAACCTTTAAGAACATTGACTAAGTAACTACTGTTTATTACTTAATTTTTAAACTAATAATTTTAATTATAATACTAAACTTTTCCTGTCAAAAACAAACTCTTTACATATACTATAAATAAAGAAATAAATCTTTATTATTTTTTACAGACACATACACACACACACATGCATTCACATAAACCCATATGCTATGGGTATAGGTACAGGTCAAATTACTTTGGTAACTAGTGTCTGGAATAACGTAAAGTCTGGAATCACCCATTATTGCTGATTTAGAGACCGTTGATTGGACGACATGTTTGTTATTAAATAAATGACGTACTTCATGATTACTTTTAACTCTATTTGACCAATCAGGGTGCTAAAAAAAACTTATTTCATACAAATGTCTTTTATTAAGTGTTTAGGTATGGAGATACCTTAACAAAAATGTACCACATTTGTAATGACCTATCAAAGTCAAATGTGAAAAAATATACCGGGTGTCCTATTTAAAGAAACATAAGTTTATGTCATAGCTTTTCTGGAACATCCTGTATAATTAACCATAGCCTTTTCTAACTCGTATTTTAAATCTTTATTAGATATCCAAGCTTTTTTCTAAAAAGCTTGCAACTTTTTTTAAAAAATTCGTGATTCTACACTTTACGGACACTGATAAGTAGGCATAATAAAGGGTTTTGAAAAAATAGAAAGATTAAAATCGGAAAATACAAACTCTTTTGATATTTTGACAAATGATTTAAGACATAGCATCTTTATTGCTTTAGGAAATTCATTATAAATATTTGCCCCAAGCAAAATAAACATCCTTTGTGTAGGGGATAGGTTTGAATAAAACGTAAAATAATACGGATTTTTTTTTTGTGATCTATAAAAATAGCCCCATAATTGGGACGTCAATGGAGTTTTCTACAATAAACTTTATTATGCATTTTCTCTAAAGTACTTACTAAAACCTAATAATTTCAGTTTATTTTGCTTATAATATAGAAAGAAATATATGGAGGGGATATCTTTAACACTTTGTGGATTGTATCCTAGCAAGAATATTACACATGCAACTAATTGATACTTTTTGTAGAATATCTATCAATCTTTGTTTAATGTCATTACAATCATTCTCAACAATGAGTCGTTTTTATGTTAAAGGCCACCAAAAAAAGGAAATTATGCAAATTCAAAAATGACGACAAAATGGTTGATAAAACTTGAAAACTATTACTCTAACAAAAACACTTTTTAGCATTTTCGTATAAAATTTAGTTTCAAACTCTTTTACAAACACCAAGGGATTTTAGAAAAACAGAATTTGTGCGCCATTTTTTAAAAAAAACTTCCTTAAATATTATGGACAGTCAACCCTATAATTGTGCCAAGTTTCGGACCTTTTGCACCAAAACCGCATTTTATGTCTCTAATGATTAAACTACTTAACTAATTTCAAATTCTCAAAAGCAATCAATCAACCTTCCAAAACTACCAGAATAATCAAAGAAATGTAGGAAGACTAACAAAATTAGTTCAATTATTTCAATAAGATAAAAAATACAATAATAATCGTCTACAAAGCCCCTTCTAAAATATCAGACCCGAGACGTTTCCAAGAATTCGATTAAACATTCCAAGGGTAAAAAGCAGGTAATATTTGAAATTACATACAACAAAGAAACCCGTCTCTAAAATCTAAACCACAAGGTTGCCAAATTTCTGAGGTCGGTGCGACGCGGTCTTAACACGCAAAATACGTTTTATACCACCGAGGTGACTTAGTAGACCGTTTAGTTTCAGTAAAAGCGCCGCTAGCGCCACCGGTAGATACGTGAACTACACGGCCAAAAAGTAGCTTTATATACCATTTTGTGACCTCAGAACAAAATTTTGCACACAGCTTGCTGAGTGTGTCAGGAGTCATCCCTGAAATTTTTATTGAAAAACGTTGACACCTCAAAAAAGTGAGGTGACAACGTTATATATGAGGTGACAGCGTAGTTTATATACTTTATTTTGAGATGGCTACGTACCCTTTATCAATATATATATATATATATATATATATATATATATATATATATATATATATATATATATATATTAAAAAACCTACTACACTTTATCACATACCCTGTCAAAAAATTAAGATTTTTGAAAAACTACAATAATATTGATTATTGTCCAAAAACCCTATTTTGTCCGCACTCTGCGGCATACTCTGTACTCATGTAGAGAGCAACTCTTATATTTTTATTTAATTATACTATTACAACAGAAGTTGTGATGCAGAGAGAGAACTACTAGAATGTCAGGGCAGCACGAAAGCTGTACACCCACGGGGGTCCAAGATCTAATGGACACCTATCAAGTGTCGACAGTTAAGTATTTCGTCCTTAAGGGACTCTTCAGAGCACTGCATGGACAATGTGACACTTTGGTAAAGCTACAGAGACGGTAGATGAATCTCATCCTACAATGTTGGTAAGAGAAATAAAGCCTGGGTTACCGTTTGCTTACATAACTGGCTACATCTACAAATACAAAAAGCAGTACTCATGACCGTGACATAATTTGTCCCTCAGGTCGGGTGATTTCATTTTGCATTTTTTTTTACGCCTTCGCAACGTTTTATGTCGTCAGCGGAGTGTGAGCCAAAAATACTACAAACGTGTTGTTTGCTTTCAATTTGTTTAGGTGATACGTTATTTGCCTTAGTACCCAAAATTGGGAACTCGCCTTTCTTTTCCAATGACCCCACGCTGGGGTCTCATGTATTGGGAACAGGTTGTCACCTCCTAGTAACATTTTGGTCTTTTGCCACGTGTCCACATAAATATATACACGCAGCGCAGAAATATTCCCTTAAAGGTTACTTTCAATCGTGAAGTTTAGTACCCGTGAATAAAAAAACAAACATTTTTTTTCGTGGCTAAGCGGGCATAGAGAGATTTTGTTTCTTTTGTATTTTTTCGCGGCCAGTTTAAAAGCTCAAAACTCACTGGGATCCAAGATCTAATGGACACCTATCAAGTGTTGACAGTTAACTGTTTCATCCTTAAGGCACTCTTCAAAACACCTCATCCTACGACGCGACGTTGGTAAGAGAAATTTATTTCTCCCGTCTCTGTAGCTTTGCAAAAGTGTCACATTGACCATGCAGTGTTCTGAAGAGTCAACACTTGATAGGTGTTCATTAAATCTTGGACCCTTGTGGGTGTACAGCTTTCTAGCTGCCCACGGAAAAATACAAAAAAAAACAATATCTTTCTATGCACGCTTGGCCATGAAAAATTTTTTGTCTTTTTATTCACGGGTAGTAAACTTCACGATTAAAAGTAACCTTCAAGGGAATATTTCTGCGAGTATATATTCATGTGGACACGTGGCAAAAGACCACAATGTTACTAGGAGGTGACAACTTGTTGCCAATACATGAGACCCCAGCGGGGGGTCATTGGAAAAGAAAGGCTGGGAATTCGCCTTTCTTTTGAGTACTAAGGCAAATAACGTATTACCTAATCAAATTGAAAGCAAACAATAATTACGAATACTGCCTGAAATGCTTTCTCCGGGAATCATGCGCATCACGGTCTCTTATTAATACACGCTATACTCTAGCGGTTATGTGGCTTCTTATTCAAATTAAGCCCCCTAGATGTGGACTTGTTTACGCGGTATAAAAATATATTTTTGTTGTGAGAGTTTCCATTCTTTTGAATTGTTTTTGCAATATTTTTACTTTTCAGTATTTTACATTCACCTGGCAATTTCAACGAATTCATTGTGTTCCAAAGAGCTCTTTTATAATCCTTAGCAACTCGCATGGATACACTGGAGACTAAAGTAATGGATTTCATAATCTCATTCGGGATTCTCCCACATAAAAGCAAACAGTGAATTTTATGGGGTTTTGCGCTTTTTCATCGACTATCTCTACACTTTCCTTTGTTGTTGCCGGGAATATACCCAAGAGAAAGTTATTAGAACTTTATTGTAAGCGTTGTGTAGTGCACTGCTATGAACCTTTGTTTGTTTTTCAATAATATTGTTGGTTTAAAACGTATTAGAGCAAGCTTATTTTTACGTTATATTGTTTGGAATTAGAATTCATTATAGTTCCATAGGGGATATTAAATATTATTTTTTATTTGTTTTTTCTTAAAATATATCGGTCTAGTGTAATTTTTACCTTCCTAGCCCGCGCAGCAATGGCTAGAGATGGTATTATTTCTGGAAAAAAAAACTTTTTGAGATAACGGCGACCTATCTTATAGCAATGTCGTCATGATGTCTGTCTGTGTGTGTGTATATGTTTGTCCTTAACACGATAGCTCCTAAACCGCCGAACCGATAATGTAACGAGCTGATTAGATTTTGGTCAAAATCCAATAATGCTCAACTCAACTAAGTTTTTGACAGCTTAAAATTTAATATGCGGTTTTCGTAATTTAGTAGGACACATTTTTCTCAATAATTTGCGTCAACAAAAAACTCCGTAGACGGTTTCGTTTCTGTGATATTTATAAGAAACTGTTTATAAGGCTAGATTAAAATAGAAATTGAACCAAAATTCTCGCTGTGAATTTTCCCCGAAACTAATCAGACTGCGACGAATTGTCCCCGAACGAAGGGGCAAACGCGAATAGGCTGCCGAGAATTGTTCCCTACCTTAATCTAATATTTAGTAGAGATATGGGCAATTAGCATTTTTCATGGCAGAACTATGTCTGATTTTTAAAATTTTTGCTTCTGATGGCTCAAAACGTGCTCATACTAAAGTTAGTTTTCTAAAAGCACTAAAATCCTAAGCGTATTTTATAGATAAAAACATGCAAAGTGAGTGGGATAATAGTTTTGTCTTCTAAATTTTATTCATGTTCCCCACATTTTTCTTTCAATTATTAAAAAACCCCGTATAGCTTGATAACACGAATACTTTTATTCATACACAGTTGTGTTTCAATTAATATTACTTGACTTAACTGCAAAACTAATGCAAAATTTGAGCAATTGATAATTCTTTCATTTTTTTGTCGTATGTTTGAACTTGATTTTTGAAAAAGTATATTTGGTTGACTTAGTTTTTAGCCATCCATAGGTAGGAAGTCTATTGGAATCGCCAATCGAAAACTTTTTATTTTCAGTCAAAATAAGTTTGAGTTAAAAAATACTTCACCACTAAAATTTTTGATAGCGTCCGTCTGTCTGTCTGGGATACGATAACTCAAAAACAAAAATCAATAAATATATTTTAGCCATCTAACTGCCACCGTTCATATTTTGAGAACACTTATTAAAAAATACTTTCAGAAGAATTAATTTAAAGGTTTTTTCAAAAGCTAGCTATTTTTAGTAATTTGGCAATATGTTAGCTAGTTTCTTGAAAATCTATTTATAGCTTCATCTATTTTCATTTTTTTAATAAGAAAAACAAAATTTGCAATCAATTTCTTACCATTTTTATCTTTTTTGTAATCCAAACCTAATTTTTTTATTAGTTTTTCAATTTAGGTAGGTGTTCAATGAACCTACCCAGTAAATAGTTTTGCACTTAAATTTAATCTTTAGCTTTTGAGAAAACCGTCTTTAGTTAGGCCGTATTGTAGTTACTATTAGATCCGTTATATTCAGTTTATGTATTTTATTCCAGGATTAATGTTAATATTAATAAAGAAACACAAGTGACAAATTATTATTTTTTATAGACTTTTTTGGTTGATAGCGTTTTTGAAAGTCGATGTCCGCGAAAATTAAAAAAAAATGCTAGAAATTAACATTTTGTGCAATTCCCAACGCAAAACGCAAATTTTCCAAAATGTTATTTTAAACTTCTTATCTCCGCCCCCTCCCGTGGAATTTTTAACTGCATACATCAATTGGAAGTCATTTTGTGGTGCCTTTTCTAAAAATCTTGCTCCTTGAAAGTCATTTTAATTTTATCGACAGATATCCAGTTTATCTGTCACTTCATTTATAGTGCCTATTAAATTGTTACAAAGAGATCTACAATATACATATAATAAGAAAGGAATATTAAGGTTTTCCAAAAACCCATTTTTTTGATGGGACCATTATCCAGTCAAAAAAATATTTTTAAAGAATTTGCGTCTTCTTAATATGTAATTAGTTAAAAAAAAAATTTTTTTAATGTCTGCTCGTAAATCTTAAATCGAAATTTAAAAAAGTTTTTATTTCAACCCGAGTTTTATTTCCCTGCCCTCATAAAATTTTTCCAGTTTGAAATATTCAACTGAAACATTTTACTATAGACCACAGGCATCTTATGTAGATAGATAAGGAATATCCTGAAATCGACAGTCAAATACACTATCCTATAGAGCATTATTTGTTGGGTTTACAGATGCACAAGTCTTTTTAAAATCCGAAGCATTCGTGGTTATTATTTGAAAACTCAAAAATGTTCATTGTAATTGGTTAAGTTTTTAAAGAAAAAACTAAGTTGAGTTTTAGCTTCTTTATTTTTTTTATAATAGTCTACCGACGCGTTTCGAAGTTTTTTATTACTTCATCATCAAGGCTGATTTTTCAAATGCCGACACAAAAAGACATTGTAAGAAAAAATCTTTTAACTTTTTAATAATTTTCATGAAAATTTTTAATTTTCGTGAAAATTTTTCAATTTTCGTGTTTTGTTTCTGCATTCAGCAGAAACATAAACACCAATTTCTTCTTGAAGAGTTAAAAAATCCAAAGTCCTCGAGTAAGTACTACTTTAATGTTAAAAATTTGTGTTTGTTAGCAATTGTTGGTTTTAATGTTTTTTGACTTGGCGTAATTGAAAAAAAAAAAGATTTTATTGATTAATTGTGTTAAAAGATTTTTTCTTACAATGTGTTTCTCTTTTTGTGTAGGCGTTTGAAAAATCAGCCTTGATGATGAAATATTAAAAAACTTTGAAACGCGTCGGTAGAAATTAAGAAGCTAGAACTCAACTTAGTTTTTTCTTTAAAAACAACCAATTCTTGGTTATAAGTAATGCTCAAGCTAAAAGTATATCACACCATAATCAGGGGCGGATTTAGAAATTTCATTTAAGAGGGGGAATTTTTTTTTCGTTTTGCAAAGCGGCCAGGGGGAATTCGCCGCTGTCGACCCGGTTTGCAGTCGAGCCCCGCCGTAGTTCGGTTCGGTTCGGTACATTTGCAGCCTTGACGTGTTTAGAGTTATGGTAATAATGGTAATAACGCAAATTAATATTTTTTTTATCACAAAAATATTCGTACCTGCAGATCCAAAATGGCGGACCTTTGTATTTATGAACAGATATACAAATATTAAATTTAAAAGTTCGGGGTACTTCAGGTCGCTGATTTTGATTTTAGAATTATACCTGAAAACAATTAAAATGAAGAGTTCAACCTGGCGGATTTTCCTATTTATGAACCGATATGTACCAAGTTTGGCACCTTAAGCTGTATAAGGCGGCTGAATTTAATAACTAAATTAAATTTGAAACAAATTAAAATGGCGGATATTTCCAATTCTGAGCCGACATGTATTAATTTTGAATTTACTGAGTAACTATTATGATTTTATCATTTTATTCATTCATTCATAATTCAAATGGAGGACATTTTGCCTCCGCCGATTTGATTTTCTTAAGATTTAATTAAAAAATCATAATCAGCGACCTTCAACACTTCAGTTCCAAATAATACATATCGGTTAATAAATTCAAAAGTCCGCCATATTGGATCGTCATTTTAGGTGTTTGCAAGTTTAATTTAAAACTCAAAATCAGTACCTTAGACACTCCAAAGTTCCCAATATAATACATATCGGCCCATAAAGGAAAAACTCCGCCATTTTAGAATAGACATTAAAAAAAAAAAATTCATTTAATTTAAAAATCATCGTTAGCGACCTTAAAGACGTCAAACTTGAAAAATAATTCATATCGATTCATAAATGGATAAATTCGAAATTTTGGATTCGTCATTTTGATTTTTCAAAAAGTTTCAAACGTAGTGGGTATCCGCTAATAAATGAAAAAGGCCGCCATTTTGGATCCGCTATATTTTATTTTTTTAGAATTAGTTCAAAGTCGCAAGTACCAACCTGTAATACCCAAAGTGTATTAAATATCGCTTTTTAAATGAGTCCGCCATTTTAGATCTGCTATTTTGACTTTTGCTTTCGGTTTAATTCAAAAATCATAATTAGTGTCCTTAAATCACAATTACATTGTATCTTTACATCCTATCTTATAAATAAATAAACACCCCAAGTTGTAAATTTGATATATACCTGCTTATAAATGGAAAATTCCACAATTGTTGAAGAACCATTTTGATTTATTGATATTTAAGTCAAAAATTGTATTAGGTAGCCTTAACACCGTATTTAAATTAAAATTTGAGACAAATCGGTTTATAAATAAACACCTCTGTTAATTTGAATTCGCCATTTTGAATTGTTTGTGTTAAAAAATATTACATTTACTTTATTGTCACCGAAACTCCATACACCGGTCGAACTGATACAAAAGTGGAAAGTGGTTGAAAAAGCTCTGTCGCAACGTTTTAAACAAAAGCATAAATAAACCAACCCTTTAATAAACAACGCGGTGGCGAGTTGTTTCGGCGCCAAGCTGTTAAGCGCCTAATCGGGTCGGCTGCGAATTAGGCCGGCGCGGCGGCAAAACGAGTCGGCGGCGAATCTTCATCGGCGAGTCGGTGGCGGCGAATTTTTCTAGAGCCTGATCTGAATGTATATTCTGTGTTCTGTGTGTCAATAGTAAATATATTTTTGAGTTTGAGGGGGCATTCCCCCATTTTCCCCGTTGATCCGTGCCTGCAATAATACGGACAGTAGTTACATATGGGTGTATAATCATGAATCTCTGAAGTAGTTTCGATAAACCAGTACAAACAAAAGATCGTTATTGAACACGGATAAACCCCAAACTAGTACAACTAAGAGATGGCATTGCACATCTATTTTACATGAAAAATATAAAGTCTATGTGTGGAACAATAAAACTGTTTTATATGTATTTTAGAGTAAGCGAATAATTATCTGAGCTCACCCAAGGAACTTCTATGCCGTTTTTATTTTATAGCTAGATTTCGAAACAAAAAAGTTAAGCTGCCTAACTTTGAATTTCACGTGATATCCGTAAAGTTTAGTACCCGTGAATAAAGAAAACAACAATTTTCTGTGATTAAGCGGGTATGGAAACATTTTGTTTGTATTTTTCCGTGTGCAGCTTGGAAGCTGAACATCCACGGGGGGTCCAAGATATAATGGACACCTATTAAGTATTGACAGTTAACTGTTTCGTTCTTAAGGGACTCTTCAGAACACTGCATGATCAATGTGATACTTTTTTAAAGCTAAAGAGACGGTATATAAATATCATCTTACAATATTGGTAAGATGAATGAAAAATAATGCCTGCGATACCGTATGCTTTTTACACAAGTGGCGACATCGAAACAGTTAACTGTCAACACTTAATAGGTGTTCATTCGATCTTGGACCCTCGTCAGTGAGCTGTCCACAGAAAAATTCAAAAGAAACTACATTTTTCTATACCGCTTATTCACTAAAAATGTTTTATTTATATACGCCAGTTCTTGGTTTTAAATCAAGAATTTAATCATAAATTGCTGTATATAGTTGACATTTAAATAACGAATTATTTACTAATGATTCCTCACATTAATAAATATTCTGCTCATTGATATAAATTGTTTTTTTTTATTTATTTTCTTTCTTTAAGTTTATTAAATAAGCAAAAACTAGGCTACACAAAAAGTAGCAATGCATTTCTCTTCTTCGCTGCACAAAGTTTCAAACTATATTGTTCAGGTAACAGTATGTATACCTTATCTCATATCTTACCGAACCGAACACATTTTCTATTGTTATGGCTTGACATACTGTGTAGCTTCTTAACAATGGTTCATGAACACTGGAAGTCGGACTTTGAGATATTTGACCACCCAGTTGCCACAGCTCGATTGCTTTCAGATAGTGTAACTTCTTCTTTATTTATCATTATGCCCCCAATGTTTTTTGAAGGCTCAAAATTAAAATAGCAAACGGTCATAAAAATATCGTTCTAACTTTAGCCGCTTTGAACTAAGGTCACTAGATCACGAAGTTCCTTGCAAAGGTACCGATATAGATTTTGACTTATTCAAAGACCTCGTATACTCCTGGTTCCCATTGGCTTTGGGTCAAAACTTAAGAATATTTTTTAATAAAATAGTATTTTCAACAACAACATGAATTGTTACTAACTTGTGTTTGTATACAAAATATTAAATAGGTAGCTAAATTTTTTGCATGGTTAATAAGGGTATTTTTACGGTTCAACAAAGTTAAAAATCGTTGATGCGACTTTCTGCACCTGAAGTAATAAGTCAGGTCTATTAGCTCAGTCATTATAGAATTTTAGCTTGCAAAAGGTGGTGTAGTAGCGATTTTGACATGTTGCTAACATGTTGTGAATATTGTAGTCTTAAAACCAAATTTGAGTTTTTGACCTCCCGCCCCCTCCCCATCTTGGATTTAGTGTGCACAATCTTTTTTTACTTACTCGGCTACTGTACCTTTTAGAAAAAAAGGTTTGAACAAAAGTTGAAGACAATTAAATTTCCTACAAAAACGCTTTGGCATGTTTTTTTGTCAGACAAACAGTTTTTGAGTTATGACGCTAAACAATTCGCCGCCATTGTATTTTGGATTTTGACCAATTTTTTTAGTGGCCTTTAACTTTCAAAGTGCTATGTTTTGAGAACATTTGTAATAACTAAAAAACGAGACATCACTGAGTTCTCTGGGTGGTTCCTGTAGTGTTAGCAGTAAACCCGTTTCCTATGTATTTCAATAGTATATACAAAGTAAATTGAAATTATTCATTTTCATGTAATTTTCTTAAAAGGTAAGCATTTTACAGAAAGTGTGTAATTAACGTTATAATAGAAAATTAAATTATCTTTTAAACGATGTATCATCTAAGTGGACCAAGTATACGGTTAGCACGTAATTATTGCCATCCATAAATTGGTTATTTTTCAGGATCACGAAAAGAAATGAGGTTTTTTTAGGTTTTATTCAGTTTTCAAAAAAACCAAGGAAAATGTACTAATAGCACTTCAGGGTTCGTATCTCAAAAGGTAAGCATTTTACAGAAAGTGTGTAATTAACGTTATAATAGAAAATTAAAATATCTTTTAAACGATGTATCATCTAAGTGGACCAACTCTACGGTTAGCATATAATTAATGGCATCCATAAATTGGTTATTTTTTGGGATCACAAAAAAAATTTGGTTTTTTTAGGTTTTATTCAGTTTTAAAAAAAACTACGGAAGGTGTACTGCTAACACTTCAGGGTTCGTATCTGAGCAAGGGTACTACCCAGAGAACTCAATAATATCTTATTTTGTAGGCTATTAGCATTGAGTAAATAACCCATATTACTCAAAGCTTAGCCTTGAGTATTAGTCAGTGTTTATTTTATATTATTACAGATTTTCTCAAAAATAAGCAGTTTTAAAGTTGCCACTAAATAAAAAAGTTGGTCAAAATCCAAAATGGCGGCCAAATGCTCAGTGTCATATTCCGAGAACCATTCATCTGACAAAAATCGCACAACAGCGTTTTTGTATTAGAAAAAACGGAAATAAAAGTGAGCGACAAGAAGTGAAACTGTGAATCAGGCATTACTTCGTTTTTAGTGGACATTTCCTGCTTGGAGGTTTAAATAGGACTCCCATTTTTGATCCAAAATATTATATTTCTTTATTTATATTTAAGTTCCAAGGGAAAAATGAGTTAAATCTTCAACCAAAATCTAGACTTTTAGATAAAAGTAAAAGTCTCAATTGAAAAGCAGAAAAATATAATTGTAATTTTTTTCTAGATTTGAGGCAGTTAGACAGTCACTTTTTTTGGGTCATTTATTCAATGATACAAATACACAGTTCGTTATGGTTTAGTGTCAGTACAATGCTACACATGGATAACTTTCTCACAGGTATTGCTCTAGATAGAAAAAGTAATACCTTTCGAATGCAACAGCGATATTATTAGATATTGATTTTTAACTGTTAGTTTTATAAATTCACAGTTTTGTTTTATTAACTAACTTTCTTTTACACATACAAAGTAACAAAAAAATAATAAGTGTAAAACATATGTGTGACAGAGAACCTATCTACCTAAAATAGATGTAACAAAAATTTTCTACTACAGATAGTCGTATGCAGGATCTACATTTTTAGGAACCACAGCAGGATCATATTTTTGAACTGTCTTGCCAAACTGATTATTTCTATTGAAAAGCACTTACGCACCATATGCAATCACCCTCGAAAAGCAAAAAATGTAGATATCCATCCTCATATTGTTTAAATTGTTTTTGTTCATCTAAACGTGCAGTAATATAGAGTGAATTGGCAAGATACTTATCATCACAAATCTAACTTTAAACTAAAAGGCACTTCTGGGCGTCACCAGAAAATATTATAGAGCAGACTCAATAATTGTGCACAGGTGCAATAAGAAACCCCTGGGAAAAGGAGCTCGTTGCAGACAGAACAGATGATTTGTCGACTGATCAAAAGCAACCAGACTTAGGTGGTTCCTGAGAAGGAATGCTGCTAATTGGAGTGCTGCTAGATATTCTAACAAGACGTAACGGATGGAAGACACTTCGAGACAACAGGTGAGGCCTTCGCAAGGATGGAACAATATGCACACAGGGACCTGGACACCGAATTGAAGTGCGGAGAGTGGGTTAGGAGAAAGAACTGGGACCTGTGGCGGCTGGTGACGTTATAAAGTGGGTCGGCAGAAATTTTAATTGCATGAAAATTGAGATAAAAAGACTTCATTCAATTTTATTTTAGTATTTTCCAAGCAAGCAGCTACTTGGTGCAGAGCATCTTTTAGTGATTTTTTACTGCATATCCAAATTCCATAAAAGGCCCGCCGCCGTTTTGTGTGCCCCCTTCACCCGATTTAACCCAAAACTAGTTAAAAATTAGTCTTGAAAGAGTTTTTGGAGTATTATAGGGTGGGTTTCTATATAAAACCAAAAAAAACTGTAATTAAACCCGGTACTCATATCTACTACTAAAATGTTTCTTGTTATAATTTTTGAACTAAACTAGCAATGTTAATGGAATAGACAGAACTTTGGAGAAAATTAATTACGCTTTTAAGCAGAAAGATTTTTTTGATATTTTAAAATTTAAGGTGGCTGACAGAATCAATCTTGCCCTTTTCAAAGAGGCTTATTTATTCTTGTGTTCCGGATGATTTTTAGAATTTGTATAAACGCTGTGTTTCCGCCATCCTCATGCAACTAGTTTCGAATCATTAAATTCGGTTTAGTAGTTCCCGAAAAATTAATCCTTATCAATTCTGTATACATTCATTTCCTCATAAATTCATTATTCTTTTATTCTATAAAATCTACAAAATCCGTTTAGTGGTTCTTTAAATAATAATTGTTATTCCAACTGCTGCTTTAACTTCTGTCTGCAATAATTTTCTTATAAATTCACTGAACCGATTTCAATAAAAAAAAATAAATATTGCTCTTTGAACAAAACTATTAAAATTTTCCGACAATTTTAAATCCAAGATCCTTCTTGGAAGGATCACTTCTTTGTATGTTGCGAGGATTTATTTTTTTATGATTAGTACTTCGTTGTGAGTGGTGGATCTAGATCTTATAAATAAATTCAAAAAAGGGTCGAAAAATTTCTCGTAACATAAGTAACATCTATCCTTTATGGAGGGTCAAATTCGATTTAGTAAGCCATATTACATTTAGAGATGGCGAAGAATTTCGCCATGATGCTTTTTATTTTATTGTCGGTTTAGTAATAATGAATTTATGAGGAAATGAAAAATCTGTAAAACTTTTCTATGCTTCCGAAAAAAATCAAAAAATTTTCGAAAAATATAAGAATAAACAGCCTTTTTAAAAAGTTTTTATGTCCGCCATTTGGATTTTACAATGACGGCAAATTTTAATAGGGATCTTTTAAAAGCAATTTTTTTTTTACGGGTATGCGCACTCGCAAGGAGATCCCTATCACGCTCGAGAAGCGGCAAGTGCGCGGAAATGTTGGTGTGTGTTAGTTTTGAAACGGTTCAGGTTGTAACCTGCAGGGAAAACTGTCGCAGGGAGTTTATTCCACAGCGATGCTGTTCTCCAGAGATATAAATTCTGATATAATGAGGTTCTTGGTGCCTCTATTTTGACAATAAATTGATGGTTACTGTCTGTTTGACGTGTTCGCCTAGTAGGTGCTACTCCCGGGGGGATCATACGTGCCAACTCTTCAGAGCATTTTCCGTGATAATACCTGTAAAAGAGAGATAGATCGCCCACAGTTCTTCGATGTTCGAAACTATCCAAGCTACGGGTAAGTGCGGGGTTAGCTATATCTGCCACGTGACTGTGCCAAGACATGTTGGTCTCTGCAGTGACTCCTAAGATGTTCAACTGGCTCTGCAATGCGACAGCACTTCCAGATAGCATGATGTTTGGCTCACCGGTGCTGGTCTTTTTTGAAAACAGGACTGCTTGGGTTTTCTGCGCGTTGAACTGTACAAGGTTTTTGTTGCCCCAGTCCTCTATTATCTCCAAGTCGTTATTTATCTGTAATATTTCAGTTAGTCTAAGGTAATGGAATTCACGTGCGGAGAGACATGTGGGTGGTATGACTGAGGAGACTACATTGCCATCATCTGCAAAGCAATAAAGTGGATTTACTGTTTTATCTATGAGGTCATTTATGTAAATCAGAAAAAATGTTGGCGAAAGGATTGCTCCCTGTGGCACACCAGCATTTATTTGGTATGAGTTGGAGTTCCGGCCATCCAGTGCAACATAAATGGATCTATCCTTAAGGTAACTTTCAAACCAAGTGCAAAGTCTCGGCGACAATCCCGTTGCTTTGACCTTGTTGAGCAGATTTTCATGCCAGACTTTATCGAATGCTTTAGATATATCTAAGGCAATTGTTCTTGTTTCACCTCGCAACTCAATCGCTTTTTGCTATAAGTGAGTGACGTATGTAAGTAAATCGCCAGTTGACCTATATTTTCGAAATCCGTATTGCTTGTCGTTGATAATTTTGTACTTTTCCAAGTACTTGGTTAGGTGATTGTTCACAACTCTTTCCATTACTTTTGATATCACCGGAAGTAGAGCAATTGGTCTATAGTTTAACGGATCTGTCTTTTTTCCTTTCTTTGGAATGGGTTGTACTGCGGCAGACTTCCATGATGATGGATATACTCCTTGCCTATAAGATAAATTGAATAATTTTGCGAAAGTTGGGGTGAGTTCGCTAGGACCCATTGCTTTGTTTGTATCCAACTTTTTAAGGGATTTTCGTATTTCTCTGTGACAAAAGGGTACCTCTGGCATACTGTGGGAAACCCTTTCAGTGAATGGTGGAGTTTTTCCATTTGGCACTGTTAGGTTTGAGTTGGAGGAAAAGATTTTGGCCAGCATATAGGCTTTTTCCTCTGATGTTGTGGCTAAGTGAGTATTTTTATCTGTAAGTGGTGGTATGGATGACTTGGTGAAGTTTGATCCAACAGCTTTTGCAAGAGACCAAAAGGACCTAGAACTACTTGGACAATTCAGCAACCTGTTTTTTATTCTTTGATTGTATGTTTCTTTGGCGGCGTCAATAGTAATTTTGCAACTATTTATGGCTTCTATAAATTCTGTGTGGTTTTGAGCGGTTTGTTGTCGTTTCCAAAGGTTATGCTCTATGTTTTTTCTGTACAGCCGTTTGACACTGGCTGTTGAACCAAGGTTTTGCATTAGCTCTGCGTTTTATTGTATGTGGGATATATGCATCCATTCCAGATAAGATTACTTTTGTTATTTCATTACAGCAAATAGTGGGATCAGCAAACCTCTTGCCATGGAAAATCCAGGTAAAACTGTTTAAGGTCATTCCATTTTGCCGATTTATAGTGCCACATTTTACGAGGAAGTGATTGTTGACTTGGCGGTATGAACTTTTCTCACTTTGTTCTTATAAGTTTATGATCGGATGAACCAAGTGGGGGATCTACTTGAATTGTGTACAAGTCAGGATTTGTAGTAAGAAACAAGTTTAAAAGCGCTGTATCACCCCTTTCTGAGATACGGGTAGGTTCATCGACAAGCTGCGTTAGACCACAACTTATGGCAAAAGCTTCTGCTTCCCTGCCTTCATTATCTGTTTTGTTGTGGTGTTTTAGCCAGGGTATATTGTAGACGTTAAAATCGCCTAAAAAAACAATTTCCGCATGTGGATAGTTAGACTGTATACTATCACAGTTTTCGGATAATGTCGCAAAAAAGCTTTGATACTCGGTGTTACTTGGCGGTCGGTAGAGGCAGCAAATGAACTTGGTCGATGACTTTGAGGTGAATTTCAGCCATATGATATCGAGGTTCGCTGGTTCTAGCTTCTCCTCTCGATGACATGAAAGGTCATTTTTAATGTACACACAGATCCCAAAATTAGGTCGAAATCGGTGGTGTAGGTCATGGCCGGGATAAAAATAGTTCACAATAGGTGTTGCAGAACTGATTTTAGTTTCAGTGAGAACAAGGATGTCAGGTCTTTGTTCTTCAAGATGTTGGTGAACTGAATTCATGTTGGTACTTAATCCTCTTATATCAATCTTAATCCTCTTAATCAATCTGTTCCACTTTATATTTTATTAAAATCGGTTTGGCAAAAATGTATTTATGAGGAAATTAATACAGACAAGATTTAGAAGACAATCGTTACAACCTGCAAAACAATATAGTTGAAGCAAAAATTAATTTTTAGGGACCGAAATCGTTTTTAACGATTTATATCTCGTTGTGCATAACAAAGTAGAGAGAGGTTTTGTACAAACAAAAAAATATCCAAAATTTCCACACATTTCCAACATAAGAATAAACAAGCCTCTTTCAAGGGTCAAGATGGTGGACAAAAATATACTTTTACTACTCTTTGCTTTGATAAAATTGGTGTTATAGTTGGAAAGTTATAACGAAAAAGATTTTGTCGGATTTTTTTGCCCACCAGGTATATTTGAAAAGCGCTCACTTTTATAAAAATTTTCAGACCAATTTGATACTCTCAAATATCTTAAAATTCTTACCATAACATACAAACATTTAACATAAAGTTACTTACTTTATATAATTATTATTTTTTGACACAATAAATATCTATATTATATATTTGTTTGTTTTTTTGCCATAATATCAGGGTGTAATAATAAAAAATGCTTTAAAAGATTGATTCATAATTTTTTTAAAATTATATTTTATAAAAGGCCAATGCCCAAAAATGGGTATCCAATTCCTGTTTACTGGGTATCTAATCTGAAGGCCTGCGTATCCAAATGGATACACAATATAGTCTAAAAAGATGCCTTGACTTGGTGTAGTTTTTAGTTTATTTGTTTATAGATAAAGTCCATTTGCCTTTCTTTTTTATGGCCCCACAGTCTATTAACCTACTAAAAATAATGTATAATTTTTGTCACATTTTCATTATGTTCGGTAACGTTTTGCCTATAGGCACTATTCAATGGGCACCTAATATCAGTCTTGCCTAGCATAGAAAATTCTATGTGGTTATTTAAATGAATACCACTTACTTTATGTCTTTTTACCTTTTCACTAAAGTGCTTGATATCACACATTTCCTTTGCACGCAGGATCACTTCGTGGATTGTTCATAACAAGACAAATAAAGCAAAAAAAAGCATTTCTTTTTTCACAACCACACAACCAGTTTTGAGCATCATATAATTTTAAATAAAATTTTCTATTATAAGTTTTGATGGAACACCCCTCGGTATTACTTACACTAAAATTTTGGTTAATTTTTAGGTCCGGTCTATGTGGCCCTAAAGATTTTATTTGTAATCGAAGTTCATATATCATCGTATTTACAACAAACGATAACGAAAACAAACAATGACACGCGGCCGGCAAGACTTTTTACTACTGAAAATCCCTAGATTAAAACAAATTCATATGTCTTCATTAAGGATAGAACCGGCAGCACTAGAAAGGGCAACGGCCGTTTAGGCACGATGATGATGGCCGACGTGAATTAAAACAAACATTCCTTCCGCCCCCGCGCGAGAAGAACTACCCACACACCGCTGAAAAACGGGTGAAATTAAAACCTTGCCCCGCGCGGCGCTGCCGGCTTGTAATTATTTACGTTCAAAAAGTTCGCCCAATTAATCGCTTGTTGGTAACACAGATAATAATGAGAACTAGACAATCATGTCGTAAGAGTAGATTCAACTTTTTTAAAAGAGTCTAGTTTTGGGAGGGCACTGCCCCGTTGCCGTCCCTGTAGCTGCCGGCACTTTCTGGGACATGGCAAAAAAAGCCTACTATGGCGAACTTACCGGACGTATGGATCACTCACAACACTATCAGTAGTACATTACTACTATTCTTCAAACAAGTAAACAAAGAGAAGTCACCAGCCCATTTCACGTCGCGTTGGTTAATGAAGACATATTCTCAGAACTTAAAGACTGATAATGTTCTTGACAGATTGAAAATCGCTCTTAATAATATCATATGATCATTCAATGTCCAAGCATTTTGTCATGTTTATCTGCCTGTTGGCTTTCGATCAAAAAAAAATTGTTCATACACTGGAAGATAAATCTGAGGATATCGAAATAGGGAAGACTGAGACAACCAAGTGATTTCCGAGAGTAACAGAAGAAAAAACCTCGAGCTAAACATTACTTTAGAGAAAATCAAGTGCCAAAAAACCTTCTCTACCTCAAATGTTTTGATTATATTAAAACAGTTTTAAATCTTTAGTAGTTTCGTATTAAGAGAGAGGTATGCGTGAAAAAATGATGAAAGAGCCTTAAAAAGGCAGTTAATCCTATAGAGTTCAAGATAATCCCTTTTTTCAAGAAGACATTTTAATCTCTGTCTCTGATTAAAAATACGAGTAAAATCAAAATGATTTATAGCCGTATGTGTGTGTCTCGCATCTCTCTCGTCTAATATATTATCCAAATCATAAAGCACAAGAGCCTCCTGATTCGCGTTGTGCCTCTCTTGTTGCCGTCAGAACCGGATTTGTCAATTTGTAAAGGGAGATGCTCGGAGTCGACAAATGCCGTGATTATCACATCCGGGATGCTTGCGCTATGCCTGCTTTCCTTTCCTCTTATTCTTATAGAAGCGGAGTCGCTTAGTTATTCCTGAGCGTCATTTTTTAGGGTATTGTCTAAAACAGGTCAAACTTTTAATATTATGTGAGAATTCAAAATTACGTGTATTAAACTCAAATCAACTGCTTCTAATGTACTAATAAACTACACATTGCTCTGGTTACTTATTCTACACTCGAGACTAGAAAAAACCATAGAAATAGAAAAATATATAGAACACTTGTCAAACCTACGCAGACTGGAGTAAATGCTCAGAAGGGCCAACTTTGACAAACATGATTTGAAAGGCGTCGCATTGAACTAGACTCGTGGTAATCATATGGAGCCACTGATGTCAATGAAAGATATTTGACAGAGCGTCACCGTCTAAATTCCATGGTGAGAGGTAGCGGCCAGATTATCCTTCGCTTGTCAGTTCACTGCGTTCTGAAGCCCATATGATTCTTCACGATAACGACATCTAGAGGCACTTGTACTTAAAATTTGTGAAAAATTGGCGGCTAACGTGCCGTCGCTCTACTAAAGGTTGCGCTGTAGTCGAAGAGCTATCTAAATATTTTTCTATAACAATGGAGGGAACTCGCAAAATATTACTTAATACACTGAGAAAAATCGGCAAATATATTATTAACCTGAGTTTTGTGTGCTTGGAAATGCTGCCGTACATAAGCTATAATGCCGTTAACCAACATTTGGACAATTTTGATTTTTTGGTACCGTTTTCATCACAACATTATTCCACATCAATTTTTATAAGCAAATTTTCTTTAGCTTTTGTGGTTTTCAAGAAACAAATAACTTAACAGTTATCAAGGAGCATCATGTGTTTATTATTTTCCGGGATTTTTGATCAGAACTATAGTTGATGTTGTATATAAGTGGCACCGCGTCATAGCTATGGTAAACCAAATTTTGCGGCGAAATCTAAGTAAAGTAGCCTTAAAAAATTAGTGTTTCACTTTGTACATGCAGTGTGCCGCTCGGGGTTTAATGTTCGAATGATAAAACACTAAGACCTTTTAAAGGAGAGATCAAATAGGTACTTACCTCATAAATAAAAATCCGAAACATAAAAGAGGATCCAAAATTATATTAAAATGTGCGCAAACATTGATTTAGTTGAAAAACGGTAATTTATTTTGTGAAAAGCTCCGTCATAATTCGTTTGACATAAACAGTCAAAACAACGAATAGAAAACGTGAAAGCCCGGCTAAATCAATAATATGTTCGTAACAACCAGATAAGAGTATATATGTTCCTTTCTAATGAAATCGTTTAGAAGAAGACATCAATCAAAAGCAAGTAAAATAGTAAGCTAATGACTAGTTAGTGCAGTGCCTCATTTTGGGAATCAATATAAATAAAAAAATTAATGGAAGTGCGTGCCACTGTACAGGGTGTCCTAAATTGGGCAGTTTTAGGGGGTTTAAGGTACTTCTAGGGGAGACAGAGAAAAACTGACCACGCATTGCGAGGCTCAAATTTCAAGAGAAGGCTTATAGTGAAAACCGTATTTTGAAATATCGTCTCGTCTTTGAGCTACGGGGACTCTTTGAAAAGTCTGTATTTTGGAAGGGGGTCGTTATTAGTGAAAATTTTGATTTAGAGTAAATTGCAATTTTATAGACTTTGTCACGAGGAATCCACCCGCTAAATTAAATTTTAACTGTCACTTTTAGTTTTGGAGATATGACATAAAGTTGCATTTTTTCTTATTGAATGGCCTATATTTTAATTAATTTTCGAATTCGTCATTGAATTCTTTTCAAAATAATGTATCATATGTTATAGTTTGATTGAGTGGTTTCGGAGATAATGAAAGTTTTTCATTTTTCTCTAGTGTGCGTTGAATGACGTCATGCGCCATTGACATGAAAGCCTTGATGTCAAATCCTACTTCAATGCTCCTATAGTTTTGTTGTCTTATACTATGCAAATCAAGTTGGCCTTGCGTCTTGGCGTTTTGTCATTGTTTTCAATTGTTTAAATAATTTGACATTACGCTTTGATATAAAATTATTTTGCACAAAAGCGTTTTTAATTTTATTTTTAAATATGTATCAAAACGATGAAAAGTATGACATGCTAAAATGTTACTGGGAAAGTAATGATAATCGACAGGACGCTGGAAACTTAAATATCTTCAAAGGTATCCCCAAATACGTTAATATGCTTTAAGGTATTTGGGTATCCCGAACGAAGACAAAGTTGAAAAGGAATCTTGTTCAGTATGGCTCTTTTTCAAAACCGCGGGCCATAATATATGACGTTAGGAGGGACCGTGAGGTAGAGGAGATAGGCATTATTGGTGAGTTAGAACAAAATAATTCGCGATCATTGAGACAATTAGAAGCTGCCACAGGCATACCGAGAACTTCAATCCACTGAACAATTAAACGGAATAATTATGAGCTTTATCGCACAAGAAAGGTTCATAAGCTTTATAACCGGGACTACCAGCCTAGAATCAGCTTTTCTAATTGGTTTGTTGACAAATGCGAGGCAGATTTAAACTTTCCCATTGATGTGATGTTCACAGATGAACGGTATATTTAATAGATACTACAAAACAGTGGAATTTGTCAACCAGGGTCGCTATGGCATGTTTGGGCTGGACTTCATCGAGGACGTATAGTTGGCCCCTCTATATATATATATATATATATATATATATATATATATATATATATATATATATATATAATGAAAATTTAAATCAAGAGCGGTATTTAGAAAAATTTTATTTTACAAGATGTGGTTGAGCCATATATCGAAAACTTGTCGCTAGTAGAGAATATGCAGTGCTACTTCCAACAAGATGGCGCACCACCGCATACAGCTGGAATTATTACCAATTATTTGAATAATACCTTTCACAACCAGTGGATTGGATTAAGAGGTCCAATACCATGGTCAGCAAGGTCTCCAGACATCACCTTGTGTGATTTCTGTTTATACGTCAAGATTTGAAAAGCGATGCCGTCTGTGCTTGAGGCAAAACGGGCGCCATTTTGAACATAGGTTGTAAAATAGTATATATATATGATATTTATAAAGGTTAATTAGTATTAGCTTAAGTTACTATAGGTATATAGTAGGTTGGTTATTTTTTCTGTTGATCTATGACGCAATGATTATTGATAATTTTTAATAATATCGAATTTCTATTGAGTCTGTAATTTTTGTTTCTTTTTATAACTAGGCTTTGAAGGCCGTCAGCTGAATTATAATTTTTGACTGTGTAAAATAATAAAAATACTGGAGTGCCTTGACCTGCTTCAGCAGAAAATCATAGCGCACTAGAAATAAGTGAAAAAGCTGAATATCTCCGAAACCGCTCAATCAAACTATGACATATGATATATCATTTTGAAAAGAATTTAATGACGAATTCGAAAATTAATTAAAATATAGGCCGTTCCATAAGAAAAAATGCAACTTTATGTCATATCTCAAAAACTAAAAGTGACAGTTAAAATTTAATTTGGCGGGTGGATTCCTCGTGACAAAGTCTATAAAATTGCAATTTACTCCAAATCAAAATTTCCACCAATAACGAAGTTATAGACCCCCTTCCAAAATGCAGACTTTTCAAAAAGCCCCCGTAGCTCAAAGACGAGACGATATTTCAAAATACAGTTTTCACTCTAAGTCTTCTCTTGAAATTTGAGCCTCGCAATGCGTGGTCAGTTTTTCTCTGTCTCCCTTAGAAGTACCTTAAACCCCCTAAAAGTGCCCAATTTGGGACACCCTGTATGTACCCCTCTACTCCTTTCCCGCCCATCAAGGTTTTGATGACGCGGTGTCACTTTAATACAACTTCAAGTATAGGAAAATTTTATAGGTAGTTAACGGCATTCTAGCCCAAGGACGGCAAAATAATATAAAATTCAACTGTTTTAAATATTTGCATACATTTTTCCATAAAAATTTAAAACAAATTATTTGACCACCTAGTTTAAATAACGACTTTATTTAATTTTTTTAAATGTATAATTTTTATTTTTTAATAGAAAATCTATTTGTTTTTAATAGGTTTTGAACTTAAATTTAATGTATAACATTATAAAACCTGATTACACAACCCCCAGATATGCCACCCAACATACTTAATCATAACAAAAACCAGTGGCGTATATAAAGGGGGGGGGCCCGGCCCCCCCCCTTGAAGCTAAGATTTTTTTAGATATTTTCCACATATTTCATGAATACAAACATAAATTAGCTAAAATACGGCCTCATGGAGTCTCGGGCCCCCCCAAAACTGTGTTGTGCCCCCCCGAAACTTTTTTCTATATACGCCACTGACAAAAACATTACGCGAAAATGGTATCCCGTAAAAAGAATTGAGCTAAAAGTAAAGCCAAGTTGTCCAATACAAATTTCAAAATGAAAGGTTCTTACTAGTTTGGAAATGTTGAAACTTCTTAATGTTCAATTTAGCACTGTGCTTAGGAATAGCCGTAATAGCCAAGTTTAGAAAAACATACAATTAGTAAGAACCTTAAAGGAATTTTTATTGGAGAACTTGGCTTTACTTTTATCTGAATTCTTTTTACGGAATACTATTTTCGCTTACTTGGCTTTTTTACATTAAATGTTTTTGTTATGATTTAATTCCTTTTTTAAAGGATTCGGATAATATTTAAGTTATAAAGTAGTAAAATATGCGGAATATTGTTGAAAACTTTTGCAATACCTTACTATAAATTTTGAGGTTTTTTTAGAATATTCCTATAGTTTTATCATAGTTCCTATCAGCCTTCTAAAGCTCAGTTCTCTAGCGTTCCTGGAAGTGGGCAATGTTTCTTTTACATACTTTTACATTTATAGGGGACGGAAGTTAATTAAAATTTTGGGGTTTTTAATTTTTTTTCTATAGTTTTATCTAATTTTTCTATCGGCCTTCGAATGCTCAGCTTTCTAGTGTCTCTGGAAGAGGTTAATGGTACTTTTACATAACTTTACATTTATAGGAGAGGGAAGCAAATTAAAATTTTGAGGTTTCTTAATTTTTTCCTATAGTTTATCATGTTTCCTTCTGTCTGTTGAAGCTCAGCTCTCTAGCGTTTCAGAAAGTTGGCAATGTTACTTTTACATAATTTTACATGTACCTATAGGGGAGGGGAGTAAATTAGAATTTTAGGGGTGTTTGATTTTTTCCAAGGGTTTGGTCATAATTTCTATCGATCAATTTTCTAGTTGCCAAATTTCAGTACAGTAGAATTTTGATGATCTATACATGATTGAGTGAGTGAGTGAGTGGCAATTTCGATGTTTTTTTCAAATTTTGTAAGTACTTTACTTCTTTATGGAGGTCCATGAAACTTAAAGGGGTTGTTAACTCTATGAAGATCTACGACTACGACTGTATATTCATGTAGTTCCAATGGTGACACGACAGAGTGATCTGTCCGCTGCTGTTATTAAGTTTGTTGGCTTGCATATCTAGGGGTTGTGTATCACCCATATTAATCCTTAATAAAGGCCATGCATGACCCTGTACCTAATTTTATTATATTGAAAAAATGGTAAAAAATTCAAATTAATTACCTTTAGATAGATTTTTTATATCTCATTTTTTTAAATCATTAACAACACTTTATTTAAAATTTTGATTGTTTTCTCGGTCTCCATTTTTGCAATAACGTTTTAAAGCATTTTCAAGTGACTATAGCAATAGAAAATTTAAAATCTAGTTGGTAACTTGCCCAAACTAGATACATAGGATCAGTTTTACGTCAAATAACGTTACTAAATTGGGATTATTTGCCAAAGACAATGGAGGCTGATTTTTATCCGTTTATTCCTTTACTTACAATCTTTCGCTTTTGTAGCAGAATCCTGATACAAACTTTAACAAGGGTGGCGGGTGACAGTTGGTCGCCAGGCGGCACCAGCGTTATGCCGCCGAGTCGTAAATCCGCTGGCTAAACAGGATTGTTTCGCTGCTTAATACCAGCCGCTTTTGCGCAAAATTTTGCCAACGGTGTGCCGTCCGTTGAAACTTGTAGTCTACACCCGCTGGCGATACACCGGTATTCCACCGGTAGACATCCGATATTGTCAATTTTTTTTTCGTATATAAAACATTAATATTTATTTTAATGGTAAACTAAATGGCGTACTAGGTTGGCATAATTTTAGTACCTTCTTCAATTTAAAGTTAAAGGGCTTATATTAGGTTTATTGGTTTTAAGCAAAAGCAGCTAAATGCATCTGAATCCTACACTCGATTGCAGAAAGAACTATTGAAGTGATCATTTTAGGTACTTTATAGAAGAAAACAAAATATAACTGTTATGACGTGAAAAGAATATTTTAATCAACTTCATAAAAATATAAACAATACACCTATATACAATATATGGTCAAACACAGAGAATGCTTCTAAACACAAGGTATTTCAACACCTTCCCTCATTGAAATGTTTGGCCATACCGATAGCTTCTCGCAACTGTTCCAATCGGGGCTTAAAAAGTGGCTTTGTCATGAGATCAGCTAGTTGGAATTCAGACGCAACTTTTTCTACTACGACTGACTTTTCTTGTACCAGCTCTCTCACAAAGAAATACCTGCCCAACTAACATTTATAGTAGCGGCTACATGTTCTAAAGGCTTTGCTACTTTCTTATAGTAGAAATGTGGTGATCCCAACCAAAATTTGTTACTTTTTAGTTCTAACTACTATTTAGTATCAGGAAATAGTAGATGTTTCGTAAAAACGACCCTCTAAACTACTTCATAGGATTGTTTCTTGATAGTCGATTCTGATAGTCTTCTCTACCACAATAGGACGTTGCTAAAGTTTTACTTTCTTTTTAGTCGTTATTTCGTAGTCGTCCTGACTTTTATATCCTACTTAATTACCACTAGAAAGTTAAGCTTCATTGGAGTCCCAAACAAGTGTATCCGACAACTACATTATAACTTCAATTTTTACCACAAAAGTTTGTGTCATCATAGTAACATCTGATGTAACAATGTAGACAAAATAACTTTTTGGATCAACTTTAAAGCCGCAACTTCTTTCAAGTAACCTTTTCGTCTATCAGGGAATATAGTTTGGGACGCCATGTTTTTATGTAAGAAAGAAAATTTAATATTTTTGTTGTCGTTTTATGAGCTCATATTAAAGAGCCATACTATTTTATAAACAAATTAGTTGAAGCTTACCAAAAATGCTCTTCTTAAGCACCATTTGTTGGAGTTAACTGTCGATTATGAAAACATAACCTCCAAAATCACAACACAAAAATTCCATCAGCTACCAGAAAACGGCTCAATTTTACGGGCGCACCGGTTTTTTGCAATATATATAATGCATGTTATACAAAAAACTTTGCGTCGCACTCGAATTTTGATCCTCTGCTCGTAATTTCTCACACTTTTGGATAACATAGTTCATATTATAACCATAACCAAACAAAAAAACTAAGCGAGTCTGTTTACTGTTGTGTCCACCATATTGTGTAACAATTCTACCAAAAAGAAACGATTATATTATTTGCAACTACATCGCAACTTTTATGCCATTACGGAAAAAAAAACAGCCTCTACGACGTAGTAGATACCTGGCTACGACGTAGTAGTGTAGTTGTTACTACAGTGACTTTAAACACTTGGCCAGGTAGTTATAACCAGAAATTGGTTCCCCACTTAGGGAATTATAACGTCGCTGTATGGTATACTGAGACGTAGCGGGAGTACGTTGCGGTTACTTTTAAGAAATTCTTTCTAGTTGGGGTTTCGTCGTTACAACTTTAATTGTTTGTTGGGTGAGGTGTATGTGTTTGGTTCTACGATGAAGCTCGGGGTTCTGTGACAAACGAATAGCAGCTTCATTGTCCACTTTTAAAATCGGAATTGACTTAAGAGGATCAATTTCTTCGTAAAGCCGTCTCATCCAAACTATCACTTTGGAAGCTTCACTTGCAGCTACTATCTCTGCTTCTGTCGTAGAAAGAGCTACTGACGTTTGTCGTTGACTCATCCAGGAAATTGCAGCACCTGCATACATGCAAACAACTCCAGAAGTTGAACGACCTGTGGTTTGATCTCCGCCATAGTCTGAGTCGCTATATGTTTCTAATTTTCCAAGTACACTATGTTTGTATAATAAGCCAACATCTATTGTGCCTTTTAAATACCGGAAGATTCTCTTGACTTTCGAAATGTCATGAATCAACGGACTTTCTAAGTTTCTTGACACAACGCTTACAGCATAGGCAATGTCAGGTCTGGTGCTAGTCATTAGATACATTAGCGCACCCACAGCTTCTCTATATGGAAAGGCAGTGTTCAATTCTTCTTCACATTCCTTCCCTACTTGAAGACTGTCTTTACTATGGGAGTTACAACTGGGTTGCAGTCCTTCATACCAAAGCGTTCTAGTAGTTTTTTAGTGTATGATGACTGTGTCAGACTTATATCACCATTTTCCTTTTTCTCAATTTCTAGACCAAGAAAATATGAAGCAGGTCTTGTGATGACCTTAAATTCCTTTTTCAAATTTGCTAAGAAGAAGTCTTTTATTGTTTCATTGGTATAAGCCAGTAAACCATCGTCTACGTAGAGTGCCAACAGAAGCATGTCTTGTCTTTCCTTCTTTATAAATAAGCATATATCAGCATCACTTTGTTTGAAACCAAATATTTCAATAAAATCTGTAAAGCGTTTGTTCCAGCATCTAGGCGACTGCTTTAATCCATACAAACTTCTTTGAAGTCGACAGACTAGATCACTTCCGTCTTCGTACCCTTCTGGCTGCTTCATGAAAACTTCTTCTTCAAGTTCTCCATAAAGGAACGCTGTACAAACATCAAATTGTGTGAGTGACATGTTCTTACTGGCAGCAACACTAAGCAAAGCTCTTATTGTACCTCCTTTTGCTACAGGACTGTAGGTCTGGTCATAGTCCTCACCTTTTCTTTGAGAATAACCCTTGATAACTAGTCTAGCCTTGAACTTATCTATTGATCCATCCGGATTAGTTTTCAGCTTGAACACCCACTTGTTTGGAATTGCCTTCTTGCCTTTTGGTAACTTGGTCATTATCCACGTACAATTCTCTTTAAGCGCCTGTAGTTCTTGCTGCATAGCTTGGATTCAATGTTCTCTTTCTTTACAAGTTATAGCTTCTCTATAGCTCAGGGGTTCTTCTGGTGCAGTGATCTCAGTAGCAACTGTCATTACAAAATCATCAAATTTTGTTGGCTGTCTTAGTGTTAACTTATCCCTTAACTGTCGTCTCACTCTTGTGTTTTCCTCGTCAAAATCGTGTTGAATAGGATCTTCTGTAAAGCTGTCTGACGACTCATCATTTACTATGTCTTCTAGTGGTTCGGGGCCTTCAATTTGTTCTTCTTGTTGCAGATATTCTTCAACGTTTTTATTGTTTGATGTTTCTGTTACCGTTTTGTTATCATCTCGTCTCATAAAGTCAAACAGATTCTCCAATGGTGTAGTAGGGAGGAATTTCTGTGACTGTTCTACGATCTGTAATGGCGATAATTCATCAAAAATGACATCACGTGATCTAATGAATCTCTTCTGCTCAAAGCTCCAAATTCTGTAGCCATCTTCTTCATAACCAATTAAGACACCTTTCACAGCTTTCTTGTCCATTTTTCGTCGATTTCCTTTGTTAATGTGAGCATAACAATGACTGCCTATTACTCTGAAATGACAAATCTTTGGTTTTTGGTTGAACCGAACTTCATAAGGAGTCTTATCTTCTATGCTCGATTTCCCTGTGCGATTGAGGATATATGTTGCAGTATTGATTAACTCAGCCCAAAAACTCTGGTCAAATAAGCCTTTTCTAGCGTGCATTAGGACTCTTGCAGTCTCAACAATGGTTCGGTTTTCTCTCTCCGCGCATCCATTTTGTTGTGGAGTGTAAGGCATTACTAGTCTCTGTCTTATACCATATTGGTCTAGGATTTTCTTGACTTGATGATTGTCAAACTCCCCTCCATTATCTGACAGAACTTCCTTCACTACATAACCTGCAGCTCTAATTTGTGCCAAAACAATTTTTAGTTTATTCACGACTTCAGATTTGTTCTTTATAAAATAGACATATCGGTATCTTAAAAAATCGTCTTTGAAAGTTACAAAATAACGGAATCCTGATTTAAAGCTCACGCTGAAAGGTCCACAAACATCTGTGTGAATTCTCTCACCAGGCGTGTCAGCTCGTTCTCGGGTACCAAACTTCAAAACGTGAGCCTTTCCGAAGACACATCCTTCACACAATTCGCTGTCAAGTTTTATATCTATCTGTAGCTCATTTTTCAATACTGCTTTAACATGTCTACTATTCTGATGTCCAAATCTTTCGTGATATAACTGTAATATGTTTTTCTTATCTGCTAGATTTACTTCATTTGATTTCACTGGTTTTAGAGTTCTCATTTTCAACTTGTATAATCCTCCAGATCGACTTCTTTCGCCAATTAAAACTTCTTTTCTTTCCAGTTGAAATGAACACCATTCTGCCGTCGAAACACCTAATTTTTGGTTGTCTATCTTGTGCTGATAAGGTCGAAAACAAGTTTTTCTTTATCTCTGGAACATACCAAACTTTGCGTAACGTAAACTGATGTTTTTCACCATTCACATCTGTTTCTACTTTGATATCGCCTTGTCCAAGAGCTGGAACTGAATGACCATTGGCTGTTGTAACTTTCTGACTGTCATAAAATGGTACGTAGTCGTCAAACCACTCACTATGGTTGGTGATATGATTTGTAGCTCCATTGTCAACATACCAATCATTATCGCTATTACAAAACAACACTTCATTGGACACAGTCATTAAACTTATTTCCTAGCCTTTCGCTTGACTTTTCTCCGGTTTTGGTGGTCTTCCATCGGCTTTCCATTTGTCGCACTGCTTAACTTTATGGCCTTTCTTGTTACAGTAGTTGCAAACCCAAATCTTACTTGTTTTTGTGTTCTTTTTACTTGTGTATAAGACTTCTTGACTACTTTCTCCTTCGTTCTGTGTCTGCAAAGCTTTTTCGTAGGTGATCAACTGATTTGTCAAATTATCTACTGTTCCTTCTTTGCTCGATATCAAAACCCAACTTGATTTAAACGAAAAATATTCTGGAGGTAGACTTTCTAAAATCTTACATATAAGTAATAGTTCTGGCAAGTCACACGTACAAGCATTTCCTGTCTTGAGTTTTTCTTTAGCTATTTCACTCTGTAAGTCGTTCCATAAATTTTTAAGCTTTGACATATGAGTAGCGATGTCAATCTCTGCTTTGCGAGTATAGCTGAAGAACTGTGAACACAGGTCAAACGTTTTATCTTCAACTTGACCATCAAACAACCTTAGTTAAATCCATTTTGCTCTGAATTTTCGTGGAACAACTTTTGAAACTATTTCTTGACAAAAAAGTTCCTGTCACAATGACTTACAAAATTTATTTTTAAATTTTCTAGCTCTTCCTTTGATTCTTTCTTCTGTACCACACGACGCAGTCCAACTTTAGCTAGAAATGCATGGAACCACGCTCTGCTACCATATTATTATTGAAGTAATCATTTTAGGTACTTTATAGAAGAAAACAAAATATAGCTGTTATGACGTGAAAATAATATTTTAATCAATTTAATAAAAATATAAACAAGACACCTATATACAATATATGGTCAAACATAGAGAATGCTTCTAAATACAAGGTATTTCAACAAGAACCAGCCTATAATGGAATAATTTCATATCCATTACAGCATAAAATAAGTTTTTTTCCAAAACTGATTTTATAGAGTAAGTCCACGATTTATTATCAGCTAGAGTCCAAAAAAAACCGGACAATTTTTTTGTTTAGTGGGACAAACTGCACTTGCCAGAGAATTAATAAGAGTTTTGAATGAATATATTTTTTTCTCCGCCATCTCAAAATCCAAGATGGCGGACGAAATTAAAATTTACCCTTAAAAGATGCTCGTTTATTCTTGTGTTGCGATCACGTTTTAATTAAATTTTAAATCAGTAATACAGCTGCATTCTTGTCACGCATAACAAGGTATGTCAGCAAAATCGGTTCGGTGGTTCTAAAAAAATATATTTTTGTTTCAACCATTGTTTTGAATATTATACGATTGCCTTGCCAATCATGTCTGCGCTTATTTCCTTATAAATTCTGTACGGTTTCCATAAAAAACCTCTTTATTTTTCTTTTATTTTTGAATTTTACTTTTATTTTTCCTATTTTTCATGGACTAAAATGTTGTCTTGAACATAAAATTATTGGTCTTAAATTTATATTAATCCTAAGTAAATGGGTCAACTATTAGTTATTATAAAATTTACCTAAAGCAAAATTGCATTAAAATGCGAGAATTAAACGCAAAAAATGTAATTTCTATTCTAAATTTAAGAATTATCATTTTATTTCTTATTTCTTTATTTTTATATACTTTGGCACTACAAGCGTCCTCTATCGTGTTTTTCACATATCCATAAAATTTAAAATATAGTGATATGTTTTCTATAGAGGGTGAAGTGCTGTGTGCATGTGCGAAAAAACTGCAAGCGCAGGATTAAGAGACAGACAAAGTGTGCTGCGCGTCGCCATGTCTAGAAAACGACAACCTTAAAATTTGTCATAAAACCTTCCAATGCAAAAGCACTTTTAATTGTCGATTTTGCAAAAAAAAGGCATCATAGCTCAGTTCATTTTGACTTGCGCCATGTAAACGAATCCTCGTCTCAACGGCAAGAAAATAATAATGCAGATTTGCCTGTAAATAGCCAACAAATTAACGCGTTTTGGCAGGAAAGAAATGAAATTAGTAACTCATCCTCTTCGCAAACTCAAAATCAAGGTGCTTGCTACTCTACTCAAAGTTACAGTAACTCTAGTACTTTACTTTCTACCGCTCTTTTTCAAATAAAAGATATAAGAGGTAATTATCAAACTTTTCGTGAAGTTTTAGATTCCGCATCGCATCTGTCTTTTGTATCTTTAAAATGTGCCAACAAACTAGGCCTACCCCGCTTTAATATTGAAACTGAAGTCTTTGGAATTGGTGAGACCAGTATGCAATCAAAATTAGGATCTATTGATATGATCATTCGCCCTTGTAATCAATCTGAACTGACCTTATCAGTACAGAGTGCAGTTATTTTACCTCAAATTTGTTCTTCGCTTCCCTTAAATGACACAAATATTAATCAAATGGGAATTATAAAAAATATAAATCTCACGGACCCTTATTTCTATAGACCGGGAGCAATCGACGTTTTACTTGGAGCCGATATTTTCCCTTATATTCTTAGAGATGGTCGTATTGTAGGTAATATAAATGAGCCTATCGCATTAAACTCAATTTTAGGGTACATTTTAATGGGACAAATTGGTAACACAAACTCGCCCCTCGCTTCGGTATCCCTTTTATGCCAAATTTCAAATAATCAACTTAATGATTCCCTATCGAAATTTTGGGAAACTGAAAATATACGGGAAATTAAACATATTCTTTCCCCGGCTGACGAAGCATGTGAAAAAATATTTAAAAATACTACTTTTTGTGATAATACAGGGCGTTACGTCGTGACTTTATCCTTTTGCGAAAATAGTGAACCAAGTTTTCCAAATAGTTGCCAACTTGCATTAAAAAGATTTTTATCTCTCGAAAACCGCTTAATTAAAACACCGGAAACCTATCAAAAATATTCGGACTTTATGCAAGAATAATTAGACTTAGGTCACATGGAATTAATTTCTAACCCGAAGGAACAGTTTACGGAAAAAAGTTACTATATCCCCCGTTACCATATTGAAAGACCTGAAAGTTTAACCACAAAACTCAGAGTAGTTTTTAAGGCAAGCGCAGTATCCCAAAGAAATACTGGAAGAATTTCCTTCAATGACACGCTTTACGTCGGTCCCAAATTACAAAAGGACATTTGTTCTATTTTATTAAATTTTAGATTAAATGAAGTCGCTCTTTGTTGCGATATTTCTAAAATGTTTCGCGGCATTTTAGTAGCCCCGCATCATCAAAATTATCAAAAAATCTTATGGAGGTTTAGTCCTACAGAACCTATAAAAGAATATAATTTAAAATCCGTTACATATGGTACTACCCCCGCTCCTTTTTTAGCTTTAAGAGTCTTACAGCAGCTAGCTGAGGACGAAAAGCATAATTTTCTCCGCGCCGCTAAGTTCTTATGACAGATAATTTTGTTGACGATTTTGTCACAGGTTGTAGCTCCGTTGAAGAAGCTATATCTCTCCAAAAGGAGTTATCACTTTTATTAAAATCCGCAGGATTTAAATTACATAAATGGGCTAGCAACAATAAAACTGTTTTAGAGCACATGCCAGAATCCGATATTAACCCTAAAGCTCTTTCTCTTGATATAGAAGAAACTACAAAAATTTTAGGACTTAGATGGCAACCCTGTTCAGACTATTTTTCATACTCAGTAGAGCCTCTAAATCGTAATTGCACGAAACGCAATATCCTTTCAGAAATTTTTAAAATTTATGATCCCCTTGGTTGGTTGTCGCCAGTTACTATTTTAATTAAATGCCTAATCCAGGAATTTTGGAAATCTGGATTGGACTGGGACGAAGATGCTCCCATTGCGATAAGTAGCCTCTGGGAACGCTATAGATTAGAATTACCACTTTTAAAAGAATTTCGCTTATCCCGCTTTATTAATATTTTTTCTGGAAACGCTCAATACGAATTAATCGGTTTTTCAGACGCTTCAAATAAAGCGTACGCAGCTATTGTTTATTTACGCGTAATTTATAAAAATAAAATTTTTATTTATTTTTTATGCTCAAAAACTAAAGTCGCCCCTATAAAATATACAAGTATTGCACGACTCGAGTTAGCCGCTTGTAATATATTAGCTGATTTAATTCAATTTATTCTTCATGGTTTTGAAAACAGACTTAAAATTCACCAAATATTCGCATGAAGTGATTCTCAAGTAGCTTTATCGTGGATTAAAAATGGACATCCGTCTAGGTGGAAAACCTATGTACAAAATAGAGTCACGCAAATTCATGAAAAAGTATCTCCTAAAAATTGGCATTATATTTCCACTTCTCAGAATCCCGCTGATGTAGCTTCAAGAGGTCCTATCCTAGTGAACTTATAAATCATAGTTTATTTTTTCAAGGTCCCCAATTTTTAAAATTACATTATGACTACTGGCCTATAACCTTGGAAATAAAAGACACTTCTGAAACTTTAAATGCAGAAAAAGCTAATAAAAACTTAACTTTAATTTTTTAACTTCGCTTATTAATAAAAACTCATCTTTTACTAAACTTTGTAGAATTTTAGCGTATATTTTACGTTTTATAAATAAAAAATTTCTAAATAAAAGTATAATTTTTGAAAATTTTTTAACGTTTCAAGAAACTCAAACCGCACTTTATTTATTAATAAAAAACGAACAATCGATCTATTTTTCGGAAGAAATAAATTCTCTTAAAAATAATATAAAATTATCTAAACCGATGCAAAAATTAAATCTATTTTTAGATTACCAAAATTTATTACGCGTCGGTGGAAGATTGCACAATTCTTCTCTCTCTTATGACAAAAAATTTCCAATTTTATTACCCCGCGAAAGTAGAATTACTTATTTAATTATCGAACATTTTCATTTAAAATTTTTACATGCTGGATTAAGAACAGTACGTTTTTTACTAAGCCAAAATTATTGCATAATTGCGGCAAAACGCAAAATTCGTCAAGTTTTAGCAAAATGCATCCCCTGTTTTAAATTATCCCCTAAATCGGTACAACCCCCAATGGGTTCACTTCCGTTTCCACGAGTTTCTCAACTCAGAGAATTTTTGCATACGGGAGTAGATTTAGGTGGCCCCATTCCTATTTTAATGAACCGAACCCGCGGTGCCCCACGTACTTTAAAATCATATATTTGCTTCTTCGTTTGTATGAGTACGAAAGCGGTACATATCGAAATAGTCAGTGATTTGACAGCCGATACTTTTATCGCAGCAATGCGTAGGTTTGTGGCTCGTAGAAATTACGTAACTGATATGTATTCTGATAATGGAACTAATCTAGTTTCGGCAAATAGACAGTAGTTACAGATTGATTCTTCTCGTCCAATTAAATGGCATTTTATTCCAAGTCACAGTCCCAATTTTTGAGGTCTTTGGGAGTCTGGGATTAAAACTGTCAAAAAACATTTATTTCGAACCATTGGTTCACAAATTTTAACATATGAAGAGTTATATACAGTCACCTGTCAGATTGAAGCTATTATGAACTCTCGACCGCTGAAATTTCCTCGTATCCAAATGGCATTTCTGTTTTGACACCAGGTCATTTTTTATCACTGGAACCGTTGACAGCTCTTCCTGACGTTGACTTAACAGATGTCAAAATTAATAGATTAACTCGTTGGCAGCTACTTCAAAGAATCCATCAGGATTTCTGGAGACGCTGGCAGCAAGAATATTTGCATACACTTCAACAAAGGAGCAAGTGGCTGGAACCCACTTGTACTACAGAAGTTGGTCGTTTGGTAATAATCAAGAATAATTTTATACTCCCGCTACAATGGCAGCTCGGTAGAATAATTGAAATTTTTCCGGGTAAAGACGGTGTAAATCGAGTTGCTAATGTCAAGACAAGGGACTCGGTGTTAAAGAGACCAATCTCAAAGCTATGTCCTTTGCCACTTGATACTTTAGAAAATGCATAGCATTTTCGGCCGGCAATATGTTCGGTTTCCATAAAAAACCTCTTTATTTTTCTTTTATTTTTGAATTTTACTTTTATTTTTCCTATTTTTCATGGACTAAAATTTTGTCTTGAACATAAAATTATTAGTCTTAAATTTATATTAATCCTAAGTAAATGGGTCAACTATTAGTTATTATAAAATTTACCTAAAGCAAAATTGCATTAAAATGCGAGAATTAAACGCAAAAAATGTAATTTTTATTCTAAATTTAAGAATTATCATTTTATTTCTTATTTCTTTATTTTTATATACTTTGGCACTACAAGCGTCTTCTATCGTGTTTTTCACATATCCATAAAATTTAAAATATCGTGATATGGTTTCCTATAGAGGGTGAAGTGCTGTGCACATGTGCGAAAAAACTGCAAGCGCAGGATTGAGAGACAGACAAAGTGTGCTGCGCGTCGCCATGTCTAGAAAACGACAACCTTAAAATTTAAATTTAAAAAATAGTGAAAATTCACTTTAAAATACCGCAAATAATTAAAATTATCGTGCCATCATCCTGTTGGAACTTCAAGTCACATAGCTCTTATGGAAAGGTGTACACCTTGCACTTTGGAACTTCAAATCAGCGGTAAGTCCCTCTCCATGAGGCTATATCACAATTTTATTTCTCTTTCAAATTTAACCTACAATTTTTAAATTAGTTACTTTCTCTAGTTAAATGAATTTTTTGCGCCAATGTTAATTATAGTCCACTGTATCTACCAAAACCCAATCTGAGCCATCGGAGTGCTACAAATTCATAACTACTGAACCGATTTTGATGAAATAAAAAACTTCCTGGTGAGAATTAATTGTCTTTTAAAGATTATGATCAAAATTTACAGTCATCTTAAAATTTAAGATGGCGGACAGAATTATACTTGATTCTTCAAAATGGCGTGTTTATTCTTATTTTATGAAAATGTTTTAGTTTTTTTTAATTTATAGAAAAGCACTACTTTCGCCCCGTACAACAAGGTACAAATTATGAAAATCTGTGTGGTGGTTCTCAGCCATTCTTTTACAGATTATACGATTGTATTGCTAATCCTGTCTGCATTCATTTTCTTATAAACTCATTATAACTAAACCGATCTTAGTGAAATAAAAGAAATCATGGTGAGCATTGATTGTTCTTTAAAGATTATAATCGAAATTTGCCGCCATCTTAAAAGTTAAGATGTTGGACAGAATTATACTTGACCCTTCAAAGAGGCAAGTTTATTCTTATTTTCCGAAATTTTTTTAGTTATTTTTTAATTTGTAGAAAAGCACTACTTTTCTGCCGCCATAACAAGGTACAAATCAATAAGTGGTTCTCACCAAATATACGGTTGCATTGCCAATCCTGTCTGCAATTGTTTCTTTATAAATTCATTACTACTGATCCCATTTTAATACGTTATCGTTAAAGAACAATTAATTCTCACCATGATTTTTGTTATTTCACTAAAATCGGTTTAGTAATAACGAATTTATAAGGAAATTAATGCAGACAGGATTGGCAATGCAATCGTATAATCTGTAAAACAATGGTTGAAACAAAAATAGATTTCTTGAGAACCACCCCACCGATTTCACTAATTTGTACCTCACTATGTGTGAAAAAAGTAATGCTTTTCTATAAATTAACGAAAAACTAAAGCATTTTTGGAAAATAAGAATAAACACGCCATTTTGAAAAATCAAGTATGATTCTGTCCGCCATCTTAAATTTTAGGATGGCGATAAAATTTGATCATCATCTTTAAAAAGCAATCAATTCTTATTGGAATGTTTTTTATTTCATTAAAATCGGTTCACTGATTATCAATTTATAAGGAAATAAATGCAAACATGATTGGCAAGGCAATCGTATACTATGCAAAACAATGGTTGAATGAAAAATATTTTTTTAGAACCACTAAACCGATTTTGCTGACTCATACCTTGAGCAAGAATGCAGCTTTTTTATTAATTAAAAAAAAAACATTCTCCCAACACAAGAATAACGAGCATCTTTGAAGGGTACATTTTAATTTCGTCCACCATCTTTGATTTTGAGATGACGGACAAAAAAAATACATTTAGTCAAAACTCTGATTAATTCTCTGCCTAGTGCAGTTTGTCCCATTAAAATCGATTGTATAGTTCAAAAGTTATAATGGAAAAAAAAATGTCCGATATTTTTTGGCTCATTCGGTATATATATATATATATATATATATATATATATATATATATATATACAGGGTGTCCCAGAACTAATGGAACATAGTTAAACTGTAGATTCCCTGGGTCAAAATATTACGATTTAGCCATAGTTACCTTTGTCCAAAAGTTCGTATTAACCGAGATACAGGGTGTTAAACTTTATTTTTTCAATTTGATTTTCTTTAATAACTTTTTTACTACTTAATATTTTTGAAAAAAATAACCAGCGTGTAAGTTGTTTTGAAATTTTCAAGACGATTAAGTTGAAAATTTTGTTGTAAAGTGTACAGGGTGTTCCCTGGACCACTAGCATTGCATTAAAATCCGTGACTTTTTTTTGTGCCTCGGTGTATACCAGTTTTTATGTAAAATAATGGTTTTCCCATCCTTTTTATGTAAAAAAGTTATACTGTTTTAAAGTCGCTCAGAGCAACGGTTTTTGAAATTTTTGCATTTAAAGTTTTTATTGCATGTGAGTGATATGCCTAATTTATGTAAGATACTTTCTTCAATTTATTCTACTAATTAATATTTTTGCAAAAACTATCCAGCATGTAGGTTTTTCTGAAATTTGCAAAACGATTCCGTTGAAAAATTTGATGCACAATGTACAGGGTGTTCTTTGGACCACTACCATACATTTTTATTTATTTATGGAAAATGGTTGATTTAACCATAACGCATTTTATTGAAAATTTTTTGACGCAAAAAATAACATTATTTTCCATCAACATTTTGTAAACTGAATAATTTGTTAAATTTTTTTAATCCATAATTTAATACTATTATTTTACGTTCTAATGTAGTAATTGCCTAGTAAGTTTTTTGTTAATATATTTTAGGGAATGGAGTTTATAGTTATCCAATGAAATTATTAAGTTTTTTACATTACGTATTATTATTATACACTCTACCCCCTCTCCCCCTTCTATCTAGCAAGTTTGACCCTAAACGCATTAAACTAAAATGCATTAGACAGAATTTAAAACACAAAAAATAAAAACAATTGATGTCAACTTAATTATTATGAATTTTTTATATTGATTCGTAGTATATTCCCACAAAAATCTTGATTTTTAAAGTATACGGCCAATTAAATCGATATTTTCTTAAAAGATGGCAGCTAGGGGCAGCCAATTTTTTCAGTTTATAATACTAGACATCTTTCTTTATTAGATTTTATAAACAGTTTTGCGAGCATTCCTGGGCGATTTTTTATAGGACCTTTAATAAAAAAAATTCTTTAAAAAAAACGTGGTATTCTTTATATAGGTGTAAACTCACCAATAATATAATAATCACTATGAAAATATATAGCAAATATAAAGTACCATGTAACGTGTCATTTTTACATTTAAGGCAACGTTACATATTTGTTTATTTAGGTAAATAATCAAGGCTCTTCGACTCGTCTTTCTGTACACAAATTAAGGGTATTTTATAGAGCTAGGTTTGGAGGTTATATAGTGTCCAAAAAGTTACCTTATAAAGGAGACATTCCATCGAATTACTGAGGACACTACGCACACCGTATTATCTGGACATCGTGGTTGGAATTCGGGATCACAGGTTTCGGGTAATCACATTGAAACTTTTGATTGTTTTGTTTATCTGAGGAATTTTGTGGTTTTCTTTGACGTTCACGAAAATAAACAGCTGTTCTGCTGGGGAATGGCGGCGTTGCCGCATCACAAATGGTTTCAGTAACAGGAAGGAAACATTTAGATGAACAGTTCATTCGCTTATGTTTATTTTCGAGGATATTGGGACAATCCGAACCTCATATTCTTCACGGATTAGCTAGTTTTGATAGTACGAAAACATATTTGGGTCGACCAGGAACAACCGAGGCTCCGCCCCTTTGATATCTTTATTAATTTGATGAGGAGAAGATAAAATAAATACGAGTTATGCACTTTTGTAAATGGGAGATAAACGAGGGATAAAAACCAAGACTAAAAGAATAAACGAAATCGTGTGAGTTAACATCTGAACACTCTTGTGCCGAGTTTAAGCAGTAGTTCACTGTGTATTTTTAGGTTCAGGTTCAGAAGCAACTTTATTAATGTAGAAATGTTTTACAAAAATGGCGTCAAACCATATGAATCTTAGAGAAAACATTTATAAAGAGCAAAGGAAACTTTTGACTAAGACTGTAACTAAAATACAACTAAATTCTACACTCAGTATAGCTTTACTCATATGGGAATTGGTTGAGTGTTCGAATATTCCTGGGTTTGATGCAAGCTCTGATCTCCAGTAATTGATTTTACAGTTGATGGTTTCAATGCTGAGCTTCTTATAGTCCGTCTGGTTATTTTCCTCCTACTTGCTATGTCGGCAGGGGTCCGGTAGGCAAATGTTCGGTCTATGTATGGAGGGTGTCTCGAAGTCCTTGTTATAAAAATTCCAACCGTGGAAATAGATCCGACAACACCTCAGTGTGCGTTTTACGTATTTTCTATCCCCTTGGTCGGTGCTGCCCCCTATATACCGGTATGGAAATATTGGTGTATTTCCTCATTGGTTAGTTTGAAAACCGCGGGTCTTTTCCTCCAGTGTTGCAAACCGGATTTAGTGATTTTTTTGACGAGAAAGTTTTTTATAAATAGGTTTGCATCCTTATTTGTATTTAACCGGGAAAATTAGGTTGGTACTGTGTATTTTACTGTCCCCACCACATTTACAAAGCGGTTTCCGGCCACTTCATTTTTTGGTGTTCTCGACAAAGTGCCTGGTCTTTTTGCTAACGAATTTTGGCTGGGTCGGCAGCAGGTCTCTGGGATCGCCATTGTTTTTGGTTAGTGGCACTGCAGAAACCGCAGGTTCTGTCCCAGAGACTGTGAAGAGTGGGTCCGTCGTGTTTAGGCGAAATCTAGAGTGACGCTCACACCCTTTTGAGGGGGATTTAAGTCGGCCTACGCCATTTGTACGGGAAATTAGAGCGGTAAGTTCGATTTTATTTTTTTCATTTTTTTTGATTATTTGAGGATTCTTCAAGATAATATTTGCCTCCCAAATTGTAATTGTTTTTCGTGTGAAATGTACTCTTCGACAAGAGACATGGGGAATTTTTGGAGTTTTTTTTTTACCACGTTTTGGATAAGAACTATATATTGTTTTTCTCCTTTGTCTACAGCGTGTCCATTCCATCGACAGTTGTGCTGGACGCTAGTGCGCTGATGTAATTGCGAAGCCGGGTGTAGCCTTGTAACCCTGGGAAAGTTACGTTAGGATTAGTTTAGTTCATCTGTTTAAATCTACTTTACTTTATTGAGTCGACATGGGGTTCTTGATTAAATTACTCGGTGTAGGGGAACTTCGTGCAAAATAGACGAATTCCAGGAAACTGAAACATTTCATTTTCCACAGGGTTTTACGCTCGGGCAAGAAGCCAACAACATTTTGACCACCATGTGCTGCCCTAGCGTGATGTGCTAAGCGGGCATTAGGGGAGGCGCGGGCAAACCAAGAGCAGCAGTAGCAGTGAGGAGTGTCTGGGAACACCACTTCCAGGTTTAATAAAACACCCTCTTATTTAACATACAATAATCCAGGACCAAGGTAGGAGCAAGCTTTAGATATATTTTTTTTTTACATATAACTTCCATATAATTTTTCATTAAGTACAACTTTTGCATTCTTGTAAACGCAAGATAAGTTATGACGTCATGACCAAAATTTTGCGGCATAACTTCCATTTAAATTGTACTGTACCTTTGAAAGAGTTTGTTTCCACGTGGTTTCATCTTTATTTTGTTGATAATTTTCCTTTTTACCCCATATTCGAAATACACAAGATTAACTAAATTTTTGTGTTATTTGTACAATCCCAATGACCAACTTTGCAGAGACAAAAAGAGAGATGAGGTTATATTTTTTAGCGGTTTCCTTACATTGTTCTACCTCATGGGGTAGATCTCGGACTGGGTTGCTGTCTGTCTCATTCTACCCAACGTAGAATGATGACAGCAGATATTTGGTCCAGATCTCCCCTATGATGGGAATGATTTTTTAAGTGTATATTTTTCTTCAATCATTTATATAATGGAGTCTCACACTACTGACTCAGATGTAGGTACACTATGACCTGTTAAAGGAGTCCATCTACCTGTAAAGTGCTTCTAGTTTTGCCATCTTAATTCAATCTTTTAGAATTTTATTCTGTTTATTAGTCAATTTTTTTTTGGTTATTCTTAATTACATAAATACTCTGGAAGCCTCGGAAGTAAGTAAAATTTCATTGTTTGGCTACAACGTTTGAGTTGAACTGTATTTTATTTAAGATCTTCTTTGTAAAACATTGGTATTAAACACTGTGGCGCACTTAAAATTTTCTTATTTCTGAACCCCCCCTTCTCCACAGTATAAAAGTTACCGGGCATATCAATGTTTTACCTAGCTGGAAAATACAGTTCTGCTTCCAGATATTTGTTTAATTATTCAGTGGTTTTTTTTTAGTGTCACAAGTTGGCAAATTGTTATTAGTCTAATTACAGTGTCACAAAATGGCGGCAACATCTTTAAGCTGCCACAAATGTCACCCAACGCATTTTAATAGGCTACAAATTGGCGCCCAACGTGAGTTTTTGGCTAGTTTTTTAAGATCTGATGTAATTTTTTTGTTCTTTTTTAATTTGGAGAAAAAAAGAAAAAACTTTTTTTTGAATTTTTTGAATTTTTTTTGAAAAAATTTTTTTTGTGGTACAGCCAAAGCCAGGTTAAAGGCTTTCAGTGGTTGTCGGTGTTTTTTGACACCCAATCATTTTTTTAATGAAAAACAAGATCATTGGTTTTTGGAAATAACACTTTTTAAATATTTTTGGTAATATTTGAACCTTGATTTGGAACTCGTTTTGTTGTTTTAGTAATTCTCATAGGTTTTTGTTAGCTTATCTTCACAGGTTTTTTCGTGGAAAATAAAAGATTCATTTTTATTTATTAAGGAAGAATAAGTAGATAAAAAACATGGGAGTTTTTATTCAACAGCGTCCAAATCATGGTCTTAATTCTTTAAAGTTTTTTTGTACGAAAAACATGTTTTAATTTTGAATTTTTTTTTAAAGAAAAATAAACACAGTAATCTAAGTTTACTTCAATTTTTTTTGTTGATTTATAGGTGGATGGACCTCCAGACATGGTCTTTTTTTTATGTTTTAAATATTTGACATAGGTAGTGTGTTTTTTTCTAACAATTTTTTTTTGCAGGTTGCCTACTACTAATATGTTATTATTTCCTGCTTGTGATAAGATAGAAATTGTTTCACCGATTATTTTTTAGTGCAGTCAATTTATTTAGGTCAACAAGTTATTTTTTTTGGTGATTTTAATTTTTTTTGTGGGATATCACCACTTGGAAATTGGAATATTTTTACAGGGTTTCACACAAATTTTTCTTGGCTGAGTTGTTTTAAAGTAAATATAGCTTAACAGCTGGTAATTTTATTTAGTTGAAAGTATAAATTAATGAAAATGAAAGAAAAGGAAAATGAGTTTATTTTGCTTTGTCATTTTCTTTTCTTGTTTTTTGGTGGTAACTGTTGATGACAATTAAGATCTTACGTCACTCAGTTACATCGGGTCAGAGGAGGGTACTACTTATAGTTAGCTCGGAAGTTTAGGGAACACAAGGCTAAAATTCCTAGAGCAACATATTGGCTGAACATCAACGCCAGAGGTCCAGTTAACATTTTTTTTTGGGTATTTTTGTTGGGGCAGTTTTTTTTAGGTCTTTGGTTGCCAGTTTAGTTGTCTAGTTGTGTTTTCGTGACTGGTCAAAAATTTTTTTTGGTAGAAAATACGGCGTTGGGCTTTGGAGTGCATTTTTTAAAAAAATGACCTACGGGTATTTCTATCACTTAAAGTTTTTCTTGTTCACAATTATTTTTTTCTGTATTTTTTTTCTGCGTTCAGGTCATAGCTTGGTCATGGCCAACGGAGAGCAAACATTTATGTTTGAGCCTTGAGAAGTTTTGCCTGCTTCGGATTGAATACAGAGAAAATGAATTTGAAGACCAACTAGATATAATATTACAAAAGAAATGTTTAACTGAGACAGATATAGATATAAGTTTTTTGATTTTTTTTTAGTTCATTTGTAAAGTTCAGTAATTTTTTAAGTAATGTCATTGTGAGGCCGTGAAATTGGTCAGTGAATTTAAGAGAGACTTTCAACTAAATATAAATGCTATGCGGTGATAATTGGTAAAAATATCTCAAAATTTTACTTTCTTTTAAATAATTTAATCTTTCTTAAAAAGATTTTTTTTTTCTGTAAACATAACTTCTCGAATTCTTGTTTTGGTCAAAAAGGTTTGTATAGTGGTCGTAGTTTTAAAGGGTGACCAGACAGGTTATATTTTTTTTTAGGGGACCAAAAGGGAACTTCTTTAGTTACAAAAAGGTGAACTTTTTTTGTCTTAGTTGATCAGGCAGGAATAAATAAATCTTTTACTTCCAAATCATAATTTTAAATAACAAGATTTATTGGTTAGGTGTTTGGGTCTTATAGTAAAAAACGTTTTGTTTTTGGAGGATACTGGTATGATATGAAATTATTTTAATTTCATGCCAAATGTTGTTTGATGGCAGATATGCTAGTCTTCAGTTTTTTCGTTAGTTTGCATTTCAGGACAGTGGCGTGTACCTAAAGGGGCCTGTCATCTGCGCCCATTGTAAAGCAACTTCCAACTTACTTGCTTAGCTTTTTCACTTAATCTTCGTTTTGTTGCTTCTGAAATTAAAGCGTTATGTTGGATAACGATGGATGGTGTTAGTCTGAGAAAGTACCTAGGTATTTAGGGATGAAAACTTGGAAGTTGTGGACAATTGGAAAATATTTTTTTTTTATTTAATTTTTTTTTTAATTTTAAAATAATTTCATACTGGTGACCTCAAATAATGAAGCAAATTTTTAAATTACAATACACTGTTGTGTAATAAATGGGAAAGTGTTCAGGTTAAACAATAAATTTAAGATCATTGATTTCTAAAAAAAGATTTCAACCTAAAGTAAATTTGAAAACAATAGGTTTTCTTTGATGCGACTAAACAATGATGAGGGCATATACTTTTTTTTGTTATGCATAATATGATAGTAGTACCTTTTGTATTGCAATAATTGGGGGTTTTCCTCCCGCGAGCTGGGTGGAAATGGAAGAAATGTTTGGTTCGGAGTGTAGAAATCGAGGAACGAGGACTTCCTGCTAATCTTTTTAGGATTTCGCAACTTCGGTTTTCGCTAAATTAAAATACAACTAAATTTGGCCTACAGGCTGAATCTCACATCTTCCAGGACCTTGCAGATTTGCGGAGAAAGACAAATTTTGTGATCTGGTTAGTTATGATAGGAAGTAAAATAGTAACATGCACATGAGGGAACTAGATATATCTGGGTTGGAAATTAGTGAGTTAACACTGACCTGAACAATTTTCCATAATAGTGTCCTATTTTTACAGGGTGCTTCAAAATATCTTCACCCTTTCTTTGAAATAAGATATTGTTTCGTCTGTGGGCGTTTGACTGTTTAAAAAAAATATATAGGGTCCAGATGGGATTGGAATGGAAATCACAAGTTTTTGGGTTTATTGACATTATACTTAGGAAATAGGGGAAATGTCTAATAAAAAGTTTTTTGCGTTTAGGCCTAGTTTTGTTGAGATAAGAAAAATTTAATTGGGGCCGGGAGTTTTATTATGCTTTTTTAAAATTAATGTAATAGTTTTTGGTTCTTGATTTTGTTTTCTGGTTTTTACGCAGGATTATTCCCAACTGTTTCATTTCAAAATATCATTTGTAGGTGATAGGGTCTCATTAGCCCTTGGACATTTGGTAATTTTGCTTTGACTAATAGTTGTGGAAAGGGCCCAACTTAATTTTATGTCTCGTAAACACCGGGAATAAGGATCGGAGAATGCATTAAGCAGTAAAAATTTTTTTTTTTATTAGATGTTGTGTGTAAAGACACTTGAGTAGGCAGATTTAGTTTTACAACGTTCTTATAGGTGAACCTTGAAATTGTTTTCATATTTGTTTTTTTGAAAGTGCACACAAGATAATTCTTTACGGAGTTGAGTGCAAAGGTTCTTCACATTATAGTGGTACAGTAAATAAGTACGAACGTTGCTTATTTCCTTAAGTAATAATTTTAAACAAATACACTAACATCGGTTGTTTTTTGGAACATAAATATTTTTTTAACTTTTCCTAAACTGATTGGTTTTTTTTGCAATTACGATTTTTATACCTTATGATTCTTAAGTAAATTTAATTTTCAACATTTCAACGATCCTAGGGTCTTTTGACCATGGTTTGCATCAACTTAGTTTAAATTTTGGGGATTTCATTTTAATGATTATTAGAGAGTTGCAGTCCTACCAAGACGTTATTTGTAAAAAAATTTTTAGTACCATCGGTAATTTTTTTTGAAATTTTCTTTTCATTTTTTAATTACACACAACATCCTTACTAGTCTAATTCAACGCAATTTCAGCGAGCGGATTTTTTTTTATTGAGCATATTTTACGATTTCTATAACATGAACATCTGTTCCGATGTTTATTACGTTCACTTATATATTAAGGGATGATGTGACCTTAAGCAATGCATCTTTCGTGTAAACTCAGAGTAGGTAAGCAGGTTAAAGTGGGTTTTGATTTATTCTTTGTGGAAAAATCATTGTATACGGCGATTTGGGTTTTTTTTTGAGGAGTTTAGTTGTGGAGCCGTTCTGCAATAGCAGGAGTATACCCTAGCTTTAACTGTGTACAACAGCTCTGGGATTTTTTTGTTATAGGTAGTCTGTTGTACGTTCCATTTAGGGATTAATTTACCTATTCGGTTGCTGAGGTAAACAAACATCACTTAACTTTAATTTTAATCCAGTTCAGCTAGGATAAGCGCAATTATTTTTTTTTTGGTTTTACTCACGCAGGAGTGGAACATAAGACCTGAACACTGCCAAAACTCTTGTCTCTCTTTTATTTTTTTACTTTTTTTTATGGCTACTTGTTAATTCTAATTTAGGATTTAAGTAGTTATTTCTCTCTGCAAGGTTGGACGTCATAGTTGGTTGTACAAATACTTAATATAAACTATGATTACATTTTTAAATGCAAATAAATTTTATTTTCTTACTGCTCCGGTGTTTTTCGGTTTTGTTCGCGTCTGCCCGTATTTAAGTTTTATATTTTCTACATTTGTGAGAAAATTTATAGTGATTGTCACTAGTGAATTTAAAGTGAACTTTGTGTTTGTTATTGCGTGGTTTAGTTTTATAATTGGGAGGTATAATTAAGAGTTTTAAAGTTTAAAGTCTTAATATATATAAAAGGCACCATGGCTATTTCTTTGAGTCGATTATCTGACATAAGGTACTTAGTCAAGGACGAGTTAATCTACGAATTAACATGGAGAGGCATAGCCATTGGATCGGTGGAAGAGATGAAGCAACAGCTCATACTGATTAGACAGAGAGAAAGGATTGATGGAAGTATGAGATACCCTCCGTATCCCTTTAAATTTGGCCAGGATGCTTTTAGCTGCATGAAGAAGCTTGATAGTCTGGTACCGCTGGTAGAGAAGTTCTCTGGTACGAGCAAAGGGGGAGAGTTTAGGAAAATCGCTGTAAGGCTGGAACACGTGTTAGCCAGGATTAACAACATGAATCCGTCCAACTTCGAAGAAAGTCAAACAAAAGGCATACTGGTTGCGGAAACCTTGAGTTTGATTGGGAGATTGCAGAGCCAAGCAACAGATTTACTAAGAGTTGGCGTTACCTCAGATGATGATGAAGCATCTGAAACCCAATCAACAAGTCGAGGCTCAGATCACTCGACAAATGTTGACAACATTCCCAGCCAGTCTCAACTCCCGCAACCACAGCACTCGAGCACACAAAGAGCAGCTCAACAGCCCACAAACCAACCGTCGGTCATTGCTCCATTGCAAATGCAAGTGCTTACAAACCCGACTCAAACACCAGTACAAGCACCACTCCCTATGCCGATTGAGAATTACGGTACAACAGCTTTTCAGTATCAACAACCGTCTACCGTTCCTTTGAGTTTAGCTGCCCTCCAAAGTAGCATTGCACCAATTGCTCAGTCACGACCATTTTCTTGTTCGTCGCCAGTACCAATGTCAAGTGATCCTAGTACCTCATATCACGTTGCACCTGTACCTCCGCATAAGTGGAACTTAAAGTTTACAGGCGAGAGGGGTACAATCTCCGTCACCGCATTTTTCGAGAGAGTGGACGAGTTGAGTCAGGCTAGAGGAGTTAGCAAAAAGGTGTTACTGAACTCAGGCATTGATCTTTTTGAAAAGTCAGCCTATACTTTTTATAAAGATGTTCGAAGAGAAGTCCATACATGGGAACAGCTGGAACAGAGGTTCATGGCAGAATATCTTCCTTCTTCATATGGCGAGAAGCTATTGAAGGAGATTCAAAAACGTAAACAAGGCCCTGGAGAGTCTATAGGGACCTACATTGCTGTCAGGAACACATATTTCCAAAGACTTGGCTGTCCTGTTTCTGAAGAGGCGAAATTAGCTATCGTCTTCAGAAATATCGCGGACATTTATAAGAAAGGGTTAATTGCTACTGAGGTCAATAGCCTATCACATTTAAAGGATCTGTGTCGTAGAATAGACCAGAGATATGGTTTAGAGGAAGACAATTTTACACCTAGAAGAAACCAATCAATCGAACCTGACTTGGCCTACGTTGACGTAGAGAGCGACAGTGACGATTTTTCAACAGGGGTTAATGCAATTCAAATATCAGGTGCCGGGACATCGAACCAACAGAATTTAAATCATCCTGCTAATAGATTCGACAGAAATAGGCAGCAGCCAGCAAGCAGTTTCTCTGCTAGGGCTGATAGAGAGAGACAACAACCAGCTAGTGGTCAGTCTAGTGTAAATGACAGAGATGGACAACCACCACAGAGTGTTGGATCTGGTAGGGCGAATAGGGACGTTGTTTGTTATAGATGCAACCAAACAGGGCACATGGCAATCGGGTGCGCATTACCTAGAGGTAAGCAATGTTATTCGTGTGGACAAGCAGGGGTAACAGTTAGAGAATGTCGTAATTGTAATCGTCAGGGAAACGAACCCAGGCGCTCCTAGGTGGTCGACCTTCGAGTCAGCCTGAACAAGCATCGACCGATAGGCTAACGTACGTCTTAGATTATGTGATAAGTCATGCTCGTAAAGATGAGAGGCCTTATTTAGAAGTGGATGTGCTCGGAAATAAGTTATTAGGTTTGTTGGATTCCGGGGCTTCACGTACCTTTTTAGGGAATCATGGTTGGTCAATCATCGAGAGGTTTGGTTTTTCACTTGATACGACGAAGAAGACAAGTTGTATTGTGGCAAATGGTCAAAGCACGAGTAGTATTGGGACAGTGCAGCTTCCTATGCGAGTTCAAGATAAATTTAGGTTAATAGAGGTCGTCGTCGTTCCTGAGTTGCCGCACACTTTGATTTTGGGATTAGATTTTTGGATTTCGATGGGTATAGTACCGAACCTAAGTACTAATGAGTGGCACTTTGCTGATAATAAAGATGTGATTTGTTCTTCGGAAACATCAGACCAACAAACTACTCTTACGCCTTATGAATCAGAACGACTAGAGGAATTGGTCGTTAAATATAAGACTATTATGGGTGACTCACTAGGATGTACAGACAGGGTAGAGCATAAGATTACAACAAATGCAGCACCGATAAGACAACGTTCATATAAGGTCTCACCGGTCATTCAGAAACTTATTGATGACGAAATCGACGAAATGTTGAAACTTGATGTTATAGAACGGAGTAGTAGTTCATGGGCTTCACCAGTGGTAATGGTACAAAAGAAAAACACAAAGAAATATCGTTTCTGCATAGACTACCGCAAATTGAACTCAGTGACGGCGCGTGATAGTTATCCTTTACCACTCGTATCCGAGACTCTTGACAAGTTGAAAGATGCTAAATACTTGTCAACTTTAGATATCAAAAGCGCTTATTGGCAAGTACCAATGGAAGAATCATCGAAGCCACTAACAGCATTCATCTGTCGACGAGGTCTCTTCCAATTTAAGCGTTTACCTTTTGGTCTTCATAATGCACCTGCAACTTGGCAGAGACTCATAGATAGCATCATAGGAGACGATTTAGACCCCTACGTGTACGTATATCTCGATGACCTCGTATTTGTCACACAGAGCTTTTCTGAACATCTTAGAATTCTTGAGGAAGTCCTACGAAGATTGCAGAATGCAAAGATAACGGTTGTAAAGTTGGGAAAAATGCCAACTGTGTAGGCCAGAAATGACTTATTTAGGTTTCGTAGTGGACCGTCGAGGCATCCAAGTTGACCCTAATAAAATTAGAGCCATGTTAGAGCTCCAGAGGCCAAGAACCGTCAGAGAAGTTCGTAGAGTTGTAGGTACAATTTCCTGGTATAGACGTTTCATAGAGAATTTTTCAGCGATAATAGCTTCAATTACAGCTCTAACTAAGAAAAATCAAAAGTTCGATTGGACTCCAGACTGCGAAAAAGCATTTATTAAGATTAAGGAACTTTTAGTGACTGCACCGATTCTTACATGTCCAGATTATACCAAAGAATTTGTCATTCAAACAGACGCATCAGGATATGGAATAGGAGCATGTTTAACGCAGCCTTATCCTGAAGGAGACAAAGTCATATGCTATTTGAGTCGATCTTTAACTAAGCAAGAACGTGTTTACACGACCACCGAGCGAGAATGTTTGGCATTGGTTTGGGCGATAGAGAAGCTCCGGCCTTATATTGAGGGGATCTCATTTAAGGTCATAACAGATCATTTCTTCATAGCTTGAAAGAGCCCAGTGGAAGACCTGCTCGTTGGTCTGTAAAACTGCAGCAATATGACTTTGAAGTAATCCATCGGAAAGGGAAAGATTTAGTTGTCCCGGACATGTTGTCTCGCGCAGTACCAATGATTGATACAATTTCGCAGCCCAGAGACGTTTCAACAGCAATTAAAGATCGATGGTACCAAAAAATGGTAAAGAGGGTCGTAGAATCACCATTAAAAATCATGAATTGGAAATATACTGATAATAAGTTGTATAAATATGTCAAACAAGAATACCCTCAACTTTCACCGTCTAACGAATATTGGAAAGAGGTAGTCCCCAAGGATCATAGGCGTAGAATTATTGGAGAAGTTCACGATCCTCCTACCGCAGGACATATGGGTGTGTATAAAACTTTCCACAGACTGGCAGAAAAATATTATTGGCCAAAAATGCGCCAGGACGTGGCAACTTTTGTAAAGAAATGCTTTGTCTGTGCAGCTCATAAAGGTGATACACAAGGTGTATCTGAGCAGATGATATCTCACCCAAAACCAACTCGTCCTTGGGAAATCATTTCGACGGATTTATGTGGACCTCTACCTCGTTCGACAAAGGGTAATTGCTGGATTCTCGTCGTTACGGATTATTTGAGTAAGTTTTCCTTAGTTTTTCCAATGCGAACAGCCCCTACTCAAGCAGTTGTCAAGCATCTTGAGGAGCAAGTATTTATGGTCTTCGGAGTACCCCGTTTGATACTTTGTGATAATGGCCCTCAGTACAAAAGTAACGAGTTTAAGCGTTTTGCTGAGAGTTATCAGGTTAAAATTCAGTATAATCCGTATTATCACCCCAGAACAAATCCAACAGAAAGGACGAATCGTACGTTAAAAACCATGTTATGTTGTTATGTGAAAGACAACCACAGGAAGTGGGACGAACAAATACATAAACTTGCCTGCGCGATTCATACTGCAACCCATGAGACAACCAGGATGTCTCCTTTCTTTGTTAATTTTGGTAGGAATACGTGTTTATCAGGAAAAGATTACTCCAACCCAGTTTTGTTATCTGAAGAGAATGGTGTACAAACTGCAGCTGAAAGTAAGAACGAAGGTTTCCGGAAGCTCTATGCTGATGTGAAGAGAAGGTTAGAGGTGGCAGGAGAGAAAAACGTAGTTCAGTATAATCTGCGTACAAGGGTACCCAACTTTGTTGTGGGTCAGCGTGTTTGGAAGAAGAATTATGTGTTGTCAGATGCTGCGAAGTGTTTCTCGAAGAAGTTAGCACCGAAATTCGTTGGTCCTTATGTGATTAGGAATAAAATTTCTCCATGGACATTTGAGCTTCAGGAACCATCGGGTAAAGTACTACCAGGGAGTTGGCATGCCAAAGACCTTAAGTCGGCAGCGGACCTCTCCGATTAACATTTTTAGGTTAATCGTCTTGAAGTTGGGGGGGGATTATGTAACGTGTCATTTTTACGTTTAAGGCAACGTTACACATTTGTTTATTTAGGTAAATAATCAAGGCTCTTCGACTCGTCTTTCTGTACACAAATTAAGGGTATTTTATAGAGCTAGGTTTGGGGGTTATATAGTGTCCAAAAAGTTACCTTATAAAGGAGACATTCCATCGAATTACTGTGGACACTACGCACACCGTATTATCTGGACATCGTGGTTGGAATTCGGGATCACAGGTTTCGTGTAATCACATTGAAACTTTTGATTGTTTTGATTATCTGGGGAATTTTGTGGTCTTCTTTGACGTTTACGAAAATAAACAGCTGTTCTGCTGCGTTGCCGCATCACAAAAGGTTTCAGTAACAGGAAGGAAACATTTAGATGAACAGTTCATTCGCTTATGTTTATTTTCGAGGATATTGGGACAATCCGAGCCTCATATCCTTCACGGATTAGCTAGTTTTGATAGTACGAAAACATATTTGGGTCGACCAGGAACAACCGAGGCTCCGCCCCTTTGATATCTTTATTAATTTGATAAGGAGAAGATAAAATAAATACGAGTTATGCACTTTTGTAAATGGGAGATAAACGAGGGATAAAAACCAAGACTAAAAGAATAAACGAAATCGTGTGAGTTAACATCTGAACACTCTTGTGCCGAGTTTAAGCAGTAGTTCAGTGTGTATTTTTAGGTTCAGGTTCAGAAGCAACTTTATTAATGTAGAAATGTTTTACAAAAATGGCGTCAAACCATATGAATCTTAGAGAAAACATTTATAAAGAGCAAAGGAAACTTTTGACTAAGACTGTAACTAAAATACAACTAAATTCTACACTCAGTATAGCTTTACTCATATGGGAATTGGTTGAGTGTTCGAATATTCCTGGGTTTGATGCAAGCTCTGATCTCCAGTAATTGATTTTACAGTTGATGGTTTCAATGCTGAGCTTCTTATAGTCCGTCTGGTTATTTTCCTCCTACTTGCTATGTCGGCAGGGGTCCGGTAGGCAAATGTTCGGTCTATGTATGGAGGGTGTCTCGAAGTCCTTGTTATAAAAATTCCAACCGTGGAAATAGATCCGACAACACCTCAGTGTGCGTTTTACGTATTTTCTATCCCCTTGGTCGGTGCTGCCCCCTATATACCGGTATGGAAATATTGGTGTATTTCCTCATTGGTTAGTTTGAAAACCGCGGGTCTTTTCCTCCAGTGTTGCAAACCGGATTTAGTGATTTTTTTTTATAAATAGGTTTGCATCCTTATTTGAATTTAACCGGGAATATTAGGTTGGTACTGTGTGTTTTACTGTCCCCACCACATTTACAAAGCGGTTTCCGGCCACTTCATTTTTTGGTGTTCTCGACAAAGTGCCTGGTCTTTTTGCTAACGAATTTCAGGTCTCTGGGATCGCCATTGTTTTTGGTTAGTGGCACTGCAGAAACCGCAGGTTCTGTCCCAGAGACTGTGAAGAGTGAGTCCGTCGTGTTTAGGCGAAATCTAGAGTGACGCTCACACCCTTTTGAGGGGGATTTAAGTCGGCCTACGCCATTTGTACGGGAAATAAGAGCGGTAAGTTCGATTTTATTTTTTCCATTTTTTTTTTGATTATTTGAGGACTCTTCAAGATAATATTTGCCTCCCAAATTGTAATTGTTTTTCGTGTGAAATGTACTTTTCGACAAGAGACATGGGGAATTTTTGGAGTTTATTTTTTTTTTAAGACCATGTTTTGGATAAGAACTATATATTGTTTTTCTCCTTTGTCTACAGCCTGTCCATTCCATCGACAGTTCTGCTGGACGCTGGTGGGTGTAGCCTTGTAACCCTGGGAAAGGTACGTTAGGATTAGTTTAGTTCATCTGTTTAAATCTACTTTACTTTATTGAGTCGACATGGGGTTCTTGATTAAATTACTCGGTGTAGGGGAACTTCGTGCAAAATAGACGAATTCCAGGAAACTGAAACATTTCATTTTCCACAGGGTTTTACGCTCGGGCAAGAAGCCAACAACATTTTGACCACCATGTGCTGCCCTAGCGTGATGTGCTAAGCGGGCATTAGGGGAGGCGCGGGCAAACCAAGAGCAGCAGTAGCAGTGATGAGTGTCTGGGAACACCACTTCCAGGTTTAATAAAACACCCTCTTATTTAACATACAATAATCCAGGACCAAGGTAGGAGCAAGCTTTAGATATAATTTTTTTTACATATAACTTCCATATAATTTTTCATTAAGTACAACTTTTGCATTCTTGTAAACGCAAGATAAGGTATGACGTCATGACCAAAATTTTGCGGCATAACTTCCATTTAAATTATACTGTACCTTTGAAAGAGTTTGTTTCAACTTGGTTTCATCTTTATTTTTTTTGATAATTTTCCTTTTTACCCCATATTCGAAATACACAAGATGAACTAAATTTTTGTGTTATTTGTACAATCCCAATGACCAACTTTGCAGAGACAAAAAGAGAGATGAGGTTATATTTTTTAGCGATTTCCTTACATTGTTCTACCTCATGGGGTAGATCTCGGACTGGGTTGCTGTCTGTCTCATTCTACCCAACGTAGAATGATGACAGCAGATATTTGGTCCAGACCTCCCCTATGATGGGAATGATTTTGTAAGTGTATATTTTTCTTCAATCATTTATATAATGGAGTCTCACACTACTGACTCAGATGTAGGTACACTATGACCTGTTAAAGGAGTCCATCTACATGTAAAGTGCTTCTAGTTTTGCCATCTTAATTCAATCTTTTAGAATTTTATTCTGTTTATTAGTCATTTTTTTTTTGTTATTCCTAATTACATAAATACTCTGGAAGCCTCGGAAGTAAGTCGAGTTTCATTGTTTGGCTACAACGTTTGAGTTGAACTGTATTTTATTTAAGATCTTCTTTGTAAAACATTGTTATTAAACACTGTGGCGCACTTAAAATTTTCTTATTTCTGAACCCCCCCTTCTCCACTGTATAAAAGTTACCGGGCATATCAATGTTTTACCTACCAAAAAATGCGCAGAATAAAGGCTCAATTTATATTCACCTCACGTTGATAAATGTACAAATTTCTTTTCTACCACGGATCATCGGTCATCGATTTGACGTTTTTGTGACGTTCAGCGGACCACAGCCGCCAAAACTAGCGCTTGCAATCCGATAAAAGTAAATGCGGTTTTTCTGGATTGGGCAGACAATAAATGCTGATTTAATGAAGCATTATTTATTATTTATTGTTGTAAATGACACACATATTATGCATAATATGGTACTAAAAATATAATTGTAATATATAATACCGAAAAGTATGTTTACTTAGCAGGTAGTAGTGTCAGTTTTATTATCAGGAATAGTGATCGATTCTTGTAGATTTCAAATCTATTACGCCTTCAAATGGTAACCAATTTTTATGGGGTCAAATTAGAATTACTTTGGATTTATTGATAAATCAACCCGGCTAATTTAAGTTTAAAAAACATGATTAGTATTAAATATTCAAGCATATAATAGCAGACACATTTTCCAGGTATTTAACTAAGGCCTTAGAGTTCAAGGATCAAACGGGTCCTTTTCAAATAGGTATATTTGCACAGGATCAAAAACTTTTAATTGAATTTGAAATTGTATTTGGGCGTCGTCAAAAAGATCAATTACGCAAGGCGAAATTTAACTGAAGAGATTTTCTGCATACTTACAAAAACTTATTGAAAAGCAGCAAAATATTTTTTTAAATCAATTTTCTGTCTTTCTTATTATTTTAAATTTAAATCAAACTCTTACTTTTACTGCTAGGGTACGTTTGAAAATAAAAGGCGAAGGTGAGGTGATGGTAAGCTAAGGCGATATTGATGACTTCATCGAAAAGGCAAAATTACTACATTTAGGTAAATATCGCCATACGGATTTTCCAACGCATGGTGATTATTATTAACAAATGAATTGATTTTTTTACGTTAATTCAGTTTAAGAATTTTTACGTTTTTAAGAAGTATTTTTACTTTCCTAGGTAGGTATAGATTATTAAAATATTTGTGTGAAAAATATAACACAAAACAAAAAAAAACAATAAACATTTTAATTTAAGCGCTAGTGCGCAATAGCGGTCGATTCAAGCCGCGCTACTGACGACGGAGAATTAGGCCCACTCCGGGTCATCATCTTTTTGATTTCCGAACGCGGGTGTATGACGTCATCGTTTGACCGTGATAATTTTCAAACGATTTTGGGCTAGCCCAGGTATATCCTTTACCCCAGTGTGACAATTTTCAAACACACCCTTGTTGTAGGCTGGAGCCTGGGAGTTTTCCAGCCCGAGAAAAAAATACGGTATTTAACTTAAACACTTTGAAAATAATAGGAAACAAAATTTATCTGGTATAGTTTTTGCAAAGTCATGCATATCCTTTAAAGAAAGTGACATGGGCAGCGGTAGATATACTCATGAACTTATTCCTACACCTACAGAAACGACACTGATTTATTTTCTGCATACTGCTGACTAAAGGGGTCCCAAAAAGGACACCTGAAAGCAATTAAAAGCGCATCTCAAAAAAATCTGCCAATCAGGTTCCGTCCATACACCTGGACTTAGACCGTCGGAAAAGAAATACTTTGTGGTCGGACCGCAAAGAGCTGCGCCTTTTCTCTGTCGGTAGGGTTGAAATTATACCAGAAAGATTTTATATGAATTTGGATAACTTTTGAAGGGCAGAATTGACCAAAATTTCATGAAATCGATAGAACCCCGTATTAGGAGTTATTCAAGTGACTCTGCAAAAACTATACCTTGTTTATTTTTGAGATATTTGCAATTACAAAATGCAAAATTGCTAATATGAACGTAAATGTCTTTAATGTATATAAAAAAATACAATACTTTTTCTTGTGCACAAATAGAAAATAAATGACGGATCTGATACCTTTCTAGCTTATTAACACACTTCAAGTGGAGCCGTGATAATAAATTAGCCTTGAAAACAGTTTTTTGTAAATATCTCAGAAATTAAAGCTCCTACGAAGTTTTTGGTAATAACACAAATTATTAAGCAGTCAAGTCTACTATATTCTGAAAACCGCATATTGATGCGATGCTCTGTTAAAAAGATATTATATTTTTAGTTGTCAAAGCCTTAAAGGATTTTGACCAAAATCTAATCAGCTCGTTAGAGTATCGCACGCTATTTTATCTGAAAATTTTACGAAAATAGGTTCAGCGTTTTAGGAGCTATCGTGCTATACGGACAGACATACACAAATAAACACACGCACACACACAACAATGTCAAAAATGAAGACTATCTATAGGGATGCTGTCCAAATTTTGATTGGCAGTAAAGTGTTTATGGTCAGTGATTTATTTTTTTAGTTCGTTTATTTCGTGAAAATAATAAGTAAACCTTGCTGTCCTGTACTTAAAAGTTAATTTTATAGTATTAAAAAGCTAGTCTCGTCGATTTTATTTCCTATAGCACAGCCCACTTAAATTATTAGTTTGAGGGGGCTGTGGCTATAGGAACGTTGTTTTCATTATTTACCAAACAAATATCCAATATCTTTGCCTCAATTTGCCTGTATGTAAAGGCCTATCCTGTTTAGTTTATAGAGATCACTGGTTTTTGGTGTACGACACTGTCGTCAAAGCATCTAATTTGTAGATAAACGTTTTTTGATGTTTGATATCATAAAATCTGGAGATTTAAACACTTAACTCGTATCTGAAAAACAAACCGTTGCACTGTGGACTATACGCAATTTTTTTGAAATTAATTGTGTAGCTATAAAAATCAAGCCCAAATTATGATGTAAATTTATGAATAAACCTGTCAGCAAAAAGAACTAAAAATATATGGTTCCAAATTTTAAAGTCCCCTCTTCTCAAATATTTATACTCGTCTTTTACTCAAGAGACAGCTTTCTAAAAACGAGGGGATGACTGTGGCTGAAAGCTTCACCAAGAGAATGAAAGCCCGACATCAATCACCGTGTTCCTTTCAATCACGTCAATTGAACGAGTTTTTTGTCTCCCCAGATCCCGAATCTTTGAATTTGTGGATTGCGAGCAAGATTGATATTTTATATATTGATTATGGCTGCACAGGAATATTTCTTAAGCGGCCTACACTGCAAGGACGCTTAATTGCCCTTGCAAATTGGCTCGTTTAGTAGCCTGCTTTACTTATATATGTTATATGAAAATATCCTGCCTACACTTAGAAGAAACCAGAACCTTCTAAGAAACCCGAGAACCTTCCAGATAAGAAGCTTATTCCGCTGACTTGCGTTTCCCATGAAATAAACAACACGTGCATTCAAGCCGAATCAGCACTTTATTTCTCAGAACCTTTCAAGATAAGAAGACCAAGTTTTTTAAAAACTTAAAAGTAAACTTTAAAGTATAACATTTGGCGCAGTCGGTAGGATAGTTTAACACACGCGAAAACACGAGTATTCTAATTCGCGAGTGGTGAAGCTCCAGCTCTTTAAGCTATCAAGAATCTACAGCAACCAAGAAGTTACACAACAAAGAAGTTACATAGCAACTAAGAAGTTACACAGCAACCTAGAAGCTAGACAGCAACCAACCAAGCGTCCTCGCAACCAACGGATACGGAAGGAACACCCAGTGAAGCACCTGGTAGCCGAACACGTGGAGACAAATGGTCCTGCTAAAGCTTTTGTGAGTAAGACAATTGAATCATCAAGTTTTATTTTTTTCAAATAAGTTGATATTTTGAAAAATCTGTTCGATTTTCTAAGCCTGACTTTTACAATTTTGAATTTTTAAGAAAATTTTTCAATTCAAAAGAAGTCAAAAAAAAAAAAATAGTTTTAAGAAACAAAATCTAAAAAAGTTTTAATTTAAGTTTTAAAACACAAGAAAACAAAAACCATTAAAAATGACTGAACCTCGTAATAACCAACCAGCAAACGTACCAGCAAACCAACCTATAGTTGAGGTTGAACCTTATCGTTTTTCGAAAATTTTCTCAATAATCCCTGAATACGATGGAGATCAAATATTTTTAGGAACTTTTATCAATGCGATTGTGCTTATAACATGGCCGTCGGAGATCAACGCGATTTATTGGTCATACACATTAAAAATAAATTAAAAGGAAAAGCCGCACAATTAGTAAACTCTCGAAATCCTCTTTCTTGGATTCAAATTAAACAATTATTAACAACATATTATGGAGATACGCGAGACCTTTCTTCATTAATTCAAGATCTACAAAGACTCAAACAACAAACAAACGAATCACCTTTAATGTTTTTCAATAGATTACAAGTCATGAATTCAAAAATGCACGCCTGTATTCAAAAATCAAATTTAAATATGCTTCAAAAAGATGCACAAATCCAAATTATAGATTCTATGGCATTAAATACGCTTTTAACAGGATTAGAATCGCGCATAGGTCATATTGTCCGTGCTAGCAATCCTAAAGATTTACTTGAAGCACAAGTAAGAATAAGACGCGAACTACAACTTTCATATTTTGAAACACAAAAAACTCCAAACCGACCCAATGTTTCAAATAATCCCATACAAAATAGACAAAATAATTTTCAATCGCGAAGAATTCCTTCTCAACCACAAAAATGTTTTAAATGTAATCGTTTAGGTCATCACGCAAGTGAATGTCGTACTTTTGTGCAGAGACCCCCGGTCTACATAAATCAAAATCAACAATTTAACCAAAATTTTCAAAGACCCAATTTTACCCAAAATCAACCAAGCACCTCTAGAAATTTTGTACCCCAAAACCAACAAAATAATTTTAGACCATCAGTAATTCAAAGAAATCCAAATTACAATTCCCCACAACATAGAGCACATGTAGTGAACTACGATCTTTATGATCCAAATTTTGAAAATTTTAACAATTTTGACAATTACGATCCTTATGATCCAAATTTTGAAAATTTTCAGTTTGAAAATCAGTTTCATTACGAAAATGAAATCTCAAAAGAATTTTCGAATAATTTTGATGAACAATATTTAAATGACACAAGTCAATATAATTTTAATCAACCCGAAGTATATCAAAATTTTGAAAATCAAAATCAAATTTTGCCACCAGAAACCCAAAATTTTCAAATTGCTTCCAATCAAAACCATCCACCCCAATCGATTCAAGAAACGGAATCCCAATTAGAACAAACTACTACGAAAATCCAACACATGTCAATCAATCAAACACCAGAACAAATATTCGCCTAAATACCAATCTACATAATTTAAACTCAAAAAATCTTTTTATATTAATGACGCAACAAATAAATTTAAACTTTTAATTGACACCGGCGCAGGAATTTCAGTATTTAAAGAAAAAACAGTCGAAAATTATAATAATCGATTTGCAGAAAATGTGATAGTACAAGGAATAACCGATGAAAAAATTCCAATCACCCAATCAGTTTTAATCCCTTTCGCTAAAGACGATCCACTAAAAGTCTATATTTGTAATTTAGATATAGAATTTGACGGAATATTAGGACTCGATTTTCTTGAACATTACAAGTGCATAATTGATTTAAATTCGAAACAGCTATGCACCAATTTTAAAATAATACCTTTAAGTCAAGTAACAGAAAAATCTTTTGAACAAAATTCCCAAATTAATCAAAATCAAATAAATCAAAAAACACTACAAATACCTAAACCAAGAGTAATTCAAAATCAAAACATACCACCAATACCTAAACCAAGATTAATTCAAAATCAAAAAACGCCACCAATACCAAAACCGCGAATAAATATAAATCAAAATAATTTTCAAAATCAAATATCTCTAGAACCGCGAACCGAACAAGTTTTTAAATTAAAATATAATTTAAAAAACACAGATACAATTTTAATTGGTAAAGAAATAGAAAAAGTAAGATTACCAAACGCCCTAGTCCACATTAACGAAAATGGTGAATTTTATACTTCAGTAATAAATCCCAATGCTATTCCTAAAACAATAAATTTTAACAAGTTGTCTTTCGAACCAATACCAAATGTTCACGATATTTTGAATTTCAATACCAATGAAGACCAATTCATTGATAGAATCGACCTTATTAAAAATCAATTAAGACTAGAACATCTAAATTATGAAGAAAAAGAATTAATTTCAAATCTTTGTTTTGAATTTTCTGACATTTTCTATATCGAAGGAGATCAATTAACTTTCACTAATGAAATCAAACATACAATTGAAACCAACAATGCTCATCCAATTTTTACTAAATCATATCGGTACCCTCAAATACACAAAGAGGAAGTAAAAACACAAATTATTAAAATGCTCGATCAAAAAATAATCCACCCATCAATTTCCCCGTTGTCATCACCTGTTTGGGTAGTTCCAAACAAACTTGACGCCTCTAACAAACAAAAATGGAGAGTAGTAATCGATTATAGAAAACTGAATGAAGTAACAGTTGACGATAAATATCCACTTCCAAATATTTCAGATTTATTAGATCAGTTAGGTAAATGTCAATATTTTACAACACTTGATTTAGCATGCGGTTTTCACCAAATTGAAATTGATCAAAAAGACATTCAAAAAACAGCCTTTTCTGTCGAAAATGGACACTACGAATTTGTTCGTATGCCATTTGGTTTAAAAAATGCACCCTCCACATTTCAACGTGTGATGGATAACATTTTATTAGGCATTCTAAATGAACGTTGTTTAGTTTATATGGACGACATTATTGTTTATTCACCCACTATTCATGAACACATTTCACGTCTTTCCGAAGTTTTCCAAAGATAACGAAAATCAAATTTGAAAATTCAACCTGACATATGCGAATTTTTACGAAAAGAAGTAGCATACCTCGGACATTTAATTACCGAAAATGGAGTAAAACCAAACCCTGATAAAGTAAAATGTATTCAAAACTTTCCAGAATTAAAAAATCCTCGTGACGTAAAATCATTTCTCGGACTTGCCGGATATTATCGAAGATTCATATCGAACTTCGCGAAAATCTCAAACCCTTAACAAAACTTCTTCAAAAAGATACCAAATTTATTTTCTCTAAAGAATGTCAAGAAGCTTTTGAAACACTCAAAAATGCATTAATTTCTGATCCAATATTAATCTATCCAAATTACGAAGAACCTTTCATTTTAACTACAGACGCGAGCGCATTTGCGTTAGGAGCCGTACTTTCACAAGATCCAATTGGTAAAGCCTTCCGATAGCTTTTGCATCGAGAACCCTTTGTAGTGCAGAAACTAAATACTCCACTATTGAAAGGGAACTATTAGCAATAGTATGGTCCGTAAAACACTTTCGACCTTACCTTTTTGGTAGAAAATTCACTATAGTCACCGATCACAGACCTCTAACCTGGCTACTTTCAATTAAAGACCCCGGTAGCAGATTAGCAAGTTGACTATTAAAATTAGAAGAATATAGTTTTAAAATCATTCATAAACCCGGTAAAATCAATAAAAATGCAGACGCTTTATCGCGGATAAAAATCAATCATTTCAAAGACTGTATAGACTTTAAATCAAACATCAAAATTTTTGCAAATAACGAAAATGACGATCCAGAACCAGTTTTTAACGAAGACGATGATCAAAAAATCACAGACGAATTTAACAGATTTGTTGAACTTTACAAGACGCGATCCCTAATTGATTATTCTAAAATCGAAACCTCGAATGATCAATTATTAGATAAATCAAATAAATTAATAGTAACCTTTTTCCGACAAAATAAAATGGAAGATTTACATTTCAAAATCTTTGACGATATTTTCGAGGAAGCAAAACAGTTAAAGAACGTAAATATTTTATTATAGCCCTACCATTCGATAATGATGATTGTTCACAACACTTATTTTATTGCCTTTTTAAAGACCAAAATAAATTTGAAATTAACAAAACATACTGCATCGAAAACAATCTAGATTTACCAACTTTAGAGATGCTTTCTTACATCTTTTCTGATAAAGACATAAAATTAAAAATTTGCCAAAATATAATAACAACCCCCGACGAAGATGAAATCCCAATAATTTTAGAAAATTATCATCTAGGAAAAAGCAACCTACACCGTGGAATAAATGAAAAAGTTAGACGCATTAGAGAAAAATACAATTGGCGTGGTTTAACAAAAAACGTAGAAGATTTCATAAAAAAATTTGAAACTTGTCAAAAAGTTTAAATTGTTCGTAAAAATCTAAGCAGACCCTTCGTTGTAACAGAAACACTACGTACCCCTTTTGAACGAATCAATATCGATATTTTCGAATACCCCACTAGAAATTATGCGTTAACAGTACGGGATGAATTAACAAAATTTTCACAAGCTTACGCAATGAGTGATAAAAAAGCAAGTACAGTAGTTAGTACTATTTTACTATTTTTCCAACATTTCGTTGTACCCTTACGAATACATTGCGATTATGGCAAAAAATTTGATAACACCCTTTTAAAAGATTTATGTACCCTATACGATGTTAAGTTAACATTTTCTAGCGTAGCACATCCACAGTCAAACGGTTCACTAGAACGATTTCACGCAACCCTTTGCGAAATGATCAGAATCAATAAACAAGAAAACCCTGAAGATCATTGTTTTAGTGTTCTTCCATACGCAGTAATTTGCTATAATAATACAAAAAACAAAACACACGGATTTACCCCTTACGAACTCGTTTTCGGACATACATCAGTAGACCCCCCGAAAAACTTTATAATCAAGAACAATTGATATCTAAATATGTACGCGATTTAAATAATAGAATGGACTATTTTTACAAATTAGCTAGAAATAGAACTGATCAATCGAAACAAAAATCGAAAGAACGATTTGACGAACACGTACGAAAGAATCTCCCTGAATTTAATGTAGGAGACAAAGTTTGGCTTAAAGAATCACAAATCAAATCAAAATCAGAAAACTTATTTAATGGTCCTTTTGAAATTTTAGAAATACATCGTAATTCTGCAACACTTAAAAACCCACAAACAAATCAATTAACCAAAGTTAATTTTGATAGGTTAAAACCGTGCTTTGAATAAAATAAAAAATATTTTATTTTATATTAATGGGAATAATCCCAATCGTTTCCAGTCAATATTCAATATTACCAATAAATAATACATATTACCAATAAATAATACACTAGGACTATTTTATCATGAAGAATCCCTTATCAGAAACAAAGATCTTTTACCCTTTAAGAAAGCAATTGAGCATAATGACAAAATTTTAGATACCTTTATGGATCACTTTTCAATCAATAATAATCAAATTGCAAATTTCAAATCGCAAATTAAAACGCATGTTAGCCTTTTAAAACAAATTTCCAATTACGTTAATATTAAATACGAAGAACTTACCTCGGATACAAAAGAAAAATCATATAGGCAAAAACGTGGAATATTTAATGGCATCGGAACTATTTGGAAATCTATTACAGGAAATTTAGATGCATCAGACGGAGAATACTTTAATGATTGTATTAATAAAGTATCGACTGATGAGGAAGATATTGAAAGATTATTGCAAAAACAAATTTCAGTAACAACCTCTGTTATTAAAAGTTTTAATACGACTTTACAAACATTACAAATTGATGAAGAAACGTTTAATCATGATATTAAATTAATTCAATATTTAGTTACTTCGATTTCTGATAACGCTGCCTATGCAGAAGGATAAATAAAAGCATTAGATTTATGCGAATCGCTTATGGAAAGTTACACCTTTATTAAAGATTCATTAAATGACGCGTTAAACGCAGTAACTTTTGCACGTTTAAAAATATTGCATGGTTCAATAATAAACCATCGGATTTGGTAGATTCATTGTAAAAGATTTCTCATTCATTACAAAAAAATAATTTGCCTTTACCAATATCAACCTCAACGGTAGCCCAATACATTAATTCAAACTGAATCAAAAATAGTATTTGTTCTTAAAATACCTCTTATAGACCCTTCGACTTATACTTTATACAGACTTTACCCAATACCAATATTAGATAATCGAACAGGTCTTCACCATACTGTATCAACAATTAATACATTTATTGCGCGTGACGATGATTCAATGTTTTTCGTCACCTTCCACAACGTGGACCACTGCAAGATCATCGAAAGAAGAACGAAGCTCTGTTCCAAAGTACTTCCGTATCCCATCGACAGTGATGCTATTTGTGAAGCTCAACTATTGAAGCAACAAACTCAGCTGCCAAAAACATGTCAAACAACCATTTTCTATGTACAAGGTTACAATGTTCAACCACTAGAAGAAAATCAATGGCTAGTTACTACATCAGAACCAGTACCTACCAATATTAAATGTAAGAATCAAGAAATCATTACGAAATTAATTGAAACCAATAGTATAATTCGTTTCAAATCAACATGCAATGCTTTTATTGGAAGTACGAGAATTCATTCTGAAACCATACTGCAAGAAAGTACCTTCGAAGATATAAATTCACCAATAATCAATATTCCATATACTTGTTGTAAAGATATGCCTGAAATCCCCAAAATTCAAGGCCTAAAACCACTAAAGTTAAGCAAAATAAACGTCGAAGATCTGAATATTGCACAACATAATCTTAACCAATATTCAGAAGAATTAGATAAAATGATCAATCAACCATTCATTCAAAAACACATTAATTGGTTTACTATCATTACAATAACATTGATAGTACTACTAGTAATTCCTTACATTATTAACAAATGCCGAAGACACCGAAGAACAAGAAATGGTAATAATACCAATCACGATAATGGTAATGGTAATGACTTTCCACCATTTCCAAAACCTAATCTACAAAGAATTAGGAATTTATCGAATATCTTACCAAGAAGAAGGCCAAGCATACACATCGAAGAAGAAATCGAACCCAAGGCAAAATTAATAATCAATCAATCATCTTAATGAAAGTTGCCGTATAACGCCAACTTTTTCAAAAAGAGGGGAGCTGTTATATGAAAATATCCTGCCTACACTTAGAAGAAACCAGAACCTTCTAAGAAACCCGAGAACCTTCCAGATAAGAAGCTTATTCTGCTGACTTGCGTTTCCCATGAAATAAACAACACGTGCATTCAAGCCGAATCAGCACTTTATTTCTCAGAACCTTTCAAGATAAGAAGACCATTCTGCTGACTTGCGTCTCTCATGGAATAAACAACACGTGCATTCCTGCCGAATTGCACTTTAGTTCTAAGAAGTTTAAATCTAGAATATTAAGGAATTATTCCATTGCTTAATCAGCACCTTTTCTTTATATAAACTCAAATCATTGTAATGTTAGGTCATTCTCTTTAGAATCGTTCTTAAGTACACGTTCAATTATAACGTTTAAGTCCTATATTGTATTTAATCAAAATAAAGTTTTTTAAAAAGTTAAAAGTAAACTTTAAAGTATAACATATATATTAGAGTCTCCTGAACATTAGTAAATTTTAAAACACTAATTCGTAATAACTAGGGGTGAGTATGTAAAGTTAAACTTAGTTCACCAATTATGGTTTTTTGATATATCGTCGGTCTCATGATATAAGGCCCTATATCGTTTTTTACAATCTATATTATTATACGATTGGCCTATGTGTTGTAATAGTTTACGTCATAATTTCAGATAGGGCCATGTGTTTTGTAAGTTTTATAAAGAAATAAATGAATTTTGAGATAGGACCCTTGGCCTAAACCAAGTATACACTAGATAGAATCTAACGCAGACCTTCGCACATTTTGGCCCTATCTCATGATAGGGCCTTTGTCATGAAACCGGCGATATAACGTTCATCTGACATTTTCCTTAAGCACGATGACACCGAAATTTAAAAAAGAACACAATGATGTTTTTACGTTCATAGACCCCCCCAGAAATGGCTAGATAAGGTATTAATTTCGACAATTTTTTTTCAAATAATGCCGAAAATTTGTTAATTGGGTGTATTTTGACCTATCTTAGCGATATAGTCATAACCTCTCTCCGTGTGTGTGTGTTTATGTCTGTCCGTAACACGATAGCTGCTAAATCGATAAACCGATTTTCATGAAATCTTCATGTAGCATATTGCACAATACTATGAAGACCTAATTAGAGTCTGCTCAAAATCCATTAATGCTAATGAGAGTTTTTTGACAGTTTAAAAATTGACAATATGCTAACTTCTTACCGATAACTCGCATATACGGCATAGCTTATTTTAGTGATTTCTGACTGCGTATCCACACTCCTCAAAAAGCCTGCCGCCGTTTTGGCTGCCACGCCCTATTTAACCCAAACTTAGTTACAAAATAGTCTTGAAATAGTTTTTTGGGTGTTGTTTTTTACCCAATCAAAACGGCAAAAAAACTGTTAATAAACCCGGTACTTGTATCTACCGAGTGGACCAAAAAAACTGGACAAATTTTGTTCGGATAAAATTTTTGAACTATTCTACCAATTTTAATGGAACAAACAGCACTTTGTAGAAAATTGATTATGCTTTTGAGCAGAAATTTTTTTTTGTGCGCCAACTTAAAATCTAAGGTGGCTGCTTTCTTGTATTCCGGATATATTTTGGATTTTCTTTTAATACCCAAAATAGCTCTCTTTTCGCCACCCCCAGTTAGTTACCAACCGTTAGAATCGGTGTAGTAGTTCCCGAAATCCTAATTTTTGTTTCAGTCGTTGATCAAAATAAAAACTGGCATCAAAACCCGGTACTTATATCTACTAGGTGGGTCAAAAAAAACTCGCCAAAATATTTAGTTATAACTTTCGAATTATACTACCAATTTTAACAAAACAGACTGCACTTTGCAGGAAATTAATTATGCTTTAGAGCAGAAGTATCTGTTTCTCCACTGTTTTAAAATCTAAGATGGCGGATAGAAACAAGCTTGCCCTTTCAAAAAGGCTTGTTTATTCTTGTATTCCAGATTTTTTTTTGAATTTTTGATATGAAATAGTAAGCTCCGGTTCCGGCACCTAAAACGTATTACGAAACATTAAAATCGGATCAGTTGTTCCCGAAACATGAATTTATTTTTCATTCATTGTTTTACTAATTATACTATTGCCTTATCAATTCTGTATGCATTCATTTCCTCATAAATTCATTATTGCTTAACCGATTCCACTGAAATAAAAATCATTATGATGACAATCGCTAGCTGTTGAAGGACCATATCAAAATTTTCCGCCATTTTAAAATCTAAAATGTCGGACAAAACACAAAACTTTTAAATCTTTTTCAAAATTTGTAGAAAAACTTTCTCTCCGCCTAATTTATTTGTTTTAGTTTCTCTCTGTCTTCATTAATTTCGTCATAAATTCAATGAACCGATTTCAATGGGAAAAAAAATCATGTTAAAAATTAATTGCTTTTTGAACAAAAATTTACATTTTGATATCTATGATAGTGGAAAAAAAATTGTCTCATAGTGAAGGATTGCTTCTTTGTATGCTGCAAGGATTAATTTTTTTGATGATTAGTACGAAACTGAACCAAAAGTTATTTTTCACAATTTCTTAAAGTTTGGTATATTATTTAATTAATTATATAGGTATCATATTTTAAACTAGCTAGAGTTTAATACAAAAGGCCCAAATCTATCCATTTTCTTTTTACTGGTTATCCAATCTAAAGGACTAGCGTATCTAAATGGATACACAAGATAGTCTAAAAAGATGCCCTGATATGTGGTTTTCGAAATATAGTAGAACACTTGAACTGTGCTAATGGGCTACGAAGGTATCAGATACATCGTGGGTCAATTTATTATTTTTTATTTTGTCTAAATCAGAACAACATTTTTAATGTAACCTTAAATCCTGAAATGGCGCTGTCTGGCCGTAACCAAAATGAACTCCAGATCTTCATCATCTAAGACACCATTTATTCTCCCAAGCTCTTTATCGCAATTTTACTTATTACATCGTGAAACAAAAAGACGAGCGAAAAAGTTAAAACAAGATTTAGTTGATCATAAAAAAACAAAAAACATTTTTACGTTATTGTTATTCATCGAAGATTGCTCATATATAGGGCGAAATTGAATAGTATTCCAATTTTTTTCACCGATTACATGTACAGTTTTTCTACATATGACATATATGACATTCATCTGACATTGATGCGTGATGATCACCAATAAATTAGAAAGAACCCGATAAAATCAGATTTCTAAACCTCGCTGCTTTCGAATTTTGTTTCGTTTGTAAAACCGTTCCTGCATGAGTATCTTCAATTCAATGCCGCGGTCTGGTGACACCAAAATTAACTTCAGATCTTCGTCATCTGAGTTTTGAGGCAACATCTATTTGGTCCAAGATATCCCTTCGCAACTTTACTTTACACAATAAAGCATTTTAACCAAAAACACGAACAAAAAAATTAGAAAATGACCAGCGAAGATTGCTCACCGACCCCAGAGTCGGCAAGCATCGATGTCATCAATTGGTGACTTGGTATGGAAGTCATCAAAGAATTTACGAATCCGATGATGAAACTAATCGAATTGCATGGGCTCATCGATGACCTTACGAACTCGCCCTATTCCCCCATAGTTGAAAAGCTTCAGTGCCATCAATTGGTGGCTTGGTTTTTTATTTACATTTTATTTTATTTAATAAATCAATCTTTACAAAGTATAAATCCCTTGGGCGTACTAATGAGCCAATCAAGGGTTTGTGTGGGTATGGTGGATTTAAAAACTTGAGTGTTGTCATCAATAAGCTCATCGGTAAATTTACAAACTTGTCGGATAGTAATTGCTATAAAATTACTATTGTTAACAGAAATCGTAAAACATCAAACTTCTGACTGACTGATACGTATTTACAGTCTCTAAAACACTTAGTTTACCAAATAAACTAAATCCGAATAAAATTTACAGCATTTTCTCAGATAAAGCACGCTGAACGTAAATATAGATAAACAATGGCGTAGCTAGATCTAATGGCGTTGGGTGAGTTTTTTTGGCCCCTTTAATCTAGAGAAAAAATGTATGGGGTATGGGTATTGATTGAACAATATTATAATCAAAGGTATGGAGTACATGTAGCGTATCCAGATCCTGACCTTAATAGGGGCAATTAATTTCCCGCAGAAAAAAATTCATTATATTTAGAATTATTTTTGACGCCGTAAGCGAAAATTTTTACATTGTGAATCTATAAATTCAGGCGAACTACATAATTTTGAATATTATTATTAATAAAGTTACTTTCATGCGTGGCAAAATTTTGTTTTTTAAGTGGTGAAAGCTTTACTTTTCACCAGTGGCGTGTCGTATAGGGGGCCAGGGGGAGGGGGGGGGGCGAACGCGCTTGGCGCCCCTAGAATAGAATTAATAGTGTTATTATTTAAAAAACAACGTTTGTAATTTATTTCACTCCCATACCTATATATGCGCCCCGTAAGGTCTTCGCCCCCACCGCCCTTTTATCCACGACACGCTACTGCTTTTTACCCCCTTTCCCTTGTAAAGCCACCAAGTTGTATTAAATTTAGTATGTCAATACTTATCGTATTTCTATTTCTTCTGCTTTGTAAAACATCGTTTTAGACGCAAAAAATGTTTTTTTCACCACGGGATCTACGTAAGGTCACTCATCGTAAAGCAAGCTTTACATGCTACCTGTAAAGCTTGAGCTTAACTTTGATTCTCTATTTTTGGGTTATAATTTTTGACCTGTCTTCCTCGGTTTCGCATTGGCGGCTCATTCTTATTTTAAAAATATGGTTTCAACAAAGTCTAAAGATCTATTTAATAATGATACAGTTTCAAGATAGTTTGCAGTATAATATTCTAATTCTTATTACAAAAATAAATATCGTTTAGGTACCTTCGTACTGTGTAAAACATCTTTAAAATAAAACCGAACCGCCATCGCCAATGCGAAACCGACATATCAAAAATAATAACCAAAAAATAGAAAGCCTGACGTTGGCTTCGATGAGTGTCCTTATATCTACGCCATTGATAAACGTTTATTGCATTCTTTATACATATTAAATCATAACAAAAACATTTCATGTAAAAAAAGCCAAGTATGCGAAAATGGCATTCCGTAAAAAGAATTGAGATAAAAGTAAAGCCAAGTTCTCCAATACAAATTTCAAAATGAAAGGTTCTTAATAGTTTGGAAATATTTTTTTAAACTTTGCTATTACAGCCAAACTTCTTTATGTTCAATTTAGCACTGTGCCTAAGAGTCATTTACAGCCGTAATAGCCAAGTTTAGAAAAATATTTCCAAACTAGTAAGAACCTTTCATTTTGAAATTTGTATTGGAGAACTTGGCTTTACTTAAGTAGTAATATATGCGGAATATTGTTCAAAACTTTTGAAATGCCTGAGATGATTTTTGAGATTTTTTAATTTTTTTCCAGCCTTCCAAGGCTTAGCTCTCTAGCGTTTCTGAAAGTGCACAATGTTAATTTTACATAACTTTACATGTATAGGGGAGGGAAATAAATTAAAATTGTCGTGTTTTTAAATTTTGTCCTATAGTTTTATCATAGTTCCTATCAGTCTTCCAAGGCTCAGCTCTCTAGCGGGAGGAGAGTAAATGAAAATATTGGACTTTTTAAATTTTTTCCCATGGTTTTATCATAATTTCTATCAGCATTCCAATGCTCAGCTCTCTAGCATTTCTGGAAGTGGGCAATGTTGGTTTTATATAAATTTAGATTTATAGGAGAGGGAAGTAAATTAAAATGTTGGTGTTTTTAAATTTTTTTATATAGTTTTATCATATTGTCTTTCAGTCTTAAAACGTTCAGCTCTCTAGCGTTTCTGGAAGTGGGCAGTGTTACTTTTACATAACTTTACATTAATAGGGGAAGGAAGTAAATTAGAATTTTGGGGTGTTTTAATTTTTTTCTATAACTTTATCATAGTTACTATCGGTCTTCCAAAGCTCAGCTCTCTAGTATGTCTGGAAGTAGGCAATGTTACTTTTACTTAACTTTACATTTATAGGGGAGGGAAGTAAATTAGAATTATGGGGTGTTTTAATTTTTTCTTATAGTTTTATCATAGTTCCTATCAGTCTGCCAAAGCTCAACTCTCTAGCATTTCTGGAAGTGGGCAATGCTACTTTTATATAACTTTAAATGTATAGGGGACGGGAGTAAATTAAAATTTTGGGGTTTTTTGATTTTTTCCTTTAGTTTTATCATAGTTCCTATCAGTCTGCCAAAGCTCAACTCTCTAGCATTTCTGGAAGTGGGCGATGCTAATTTTACATAACTTTAAATGTATAGGGGAGGGGAGTAAATTTAAATTTTGGGGTTTTTTGATTTTTCCAGGAGTTTGGTCATAATTTCTATCAGTCTGCCAAATTTCAGCTTTGTAGCATGTCTGGAAGTACAGTGGAATATTGATGATCTATACATTAGTGAGTCAGTGAGTGAGTGGCAATTTCGACGTTTTTTGAAATTTCGTAACTACTTTACTACTTTATGGAACTCCATGAAACTTGGAGGGGTTGTTAACTCCATGGAGATCTACGACTGTGCGAGTTTGAGATTCGTAGCTCATTCCGAAGTAGAGTTTTAGGTAGGTCAAATATCGGCTGAAATGTTTCCAGAAAAGATGGTTACGGCGCGCGAACTGCCGTGCCCTCAGATTACTCTGTACACACAAACTTAAAAGTGTAAAATAAACATAAAACAGTGTTGTGTTTAAAAATCAAAATTAGTTCTTGAAGTGTTTACAAAACATAGAGAAACTAATGGAACGCATTTTCTGGGTAATTATATCGGCGTAAAGCCACTTTAGCACAGCCTGTTGTTTTGTTATGAATGCTTTTAAGTAGGTACTTTTTAAGTTTGTGTATTGGACATTATTATATAATATGAGTGATAGTATTAGCATTTTGCAGGCCATATCACAATGAACGGTTTTGTTTCGTTTGGTTCATTGGCTTTTACTGGCCATTTTTAAAAGGGGTCGAGTTCTTCTTTTTGGATTTTCGTTAAACTGTCATTTACTTTTAGGACTATGGCAGGTAATGTCCTACAAAGATCTGACAGCCAAAATCACCTGATCGAGGAACAGTCAGGGATAAATATCCGGTGTATGTTTTTTTCAGCATCAGCAAATGTAATTTTTATTTATATATAATAAATATATATATATATATATATATATATACAGTTTTCCTAATTTCAAATGGGAACTTTTTTATTTTCAAGAGTGGCAATTTAAAAAGTCTCTGACTGTCCCAAGAAGAAGAAATAAAGCCGTCAACTTTTAAAAGCGGTCCTATATTATAAACTGGAGCCATAAATTCATTTAGAGGAAATTGTCATTTTATTCGCAAGGGTAAGGCATCTATACAGGCTGTTTCAATTAAAAGGTAACAGACACTTTTTGGTTAATTTGAAATAGACAAAGGGGGTCCAGTGATACCATGTTTTGAGGGTCTCTTAAATGTCTACAACCGCGAAAAAGTTTAAAAAGTTTATTTAATAGTTTTTGAGATAATTTTCTCTGAGGGTACCATGGTGAGGATAAAATAACGTTTTTTAGGTACATTTCTGTTATAAAATTAAGAAAATCCAGAAACATATCGACTTATATCGAAGGAAAATTTTGCAGTGATTATTTTCATTTATTCATTTTTACCTTCATAGCACGCGCAGCAGTAGCCTTGGTGACTCGGTGCGTTCGCGCATTGAACACAAGTGAGTTATGGAATCTCGCTTGCTACAGTGGCGGGTTCGATCCCCGTCGGTTGCCGAGGTCGGGTGCTGCAGACATTTATAGGATTCCTGGGGAGTGTAAAATATATTATTGTCCTAACCCTGCATTCACGCCGGTACCCAGGCCGGATGAGGTCGGATATCTCGTGAAGGCGAACTTCGTTACACACTGCTTCAGTTAGGCCATTTTCAGGTAAAATTGAGTACAATACTGGTAAGATCTGATTAAATTTTGGTCATAATCCATTAATGCTAATCACAGTTTTTTGACAGTTAAAAATTGGAAATATGCTAATTCTTTAACGGAGCATCGCATTAATATGCAGTTTTCAGTTTTCTCAATAATTTATGTTATTACTAAAGACTTTATAGAAGCTTTCATTTCTGAGATATTTACAGAAACTGTTTTTAAGGCTGATAGCGTGGAGTTGACTTGGAGTGTGCTAACGGGCTAGGAAGGTAGCAGATCCATCATGAATCCATTTATTTATTTTTCTTATTTAATTTTATTTACCCCTAGGAAAGGGTGTGTGCTACAAAAGTTTCAAGCCTCCTTGCATTCAAAATCGCCGTTTTCGAGCGTTTTTCCATAAATCTATAAAAAATACCCAAGAAAGCCCCTGATATGTTTAAGTTGAAACACTGTTTAATAAACTGAATGTACCCATAATTAAGTTTAAGAAAAAAACGGATTTATATTTCAGAAAATAAAGTCGGTATTTTAAGTGGTAACGGTGAGGCGTAGGGTAGGTGGGGCAAAAATCCGCACGGGGTACGCACTGGCTTTTTGAATTAAGCGGGCATCATTCCTGAGCCACCGGCGAGGTGGAGTTTGGTGTTTATATCGCCAAGTGTGTGATCAGCTTTAATGGCGACAGGCAGGCGAGAATGTTTTTATTTATTTTCACACTAAATTTGCCCTTGTTACGGGGTCGAATCCCCGCCAATACCTCTATTTCTTTAGCTCTTAATTTCCATGTAAGTAACATTCAAATACCACATTTTGTATCAAGGTCCTAAAAGAGAAACCAAACCAAAGATTTTAATACTTTTCCACAAATTTAAAAAAAAAACCCATAAATTGCGGGGCTTTGCCCCCACGTACCCTATATTTTGGGCATTGTGAAGTTTAAAAGTGATGACTCAATTTAAAACAAGCTTTAAGTTTATTTTATTAATTACAATTTAGCTTAAGTAGCCACAATTAGCTGTAAACAAAAATTAATGTTTTAAAATTACTAGGTATAAGAACAATTAAAACACACTTAAAAGTCTTAATCTAGGTTTACTATTAGGTCATCTTCTGGGGAATGTCCTATTATTTTAAAACTAGGTAAATCCTTATCTTAGGATTATTTCCACTATAGGTGCAGTGGCGGCTGGTGACGTTATAAATTGGGGGGGGGGGGGGGGGGGGCAACAATTTAAATTGCATAAAAAATGACAAAAAAAAACTTACCGAAAGAATTTTATTTTGGTATTTTCAAAACAAGCAGCTACTTGGTGTAGTTTTTAGTTTATATGTTTATAGATATAGTAGAGCAACCTCAAAAAGCCCACATAATTTTAAACAGTCTATTAACCTACTAAGTATATGTATAATTTTTGTCACATTTTCATTATGATCGGTAATGTTTTGCCTATAGGCACTATCCAATTGGCACCTAATCTTTTCTTGCATAGAAAATTCTATGTGGTTATTTAACTTTGTGACTTTTTAACTTTTTACTAGTGCTTAATATCACCCATTCCCTTCGGACTCAGGATCACTTCGTGGATTGTTCATAGCAAGACAAATAAAGCAAAAAAAAGCATTTCTTTTTTCACAACCGCACAAACAGTTTTGAGCATCGTATAATTTTTTATAAAATTTTCTATTATAAGTTTTTATGGAACACCCCTCGGCATTACTTACACTAAAATATAGGTTAATTTTTAGATCCGGTATTTATACTTGCACAGTTAATTATGTAAATCGACGGTATTTATTTTCATTTTAAAAACAAACGATAACGAAAACAAACAATGACACGCGACCGGCAAGATTTTTTACTACTGCCAAACTCCAAATCAAAACAAATTCATACGTCTTCCCTAAGGATAGAACCGGCAACACTAGAAATGGCAACGAACGTTTAGGCACGATTATGATGGCCGACGTCAACTAAAACAAACATTCTTCCCGCCCCCGCGCAAGAACAGCCACTCATACACCGCTCAAAAATGGGTGAAATTAAAACCTTGCCCCGCGCGGCGCTGCGGGTTTGTAACTTTTTACGTTCAAAAAGTTACCCACCCAATTAATCGCTCCTTTTTAACCACAGATAATAAAAAGAACTAGACAATGATGTCGTAAGGGAAGATTTAACTTGTTTTAAATAAATCAATTAAAAATACTGTTTCTTGTCTAGTTTTGGAAGGGCACTGCCCCGTTGCTCTCCCTGTAGCAGCCGCCACTGTATAGGTGAATCCCGAAAATATACACAGTGAAAAATTGTGCACCACAAAAATAAAGTTCCTATGCGTATATATTTCCTGCAGAATAATAAGGTGGATTTTTAAACAAAAATATGTGACCTCTAGCATCTACAATAATATTAATTTCTTTGTGCTAAAAAATTACCAAAATATTTTAGGCTTTCACTACAAATTAAGAATCTCCATATAAAAAAGGTAAGTAGTAAAACAAAATTTAAATAACCACACAAATCGGTATTTTATTTAGAGACAACTCAGTAGAGTTTAAACTAGCAAGTTTAAAAATTCCTACATTAGTTATTTAAGTTATTGGGTAAAGCTCAATGTTATTTTGTTTCTAAGTAGGAGCTTTTAATCAATTTAAAATATCGGTTTTATGAATTATTAGAAACATCTGCGGGACGTAAATCATACTTAAGTACTCGCTAACCTTCCGTATTTTTAACGGCATATTCATGGCCACTAAAAATCCACTTTTGGAAGATTTGGGTTAAGTTTGGATACAGCAAATGGCTGTGCATAAGTGCCTATTAAAAAGTTTATTTTTACTTTTTGATAACCATGACTTTTTAGCCGTCCTGGGGCCGGGAATGTTTCCCATATTGGATATTTCTTCATCCGGTCGTTTTGTCCTTTTGAATGACCTGTCGACTGAGACAGTTAGCCCTTTTTTTGGTTTGTTTTTAAAAAACAGCACCCTATTTTTAACTTCCTAGCCCGCACAGCAATGGCTAGAAAAGAAGGTATTATTTTAAAGGAAAAAAAAAATTGGGATGACGCCGAAAATATTTTATTTGGATAAATTTTGACCTATCTTAGCAATATCGTCATGACGTTTGCGTGTGTGAGTGTGTGTGTCTGTAATACGATAGCTCCTCAATTCGATGAACCGATCTTCTTGAGATTTTCACGAAAAATTGTGTTCGAGACTGAAACGAGCTAATTAGATATTGGTCAAAATCCATTACTGGTAATGATTTTTAAAAATGCTAACTTATTAACGGAGCTTTACATCAACATGCGGTTTCCGGAATATAGTAGAGCACATTTTTTTTCAAAAATCACCATAAACTTCGTAGGAGCTTTCTTTTCTAAGAGATTTATCAAAAACCTGTTTTCAAGCTTGATATAGCATGGAGTTTACGTGGAGTGTGCTAATGGGGTAGGTGTCAGATCCATCCGTCCTTTTGTCCCTTGGAATGACCTGCCGACTGAGATTGTTAGCCCTTTTTTACCTTCCTAGCACGCGCAGCAATAGCAAGTGACATTCTTAACTTATGCACAAAAATATTTATTGTTTATTATAAATAGATAAAGAAGGAGTAATTTAGTATATTCCCAAGCCTCCGACTCTTCTTATAAATCGCTTACTCCATTAATCCCTTCTTGATCCAACAAAACTTTTAAATTAAAATAAAAAACCTTTAATTAGTACTTAATTATAACCGGATCAAATTATGCTCCTCTGCAAAATATAATGAGATTTTTATTAAAAAGACTCGAAGAAATAAATTTGGATAAAAAGGATTTGGATTAAAATATAAAAAAAAATTTGCTGAAAAAGTCCTTTATTAATATAACCTTTTTTTCTGTTTCAGGTAAAAAAACATAGTGCTGTTTGTGCTGGATTAGTAAGTATAAGAAATTTAAAGATAATGTACACCAGCTTTTTTACTATAAAAGCGATAGAATATCCATCCAAGGCATCAAAAAAATATAGGCACGACCTTGAAAAAATCCGCTGATGTTGGGGGGCTGAATTTTACATTGGGTCTTATGGGCGGATAGAGGTTTATTTGTGATATTATCAAAATGGCACTACAGTGAAATATTTCCAGACACTATACCGATATTCCTCCTAACTTTTCTAAGGGTGAAAGATGGTTAATAGGCTAAAATCTTTAAGATTTAGCATTCCTTATTTTGAATTCAGATAGCCCGCCATGCAGCGCACTCCAACTGTTATATTCTCGGTTATATTTGACATGGATATGACTTTATACCAAAAATACCAGTGTTAATCTTTTTAAAACAAAATTACAATACAAAGAAATCATTTTTTGATGTAATTTTTGTAAGCACATCTAAAAGTTGCCGAATATAAACAAATAGGTGTAGGTGAGCCGATTAATTTCCACGCAGAATCGAACACATATTCGCTTCTGCTTTGAATTTAATTTTTGTGTGAGCTAGTGAAACGGCTCTGAAAAAGTAAGGATTACTTTACATTTAAAAAAAAATTGTTATACAAGAATATAGTAAAAACAATCTCAAAACACGCTTTATTAAAAAAAATCAAATACGTGACCATCAAAAAGAAATTCAGCCTCCGCTGTGACGTCAACAAAGTTGTAGATCGTGGCGCGTCTGTTTTGATAGCCCTGATCCAGCATGTTTATATTTTGACCCCAAACCAGCCTGGACATTCTAACACACCTTCCAAAATATTTTTTTTACCAAAAATGATATTTTTCTCCGAAATGCCAGCTTGCATGTTTGGTGTATCATACGCATGAGTAAATGTTCCTTTGCGGCGCAATAAATTCTCCTGCTATAAAAATCCACAAAAGATATTTTCTAAGCAGCTACCTTCTTTCGAACCCCAGGCACGTGTCCTCCGTTTAAAGGCAATAGGGCGGTTGCTGTCGTGCGTTTCTGCGTTTTCCTGCGAATTTAGCGAGCATGATACATAACTGAAGATCGCAGAATAAACTGAAACTTGGAGGGATTTTTTAGTTCAATCTATAAGTAAAGTCCAATTAGAATTAGCTTAAAGCAGAAAATGCTTTGGGGAGGTGGAGGAAAGTGTTAGGCAAATCCCATAATATAACAAAACTGAGTATTTTTGGTTATTGCATTCAAATGCCAATTTTGCTAAAGTTATGATTAGTTTGGGTAGAGGAAAATTCGCTGCGAGGATGTTTGTTTAATTTTTGTTTTAATCTAACTTATTTTTTCTTAAATCATAACTGTCGTCTCGTTGGGAGATCGAAATCTATGTTAAACCTACTACTACTATGTCGGTTTAGAACGTTTTTCTACGTTGTCCGACGCCTATTCACCACCTCCTTCGATCCTGACAATCATCCTCTGTCAGATTTTTTTGACTCATTGATTTTGGATTGACTGTTGCCATTCTACTTTAGGACGCCCTCTTTTTCTGCGGCCTATTCGTCGTTCATCCGTTGTACATGGCCGTACCATATCAGTTGCCTTCTAGTGATGTCATCCGTTATGCTTCCCTCGATTCCCATTCTTTCTTTTATGATCTCATTTCTTATGTGATCTATTCTAGATATTCTCATTGATCTTCTTATTGCATCCATTTCGACACTTTCCATTTTTGTTTTGTATTTTTCTGTTACGCGACAAGTCTCTATTCCATACAACAGCGTGCTTTTGACCATTGTTTCATATATGTTAAATTTTACATTCTTTTATATCTCTCTGCTCCATAAAATACTGTTAAGACATCCAATAACTTTTTTTGCTTTTACTACTCTTTTTTCCAATTCTTTACAGTCTGTACCTGTCTTATCAAATGTAAAACCCAAGTACACATACTCATTGCATGGAGATATTGTTTGTCCGATTTCTAGTACTCTTGCTAACTCACTGGATTCGTTTCCAATACATAAGTACTGTGTATTGTCCACGTTCACTGTCAATCCCCACTTTTGGTATTCTTCTGTTAACTTTCTCATCATATACTCCATGTCTTCTTTATCATTAGCCACAATTACTTGGTCGTCAGCAAACTGTAGTGTGTATATGGTAAATCGGTCGTTAAGTTGTATTTCCATGCCGTGTACTTTACGTTTTCAGTTTTTTAGAGCTACTGCGATATATATTTTAAAAAGAGTTGGAGAGATACAACATCCCTGTCTTAAGCCTTTTGTTACCAGGAATTCTTTTGAAAGTCGATTTCCAATTTTAATTTTAGATTTTGACTCTTTGTATAGTTCTTTTATCGCTTTTATGTATGTATGATTGATATTAGTTTGCTCTAACACCGTCCATAATTTTTCTACTGGAACAGTATCATATGCTTTTTGTAGGTCCACAAAGGTAACATGAGTCTCTATATTTCTGGCGCTCCTTTTCTCAATTATTTGTTTAAGACAAAAAACATTATCACTACAAGATCTGCCTGCGCGAAACCCACTTTGCTCTTCTTCTTCTTGTTCATGAAAATCATTCTCTATTAGATCTCTAAGAATTCTACCGTACAATCTACTTAGAGTACTGGTTACTGAAATTCCTCTGTAATTGTTGCAATCCAGCTTGTTTCCTTTTTTATGTATTGAGCATATGAATGCAATTTTCCAATTATTAGGTACTGGATGTCCGTTTATGCATTGGTTAATAATATATGTGAGATTTTCGAGTAGTTTCTCTGATCCATATTTGCAGCATATATTCCCCCAGGTCCGCTAGCTTTTCCGGATTTAAGCTTTTTAATATTATTCTTTATCATTTCTTTTTCGATGATTACTTCCTCTCCATGTACTTCTATGTCTCTTCTCGGAGAGGCTGCCAGATATTCGGGTCTCGTCTCCTGCAGCAGTCCCTTGTAGTGTTCTGTCCATTGTTCTGGTTTGATTATCTGGATGTTTACTTTTTCTTTTGTTGGGGTTTTTACTGTAGAAATGAATTTCCATACTTCAGAACTCTGCCTACCTCCTACGTGTGTATTTATGTCGTGGCACTTGCGCTCGAACATTTCATTTTTTTCTGTGCGTGTCAAATTTCCCAAGCATTTCTTGGTATTTCCTAGTATATTTCCTAGTTCGTCCCAAGTATTTCCTGGTATTTTCCCTAACCTGTACACCAAAAGGAAATACCGAGCCACCCCTCGGCTTTTTCAATAAGTAGTTTTTTAAAAAACTAATTTATAAAAAAACAAAAAAAACATATTTTTTAAAATATTTACTTAAAAACATATTTGCTACACACGAAACATTACAATAAAAATTTAACAAAAATTGCGTTGAATAGTCCTGCTGCAAATCGGTCGGCGGCGAATTTTCCCCGCGACGATTCGGCTGAGGCGATTTATCCCATTCCCGATTAACTTTGTGGTTAAAAATGAAAAGGTTTTTTTGGCGATAACCCAACCATAACAGCTTATAAAAGTATTTCTGTCAAGCCTGCTAAGGTTACTAAGTAAGAAGTCACTACTGCGCTGACTTGGGATAACGTTAACCACGATTTTAGTGCAAAATGTGCGAACCAGAAATACATTACTTATTCACTAGCTATTGCTTCTTTAGTACACTATTATACCTTAAATTAAAAGTGTGCGTAGCTATATAAAGATTTCCAACTAAAAAAAGGCTTAATTAACCAACGTGCGCAAAATCTTAAATTATCATTACATCATCCTGTAGTACATCAATCATATTTATACAACTATCATAATTATAACCTTGGCGCCCCATGCAAACCAAGGGCGGTCTACGAATATCATTTGGGAGAGGCAAATTTTTCGCGTTTTGCATAGGGACAATAGGAAGCGATGAGACAATTCGCCACCGCCTACTGACCGCCGCTATTTTGCCCCCGAGCCAACTCGTGCCATCGCCGACCTGATTCGTCTCCGGCCCCTCTCGCTTTCGATTCTATTTACCGCCGCGTCAACTTACCGCTGTGGCAACTCGTCGCCGGCCGCCGTTGTTTTAGTTTGCAATTTACATTGGTTTTTAAGGCCGCTTGACATAAAGCAATAAACTTGTAGTTGGGCTCAAGATTAGGGTCCCTGACATAACATCTGTTGAATAAACAAACAAATCTCTCATATAATCAAATTCAACATGGAGTATCTAAATTGGCGAACTTTCTTTTTTACTTATGTGTGAACCGATGTGCGAATTAAATTTGATAGTTTGGGGTGTTCAAGGCCGCTGATTTTGATTTTTGAATTAAACTTGAAATTAATTAAAATGGACGGTTTTTGCATTGATGCTCTTTAAGAAAAAAATGCGCCAGTTTGGATTAGTCATTTTGATGTTTTTCAAATTAAATTTAAATATAAGTAGGTACCTTAAACACCGCAAACTTCAAAAATAATACATTTTGGTTCATAAATGAAAAAGTCCGCCATCCGCCATTTTGATTTGTCCAAAGTTTTAATTAAAAATCATAATAAGCGACATTAAACACCACAAAATTCCAAATGTGGTACGTATCCGTTTTAAGTTATTTCAAAAATCACAATCAGCAAACTTTGAGCCCTAAAATTTATTAAATATCGGTTTATAAATTAAAAAGTCCGGCATTTTAGATCCGCTATTTTGACTTATATTTGAAGTTTAATTGAAAATATTAATTAGCGACCTTAAGCTGCATTGTATTTTTACATTTTGTGTTATAAATAAATAAATAAATATACTTCCCAAATTTATTATATACCAGTTTATAACTGGAAAGTTTCACCATTTTGGAAGCACCATTTTGATTTGATTTAGGTTTAGGTCAAAAAATGTATTACGTAGCCTTAACACTGTACAGTATGAAATTTGAGACAAATTGGTTTATAAGTAAAATCTTTACCAATGTGGATTCGCATATTTGAATTTTTTGTGTTAAAAAATATTAAATTGAATTGTACTCGGAACTCTATACACCTGTCAAATATAAAATTTGTAGCTCATCGAAAAGTAGTTGAAAAAGGTCTGTCGCAAGATTTTAAACAAAAGCAAATAAACCTTTTAATAAACAAAATTGCGAACAAAAACTACGGCGGCGAGTTGTCTCGGCGGCAAGTTGGCCTGGTAGCTAATTGGGTCGGCTGCGAGTTGGCCCGGCGGTGAATCGGCCACGGCGAGTCGGTGGTTGCGAATTATCCTAGAGCTTGAACAGAGGGTTGATTGTGTGTGTCAAAACTACATATATTTTGGACTTTGCGGGGGGAGGAAGCAGATGATACGCGTCAGTTAGTTGTCGCGAAACAGAAACAGAAACGACAAAAAAGCGATAGAAACAAAATTTTGGTTAGTAAGTATGTATCTGTAACGGTTTTTAAGTGTAAATTGATTACACTTGAAAACGATTGAGATACACACTTACTAACGGAAACGTCGTGTTTAAAATAAATAAAGAGAATGGAAGTCCGTAATTTTATTTCTACTCAGTCATTGTCCAACGTTTGATCATAGATTGCAATGGTCAAACACGGTCAATCACGTACATGAATTACCACTAGTTTTAAAAGTTTACACTATATACCGTGATAATGAATGTGTGTGTGTAGGTGTGTTTGTGACGCCTAAGAAGGTAAGCAAACATTTTATAAAATATTTTATTTAACTTAATAGACCCGAAATCAGTTGGTTCTTGTTAATTTTAATTTACCAAGGAAGTGAGAAATAATTTTATTTACAGATGACGTTAATTTCCAAAGTGATAATGAAGCTATAGAAAACCGAATTAATGGAAATGGATTAGGTTTTGCAAGTGGAAATGACAATTTTCTAGTTTTATCATAAAGTTTTTACTTACCAAAACCTGCATTTAGCGGAGGGAAAGTATTTAAATCGATTTTAACGTATCGATGGCCTAACTGCAACAGTATCTTACATTTTGATAATTTTTAGATTATTTGTGATTTAGGCAAAATAAGCTGGCTACTTTCATGGTGTATAATGATATGACATATATGCGTGGGAAATCACAAATATAGCAAATATATTTTTTTATACCAAATAAACCTATATGTGTTACCTAAACTGTTTTTCGCTTCCCCTGTAAAGTTGCATTTCTTCAGATACGGGATATTGCAGTTAGGCCATCGGTATGTTATTTTGATCCTAAGACAAAATAAACTGCAGGCTTTGAAAATCGCATTAGTTTTAGACAAACAAAATATTCTGAAAAATCCTCTTATTCTGTTGGATTGATTTATTAATGGTCATTTTTATCGTCTTTCCGCTTAAATGATTTATCTCAATGAGTTGACCACAGGATGAAATTGGGTATGCAAAACCCACTGTGTCAAACTTAATCGTCAGATATCGGCAATAAATTTTTCAGCATTGTGTAAAAAATACCAAAAACCGTGAACGGAAACAGTATCCTCATTTTTTTTTGCTTTGAAAACACTTTTTGTATATATTAAGAAACTGTACACTGAAAAATCTTATCATGCCGATGCAAAAATATCTTGTATTTTACCTACTGGGTGTTCGGTTCATTCAATTCTTTATTTGAAAAATCACGTGTGCGAGAGACAAAGTATAGAAATGTATCTAGCTATACTTTTCATGTACTTTTAAATGTATAGCTTATCTCTCGCACTTACGAATTCTTCGATAAAAGAATGGAGTATATTTAGGTTTGGCGACATTTAAAACAGCGACATATTAAAATAGCGACATTTAAAAGAGCGACATATTAAAACAGCTACCATTGGCAATTGTTTAAACATTTTTATTTAGCTTGAATTCATATAATATATTTGTTTATTTGTTTGGTTATAACCTTTTCAAACTTTTCCAACTAGGTATTTGGTGGTTAGTATACAATTCAACATTTTTTCATTAAAAAAATAAATAAAATTATGATTTCTAACATAAACTTTTAAAAAATCAAAATGGCGGTTTCAAAATGGCGGTTTTTCCTTTTTATGAACCGATTTGCATCAAACTCGGAACTTTGTGATCTTTCAGGTCGCTGATTATTATTTTAAACTTAAATTTTTTTAAAATCAAAATGGCGGATCCAAAATGGCGGACTTTGCCATTGATGAATTAATATGCACCAAATTCGGAACTTTGGGGTGTTTCAGATCTCAAAGTTCCGAATTTGATGCATATTGGTTCATAAATGGGAAAATCTGCCATTTTAAATCCGCCATTTTCAGGTTTTTAAATTTGAGTCAAAAATTGTATTGTGTTACCTTGCCTAAGTGCCGCGATGTTTTAAGTTTGAGGCAAATTGGTTTATATATAAGAACAGCCATTCTGGAACCGCCATTTTGATTTTTTAAAAGTTTAAGTTAGAAATTATAATTAGCTTTTTAAATTGGAGTAAAAAATTGTATCGTGTTACCTTAAGCGCCGCGATGGTTTAAGTTTGAGGCAATCAGTTTATAAATAAGAAAGTGCGCTATTGTGGAACCGCCATTTTAATTTTTATAAATTTAAGTTAAAAATAATAATCAGCGACCTGAAAGATCTTAAAGTTTCGAGTTTGATGCAAATCGGTTCATAAATGGGAAAATCCGCCATTTTGGTTCCACCATTTTATTTATTAAAACAATGATGTTGAGTTGTATACTAACCACCATAAACCTAGTTGGAAAAAGTTAATATATATTATATGAAGTCAAGCTAAATAAAAATGTTTAAACAATTGCCAATGGTAATATCATAAAACAAAACATTTCGCGGCGAGTTGTCCCCGCGGCGAATCGGCCGGCGGCGAATTGTCGCGCGGCGAATCGGCCGCGTCCAATTGTCCCATAAATATTCAAAAGAGTGTCACCTCATAAAAGCAGCGAAATTAAACAAAGCGTCATTAAAAACAGCACTAGTTCCTGTGGCGCACCCAAGAATATGTCTTGGGGGGGGCCGAGGCCTCTTGGGGGGGTGGGGGGTCAAAGCCTCATGATAATGAATTTTAAGCTATTTTTTGTGTTTTTTTCTGACATATGTCGAAAATATGTAAAAAAATCTAAGGCTTGGGGGGGGGGGGGTCAGGGCCCCTGCTCCCCCCCCTGGGTGCGCCCATGCTAGTTTGACTAAGAGATCTCTTTCTAAACTTTCTGACTTTTTTCCCGGGTTCCTAGAGGGTTTAATACCAAACCGAACCAACCAGTTACCCGGACCGGTTAGGATACGTTTTCGATCAATTGACAAAAATTGGGAAAATTTTGACCTCTCAAATGGAGTTTTTCGCTAACTTAAGAAAAATATATTTTTTCGAAAAAACATTTTGGTTTGGTTTGGTTCGGTTTGATTTGGTTTGGTTTGTTTTCACACCCTCTAGGATCCCGGGAAAGAAGTCAGAGATTTTTTTTTTAACGATAGGGGTTACTCAAATACTGGAAGGGGCAAGTCATAAGACGCTATTTCTTAATGTTGCTTAACATTGTGTTACTAAAAATCGCTATTTTAAATGTCGCTATTTTGAATTTTCGCTCTTTTGAATGTCGCTGTTTTGATATGTCACTCTTTTAATATGTCACTCTTTTAAATGTCGCCGTTTTAATTATCGCTCTTTTGAACCAGTGCCGTATATTTAATTTAACTGAGTACAAGGCAAAATAAGCTGGCTACTTTCATGGTGTATAATGATATGACATATATGCGTGGGAAATCACAAATATAGCAAATATATTTTTTTATACCAAATAAACCTATATGTGTTACCTAAACTGTTTTTCGCTTCCCCTGTAAAGTTGCATTTCTTCAGATACGGGATATTGCAGTTAGGCCATCGGTATGTTATTTTGATCCTAAGACAAAATAAACTGCAGGCTTTGAAAATCGCGTTAGTTTTAGACAAACAAAATATTCTATTTTAAATGTCGCTATTTTGAATTTTCGCTCTTTTGAATGTCGCTGTTTTGATATGTCACTCTTTTAATATGTCACTCTTTTAAATGTCGCCGTTTTAATTATCGCTCTTTTGAACCAGTGCCGTATATTTAATTTAACTGAGTACCTCTATAACTAAGCTGATCATGATTGTCCCAAGGATTTTTGCATGTTTTATTTAAATACATCACATGCTTGACTAGTAAATATTTGATTGAAACACTTGAGTATTAAAATCAAATAATTTATATTAATAAATTTATGATCTATTTGACTTAAATGCTTATACGATTGGCTGAGCAAGCAATAGAATTGCACTAAAACTATTTTTGTTGTTTCTACTAAATGTGTGTAGTTGATTTATTTTTACAAATCATTGATATGTATATATTTATTTGATCCAATATTTAGGTTAGGGTTAAGTAAATTACAAACTTCGAGTAAACAACAGTTTATCAACTGCACAATTTTATACCTCTAAACTAATCAACCAACAACCAATAAAGAAAGATAACTTCCAAAATTTATAAGTCCTTGAATAGACTAAATCTCCGGTCTCTAGACTTTATTTAGCACATAAAAACTTTATATTCCCGGTACTTAATTTAAATATTTATAAAATTTCCATTCCCCGAGTTTGCCCAATAGACACAACCAAATAGAGCTTAAGCTCCATCCTTAGCCAGACGCCATCGATATAGGGCAAGAAGATGTGGAAGGGACATTTAGCGGAAGGAAGCGCATAAGCAACCAGTCTGACACTTATTAAAAAAATAATTTGAAATAGTTGTGTGACAGTGTTGTTGTCAATTTTTTTTTCTATTTGATGCTTACCAGAGAATCATAATAGATGATTTTGCTTATTTTTAATTTTTTTTAAAAGTCCTTTTACTATCTATAATGGCGACTTCTTTTGGGAAAAAAGTGCAGCAATAGTGCGCCACTAGTGTAATTTTGGGAAGACCAGTGCAATTTTTTATAATCTTTTGAGCAACTGACAAGCACAGTGTGCACATTCGTATTCTTTTGAACCTGCACTGGGGAAATTTTTTGACAGCACCAAAACGGTGTCACTCCCATGACTGAAGCACTAATTTTCTCAAAAGAATTCGTTATAAGAAAAGTCGCAGCTTTCAACAGCGTTAGGGTGTCAAGAGCACTAGTAAAAAAAACTTCTTTGTTTCCAACATAAAAGACTTGAATTTAGAAACTTATCTTGTTTCCAGAAGAATGGACATTTTGTCTATGACTCAATCGTTTCAGTAGCTAGGCATAGTTTTTAAACCAGTTTTTCAAAATATTGTGCTAATTTAGTTTGGTAATGTCCCCTGAAGATGTAAGCTTACGAAACATGTCGGGACTATTTGTTTAAAACAAATTAAAAATTGGTGGAGGAAGACAATAACCTGTTTGATTTCCTAAAATTATTTTTATTAATTCTACTTTCTACTTTATAGGTTAAATGCTTGTTCGAAGAGACTTTGTTCTTTTTTCCTTAGTAAAAAATTTTTCCCACTGTAGAAACTTATCCTGTTTTGAGATAAATCGTTTTTATTAATTCTTGTGCTGTTTTTTCCTATTTTTAATTTTCAATTTGCCTGATCGGACCTTGTCATGTCGTGTGTGTCAAGGGATAGTCCATTTACTATTTAGTGGAACGCAATAGGACCTAAAAAAAACGGAAAAAAACTTTATGAGCAACTTATCCCATCTTTGATCTTTGCTCTTATATCTGTCGAGAACGTTTAAGTTTGGTAAACACAAGTTGCCCAAAGCAACGCTGGCCCGTGACGAGAATCTCCTAATGACTTTGCCGCTGATGCGCTCCTCTTGCAGACTCTATCCAAAAAACGCTTTTGAGTCCCGTGAGCATTCAGATCCGCTCCTAGATAACTGAACGTTGTGTTAACTTAGACAAAAATATTTTTTGACGTACATATTGTGTAAATATACTTTGAGTACGTTATGCGAAAAATACGTTTTCAGCCATTGAAGCGCGTCTATCTCAACTGTGGCATTGTATCTAATCTTATAATCTATTTAGCCTTCTTCAATCTATTTTTGGACATAGACCTCCCCCAATATCTTCCACTCTTCTCTGTCTGTCGCCATGTTCATCCATCTAGTTCCTGCTTGTTTCTTCAAGTCGTCCGCTCATCTCATTTGGGGTCTTCCCCTACTACTAATTTTTCCAAGGTCTCCAGTCTACAATACATTTATTCCATCGATCGTCTTTCTGTCTGATATTATGACCGACAAATTTCAATTTTAATTTTGCTACTTCTCCTCTAACATCCCATACTTTTGTTTTATTTCTTATCCATTCATTCCTGTTTCTATATATTATGTCGGGTCCACATCAAACCAACAAAACAAAAAGATCAACAAAACAGCAACACAGCAAAACTGTTTTCGAAAACACGAACAAATTGTCAACTGCTGTCCACATATAGGAAAACAATTAGTGAACTTTTTATGATCCCCGATAGAAAATGTGGCGTACTCGAAATTTTGAGTTATTATGGCAGCTGGTTTTCTATTTTTAACCCAAAAAAAGGAAAGACGGTTTTGGGTTAGTCCCATAACAATCTAGTTTCCCGATTAAGCTCAATTAATTTACATGTATTTTCAACACCCATTTAATTTTTTCTCCGGACATGGTAATTTTGCACACAGAAACTACACAAACTGAACCACGATGTGTTTCTGTTATATTCGCGTACAGGCTAGACCAACAAAGTTGCCCAAAACGAAATCAAAACATCAACACTTTGATCTTTACCGACAGGCGACGGAAAAATAAAAATTTTCTGAAAACGCCAACAAAACAAAAAAGTTGCCGAATTGTTCTTATTTTGTTTTTAAAAATGTTGGAAATCATTGAGTTGCTGTTTGGTTTTTGTTTTGTTGGTTTGGTGTGGACCCTCTATTAGCTTTACATGTAACTTTTGTCTTTTCATTGATCTTTGGGAATTTGTTACCTTATCCATGTTTTATTTTGTAAGTGTCCAGGTCTGGGATCCATAGGTAAGTACAGGAAGGATACATTGGTTATACACCTATGTTTTGGGGTACTGAGGAAATTTTTTAATATAGCTTAATTTACCTAATGCTGCCCAGGACAATCTTACTCGTCTTTTGATTGCTGCTGTTTGATTTTCTTTTTTTAGTTTAATAATTTGTCCCAGGTACATATTATATTCCTCTACTTATCTTATAATATTATTAACCCTTCATTACACGGGTTAGGCCTGTCAGTCCAGTCAAGATATTTTTTTTGCAAGGACTTTGTAACTCTTTTCTAAATTTGCGCGATCTACCAGGTACCTTTCACGTTCGAGAAGCTTCATATATTATGATTTTTTTTAAACCAAATTTACAAGTAAGATAGCACTTAGACAGGCCTCACTGGTATTTAACATAATTTAGTACTATCTAGCACTTAAGAGGTAACTCCTTTGAAGTTGCCTTTTGTACTTTGTTAAATTATTGTTTTCGGTGCCGAATCGACGCCGTGGAGATGGTAATAGCTGGTTGAACTGTGACGAAATGGCCTTAGTTTCCTTGGTTCGCTGTCATTTCATTCCTTGAATGATTTAACTAGAAGATGGCCAATGGTGACATTTTATGGACTGCTAAATGGTGCAATTAGTGCTTTTATTATTACTAGGTTCAATTATTCAGATACTCCAAGTAGCAAAGACAGAAGAATTTTTCAAAAAAATTTAGGACTTGACTTGGTTAAGCCAAACATTGCAGGAAGGGCACTAAGTGAGACGTTGCCGAGAGGTGTGCGTCAGATTGCCGCAAAATATGCTGGCATATTACCTGATCCAGACCAACCTGACCCTCCTCCAAATAAAAGAGGTTACTGCAAATATTTTAAAAAGCGTAAAACTAGATATTTTAGCAAGTTTTGTAAATGCCCCTTTGTCTAGAGCAATTACACCTGCCTGTGTCTGAAAAAAATTTAAAAAAAAGTTATGTTTTGATCCCAACATTTTCTGCGGGTGATGTTTCCTGGAGATAAAGTGTATGTTTTTATAGTTTCTAAGGATTTCTTCAGTGAACTTGATAAGTTTAAAAAAAATATTCGAAAAAGGAGTTATTTGGTTTTAAATAAATATATGTTAAAAATTGTCAGTTTCTAGATGCTTACTTTAATATTTGCTAGCGTTGTTTTGTAATAAATTTAGTTTCAAGTAAGAAATTTTTGCAAAAAACATGTTCCTGAGAGACCTAACCCGTGCACTCGTGTTAGTTTTAAACCATCTGTTAAGTGTTTAATTGTTATATTGTTTTGATAATATTTGTCAGTCAGTTTTTAGTCAGTCAGATTGATGTCAGAATTTGAATAAAAAAGTAAAGAATGTGAAATCAGACAGATTTTTTATTTTACATTGGTCCCTTGAAACGATAGTAATCAAGCGGAGAATTATGGATGATACAGACGGCAGACAGCCAAGAAAAAACGCAGGTAGGAGATATTTGGATGAGAATTTTTTGTGGCCTGAAAATTTTGGAAAGCGACAATCAACAAAATCCCAAGTAAGTGAAAAAAGCTTTAATGTTTCCGTTGCGTCCTCTCAAAGCCCATTGAGAATGACAAAGGAAATTGAAAACGAAAAAAGACGAAAAGAATTAGAAAGTAAATTAGCTATGGTGAGAGAAAAAAATATTATGCTTGAATTAGAGCCACATATACGAATGAAGTCTCTTGAAAGTAAACTTTATCTTGAACAAACTCAAAGTAAAATTGTCAGTTTTACGGACTTAGACACAAGACAAGATGTAGAAACTCAGAGTCAGCGATTGACTACCGCAGCAAATGCACTTTCTGCCATGCAATCCCGTCGATCGATCGCCGCAGCAAGTACAAAGCCTATTATGCAAAAATTGAATAAATCAACTCGATCGATCATCGCACCAGATGCAATCAAACAAGTTCATTCGCTGAACATGGGGCAGAACTATGTCACAAAACTGATAGAATTTAAACATCGAAAATATTTAAATGACAGGCCCACCTTTCCAAAAGAACGAGCATGTGCTAAAGCATGGGAAAGAGGAGGCATCCAAGAGGAACAGAAAGGCAAAGTTGGATAAATAGGGAGAAACAAAAGATTATGGACACCGTAAATACTGTGCGCGACAGATATACACATATTATATTTATATTTTTTATTAATATTATTATTATTTTTTGATCAAAATTATATAAAAAAAAATAAATAATAATATAAATTATTTAAAAAAATAATAATATTAATAAAAAATATAAATATAATATGTGTATGTATGTATGTGCATGTGTGAATATGTATGTATGTGATTATATGTATGTGTGGGTGTATGTATGTATATGTATATAAAAAAATAAAATAAAGCTTTTCCCCAATTAAACCACGACAACACAATACGATGTGTCTTTCTAAGTAGTCATGAATACGTAAATTCGTTAAAAATTAGCGTACAACCAAAAAATATTTTTTGCTTTTTTAATAATTAATTGTATTTAACAAGGTTTAAACAGGAAAAGTTTTGTGTTCTGACAACAATGCATGTTATCATTAATATACAACAACTCCAAACTAGAAAATAAGTTCCATCACTGTCTTAATTGTATCATACTATATACACTTATCCCACTCTAAATTAAATCAGTACCGTACACTATTAATTCCACTCTATTCCAGGTTGCCTTTTGCTTTAAACTAAATAATTTTAATTTGTTTTAATATTTCGGAATAATGAAAATCCAGAATAGTGACAACAATGCGGACTAATTTTGACGCCGATAATATAACCTGTCTGATAAACATAACAAAAGAAAATATAAATAATTAGCAAATTAATGTTGGGTTTCGTTTTTAATTTTGTGCCGTTTGTTTTCCTGATGTGCTTGAATTTTTGTTTTTTGTTGTTCTAATGTACAATCTAGTCTAAAGTGTGAGTACGGAATTTTAAATATTTGAAGGAAGTTCACGAGGTATAAAGTCTTAACAAAAAGTTTCACGGGCAAGACCTCAGAGGTAAAGGTAGCTACGGGGACGCGTTTCTGCCTCATTAGGCTTCATTCAGCCCGAGCATAACCATAAAATGGAAGGAGATGATATGATGATGTGGGTAACTGAAAAGGAAATATGAAATATGGTGTTTATTGAGGAGAGACCAACTGTCAATTTGCAGCTTCGGTCAGGGTTGCCTCGGTTTTGAGGCTAATTTTGACGTCGCGACGGAGACAGATATAATCTGCTCCCAGAAAACAGCCTGAGCCCTGGATTTTTTTAAATTTGAAAGAAGTTCACGAGGTATAAAGTCTTAACAAAAAGTTTCACGGGCAAGACCTCAGAGGTAAAGGTAGCTACGGGGACGCATTTCTGCCTCATTAGGCTTCATTCAGCCCGAGCATAACCATAAAATGGAAGGAGATGAAATGATGATGTGGGTAACTGAAAAAGAAATATGAAATATGGTGTTTACTGAGGAGAGACCAACTGTCAATTTGCAGCTTCGGTCAGGGTTGCCTCGGTTTTGAGGCTAATTTTGACGTCGCGACGGAGACAGATATAATCTGCTCCCAGAAAACAGCCTGAGCCCTGGATTTTTTTAAATTTGAGGGAAGTTCACGAGGTAAAAAGTCTTAACAAAAAGTTTCACGGGCAAGACATCAGAGGTAAAGGTAGCTACGGGGACGCGTTTCTGCCTCATTAGGCTTCATTCCGCCCGAGCATAACCATAAAATGGAAGGAGATGAAATGATGATGTGGGTAACTGAAAAGGAAATATGAAATATGGTGTTTACTGAGGAGAGACCAACTGTCAATTTGCAGCTTCGGTCAGGGTTGCCTCGGTTTTGAGGCTAATTTTGACGTCGCGACGGAGACAGATATAATCTGCTCCCAGAAAACAGCCTGAGCCCTGGATTTTTTTAAATTTGAAGGAAGTTCACGAGGTATAAAGTCTTAACAAAAAGTTTCACGGGAAAGACCTCAGAGGTAAAGGTAGCTACGGGGACGCGTTTCTGCCTCATTAGGCTTCATTCAGCCCGAGCATAACCATAAAATGGAAGGAGATGAAATGATGATGTGGGTAACTGAAAAGGAAATATGAAATATGGTGTTTACTGAGGAGAGACCAACTGTCAATTTGCAGCTTCGCTCAGGGTTGCCTCGGTTTTGAGGCTAATTTTGACGTCGCGACGGAGACAGATATAATCTGCTCCCAGAAAACAGCCTGAGCCCTGGATTTTTTTAAATTTGAAGGAAGTTCACGAGGTATAAAGTCTTAACAAAAAGTTTCACGGGCAAGACCTCAGAGGTAAAGGTAGCTACGGGGACGCGTTTCTGCCTCATTAGGCTTCATTCAGCCCGAGCATAACCATAAAATGGAAGGAGATGAAATGATGATGTGGGTAACTGAAAAGGAAATATGAAATATGGTGTTTACTGAGGAGAGACCAACTGTCAATTTGCAGCTTCGCTCAGGGTTGCCTCGGTTTTGAGGCTAATTTTGACGTCGCGACGGAGACAGATATAATCTGCTCCCAGAAAACAGCCTGAGCCCTGGATTTTTTTAAATTTGAAGGAAGTTCACGAGGTATAAAGTCTTAACAAAAAGTTTCACGGGCAAGACCTCAGAGGTAAAGGTAGCTACGGGGACGCGTTTCTGCCTCATTAGGCTTCATTCAGCCCGAGCATAACCATAAAATGGAAGGAGATGAAATGATGATGTGGGTAACTGAAAAGGAAATATGAAATATGGTGTTTACTGAGGAGAGACCAACTGTCAATTTGCAGCTTCGGTCAGGGTTGCCTCGGTTTTGAGGCTAATTTTGACGTCGCGACGGAGACAGATATAATCTGCTCCCAGAAAACAGCCTGAGCCCTGGATTTTTTTAAATTTGAAGGAAGTTCACGAGGTATAAAGTCTTAACAAAAAGTTTCACGGGAAAGACCTCAGAGGTAAAGGTAGCTACGGGGACGCGTTTCTGCCTCATTAGGCTTCATTCAGCCCGAGCATAACCATAAAATGGAAGGAGATGAAATGATGATGTGGGTAACTGAAAAGGAAATATGAAATATGGTGTTTACTGAGGAGAGACCAACTGTCAATTTGCAGCTTCGGTCAGGGTTGCCTCGGTTTTGAGGCTAATTTTGACGTCGCGACGGAGACAGATATAATCTGCTCCCAGAAAACAGCCTGAGCCCTGGATTTTTTTAAATTTGAAGGAAGTTCACGAGGTATAAAGTCTTAACAAAAAGTTTCACGGGCAAGACCTCAGAGGTAAAGGTAGCTACGGGGACGCGTTTCTGCCTCATTAGGCTTCATTCAGCCCGAGCATAACCATAAAATGGAAGGAGATGAAATGATGATGTGGGTAACTGAAAAGGAAATATGAAATATGGTGTTTACTCAGGAGAGACCAACTGTCAATTTGCAGCTTCGGTCAGGGTTGCCTCGGTTTTGAGGCTAATTTTGACGTCGCGACGGAGACAGATATAATTTGCTCCCAGAAAACAGCCTAAGCCCTGGATTTTTTTTTGTTTTATTTTATGGTTATGCTCGGGCTGAATGAAGCCTAATGAGGCAGAAACGCGTCCCCGTAGCTACCTTAACCTCTGAGGTCTTGCCCGTGAAACTTTTTGTAAAAAAAAATTATTTTAAATATATTTATTTCAACAGTCCTTTTTAATTTTGTTGTAAATTTTAACATAGGTGTCACTATAATCTGAACATTGTTGTTATTTTCTACATGGTATTATGGCTTGCTACAGGTTTAATTTATTATTATTGTTTTTATATGAATAGCTGATTGATCTCTTTGTACGTATTTTATTGAGCCACCCATCAGTTACTATAGTGACAAAATTTTTTGAACCTTTGTATTTAAAAAAAAAATTTATATATAGAAAAAAAAAGAAGAAAAATAAACCATAATTATTTCTTTATATAAATAAATAAAAAAATCAGTTACATATACATTAAAAGGGAAAAAATATTTAGGGAAAAAAAAAGAATATATTGTTAATAAGGTTATTTTAAATGTTATTTATTGGGAAAAGAATAATAATTTTTAATTGTGATGTATTAATGTGCCGTATTTTATATTATCTTACTAATGAGTTGTAACCTTTTTAGTCTGATGAAGACAAAAACCATTGTCGAAACGTTACCGATGGATTAAAACGTATATTTACCAGAACAACAGTGTCCTTCTTCCCACTAAATTTACGTGTAATTGAATTGCAAGGACGTGATAAGTTTACCATTTAATTGTTATATTGTTTTGATAATATTTGTCAGTCAGTTTTTAGTCAATCAGAATGATGTCAGAATTTGAATAAAAAAGTAAAGAAGAAGTCAGACAGATTTTTTGTTTTACACCATCCGTCTACTGAAGTGTTAATTAATGTTACAAAACTTGCAGTTGTGACTAAGCATAATGAAATACAAGTTTGGAAGCATAACTCTGTTTGGGAAAACAATGGCATGACCAGTAGGATCCAGGACGGATCTGATACACTCCTAGCTAGCCTATTAGCACACATCAAGAGAACTCCATGATATATCAGCCTTGAAAACAGTTTTTTGTAAATATCTTAGAAACGAAAGCTTCTACAAATCTTTTAGTTTTAACACAAATAGTTAAGCAAAATGCGATCTACCATATTCCGAAAACTACATATATATTAAAGTTAGCATTTTTAAAATGTTTTAATTCTCAAAAAACTCATTATCCTTTGTCCAATATCCAAGTAAGAACCGAACCTGAAAATTTTACGAAACTCGGTTTAGCTGTTTAGGAGCTATCGTATTACAGATAGACATACACACACACACACACAGACATCACGACGACTCTCCTAAGTTAGGTCAAAATATACCCAAATAACATATTTTCGGCGTTATCTCAAAAAAAAATCATCGAATATAATGCCTTCTCCAGCGATTGTTGTAAACGCAAAAGTTAAATAATAAAGAAAATTGAATTAAAAAGATAAATATAAAACATAATTTTTAATATTAAATTGAAAAAACCCGGTTCGGTATCAAATTCCAAAGCAGTGGCGTATATAGAAAAAAGTTTCGGGGGGGGGGCGGACATTTTGGGGGGGGGGCTAAGACCCCATGAGGCCGTATTTTGTGCTATTTTATGTTTGTATTCATGAAATATGTGGAAAATATCCAAAAAAATCTTAGCTTCGGTTCGGTTCGGTTAGCTGTTTCAAATACCAGGAAAAAAAACCAAATGGACATTAAAATCACAGTGACGTAAATTCTAAACAAGGCAACTTTGGAATGATTCCAAAGGGTGCTATTTAAAATAAGAAAATCCTTGGAAGCATTTATAAAAATTAATAGTACTCTATGGTAAAGCCCTATTATCTTTTTTTATTGTTACTTTAATTGACTGATTAATTGTCGGTCTGCCTTCCACAAAGGTTCTTCTTCCAGGAGGATTCTAGTTCTGCAGAATGTTAGTTCTGGACATTGGGATATGATGTTGATTTCTATTTTGTGCAGGTGATCCCTCAGTGTGCAGTGACCAATTATTAAACCCGTCACCTCTCTAATTTGTTATTGTGCTCTTAAGTATTATGTTTGTCTGTATTTGTATAGCTAATCTACGCTGATGTTTATAAAACAACCCTTTTTCTATCGAACCGGCAACCGTAGAGATCACACGGTGGAAAAGAGTCCAAAAAGCAGCCAATGTTGTTTTTGCAGGAAAGCTGTATCGTTTTGGAGCGGAGAAAATTAAATGAAAAATTCCAACTCGCTTCCTTAGAGACGTTTTATATCCCCTTCCGGTAAATAACTACGTATAATTCTACACGTTCTCAAATAAACTGTTATTCTGACAGATAATTTCACTGACAGTATAATTATGAAATATATAGTGATAAGATATTATTTTTGTTTTTTAAAGGTTAAAATGAAATATTGATCTACCTATGAAAAAAGATAATAAGGGTGTATACTTCTAAAAAAGGAAAGGGTTTTTCTATAGAGCTAATTTAAAAGTAACCAATAAAAAAATTAAATTTATTAGTAATAACCCTTCACTCAAACAAACATATTTTTTTATTGAAAACAAAAATTAATATCGTAAAAAGTTTCTTTTTAAACCAAAATAATACAAAGATAATCGAACCTACTTGATCAAAATTTTTCAAAAATGCTGCCACATGTAATATTTGTTCCTTTATAAAAAGCTATTATTATCTCCTTTAAAAAATGAAGAAGAAGTATTATAAAATTCTACTGTTACTAATATTAAAGAAAAACAAAGAACTAATAGAACATGGAATGAATTAACAAAGATTCAAGTACAATGAATTAGATAGGTGAAATTAGGAGACTATTCTCAAATAGATACTCAAACAATAGAAAATAACTAAGATTATACTTCTTCAAATCAACATTCAATCTAAAATAAAGAAATAAGAACGGCGGATAAGGTTTCTCTTTAAACCTAAAAGAAATTAAAGATCGTATTTAATATATATAGTTAATAAACTGAAATTCCAAAACTTTGAACTTAATGCAAGCTTTTCGTTATCTACTAGCTTGAAACAATTAAGCAAATTTGTCTTGAATTAACAGTCAAATTAAATTAAATGAGCTATGCTGAAATCAAACAACTCCAGCTTCAAAATCTAATGTCAATAGAATGCAGAGAGAAATGCGTGATAGTAATTAGTGTGTGAGAAAAACAAATTCCGCAAACTCCGCTACAGCAAAAATATAATTAAAGGCAGTTCAATTAATTTAACATTTCAGAATATTATAAGAGTTATTTGTATACGAATTTATAATATTTTCACGAACAAATATCTTTGATATGATTTGTTTTATACTATTTGTGTATTAATTTACAAGTGTCAAATTTTATTTAAAACTGAATTTTTTATCGATCAAGGCCATGCAGATTATGTATCTTCAATCTTTTAATGACTCTACTATAAGGTTTGTACAAATCTTAGTATCGTTTTTCTAAAATGGAAAATGCTTTCCCTTTTGTACCGGATTTTTCTAATGCTTGTTCGACTTTATTAGGTCCATTTATTTCTCTGACATAGGCAATTAGTTACCGACTTTAAGGGCTATAAGAGGGTTGGTGTAAGGCCCTTAGGAATTTCTGTGTGTTTCTTACAAGAAATGTTGATGCTCTTTAATTAAAACAAGACCCGACTGGAGACAAACTGACAAACAACTGTCCGCTTGAAGTTTGGGACAAGAAAATATACATAAAGATGTTACTAACTTTTTTGAAGGACCCTGCAAAGTGCACATCTTATGTATATGTATATTGGTTTGTAGACTGCTGACAAATTTAATAAAATTTTAGTTCGTTTTAAATCTATCAGTGAATGATATGTCTCTTGAGAAGCTACCGCATATGCTGCTCAGTTTTCACATGATATTTACAAAATTTTAAAACATAGCCATTTTTCTGAAAATACAAAGGTACTTTAATATATTAGTACCTTTAATGAAAAGACAGAATTATATCTCTGCGAGAGTGCTTGAAGTGTTGCCAGTTTGCCCGGTCAAAAACATCCGTTATTACATTGTAAAACATTCCTAATGAAAATAAAATAACACCTAAAAACAACAGTATATTAATAAAAATATACTGTAGACAAAAGACTCTTCCAGGCCCGACTCAGGCCTAATGGTTCCTAAAATGGAAACCACATGAACTCTTTGAATTGCAAGACTCACATATTTGGATATGAATCTGCGAACTTTTTGATGTTTAATATTTTTACCTATTAATATTAGTTCTAAGCTTCCTCTCAAAATGACAAACAAAAATCGATGTTCGAATTGTCTATACTTTTCTCTGGTTTGACTGTCTGCAAGATGAGCTTCTTCCCTAGATTTAATTGATGTTTTATTAATGTATTGTTACGGGTTCACAACGACAAATTAAAAACTCGCAATTGTTGAAAACGATACGTCAATTTATTTCCACAAATTATGTACAAAAACACGCACTCCAACTTACTAATAATTCACCACTAATATCTCACGACCACTACAGTATGTTATCTGTGACTGACTGACTGATGCACGACGTCCGGCCTTATATATGAGGGCTGCCTACTATTCTAGAACCCTTCCATCCTTGTTCGATTCGCAATCATTCCAGCCCTTTTCTAGACTTTCGCATACCAGTTTGTCACAGATAACGCAACTAAAACTTAGATTAAGAATACAACCATAAAATACGTCAACCTAATACTACACTAAACCTAAATAAATTCTAACTATAAAATTTAAATACTTAAATTTGTAACACTATCCTCCTCTTCAGGTTTGATCGCCTCGATCAACATTTCCCAGGTAAGGTTTTAGTCTGTCTAGATGAACAACTTTCATCTTGGACTTCGGGCTTTTCTGGATTCGGTAGACTACATCATTAATTCTCTTAACAACTTTATAAGGCCCTTCCCATGGTGGTGTCAACTTAGGTGATCTTCCTTTCTTGCGTTGAGGATTGTATAGCCAGACTTGATCATTCTCTTTGAACCCTGAAGAGTTTGCTTTCAGGTCATATCTCGCTATCATGCGGTCACTGGCTATTTCTATTCGCTCTCTAACCACTTCATGGATATAGTGCAGCTTTTGCCTTAAACGTTCGACATAGTCATTAATCTCTAAGTGTTCTTCTTCAGGTGAACCAAACATGATATCACATGGTAAACGCAGTTCTCTACCAAACAGGATACTAGATGGAGTAGCTCCTGTCGTATTGTGAATGGCGGTTCTATAGGCCATCAAAAACAATGGAATATATTGGTCCCAATCTGTTTGGTGCTCATCAACAACTTTGCACAGATGTTCTTCTATTGTTTTATTAAATCTTTCAACCATGCCATCTGACTGCGGATGTAAAGCCGTAGTCCGTGTTTTATGTATTCCTAAAAGGTCACAGAGATTCTGGAAGAGCTTTGATTCAAAGTTTTTTCCTTGATCTGAATGTAGTTCCAAAGGAATGCCAAATCGGCTGAAAACATCATTTACCAGAACTTCCGCAACTGTAGTGGCCTCTTGGTTAGGCAAAGCAAAAACTTCTGGCCATTTGCTAAAGTAATCCATGACAAAAAGGATGTATTTGTTGCCTTTTATAGTTTCTGGAAATGGTCCGGCCACATCAATAGCAATGCGTTCGAATGGTAGACCTACGTTATATTGTTTCATTTGACCTCTGGACCTTGTTTTGGGACCTTGGCTGGCTGCACAAGTCGAACATCGGCGGCACCAGTTTTTCACATCTTGAAAGTAATTGACCCAATAAAATCGGTTTCGAATTTTGTCCATGGTTTTATTTATGCCTAGGTGCGCGCCTGATTTTCCACCATGGCATTCGGCCATTATATTGTCTACCATGCTCCTAGGAACCACTACTTGATTAACCACAGTAAGGCCATCGGCACTTTCCCAGGCACGTTTAAGGATGTTTTCCTCTACTATCAGTGAATCCCATTGTGCCCACAGTGATTTGAGTATCACCCCTTGGTTTGCGATATCTTGCCATGATGGTCGTGGCTTGTTCTCTTCTTTCAATCGCAAGATAGTTGTGTGGTTCTAATCGAAGCCGACATCCATTCTTCATCTGGTTCTAACTTTATCTGGCGCACGTAGGTAATTCCTTCTTTATGGTCAATTTTCCTGCAATGTTTACAATCCTCGGGGCAAGGGCTTCTGGACAATGCATCTGCATTATTATGCACCCTTCCTGCTCGGTGCTTAATTTGATAATGGTATTGTTGTAGCTTTTCTATCCATCTCACGACTTGCCCCTCAGGTTGTTTCATTTTCATGAGCCACTGTAACGCAGCATGATCCGTTCTAATCAGAAACTCTTGTCCGTAGAGATATTTGTGAAAGTGATCTACGGATTTAACTATGGCTAGGAGCTCCTTTCTAGTAACACAATAATTTCTCTCTGGTTTGGATAGCTTCTTGCTGAAAAATTCGATGACCCGTTCTTCTCCATCTTGTACTTGGGAGAGTACTGCTCCTATGCCATCGTTGCTCGCATCAGTATCTAATATGAATTTTCCTTTTGGAATGGGATATGCAAGAATCGGACTAGAACATAATGCTGCTTTTAGTCTTCTAAATGCTTGGTCACATTCGGTATTCCATTTGTAAGAAGCTTTGTCTTCTGTAAGTCTATGTAACGGAGACGCTATTTTGGCGAATCCTTCTACAAATCGTCTGTAGTATGTACACAGACCCAAAAAGCTTCTCAATTCATGTTTGTCACGAGGTTGAGGCCATTTTTTTATTGCTTGTAGCTTCTTTTCGTCGGTATGGATGCCTTCTCGGGAAACGACGTGACCCAGGAACTCAACTTTTTCTTGGAACAGAAAACATTTCTTTGAGTTTAATTTAAGATTTGCGTTCCTGATTCTTGAGAATACTTCTCGTAAATTATCTAGATGTTCTTGAAATGATTTCCCCATTACTATGACATCATCCAAATAGACTAGGCAGGTTTTCCAAGTAAGGCCTCGTAGAACGACTTCCATTAGTCTTTCAAATGTAGCTGGGGCATTGCACAGGCCAAATGGCATCACATTAAACTGATAAAGTCCACTTCCAGCAGAGAATGCAGTCTTCTCTTTATCTCTTTCAAAGATTCCTACTTGCCAATACCCACTTTTCAGGTCAAGAGTAGAAAACCAATATGATCCTGCCAACGTTGTTAATGTGTCGTCTATTCTTGGCAGTGGGTAACTATCTTTCTTGGTCACATCGTTAAGTTTCCTGTAGTCGACACAAAATCTAGTACTTCCATCCTTTTTAGTGACCAACACCACAGGAGATGACCAAGGACTTGATGACTCTTCAATAACACCGTCGCTGAGCATTTTATTAATGAGATTGTGAACTTCTTCTTGCTTGGCCATTGGTAGTCTTCTTGGGGGTTGTCTTATCGGTTGGGCATCGCCAGTGTTGATAGCATGGTGAATAAGGTTTGTGCGTCCCGAACTACTCCTAGTTTCGAAGATATTACTTTGTTCTTCTATAAACTCTCTCGCTTTACTATATTCTTCTGGAGTGAGATGTTGCCAAGTTGACTCAAATTGCTGAAGTACCTCCATTGGTAACTTGCTTGTATCCTCGGAAGTTGGCTCTTCACATCTTGTTACTTTCTGTACTGGTTCAAATAATGCTACCACCTCCCCCTTATTAATTTTGACACTATTTGGGAAAATATTGGCGACTCTAATCGGGATGTCTTTATCGGTTTTAACTAGTGATTTTGCAACGAGGTAGGTGTTGGGTGTGTTTTGTTGGCTTATGAGTCCGACGCAGCTTGATGTTTTACTTTCCAGCCTCCCAAAAATTATGGTCTCACTGTTACCGACTAGTCTTGTTGTGCATACTGCCACGACCTTTATTGGTTCTTTATTAAATTGACTATTTGACAAAATGAACTCTTCATTCCCAAATCTTAGGGTATTAAGTTTATTATCAAACGCAAATCCATGTTTACTTATCAAGTCCATTCCCAAAATAAATTCGTCTTCTATTTCTGCAACCAATACAGTGTGGCGAATCTTCAATCTTCCCAGCTGTAGGTCTATATCTGTCTGCCCCAACACGTCGGCGGATTCTCCAGTCACAGTCCTAAGTGTTATTTTCTTTTCTATTGGTCGAATTTTATATATCGTTGCAATTTTGAACTTAAGCAATGATATGGCAGCACCAGTGTCTACTGTTATATTAACTTTTCTCCCATTAATGAGTCCGTCGATGTTAAGACTGTCAGCAGTATGTTTTAGACTCTTAATAGAGTAAATTTTGGGGGCCCTATTCCCATTAGCCAACACCCGCCCCTCTGCGTTGACTAGTTTTAGTTTTTCCTGATCTTTTCTTCGGTATTCTGTCCCGCTAGATGGCGAGCGAGACCTTATTTGGACGCGACAATCGCGTTGAATATGCCCTGTACGTCCGCATCTGAAACACTTTACATTTGGAGGGGATCGTCTGCTTTCTTTCAAAGAGTCAATCTTCTCTATCAGTGATTGAAACATTTGGTTTAGCGTTTTTGAGTTGACCTCATGTCCATTGCTCATTTCTTCTCCCTCCTGAATTGAAACAGCTCTTACTTTTGGCCTGGACATATTATTTGATGATTCAATTTCAAGGGCTCGAATCAATACTTCACTGCTGTTATGGAAGTGTTCTCGACGAAGTAACTTTGCTAAGTCCGTGTCTCGCAAGCCGTTAATAAAGCGATCTACCGTAAAGGGATCTCTGTAATTTTCTGGCATTTCTGGGTAAGCCAAGTACATCAGCCTCCTGATATCCGCTTCATACTCTTGTAATGACTCCCCTGCTCTTTGTTGGCGAATATTTAATTCTGACCAATGCAAATTTCGTAAATGTTCATCTCCATATCTTCTTTCTAACGCTGCCACTAAAGCGTTATAATTCTGTTTTTGTTCGACTGGAATGGACCGTAAAAGTCCCAGAGCAGGTTCTCGTAGAGCTACTAACAATGCTCTAGCTTTTTCCTCATCATCCCAACCATTTGCAGCAGCGGCAGCTTCAAACTGTTGTTTATAATTAGACCAGGAAGACGTACCATCGAAATTTGGAGGCTTAATGTTTTGGTTGGAATTCACAACACATCTCTGAGTTTTCATTTTGTTGTGTTCTTTTTGGAGCTGTATAAGCTGTTTTGACACATCCTGGAGCTTTTCTTCCACTGTTTGAAAAACTTCTTCTCTTACATTCTGTAGCTTGGTCTCCACTTTTTCTTCAACATTCTGCAATTTGTTTTGTACCGTTTCTTCTACATTCTGCAATTGGTTTTATACCTTTTCTTCTACATTCTGCATTCTTTGAGTTATTTCTTCCTTAAGATCTTCAGTTGCTGCTTTGAAATCTTCTCGCAGCTGTTCGGAGTTGCTTTTTATCTGATCGAAGTTTTCTTGCATGCCATCTAATGTCTGTCTCATATCGTTCTGGTTTTGTTCAATAGTGTGTTTCATGTCGTCCATGGTGTGTTTCATATCGTTCTGGTTTTGAGCCATTTGAGCTGCTAGAGCCTGCATCATTTTAGTTAAATCTTCCATCTTGGCCGATCTTTGTCTAGTAAGCATCAGCTTCGTGATAAATCACTTAAAACGTCTATTTTATCTACAAAGCGAATGTCGAAGTCTATAAAGCGAATGTCGAAGTCAGTTTTTCAATGTCTCTTCCAATTCTTAAATAGAACCTAATGGAATGTTCTGGAATATACTGGTAAATGCTACTCTTTCTGCTACTAGGCAAATGTAGAAGTCACTTTTTGATTATCTCTTTTGGTTCTCGAATAGACCGTCGTAGAATGTTATGGAATATTCTAGAAATAATTTCTAATTCTTACTTTTAAAATAACTAAGCTACTATCGAAGTCGGTATTTGTATATCTCTTCTAGTTTTTGAATAGAACGTCGTAGAATGTTATGGAATCTTCTAGAAATTCTTTCTAATTCTTACTTTTGAAATAACTAAACTAATGTCGAAATCGGTATTTGTATATCTCTTCTAGTTTTTGAATAGAACGTCGTAGAATGTTATGGAATCTTCTAGAAATTCTTTTTAGTTCTTACTTTTGAAATTACTAAGCTTTTGTCGAAGTATCTTTTTGGATATTTCTTCTGGTTTTCGAATAGAGCGTCGTAGAAAGTGATGGAATGTTCTAGAAATTATTTCTGATTCTTACTTTTAAAATTACTAATCTAATGTCGAAGTCGGTATTTGTATATCTCTTCTAGTTTTTGAATAGAACGTCGTAGAATGTTATAGAATATTCTAGAAAATCTCTCTAATTATCAATTTTTGGACTGTAAAGTTAATGTCGAAGTCGGTTCTTAAATATCTCTTTTAGTTTTTTTTGAATAAAACAATATCGAATTTCTTCGAATATTCTGGAAAAATCACTTACTGTTTTTCTGTCCAATTGTCCTATCCGGTGGTAATATGTAAGGGTAGTCTTTGCACTATTCAGTTCCGAATATTCTGGCAAAATCACTTACTGTTCTTCTTTTTAATTGTTCTAGCCGGTGGTACTGTGTAAGGATAGTCTTTGCACTATTTATTTCTTTTAATCCCACTTCTGACACCAATTGTTACGGGTTCACAACGACAAATTAAAAACTCGCAATTGTTGAAAACGATACGTCAATTTATTTCCACAAATTATGTACAAAAACACGCACTCCAACTTACTAATAATTCACCACTAATATCTCACGACCACTACAGTATGTTATCTGTGACTGACTGACTGATGCACGACGTCCGGCCTTATATATGAGGGCTGCCTACTATTCTAGAACCCTTCCATCCTTGTTCGATTCGCAATCATTCCAGCCCTTTTCTAGACTTTCGCATACCAGTTTGTCACAGATAACGCAACTAAAACCTAGATTAAGAATACAACCATAAAATACGTCAACCTAATACTACACTAAACCTAAATAAATTCTAACTATAAAATTTAAATACTTAAATTTGTAACAGTATGAATTGGCGAGTGTATCCCTAAATGAAACATTTCACATTAAAGCCTGACCCTTCTTCCATGGCACTAAAGTCATCTTGTCTGGCCGCTTACCGTCACCACGGCAAGTATCTGGAGGCTCCAGAATTGCAGGAAAGAGTACGGAAACAAGAGGCCTCTTAATAATATCATTAATCAGCCTGTGACTAGCTAGAAAACCTTTACATTTTAAGCAGCATAATCCATAATGGCCGTAACTGTCAACTGTTTTGCTAAAAATGCTGACATGTTGCTCGCACATAGGCTTATCCAGTCAGCCTTAGAGCGACAAATAACGAAAGGACGAGTTGTCTAAAAGGTTACCCAAAGAAAATAAAGGTTAAGCATGAAGCCAGAAGGAGGTCTCGGGTTCCTGTAAAGACTAAAGTCGAGCCTTGTCTTATAAAAATGTTTGATTATCTAAAATTTAATATAAAAATGCGTGACAAAGTTTTAAACCAAAATCTTTTTTCTACAAGCGTGCGGAAAATGTGATTTTCCATACAATTTTTAGTGCGGAAAATTTTACTTTTCCGCACAGAAATGTAAAAAAATTGTAAATTGCATTATTACTGGTATGCTAGCTGCATCAGTGGCTTTGATATACTTGTGTAAAGTGACGTCTGCGTTTCTTCTAGATTTGCCCTTTTTTTTATCAAAAGCGTAACAAAAAATAAAAATGAGCTTGAAAGTGGTAGAAAATGATCTGGAAAATATGGAAAACATTTCAGAAGACATCTATACCGCAGCTGAAGGGGTCAAAGCGGATTTGCTACCTAAAAAGTCGAAGAAAAAGTATGAGTAAGAGTTCGAGCACTTCTGTAAATGGAGCATCGAAAAAGGTAACAAAATTTTTGAAAAAGAAGAGGTTTTTTTGACATACTTTGCAAAGCTCTCGACAACATGCACACCACACACTTTATGGTCAAGGTATTTCATGCTGAAGAAAAATGTTGATATGAGTAAAATGTTCAAACCAATTGCATTCTTTAAAAAAAAAATGGTCGGGTAAAGACCAAAAAAATCAAACATTCTTAGTGCAGAACAAGTTGAAGTCTTTTTAACTACAGCACCCGATCACAATTATCTTCTAATGAAAATAGCCACGATTATTGGCATAGCCGGCGATTGCAGAAGGGAAGAGTTGACAAACTTAACAGTCAAAAACTTAATCAGACAATAAAACGCACAGCAGCAGAAGTTTTGCAATCACTGGCGAGAAAAATTTAAAAATTATCCGAAAGAACGTTGCTTTAAGACCAAAAGATACTATGCACCAAAGATTTTAGCTCACACTACTACTATAAGTAGTGTGAGCTATGGTGATCCTAATTTTTTCGAGAAAAAAAAAAGTTGCTCCGATTTCAAAAATTTTTATATATCTTTGCGTTTCAGATGATTTTGAAACTTTTTTGTTTTGCTGCCTGTCTGTCTGTCTGTCTGTCTGTCTGTCTGTATGTCTGTCTGTAACGACCAACCCGCATAACTCAAAAACCGCTTGTCCGATTTTAATGAAATTTGGTACCTAAGTTGGGTATTGGGCCGTGATGGTCCCATTTAAAAATGAACAAAATCCACCGAACGCAAGCCAAATAAAAGGGTGGGGGTAGATTCCAAAAATTAGAGTTTATGTGAAAATATGGCGTGTGTGATATTAAACGAAAGGTAATTAAGTCTGGAGTTAAAAAAAATTAATTTTAGTTTATTTTTAAAAAAAGGGTGGTGGTAGATGTCAAAAATTAGAGTTTAAGTGAAAATATGGCGTGTGTGATATCAAACGAAAGGTAATTGAGTCTGGAGTTAAACAAAATACATTTTAGTTTTTTTTAAAGGGTTGGGGGTAGATTAAAAAAAAATGAGTTTAAGTCAAAACATGGCTTGTGTGGTATCAAACGAAAGGTAATTGAGTCTGGAGTTGAATAAAATATATTTCAGTTTTTGATTATATTAGCTCACACTATAACTATAGTACCTAGTGTGAGCTTAGGTGCCCATAGATTGGCAGAGTATTTTGTTAATTATCAAAATGAACGATGCACTGTCCAGTGTGTGGGAATTAATTAATTTGGAAAAATGCCCTCCAACGACGTCGCAGCTTTCTAGACACTGCCAAATCCTGAGCAATATACTGGACATTGGTACAGAAGATCTTCTGCCACTACGTTTGCAGATGCTGGTGTAGACAATCACAAATCTCAAACGTCATGAGGCATGGCTTTCAACCAAAGTTGCTGAGGGGTACGTGGAAGAATCCATTGAAAGCAAAAAAGACATAGGCGGCAAGGTTTTAAAATCTTGGTACATCAGTGAACGTTGCCTCTGGCGATTTTGTCCAAACTTCCCCACAGCAAGAATCAAACTTGACTTCTCAATCTCTGGCTTCGGAAAAGCAACAAGAGATCCTGCCGATGCCATCAGGAAGTCAAATGGAATCTGCCATTAATTTCAGTGCAAATAATTATACGTTTACTATTAACTACAATATTAATAAAACTTAAATTTTCAAGTAAATAAATTACTAGTAATAATTAAAATAACGTTTCTGAATGTTTTTTTATTTCCTCACGCTTGTAGAAAAACAATTGTTCCTAACGCTTGCGGAAAATCTTTTTCCACACTTGATAGGAAAATAGCTATTTCTGAAGACAAACTAGATATTTCCGAAATATTACTTATTCATTTAAAAGACAAAAGTGTTTCTTCGTATGCGCTTTCAGTAATTTCTAATGTTTGCTTTCGTAATAGAGATGGAAGAAATTTGTTGACCCAAGAAAGGCATCGACTGTACTTGATGGACATCACCATTTCTCAAACCAGGCAATTTATTAAGTTAACTTCATAAGAAAAATGTTACCAGAAAGATTTAATTCACAAGGCGGTAAACACTATTTCTAAAGTAATGCTAAAATTTTACAGTGAATATAAGATTGAGCTAGCTAATATATTTAACTGAAAGCTATTGATTTATCTGTAGAGACGTTCTTCCATAAATTTTCCATTATATTTCTTCAAGCCAAACAATTTTCCGCATTTCCTCATTTTATTCGTTACTGACATGTCTCTCGCATGTCCCATGAGACAATACTCGTTTAATCTGATTGATTGCTCTAGTTTGATTGCCTAAGCGATTATCTGAAGGTTTTGCTTTTATTTTTTTCTGGATATAAAAACTTGGAGTCGCGGAAATCTTTTCGAAAACAACTTTTCGAAAACTTTTTTTGAATGGATGTTTCAAATAATGTCTTTCCGAAAAAAACAAAAATTTCAAAAAAATGATATTGTTATTATTTTGTTGGAAAACAAAAGGTCAGGAGGTGTCTGGACAAGTTAGGATACTTTTGCGATAAATTGGTAAATGTTAGAAAAACACCGATTTCGAACTCTTAAACAGGAAAACTAGTTAAAGGAAAGTGAAACTTCTCCTTGCGGACACCTCTATTAAGCGGACACTCCCTTTAGGCGAACGAATTTGTTGAAACCAAGCTTTTGTCAATTTTTTTACATGTAAATTTCCCTCCTATAACCGGACACTCTAATAACCGGACGCGGACAATTTTTTTTTGTTATAAAATTCTGAAACGTTCCTTAACCGGACGCAAACCTCTGACAACGGGACGGAGCGCTACACGGCATGGGCATAAATATTATATAGTATGTTGACAATAACGCACTCTGCAGCCGGGGAATTACCTCTTTCCATTTTAATGCGAAGACTAAATACTAAATATTTTATTCAACAGGACTGCTGTGTTTTATTTTTATTATTCAGTTGGGTAGTAATAGATCTTTTTGAAATGGCGCCCAGTAAAAAACTTCTTAGTTTACGTGACAAAATGGAAGTTGTTACCATTTCAGAGAAGGAACATCTATCAGCACGAAAGATCGCTGAAAAATTTAATATCGGAAAAAATCAATCAGCGGAAATTGTTAATAAATATATATTAAAATTTCCCAGTTCTCTCTCATAAGCAAACACCTCCAATAAGCGGACATTCTATTTCGTTTTATAAATCATTTGTTGTAAAGCCTTATTATAAAACATGTTTTGTTATAATTAAAGAGGTCGGTACAAAAACCGGGAAACTTCAGCTTATACCAAAATTGAGTTATTGTAAAATTTTCAAATTTTTTGGTTGCGCAATGTGAATTAAAAGCAGTATCGAGGTAACTGCAGTTTTTTTTATTTATACTGGGACTTTTCATCCAATCAGGATCAATCGCCCAGTTTCACAAAGTTTTATCAAGCATTTTTAAACAAACACAAACAACCAAGTACCTAGTCAGGAATCGAACCAGGACCGCCGGTGTGGGAAACAAACATTGCTACCACTACACCACGACCCACGGCGACTTATATCTAATGTTATTCTAGAAAAACTAATACCATTAAATATATTTTTTTTAAACTTCAGTGAAATTAAAAGATTCTTTTTTGATTTCTCAACAATTTAAAAAAGTGGAGTTACCCGGTTCTTGCACCAAGGTCTTCAATTACAATATTCTTGATTCGACTTTAGTAATAGGATTAGAAAAGGCTTTGTGTTTTATTGTTTCTATACCGCAATATTGTTTTTATTTTTCCATCGACTTTTTTACATGTAGTGTGGGTTGAAAGAAAAATATGAGCATAAAAAGTTTGCATTAACTTGAGTGACTTTTTTTCAGGAGACACAAGTGTGTCATAACGAATATGGATGTAAGTTTTGAAGAAAATAGAAAACATTTTTAAAAGAAAAATTACACGAATAGTCTAAAATATTACCTCTATTTGGGGTTCTAAATTTTAACGTATTATCATTTCATTAATTTAAAATTAAATATAGCATATTAAAGAAGTTAAGGGTAAAAAAAGAGGCATTTAGTGTTTGGAAAAATAAAAACGTTTGGTCATAAAGCATATATAATAAATTGGAATTTTTTTTTAAGTCACAAACATATTATAAAATGCACTAAAAATTAAAAAATAATTTTCTAACACTCTAATATTATCATAATAATAAAAGCGATGGCCGACTGATGGAAATTTTGACGATGTTAGCACGATAAGATATCCATATCAATTAAATATAACTATTTGCAAGAATCTGTCTAGCAGAAAAATGCAGAGGTACCAAACCCACCCAACCCGACCCAAGATACCCCAGAATTTCTCTGACATAGGTATGGCAATGGCATAACATTGCGGCACATCAAACATATCTTTGTTGACCTGCTATTTTGAATATTCTTTAAGTGTTTAGATCACAAATTTAGATTAACTTATGCTTTGATTTGCGGCCATCGCTTTTATTATTATGATAATATTAGAGTGTTAGAAAATAATTTTTTAATTTTTAGTGCATTTTATAAAAGCTTGTGACTTAAAAAAAATTTTTTAACAATTTATTTTCTACTTTTTAGTCTCAGCTATCTACTCTTTTAAATAAAAATATTTGTTCAATAACAGAACAGAAGAGTTTATTCTAAATTATAATGAAATCGCTGATCGTGAGTTGTTTGAAAACTCATTTTTCTATTGGGGGTAGGAGAGGGTGGAGGTAAAGGTAGAAATATATTTTTTGTTTGGGCTGTAGTGCCATCGGACCTTTACGCATATACCAAATTTTATAAAAGTCATTTGAAGTGAAGTCTGCCAAAACCGCATTTTTTATGGAAGGGAGTGGGGGGTAGGGGTGGAAGGACATTTTTTCATTATTGTTGTATTGTCATAGGACCACTATATGTATACCAAATTTCATCCAAATCGGATAATGGGAAGGGTGTCAAAAACGCATTTTCTATGGAAGGGGGTGGGGGTAGGGGTGGGAGGATATTTTTGTTTAATGTTGTATTGTCATCGGACCACTATATGAATACCAAATTTCATCCAAATCGAATAATGGAAAGTGTGTCAAAAACTCATTTTTCTATGAAAGGGGGAGGGGATAGGGATGGGAGGATATTTTTTTCTTATTGTTGTATTATTATCGGACCACTTTGTGTATACCAAATTTTATCCAAATCGGATAACGGGAAGTGTGTCAAAAACATATTTTTCTATAGATGGGGTGGGGGTAGGGGTGCGAGGAGATTTTTTTCTTAATGTTGTATTATCATGGGACCACTATGTGTGTACCAAATTTCATCCAAATCGGATAATGGGAAGTGTGTCAAAAACGCTTTACAAGATTTGATAGATAGTTAGACAGAACATCTGAAGCTAAATAAAAGCTTGTAATAATAAAAAATGCGCAATCTCAAAGCTATAACTTCCAAGATGCCTTCCTTATATTTCATGCAGTCTGTACATAATATTATCTACATCCTAAAAGCCTTTCTTATATTTTTTAAAATTTGCGGGGTTACCACGTAAATATTGTTGGTAATTTCTGTGTAATCTTGAGCAATAAATTAGGGGTGGAAGGACATTTTTTCATTATTGTTGTATTGTCATCGGACCACTATATGTATACCAAATTTCATCCAAATCGGATAATGGGAAGGGTGTCAAAAACGCATTTTCTATGGAAGGGGGTGCGGGTAGGGGTGGGAGGATATTTTTGTTTATTGTTGTATTGTCATCGGACCACTATATGAATACCAAATTTCATCCAAATCGGATAATGGGAAGTGTGTCAAAAACTCATTTTTCTATGAAAGGGGGAGGGGGTAGGGATGGGAGGATATTTTTTTCTTAGTATTGTATTGTCATCGGATCACTATATGTATACCAAATTTCATCCAAATCGGATAACGGTATGTGTGTCAAAAAAAAATTTTTCTATGGAAGGGGGTGGGGGTAGGGGTGGAATAATATTTTGTTATTAATGTTGTATTGTCATGGGACCACTATGTGTGTACCAAATTTCATCCAAATCGGATAATGGGAAGTGTGTCAAAAACGCTTCACAAGATTTGATAGATAGTTAGACAGAACATTTGAAGCTAAATAAAAGCTTGTAATATTAAAAAAATGCGCAATCTCAAAGCTATAACTTGCAAGATGCCTTCCTTATATTTCATGCAGTCTGTACATAATATTATCAACATCCTAAAAGCCTTTTTTATATTTTTTAAAATTTGCGGGGTTACCACGTAAATATTGTTGGTAATTTCTGTGTAATCTTGAGCAATAAATTTATTTCTGAAATAGCGAATTTTCGTGTTTCCGATTTAAGAGCAACAAAACATAAATTTTTGTGCGTAGGCTCCTTTCAGACATCTTTACACAATATATTTTTTGTCGCCTTTGTAACACTTTATACCAGACATCTTGCCAAAAATCATTTAGCTCACTTTTCCGCCACTACAAGATAAGATAGTCTTTTGCCATCCCTAGTTTAACATACTTTCTTTGCTGAGTGCCTTGTTAAAGAGTTCCTTCTTGTCTCCAGAACTTCCAGCTTGTGTTTAAACAATATTTAAACATTATTATCATTTATAAATTGGACAAAAATGTCTGGATCCAACCTTATTTTTTAATTAAATTAGGTTGAATTAAACAATGTTCACCAGCAAAGAAGAAACTAATAAGATAAACAAATGGAACTGGGAAAAATCTTACGATAATGTAATCTGTTTAGGATGTAAGAGAGAGTAAGAAAATCTACAAACGAGGGACAAAAAACAAATCTAGAATAAGAATGGGAAACAACTTAAATCAGCATATAGAAAAGAAAACAAGAAATGAGAAATGAACCGAAGAATGCAGAAGAGTGACGGAAGAAAATAGAAAAGTCAGAGAGATACCAGAAGGATGATGATGATTCATATGTGAGTGGGCCTTGCAGCCCTTCAACTGCTCACCAGAGGGATACCTGAGCAATTAGAGCAATGTACAACCAGAAGCGATTGGAGGCAGCTAGAACAATACACCGTACAAAGAAACGCCCAATTAAGAGAAGAGTTGAAGCACTGGTGGGTGTGCTTTCGGGCTGTTCGGCCGTCGTCGTTGGAAATTCGTTCTCGACGTTTCGCCATCTCGAGAGGATGGCATCTTCAGGAGATGTTGGTCAGTCTTCGAGAAGCCGACAAACAGTCAACATCTCCTGAAGGTGCCATCCACTCGAGATGGCGAAACGTCGAGAACGAATTTCCAACGACGACGGCCGAACAGCCCGAAAGCACACCCACGATTGGACGATGGCCGCGAAAGCCTTTCACAATTTGTAGTTGAGGCACTGTTAGATCACCATAATCGAAAGGACAGTAATAAATTGTATAGGATTATAGAGGAAGAAACTTCAGAATTCAGGCCGCAAACGACATGCAGGAGTACGCAGGGTGAACTTATTGGAAGTGAGCATTAATAGAAAGATGAAGGGAATATTTCAAACATTTGCTAACAACGAACAGCAATGAGAGTGTAGAACGTATAGTGTACAACATAGCAGATCCTAATGTTAAACCGATAAATTACGAAGAGGTTGTTACTGCAATTAAATGTCTGAAAAATTTAAAGGCTCCTAAAATTGACAACATTCTCGCTGAGTTAATAAAAAATGACAATGAAAATTTATGGCGACGTATACATGACCCAATAACAGAAATCTGGACACAGGAGAAAACTCTGAAGGAATGGACCTTAAGAATTTTACAGCCAATTTACAAAAACGGTAATAAGCTAAACTGCCAAAACTACCGAGACATAGCACCGCTAAACGTCGTTTATGATAAGGTATTATCAGTAAATATAAAAATATAACAATAAAAGGAATGAGACTTACGATTTTTGGAATCTATGCGTATAACGATGATGCAAATGTAGCCGTGAAAGACAATTGTTTTGAAGGAATACACAATGAAATATCAGCAGTAAGTACATCTAGAGAAATTGTCATATTGGGAGATTTAAATAGTTGGACCGGTAACAGAGTTAATGATCTGACAGTTGGCCAATATGGAGAAAATGTTGTTAATGACAATGAAAACCGGCTAATTACAGTATGTGAGCAATTAGACCTAAAAATCCAAAATGGTTTTTTTCAACATAAGGAAATACACAAATATACCTGGACCAAACCCTCACAAAAATCTGAAATCTGTCATTGATTATCTTATCACTAATCAAAAGACAAAACTAAAAATTTAAGGTGTCAGAACAAAGCGTGGATCAACATGCGGAAGTGATCACTATTTTCTGGAGTCCAAAATTCTCTTTCCTTATCACGGCCGAAGCCTGCATCAACAACATCTTGATGATACAGTGATTGAAGAAATTGATCACTGTAAATATAATCTTCTAAGCCTAGAACAACTTATATAAAAAGAGACTGAACGAAAAATTAATACAAGTTCTGGTGAAACCCCAGATGAGGAATACGAATCTATTACATTAAGCATCCACCAAGCTGCACAAGAAGCACTAGGATTAGTGGAAGAAACTTCTAAAAGAAGAAAACCATACTGGTGGGATGCTGAGATTGAAAGAGAAATAGAGGAAAAAAGGAAATTATAGAAAGAAGAAGCAGACAAGAATACAAAATCGCGCAATCAAAGGTGAGAAGAATGATCCGTGATAAGAAAAATCATTCGTGGACGCAAAAGTGCCAGAAAATAGATTCTTACTTAGGAGGTAGGAGAAGTACCGAAAGCTGGAAAACTAGAAGATCGATTAAAAAAAACATGCAGAGATATCATTTCACCAATAACAGACAAAGAATGGGATGAACATTTTAAAAAACTTTTAACTGAAGATAGAGCAGAATTCAAGGAAGACGCAAGAGACAATATAATTAGAACGATGGGATCTCCAGTAACCCTCACAATCTCTGAGGTCAAAAACGTGTGCACAACCTTAAAAAGCGATAAATCTGCCAGACCCGGAAATATCCCAGCCGAACTTAGTAAATATGGCAAGAACTGTTTTGGAGATTACGCAATCTTTCCCAAAAATATTTAAATGGAACTGTAGTACCAACTGAGTGGAAAACGTCATATATATCCACAATACACAAAAAGGGAAGGAAAGATATATGTGACAATTATAGAGGTATATCTGTGACTAGTACGCTAAGCAGAATATACGGTAAAATAATAAGAAATAAAGTGGAGAGCGAATATAAAGACATGGAGGCAGAAGAACAAGCTGGTTTCAGGGCGGGTAGATCGACTTCAGATCATCTCTTTTGTATAACCCAAGTTATTGAAAAGAAAATGGCATACGGACACGAGCTGCATCTGCTTTACGTCGATTTGCAGAAGGCATATGATAGTATACCACTAAATCTACTTTGGAAAGCGTTGGAAAACACAAACATAAGCGTACAACTGATTAAGGCCATCAAAGAGTTATACCGCAATAGTAAGGCAAAAGTTAAAATAAAACCAAAACTAACCAAAGGCTTTCAAGTAAATAAAGGTCTTAAACAAGATTGCTGTATCTCGCCTACGCTCTCCGTCCTTAAAGTATGGAAGAGAAAATGCCAAAACATGGGAATTCCGTTGGACGAAACCACCTTGTATACTATATGTTTCGCCGATGATCAGATAGTAGTGGCTCAGGATTATGACGACCTCGAATATATGACACGAAAACTAATAGAAGAGTACAATAAGTGGGGACTAGAGGTTAATCTCAATAAGGCAGAGTATATGTGTATCGGTGGAATGAAACAGGATATAATCTTAAATACCGGGCAGCGAATTCAATCCTGTGATGAGTATAAATACTTGAGTCTAAAAATTACAGCTGACAGAACACTAAACAAAGCTATAAAAGATCGACACGTACAACGAAGAAAAGCAATAACTTTATTAAATGGAATAATTTGGGACCAAAGTATATCAAAACACAACAAAAAGCTTATATATAACACCATTGTAAAAAGTATTATTACATACGGCTCAGAAGTATGGCCAATCAAGGATAGAACAGAAAAAATGCTTTCCGCTACGGAGATGGACTATTGGAGAAGAGCAGCAGGGAAATCCAAAAGAGAAAGAGTTACAAATCAAAGAATAAGAGAAATTATGACAGTGGGGGAACGTACTTTAGTGGATAATATAAGAACAAAGCAACTGGTATAGTACGGACATGTACAAAGAATGAATGATGAAAGACTACCTAAACAAATACTACAATGGAAACCAACTGGCCGAAGAAAACGAGGACGGCCAAGGAGAAGCTGGAGAGAAGGAATAGACAGTGACATAAGAATAAGAGGCCTAGATGATGAATTATGGGCAAACAGAAACGAGTGGAGATTGGGTATCGGAAGACGTAGAACGTTGTGAAACCGATAAATATATATATATATATATATATATATATATATATATATATATATATATATATATATATTATCAGTAGCTTTATGCTATATACAGACTATTGGAGTATTCTGAGCTGGCTCTCGGAGAATACCAATGTAGATTCCGCCCCAGCAGATCTACCTCAGACGAAATATTTGTTATGGGGCAAATTCTAGAAAAAGGCTATCAAAACAAATGATATATTTATAGTATATAGAATGATGCAGGATTTACCTACTTTGGGAATCCCCTCAAAATACATAAATATTTTAAACGCTTCTATTCAGTGTTTTAAAGCTGTACACAGCATACATATCCAGTTGTCAGAGTCATTTTGTGTAACTTTAGTGGTAACGCATGGCGATTTTCATAACATATTTAATCGGGTCGTTGAAGCTTCTGTTCAGATAATTGACACAACTATTATTAACGCGGATATTTTCGCATCAATCCTACGTAGATGATAGTGGTTTTCAAAGTCGAGGCAAAACATCTCTGGCTTGGCAGGGCTTGATATAGAAGACAAAAATGAGGACTGAAAATAAATAAGTCAAAAACTAAATACATTAACTTCTTAAAAAATAACGAGAGTTGTGCTCAAAATTTTCAGGTCCTTGGTTATAGTTTCGGATTGGAAATGTTTATACTTTAAGTGCAAACATCAAAGAAGAAACTCTATCACATTGGAAATAAACCAGAAAATAAATAACGCGAACCAAAAGCGAATGAAGAACACCCAGCAAGCTCTGGTATCAAAACCTTATTTCACTTCCAACAAGTCTCCTTTATCAAGCAGGAGTTTCTATAAATAAAAAAAATTGGTGTTAAACGGAACAGAGAGTTGGATGTAATAAGTCAGACATATATATTTGGTGGTCTAATAAATCAAGCAACCACGGAAAAATATTATTTTTACGAGAGAAGGAATGGTAAATCATAGAGCTTACACAAGCCATAAATTTTCAAAAATAGATTCAAATATTAATTTTAAAATTGCTTCTGACATACGGCTTGATAAATTTGTTTTATAGTTCGTCTTTTTGTCGAAATGACTACACTTAATCAATAATTTATTTTTACAGCAATAAATTTAATGTTTTTTTAAATAGATAGATCTTTAATCATCTCTTTAGTTTTAAATTATACATGTAAAGCTTATTTTTGGGTAAAAACAAAAGTACTAAAATGTTGAGTTTAGATCGCGGAACTTTCTTCAAAAAACTTTCTTTGAATTTTTTGTTCTAACGGAAAATTGTTTGAGAACATTTTCTTCAAAAGTAATTTTTTTGGAAACCAAAGTTGTTCAAAAACATTTTTTTCGAACGGAAATTTGATAGAATATTTGTTACTTGTTGTTTCAAGCATTGATTCTGAGAACCTAAATTTTTCACAAATTTTTTCAGTCACGTTGTCTAGCTGCAAAATCAATCAGGGCTATCAAAACGGATTGGCCACGATCCAGCGGCGTAGCGTGGGGGGGGCGCGGGGGGTTCGTCGCCCCCCCCCCCGCCCCGAGTGTAGTGGCGCCCCATAGGTGGCCGAAGCGCCCTCAGTTTTATTAAGTCGGGCCGATAACGGCCAATTGAGTGGGTGCCAAAGGAAACTCGACATGAAGACCTTTTTTTTGTTTTTTGTTTTGGTCGCAAGATTCGCGAGCGTCGCCCTGGTGACTTATCGGCCGCCCCCTCACACATGATGACCTTTTTTTTTTTTCTTGTTTTTTTTTTGGTCGCAAGATTTGTGAGAGGCGCCCTTTTGACCTTTTTGTTTTTTTTTTGTCACAAGATTTTTCATCAGTTTTCAGAGGGGCCCTTTTTAGCTGTCGCCCCCCCCCCCGCCCTTTCGGGCACGCTACGCCGCTGCCACGATCCTCCACTTTGTTGACGTCACATCGAGGGCTGATATTTTTCTGATGGTCTTTAAAATATTAAAGTTAGAATGACGGTTCATGAATGAATTTTTTTCAAAATAATGCCGGTTTTGAGATTATATTTTATATTATAGTAATCCTTAATTTTTCAGGGCCGCTTCATTAGCTCACACAAAAATTAAATTTAAAGCAGAAGCGAATGTGACAAACACAGATGACAAAGTCAAATACATGTCAAATATAATAGTTGGCATGCGGTACATGGCGTGTAATTTGAATTCAAAATAAGAAATCTTAAAGACAATTTAATCATCATCAATCATTACATGGTGTCTGAAAATATTTCACTGAAATTTTGCAAAAATCTGTAGTTCCATTTTGAAAATATCCTAAAAAAACTTCTGACCTCCCAAAAGACCTAATGTAAAAGTCAGCCCCCTCGAGAAAAGCTGATTTTTTCAAGGTCGTGGCCTCTATTTTTTTGTTGGCCTTGAATTAATATGTGATAATTTCCCTGGCTTGATGGCTGTCTGTAAATTGTTATTGGATCAATAATTTTTCTGACTCTCTAGTCATATAAAATTAGTATATAGTTTAAAAATGTATTTATTTAGGACTCTGGTTTAAACTTTTTTTACTAGAGCAAAGGGAAAGAAAATAAATGCATCCATGACGGATCTGATACCTTCCTAGCTAGCCTATTAGCACACTTTAAGTGAATTTATGATATATCAGCCTTGAAAACAGTTTTTTTGTAAATATCTCAAAAGTTAAAGCTCCTCCTGCTTAAAAATGTAATCTACCATATTCCGTAAACCGCATATTGATCCGATGGTCGGGTTAAAAGTTAGCATTTTTAATTATTTGATTAGAAAAAACATGATTAGCATTAATGGATTTTGACCAAAAATAATCCGCTCTTTAAATTGTCGAAGACTATTTTACTTGAAAATTTTATGAAAATCGGTTCAGTTTCGTCAAAAATAATACCTTCTCTAGCCAGTGCTGTGCGGGCTAGGACGGTAAAAATATCAAATTAGAACTATTTACTGTACAATATGGGTAAAATGTTAGTATGAGATATCGTCCAGTAGAACACAGACTTAGATTTTTTACCTATCCTCTGGTATATTATGTAATTTTAATACAATATAATCAACTTGAATCCAAGATTCAAACCTTATTCTACTAGACTAAAAGGAAATAAAAAAAATTATAGATATGCCCTGCCGGGTTGCGTCTAGCTATAGGTATCGATCCTTTGTCAATTTTTTAAGACTTGTTAAAGGAGATCCTTTAAAAATAATCCAAGCGTCAAAAAAGTCATGTCATGTCATCGCAGCCTTAATTTATTAAGCCACTAAACGTCAAACCAAAATAAATGCCTACTAAACTGTCAAAAATGATATTTTCTTGTTAAAATAATTTTTGGTGAAAAATTTTCGAACCTAACCTTCTTCGAGTTTGAATTAATCTCCGTAAGTATTTTCTCAAAATTTCCCTCTGCCAGGGAAATTTCCAAAAAATTTGTACCTGGAAAAAATTTTCGGAAATAATACGAGCTCTAGGGAGATCATAAGCGAAAATATTTTCTTCTCACGGAAATTTATTTCAAAACCATATTTTAAAAACAAAAATTAAATAATATTTTTTCGAAAAATTATTATTTTTCTTTTGAGAGGTCGAAATGTTTTTCCAACCTTTCTCAATTGATAGCAAATGTATCCTAACCGGTCCAGAAATGACCCCTGACCGTTTTTCAAACAACATTCCTCATTTGGCAGGTTAGCATACGTTTTTGATCAATTGACAAAGGTGACGATAACACCGATTTGCACTTTTCAAACAAAGCTGATTTAAGAAAACTATTTTTTGAAAAAATACAACTCAATGCAAAAATCCAAACAAATTTCCATTCAAAGAAAATTTTTTCAAACAAATTTTTGTTAGAAAAAATTGTTTTCGAATAATTTTGTTTTTGACAAAAATGTTTTTGAACTAGGTATTGCTTTCGAATAAATGGTTTCCAAGACCAGTCTGATTCAAATACACCTTAAAATTTTGCAAGCCTGGGTTTTTATCTTATTTTAAAGGTAACATAGCGTTATCTCAAACTTCCATTTCAGACGCTTGAAAATAAAAAAAGTCCAATAAATCCGTCACTAAGTAAATCCGGGGTCTTTATCTAAAATCCTCAAATCTTTCGATAACCAGTCTAAAACTCCACGTTTAAATTGCCTCTCTAAAAATGCCAAAGAATGCTTTCCATTATGTTTAAGGCGGAACTTTTGGATCACATCCAAATAAGTTTGAGAGTAAATAAACGAAGTGTGATGATTTTATGTTCTTTTTGAAAATGAAAATTTAATTTCTTCTTATCTTAACGAAAAATTAAGTTTTGAATGTATTTCGCTATTTACATAAAAACTACATTTACCTAGTATTTATTAAACCCTCTTCCCCCTAGAAGTACTCAGAACTCCCAAAAAACATGGAATATGTGATAAACCGTACAAGTGTATTGTGTACCCTTGAAAATGCCTGCAAAATAATTTATTTAGACGTGTATGGACGCAACGTAAATAAAATCTAAATCAGTTTTCTGTATTTTTCTCTTTCTTTTGTATGACAAAATTTCACCACAGGACCTGTAGCAGGACTCGATAGGATCCGAGAGGACTTGCCAGTACCCAAGTCCTGTTGGCAGCTGTATAAATGACGTCGCACAGATAACATGGGCGTTGTACTTCGGTGGAATGCTTTAAGACTTTTACGTATGTTATAGACGAGATCCTCCTATACAACGTTTAAGTGGGACAAATCTTCCGACGGGAATTTCCATCCAAAGTTTGCAATTTGATAATGTTTTCAAAATGAAAATAAACAAATATGTCAAGACATTTCGGCAATTTTTTTAGTTTGGCAATTTGCGGAAATAGAATTAGTTATCTCAACACTGGGTGTAATAAGTTGTCAAATGAAAATAAATTGTTAAAATGACGTGACCCCCGGAATTTTTGTTTGAAACTCATAGACAATGATTATGTAGAAATAAAATTTTGGACTTCCATTGTCTTTATTTATTTTAAAACACGACGTTTCGATTAGTAAGTATCTCTAACCGTTATCAAGTGTAAACTAAACAATCTAGTCTTTAGGCTACTACTTATACTACTTGGTGTGCAGTCAGGTGTGACGGCCCGCCCCCTTTTTTAATCCTAAGACGCCTGTTCTCCTTAAGGAGTGGTTTCCATATGTTTGGTATGTCCGTGCTTGGTTGACTGAAAACTTCTTTATTCTGCATTATAAACGCAGCTTCAATAAACTTTCGTTTTCGCCAATGCGACTCCTTATGTAAAACTTTAGCTTCTGACCACTGAATCCTGTGATCATTTGACCATGCATGATCTGCTAAACCGGATTTTTCAATATCCCCTAATTGGGTACGTTTTAGATGTTCATTTACTCTAACCTGAAGAGGGCGTTTCGTTTCACCTACATATGATTTACCACACTCACACGGGATTTGGTAAATACATTCCTTATTATTTAAGGGATTGTCTGGTTTTGTTTTAGTTACAAAACTTCTTATCGTATTTCCCGAAGAAAATACTGTTTTTTTATTATAGTGTTTAGCTATTCGTCTTATATTTTCTGAAATCCCTTGAACATATGGAATGTTAATAACACCTAACGGATTATTATTTTGAGAATTTGGTACATTTAGTTTGTTTTTAATTTTAAATATCGTTGAGTTTATTCATTTTTCGGAATAACCATTCTGTTGTAAGTCCTTTTTAATGTTTTTAATTTCTGTGGTTAATTCTCCATTATTACTACAAATATTTATGGCTCTTAAATACAAACTTCTTATAACTCCTTGTTTTGTAGCAACAGAATGATTAGACTTAAAATTTAGGTACTGTCCCGTGTGTGTAGGTTTCCTATATACAGTGGTTTGAATGTTTCTGTCTGATCGTTTGACAAGAACATCCAAAAAAGGTAAGGCCGAATCTTTTTCAATTTCCATGGTGCACTTGATTGTTGGTCGAATACCGTTTAAATGGTGTAGAAAATTCTGAAGTTCGTCTTCATTTTCCGGCCATATAATAAATGTGTCATTCATGTATCGTAGCCATAGTTTTGGCTGTGTTGATCGCATGGTCTACGAACTACTCCATCTAGATGTTTGCTACCACTGGCGAAAGAGATGAACCCATTGGGAGTCCATCATTTTGCGCGTAAAACTTATCTTTCACTTGAAAGTAAGAGTTACGGAGACAGAGCTCCAAAAGATCCATCACCCCCTCCACCGATAGCGTTGTTCTCTCGTGAAGTGTATCATCAGTTTGTAATTTGTTTTTGATGATACTGAGTAACTCATTTATTGGCACGTTGGTGTAGAGACTTTCTACATCAAAACTTACAAATCTATCGCCGGGATCTAATTCGATACCTTTTAAAACCTCGACAAAATGTTCCGAGTTTTTGACAAAAGATTCAGACTTACCCTGTAGTAGATGAGTTTCACCATAGAGTAAGAACAACGTTGGAAAGAAAGAAACAACAAAAGACAAACATCACCAGTCAAGAACAACGGGCAATCAAGAACCTGCAGGCTGACAAATCAATCAAGATTCTACCGGCCGACAAAGGAAACGCGACAGTGATCATAGATGTCGAGACTTACGACAAAAAGATCCAAGAAGTTCTGGAGAAAGGAGACTACAAGCAACTACCCAAAGATCGAACCACCACCATAGAAGGACGCATCTACAGGACTTTGAAGAAGTATGCTGAAAATATCCCGGACACTGTTAGATCCCGCCTGACTCCACACCACAGTAAGGCATCAGATTTTTATGGATTACCAATCGCCAGTTCCAGGGACTTACCGACCAGCACTTTATCGAGGTTTTTGTTGGACATAATTCAACCACTACAGGGTAAGTCCGAATTTTTTGTCAAGAACTAGGAATAGATTTGTAAGTTTTGATGTAGAAAGTCTCTACACCAACGTGCCAATAAATGAGTCACTCAGTATCATCAAAAACAAATTACAAACTGATGATACACTTCACGAGAGAACAACGCTATCGGTGGAGGGGGTGATGGATCTTTTGGAGCTCTGTCTCCGTAACTCTTACTTTCAAGTGAAAGATAAGTTTTACGCGCAAAATGATGAACTCCCAATCGGTTCATCTCTTTCGCCAGTGGTAGCAAACATCTACATGGAGTGGTTCGAAGACCATGCGATCAACACAGCAAGAGTCAAACCAAAACTATGGCTGCGATACATGGATGACACATTTATTATATGGCCGGAAATTAAAGACGAACTACATAATTTTCTACACCATTTAAACGGTAATCGACCAACAATCAAGTGCACCATGGAAATTGAAAAAGATTCGGCCTTACCTTTTTTGGATGTTCTTGTCAAACGATCAGACAGAAACATTCAAACCACTGTATATAGGAAAACTACACACACGGGACAGTACATAAATTTTAAGTCTAATCATTCTGTTGCTACAAAACAAGGAGTTATAAGAAGTTTGTATTTAAGAGCCATAAATATTTGTAGTAATAATGAAGAATTAACCACAGAAATTAAAAACATTAAAAAGGACTTACAACAGAATGGTTATTCCGAGAAATTTATAAACTCAACGATATTTAAAATTAAAAACAAACTAAATGTACCAAATTCTCAAAATAATAATCCGTTAGGTGTTATTAACATTCCATATGTTCAAGGGATTTCAGAAAATATAAGACGAATGGCTAAACACTATAATATAAAAACAGTATTTTCTTCGGGAAATACGATAAGAAGTTTTGTAACTAAAACAAAACCAGACAATCCCTCAAATAATAAGGAATGTATTTACCAAATCCCGTGTGAGTGTGGTAAATCATATGTAGGTGAAACGAAACGCCCTCTTCAGGTTAGAGTAAATGAACATCTAAAAAGTACCCAATTAGGGGATATTGAAAAATCCGGTTTAGCAGATCATGCATGGTCAAATGATCACAGGATTCAGTGGTCAGAAGCTAAAGTTTTACATAAGGAGTCGCATTGGCGAAAACGAAAGTTTATTGAAGCTGCGTTTATAATGCAGAATAAAAAAGTTTTCAGTCAACCAAGCACGGACATACCAAACATATTGAAACCACTCCTTAAGGAGAACAGGCGTCTTAGGATTAAAAAAGGGGGCGGGCCGTCACACCTGACTGCACACCAAGTAGTATAAGTAGTAGCCTAAAGACTAGATTGTTTAGTTTACACTTGATAACGGTTAGAGATACTTACTAACCGAAACGTCGTGTTTTAAAATAAATAAAGACAATGGAAGTCCGAAATTTTATTTCCCCGGTATTTACATACATATAAAAGGTCACACTTTTACACACTTTACTACTAGCAACCTTAATAAACTAAGATGATTCGAAATGATTTGACCTACTGGCTTGTTTTTAATGTTATAACATTGTTAAATTGCAATCTTTAGATGGAAATTAAGTTTCTGGAGCCCATTGGAAGATTTGTCCCATTTAAACTTTGTATAGGAGGATCTCCTCTATAACATACGTGAGTCTTAAAGCATTCCACCGAAGCCCAATGTCCATGTTATGTGTGCGACGTCATTTTACGGTGCCGTTGACCTTTACCAAAATTCTGATACTCCATTTCTTAGTTTTTATTTTAAGGAACATTATTTGCTTACAATTTATTTTAACTAGCTAGAAAGGACAAAATAAAAAGTCTAGTAAAAAAAATAAAAAAATATAAGGGTCAAAGAAACAAACATTTCCCGAGTAATCAGGTATATATTTTAATAAAATAATAATAATCAATATTCTCAGCATGATTTTTAAATTTCTTCTTAGGATCGGAAGTGTTAAAGTTATCTTTAAATTAAATTCTTTTAGTGCAGACAATATTTTAGACTTCATCCACTTTATGAAAAAAAATTATAAAATGCTCACCAGTCAATAAAGAATTCTACAAAGCATCAAATCAATTATATGGAATAGGGCAGTTGAAAGCCATTCAACAACTTAATGTCATATTGTAGCATAAATAAATACCTGAAGGCAATAAACATATTTTAAATCTTTTAAAGGCATAAAAACAAGTTTAGAACTAGATAAATTAAATGTGAGGGTCCAAATTGAGGAATTATAATGACATAGACACGTACAAAAAATGAATGAAAACAAACAAAGTAAGTACGTCACCGAAAGGAAAACAAAAACTTAGTCCAAGACTGAGCTGCACAGAGAGATTAAATAAAGACATCAAAGCAAGAGGAGTAAAAGAAATCATTTTGCAAAGCAAAATTAATAAAAACTAAGGATATGATGAGTAACTTAAACAACGCTATTTAATAGTAAACAGCCGCATTTTTTATGGCTTTTCGAAATAAAATGGTTAAATCTATAACAGGATTCAAATTAAAGCAAACAGAACTAAGTCCTACATTTCCAAAACAAACAAAAATAAAATAGAAAGAACTGCTGCCTGCATTCTTAGCAGGCAAATAGCTGTTCCTTCCAATAAACAAACCAAAATTAATTGTTTGTTGGAAAACTTTCGAAACGTTTGCATGTCGCCTCTGATTTATTTTACGTCTTAACGAACTGCGATCATTGATCTTAATGGTGTAGCAATAAAACCTCAAAGTATTCTTTCACTACTGGGTTGATTTAAATTTAGCATCATTAATTTACTATTAATTCACAGTGGTTAAAAAGATTCAGTAGGTAACTACAAAAATAAATACTATTAGTTGTACTGTAAACCGTGGTACCTTTGGTATGATATTTTATGTTTTTTTTGTAAATAAACTTAAACTTGATAAAATAACTGCGCTTAGGCCATCAATAATGTTAGTTTCAATACTTCTTATTGTAAATAAGAACACAGTAAGCTGAAAAATTGATCCCCAAAAGTGTCCCAAAGTTACGTACCAGGCAATTTGTGGGTAACTTTGGTATGTTAACTTTTTTTATGAACATTTCGAAAGTTAAGGTATTGTTTTTACAGATGGACATTGCATTAAATTCCCTAAAGAAAGAACAACTTATATATATATATATATATATATATATATATATATATATATATATATATATATATATATATATATATATATATATATTTTGTCACATTTTGAGCAGATAAAGATAAAAAAATATTTAAAAAAGGCGCCTTAATTTATTTTGACGAAAATATTTTAAAGCTTTCCATTGAGTTTATTTCAGATAGTATTTTTGATATTTGGTTAAAAAAATCAACCTGTTAATTGCAAGGAAAAGAGAAGACCAGATCGGTCCCAGACCACTCCAGAATTAAAACTGCCCCATCCACCCTTAAAATAAGCAAAGGAGAGCATTTTGTTTAAGCAATACTGATGAGCAATTGTTTATGCAATATGATTGAGTGTCATTTTTAATTATTCCCGCACCAAACCACAAAGTTGGTTCAATTCTCTTCATTTTTCTCCTCGAAACCGATAAAAGCAGCCACAGATTCTATTTCCTCTACCTAACACAAAGAGCTTGCGCTTTCCATAGATGCTGAAAAATTCACGAAAAACAAGCAAACTGAAACAAAAAAGCTGCCCGAAATCTGATACCAATTTGTGTACTACATCACAAAACGTAATAGAAGTGAGTTTCTAAGCATGACATTACATTTAAATAACGTGTGCTCAGTTTGTTTCGGGCTCTGCTACCACATGTAACTCCTGTATTTCTTTCTGAATTCAATACTGAGATAAAATTAGGCTTGTCAGAACTCAAATATCGTCCCTAATTTTACAAACGAGCCTATATAAAAAATAAAATTTATGTAATGCGCCACTTTAATATTTTACTGAAACTAGGGTTACCAGACGTCCGGATTAATCCGGACATGTCCGGATTTTTACTACGTCCGGGTGGGTCCGGGCGGATTTTTCATAAACGTCTGGATTTTAAAGTAGCCGCCTTTATAAACATCAAATAATGCAAAATAAACTAGTTTCAAAAAATGTAATTAAACAATAATCGTCGATAAATTTAGCAGTGTGAATTCACCTTTAAGCGGGGTCTTCACAAAACGTTTTAGGTTACATCTTGCCTGTTCAGTCAAAATGCATCAAGTAAAACTTTGTGTGTAGACGGAAAAACGGACGTTTTACTTGAACTGATTTAAGACGGAAGACCGCCTAGAGAACTGACCGGATCACGCTTTGTTTTCCAATAAAACCATCGTTTTGTATCAAAAACTGATCTAAAAACGTACGTTAAAACTATCAAGTGTCTACGCTAGCCTTTCAACCGTCATACTTGACCCTTTTGACTGACAGGCAAGACGTAAGATAAAACGTTATGTGAAGACCCTGCTTAAAGTAGTGTTACGGGTTCACAACGACAAATTAAAACTCGCAATTGTTCAAAACGATACGTCAATTTATTTCGACAAATTATGTACAAAAACACGCACTTAAACTGACTAATAACTCGCTGATAATTCACTACTATAATCGGTCTATTAACTTCGTGTTAATATCTCACGACCACTACAGTATGTTATCTGTGACTGACTGACTGGTGCACGACCCCGGCCCTATATATAGGATCGTCCATCTCTCTCGAACTTTCCGGCATCCTTCGACGTCCGGAAAGTTTTCGTATTATTTGGACCGCAAGTCACAGATAACGCAACTAAAACCTAGACTAAGAATACAACCTTAAGATAAATTAACCTAATACTACACTAAACCTAAATAAATTCCAATTATAAAATTTAAATAACTTAAATTTGTAACACTATCCTCCTCTTCAGGTTTGATCGTCTCGATCAACATTTCCCAGGTAAGGTTTTAGTCTGTCTAGATGAACAACTTTCATCTTGGACTTCGGGCTTCTCTGGATTCGGTAGACTACATCATTAATTCTCTTAACAACTTTATAAGGCCCTTCCCATGGTGGTGTCAACTTAGGTGATCTTCCTTTCTTGCGTTGAGGATTGTATAGCCAGACTTGATCATTCTCTTTAAACTAAGGAGTTTGCTTTTAGGTCATATCTCGCTTTCATGCGGTCACTGGCTATTTCTATTCGCTCTCTAACCACTTCATGGATATCGTGCAGCTTTTGCCTTAAACGTTCGACATAGTAATTAACCTCTAAGTGTGCTTCTTCAGGTGAACCAAACATGATATCACATGGTAAACGCAGTTCTCTACCAAACAGGATACTAGATGGAGTAGCTCCTGTCGTATTGTGAATGGCGGTTCTATAGGCCATCAAAAATAATGGAATATATTGGTCCCAATCTGTTTGGTGCTCATCAACAACTTTGCAAAGATGTTCTTCTATTGTTTTATTAAATCTTTCAACCATGCCATCTGACTGCGGATGTAAAGCAGTAGTCCGTGTTTTATGTATTCCTAAAAGGTCACAGAGATTCTGGAAGAGCTTTGATTCAAAGTTTCTTCCTTGATCTGAATGTAGTTCCAAAGGAATGCCAAATCGGCTGAAAACATGATTTACCAGAACTTCTGCAACTGTAGCGGCCTCTTGGTTAGGCAAAGCAAAAACTTCTGGCCATTTGCTAAAGTAATCCATGACAACAAGGATGTATTTGTTGCCCCTTTTAGTTTCTGGAAATGGTCCGGCCACATCAATAGCAATGCGTTCGAATGGCAGACCTACGTTATATTGTTTCATTTGACCTCTGGACCTTGTTTTGGGACCTTGGCTGGCTGCACAAATCGAACATCGGCGGCACCAGTTTTTCACATCTTGAAAGTAATTGACCCAATAAAATCGGTTTCGAATTTTGTCCATGGTTTTATTTATGCCTAGGTGCGCGCCTAATTTTCCACCATGGCATTCGGCCATTATATTGTCTACCATGCTCCTAGGAACCACTACTTGATTAACCACAGTAAGGCCATCGGCACTTTCCCAGGCACGTTTAAGGATGGTTTCCTCTACTATCAGTGAATCCCATTGTGCCCACAGTGATTTGAATATCACCCCTTGGTTTGCGATATCTTGCCATGATGGTCGTGGCTTGTTATTTTCTTTCCATCGCAAGATAGGTCCTACATCTTTGTCGTTAAGTTGTGTGGTTCTAATCGAAGCCGACATCCATTCTTCATCTGGTTCTAACTTTATCTGGCGCACGTAGGTAATTCCTTCTTTCTGGTCAATTTTCCTGCAATGTTTACAATCCTCAGGGCAAGGTCTTCTGGACAATGCATCCGCATTATTATGCACCCTTCCCGCTCGGTGCTTAATTTGATAATGGTATTGTTGTAGCTTTTCTATCCATCTCGCGACTTGCCCCTCAGGTTGTTTCATTTTCATGAGCCACTGTAACGCAGCATGATCCGTTCTAATCAGAAACTCTTGTCCGTAGAGATATTTGTGAAAGTGATCTACGGATTTAACTATGGCTAGGAGCTCCTTTCTAGTAACACAATAATTTCTCTCTGGTTTGGATAGCTTCTTGCTGAAAAATTCGATGACCCGTTCCTCTCCATCTTGTACTTGGGAGAGTACTGCTCCTATGCCATCGTTGCTCGCATCAGTATCTAATATGAATTTTCCTTTTGGAATGGGATATGCAAGAATCGGACTAGAACATAATGCTGCTTTTAGTCTTCTAAATGCTTGGTCACATTCGGTATTCCATTTGTAAGAAGCTTTATCTTCTGTAAGTCTATGTAATGGAGACGCTATTTTGGCGAATCCTTCTACAAATCGTCTGTAGTATGTACACAGACCCAAAAAGCTTCTTAATTCATGTTTGTCCCGAGGTTGAGGCCATTCTTTTATTGCTTGTAACTTCTTTTCGTCGGTATGGATGCCTTCTCGGGAAACGACGTGACCCAGGAACTCAACTTTTTCTTGGAACAGAAAACATTTCTTTGAGTTCAATTTAAGATTTGCGTTCCTGATTCTTGAGAATACTTCTCGTAAATTATCTAGATGATCTTGAAATGATTTCCCCATTACTATGACATCATCTAAATAGACTAGGCAGGTTTTCCAAGTAAGGCCTCGTAGAACGACTTCCATTAGTCTTTCAAATGTAACTGGGGCATTGCACAGGCCAAATGGCATCACATTAAACTGATAAAGTCCACTTCCAGCAGAGAATGCAGTCTTCTCTTTATCTCTTTCAAAGATTCCTACTTGCCAATACCCAGTTTTCAGGTCAAGAGTAGAAAACCAATATGATCCTGCCAACGTTGTTAATGTGTCGTCTATTCTTGGCAGTGGGTAACTATCTTTCTTGGTCACGTCGTTAAGTTTCCTGTAGTCGACACAAAATCTAGTACTTCCATCCTTTTTAGTGACCAACACCACAGGAGATAACCAAGGACTTGATGACTCTTCAATAACACCGTCGCTGAGCATTTTATTAATGAGATTGTGAACTTCTTCTTGCTTGGCCATTGGTAGTCTTCTTGGGGGTTGTCTTATCGGTTGGGCATCGCCAGTGTTGATAGCATGTTGAATAAGGTTTGTGCGTCCCGAACTACTCCTAGTTTCGAAGATATTACTTTGTTCTTCTATAAACTCTCTCGCTTTACTAAATTCTTCTGGAGTGAGATGTTGCCAAGTTGACTCAAATTGCTGAAGTACCTCCATTGGTAACTTGCTTGTATCCTCGGAAGTTGGCTCTTCACATCTTGTTACTTTCTGTACTGGTTCAAATAATGCTACCACCTCCCCCTTATTAATTTTGACACTTTTTGGGAAAATATTGGCGACTCTAATCGGGATGTCTTTATCGGTTTTAACTAGTGATTTTGCAACGAGGTAGGTGTTGGGTGTGTTTTGTTGGCTTATGACTCCGACGCAGCTTGATGTTTTACTTTCCAGCCTCCCAAAAATTATGGTCTCACTGTTACCGACTAGTCTTGTTGTGCATACTGCCACCACCTTAATTGGTTCTTTATTGATGTGACTATTTGACAAAATGAACTCTTCGTTCCCAAATCTTAGGGTATTAAGTTTATTATCAAACGCAAATCCATGTTTACTTATCAGGTCCATTCCCAAAATAAATTCGTCTTCTATGTCTGCAACTAATACCTAGTGGCGAATCTTCAACCTCCCCAGCTGTAGGTCTATGTCTGTCTGCCCCAACACGTCGGCGGATTCTCCAGTCACAGTCTTAAGTGTTATTTTCTTGTCTGATTTGTCGAATTTTATATCTCGTTGCAATTTTGAACTTAAGCAATGATATGGCAGCACCAGTGTCTACTGTTATATTAACTTTTCTTCCATTAATAAGTCCGTCGATGTTAAGACTGTCAGCAGTATGTTTTAAGCTCTTGATAGAGTAAATTTTGGGGGCTAAATTCCCATTAGCCAACACCCGCCCCTCTGCGTTGACTAGTTTTAGTTTTCCTGATCTCTTCTTCGGTATTCTGTCCCACTAGATGGTGAGCGAGACCTCGTTTGGACACGACAATCGCGTTGAATATGCCCTGTACGTCCGCATCTGAAACACTTTACATTTGGAGGGGATCGCCTACTTTCTTTCAAAGAATCAATCTTCTCTATCAGTGATTGAAACAATTGGTTTAGCGTTTTTAAGTTGACCTCATCTCCAGTGCTCATTTCTTCTCCCTCCTGAATTGAAACAGCTCTTACTTTTGGCCTAGACATATTATTTGATGATTCAATTTCAAGGGCTCGACTCAACACTTCATTGCTGTTATGGAAGCGTTCTCGACGAAGTAATTTTGCTAAGTCCGTGTCTCGCAAGCCGTTAATAAAGCGATCTACCGTGAAGGGATCTCTGTAATTTTCTGGCATTTCTGGGTAAGCCAAGTACATCAGCCTCCTGATATCCGCTTCATACTCTTGTAATGACTCTCCTGGTCTTTGCTGACGAATATTTAATTCTGACCAATGTAAATTTCGCAAGTGTTCGTCTCCATACCTTCTTTCTAACGCTGCCACTAAAGCGTTATAACTCTGTTTTTGTTCGACTGGAATGGACCGTAAAAGTCCCAGAGCAGGTTCTCGCAGAGCTACTAACAAAGCTCTAGCTTTTTCGTCATCATCCCAACCATGTGCAGCAGCGGCAGCTTCAAGCTGTTGTTTGTAAGTAGACCAGGAAGACGTACCATCAAAATTTGGAGGCTTAATGTGTTGGTTGGAATTCACAACACATCCCTGAGCTTTTATTTTGTTGTGTTCTTTTTGAAGCTGTATAAGCTGTTTTGAGACGTCCTGGAATCTTTCTTCCATAGTTTGAAAAACTGCTTCCCTAACATTCTGTAATTTGTTCTCCACTTTTTCTTCAACATTTTGTACCTTCTCCTCAATATTTTGTACCTTTTCTTCTACATTCTGTAATTTATTTTGTACCTTTTGTTCCACGCTATGCACTCTTTGAGTTATTTCTTCCTTAAGGTCTTCGGTTGCAGTCTTAAACTCTTCTCTCAGCTGTTCGGAGTTGCTCTTTATTTGATCGAAGTTTTCTTGAATGCCATCTAATCTTTGCTCAAATGTCTGTTTCATTTCGTTCTGGTTTTGTTCCATGGTCTGTCTCACGTCGTCCATGGTGTGTTTTATATCGTTTTGGTTTTGAGCCATTTGAGCTGCTAGAGCCTGCATCATTTTAGTTAGATCTTCCATCTTTGCTGATCCTTGTCTAGTAAGCATCAACTTCCTGATACATCACTAAAAATGTCTATTTTTAGGCTATAAAGCTAATGTCGCAGTCGGTTTTTGTATATCTCTTCTAGTTCTCGAATAGAACGTCGTAGAATGTTATGGAATCTTCTAGAAATTCTTTCTAATTCTTACTTTTGAAATAACTAAACTAATGTCGAAGTCTCTTTTTGGATATTTCTTCTGGTTTTCGAATAGAGCGTCGTAGAATGTATAAAGTATTCTAGAAAATCTCTCTAATTATCAATTTTTGGACTGTAAAGTTAATGTCGAAGTCGGTTCTTAAATATCTCTTTTAGTTTTTAAATAAAACAATATCGAACTTCTTCGAATATTCTGGAAAAAAATCACTTACTGTTTTTCTGTCCAATTGTCCTATCCGGTGGTAATATGTAAGGGTAGTCTTTGCACTATTCACTTCCGAATATTCTGGCAAAATCACTTACAGTTCTTCTTTTTAATTGTCCTAGCCGGTGGTACTGTGTAAGGATAGTCTTTGCACTATTTATTTCTTTTAATCCCACTTCTGACACCAATTGTTACGGGTTCACAACGACAAATTAAAACTCGCAATTGTTCAAAACGATACGTCAATTTATTTCGACAAATTATGTACAAAAACACGCACTTAAACTGACTAATAACTCGCTGATAATTCACTACTATAATCGGTCTATTAACTTCGTGTTAATATCTCACGACCACTACAGTATGTTATCTGTGACTGACTGACTGGTGCACGACCCCGGCGCTATATATAGGATCGTCCATCTCTCTCGAACTTTCCGGCAGCCTTCGACGTCCGGAAAGTTTTCGTATTATTTGGACCGCAAGTCACAGATAACGCAACTAAAACCTAGACTAAGAATACAACCTTAAGATAAATCAACCTAATACTACACTAAACCTAAATAAATTCCAATTATAAAATTTAAATAACTTAAATTTGTAACAGTAGTATTATTAATTTCGCCTTGTTGAAGTTTACACTTCTGCCGTGTGGTCTTAAGCACACACAATTTTTTTGATGAAGTTTGTAATCTAAAAAAGTACATTCAGACAATTCTACTTCTGATGACCACAATCTGCCTACCCACGAAAAATGGGCAAAATGTTTTAATGCAAGTATATCTACCCAGTGGACCAAAGAAAGAAATAGGCTGCTTTTATCTTCTGTAAAAGGAATACTCATGACTTCATACAATTTAAGAAATATGAGTCAGAATTTTACGATTTTGTACTTCTGCCTACAAATTCAACGCTGTTGAATAAAATACAAAGCAGTGAAAAGTACCTATAAAATAGTAGGTATATTATGTTATTTATTAGTTATTGTTTCAATAAAAAAAGAAGTTGATTTTTAGTGTGTGGCATCGAAAAAATTTTGACGTCCGGATTTTGTCCGGATTTTCTTGACGGCTGGTCCTGGTTAGAGACGTTTTCACCTAGTAACCCTAACTGAAACCAACTTACGCCCGAGGTTATATTTCTCATCATCATCACTGATGTATCTTAGAACTATACATAATATACGCCACATTGTGAGTTGAAAGAGCAACATTTTACCCGAAAAAACCCGATAAAAAATTATTAGCCTTAAAATTAGGGAGGAATGAGTTTTTCTAAACCAAAACGTGTGGCCAATAGGGGACAGTTCAGACTCTGAGTTGATTTCACTACATCTAAAGGCCTTCACACACACCTCCGTAGCATGGTGTATAATGCGTGGCATGGGGCTTTCAACCAATCAACGATCGAATAGCAGCGGCCATATTGGTTTTGCATAAGAAAAGTCCATAAGGTTGAACTTCTATGCGCCATGCTATGCACTATGCATTTTTGTGTGTGGTCGGCTTAAGTAGTAATGATTACCTTTCATGGGTTGCCCTAACGCATAGTGTGTGTTAAGGATTTGGTAAATGAGTAATATGTTGTGAGTTCCGATAACTCAGCTTACTGAGTTGGATCCGTCTGGTTTATCGTAACGCACTTCGTGAGTTGCAACAAACCTTTAGTTTAGCTGTTGCTATTCACGACGTATGTTGGCCTGATTTATCGTAACTCACTTTGAGACTTACAACAAACCCTTACCTAAGTTGTGACTACTTACGACGTATGTTGGTCTGATTTATGGTAACTGATTACGTGAGTTAAAACAAACCATTGCCTGAGATTTGGCAACTTACAATGTCTGTTAGCCTGATTCTTGAGTTACAATACGCGGTATTATAAAAGTCCTTAAATTTTTTGAAAAGAAAAGTGAAAGTTCATGCTCAATTGGGATCTAGACAAAGAATATAATTATATATCTAGGATTTGGTAGGTACCTTGTTTAATTTTGTTTTGGGAAATCTTTGCCCTTCCAACGCGCCGATAGAATTGTTTTCCAGCAGTGCCTACGACGCCGGCGCTAGAAATTTTCATCTCAGTAGGTTGTTTTTGCTAGTATTTTCTGGTAGAGGAAAGGTGCCTATTATAGGTTTTTAATATCGGATAGTCAAGTGTTTCCTAAACTACCGGTCCGATCTACCTGCGTGAGCATGTACCGATGCTACACCAAGCTGTACAGATTTCTGCGGCAAGTTTTTATTTGCTGTTCAGTTGTTTACGTGAAATCATAGGGTACGAAAATTTTAGCGCTGCTGATTATAGGCAATCTATTCTTAGAAGTTAAGACAAATTATTAATTTGATATACATCATACATGTTTTATTTGGCGTATAACTTATTAGGTATAGTGCAGTTTTGTCTTTTCGAAAAGGTTGATAACCTCACATATAATGTATGCCCTAATACCGGACACTATGGGTTTCCCAATTTTGTTTTTAGTTTAAAGCATTGACAAATTATTTTTGTATTGCAATAATATTATGCTAGTGTAAGGTATAATAAAAAAGCTCTAACTTTACTATGGGTTCCAAATATCGCACATTTGCGGTATTGGGACTACCTCCTATCCGATATTAGGACACCATTTTTAAAATGGTGATTTTTGTATTCAGAGTATTGAAAAATATAGGTTACGTAATTATTTGCCAACACGTACTTCTGATATATAGCTGAAAAAAAATTTCATAGGCCAAAAGATAAAAGTATCCGATAATAGGCACCTTTCCTCTATGGTGTCTCTCACTTATACAAATGCACTAAGAAAATAACAGGGCAATAAACTACGCGTAAGTACAGAAAATACGTGCGGGACCGTTAATTTTCATTTTAATAAGCTTTTGAAATGAAGGGCAAAGTTCCTTCCATAACACCTATTTGCCAAGAATCCAAAAATTCTCAATTTTATTTTTTTTTAAATTACGGATCCGGAGAAAAAAAAACAGGGTCAAATCAGGGGGAACAGGATAAGTGGGTAAGTGCGTAACAGCAGGTTACCCTAACCTTCACCTGTTAACCTAACCGCACCCTGTTTTTTGGTGGGGGATATTAGGAGACAGTTAAGAATAAAATTTCTGTCCGCTCTAGCCATGTTTTTAGCCTGCAGAAACAAGGTCGGGCGATACCTGTCTTCCACCTTAAAGAACACGGCAACTATGCTCGACAGTTTCCGCAACACTTCGTAACTCAGAGCGTGGTTTATTTTAACACAGAACTGAGTAGCTGCACACGAAATGGGTTTTGAAAATCTGTTGGCGTTGCGCTAAACGAGTTCCTGTGTTACTAGAGAAAGACAACCCAAAAATGCGTTATTCCAAACCATCTTCATTAGTGGTCAGAACTCGAGAAATGCCAACCCAGGGTAAGGTGTTAAATCAAACACAAAGATGTGTAAAACAAATGTTTAACACACAATCTGAGTTGTAATAAACCACGAAGCACCTACATTGTTCTAGCTCCTTTCATCAAGAGTAAATCAGGGCATGCGTTGGGATAGCACACAGTAATGCGTTCTGGTAACTCAAAAATTTCAGAACTCAAACTTTCGGGACATCCTTACATTACATAACGCTGAAAAGTGGGTAGAGGTGGGGTTTGGCCTTGCGTTATACTCAATATTTTTTTAATCTTATTCTTCTTAAAAACGCATTACAAGGGAGGGGGGTCAAAAGTCCAAAATTTTTGCGTTACGTAATTTAGAACGTTCCCTATACACACCCTGTGCAATTGCCTGATATCAGACGCTCTTATAAATGACGTTAATATAGTTCAATTGCGATTAAAAAGGAGCCATCCTATTTTACGACGTAGATTAATTAAATTTGAAGTTGAACTCAATGCTGCACTACCACCGGCGCCGGTAACTAAATAGTAAATTCGTCTGTTTAAATTACAGTCGAACCTCTATAACTCGAACCTGAAGGGACAACCAAAACAGTTCGAGTTATGGAGAGTTCGAGTTATAGAAACTCGAGTTACATAGGTTATAATACATGTAAAAAGTGCAGGGACGCTTTAAAGGTTCGAGTTATAGAGGGGTTCGAGTTATAGAGGTTCGAGTTAGAGAGGTTCGACTGTAACTTCTAAATGTCTATACGATTTTGTACAGAAGCTTTATCTCTCAATATTGTAATTTTAGATGTTGAGAAAAAGTTATTTATTTATGTTCTTTTCCGGAAAAAAAAACTTATTTTTTTTATTTCTGTTAGCCCATCACTTTCTAATAAAAAAAAGATTGTGTCTTTTATATGTTAATACTTATTAGGTATTATTTTAATTAAGATTCACAACTTATGTGATCCTCTGTCTTAAAAACGCTTCCTCTTTTAACATCTCTCTTGTTGGTTCTTTAAATGCTTAGCATGTTGTGGAGGAGGTGCGCAGTGTCGTCTCTCACACGTTCATTTTCAATTATGTTCATCTTTGTTGAGCAACTTTGTAGGACGCTGTGTCTGCTCTACAAGACTTACTTAATCTCTTCTGCATTTGGCGATGGCGCCGGCGCATTTTGCTAGGGCAGACATAATCTGCCCTCTTGTGAGCCTTCGGAAAGGCTCTGAACCGTATCTGGCACAACAAGCTTTACTTTTCTTGGTCCAGCCATATTCCGTAATGTATCCACGAAGTCTTGAACCAAACCCACGGACATGCTTGGCTGTCCAAGCAGAAGCACAGAGAGAAAAACTCACCCCCCCTGGAGTTACAGGGCGACAGTACCCCCCTTGAACAAGAAAATCATCAATTTAAATCATAAAATTGGAACTTCTTTTGGACAAAAATTGGGCGTGGCACCCCCAAATTTTTCCTTCTTTGGCGAATCTGCCTCCGACGGACGGTGGCCAGCTTATAACCGACAAGCTGACCACCGTCCAAAACTATTTAGGGTTGAAACATGGCCAAATTGATCTAAAAGTTAGCAAATAAAAATGTGATTTTAAATTATTGTGACGTTTTGAAAAGGTGCGGTTGCCTACATAAATAATGTCGCGTATTATTTTTCGCCTCTAAACGAATTAACTTGAAAAATTAATACTTTACCCACATGAAACGTGTGTCACTGCACTTTTGCGACAAGGTTTGTGTGTGATCCCGGTGTATTATTTCGCACCTCGAATATTCAAGTGGCTACAGCTGAATGTGGGACAAGTACAACCCTTGATACATGCTTTACATAACAAAGTCACAATTACGACACACGGACCAATATGATATTTTTCCATCCAATAAATTGAATATTTAAAAATTTGTTGTAAGTCGATACACAACTTTTATCAAATGTTTTTACGTTAATAAAAACTTTGTAAATGACTAAAAGTTAAAAATTAAAAATACATGAAAAAATCACCAAACAAACTCTGGTTCACCAACTTGGAGCACAGTAGCAAATGTGAACCCACGCGGGAAAAATGTGCATAATTATACAGACGTGAGGGCTTCCCATAGTTTATCATAAAGGACAAATAAAAAATCGTCTAAAGTCATAAAGAAAAATGGCATAAGAGTAAAAGCGGAATTATTAATAACCGGACATTATCTAAAACTTTATTAATCAAAACCGGACGAGAGCAAAATAGAAGTTTTGTATAACATCTTTTATTAAAACCGGATAAAATCAAAAAGAACAAAATCAAAAAAAGGGGCCTGGCCTAGCTATGTCGTTCACAACAAGAAGAGCGGTTCTGATGTTGCTATGCAACTGAAGCGTCCTTCTCTCTACTGCCATTTCTAATGAGAACGCCGTATCTACAGGGATGTCTATAGCACATATGGAAATTTCATTAAGCAAGGCCATCCTGAAAAAAGATCAGGCGTTAGACCCTATGCTAGGATTCGTTTACAATTAATTGACCCAGAGGTTCGGTTCGATGAACCGAATCGAACCGAACCGAACCGAACAGATTTCCACCTCTCAAAAGAAGGACAGGGGAGCTAATTAAATTTTGTCCAGTTTTAATAAATGACGTTATACTAAACTTCGATTTTGCTCTTCTCTTGTTTTGATAATATCCGATTATACCATTTTCATTTATGATCCTGGACGATTATAACGCCTATAACTTCTGCTCCTAACAAGTCATAACCAGTCAATTGCTTCGAATTTTTTAACACTCAGTGGTTATGATAGAAAATAGTTAAACAGCAAGTTTTCGATCGTTCTTAACCTTTAAACCGAGATACAGGCCTCACACGCCTCGAATATTATTCTATCTACGTTCGAATACGGCAATGTTGCTTAAACAACTGATATCGCCGCCATAATACCTTTCTAAAATTTTCTCAAGTAGATGTTCTTGGTTAGTAGTAGATAGAGATGGGCCAACTTGCGATTTTAGTGGAGCACTGCTCCAGCCGCTTCAAACCCGGTTCCCACCTACGACTTTCACGTGCGTGCCCGCGTACGCGTCACATGACTGTCATAACATTTCATATTGGGATCATGCGACGCGTGAGAGGGCACCCACGAGAAAGTCGTAGGTGGGAACCGGGTGTCACGGTGATAAATAGCAGTAATTTTTTCGAGCAGTTTAACCACTACATAACTACAGCTCTGCCGTGCAAAGCAAAAACCTAGTAACTCGACTTACTCGAAAATGAGATTTTTATATCATTGAAATCGCCGTAAAAAATGGCGCCAGCCAGTTTTTCTAGAATGTGGCGATCTTGAAAAACAAGGAAGTTATGTAGTTAGTATGTAGTTAAATAAACTATAGTTAGCATGTAGTTAAATAAACTTCAAACTCTATTTCCCAAAACACTAGTTTTTGACTTACTAGGTTTCTGCGTTGCACGGCAGAGCTACAGCCTGAGCGGGCCAGCAAACAGTCGCAGTATATCTGTTTGGGGTACTCGCGATCGCGACTTTATGCTGGGACGCCAAAAGTGGCGCGGGGGTTCGGTCCGAGCGCTCAGTGACAGACTCTGACAAAATGTCACTGCTATTTTGTTCGGACTGGAGCAGACCGTGACTGCGACAGATGAGTCACAGTGAAAAAGTCACAGTTTGTGAAATCGCACTTCTAGAATTAGAGCGCAGTGTTGAGCTGTTTGTGCAGAGAAATGTATCGTTTTTTGAAAGCCAGCCCATCTTATAGACCGGATGTTTCTGTTTACTGTTTACGAGTGTAAACTAATAGGTATGTATGACCGTATATTTCGCTTAGTGTACTATTTACAAGTGACAAACTTGAAAAATGTAAGACGTACGCCAAAAGTATACAAAATCCTCAAAAAACTGCACACAAGTGCAACATCAAATGGGAAAATCCTATTTATCTAGAATGCAGCAGAAAATTGTGCGTCACTTGTGCAGTTGTACTTTCGTAAAAATAGTTGGTGTATAAGTAATACCACGTTTACTAACAAGTTTTACCATAATAATTTTTTTTATAATGTTCTATATATTTGTTTTAAAGAAAGATTTGTGTTTCTGGATAACTAGCATATTACTTTTTCTTGGTGGTCGCGGTCTGTGAGACCTTATGTTTCGTTTAGTGTACTATCGGGGTATGTTTCTGCTTAAGGGTTAAACAACCTGACTACAGTGCGGCGCGGCGGCTACTGCGGCGAGTCCAAAATCTCATAGACCGTCACTGAATAATAGCACTTTCTATATGGGCGTAATCTGCCGCGCTAAGCAGAAACCTAGTAAGTCAAAAACTAGTGTTTTGGGAAATAGAGTTTGAAGTTTATTTAACTACATACTAACTATAGTTTATTTAACTATATACTAACTACATAACTTCCTTGTTTTTCAAGATAGCCACATTCTAGAAAGACTGGCTGGCGCCGTTTTTTTACGGCGATTTCAATGATATAAAAATCCCATTTTCGAGTAAGTGTTAGCCCTCGCTAAATTTCGCGGTTGTTTATATATATTTTTAAAAACACACAACTGTATGAAGGACAAAGCGCATTCCGCGTATTTGGACATGCGCACCAACAACCAGGGAGATCCTTGTCAATCGCCTAGAGAAAAAGGCGTGTTAATTTCGTTCTCCAACTATTTCAAATATCTACACCTGAAAGTGCTCGATTTTTGTGTACTGAAGCATAGAACTAGAAACAACCATTCAGCTACGTGGTGACATCATTAGATCCATCAGGGGCCTCTTGGAAGTGGAGAATTTGGCTGCAAAAGTGGTGAGTGCATTTGTCTGATTACCGTTGTGTGCCACCAATATTTTTCCTATGGACGTTTTGATTATTTCGTAATTTCATATCAATATTTATGTTTGTTCGCGCTATCATTAATTAAAATTTATACAGTCCATTGCCTTTAACATTTTTCTAACCGTGGACTAACATAAAGTGCTCCTTCGACCGAATTATTTTAAATAATAGATCCATACGACGGTATTAATAATTATTTACCTAATCTGTGGCCAAGCCAAACAACGGCCTTGAATTTTCGCACGCATCGTATTTGAAACGAGAAAGTCGTCCGTGCGGTTCACGTGCCTTTCGCGTGCTCGATTCAGTAAACAAAGCGAAGGAACCACAAAACAAAACAAACAAAAACATTTCTCATTTATATGTTAGGGTGTTTCATATCATTTCGATATTTAAAACAATTTTCATCAATTGCGATAAATTTGTGCATATTTTCGACAATTCGTCATTTTTCTATTTCAGAAGCATTAATTTAGCGTTAATTGTATATTTACCGACAATTTCGTCATTTCAAAGGTAAAATCATGTCTGTCAAAAAAGCCGTACAAAAACGCACGGGTTTTTTTATCTGCGATCACCGAGTGTTATGTGTTGTCAAAGACCGCGGAAAAGGATGAAAGAGCGAGAAACGAGTTTCAAGTGAGGTATTCCGATTTGGATGAAACCTTCGATAAATGCATGCTGGCACATATTGACGTCATTATGTTGATAGACGACACGGACGACGAGGAGTTTAAAACGCAGGATGCGATCCTTTCAGAAGCTCGTAAATATTTTTATGCGTGTAAGGGGGTTTACTCTAAAATATTTCCGGTTGAGGCCCCATCTTTTTCGGGATCATATGTTCGACAAAACGAATCTGAAACTCCAAAACTCAAAGAGTTAGGTATTCCCATATTCCGAGGTGATAAAAAATTATGGCCAAGCTTTTTCGATCTTTTTAATAACATTATAGATCAAAATCAAAGTCTAAGTAACGTTCGAAAACTTCAATATTTATTTTCATATCTCGAGGATGAGCCTTTAAAATTGATATCAGGGATTAGCTTATCTGATCAAAATTATAAAATTGCTTATGACAAATTAGTCAATAGATATCAAAACAAGCGAGACCTCGCAAATGATGCTTTAAGCTCAATTATGAACTCCACCTTAAAAAACGAGTCAGCTAATGAATTGCGTAATTTAATTGACACTTTTTCTGAATCCCTAGAAATTTTAAAATCACTTAGCTTTGACGTTGACAGTTGGGACTTTATTATTTTTTTCATTTTATTAGAAAAAATGGATATTTCAACGCGTTCAATTTTCGAAATGAGTCACGCCAATACTAATACCGAAATTCCCACTTTTCAGTCACTTTTTCAATTTCTAGAAAAAAGTCACCCAAAAAGGTGCCTATATATCAAAAATCAAATTCTATGCAAAATCAGTCTGGGCAAAAGCCTACCTATCAAAATTCAAATTCTATGCGAAATCAGTTTGGGCAAAAGCCTACCTATAAATCATCCAATTCGCTTTTTATAGGACTGGCTGGCACCTCAACTAATTCGAGTACGGGAAAAAAAAGGTTTCCGGTGTAATCAAGGTCACGTGCTTTCGAAATGTCAAACATTTCTTGATCTCTCACCTATCGATCGCCTATCTTTCGTCAAACAGAAAAAAATATGTCTAGCGTGTTTTCATCCCTTGCATAATGTAGATACGTGCAAATCAAAATATTCATGCAGGACTTGCAATAGTAAAAGGCACCACACTTTAACTCATATCTTAGAAACTAATCAAGAGTCTGGAAGCCAAGATACTAGTCATTCACACACCACCTGTCAATAATCTTCATGTGTCATTAAATGCCTCAGGACCTTCAGGTACCTTTCTTTTATGCACCGCCATAATAGATGTTATGGACGGTTGCGGAAATTTTCAACCTGTAAGGGCACTGCTTGATTCTGGATCACAGACAGAATTCATCAGTGAAAAGTGTATTCAGCGTCTTAATCTTCCTAGGCGAAGTTACACCACTGAAATATTCGGATTAAATCAGATGTCTTCTTTCACTACCAAAGGGGTCGTTCAATGTCACATTAAGCCACAAGGACAAGTCACTCCTTTACTTAATTTCGAAGCAATTGTTGTTCCACAACTATGTTCCAATATGCCTACATTCTCTTTGAACGATAATCAGTGGAAACACTTGCAAAACCTTAAACTTGCCGACCCATCTTATTTCAAATCTAGACCTGTGGACCTGGTTATTGGTTGCGAGCTATTCGCACAGATATTCAAGGAGGGCAGGGTTCATGGACAGGTAGGGCAGCCTTCAGCCCTTGAAACTATCTTTGGCTGGGTCGTCATGGGAAAGGTTGACGAAGTAGGTAGTCTTACGGAACGAACCAGTTGTTTTTTAACGAGTCATTCACCTCCTTTAGAGGTCATTCTCCCTAGGTTTTGGGAAATCGAACATTTGCCTAAAAAACAAATCTTATCAAAGGAAGAAAAACAGGCAGAATCAATTTTTACTGCTAGTGTAGTACGGCAACCGAGCGGTAGATTCATGGTAGATCTTCCGTTTAAAGATAAAATAAACCCTGACCTAGGAAATACTTATCCGCAAGCTTATCGTAGATTTTTACTTCTAGAAAATAGATTAATCAAAAATCCTGATCTGTACACTGCCTATTCAAGTTTCATGCAAGACTATATCGATTCTAATCATATGAGTTTAGTTTTATCTAGTCAACCAAAGGTCGACGTATCGTGTTTTTTAGCACATCATTGCGTACTAAAGCCGGAAAGCTTAAGTACAAATTTAAGGGTAGTCTGGGATTGATCGGCAGTCACCCCAAAAAATATTAGTCTCAATGACACATTGTTATCTGGACCGAAACTTCAAAAGGATATTGCTTCTTTACTCCTTACGTTTCGTCTTAATCCTATTTCCTACATTGCTGACATCAAACAGATGTTCCGTCAAGTCCTTATCAATCCTTATCACCGTCCCAATCAAAGGATATTGTGGAGGTTTTCTCCACATGACCCACTTTCAGTGTGGGAACTTTCTACTGTCACTTTTGGCATGACATGCTCACCTTTTCTAGCCATGCGTACCTTAAATGAGCTGGCAGAGAGAGAAAAGGAACGTTTTCCTATGGCTAGTACTGTTCTAAAAACGTCAATCTATATCGACGATATCTTGGAAACTAGCCCTTCGCTTTCTGAAGCTCTCTCCCTTCAAACAGAACTCAATGATTTGTTGAAGTCGGGAGGATTTGAACTTAAAAAATGGGCAAGCAATTGTCCTGAGTTATTGGCAACATTGCCAGAGTCCGATCGTCAAATGCCTCTCTCTTTCGACAAGGAGGAACCCCACTTTATCAAAGTTTTAGGACTTCAATGGCATCCAAAAAACGACATTTTTTCTTATCAATGCCGAATGAAGGACAAACCCCCAACCAAACGTTCTATTTTATCTATCATAGGCACAATCTTCGATCCCTTAGGTTTTCTTTGTCCCTTGTTGCTACAAGCAAAATTTATTTTGCAACAGTTGTGGATATCGAAAATAGGCTGGGACGAAGAACCAGATTCTTCTATCATCGACTCTTGGAACAAACTTCGTTCTGAATTCCCGCTTCTTTCCAATTTTCAATTACCCCGACAAATCAAACTGTCAAAAACCAATACCTGTCAAATCATCGGCTTCTGTGACGCTTCACTTCGAGGCTACGCAGGCGTCGTATATTTTCGTGTAAAAGAGGAAAACAATATATCTGTTTCTCTCATATCTGCAAAATCTAGGGTCGCGCCTATAAAGTCACAAACTTTGGCTAGGCTAGAACTCCTAGGCGCATTTCTTTTAAGCGAATTAATTGACTTCGTTTTATCTAGCTATGAAGGAAAAATAACTTTTACAAATATCGTTACTTTCTGCGATTCGCAAGTCGTATTGCACTGGCTTTCATCCCCTCCTAATCGCTGGCAAGCCTTTGTTGGAAATCGAGTCAGTAGAATCCAAGAAATCATTCCTTCAAACTCATGGCGCTACATTCCTTCTGCTTTAAATGCAGCCGATATTGCGTCACGGGGGGCCACCCCTTCACAGCTCATGTCACATGACATGTGGTGGAACGCACCGTCGTTTTTGTGGTCTCCCGAAAACGAATGGCCCGATTTTCATAAATCAAAAATGCCGATTGATTTCGGAGATATTAATCTGGAGGAAAAGCCAAAAGTCTGTTGCAATGCGATAATTGATGTCAACTTCTTAGATCAGCTTCTTATCAAATATTCATCTATATCCAAAATTCAACGTATCATTTGTTATGTCCTTCGAATAGTTAACCTTTTTCAAAACCATTCCTATCAAAAACCCACTAAGCCGCCGGACCAAAGAGTTATTTTTGAGAATATTGTTTTTCCTACCACCGGTGAGATGCAAAGTGCGTTACACCTTCTTATCAAACGCGTTCAAGGTTCTTGTTTTTCTGAGCTTTTTTCCGCGTTATCTAAGGATAAACCAATACCGAAACCTTTGCGAAAACTTTCACCTTTTCTTGATGAGAATAATATCATTAGAGTCGGTGGCAGATTACAAAAATCTGACCTTTTGTCTTATTCTGCAAAACACCCCGTCTTACTTTCGAGTGACCATCGTTTAACTACTCTTCTTATCGAGTCCGCTCATCGACAATATCTTCATCCTGGGTTTAAAACATTACATAATCTGCTTTTACAGCAATTTTGGATATTATCTGCCAGACGGGCAATTCAAAGAACCATATCCAAGTGCTTGCAATGTTTTAGAATCAACCCTAAACCCTATAGACCGCCCATAATGAGTTCACTTCCCGCTCATCGAATCAATCAACTAAAACCTTTTTCGAGTGTAGCTATCGACTTTTGTGGACCTTTCTTTGTGATTCCTCATCGTTACCGTGGTTGTAAAGCTTTCATATCGTATGTCTGTGTGTTTGTCTGTACGGCCACACATTGCGTGCATTTGGAATTAACCATGGAACTGTCCACCGAAGGGTTCGTAGGTGCATTCCATCGATTCATTTCCAGACGCGGAAGCGTGACGCAATGCTGGTCAGATCAAGGCAGTAATTTTATAGGGTTTCGTAACCAATTACTGGATTACGCAAGAAGTGCTGCCACCAGACTTTCTATTCGTTGGCATCTGGGACCTCCTCTCAGTCCACATTTCAATGGCCTGGCAGAAGCTGGCGTCAATAGTTTTAAAACTCACTTTGTACGAGTTGTCGGCGACCAGAAGTTGTCTATCATGGAGATGTCCACCCTTGCCTGTCGCATAGAAGCCGTACATAATAGTCGCCCTTTATCTCCTGCCTCTTCAGACCCACACGATCTTCAACCTCTTACCCCTGGGCATTTTTTGACACTTGAACCCCTTAATTCAGAAATTCCTGAGTCAGATTTGTCCGAGGTTCCCCTAAATCGGCTCTCGAGATGGCAACTAATCCAAAAACTACATAATGATTTTTGGAAACGGTATTCTATAGAGTATTTGCATACGCTACAACAGCGACACAAGTGGGCTGATTCGTCCCCAAATATCAAATTAAATGATTTGGTTATCATAACAAGTGATCACATTCAATCGCCTTTGAAATGGCCGGTCGGTCGGGTCATCGAACTGCATCCCGGCGGGGACGGTCAGGTGCGTGTTGCGACGGTACAAACGGTTACCGGTGTTTATAAGCGGCCAGTTGTAAAACTGTGCCTCTTGCCAAATTAAAAGTAATTTTAATTTTCTACCATTTACCGGGTATTACAATAGGTTTTTTTATTTGTAATTTTTTTTGAATTTTTTGTTTGTTTGTTTTGCTTTTTTTCGGGATTTCTTTATATCTAAATAAACTTACGATACTTATCTGTTTTCATTCATTTATATTTATCGGTCGATTCATTTTCTTATATCTATATCTGTCCGGTTGAGATTCTAAATTTGTGTGTTTTGGAGGGCAGTTATGTTAGCTCCCGCTAAATTTCGCGGTTGTTTATATATATTTTTAAAAACACACAACTGTATGAAGGACAAAGCGCATTCCGCGTATTTGGACATGCGCACCAACAACCAGGGAGATCCTTGTCAATCGCCTAGAGAAAAAGGCGTGTTAATTTCGTTCTCCAACTATTTCAAATATCTACACCTGAAAGTGCTGGATTTTTGTGTACTGAAGCATAGAACTAGAAACTTCAACCCTTCAGCTACGTGGTGACATCATTAGATCCATCAGGGGCCCCTTGGAAGTGGAGAATTTGGCTGCAAAAGTGGTGAGTGCATTTGTCTGATTACCGTTGTGTGCCACCAATATTTTTCCTATGGACGTTTTGATTATTTCGTAATTTCATATCAATATTTATGTTTGTTCGCGCTATCATTAATTAAAATTTATACAGTCCATTGCCTTTAACGTTTTTCTAACCGTGGACTAACAAGTAAGTAGAGTTACTAGGTTTTTGCTTTGCACGGCAGTAATGTACTTATTTCTTGGTTTATGCCAAAAAAGACCTTTTTTTTGATACGTCCAGTGTACACAATTTTTTTTTTTGCAATTTGGGTTAGCAATTTTGAGCTTTACTTTTTTTCCCATATATAACTTTCTGTAACCTATCCTCCATGTTTTATAGAGAGACCATAGTCCGATAACACCACTCAATAACGATAAATTTTCAACCGCATACGAAACACAAAAAGACAAGTTGTGTTATGGGGTTAAGCAGTTTGCAAAATTTATTCGAAAGTCTTAAAATTAAATTTTGGGAGCCGTGGAAAAGAATTTCAGGGAACTAAACATAGTTATTTTCCTAACAAGTTCAGAAAATCTATTTTTCGACATGCAGATATCCGTCAACCATTTAAGTGCGGATAAATAGGCTTTTGCTGACGTTAGGAACAATTGTTTTTCTACGAGCAGCGTCAAGAAAACATAACAAAAACAAATTATAAGAAAAATAAACCAAAACATATCTACACTAAGGTCACTATATCACGAAGTCCTTACTTCGTGATATAGTGACCTTAATCTACACCACCACCACATAACGCTACTTCTTCCAAAATACAAGTGTTTTAACGAAATTTTAACATCTCATCTTTACACCATAGCAACCAAGGCAATATTATTGTCAATAAAAACTTCAAATCTATACAGATTTTTTCAGAATTTGACATTTCTGGGCGGAACATTTTTATAAAAAAGTAAATGATAAGGAATGCAATTACCAAATCCCGTGTGAGTACGGTAAATCATATGTAGGAGAAACGAAACGCCCTCTTTAGGTTAGAGAAAAGGAACAGAAAAATGTACCCAATTAGGGGATAGTAAAAAATCTGGTTTAGCGGGTCATGCTTGGTCATATGATGACAGGAGTCGCATTGGCGAAAACGAAAGTTTTTTGAAGCTGCACTTATAGTGCAGAACAAAGACTTTTCTTAAATGATGAGTAACAGGCTGATTTTTCTTACCTGCCTTTATTTTGCCGGGATGCTCAAGTTTTTCTTCTGCAAAGGTTCTTGAAAGTGATTTTGATTAAACTTTGCCATTTAATTTCAAATACATTTTTTGGCCACAGGTTCGGTTACTAATTCTTAATTTGTTTCATCCGATAAATTGCGAGATGTCAAAAATAACAGTAAAAATTTAGAAACCAGCCATTTTTTTGACGCTTACAAAATGTGTTTCAAAGTAAATGGAAATATTGTCCCCAAAATCGCATGCTTGGTTTAGTTTCAAGAATATTTAGAGTGGAAAAAGTTGGGCTTACTCATCAGTTAAAAAATATAGCGATGTACTGTGGATTAAAAGAAGATTTTAGTCAACCAAACCGGAAAATCCCAACGTTTAAAAACCATGCTTATGGAAAACAAGCATCTTAGGAATAAAGTGGGCGGGACGCCACACCTGACTACACACCATGTAGTATAAGTGGTAAACTGTAGACTGGATTGTTTAGTTTACACTTGAAAACGGTTAGAGATACCTACTAACCGAAAAGTCGTATTTAAAATAAAATAAATAAATAGAAAAGACAATGGAAATCCGAAATTTTGTTTCTACTCAATCATTCTCTACAAGCTTCTAACAAAAAAGAAATATATTCATATTAAGATGCAAACAACTATATACAATAATAAACAAAATAAGCAGATCACTATTAAACAGCCATAAAATCGTAAAATTTTCCTTAAACTCGCCCAATCGACATCCGATATCTGATTGCGAATTATTGGCTCATAATTTTACACATAAATGGCAAAATGCCATCTTTATATCGTATATAAGAGGATTGAAAATATACGGTTGCCCTAAAATGCATTTAAAATTAAATCCTCAAATATAAAGTTCTTCTGCTTAATTCTTCTTTTTTTTTCTTCAAGTGGCATTAAAAATCCTGGTGGGTTTTAGCCTGATAAACCAGAGCCCTCTCGCTTATTATCATATTCTTGATTTTATATTTGAAACACTTCTATCCACCTTCCTGTTTATGAATTCTTAAATGGATGAAAAGGAGTATTCCCTTAAAGGTCGTGAACCAAAGTCGAAATGCGCATGCGATCTCCCTCGATTTCCGCATCTCTATTGGTCCTGACATGGCGAGATGTTAATTCTCATTCTCACTCAGTTCAAGAATTCATACACTGGAGGGCTCCAGTTCACTATTTTTTTGGAGTTCCCATCTCATCCGTTCTTTGTACATGTACACTTGGGGACTAATTAAATGGCCGCTGCCGTTTTCAGAAGAGCTAAGATGAGAATCCGAATTTAATAGAATTTTGATATTACCCAAGCCAGCAATATTAGACTGCAAGCCAAACGAAATACAGTAAAGAGCCCTGAGTTAATGCTTAAATTAAATTAAATAAGGGCCTACGTGCAAATTTTATGAAAACGAGTTTATTTAAGAAATCTAATGATATATTTAAAAAATATTAATTTAAATAAATAATAATGCCCTTAGAAGAACTCTAGCGCAATTCTATCAAATTCTAATCAAAAAGTTATTAATTCTAGACATTTACGTTTTTGGAATAAATTGCATATTAATTTTAAAAATACTTTTTTGCAGATAAGCCTTTTTAGCCGTAGAATGATGATTGTCGCGTCTGGCAATACCTACAGAATTTTTAATTGTGCAAAGAAATATTTCGTATTTTATAAATAATATGTAATATAATACAGGGTGTAGCAGAATGAAGGTGCGTTTTTAAAATATGAATAACTACTAATTACAAGAATTTAAGTTGAGATTTTAACAGTTGGAAAGTGAATTTGCGTTTTGAGAGGAATATCAGGTAGATGACGTCCGTTTTCTGCAATGTTGGAGTCGTTCCTTAAAGTTCCGCATCACACAAATCAATTTCAATTGCCCCTGGGCGTAGTTAGGGTGGCTTGGGTGGGGGTTAAGCCTTCCCGTCCAAAGCTTATTAAAATTAACCCCCCCCCCCCTGAAATTATTCGAATATTACCATAGACACACAAACACAATTCAGAAGAGAAAGTATGACTATAGCCTCCCAGATGAGAACACCTAACTACGCCCATGCCAATGCCCCACTTGTGCTCTGGGTATTTATTCTGAGTCTTAAATGATGTGACCATCCACATCACACGCTTTGACCAATAGCAAACTCTGAGCGGTCGCTTTTTATGCGAATTGAATTGTCTTGACCAATAGCATAGTCACCCGCTCTTTAGAGTTAATGAATTTTACGCGTTTGAAGTGAAATCTGTTCTCCTGCCCTATAGCGACTGAACGTTGCTCGGTTATATCGTAGGAGAAGCTAGCGCAATGGAGGTCTTTTCGCATGACACGTGACGGCTCGGAGCTAATTTAAAGCTTGCTATTGGTCAAAGGGTGTGTTGTGGATAGTCACACCGTTCAAGACTTAGAATAGATACCGTGATAGCTTCTTTCTACTCCTCCAGCCCACCTATTCTCGTACTTGAACGATGTGATAGTTCCCATCACATGCTCTAGCCAATGGCAAGCTAAATTAGCTCCGAGCCGTCACGTGGTATGCAGAAAGACATCTACTGCGCAAGGTTCTTCTACGGGCCGACCGAGAAACGTTTAATCGGTACAGGCAAGAGAACAGATTTTACTTCAAACGCGTAAAATTCACTAACTCTGAAGAGCGGGCGACTATGCCATTGGTCAAGATAAGGCATTTCGCACAAGACGCAACTGCTCAGAGTTTGCGATTGGTGAGAGTGTGGAGCGTGTGATGTGGATAGAGCCTCAGGGTGGTTTAAGGTATTTCCCTTAAAAAATAATAATTATTAGTTGTGGTATCATGGAAACGAGTAAGCCACGACACTTTAACGAGACGCGAGATCACGTAACCACCAGGGCGTACCTAGGGGGAGATCAATCTTCCCCCAAATAAGAATGTATAAAGTGGGTTTAAAAAGATTTCGCAGCAACACAACTAGGACAAAAATGGGTGGGCGGTTTGAAAACATGCAGCAGAGTTAGTGAAAATTTAATCACGAATAAGTCACTTTGCAGCATTTATTAATTATTATTTTTATTTGTCCTGAAATGAGAAGAATTAGGTTTATGGAAAAATACACATACAAAAAATATTTGCAAACTTACTGAACTTGTAGATCTTGATTTTGACTCAGTCCACCGCAGTGCCTTACCTAGGGGGGATCAAGGGTATCAATCCCCCCGACATTTTTAGGACTAATAAATAATAAAATATTTATGGCAGAATTGACTCTGAAGATTTTTGCTTATAGCAGCTGAAGAAAACATGCTTAAACTACAGTTTGGTTAAGCATTCTATTTTCTAAAAAAACTAAAATCTTGAGCGTATTTTATAGATAAATGCATGCAAAATGCGTAACAAACTATTTTTGTTCAATTTCTAAAAAAGCCCGTACTTCTTAATAACACCAAATAACTTTATTAATAAATAAACAGTTGTGTTTTAAACAATATTAATTGACTGCGAAATTAATCTAGGATTAGAGTTGTTGAAAAATAGTTAGTCAAGGATAGTTTTTGCCTGACAAATATAAATTTGACTAAAAAATTATGCAGCGTTGACTTATTTTTTAGCCATCCATAGGTAGGAAGGCTATTGGGATCGTCAAAAAAACTTTTTTTTATTTTTCATCAAAATAATGTAACCTAATCACCAAAATTTTTGATAGCGACGTGTCGCGTCGATTGTCTGGGGCACGATAGCACAAAAATTAAGAAATATATTTTAGTCACTTAACTGTCAACGTTCCCATTTTTTCAACAATTAATAGTTAATAATAAATAGTTTCAGAGGAATTCATAGCTATTTTAAAAATAAAATTAAATATTTTTAGTAATTAGGCAATGTTTGCAACAAAGTATAAAAGGCAATTTCAAAGGGGTAAAGTCAACCACGGACACGGGTGTTTCGCAAAAAGAAATTTTTCACTTAATAGTATAGTTAATAACAAATAGTTTCAGAGAAATTCATATTTAAAAAAAAATAAAACCAAATATTTTTAGTAATTAGGCAATATGTTTGCAAAAAAGTATAAAAGGCAATTTCAAAGGGGTAAAGTCAACCACGGACACCGGTGTTTCGGAAAAAGGAATTTCCATCGTCAGCGTAGCTTGCCTGACTACAGTAATCAAACTGACTACAAAATACAAGGTAATTTACCTATTTAGGAAAATGCAGATCATTAAAATATATATCTTTTTTAGGTTAGACTAGAAACACAAGCCTGACTCCATCCGAGTACAATGTTACAAAAATTATATATTAAAAATAGCGTAACCAAAATCATAACATTTCTGGCTCCGACGCAGTTCACATTTCACTTTTTTTCACTCTTAAAACTTTCGTTTGTGAGATATTACAGCCTAAGTTAAAAGCTGCTTCTATCGTGTCACCCCGTGTGCACTTCATTGCTAAAATGTAAGACACAATTTAAATCATTTCTTACACCCTAAGAATGCAAATTCGACTGGTCGTCCAAAAATCGTCGTGTGCAGGGGGTGATGGGGGTAGATTTTCCAAAAATTTGGAAAACAATTGTTTTGCATTTTTTGAATCTATAAAGTGTGCTCATCACTCCACCAAAAGCATATAGTAATATTACTATCAGAAACATTTATTTTTCAATGTTAAAAATATCGTTCCCAATGCTTTTATATGGAGTTCCCTATTAGTATAAGAGCCCAGTAGGATTTTGGGCTTGAATTGCAAACCGATACTCATATATTTTAATCGATTCGTCATAAGACTATGTCCCAAAAAAAATGGAGATACCTGCGAAAATCCTGCATAAACAAGCCGCCATCTTTGTTTAAAGATGGCGAAAAGGAGTTTGAATCAAAAGTACGTAACTTTTTTATTACGAAATCGATTTTACTCAGACAAATTGTGATTAGCTTCTACTATAATGGCCTCTCCAAAACACTATCAATACTTTGTTTTTTATCTGTCTCTATACTATAAATTCTGTAAGTTCCTTTAATACGCTGTTTTTTTTTAGGTTTTTTGATTTTTTAAAGAAAATTACGGGTTTTACAAAAAAACATAAATAATAAAAAATATGCAGATTGTTAAGATGTATTCACGGTAGGTCTAATATTAGCTGTAGCTTAAGCGGTTCTGAATGAACCAAAGTCATGAAAGTTACTAAAAAACTAAACAGATCGAAAAAGGATGTCAACCTAAATAAGAAACGGCTATTAGTTTCAAAAAGAAACTGATACTGAGGTAGAAATGGCGGCTTAAACATGGCCGAAGCGTAATTTACAATTTTATTTTTGAGGGTAATTATTTTATGTAAAACGAACCCCCACGGGGTCAAAATGTACCCCCGCTAAAAGATAATTTAATTACCTTCAAAAAAGGATGGTATACTTTTTGTCGTAAAGTTAATAGTTTTCCTGCCAAAAACAAAAAATATGCGGCATACATAATTCGATGTTTTCGTTCCATAGAAGTACGACAATGGCATGGGTCCATTAAGGAAAAAATAATTTATGCACAAATAAGCGAACCCGCAGTTACATATTTAAACTCAGCATCAAAAATCTTACAAAAAACATATTTGATACTTTTCTGTTAAATTAACAGGTGGTCACGTGATTTTGGCAACTTCTTAACGGTTTAAGCTAGAGACTTAGTTAGTAGTTTAGTTCTTTTTTTGATTTGTAGACAAAAATGTCCGATCAAAATTAATCACCACTGGCATGTTTTTAAATTTGTAAAAATATATAGAGGGTGTCCCAAAAATCTGGGTCTAACCAAATATCTGCCCAACTATTGAAGATAACTGAACCATATTTGGTAGTGATTGATGACATCGAGAGATTTATTTTATGCACACATTAACAAAAACGTTTAAAAAATACACTAAGAAAAAATATATATAATATATATTTATATTTTAGCTATTTATTCGGTTTTTATTTTCTAAAAAACGCCCTGTATTTCTAAAACGGAGCAATGTCAGATTAAAGTAATTGACTTTTAATTGTCTTATTTTGACCTCAGAAATATATCTTAGGCTTTTGCACTGTCCGTTCATAGACACATTGTATAAGTAATTTTATCCATATTTTCGTGCTTTTCCATGTTTTTCCCGGGTACGCTGTAATTGACCAGAGGCAATCAACCAAAACCTTAAACTACATGGCAATACCAACAAAAAATATGTGGAAAAAATTCCCACCTATGGGGGATGGCGGGTATAACTATGGTTAAAAATTTGTAAAAAATGGTGAAATAATAAGTTTGACAGACGATAGATTTTGACACGTTTTTCGGTAAGGGACAGTTGGCGTACATGGTTTTTCAAAGACCTTTCAAACAAGATATCTCTCAATAGGGTATTTGTTTGAAACAACAAACTTTTTGACAAAAACTGAAAAAATTAGTTTTGACAGATTTGATTGTGTAGACAATTAACGGCTATATCAAAATATTTAATTTTCAAATACCTTTATAACGAGGTATCAATCGATAAGGATTTATAATTAACATTTTTAAGTTGATCGCCCCTATGCCGCCCCCTAATGCAGGGGTAGCACAACCGCCCCTTCATAAAATAGATATCTTGATGATTCGGTTCGGTTCGATTTCTGCCAAATATGGTTCGGTTATCTTCAATAGTTCAGAACATATTTGAGCGGACTCAGAGTTTTGGGACACCCTGTATATATATCTTGTTTTCGCTCACTCTCCTGGCATCTCCGTCTTACCCTCTTGGCTAATTTCAGTGCCAGGAAGAGTAGAAATAATACAAAAAAAAGACATTTTAATCTTAGCAACCATCTCAGGAAAGGAAAGACCTCGGGCAAGACTGCATTCCCGGCCGTTTTAAAAAATAGTAAAATTAAAGAGCCCTCAAAAAGTTGGCGACAAATTCAGTTAAAAAGGGTACACTAGAAGATGGAATTTTCAATAAACCAAAACATATTAAAAAGACTTATTTTATAATAATTTTTAATGGGTCATATAGAAATAGCGGCATATGATACCGCTAACAGCGTTAATGTAAGTTTTTTTCATTACACTACTGAGTAAATCTATTGAAAAAAACCTTTTAAACTGATGTAACTAGTAAACGAAATGATCGATGGCTGGTTCGTTTTATCCATTTATCAGGGACAAGTACTACGAATTTACTTTTTTACCTGAAATAAAGCAAATATTTACCTGTAGATAAGCAGGTACTAAAACTAAAAGAAAAGTTTAGGCCTATTAAATATAGTATATATTCCGGATACATTTACCTACTTTTTTTATGGAGATTTATGTAAGAAATACAATTTTGGATAAATGTAAACAAAGCAGAAACTAAAAATTGTCTTAATTATTATATATTTATTTATTGATCGACATTACAAAAACCCCTGTAAATACTTTTAACTCCTATAGAGCATCTGTATCATTTTATCCAAAATTGTATTTCTTACACATTTTTCGAAATTGAACTTTATCTGGGACACCCTGTATGTTATCTCGGTGTTGAAAATTCATGAATAACGAAGTAGAAATAGTGCCAATTGAAATGGAGATGAAAAGTGACAATTAGGGTTAAAAAGTGGCAGACCAGGCCTAAAAAAAGTACGAAAAGTAGCGTATAAAGCATTTTTTTTCTTGGCGCATTGTAGAGGGTGACACCAGTTTTAAATAAAAGTTTCACTTTAGAAATACTACCGCAAGAACAAAGGGAAATATACCAATATCAACATTATTATCAAAAAATTTATTTGGAAAAGTATAATGTTTTAATTATGCAACAGTTAAAATATCGAAATGCGGATTCGACTAAAATTTGTTTTACGCGCCAGGCGGCACCGTATTCAAAATTTTAAAAAATTTGTTTTTGTCATCAAAATTGGATAATTTGGTCTACAAATCAAAAAAAGAACCAAGTCTCAAGTTAAAAACGTTCAGAAGTTGCCAAAATCACGTGACCACCTGTCAATTTAACAGAAAAGTATCAAATATTTTTTTTGTAAAATTTTTGACGCTGAGTTTAAATATGTAACTATTGGATGTATGTAAATATGGACCCATGCCATTGTCGTCTTCTATGGAACGAAAACATCGAATTATGTATGCCGCATATTTTTTTTTTCAAGAAAACTATTAACTTTACGACAAAAAGTGTACTATCCTTTTTTAAAGATAATTAAATTGTCTTTTAGCGGGGGTATATTTTGACCCCGTGGGGGGTTCGTTTTACATAAAAAAAATTAACCTCAAATATGAAATTGTAAATTACGCTTCGGCCATGTTTAATCCGCCGTATCTACCTCAGTATCAGTTTCTTTTTGAAACTAATAGCCGTTTCTTATTTAGCTTGACATCCTTTTTCGATCTGTATAGATTTTTAGTAACTTTCATGACTTTGGTGAAAATATGAAAATTTTGTACTATTAGATATAGGCCAATTTAGTGGATTTTTGAGTGTAACTCGAGAACCGCTTAATCTACAGCAAATATTAGACCCAACATAAATACATCTTAACAATCTGCATATTTCATATTTCTTATGTTTTTTTTGTAAAACCCGTAGTTTTCTTTAAAAAATCAAAAAACCTAAAAAAAACAGCGTATTAAAGGAACTTACAGAATTTATAGTATAGAGACAAATAAAAAACAAAGTATTGATAGTGTTTTGGAGAGGCCATTATAGTAGAAGCTAATCACAATTTGTTTGAGTAAAATCGATTTCATAATAAAAAAGTTACGTACATTTGATTCAAACTCCTTTTCGCCATCTTTAAACAAAGATGACGGGTTGTTTATGCAGGATTTTCGCAGGTTTCTTCATTTTTTTGGGACATGGTCTTATGACGAATCGATCAAAATATATCGGAGTATCGGTTTGCAATTCAAGCCCAAAATCCTACTGGGCTCTTAGACTATATTAAACAAGTGCTCGCCCTGAAAGCGCGTATTTATAATAATTTATAACTTGTTATAACTCGAGAACCCTTTGCTTAATCAAAAAAACACCTTGATTTTTGAAAAATGTCAACCGGACGCATAGTTTTTTTTTAAGTAGCAAAGAGTGATGCCATGACGCGACGAACGCGGCAGACACTGACATGCGACGAAGGGTCAGATATTTTACAAATGCACGGCGGGCCAGGCGAAACGCGACTCTATGTCTTGAGACAAGTCGAGACACACATAAGTTCGTTTTTCGTTTAACTCTCGCAGTTACAGATGTTTAAGTTACTTACTTGGTTTTTTGCTTGTGAATTGCGTTATGTATAAATGTTGTGCTTGTGTGATTTGGCCGTGAAAGGCCAAATATCAAAGGCTAGGCGTGAAGAAAAGGGAAATTTAGTTCTATATTAGAATGTGACTCTTGGCCCTACGGGCCTCCAATTTATTTCTATATTAGTATGTGATTCTCGGCCCTACGGGCCTCCAGGAGTCCATATTCACTAAATTAGTATGTAACTCTTGGCCCTACGGTCCTCCAGTCGTCCAAATTCACTATATTAGTATGTGACTCTCGGCCCTACGGGCATCCATATTTAAAAGGGAAACTACCCGACTCCAGTTTAATTCTATATTATAATGTACCTCTCGGGCCTACGGGCCTCCAATTTATGTCTATATTAGTATGTGACACTCGGCCCTACGGGCCTCCGTGAATCCATATTTGAAATTGAAACTACGCGCCTCCCGTTAAGTTTTTTTTTAAAGTAGCAAAGAGTGACATGCGACGAAGGGTCAGATATTTTACAAATGCACGGCGGGCCAGGCGAAACGCGACTCTATGTCTTGAGACAAGTCGAGACACACATAAGTTCGTTTTTCGTTTAACTCTCGCGGTTACAGATGTTTAAGTTACTCACTTGGTTTTTTGCTTGTGAATTGCGTTATGTATAAATGTTGTGCTTGTGTGATTTGGCCGTGAAGGGCCAAATATCAAAGGCTAGGCGTGAAGAAAAGGGAAATTTAGTTCTATATTAGAATGTGACTCTTGGCCCTACGGGCCTCCAATTTATTTCTATATTAGTATGTGACTCTCGGCCCTACGGGCCTCCAGGAGTCCATATTCACTATATTAGTATGTAACTCTTGGCCCTACGGTCCTCCAGTCGTCCAAATTCACTATATTAGTATGTGACTCTCGGCCCTACGGGCATCCATATTTAAAAGGGAAACTACCCGACTCCAGTTTAATTTTATATTATAATGTACCTCTCGGCCCAACGGGCCTCCAATTTATTTCTATATTAGTATGTGACTCTCGGCCCTACGGGACTCCAATTTATTTCTATATTAGTATTTGACTCTCGGCCCTACAGGCCTACGGGAGTCCATATTCACTATATTAGTATGTGACTCGGCCCTACGGGCCTCCGGGAATCCATATTTGAAAGGGAAACTATGCGCCTCCCGTTAAATTCTATATTGGAATCGAGACTTTTGATTTGAGCCCCCCACTCCCTGCTATAGGCATAATATGTGAAAACAGAAAATGTGACATGGTGTAATTAGTTTAAACCTGGAAGACACAATTTTAACGGTAATGAACTATGTATTTTTTTCTTGCAAGCCTACACAATAGCGTATCTGTCACCGTCGAGATAATTTAAATAAATTGTCGGCGTCTTAAAATATGACTCTTCAAAGAAGCACCAATTTTTGGCAAATTTTGATGGTTTTTTGACAAAAACTCAAAAAGTACCAAACTAATCTAAAATTTTTTCTCTGATATTTATAGATTTTAGGCCCTATCGTTAAATTTATTATAAATTTTTCATTTTGACGTCTCTGTTTAGAGATATAGGCAAATAATTGAAATTTAAAAAAAATCTGTTTTTTAAAAACACAGGGACCTATTGCGCGTCAATGCACTAAGTGAGTGACATCTAAAGCCACATAAATTTATTTTGTTATCGTAGAAATAGGTTCAATCAAGGGCTGTCAAGTCACCGGAAGTGATGCAGCAAAATCGTTTCTGAGATATAAATTGTCAAAATATAACCAATTTAAGGTTTTTTATATTTAAGGAGACCTGGAGAGGAGGGATGCGACCTACAAAAAAGTTTATTTGAAGTTTTTTTTTTAATTTGACCGTAAAAATAATTTCTGTTATTAAAAAATTAAATTATTGTTTTTTTTTTCGCCTGATGACATAAACGATGCCAGCGAGTGCTTTTATTCGAGATAAAAACTTATCGTAGAGCTCTGAAATTTGGCACACTAATAGGCATTGACAAACTAAATCGAAATGGATTCCTTCATTTTTTCGATTTAACCCTATACGGGCCTCCGGGAATCCATATTTGGAAGGGAAACTACGCTCCTCCCGTTAAATTCTATATTAGAATCGAGATTTTTGATTTGAGCCCCCCACTCCCCGCTATAGGCATAATATGGCAAAACAGAAAAATTGACATAGCGTACACCTGGAAGACACAATTTTAACGGTAATGATTTATGATTTTTTTTTGCAAGCCTATACAATAGCGCATCTGTCGCCGTCGAGATAATTAAAATTAATTGTCAGCGTCTTAAAATATGACACTTTAAAGTAGCACCACTTTTTGGCAAATTTTGATGGTTCTTTGGCAAAAACTCAAAAAGTACCAAACTAATCAAAATTTTTTTCTCTGATGTTTATAGATCTTCGTAGGCCCTATCGATAAAGTTATTATAAATTTTTCATTTTGACGTCTCGAGATATAGGCAAATAATTGAAATTTAAAAAAATGCTGTTTTTTAAAAACACAGGGACCTATTGCGCGTCAATGCACTAGGTAGGTGACATCTAAAGCCACAAATAATATTTTTACCGTAGAAATAGGTTCAGTCAAGGGCTGTCAAGTCACCGGAAGTCGAGCAAAAAAAGAGTTTGAGATATGACCCTTCAAAGTTTTACATAAAAACGCTGATATCTCAAAAACAACTAAATCGATTCTGATTTGGTTTTTGGTTTTCTCAATAAGACCAACATTGCTATGATTCTTAAAGAAAAAATTTTCGTTTTTCCCAACTTTGAAAAAAGAGAAGGGGGGAGGTACCCTAAAAGCTTGATTTAAAAAAAAATAGTCCACTTCGGGATGGAGGGGGGTGGCGGGGGCGAGAGTCACATACTAATATAGAAATAAATTGGAGGCCCGCCTTTGATATTTGGCCCTTCACGGCCAAATCACACAAGCACAACATTTATACATAACGCAATTCACAACAAAAAACTCTGTAACCGCGAGAGTTAAACGAAAAACGAACTAACCAATTAAGCCAATCTTCAAGTTTTTATGACTCGCACAATGTTTGCGTTATCTATTAGCTGGTCTAATTCATTATTCACTGCTGTTTACACTAGTTCAGAAATCTTATGGACAACTATCTGCATTGATTTGGTGCCAATATATCTACTTGTGTCAATCATCCTAACAGAAGCTTCAAGCAGCAGATTAAACAGTGATGTAGATATTGCATCACCTTTCCTTAATCTTGACGTTACATAAATTGGCTCTAAGAATTGGTTATTTATTCTGGCTACAGATTTGGAACCCTGAATAAAAGCCTTGATAAGCTTAATGTAATATGAGAAGATTCACAAAGTACCTAGCTAAATCCTGTTTCATTCTCACCTAATTTACGCTGTCATAAGCCTGTTTAAAATCTACATAAATACTATATATATTTAAGTTGTATTTATAGGTTTTTTCTAGAATTTATCTTATAAGAAAGATCAGAGGTAGATATGTTGGTTGGTATTATCCGATATCTAGCTCAGCATACTCTACCGTTGTATAAACAGTGATATGCCTCGGTAGTTTTGGCTGTTTAGCTTATGACCTGCTTTTATTTAGCTGTATAATACTCAGGGTCCAGTATTCGGAGATTTCTAGATTTTTGTTATAAGGTCATGTATACATCGCCATAAATTATTTTCAGTACCATTTGTTATTAGCTCAGCCGTGTGTTAATTAGATATATAGTTTTAATGTGAAAGCTGGTCGCCTGCTGATTGGATAGATGTAGTAGAGCTACGGAACACGATGGTTGATTTCTAAAATCTTAAAACACGGATTAGGTGATCTGTGATAAAAATTAGTACAGTGAATATCGCTTATAACGATATCGGATATTGCGACATATCGGTTATAGCGTCGACATATTAAGGTCCCGACCGAGTTTTATATATGTTACCGGACAAACCCGATTTTAGGATAAACTAGTTTTTTCTAGGCTAAATCAGTTTATCCGAAGAGCGATAGGATGAACTAAGGCCAAACTGGCTTTCCTAAAATAAATTAATTATGATTAGGAAAAACTGATTTGTCCTTGTCTAAACTATTGTGGACCGATTACAAAAGTAACGTTTTTACTACTAATTAAAGAAAATACTATTATTCAAATATGTTTACTAATTTTTATTATTTACTTGTTATTACATGTCAAACTATTATGGCATTTCGAGTTGCAGAGAACGTTATTTTTCTTGCAAAGGCATCGGTTCGGTTCGATTCGGTTCGGTTCGGTACGGTTTGGTTTGGTTCGGTGCGGTTCGGTTCGTTTCGGTTCGATTCGGTCCTGAACCGAACCGAACCAATCATATGGACAACACGCACAATACGCCACGATTTTGCAATAAGACCAATGCTCCATAACAGTCAATGTACGCGTGCAAACTAAATCCTTGTGATCGGCGAGCCAAAGCCAAGCGGCTACCATCTAAGCAGTTCAGACTAGTTAAATCGCAGTCCGAAGTAGTTTAGACTAGGACAAACTAGTTCATCCTATCGCTCTTCGGATATACTGATTTGGCCTAGGAAAAACTAGAGACCCTGTATGTATGACATATTTTTAAAATAGAGAGACGCGACAAACCCATCAAAGTCACTGAAATTAACATTTTTTGGTTATGTTATTTTCTTGCCAAGCTCAGCGGTGAGTGACATGCAACACATAAACAAACACGCTTGTCCGAACCCCCTATATAGGGTTTGTTAAAAATCGTTTATTTTTTATTCCCCACGCTTATGAAATCACAAGGACAGAAGGTGCGTCTCTCTCTAAACATGGCTAGAGTATAGAGGACCGATATTTTCATCCTTTGATTTTGAATTAAATAAATTTGACTTTGAAGAGTTTGTCGCGTCTCTCTATTATAAGAATATGTCATACATACAGGGTGTCTCGGAAAAACTAGTTCCTAAAAATCGGGTTTGTCCGGTAACATATATAACCCATTTTGTTACCTTTTTTCTCGATAACGACGCTCGATTATCACGACCGAAATTAAGCGGTCCGTCTAATGTCGTTAGAACCGATATTCACTGTGTAGTAAATCCACTCTAGAATTTCACCTTTAATTTGGAGATTTTTGTAAAGTTTAATTTCCGATGGATTTTTATTGAGCACAAAAGAATTTTAGCACCGTGCTGCGTTGTAATTATTCGATAGAGTGAAATTTCCTTTCTCCTATTTTCACGCAGATTAATTTTTTTGTAGGTGAAGCTGGCGTCTTGTTTGTACCAATCAAAATAGTTGTTTTCCAAACATGCGAATTTGACGATTTGACGCAAAATATTTAAAGTTATTCTTGTTTGTTGGCCATCTGAAGTAATCGTGCATTGATTAATATTTGATCATATAGAGTTATGTTTTACAACTAAATGGTAATAATGTTAAGAATGATATGATAGAATGAGAATAAAAAAATCTGAAATAAAAAGTGCATTTAGGAGCTCTCCGTTAGAATGGCCTTAAACCCAGAAAAATTGAACACCTTCGCGGGATTTGACATACAGGTATTTTTATTGTCCAGAAAACTAGTTGGGTGGAATTTTATGGAGTGATAACTCAACAAGAAATATTGGTAAAGAAATATAGGTGGAAAACTCTTACATCAATACGTTTTATTTTTATTTTATCAGCTATACCAAAAATTATACAATAATTAGGACAACAACTAAAATAAAAGGTGGAGCACATTTTGTCACGTTTCAGTCGAAAATAATATTTAGTTACTTTAAACACCGCAAATGTTTAGGTATAATATAAATAGATTTATAAATTAAAAATCCGCCATTTTGGTCTTGCCATTTTGATTGCTTTGTTACCGGAATACTATTTATACACCTACCGAATTTTAAGTTTGTAGATCATCGGTAGTTGAAATATTTCCAAACAGTTAAACCAATCATTTTTAGAATTTTATCACTTTGATCTACGCCTTATTCCAAAAAATAGTTGGGGGAGACCGGAACTGGTTTTCACACTTTATTACATTCCCAGCCCGCGCAGCAATGGCTAGAGAAGATAATTTTTTTTTTCAGATAACACCGAAAATGTGTTATTTGGGTGTATTTTGACCTATGTTAGCAATATCGTCGTGCTGTCTATCTGTGTGTGTGTATATGTGTGTGTGTCTGTTCGTAACACGATAGCTCCTAAACCGCTAAACCGATTTTTAGAAAATATTCAGGTAAAATAGTGTTTTAACGCTCTAACGAGCTGATTAGATTTTGGTCAAACTCATTTACTCTAATGATATTAATAAAATGCTAAATATTTATAGGAGCATCGCATCAACATGTTCGGAATATAGAAGAATACATTTTGCTCAATAATTTGTGTCATAACCAAAAACTTTATAGGAGCTTTAGTTTCTGAGATATTTACAAAAATCTTTTTTCAAGGCTGATATATTATGGCTTCGCTTGAAGTGTGCTAACATGCCTGCTAGGAAGGGGTCAGATCCGTCATGGATCCATTTATTTTTTGCATTTTTAGTACCCATGGTCTTAGTACAGCAATGACATTAATATATCAATTGATGATGTATCTATTCTAGATTATAAAAAACTAAATTGTTTGTCGAAGAAAAACAAGTGTGACTTTTAACACCGTGCCAGGGATTGTTGTCACATTACTTGGGGTAGATCACGGAACTGTAACATTTACAGTTCCGTGGGGTAGATAGTCATATATTTATTAAAAGGGAAATATAAATAGAAAAACTGAATGAATTGAATACCTTTGTTAAGAAAAAACTATATACATGAGAAACTCTAATAACAGAAATAAAAGTTTTTTTATCTCAAAATCAAACTTTTAGCGAATGTGATTTGGTTTATTTTCTGTGCACTTTTTGTGTGCTCATAATTTTTGAAAATCAAATCAACTATAAGCACCATTTTATTTGCATGTGACAGCCAGCCCCTCATCATTCTAAGACAACCTTTCCCAAAACAAAATTTTAAATCAATGTTTATATGTAAAAACTTATCACGTTATCATAAAACCCATATTTGACAATATAAATACACAAAAGTTTATATTTTTATGCAAAACATAGGAATACTATTAAGATTCGGCAGAAATGCCCAATATTGTCATGTATGTAATTTGGGCATGCTATCCGGAACTTGGTTGGTTGACCTGATGTAAAAGTATTAGGACGTCAACCTAGGAAGTATGTGGTGCAAACGATTTATGTTTAAGATTGAAACACGTTTGTAATCACATGCTTCTATAAAACCAATCAAGAACGGATAGTCGGGGTTCGCAGTTACAAAACCTCACAGCATTATTTTGGAAGGACTGCAAACTGCAAATCAAATTTTTTGTAATGTCGAGCACTTTCAAGTGTAGAAATTTGTAATAGTTGGAGAACGTAAATTAACACGCCATTTTCTCGAGGCGGTAGAAAAGGATCTCTCTGATTCTTGGTGCGCATGTCAAAATGCGCGAAAATGTACTCTGTCCGTCATCCAATTGTGTGGTTTTTTAAATTTAAAAACAACCGCGAAATTTAGCGGGAGCTAACATAACTGCCCTCCAAAACACACAATTTTAGAATACAACCGGACAGATATAGATATAAGAAAAAATGATCGACCGATAAATATAAATGAATGAAAAACAGAAAAGTAGCGTAAGTTTATTTAGAGATAACGAAAACCCGAAAAAGGCAAAACAAACAAACAAAAATTCAAAAAAATTAAAATAAAGCAAAACCTATTGTAATACCCGGTAATAGGTAGAAAAATGAAAATTAGTTTTAATTCGGCAAGAGGCACAGTTTTACAACTGGCCGCTTGTAAACACCGGTAGCCGTTCGTACCGTCGCTACACGCACTTGACCGTCTCCGCCGGGATGCAATTCGAGAACCCGACCGACTGGCCATTTCAAAGGTGATTGGATGTGATCACTCGTTATGATAACCAAATCATTTAATTTGATATTTGGGAACGAATCAGCCCACTTGTGTCGCTGTTGTAGCGTATGCAAATACTCTACAGAATACCTTTTCCAAAAATCATTATGTAGTTTTTGGATTAGTTGCCATCTCGAGAGCCGATTTAGGGGAACCTCGGACAAATCTTTCGGAAGAGACTCCGGAATTTCTGAATTAAGGGGTTCAAGGGTCAAAAAATGCCCAGGGGTAAGAGGTTGAAGATCGTGTGGGTCTGAAGAGGCAGGAGATAAAGGGCGACTATTAAGTACAGCTTCTATGCAACATGTAAGGGTGGACATTTCCATGATAGACAACTTCTGGTCGCCGACAACTCGAACAAAGTGAGTTTTAAAACTTTTGACGCCAGCTTCTGCCAGGCCATTGAAATGTGGACTGAGAGGGGGTCCCAGATGCCAACGAATAGAAAGTCTGGTGGACGCACTTCTTGCGTAATCCAGTAATTGGTTACGAAACCCTATAAAATTACTGCCCTGATATGACCAGAATTGCGTCACGCTTCCACGTCTGGAAATGAATCGATGGAATGCACCTACAAACCATTCGGTGGACAGTTCCATGGTTAATTCCAAATGCACGCAATGTGTGGCCGTACAGACAAACAAACAGACATACGATTTGAAAGCTTTACAACCACGGTAACGATGAGGAATCACAAAAAAAGGTCCACAAAAGTCGATAGCTACACTCGAAAAAGGTTTAAGTTGATTGATTCGATGAGCGGGAAGTGAACTCATTATGGGCGGTCTATAGGGTTTAGGGTTGATTCTAAAACATTGCAAGCACTTGGATATGGTTCTTTGAATTGCCCGTCTGGCAGATAATATCCAAAATTGCTGTAAAAGCAGATTATGTAATGTTTTAAACCCAGGATGAAGGTATTGTCGATGAGTGGACTCGATAAGAAGAGTAGTTAAACGATGGTTACTCGAAAGTAAGACGGGGTGTTTTGCAGAATAAGACAAAAGGTCAGATTTTTGTAATCTGCCACCGACTCTAATGATATTATTTTCATCAAGAAAAGGTGAAAGTTTTCGAAAAGGTTTCGGTATTGGTTTATCCTTAGATAACGCGGAAAAAAGCTCAGAAAAGCAAGAACCTTGAACGCGTTTGATAAGAAGGTATAACGCACTTTGCATCTCACCGGTGGTAGGAAAAACAATATTTTCAAAAATAATTTTTTGGTCCGGTGGATTAGTGGGTTTTTGATAGGAATGGTTTTGAAAAAGGTTCACTATTCGAATGACATAACAAATGATACGTTGAATTTTTGATATAGATGAATATTTGATAAGAAGCTGATCTAAGAAGTTAACGTCAATTATCGCATTGCAACAGACCTTTGGCTTTTCCTCCAGATTAATATCTCCGAAATCAATCGGCATTTTTGATTTATGAAAATCGGGCCATTCGTTTTCGGGAGACCACAAAAACGACGGTGCGTTCCACCACATGTCATGTGAAATGAGCTGTGAAAGGGTGGCCCCTCGTGACGCAATATCGGCTGCATTTAAAGCAGAAGGAATGTAGCGCCATGAGTTTGAGGGAATGATTTCTTGGATTCTACTGACTCGATTTCCAACAAAGGTTTGCCAGCGATTAGGAGGGGATGAAAGCCAGTGCAATACAACTTGCGAATCGCAGAAAGTAACGATATTTGTAAAAGTTATTTTTCCTTCATAGCTAGATAAGACGAAATCAATTAATTCGCTTAAAAGAAATGCGCCTAGGAGTTCTAGCCTAGCCAAAGTTTGTGACTTTATAGGCGCGACCCTAGATTTTGCAGATATGAGAGAAACAGATATATTGTTTTCCTCTTCTACACGAAAATATACGACGCCTGCGTAGCCTCGAATTGAAGCGTCACAGAAGCCGATGATTTGACAGGTATTGGTTTTTGACAGTTTGATTTGTCGGGGTAATTGAAAATGGGAAAGAAGCGGGAATTCAGAACGAAGTTTATTCCAAGAGCCGATGATAGAAGAATCTGGTGCTTCGTCCTAGCCTATTTTCGATATCCACAACTGTTGCAAAATAAATTTTGCTTGTAGCAACAAGGGACAAAGAAAACCTAAGGGATCGAAGATTGTTCCTATGATAGATACAATAGAACGTTTAGTTGGGGTTTGTCCTTCATTCGGTATTGATAAGAAAAAAATGTCGTTTTTTGGATGCCATTGAAGTCCTAAAACTTTGATAAATTGTGGTTCCTCCTTGTCAAAAGAGAGAGGCATTTGACGGTCGGATTCTGGCAATGTTGCCAATAACTCAGGACAATTGCTTGCCCATTTTTTAAGTTCAAATCCTCCCGACTTCAACAAATCATTGAGTTCCATCTGTAGGGAAAGGGCTTTAGAAAGCGAAGGGCTGGTTCCCAAGATATCGTCGATGTAAATTGACGTTTTTAGAACACTACTAGCCATAGGAAAACGTTCCTTTTCTCTCTCTGCCAGCTCATTTAATGTACGCATGGCTAGAAATGGTGAGCATGTCATGCCAAAAGTGACAGTAGAAAGTTCCCACACTGAAAGTGGGTCCTGTGGAGAAAACCTCCACAATATCCTTTGATAAGGACGGTGATAAGGATTGATAAGGACTTGACGGAACATCTGTTTGATATCAGCAATGTAGGCAATAGGATTAAGACGAAACGTAAGGAGTAAAGAAGCAATATCCTTTTGAAGTTTCGGTCCAGATAACAACGTGTCATTGAGACTAATATTTTTTGGGGTGACTGCCGAACAATCCCAGACTACCCTTAATTTTGTACTTAAGCTTTCCGGCTTTAGTACGCAATGCTGTGCCAAAAAATATGATACGTCGACTTTTGGTTGACTAGATAAAACTAGACTCATGTGATTAGAATCGATATAGTCTTGCATGAAACTAGAATAGGCAGTGTACAGATCAGGATTTTTGAGTAATCTATTTTCTAGAAGTAAAAATCTACGATAAGCTTGCGGATAAGTATTTCCTAGGTCAGGGTTTATTTTATCTTTAAACGGAAGATCTATCATGAATCTACCGCTCGGTTGTCTTACGACACTCGCAGTAAAAATTGATTCCGCTTGTTTTTCTTCCTTTGATAAGATTTGTTTTTTAGGCAAATATTCGATTTCCCAAAACCTAGGGATTATGACCTCCAAAGGAGGTGAATGACTCGTTAAAAAACAACTGGTTCGTTCCGTAAGACTACCTACTTCGTCCACTTTTCCCATGACGACCCATCCAAAGATGGTTTCAAGGGCTGAAGGTTGCCCTGTTTGTCCAAGAACCCTGCCCTCCTTGAATATCTGTGCGAATAGCTCGCAACCAATAACTAGGTCCACAGGTCTAGATTTGAAATAAGATGGGTCGGCAAGTTTAAGGTTTTCCAAGTGTTTCCACTGATTAATCGTTCAAAGTGAATGTAGGCATATTGGAACATAGTTGTGGAACAACAATTGCTTCGAAATTAAGTAAAGGATTGACCTGTCCTTAATGTGACATTGAACGAGCCCTTTGGAAGTAAGAGAAGACATTTGATTTAATCCGAATATTTCAGTGGTGTAACTTGCCTAGGAAGATTAAGACGATGAATATACTTTTCACTGATGAATCCTGTCTGTGATCCAGAATCAAGCAGTGCCCTTACAGGTTGAAAATTTCCGCAATCGTCCATAACATCTATTACGGCGGTGCATAAAAGAAAGGTACCTGAAGGTCCTGAGGTATTTAATGACACATGAAGATTATTGACAGGTGGTGTGTGAATGACATGACTAGTATCTTGGCTTCCAGACTCTTTATTAGTTTCTAAGATATGAGTTAAAGTGTGGTGCCTTTTACTATTGCAAGTCCTGCATGAATATTTTGATTTGCACGTGTCTACCCCATGCGAGGGATGAAGACACGCTAGACATAATTTTTTCTGCTTGACGAAAGATAGGCGCTCGATAGGTGAGAGGTTAAGAAATGTTTGACATTTCGAAAGCACGTGACCTTGATTACACCGGAAGAATTTTATTCCCGTACTTGAATTAGTTGAGGTGCCAGCCAGTCCTATAAAAGGCGAATTGGATGATTTATAGGTAGGCTTTTGCCCAAACTGATTTTGCATAGAATTTGATTTTTGATAGTTAGGCCCCTTTTTGGGTGCCGTTGATTGAGGAAGTGATTCCAAAACTTTACATCTTGTTTCTAGAAATTGAAAAAGGGACTGAAACGTGGGATTTTCGGTATTAGTATAGGCGCGACTCATTTCGAAATTTGAACGCGTCGGAATATCCAATTTTTCTAACAGAATAAAAAAAATAATAAAGTCCCAACTGTCAACGTCAAAGCTAAGTGATTTTAAAATTAGCCAAATTAGACTAACTTAAAAGATTTTTTGTGAAAAATGTGTTGTGATTTACTTAGGAATGTTCCTAAAGGCATAAAATATGATCTTTACAGACAAACTTAGGAAAAACTGTGAAATCAAGAAAGTTATAGTACAATTTAGCTTAGGGTAAGTTAATGTAAGTTAATTTAATCTAATCTAAATTGCGAGACTGAACGACCTTAAGTGATAGGCACACCCAGGGGAGGGGGGGGGTCGAGGCCCGTCTCCCCCAAGCCTAAGATTTTTTAAACATTTTTCACATATTTCAAGAATAAAAAGATAAAATACCATAAAATATGACATCATAAGGTCTCGCCCCCCCCAAATGAACCGAACCCCCCCCAAGAAGCCTCGGCCCCCCCAAGACATATTCCTGGGTGCGGCACTGCTTAAGTGGATTCTTAGTTATCCAGTGGTTTTATTTTTTTTTTAAATTTGGTTATAATACCCTGTAATTGAGATTATTTTATATAAATGCTGGTAAATTTATGGCTCAAAAAATTGTGTTCCGGTTTTTTAGAGATGCCAGGTCGTTGCCCCGTTCCAAATTGCAAAACCAATTACAGTAATCAAGGAAAAGTTACTCAATTTTTAAATTTCCTAAAGATGGAGAACTTGTCTAGAAATGGATACATGCTATTAAGCGGGAAGATTTTGTCCCAAGCAAGTGTGTGTTTTTTACCTTCCTAGCACGAGCAGCAATGCCTAGAGAAGGTATTATTCTCGATAATTTTTTTTTGAGATAACGCGGAAAATATGTTATTTGGGTGTATTCCGTGGCAGATCCAGTGAGGCGGCTTGAGGGGCTCGGGCACCCCCCCCTCCAGACAATGATTATTTTATAGTTCTGCCGCATCACTTTTTTAAATTTGTAAACAAAATCTACTGAAGTTTTCAATATTTTTTGTCTGCGCCGCATTTCAACCACTTTTTGAGGCTAAATTTAATCCGAAAAACTACAAAACTAAATAGCTTGGTATTTGCTGCCACTTTGGCCCCTTTCCTCAGGAAATTCTGGATCCACCACTCGGGTGTATTTCGATCTATCTTAGCAATATCGTCGTGATGTCTGTTTTGTGATAGCTCCTAAACCTCTAAACCGATTTTCATAAAATCATTAGGTAAAATAGTGTTCGACAATGTAACGAGCTCATTAGATTTTGGACAAAATCGATTGATTCTAATGCTAACTTTTTAACGGAGCATCACATCAATATGCGGTTTTCGGAATGTAGTAGACTGCAGTACAATAAGAGCTTTAGTTTCTGAGATATTTACAAAAAACTGTTTTCAAGGCTGATTTATCAAGTGTGCTAATAGGCTGGCTAGGAGAAAAAATTATATATTATATAAATATTATATTTCATTAATGTTTTTCTTAAGTTTGAAAAGTTTACGTAGTACACATATAAGAAATTTATTTAAAAAAAAACTATAATAACCTTCGCCTTTAATTCCCAAGAAGCCTTCCTCTTTTTTTTCCTTCTCCTGGTTTAAGAGAAAAATGTCCATTAATAAATAATTTATTATTTATAAACAGCTACATATATGGATATAGTAATTACCAAAAATGCATTAAATTTCAATATTTTAAATATTCTTGCCACTGCAGAATACATTATTTGTTTCAATCCTATAAATTCATCAATTTCAACAAATTATACATAACCGAACGTGTGGCGGAATGCCCTCATCGGCCGCCATCTTGGATTCGATACCAGGCCTCTGACGAGAAGGTGGTGAGGTAGGTAATTGGTTATGTGAAGTATCCGTCACTGTCAATCAAAAAACATTGATTGACAAAAATATCTACGCCATACGTTTTTTTCCCACCTGGTGACGTCATTACAAATGCGTATAATTTAGACTATAAATCCAGTTCTTAAATACACAAAGGCCGAATTTTGAAAGAAAGCAGCTGCTTTTTACATGTAAATCTGCCACAATACGGCCGATTTTAAAATAAGGTCAGGTTTTATTCCATAGTACCTTTTAGAAATATCCCAGCCGAACTTATTAAATATGGCACTGAAGAACTGTTTTGGAGATTACGGATCTTTTCCAAAAATATTTAAATGGAACTGTAGTCCCAAGTGAGTGGACAACGTCATATATATCCACAATACACAAAAAAGGAAGGAAAGATATATGTGACAATTATAGAGGTATATCTGTGACTAGTACGCTAAGCAGAATATATGGTAAAATAATAAGAAATAAAGTGGAGAGCGAATATAAAGACATGGAGGCAGAAGAACAAGCTGGTTTCAGGGCGGGTAGATCGACTTCAGATCATCTCTTTTGTATAACCCAAGTTATTGAAAAGAAAATGGCATACGGACAAGAGCTGCATCTGCTTTACGTCGATTTGCAGAAAAGCATATACAGTATATATAGTATACCACTAAATCTACTTTGGAAAGCGTTGGAAAACACAAACATAAGCGTACAACTAACTAAGGCCATCAAAGAGTGATACCGCAATAGTAAGGCAAAAGTTAAATTAAAAGAAAAACTAACCAAAGGCTTTCAAGTAAATAAAGGTCTTAAACAAGGTTCCTGTATCTCGCCTACTCTTTTCAAGATATACTTGGAACAAGTCCTTAAAGTATGGAAGAGAAAATGCCAAAACATGGGAATTCCGTTGGAAAAAACCACCTTGTATACTTTATGTTTCGCCGATGATCAGATAGTAGTGGCTCAGGATTACGACTACCTCGAATACATGACACGAAAACTAATAGAAGAGTACAATATGTGTGGACTAGAGGCTAATCTCAATAAGACAGAGTATATGTGTATCGGTGGAATGAAACAGGATCTAATCTTAAATACCGGGCAGTGAATTCAGTCCTGTGATGAGTATAAATACTTAGGTCTAAAAATTACAGCTGATGGAACACTAGACAAAGCTATAAAAGATCGAAACGTACAAGGAAGAAAAGCAATAACTTTATTAAATGGAATAATTTGGGACCAAAGTATATCAAAACATAACATACGGCTCAGAAGTATGGCCAATCAAGGATAGAACAGAAAAAATGCTTTCCGCTACGGAGATGGACTATTGGAGAAGAGCAGCAGGGAAATCAAAAAGAGAAAGAGTTACAAATCAAAGAATAAGAGAAATTATGACAGTGGGTGAACGTACTTTAGTGGATGATATAAGAACAAAACAACTGGTGTGGTACGGACATGTACAAAGAATGAATGATGAAAGACTACCTAAACAAATACTACAATGGAAACCAACTGGCCGAAGAAAACGAGTACGGCCAAGGAGAAGCTGGAGAGAAGGAATAGATAATGAAATAAGAATAAGAGGCCTAGGTGATGAATTATGGGCAAACAGAAACGAGTGGAGATTGGGTATCGGAAGACGTAGAACGTTGTGAAACCGATAAATATATATATATATATATATATATATATATATATATATATATATATATATATATATATATATATCTATATATCTATATATATATATATATATATATATATATATATATACCTTTTATTGGCCTCGGCTAGCAGTAATAAGGAAAAAACAACGGTTACAGCTCTCAAATTTGCTGTTATTTTAACTGACACAAAAACACCCAATTATCTTGCATCAGTCTGCGGGCGCGTTAGCTGTGATGGTTATGAGGACGATGGTTTCTGCGTCCAACACAAAGGATTTTTTGCAAATATGTGATCCTTTCTATGAGGAGACATCATAATTTTCATAAAGTCCAAATGAACTTGCGAATGTTTTTCAGTATGACGTGTTTACATTGTATTTTAATTGTCTTGCGAAATATCCCAATCCGGCGACAAAAGTGACACAACTCAAAAATCGCCGTTTTTGAGTTAAAACCACTACGCGAAAGGCAAAAATTGATTTTATCTACCATCAAAATTGTATTAAATAAGCTTTTAAGATGTCCCGCTAAATGGAGTTTATGACTCTTTGGATGACACGTGGGTGGAAATAACCTGGTGTGCAGAAACGTCTTAAGTCTAGTTATGCACTAACCTTCGAACAAGGAGCATGTACAGTGAAACCTCCTATAAGCGGACACTCACGGTTTCGTCGACTTTGTCCGCTTATTGGAGGTGTCTCCTTATGAGAGACAACTGCGAAATTTTAATACCTATATATTTATTAATAATTTCCGCTGCTTGAGTTTTTCCGATTCTAAATTTTTCAGCAATCTTTCCTTCTGACAGATGTTCTCGTTTCCGAAACGTTCACAACTTCCATTTTTTTACTAAGAGGTTTGTTTTTGAAGTGTAAACTTCTTTAGGCGCGTTTAGCACTTTTTGTGGGTACTGAATTAAACTGAGCCGTCACGCTCGGCTATGTAACGCTCATTCGGGTGAAGTCTGCTCGAGTCGACTAACTGTGAGAGAAACAGCCAGCAGAGCGATATGATGATGCAGATGAAGGCCACTCAGAGCAAAATTTACCAGAGTTATGTAAATGTTATTACTTTGTCAATATACAACGCAAAAAATCTTGTATTTCGTATTATTAATTTCGCCTTGTTGAAGTTTACACTTCTACCGTGTGGTCTTAAGCACACACAATTTTTTTTACTAGGCGCAATTTCAAAGAGATCTATTACTACCCAACTGATCAAGAAAAATAAAACACAGCAGTCCCGCCAAATAAAATATGTTGTAAATACGACAGAAGTATTTATTCTCCACATTAAAACGGAAAGAGGTAATTTCCCGGCTGCACAGTGCGTTGTTGCCAGCATACTACATAATATTTATGCCTATGTCGTACAGCGCTCCGTTCCGTTGTCAGAGATTCGCGTCCGGTTAAGGGAGGGTTCAGAATTTTTTAACCAAAAAAAATTGTCCGCGTCCGGTTATTATAGAGTTTCCGTTAACAGGAGTGAATTCTACATTTAAAGAAATAGGGAAGTGATTAAGAAATACCAGGAAATACCATTCAAATTTGAGGAAATACTGGGAAATACCAGGAAATACCTCAGGAAATACCGTAGGTATTTCCTTTTGGCGTACAAACATCGGCGATCGGGCCACCCCTCGGAGGTTTCACTGAATATTGTTTTTACAAAAGTGTATTATTTCAAATTGTGTCGTTTTTGATGATGAAGGAAATGTAAAAATGTTTTGGAAATAATTTTGACTTAATACAGTTTAGCTGACTAACTTGACACAAAAAAGAACTTTTTTTAATTATGATACTTTAGCCAAGAAAGGTAAGCATTCAAAATGACATAACTTAAAATAATTTATTTAAAAAAAAAATACTCAACTAAAATATTGAGATTTTTTTGAAATTTAACTGCAATTGATTATTTTCTTAAATATTTTCTTTATCAATGCAGCATTTTAAATTTTATCCAAGTAAAAAATATTCTAAAATTGATTTGGTCTATACAAAACACGCTTTTTGCGATTTCTGAAAAACTGAGAATTTTGGATTGTGTCATTTTTGTCGCAGGGGCGCGATATTTGCTACAAATATTTTGACAGAGGCTCAAAAGCACCAGCAAAAAGTTTCAGTCGTCTACTTTTGTAAATGAATGGATAGTTCTCCATTGAAAATTGCGACATAAAAACGGCCATAAAAGTTGCACGCGCTACTGTAATCATAATATTCATTTTGAAATTTTCAAGAGTCTGTGCAACAATTGAAAATTCATTTTAAAATTTTAGGAAAGCTTTCAATATTTTAATCACGACTAAGTGTTCCTAATGGGTTTAAGTAAAGGTTTCGAATCCATCGAATCTGGTGATACGTTCCTAAAACCTTCTCATACGGTTTAACAGAGGCTATCGACAGCACCAGCTGCAACCTTAACATTGGGTTTCACACTTCAAATAAATATTGTATGGCAAATTTCAATGGAGGAACTATACCTAGAGCAAATTTCTTTGCATGTGGATACCAGGCCTTACGATTCTCATCTCTCTTCATTTATTTGTCGTTTTTTTCGCACACTAGCGTTTTTTCCTGAAGCTCGTTATCGTGTTTAAGCCGGAAAATTAGTTTTTCCGAATCAAAAGGTTTCTCGAGTTCGCTTTTTATTCCATCTTTGATCCGACGGGATTAGCTTGCGGACCGGTTTCAACTGAAACTGGATTATCTTGCCTATCTTTCGATTGCACCTTTTGCAAAAAATATCTTTTTTCGGGCTGCAATTAATTCTTATCCTTTTATAAATTAAGTTTTACAAACTGGGTACAGTTTTTATCTTCATTTTTTTGTTTTAGGTAAGCCATCTTGTAATACAGTGGAAGTGTGTAAAGGTAAGTGTAAAGCGGCCCACTTAGGCGCCAACTCCCAGAGGCAATTTAGGGTCGAACTTCCAATTATTGAAGACAGTGCAAGTCCACTTTTGGGTTAAATTACGTTTTTCCGCTGGTCATATATTTGAACGCATCCCCGATCGATTGGTGCAAAAATCGGAGATGTCCGAAGTATATTAATCGTTTTAAATGCTGGACGGACTTAGCTGACAGTACCGTTTGGGGCAAAAACCAGTCATGTCCAGGATTTCCCACAAATTTCAATATTAGGACTTGTCCGGTTTTTGCATTGCACGAAGATCTTTTATTGAGTTTGAATTGTAACAGTGCTCCAGCCGAAGTCTTAGAGCAGCGACAGAGCTGCTTTCATGCCTGACTACTCCCAGGATCTCCCAGAAGAGCAAACATTTATGATAGTACTCTCAAATTAACATTTTTATTTATCTCATCTAGATGAGCATCTTTATAGAGAATGCTTATATTAAATACTGAACTACTAGTGCTTTAAACATAGTGTTTCAGTCAAAGCTCTGTAATGGGTTGTGTATACACAGCATCAAATCTTGGGGAGGAGGGCAATGTAAGAAGTTAAAAATAAAATAGGTATTTATTGAAATAAACAAGGAAAACGAAAACATTATTAAGTACGTACAAACCATTTGTAGACAAACTGAAAAGAATATGGTGTCGCGGCGGAAATTTAGAAAAATGAAATACTTTTCGGTGTAGAGTAAAACTTAAAATTAAATAATTGAAGAAACATTTAGCGGCCAAAAATTTCGGTAAAAAAGAAAATTGTAGAAAGATAAGGAAAAATTGCGCTGCAGAAAATATATTTTAGTTAAAACGAGAAAAATTCGAAATTTTTCTGGAAAAATGGTGCCGCAGAAAAAAAAACTAAATTATTCAAGGAGTGTATAGCCAAAAATCTTCGGGAAAAATGGCAGTGATAAAAGATAAAATTAATTAATTAAAGCATCAAAGGCGTGAAAAATTTCTAGCAAAAATGGCACAAATTGCCAAAATATAGACGCCGGCCCCGCGCATTATTTTCATGGAGTTGTCAGTGCGCCTTTGATAAATTATGCTCATTTCATTTGGAAAAGCAAATTTTTAGTTTTGGGGGGAGTGCTAAACCCCCCTAGCCCTTCTCTTATTGCGCCTCTAGATCTAATTTTGCACTTCTTATTGAATATATTATGAGAACCAGCATTGAGAACATAAAAAGTTGAATTTAAGTAGTTAGGAATAAGTGTATCTATTGTATAATATTATGTATAGTCAGTTCTGGAATGACTTGTCGCTTGCCTTTTTCTCATTAAAAATCGTAGAATATGAATTTCTATGGTGGAGATCTGGCAAATGGTGCAGAAACAAAAAATTGAAACTTGGGTTAATTTCACTTTGGTTTTTTAATCCACTATTACTTAGCATTTTCGAACATATTTTAACCAACTATCCCCCATAGTCAGCAACTCCTATAGTCAGCAACCCCCATAGTCGGAAACCTCCCAAATTATGTCTTACAACGGGATTCTTTTAATTTTTTTTTAATTTCTACGAAAAACACCCTTGAAAAATTAATGCTTATCTATATCGTCCAAAAAATAACACCCCTACAAGACAGGGTGTCGAATTAGAGGTAGTTTTTTAAAAGTAAAGTGATTTTTTTTTAACTAAACAATTTTTTCTCCAAAACCATAAGTTGTTTCAAAAAACTTGTAAAGACTAATCTTGTAGAGATTAAAACTGCCTACAAAAAATATACAACCTGTTTTCCTAGTTTAAATTTGTAGTTTAAGACAGCTTCAATTTGCGACTTTATAAAAAATCCATGTTTTTATAATATAAAACACATATTTCTGGACAACCAATATGAGATACGTCAAAATTGGTTCCGACTTTTTTTATAGCCCGTAAAATGTCCAATCCATTGTTATATGACACAGCTACATAGCTATATTAACACGTCGAACAGCAGCACTAAACTTGCATAAGAATTTTTTTTGTTTGCATTGGATTTTTGGCATGACGTGAGGATCTTCGAACGATGTCCCTTAAAGCTATGTAGCTTTTATACCTACAGCTGTATTTAAAATTTTGTATGCGCAGGAACAACCCTTCAAACTGTTTGGACGCTTGCTGTCTTGGCGCCAACCATTTGGGCATAGACTATTTGGGTGCTGAAGGTTTGAGCAATAATAGCAGTAAAGTAAACAAAAAATATCAATGCCTTGTGTCACCTACTTTTTTTGCAAAGATTATTTGGGCGCCTGTCATTTTGGTTTGGTTAAAAACACTTATATATAGCCGTAAAAAACAAACAATAATAATGCCTTGACATCCACTTTTTTTGGGACGACTGTTTGGACGCCTGCTGTTTTAGTGATGATTGGCACCTAAATGTTTATTGTCCTTAACCAAAGCAAAATGACAGGCGTCCGAAGAATCTTCACAAAAAAGTGGATGTCAAAGCATTATAATTTTTTGTTTTTTACGACTATTATTGCCAAAACTTTTAGCGGCCAAATGGTCATCGCCCAAAGGGTCAGCGCCAAAACAGTAGGCGTCCAAACAGTCGTCGTACACAAAGGGGTTGACAAGGCATTATTATTTTTTGTTGTTTACGGCTATTGCCCAAACGTTCAGCCCCCAAATGATCGGCGCTCAAATTAATAGCATCCAAAGGGGCAGCGCCGACCAAAACGGTTAGTGTCCATCAAAAGTATACCTACGCAGCACTTGGCGGGAATGGGACAATTCGCCGTCACCGATTCGCCGAGGCAAATTCGCTGCGGGCTGATTTGCCGCAAGGGATAATTCGCCGCGGGGACAATTCGCTGCCGGGTGATTCGCCGCTCAAGAATTCATCGCGAGAATTTTTGTTTAATTTTATCTTAATGTTACGTGTAATAAACATAGTTTTTAAAAAATATTTTAAAAAAGTTATTTTTCTAAAATAGTTTTTTATCCTATTTTTTGAAAAAAACTACTTTTTGAAAAAGTACTATTAAAAAGTTTTTTTTAACGGGATGTTTTTTTGCGAAATGTTGGTGGTTTACACACCGTTTTTGCGATCAATTGACCACACGCGAGCAAATTACATTCGATTTGGTTGGATACAACGAAATCGTACAACGCTGCAGTACCGTGAGTTTTGCCCTTAAGAGTTCTAGGACGCAACGAGTTTTACAAAAATAACATTTGTACCGGTGTTTATAATGTACCCCTTCACCTCGCCTGCGACACAAGTTGCATTCGGTATTTACGTCGGATTAATATTTTTGATCAAATCGTTCGTTTATTCCATGTAGATCTAGGGGAGGTAGATCTGAATCGTTCGGTAATTCTGCTCAGACTAGTCGGACGTAAATCAGGTTGCTCCGTGGATTTTGACCGACGAAACAGGAGATATTAGCTGCGTTCGGTATTTATGTCGGATTAATCTTTTTGATCGAAATCGTTCGGTTCCGTCTAGATCTAGGGGAGGTAGATCTGAAGCTGCGTTCGGTATTTACATCGGATTACTCTTTTTGATCGAAATCGTTCGTTAATTTCATCTAGATCTAGGGGAGGTAGATCTGAGTCGTTCGGTAATTCTGCTCAGACTAGTCGGACGTAAATCTAGTTGCTCCGTACATTTTGATCGACGAAACAGATTAATCTGAGATTGTGACGAATGTTGTGTATTTGTTTTGTTTACAAAAATAATTTTTTTTATGTAAAAAGATTAAAATCGAATTATTTGATGTTGAAGACAAGTTATATACATTTCCGACATTACAGGAAAATTTTGTCAAAATTACAGCTGGGCGTGAGTTGCAATAAGTACATAATATATATATATATATATATATATATATATATATATATATATATATATATATATATATATATATATATATATACAGTGTGTCCACGTAAGTTGGCGGCATATGGGAAACTTTTTTATTATTAGCTTTACGAAAAAAAGTTATTCTTCATAAAAAGTTCGGCATGGTCCAAAACCTAAAATGCATCAGATGTTAAATTTTTTCATCATATTACGAGGTTTGTCAAAAAATGTGATTTTTGCTCCAGAGTAAAGTACCTTTCTTTTTGACAATATCGAAAATTGTTATAAAGAAAAGATGTTTAGAATTAAAAATAGCTTTCAAATATTCAACATTGTTTATTTACATTATTATTATTTGCATCCTAGATTAATTATGCTTTAATGTGCAAACTTAAATTTCCAACTTAATCGCAGAAAATGTAGAAAAAAATATTTTTTAATGTAAATAAACAATGTTGAATATTTGAAAGCTACTTTTAATTCTAAACATCTTTTCTTTATAACAATTTTCGATATTGTCAAAAAGAAAGGTACTTTACTCTGGAGCAAAAATCACATTTTTTGACAAACCTCGTAATATGACTGAAAAAATTTAACATCTCATGGTTGCATTTTAGGTTTTGGACCATGCAGAACTTTTTATGAAGAATAACTTTTTTTCGTAAAGCTAATAATAAAAAAGTTTCCCATATGCCGCCAACTTACGTGGACACACTGTATATATATTTGGTTATATTTAAGGATATAACCATTTATAAAAATTTGATCGATTTGATCTGGATCGTTCGTTAATTAAAATGTGCTCAGACTAATCTGTAATCACGTGACCAAAAATCCATCACGTCTGAGATGCAACTACCGAACCCAGCTACAGAAGAGTTACCTCTTCTGTGCCTGCGGTAGGGGCAGCCGCTGATATGCCCATGCTTGTTTCGTTGTCTTTTGGTCATCAAAACAGGTATGTCCAAAACAACTACATTTTTCATTCCCATTATTTTTGGGCGCACTTGGCAATACATTAAGCGGGTTTTGCTTACCTATTCGTAAAAAATGTTGTCTACAATTCTTGAATAAATTGTTTTACCTTGAAACAATTTCTTTTGAATTTAAATATTTCTTTTTAGTTCAACGCAGCGTTTAACCTTGAAATGAGACTTTATTTTTCTCCTTTAATGATTTTGTTTCAATATACTCCATTTTGTAATAAAGCACATTCTCTTCATATAAGTAATATTTTGCTTCCAGAGAAAACGGTGCCTTCTATTAATTCAGTTTAATCGAATTTATAATAAAACAATTAATAATCCAATTTATAATAAAACAATTATATTTCACATTAAAATAAAGGGCAAGATATTTTTTCTGCTATATCAAGAAAATATTATGTTGGTGAATAGGAAAGTACAAATTATTTTACTTCAAAGCAATTTGCTTTGATCTAAGACAATTTTTTTTACCGTGTAGGTTTTGAGTTAACTTTTAAAAATAATTTTCAATAAAAATAATTATATTATGTTTTCTGGGCCTCTATATTCTGGCTTTAAAATGTATTAAGACTAAATTCAAATCACTCCCTATAAAAGAAGGAAAACCACATGTATAGCTTACTAGGTAGATATAAATTAGGCACCCCCGTGAGACAGACAAGGGTTTGTTAGAAAATAGTAAAACAAGGTGGTCTGGCCCTAATATAAATTAAAAGTGTCAATCTAGATTTCTGGGTGTCAGTAAGTTTGACTTTTGATGTTAGGGTGGGGTAATATACATTGACTAATGTTTATTTAGAACTAAGTATTATATAATGTTGCCATCCCTGTCGACCATAATTAACTTTTCCATGGAAAACGGATTTTTAAAGAGAAAAATATATCTCTCTGGTAGAATTTTGAAGGATACCTATGGACCTAAATTTCAACAGTGTGTTAAAAAATGATGGAAAGATATGTAACTGTCGTCAGTAAATATAATAAATTAAGATACCATAAAATGACGTCACTTCATATCCATAAAATATATTTTTCTTCTATTCTGTTTCTATTCTTTTCCGTCCCCAGATATGTTTTGACGTTTTTATTATTTTTGAATAATGCGCTTAATTAAAAACTAAAATTTGACAAACTTTAAAATACATTGAGACATTTAAGTAAGCAGCTTCAAATTTAACCAATATTTAATTTAAATTACCAACTAGAGCCCAACACCCAGCCTAGGAACCAAATTTCATTAATATTGGGCAAGTAGTTTTTGAGTTATGCGGTTATTGGTTGTTACAGACAGACAGGCGGTGCGACAAAAAAGTTTCAATATCATCTGAAACGCAAAGATACCGGGTGAGCAAAAAAAAAACCGGACAATTTTTTTTCATTATAACTTTTGAACTATACAATTTTAATGGGACAACCTGTACTTGGCAGAGATTTAATCAGAGTTTGGACTAAATATATTTTTTTCTCTCAAAAGGATGGCGGATGAAATTAAAATGTACCCTTCAAAGATACTCGTTTATTCTTATGTTGCAAACATGTTTTAATTATTCTTTTAAATTAGTGAACAAGCTGCATTCGGTTCGGTTCGGTTCGGTTCGGTTCAGCAGCCACGTATAACAAGCTATGAATCAGCAAAATCAGTTTAGTGGTTCTAAAAATATTTTTGTTTCAACCATTGTTTTGCGTATTATACGATTGCCTTGCCAATCCTATCTGTCTTTATTTCCTTATTAATTCACTACTACTGAACCCCTTTTAATGAAATAAAAAGCATCTTGATGAGAATTGATTGTTTTTTAAAGATCATGATCAATGTTTATCGTTATCTTAAAATTTGAGATGGCGGACAGAATGTTTATTCTTATTTTCCGAAATTGTTTTAGACTTTTTTGTAATTTATAGAAAAGCACTGCTTATCTCCCGCAAAAAGAGGTAAAAATTAATAACATCGGTGTAGTGGTTCTCACAAAATCTGATTTTGTTTTAACTATTGTTTTACAAATTATACATTTGTTTATAAATTCATTATTACTAAACCGATTTTAGTAAAATTAAAAACATCTTAATGCAAACTGATTGATCTTTAAGGATTAATCAGAATGTTTTTTGTTTACTTAAATCGGTTCAGTAATAATTAATTTATAAAGAAGTGAATGCAGACAGGATCGACAATGCAAATCGTATAAATTATTTAACCCTTTCAGGACGGATGTCACAGCTTATGTGACAGCACAGAACAGAGGCACACGGACTGATGTCACATATTTATGACACTTGTTCATTCGCCTGCTAAGCTGGTGTCATATCGTCATATCGTATAAGACAAGTTTTATATTATTTTTTGCCAGCCAGGCGCTTAAGACAGAGTTTGCTTATCAAACGGCCGATTGTCTTACCGGTGTGTCAAAATACAAAATATCATAACTGTTTGACACCCGTCCCGCTGGCACTACAAAAACGGCCGTCTAGGTGGCAAATAAATAGCTGACAGGTCCCGTCCTGAAAGGGTTAATTTGTAATCAGATTTTGTGACAACCACTTAACCGATTTTATTAGTCTGTACCTCGTTAAGCTGGAAAAAAGTAGTGCTATAAATTAAAAAAAAACGGAAACATTTTCGGAAAATAAGAATAAACGTGCCTCTTTGAATGCAATCGTATAATATTCAAAACAATGGTTGAATCATAGATATATTTTTTTAGAATCACCGAACCGATTTTGCTGATTCGTACCTAGTGTTGCGTTGCAAGAATGCAGCTTTTTTACGTATTAAAAAATAATTAAAACTTGTTCGTAACACAAGAATAAACGAGCATCTTTCAAGGGTACAATTTAATTTCGTCCGCCATCTTGGACTTTGAGTCAAATAAAATTGTCCGGTTTTTTTGGCCGCCCAATATATATATTTTTTGAAATCGGAGCAATTTTTTTTTCTAATTTTTGACATGATCACATATCTCAAATTACTATTTCAATTATGTAAACAGCGCAAACAAAAAAAACAGACCTGCAAATAGTTAGTTTTGCCTTAGCACCCTGTATGGTGTAGAACATTTTATTACATCGTATTTTTCAGGAAGTTCGAGTAACAAGCATTATCAAAACAAGTTTTCTAATTAATCCCATACCAAATTAACAGGCATTATAGGAAATGACCTTAGAAACTTTAGCAGTGCAGCCACAAATGAGGTTTATTTATACTATACTGTAACTACTAAAACCGTAATAGTTTATGCGCCAATTCCTCACTTTGGTTTAACTTTCAACTTAAGTTGGGGTTGAGGGTTTGATAACGGATATACACCTCTATGTGAATATGATTCTAGAGCTACATTTCCATAGAAGCAACTTTAAACAACTTTTTGTCAGTGGCGGCGCATGGTTTAAAATTATAAGGGTGCTAACCAAAAAAAAAAATTGTGGCACATGTTTAAATATTGCACGCTAATGCTATCAGCCCGGCCGAGAACGTCAAGTTGTCTCAGTGCACTAATTGAAAGTGTACATCAGGTGCTTTAACAGCCAATGATAACCGTTGACGCGGGTAGCATCACGGGGGTGCGGGCGGCAGCGATTCTCGCAATTTCTGCACAAGAGCACAACCGAAGTAAGGGATTCTATGCACTGTAAAATTGTATAGGGACATGTCGTCCTTTCTTTCTATATTTCGTAAACAGTTTTATTTTGCCGAGAGGCCTTACTTTTTGATGTGCAAAAATTCATGAAAATTATTCCTAATAGAGTATGCGGGCGCATAAATCTTACGAGCTTCGAACTGAGTAAACCACGCTTGCAAATTTGAAGGCAGTGTGGCAAATGCATTCTTTAAGCCACAGAAAAAAAATGCCTGCTTCTCTACTGTAACTTTTTCATCTCGTAATTTATAACAGTAAATAATTAGTAATCGGCTATTATTTTTTTCTGTGGCTCAAAAAATGTGGAAAAGTAAATGGCAACATTTGTTACAAAATCGCAGCTTTGCTTGGCCAGCCCGAATCTCTAAATATTTCTGCGCCTACGCACTCTGTTAGACACATGACTTATGAAATAGACCGTTGCTATATAAGCCTTGAAAACAGTTTTTGTAAATATCTTAGAAGCGGAATCCCCTTCGAAGTTTTTAGTAATAAAATAAATTATTTATTGAGAAAATCGTGTTTAACTACTACAGTAATGTATGGATAATCCGAACAGAAAGTTAGCAGAACCCGCTCGGTTTATAAAAACTTTCGGATTATAGAATTCAAAATAAATGATATGTTTAATTCCAATACGTTTGATTTAAAGATACATTTCTTAACCGTATAAATACATTTTTATCACAAAAAGTTGTGTATTCAATGGCTATAAAAACATTTATTTATGTTATACAGAAATACAAACATTTATACACATTATAACGTATATATTTCAAAGTGAAAATAAACTTCTAAGGAAGAGGAACACCTTCAAATATGTTACATAGGTATGTATGTACTATAGAAAATAAGTACAGGCATATTGCAAATACATACGAAAAATACCTTTTTTTTTATTCAGTCGGTTTAGAACGTTTTTCTACGTTGTCCGACGCCTATTCTCCACCTCCTTCGATCCTGACAATCATCTTCTGTCAGATTTTTTTGACTCATTGATCTTTGGATTGACTGTTGCCATTCTAGTTTAGGACGCCCTCTTTTTCTGCGCCCTATTGGTTGCCATTCTAGGACCTGCTTTGGTAATCTTTCGTCGTTCATCCGTTGTACATGGCCGTACCATATCAGTTGTCTTTTAGTGATGTCATCCGTTATGCTTCCTTCGATTCCCATTCTTTCTTTTATGATATCATTTCTTATGTGATCTGTTCCAGATATTCTCATTGATCTTCTTATTGCATCCATTTCGACACTTTCCATTTTTGTTTTGTATTTTTCTGTTACGCGACAAGTCTCTATTCCATACAACAGCGTGCTTTTCACCATTGTTTCATATATGTTAAATTTTACATTCTTTTTTATCTCTCTGCTCCATAAAATACTGTTAAGACATCCAATAACCTTTTTTGCTTTTACTATTATTTTTTCCAGTTCTTTACAGTCTGTTCCTGTCTTATCAAATGTGACACCCAAGTATACATACTCATTGCATGGAGATATTACTTGTCCATTGTCTAGTTCTAACTCACTGGATTCGTTCCCAATACATAAGTACTGTGTCTTGTCCACGTTCACTGTTAATCCCCACTTTTGGTATTCTTCCATTAACTTTCTCATCATATACTCCATATCCTCTTTATCATTAGCTACAATTACTTGGTCGTCAGCAAACTGTAGTGTGTATATGGTAAATCGGTCGTTAAGTTGTATTCCCATGCCGTGCACTTTCCGTTTCCAGTTTTTTAGAGCTACTGCGATATATATTTTAAAAAGAGTTGGAGAAATACAACATCCCTGTCTTAAGCCTTTTGTTACCAGGAATTATTTTGAAAGTCGATTTCCAATTTTAATTTTAGATTTTGATCCTTTGTATAGTTCTTTTATCGCCTTTATGTATGTATGATTGATATTAGTCTGCTCTAGCACTGTCCATAGTTTTTCTACTGGAACGGTATCATGTGCTTTTTGTAGGTCCACAAAGGTAACATGAGTCTCTATATTTCTGGCGCTCCTTTTCTCAATTACTTGTTTAAGACAAAAAACATTACCACTACAAGATCTGCCAGCACGAAACCCACTTTGCTCTTCTTCTTCTTGTTCATGAAAATCCTTCTCTATTAGATCTCTAAGAATCCTACCGTACAATCTACTGAGAGTACTGGTTACTGAAATTCCTCTGTAATTGTTGCAATCCAGCTTGTTTCCTTTTTTGTGTATTGAGGATATGAATGCAATTTTCCAATCATCAGGTACTGGATGTCCGTTTATGCATTGATTGATAATATATGTGACATTTTCGATTAGTTTCTCTGATCCATATTTGAGCATTTCAGCATATATTCCTCCAGGTCCGCTAGCTTTTCCGGATTTAGGCTTTTTAATACTATTTTTTATCATTTCTTTTTCGATGATTACTTCCTCTCCGTGTACTTCTATGTCTCTCCTCGGAGAGGCTGCCAGATATTCGGGTCTCGTTTCCTGCAGCAGTCCCTTGTAGTGTTCTGTCCATTGTTCTGGTTTGATGATCTGGATGTTTACTTTTTCTTTTGTTGGGTTTTTTACTGTAGAAATGAATTTCCATACTTACTTAAAAATACCTACAGTATGTATATGTAGTTCGGATTGCAGAATTCAAGGTGCTCAGGTTATGGATATCATTTTACGAAATCGGGGCGTTCGGATTAAGGGGGGTTCGGACTATCCATACATTACTGTATATCCTACAACCGCATAATGATGCGATGCTCCGTTAAAGATTTAAGCATATTATTATATTCAATTTTTAAACTGTTAAAAAACTGTCTTTATCTAGCATTAATGGATTTTGTTCAAAATCTAACCAACAAACACACGGACAGGCGTCATGACGATTTGGTCAAAATACACCCAAATAACACATTTTCGGCGTTATCTCAATTTTTTTTTCGTTGAAAACAATACCTTCTCTAGCCATTGCTGCGCGGACTAGGAAGGTAAAAAAAAATATATAACAATATAATTTTACCAAAACTTGATTTAAAAAAAACCAATATTTAAAAACAACTATTCTTTTTTTTATTTTATCGCTGTTTAATTTTCTATTTAAATTTCAAATATTATATTCTTACTGAAAAAGCTTTTAATCTCGGAAAAACTGTCAAAACGTCAAAAGTTTTGAACCATTAATCTTGTTCCGTAACAATGTATAACTTGATTTTAAAGTTTTCAATAACGGGTTTTTGTCGAGTTGTTCAAAATCAATAAAGCGGCAGGTTTGGAAAATGCTAAAAGGCTTTCTCCGTGGGTTTTTCTGCAACTAAGTTGAAAATTCTATGCAATGTTTGCGAAAATTGGATATTATTTAAGAACGCTGCACTTAGTAAAAATGGATCAAAGTTTCGAAAATAGTTTCAAGTTTTAAATATGTAGTTATTTTTGTACCAAGGGCGTGAAGGGAGCCTTGATACAGTAGCGCACCCAGGAAGATGTCTTGGGTAGTGGCGAGTCCCCGTTATGCCGTATTTAATGCTATTTTCATGAAATATGTAGAAAATAACTGAAAGATCCGTACCCTTGGGGGGGGGACCCCGAGCCTCCCACCCCCCTGCGTGCGCCCATCCTTGATGCAAGACCTACCGGGGTTATCAAGGAGATAATGTTTTTTACGCCAGTGGTTCAAGCTTCAAACCCTATTTCTTGTACGAACAAATTATATGTACCCAAACAAATTGTAAGAAACCTTTTATTGTATTAAAAAATGAAAAAAACATTGGAAATGACTTTCCTGTAAAATTTAGTACCCTTTTGTAATCTATAAATTTTACCTAAAGGTGGCGGTAGAATTTATATTTTTCTTCTATAACCAAGGTATACATATTGTTACAAATTTAAGTTATTTAAATTTTATAATTGGAATTTATTTAGGTTTAGTGTAGTATTAGGTTGATTTATCTTAAGGTTGTATTCTTAGTCTAGGTTTTAGTTGCGTTATCTGTGACTTGCGGTCTAAATAATACGAGAACTTTCCGGACGTCGAAGGCTGCCGGAAAGTTCGAGAGAGATGGACGATCCTCATATATAAGGCCGGACGTCGTGCATCAGTGAGTCACAGACAACGTACTGTAGTGGTCGTGAGATATTAACACGAAGTTAATAGACCGATTATAGTAGTGAATTATTAGCAAGTTATTCGTAGGTTTAAGTGCGTGTTTTTGTTCATAATTTGTCGAAATAAATTGACGTATCGTTTTCAACAATTGCGAGTTTTAATTTGTCGTTGTGAACCCGTAACAATTGGTGTCAGAAGTGAGATTAAAAGAAATAAATAGTGCAAAGACTATCCTTACACAGTACCACCGGCTAGGACAATTAAAAAGAAGAACAGTAAGTGATTTTGCCAGAATATTCGGAACTGAATAGTGCAAAGACTACCCTTACATATTACCACCGGATAGGACAATTGGACAGAAAAACAGTAAGTGATTTTTCCAGAATATTCGAAGAAGTTCGATATTGTTTTATTCAAAAACTAAAAGAGATATTTAAGAACCGACTTCGACATTAAATTTACAGTCCAAAAATTGATAATTAGAGAGATTTTCTAGAATATTCTATAACATTCTACGACGTTCTATTCAAAAACTAGAAGAAATATACAAATACCGACTTCGACATTAGATTAGTAATTTTAAAAGCAAGAATCAGAAAGAATTTCTAGAACATTCCATCACTTTCTACGACGCTCTATTCGAAAACCAGAAGAAATATCCAAAAAAAAAGAGACTTCAACATTAGCTTAGTAATTTCAAAAGTAAGAACTAAAAAGAATTTCTAGAAGATTCCATAACATTCTACGACGTTCTATTCAAAAACTAGAAGAGATATACAAATACCGATTTCGACATTAGTTTAGTTATTTCAAAAGTAAGAGTTAGAAAGAATTTCTAGAAGATTCCATAACATTCTACGACGTTCTATTCAAAAACTAGAAGAGATATACAAATACCGACTTCGACAGTAGCTTAGTTATTTTAAAAGTAAGAATTAAAAATTATTTCTAGAATATTCCATAACATTTTACGACGGTCTATTCGAGAACCAAAAGAGATAATCAAAAAGTGACTTCTACATTTGCCTAGTAGCAGAAAGAGTAGCATTTACCAGTATATTCCAGAACATTCCATTAGGTTCTAATTAAGAATTGGAAGAGATATTGAAAAACCGACATCGACATTCGCTTTATAGCCCTAAAATAGACGTTTTAAGTGATTTATCAGGAAGTTGATGCTTACTAGACAAGGATCGGCAAAGATGGAAGATCTAACTAAAATGATACAGGCTCTAGCAGCTCAAATGGCTCAAAATCAGAACGATATGAAACAGACCATGGAATAAAACTTCGATCAGATAAAGAGCAACTCCGAACAGCTGAGAGAAAAGTTCAAGACTGCAACCAAAGATCTTAAGGAAGAAATAACCCAAAGAATGCATAGTGTAGAACAAAAGGTACAAAATAATTTGCAGAATGTAGAAGAAACGGTACAAAATGTTAAAGAGAAGGTACAAAATGTTGAAGAAAAGGTACAACATGTTGAAGAAAAAGTGGAGAACGAACTACAGAATGTAAGGGAAGAAGTTTTTCAAACCATGGAAGAAAAATTCCAGGACGTGTCGAAACAGCTTATACAGCTTCAGAAAGAACACAACAAAATAAAAGCTCAGGGATGTGTCGTGAATTCCAACCAGAACATTAAGCCTCCAAATTTTGACGGTACGTCCTCCTGGTCCACCTACAAACAACAATTTGAAGTTGCCGCCGCTGCAAATGGTTGGGACGAGGACGAAAAAGCTAGAGCGTTGTTAGTAGCTCTACGGGAACCTGTACTCGGACTTTTACGGTCCATTCCAGTCGAACAAAAACAGAATTATAACGCTTTAGTGGCAGCGCTAGAAAGAAGGTATGGATACGAACACTTGCGAAATTTACATTAGTCAGAATTAAATGTTCGTCAACAAAGAGCAGGGGAGTCATTACAAGAGTATGAAGCGGATATCAGGAGACTGATGTACTTGGCTTACCCAGAAATGCCAGAAAATTACAGAGATCCCTTCACGGTAGATCGCTTTATTAACGGCTTGCGAGACACGGACTTAGCAAAATTACTTCGTCGAGAACGCTTCCATAATAGTAGTGAAGTGTTGATTCGAGCCCTTGAAATTGAATCATCAAATAATATGTCCAGGCCAAAGGTAAGAGCTGTTTCAATTCAGGAGGGAGAAGAAATGAGCACTGGAGATGAGGTCAACTTAAAAACGCTAAACCAACTGTTTCAATCACTAATAGAGAAGATTGATTCTTTGAAAGAAAGTAGACGATCCCCTCCAAATGTAAAGTGTTTCAGATGCGGACGTACAGGGCATATTCAACGCGATTGTCGTGTCCAAATGAGGTCTCGCTCACCATCTAGTGGGACAGAGTACCGAAGAAGAGATCAGGAAAACTAAAACTAGTCAACGCAGAGGGGCGGGTGTTGGCTAATGGGAATTTAGCCCCCAAAATTTACTCTATCAAGAGCTTAAAACATACTGCTGACAGTCTTAACATCGACGGACTTATTAATGGAAGAAAAGTTAATATAACAGTAGACACTGGTGCTGCCATATCATTGCTTAAGTTCAAAATTGCAACGAGATATAAAATTCGACCAACAGAAAAGAAAATAACACTTAAGACTGTGACTGGAGAATCCGCCGACGTGTTGGGGCAGACAGACATAGACCTACAGCTGGGGAGGTTGAAGATTCGCCACTCGGTATTAGTTGCAGACATAGAAGACGAATTTATTTTGGGAATAGACCTGATAAGTAAACATGGATTTGCGTTTGATAATAAACTTAATACCCTAAGATTTGGGAACGAAGAGTTCATTTTGTCAAATAGTCACATCAATAAAGAACCAATTATGGTGGTGGCAGTATGCACAACAAGACTAGTCGGTAACAGTGAGACCATAATTTTTGGGAGGCTGGAAAGTAAATCATCAAGCTGCGTCGGACTCATAAGCCAACAAAACACACCCAACACCTACCTCGTTGCAAAATCACTAGTTAAAACCGATAAAGACATCCCGATTAGAGTCGCCAATATTTTCCCAAATAGTGTCAAAATTAATAAGGGGGAGGTGGTAGCATTATTTGAACCAGTACAGAAAGTAACAAGATGTGAAGAGCCAACTTCCGAGGATACAAGCAAGTTACCAATGGAGGTACTTCAGCAATTTGAGTCAACTTGGCAACATCTCACTCCAGAAGAATTTAGTAAAGCTAGAAAGTTTATAGAAGAACAAAGTAATATCTTCGAAACTAGGAGTAGTTCGGGACGCACAAACCTTATTCAACACTGGCGATGCTCAACCGATAAGACAACCCCCAAGAAGACTACCAGTGGCCAAGCAAGAAGAAGTTCACAATCTCATTAATAAAATGCTCAGCGACGGTGTTATTGAAGAGTCATCAAGTCCTTGGTCATCTCCTGTGGTGTTGGTCACTAAAAAGGATGGAAGTACTAGATTTTGTGTCGACTACAGGAAACTTAACGATGTGACCAAGAAAGATAGTTACCCACTGCCAAGAATAGACGACACATTAACAACGTTGGCAGGATCATATTGGTTTTCTAGTCTTGAACTGAAAAGTGGGTATTGGCAAGTAGGAATCTTTGAAAGAGATAAAGAGAAGACTGCATTCTCTGCTGGAAGTGGACTTTATCAGTTTAATGTGATGCCATTTGGCCTGTGCAATGCCCCAGCTACATTTGAAAGACTAATGGAAGTCGTTCTCCGAGGCCTTACTTGGAAAACCTGCCTAGTCTATTTGGATGACGTCATAGTAATGGGGAAATCATTTCAAGATCATCTAGATAATTTACGAGAAGTATTCTCAAGAATCAGGAACGCAAATCTTAAATTGAACTCAAAGAAATGTTTTCTGTTCCAAGAAAAAGTTGAGTTCCTGGGTCACGTCGTTTCCCGAGAAGGCATCCATACCGACGAAAAGAAGTTACAAGCAATAAAAGAATGGCCTCAACCTCGTGACAAACATGAATTGAGAAGCTTTTTGGGTCTGTGTACATACTACAGACGATTTGTAGAAGGATTCGCCAAAATAGCGTCTCCATTACATAGACTTACAGAAGATATAGCTTCTTACAAATGGAATACCGAATGTGACCAAGCATTTAGAAGACTAAAAGCAGCATTATGTTCTAGTCCGATTCTTGCATATCCCATTCCAAAAGGAAAATTCATATTAGATACTGATGCGAGCAACGATGGCATAGGAGCAGTACTCTCCCAAGTACAAGATGGAGAAGAACGGGTCATCGAATTTTTCAGCAAGAAGCTATCCAAACCAGAGAGAAATTATTGTGTTACTAGAAAGGAGCTCCTAGCCATAGTTAAATCCGTAGATCACTTTCACAAATATCTCTACGGACAAGAGTTTCTGATTAGAACGGATCATGCTGCGTTACAGTGGCTCATGAAAATGAAACAACCTGAGGGGCAAGTCGCGAGATGGATAGAAAAGCTACAACAATACCATTATCAAATTAAGCACCGAGCGGGAAGGGTGCATAATAATGCAGATGCATTGTCCAGAAGACCTTGCCCTGAGGATTGTAAACATTGCAGGAAAATTGACCAGAAAGAAGGAATTACCTACGTGCGCCAGATAAAGTTAGAACCAGATGAAGAATGGATGTCGGCTTCGATTAGAACCACACAACTTAACGACAAAGATGTAGGACCTATCTTGCGATTGAAAGAAGAGAACAAGCCACGACCATCATGGCAAGATATCGCAAACCAAGGGGTGATATTCAAATCACTGTGGGCACAATGGGATTCACTGATAGTAGAAGAAAACATCCCTAAACGTGCCTGGGAAAGTGCCGATGGCCTTACTGTGATTAATCAAGTAGTGGTTCCTAGGAGCATGGTAGACAATATAATGGCCGAATGCCATGGTGGAAAATCAGGCGCGCACCTAGGCATAAATAAAACTATGGACAAAATTCGAAACCGATTTTATTGGGTCAATTACTTTCAAGATGTGAAAAACTGGTGCCGCCGATGTTCGACTTGTGCAGCCAGCCAAGGTCCCAAAACAAGGTCCAGAGGTCAAATGAAACAATATAACGTAGGTCTGCCATTCGAACGCATTGCTATTGATGTGGCCGGACCATTTCCAGAAACTAAAAAGGGCAACAAATACATCCTTGTTGTCATGGATTACTTTAGCAAATAGCCAGAAGTTTTTGCTTTGCCTAACCAAGAGGCCGCTACAGTTGCAGAAGTTCTGGTAAATGATGTTTTCAGCCGATTTGGCATTCCTTTGGAACTACATTCAGATCAAGGAAGAAACTTTGAATCAAAGCTCTTCCAGAATCTCTGTGACCTTTTAGGAATACATAAAACACGGACTACTGCTTTACATCCGCAGTCAGATGGCATGGTTGAAAGATTTAATAAAACAATAGAAGAACATCTTTGCAAAGTTGTTGATGAGCACCAAACAGATTGGGACCAATATATTCCATTGTTTTTGATGGCCTAAAGAACCGCCATTCACAATACGACAGGAGCTACTCCATCTAGTATCCTGTTTGGTAGAGAACTGCGTTTTCCATGTGATATCATGGTTGGTTCGCCTGAAGAAGCACACTTAGAGGTTAATGACTATGTCGAACGTTTAAGGCAAAAGCTGCACGATATCCATGAAGTGGTTAGAGAGCGAATAGAAATAGCCAGTGACCGCATGAAAGCGAGATATGACCTGAAAGCAAACTCTTCAGGGTTCAAAGAGAATGATCAAGTCTGGCTATACAATCCTCAACGCAAGAAAGGAAGATCACCTAAGTTGACACCACCATGGGAAGGGCCTTATAAAGTTGTTAAGAGAATTAATGATGTAGTCTACCGAATCCAGAGAAGCCCGAAGTCCAAGATGAAAGTTGTTCATCTAGACAGACTAAAACCTTACCTGGGAAATGTTGATCGAGACGATCAAACCTGAAGAGGAGGATAGTGTTACAAATTTAAGTTATTTAAATTTTATAATTGGAATTTATTTAGGTTTAGTGTAGTATTAGGTTGATTTATCTTAAGGTTGTATTCTTAGTCTAGGTTTTAGTTGCGTTATCTGTGACTTGCCGTCCAAATAATACGAGAACTTTCCGGACGTCGAAGGCTGCCGGAAAGTCCGAGAGAGATGGACGATCCTGCATGCATCAGTGAGTCACAGACAACGTACTGTAGTGGTCGTGAGATATTAACACGAAGTTAATAGACCGATTATAGTAGTGAATTATTAGCAAGTTATTCGTAAGTTTAAGTGCGTGTTTTTGTACATAATTTGTCGAAATAAATTGACGTATCGTTTTCAACAATTGCGAGTTTTAATTTGTCGTTGTGAACCCGTAACAATATAATAATACATGGTTACACAACCTTCGTATATAAAGTCTTGTCCCTCCCTGCCGCAAAAGTTTACGGTTGCTTTTGGAAACTATCAAATATCCAAAATTGACTGTTCGTACTAGGGATGGGCGGATCAGCGTATTTTTAGGAACAGTTCCGGTTCCAAAAAAAAACCTGTTTCGAAAATTCTGCTCCTGTTCCGAACTGGACTGGTCAAAATACCCACGGGGGGGAGGCGTGGAATGCTGAAAAGGGCGCCCGTACAAAAATTGGCGACCAAAAAAAAAAGGCCGCCAGCTCTTTAGTTTGCTCTGTTTGTTCTTAAACCGTCGATTTACACTAAACTGTTCCGACAAAACGGAACAACTTGGAAAACCTGTTCCGACCTATTCCAAGTAAAAACCTGTTCCGAAATGAACAGGTACTGCTCCGAGAGCCCATCTCTAGTTCGTACAAAAAATTATATATTGGATTTTTACAATTTTTTTCTAAATTTAAGCTTTTTTCCGTAATTTAATTTAATTCGTTATGTATAGGTTATAAGACTTTCATTGAGTTTTATATTTAAATCATTATACTTTACATTAATTCTAATAGACGTAGAGGGTGTTTCAAAATTCAATAACATCATTTTCATGTTAAATTCCTTCAAAGATTTCAAGACAAAATATTGATATAAACATAGGTCCACAAACGCTTAGTTTTCGAGATAAAGGGTGTTAAAATATTGTTTTTTAAAGCTTCTGCAGTTTTTGAGATATTTGGCTCAAATTAGGCACGTATATTTACTTATAGGTACTACAATATTAGGCATACCAAAAAACTTTTAATTAATTTGTTTATAGCCTGCGCAGCAATAGCTAGAAAAGGTATTATTTTCAACGAATTATTTATTTATGAGATAAACCGAAAATGTGTTATTTGATGTATTTTGACCTATCGGGCCCTTTCACATTAGACGACACGACACGGATTTTATTGCAATAACAAGAGACGAACTATGACGGTATGTCATTTCTTTACATGTTATGACGTTGTCGTGTCTTTGCCGTGTCGTCTAATGTGAAAAGGCCTATCTGAGCAATATCGTCGTGATGTCTGTGTGTATATGTGTATGTCTGTCCGTAACACGATAGCTCCTAAACCGCTCAACCGATTTTCATAAAATTGTCAGGTAAAATAGTGTTCGAGACTTTAATGAGCTGATTAGATTTTGGTCAAAATCTATTAATGCTAATTACTACTAACAAATACTTACTTTTTAACGGAGGATAGCATCAATATGCGGTTTTTGGAATATAGTAGATTTCATTTTGCTCAATAACTTGTGTTATAACAAAAAACTTCGTAGAAGCTTTAGTTTCTGAGATATTTACAAAAACTGTTTTCAATGCTGATATCATGGTTTCACTTGCATGTGCTTATACTAGCTAGGACGGCATCAGATCCGTCATGGATCCATTAATTTTATCTCACACATATACTATACTATAGTAGTGTGAGCTATGGTGATCCTAACTTTTTCGAGAAAAAAAAAGTTGCTTCGATTTCAAAATTTTTTATATATCTTTGCGTTTCAGATGATTTTGAAAGTTTTTTGTTGCACCGTCTGTCTGTCTGTATGTCTGTATGTCTGTCTGTAACGACCAACGCGCATAACTCAAAAACCGCTTGGCCGATTTTAATGAAATTTGATACCTAGGCTGGGTCTTGGGTCGAGATGGTCCCATTTAAAAATGAACAAAATCCACCGAACACAAACCAAATAAAAGGGTGGGGGTAGATTTCAAAAATTAGAGTTTATGTGAAAATATGGCGTGTGTGATATCAAACGAAAGGTAATTGAGTCTGCAGTTAAACAAAATACATGTTAATTTATTTAAAAAAAGGTGGGGTATATTTTAAAAATTGCAGTTTAAGTTAAAATATGGCGTGTGTGATATCAAACGAAAGGTAATTGAGTCCGGAGTTTAACAAAATACATTTTAGTTTTTTTTCTAAGGGTGGGGGTAGATTTCCAAAATTTGAGTTTAAGTCAAAACATGGCTTGTGTGGTATCAAACAAAAGGTAATTTAGTCTGGAGTTGAATAAAATATATTTCAGTTTTTACACTATAAGTATAGTACCTAGTGTGAGCTTAGGGGCCCATATATTGGCAGAGTATTTATTATATGATAGCAGCCTTTGGTGCAATGGCGATTTTCTCTGAAACGATTAAAGATGTAAAAACTGCTGGAAACAAAGAAGTTTGGAAATGAAACAAGAATTTTATTTAATGTGTTAAAATCTATCAGTGGCTTACAACAAAAAAATCCGGGGGAAAAGGCGACAATGACCATGAAAAATAACGCCCTGAAAATGTTTACTAACACTTGGCTTGTCTAATAGTGTAGTGCCTATAGCTAAATATATGCTAAAAACTGCACGAGCTATAAACAAAAAACTAAAAAAACTTCAACCTCTGTATCATAAAAACAAGGCGTTTCAGGACCTATGCTTATGTGAAAGTGTTGTCTTCACAGGTCTAAAGGACTTCAACAGACACACCCTGTATACATACATATACGCTGAAAAATTCTATACAACACAATCAAGATAATGTACAGCTTTTATGTAATATTTCCATAATTAGACAGCATCCTATTAAATAAGAAATCAGTTTTAACAATCTACTTAAAAACAACGAGCATATGCAACTTTAGAGTCGCTGGAGCAAGCGACAACTTAACTTTAAGAAAAATAAACGGATACATGATGGATCTGATACTTCCCTGGCCCATTAGCACACTCCAAGTGAACTACACGTTATATCATATATGAAAAGAGTTTTTGTAAAAATCTTAGAAACGGAAGCTCGTACGAAGTTATTAGTAATATACACAAATTACTGAGAAAAAAGTGTTAAAACCGCATATGAATTCGATGCTCCGTTAAGAAGTTATTATTACCATATTTTGAATTTTTTCATTAGCAATAATGGATTTTGACCAAATTCTAAAAAGCTCTTTGCAGTATTGTACACTATCTTGCCTAAATGAAAATCGGGTTAGCGGTTTAGGAGCTATCGTGTTACGGACATACATACACATAGACAGATGGACAAACGTCACGACGACATTGCCAAGATAGGTCAAAATACACCCAAATAACACATTTTCAGCGTTATCTAAAAAAAATTTTTCTCGAAAACAATACCTTTTCTAGCCATGGCTACGCGGACTAGGAACGTAAAAATGTTAGATGCTACCAATTTCTATAAATGAATTCATTTTAATTTTAATTTATCATTGATTTATTGATTCAACATAAATTATTACATTTTAACTAAACCAGTAAAATCTTCCCTACCTTCTTATTACCTTATTCCATCCACCTTTTCCGTGGCCTTCCTCTTACTGTCCTTCCTGAAGGGTCCAATCCTTACAGTTGTAAGCCATAATTCGCACCTATATGTCACTATCGGCCTAATTTTAGTAGTTTAGATTTTTTTTTTAAAGATCTCGCAGATTCTTTGACTTTAGCGGTTATTTTGATGAGCTTAAACACATTGTTTCCGTTGATTATTCTCTGGCCTATTTCCGATGTAATAGAGTTGTGTTTGCTCGCAAGTTTATAAACTTTTCCACTTGCTGAAAACTATAACTATAGTACCTAAATGTTACCAGCATATCCCTCGTTGATTTTTAAGAAATTAATTTAGCTTTTGGCTTATTCATTTTCGGTCCTAGTTTTTTGGCTTCCATATTAAGCGCTATTTCGATGAAAGATCTTTCGTCTCTACCATGAACACCAATACTATCTGCGTTCAATCCAATATATCTGCTTGTGTCAATAATCCTAACAGAAGCTTTAAGACGTAAGTCACCAAATCAAAATAGCTCTGAGAACTGTTTATTAACTCTGAATACTTTAAAACCCTGAATAGAAACATATAGGTATACTACTTACAAAATAAACATTTTCATATCTTTTGATGGGTATTGGGTATCAGTCTGGAATTGCCTTGCCGTTAAGAAGTCTATAGTCGCCTTATTAACTCCAGTCACACTTAAATTAAAATAACAATTTAACAATATAAGACAGTGGCGGATCCAAGAGAAGAGGCCGGATAAAGGGTTTCACAAAACTTATTTGTTAGATCTAGTTAAAAAAAACTCTTATCAAATTTACTGCACTTTATTATATTTTTTAAAAAACTTTAATTTTTCTCTGTGGCTGATTTATTTACATGTGTACTATCAAACTATATATAAGCTATGAAGTGAACTTACTAAAAACCGGAACAAAAAATAATTCGGTTTTTGCTGCCTTCCATTCGAAAATCCTGTATTCGTCCCCTATTTGGCACTACCTAACCACGAAGGTCCAAGCGGTTCCTTGATCCGGCGACCCTAACGGCAAAAAAACCAACGCCTCACATAGATTTTAATCTGTAAGTGAAATGCAGACTAAAAAGTTAAGAGACTACGCTCTACGTCGTGCGCCACCCACAATTTCTACTTTTCAGTTGTAATGTTTTTAAGCAAATGCAGTTTGTTAACGACTTGTTCTATTTGATAATAGAGAACTTATAAGTTTTGTAAAAGGTTTAGTTTATTATAAAGTTTGTTTTTACAATTCTCTAGTGTTGTTTATGTAACTAAACTTTTTTTAATTCAAATTTGGCGCCAAATTCGCATATTCGAAAAAACCACATATTTTCAATTTTGATAGGCAGAAGTAAGACGCCAGCGCAATCTATGAAAAAATGATTCTATGCGAAAAGGCGGACCCAAGAAGTGTCACTGTATCGTAATCACCACGCAGCAGGGTGATAAAAATTCAATCGACCAAAAATTTAATAGAAATCAATAAATTTCTTTCGGAAAACCAATTCTTTAAATTCTTAGTGAGATTCTAGTGTAAAGCGACTGCAATGGCTGGGCCAACTCTAATATTGTCTTTGTGTGGATCGGAAATTTTAATATTTTTACATCGATTTTTTTAACCGATTTTGCGGCAAGATTTTATAAAAACGACTATAGCGCTTACGGTCCCGCGTCTCTACCAATCTTCAACTTCAACCTCAAAGTACCAACAAGTGTATGTTTGTTATTTTAATCTGTAAATTGAAATAAAATTCAACTTCCTCTTTGACAGCTCTTATATCTATCAGATTCACAAATGCAAAATGTAAAAACACAAAGATTCAGGATTAAATTTAAAATAAAAGAGACTTTTAAATAAATGCTAGCTTTCAGTAAATCTAAAAGCAACGTAGATGGCATAATAAAGTAAGCATTATTATTTTAAGGAAAATTAAACAAAAAAGCACAAATGGTCAACAGATAACGCTTAGATCTAATTGACGTGGATAAAAGAAAAAAAAACATAATAGAATCTAATTAAAGAATAATTAAGGAAGATAACGTTGATATTTTAGCTAATAAAAAAAGAAGAAGTAAACATTCAGATCATTAAAGCAGAACAATGGACGGAACACTACAAGGGACTGCTTCAGGAAACGATGCCTAATATCTGTCAGCCTCTGCAAGGAGAGACATAGAAGCACATGGAGAAGAGGTAATAATCAAAAAAGAAATGATAAAGAATAGTATTAAAAAGCTTAAATCCGGAAAGGCTAACAGACCTTAGGGAATATACGCTGAAATGCTCAAATGTGGATCAGAAAAACTGCTAGAAAATCTCACATATATTAACAATCAATGTATGCATTCATATCCTCAATATATATAAGAAGGAAACAAGTTGGATTGCAACAATTACAGAGGAATTTCAGTAACCAGTACTCTAAGTAGGTTGTACGGTAGGATTCTTAGAGATCTAACAGAGAATTATTTTTATAAACAAGAAGAAGAACAGCAAAGTGGGTTTCATGCAGGCAGATCTTGTAGTAATAATGTCTTTTGTCTTAAAAAAGTAATTAAGAAAAGGAGTGCCAGAAATATAGAGACTCATGTTACCTTTGTGGACCCACAAAAAGCATTTGATACCGTTCCAGTATATGGACAAACAATATTTCCATGCAATGAGTATACTTGGGTGTCACATTTGATAAGACAGGAGCAGACTGTAAAAAACTGAAAAAAAGAATAGTAAAACAAAAAAGGTTATTGGATGTCTTAACAGTATTTTATGGAGCAGGGAGATAAAAAATATTGTAAAATTTAATAAAACAATGGTAAAAAGCACGCTGTTCTATGGAATAGAGACTTGTCGCGTAACAGAAAAATACAAAACGAAAATGGTAAATGTCAAAATGGATGCAATAAGAAGATCAATCGGAATATCTAGAACAGATCATGTAAGAAATGAGATCATAAAAGAAAGAATGAGAGTCATGGGAAGCATAACTGATATGGTACGGCCATGTACAACAGATGAACGACGAAAGATTACCAAAGCGGGTCCTAGAATGGCAACCCATAGGGCGCAGAAAAGGAGGGTGTCCTAAACTGGAATGGCAACAGTCAATCCAAAGATCAATGAGTCAAAATACCTGACAGAAGATGATAATAAGGATCGAGGGAGGTGGAAAATAGGTGTCGGACAACGTAGAAAAACGTTCTAAACCGACATAGTAGTAATAGTAGCTAATAAATGACATCACAAAAATAAAACTATGGCTCCGACACCTAAGTGTTTTATTTAAAGTTTGTTTAGTCATATCAAGTTTAAATTACATGTAAGTTGGATGAATGTTTTCATAAGTTATCAGTGCATTCTTTGCAAAACAATATTCAATCCACAAAACAACCAACTTACAACTTAGTTATTTACGATATCGGACAAGAAAAGTAACTAGATTATTATGTCTTAAAGGCGTCCGTCGAGTAGGTGTGGCGCTGTTTGAAATGTTTTCTAAGACAGCTTGCAATATAGTGTATAATTTTATTGCCAACGATATTTCAATCAAAATACAATTATGTGTTCTATCAAGCAGATTCTTTTAAGAGCTAAGTCTGAATGAGAAAAGCAAGACTGTTGTATAAAACTTAAGGAGTAAGGCTAGGTTATCCGTTGTCTTCATTACTGTTTAAATTGGTCTTTTAAGCTTCTGTTAGGATTATTGACATAAGCAGATATATTGGCAGCAAATAAACGCAGATAGCTGGCTACGCGGATGATATTGGTATTCATAGTAGAGATAAAAAACTAAATCAAATATCACATAAAATTACTCCTACTTAACACAGAACTGCATTCGTGGAAAAAAGCTTTTCCTATGACGTGGCAAACCTGTACAACTCTATTCTCGAAAAAATTGAAAGTAAGAACCATGTTGGATTTAAAAAAGCTTATTAAAACTATCTTATAAATCAGCAGAATGACATATAAGTAAACTTAAAAACTCACCTCACTTCAAAAGGTCCCGTTTAGAAAAAAATATATTTTTATTTTTTTATATTTTTCTGTTACTTTTTTGAATGACATTAGTGTACACGATACTTCTCTTTCTCGTAGATATTATTTTAAGGGATTATTTTTTTTTAGTCACAATAATTACTAAAGGTTAATTGAACAGAACTGTCAGTACCTACTACAGGTACTGAAATTCGCCTATTTCACAATATTTTAAGCCTTATATTGTAAATTGTAATTTTAATTTTCAAGCTGTGAAAGAAAGACATCTATTTTTATTTTAAAAGATCTTTGACCGAAACTATACCAGTGCTTGATATAGAAGCTAAAAATTGAGGACTGAAATTAATTTTAATCAAAAAATAATGAGAGATATTCTCAAAATTTTCAGTTACTTGGTTCCAGTTTCGAGCAAGTAGAGAAAACTATTTTACAAATTTGGGAGCAAACATAAGCAAAGAAAACTCCATGACAGACGAAATAAATCTGAGAATAATCAACGGAAGCAAATTGTTTTACGCTTATCAAAAACTGCTCGAGTTAAGGATTCTAACAAGATATATCAAACAAAAACCTACACTCTGATAATTAGCCCGGTAGTGACATGTAGGTGCAAACCATGGATTGTTGCAAAAGCGCATGAGGAACAACTAAAAATATTTGAAAGGGAAAATCTTCAGAAGATCTTTGGACAAGTGCAAACAGAAGATAGTTACTGGCGGATACGGATAAATTATAAATTAGAACAGCTAATAAATGGCGCATGGGTAATAGGAAGCCACGAAAAAGGAGGATTGACAATGTCAAAGATAACATCAAGAATATGGGAATAAGAATAGCTCGAAGGATCATACCAGGGGTTGGAATGCCACTGAAGAAGAAGGACTTTGCATTACTCCTAAAAAGAAGTTGACACAATTTTTTCAAATTCCGCAAATCCATTACTATCTCTTTAGTAGGAAACTAATGTACCTATGCTATGTATTAAACTGGCCTTTTACAATTTCAATTTTGATATTGTTATCTGTTAAGTAACATATTTATGATTGATTAAATAGATAGCACCCCTCGGGCTAAAATAGTTTTGGAGCATCTATTAGTGATGTAACTTTACCCACCAGTACGTTGGGAACATAATTTAATTGCATAACAAACTAAATATAAATTTCTATTACAAAATCAATCCTACTTCAGCTTCATATCACGATTAGTCACACCACGATCATTATTTATTAAACTCAATAACTCATCTTCAAAGGGCCTTTTATTAATCAAACAACGTTATGGTAGGTTGTTTCTCTTTTTGTAATTTTTCATGCGTTATGTCCCGACCAACCCCCCCGGTATTGTTGGTAAATTCAACCCTTCAGGCCCGGTGCTATACGCAATCAAACGCTTATTATCTAGGGTGCGACACCCCGCTTAATAGAGCTCTACTCAGACAATGATTGGTATATTTTCAGGGCAAAAACTGAGTAAGGACAATCAGTGAGTTTACGTTGTTCGACGTTTAAGGCACATCTTGCCCGCAGGATTACTGACCATGAATGAAACAATATAACGCGACAATAAAAAATTTCCGATTGATTCCTATACGGTTTCATTAAGAACCGTGAGCAGCTAGAGAGAATTAATGAATGCGCTTGATGGTGCTAACAATGTATCATTAGTACGGATACCGGGGCATTCTAGACATATGGGAAATGAAGTCACAGACCAAGCTGCGAGGGATGCGGCATCTGCGTTCTGTTTTGACACCGAACTAGCCTTGAGGATAGCATACAATGTTGCTAAATTAACCATATTAAAATAGATGGAGAACAGCTTCAGATAAAACTGAATAACTCTACCAGAATTCGCTCACTCTAAAGAGCTTTTTAAAGAACCTTGTATAAAAGATTCAGGCACATAATTAAACTTAACGGACAGGAGATCCATATACTGACTGGACTTTTTACATGTCACTATCAGCTAAGAGTACCCTTACACAGAATGGGACTAACAGAAGTGACCGAAAGCAGACTCTGTCTGGAAGATAATTAAATAGTCAGACAGTGTTCTGTGCAAATGTCCGACGTCAGAACACTTTCGGTAAACCTCAGAAGATCTGAACAGTCTCGCTTCTATTTTATTATAATTTTGTAGAATTATCTTTATTATTTTACTTATTACTTACTTATAATCTCATATTTTCTGGAAATGTTCCGGATGAAACAATTTTTTTAATGCCTAACAATATATCGCCTATTAGATTCCTACTTTGAAATTAATCAGATGGTAGCTATCAACGAAAATTTTTCATTTATTAATTTTATATAACTTTTATTTAAATAAATATAGAGTCATTGTCATTTCTCTTACTACTTATAGTTACTAGTAGCCTGTGCATCAGACTGTGATCAGACAGATTGGTTTGTCTGTTTTCCCGATGCACTTTGTGGGGAAACTCGTATAGTATTTCAAATTATATAAACTAGTATACAGATGTGTAAAAAAAAAGAACTAATTTACAATTAATTTCTAAGTTAAACAGGTGAAAAATGAATGTCAACAATTTTTATATATTTTCGTGCTTATCCCTGTAGTTCCAGCAAGTTAATTTTTTTTCCACAATTTCTGTATTTTCTTGAACTAATTCTCTCTGGTGTTCATAGTAGAGACGAAAGATCTTTGACCGAAACAAATAAACAAAGAAAGCCCTACAGAGGAATTAGACTCGAAAATATCTAACAGAAACAAAGCGTAAAAGACACGCTTATCAAAAAACTGCTTAATTCAAAGATTCTAACGAGATTTCTCAAACAAAAAACTACACTACAATAATTGGAATAGTAGTGATATACTGGTGCGAATCAAGCAAACATACAAAAGAGAATGAAGAACAACTAAAGATATTTGAAAAAAAATTCTTTGTGTCGTACCACTGCAACCAGAAAATTATTATTTTCGGTTAGGGATAAATTATAAATTAGAAGAGCTTACAGCTGGCACAAATATCGCGAGAATCATTAAAAGTCGAACATTAGCCTGACTAGGATAATGTAGCGAAACGGGATTTAAATATAAATGGTATTTTTGCCAATTATAAGTTTTTTAAATATTTTTAATTAAATCTTGTTTTCGACATCAACAAGTATTAATTACATGCAAGCCTAGGTTAACAATAAGTAAAATTTATGGCAACACCAATGACTTCTTTTTGGCTAATCTAACCTTTGAGTCACATAACATCGCAATCATGTATATTTTGTAACTGGAAACAAATTAACAAACTATTTTCAATATTTTTTTAAAAACACACTGTGTAATTTTAATTTCTAACGATTTTCTAAGTCCACGCATCTCTAGATTACGCTGATATTTTGACTCTTTGTCTGGATCGTTTAAAGCACAGTCTATCTATTTCTAGGAAAAGCTTCGGCTTAAAGTCCAAACCAATCAACGGCAAGCTATGAGTGCCTACGGAACAGGGTTGTGTTCACTGAGACAAGAAAATTTTAAGAGAGCATTTTCTGGCTGGTTTTTGTACGCTTCACTTCATTTGATTTAATGGATTTTTCTTATAACTGGGCAAATGTTAAATTTGTCAATTTTTTTAACTTTGTATATTATTATTCTTTGTGTTATTCCTATCTATTTTGGTCTTTACTTTTAGACTTTATTTTAATTTTAAACCTTTTTCTTATTGCTGTTCCCAGTGTTTTAAAATATTGTTTCTACAGGGTGACCCGATCTTAAGGGACCAAACTTTACCAGCGTGTTGGGCGTTCAAAAATAATTTAAAAAAGTCTATACAACATAGGTCGAAAAATGCTTTGTAAAGAAAATACAGGGTGTCAAAGTTTTCTTAAAAAAAAACGAAAAAAATTATTATCTAGAAAACTACCTTGGACAACAACTTTAAATTTGGTACAGAATAAAGGTTAATAGAGCTGCATACTTTTCTTTATAAAGCAACAATGTAGGCCCGCCATGGGCGTGCGCACGGGTGGTGACTTTTAGAATTTTTGAAGAAAAAAATTATACGCCAATTGATTTTTTTAAATTTTAAATTATTTTTGAGTTCACTGTCCAATTTAAGTAAAAAAATGTCACCTTACTTTTTTTCGTACAATGCTTCATTGTGGAGAAAAATACTCTGCCAATCTATGGGCACCTAAGCTCACACTAGGTACTATAGTTATAGTGTGAGCTAATATCATCAAAAACTGAATATTTTATTTAACTCCAGACTCAATTACCTTTCGTTTGATACCACACAAGCCATATTTTGACTTAAACTCAATTTTTTTAAATTTACCCCCACCCTTTTAAAAAAAACTAAAATGTATTTTGTTTAACTCCAGACTCAATTACCTTTCGTTTGATATCACACACGCCATATTTTCACTTAAACTCTAATTTTTGACATCTACCCCCACCCTTTTTTTTAAATAAACTAAAATTCATTTTGTTTAACTCCAGACTTAATTACCTTTCGTTTGATATCACACACGCCATATTTTCACATAAACTCTAATTTTTGGAATCTACCCCCACCATTTTATTTGGCTTGCGTTCGGTGGATTTTGTTAATTTATAAATGGGACCATCACGGCCCAAGACCCAACTTAGGTACCAAATTTTATTAAAATCGGACAAGCGGTTTTTCAGTTATGCGGGTTGGTCGTTACAGACAGACATACAGACAGTCAGACAGACAGACAGCAAAACAAAAAAGTTTCAAAATCATCTGAAACGCAAAGATATATACAAATTTTTGAAATCGGAGCAAATTTTTTTTTCTCGAAAAAATTAGGATCACCATAGCTCACACTACTTATATAGTAGTAGTGTGAGCTAAAATTGAAAATGTTTAAATTTGTTGCAAAAAAAATAAAATAATTAAGCCAATAAATTTTTTAAATTAAAGAAACTACACAAATAAATGGATTATTATTTATTAATTTAAAAAAATCCTACAAAAAAAAGCAAAGAGACATTTTTTAACCTAAATTAGACTGTGAATTCAAAAATTAATTTAAAACAAAAAAAAACCATTGGCGTAACATGTTTTCTTCAAATAAATCTCACCACCCGTGCGCACGCCTCTAGCAAACCAAAATTTTTGCTTTATAAAGAAAAGTGTGCAGCTCTATTAAATTAAAGAATCCAGTTATGTAGTTTCTTCAATTCAATAACTTAATTATTTTATTTTTTTTGCAACAAATTTAAACATTTTCAATTTTTTTCTCCACAATGAAGCATTGTACGAAAAAAAGTAAGGTGACATTTTTTTACTTAAATTGGACAGTGAACTCAAAAATAATTTAAAATTTAAAAAAATCCATTGGCGTATCATTTTTTTCTTCAAAAATTCTAAAAGTTACCACCCGTGCGCACGCCCGTGGCGGGCCTACGTTGTTGCTTTATAAAGAAAAGTATGCAGCTCTATTAACCTTTATTCTGTACCAAATTTAAAGTTGTTGTCCAATGTAGTTTTCTAGATAATAATTTTTTTCGTTTTTTTAAAGAAAACTTTGACACCCTGTATTTTCTTTACAAAGCATTTTTCGACCTATGTTGTATAGACTTTTTTAAATTATTTTTGAACGCCCAACACGCTGGTAAAGTTTGGTCCCTTAAGATCGGGTCACCCTGTATATTGTTATGGTTTCTTAACACCAAATGCAAACCATTCGTTATAATTAAACCTAAACAGTTATAATTAGTAAATTAAATAGTTGGTTGAATAACTTTATTCAATCAATGTTTAAAATGTTGCTAAATAAATATATTTACAACAAACATACAAAAGGTTCCTAAAACCTAATAGTTTAACGAGTTTAAATATAAGAATACAAACGTTTAGTAGTTGTAACATTTGATATTTGTTTTATAAATATAAAGAAGTGAAAATGTGAAGTTTAAAGAAGAAAATTGAACAGGTATATATGATTTTCCTACATTGTTTACTTGAGAAAAACGATTATAGTATATACTTCCCCCAAGAACCACCAAATTCCCTTTCGAGATCGTAATTAACATTAAATTTAATAATTTTTAATACTTTTATTTATCTAAGTTGTTGCCCAAATTGGTAGCTTTTAACATTGCTTGGCCTCTTGGTTTGACAGTCAGCACCACTGTCAACAGGGTTGCTTGTTACAACATGTACAGAGAATGGAAGAGTCAAGAACACCAATTATAATAATGAACTGAAGACCTGTAGGACAGAGAGTAACAGGGAGCCCACGAAAAAGGTAGATAGACGTCGAAGATTACATTAAGAATATGGGAATAAGAAGGTGGCGAAGAATAGTACTAGAGGGCAGAATAAAGGACTCTAGTTAATCAGACCAAAACGCACCAGGGGTTGTTATGATGCTTGAGGAAGAAGAAGAAGATCTCTTGCACAAAGAAGTGACTGATGTTTATATGTTTGATTGAGTATAACTTGGACTTCTGTGATAATAATTGAATACAAAGAGTTACTGATTTTATTCGTTAAATTATCGAAAATATTGCAGCATCTGCACACACGCAGACCATTCCACATACTAAACGAACTGAGTATTGTATTAGCGAATTCTTTTGGGAAAAAATGCAGCACTGGTGCAATTTTTGTATTCTTTTGGGAAAACTGGTGCAACTTTTTACATTCTTTTGATTAACTGACAAACTCAGTGCACATTTTCTGGCAGGGGCTCTTCTAGCCTGTGTTGCATTAGTGCACTTTCGTATTCTTTTGAAACTGCAATTGGGTAATTTTTTGAGAGCACCAAAATTGTGTCAGTAAACCTCGAGTAGCGCACTAACTTTCTTAAAAGAATTCGTTATGATTTGCCATCCATACAAAATTTGTGCAATAATAAACTGTGTTTTGTGCTTTTTAAATATCAGAAAAATTCTTTTTGACTTTTGAAATGTCAAGAAAATATCGATTTTTCAAATTTTTTTGACACATCAATGATAACGGCTGGGCTAATGCAAGTAATAAGATATATTTTTAAGCATCCACAGCTTCTTTATAAGAAAATGCTGTATTAGATTCTTCTTTACTTTCTAATACCATACGAAAATGATCATTTAGGATACTTTTGATGAAGAAATTAGTATATACATAGAAACATGCTAAATGATCTTTTGATATAGTATAGGTACTTCAACACTTTTGTCCTCGAGTAACGTCTTATAGCTTTATTCACTGCTGAAGAGGTCTAACCATTTATACAATTCTTTGAATTCCAGATTAATTCGATTTTTATGTTTAGTTTTTTGCAAATAATAACCATTTTGCAATAAATTCAACCAGGGACGGTTGATGTGCACACACATGCTTTAAGACGATTCTTTTTTAAAATGTGAATAGTGTTAAACTTAAACTTTAAAACTTTATTTAGAAAAAATATGCTAAAATTTTAACAGTAGTAATGTAAATTAAACTAAAATCTCATTATTAGCTATATAAATATTTATAGGCTAAGTAATATTTTCAACTGTAAAACAATAATTTATTCTTAACTTATTGAATACTGATAAACCTTTACAAAAAATTGATTTTTGGACAATTAATTTTTGGGAATTATTTAAATGAAAATCGTCTTTGTGTCTTGTATAATGTGAATGGAAATTTGAATTTTGGAGGACAAAATCTTTTAGTTGTTCTGGTAGTAGATTGTTTTAAATTTTGTAAATAAATATACAAACATTAAAGAAAATGAAATTTTTTACATTAAGCCAATTTTATTTCTTTAACATTAGTGTAATTTTTGTGTATTTATCTGCTTTAAGAATTATCCTCATTGCTCTATTCTGTAATATTTAAAGTTTATCTATAATATTTTATAATATAATATTTTGTAAGGCCCAAAACGCCCAATATTATAAAACATTTTTCTTTAAATCCCATCCTACAATTTGGTAAGATCACTTAATTATAGGGTAATTAGACTCCGTTTTTGTTCGCCGATGTGTTCAAAGCTTTTGGGTATTAATTCTACTGTTTTGGAGATCTTATCACCTCCCTTTTCGGGGCGTGCCCCAATATCCGAGTGTAATTTGGGGTTGCTTCTTATGCAGCCAGATCGAGTTACCACCTATGGAAGTTTATGGCCTCGCGAGATAATTTAGAAGTATAAAAGGGATACGTGCATGAAAAGGAGAGTATTTAAAGTCTGAAATTCAAATAGCTGTTTTAGATATACATTATTTTCTGCTGCTGTCCTACGTGAAGCATTTTTAAATTGTAAATGTAATTGGGGTTGATTGGCGTTTTTTACTTCATAAATGTTTTAAATTGGTTGGAAAGATAACACGCAGTTTCTAGATTTTTTATATTTTTATTTGTCAAACACACTGTGCTTATTGTCTTACAATTCAGCCAATAAGACTAATGAGCCATTGTGTTCTATCTTACTTTAATCATTAATATTAATTAACTAATTATTAACATATCTTGTTATCAATAGTTAAATTGGACTTTTTCCAATTTGCCAGATATTATATATTTTTTCTTAACATGTGCTTTTCAGCGCCGCAATTTTCATCAAGTGTCATTTAAAGTAATACAAAATTGTGATTTATACTTTTGTTTATAAAATCAACAGGACTGGATTTGGTAATTGGTTTTATTTGATCGTATTTGCCATTTTGTGATCCAATTGTGAACTTGGATAACTGCATCCTGAAGTTTTCTATTTATCCTTTAATACAGTTTTTTGGCATTGGAATATCGGAAGTAATTAATTACGATAAATAACCACGTTGCCCGTATGAGTTTTTCTTTGTCTTTTTATGATTGGTTTTATTTTTTTAAGCGTTATTTTTTTATAGAACACTGATTTGGAATCATGATACCTAAGTTCTGCAATTTTCCACAGTTTAAGTCTATACCTAAGCAAGCCTAAAAGACGCGTCAACTAGAAAATTATTTTAGTCACCAATCACCTAAACCCTTTCGGCTTACGTTACCATTTTCATGGTGAAAGTGTCAAGTGTGAAATCTTATTATTTTGTTTTCATTGAAATTTTAGTTTTACTCAGTATATATCACTTCTGTTCAATTTCGAACAAGCGCAATTCCACTTAAAATTGACGTTTCTGTGCGTACCCATTTACAATGGCCACTTTTTAGGTTCTTGCAGGCCCGTGTTTTTGTTTAAAGCGTATGGAAAGATTATGAATTTTTTAAGTAGATTAGTTTTTTTTGGTGTTTTAACCACCGTAGCAAGGCTGGTGCACTACCATTTTATCCAAAGAAGTTGAAAATTTTCTAAACCAAATTGGTAGCATGCAATTGCCCAGATGCTTGTTCTAATTCTAATTTCGCTTCGACTTAAGCAAACGTCAATTTGGCAATGTAAATGATCCTAAACAAACTTATATCAAGCTTACAGTAAGCAGGTTCGAAATTGATTGTAAATGTAGCTTTAAAGTACGCGAAGGAAATACGTGTAAAATTCACTTACAAACTAATTAACAATACACTTACCTTAAACCATTTTGTATCCGTCTTAGCAACAAAGCAAATGTTGGAAATAGAAACAAAATATTCTGGTGGATTTCTCTATTTGCTCAGGTGCATTCTATTTTTTAACATGCTATATTGCCATTCATAGGTGTGCGATAATATTTTTGACTTATTTGCTGTTCGAAAATTTAGTCATATTTTGGAATGTTTTTTTTATTTTATTTTAACCAATATTTACTAAGAAAAGTCCAGAAAAAAATATTTTAAACTAGTCAACCTACACTATTTTATATTATTGGGGAGATTCTCATGACGTAGAGTCACTTGCCATTTTAAAATGTGTACAATTGCACGCCATTTTAGAGAATAATTTTTTTATTTATTTACATGTTTTGTGCCAATATTGTGAAATGTTCTGCATGAGAATAAGTTGAATTTTCGTCTTTTTAAAGAGACACAACACTGCAGGATATCTAACCTGCTTATTTGAATAAGCATCCGGGACAAACATACCAATACACTTTGCATAAAACCTCATAGTCCCTTCAACAAAAGAAAGAATCCAATCTACTCACATGAGTAAACACACATATCCATCATATACCTACCTATCTCGTTCATAGCACGTAGTTTTTAAGAAGTAAAGCCGGTTAACTTAACATAAATCAATTTTAAATAGCTAAACACTTTGAGATGATGGATAAAGTTAACTTTTTGTTTTACGTAAATATTAATTTTGAAATAATTTATAAAGAGAGAAGTCCTTAGCAATGAGGTAACTTTACTGTGCCGGTTCTATCCCACTCCCCACTGTCCACTACCTCAGCCCTAAAAACCTGCCACCTGGGCCCGCTGGCTTAGCAAAGATTTTTGTAGGCTGGAAGCAATGATCTCTATACAGTGAAGTTCGCATATAGCGAACCCGTTTAAAATGAACACTCGCTTATAGCAAACCCCGTTTAAAATACCCAAAAAAAGTTTTAAACCTCGGATATATCGAACCAGTTTCCGTGCAATCTTCGAGTTCACTATATCCGGACTTTACTATAAGTGGATAGGCCTTTACATATATGCAAAGTGAGGCAAGAATATTGGACATTTTTGTAGAGAGAGCACCCTGCGCAGGAGGTGCTACCGTTCCTTTTTTGCTGCTACTCTTCGATGATATTCTGTGGTTTTGAAAGTTCGCGGACGTTTGATTTTTAATCTATAAGTGGATTTTTACTGCGATTAGGTACTAACAGAGTTTTTTAAATAATCATATCTACTTAGTTCAAAAAGAAAACCGGCTTTTCACTCACATAAAACTCGTTTTTACATGCACCGCATCGTGTTGTGTGCTGGATACCGTAAGTCGAAAACCGCTTTGGCAAAATTTTGTTATGTATGGCCAACTTTAAATGCTTTTCTATTAATTGCCGCGTGCCTTCCATCGTAATTTCGTATTATACTGAGGTAATTCCTTAGCCTGATTGGAGTAAGGTATTAGATTGTCTAATGCATAATCTTTTTGTAGTAGAGTAAATTTGTAAAAAAAGCTGCAAAAAGATTTGACATTTATTTATTTGTTTAGATAAAAAAAATTAATACCTGTCATTTCAAAACAAATTGTCAGCTATATTTAGAAAAATTAAGTTTCCTTCGATATTTCCTTTCATTTTTTGCAATATTTATTTTTAACGCCTCCTATTAAAGCTATGAACTAGTTCATTAAACTTACTGAACAAAAACAATTAGGATCCCCAGCCGACGCAAAGATGGCGCTTGATATGTCAAAAATAAAAGAGACCATTATAACTTATAGACCGAAGTTAATTTATACAAAAAAAGTTATGAATTTTACCAAGAGTAACCCAACTTTTGTAAATCTTTATAAAAAGTTACAATTTGACGTTTAACATTTAAGAGGGCGGCCGAAGTTTAGATAAAAAAGTTATTTTTTCATTCTTCTTTGACAGAACTAGTGTTGCCATATAAACAAATTAAGGGTCGCTGATTTTACAAATTTCATAATAAATGATGATATTTCTAATCTAATCCAAGATAGCACTTTTAAAGGATAAAAACAACTGTATATTTCTTTTTGTCTGGTAATTATTTTCCCAAAAATGTGATTTTATATTACTCCGAGCAAGTTTTGAATTATAATGGACAAAAAAAATACAAATCATTTATTTATTTTTTAAAGATAGCTGTGGAAAAAGTAAAGAAAAATCTTTTTTTTTTTGGAGGTTGAAATATTTGAATTTTAATAACCTGATTATATTTATTCACAAAATGGCAACATTGTTATTGTTTATTTAGGTTATTAAAATAAAGTATTTCAAAAACGCCTGGGCCAAATGTCAACTTATTATATATTTTTGAAAACAGAAAAAGGAGCTCTATCGTTTAAAACCACTAAATACAGGGTGTTTTCTTTAAAAATAAACTATATGATATAAATTTGGCAAGTATTTGTGACATGTCATTTTTGACATCAGATTCTAATGATTTGGGAATTAACTTTGCTCATTTAAACGTTACTCTCATATCAATATTAGCGGAGATAGCTCTTGAGTAAAATATGGTCAATTACCCGGTACCTGATATATATCAACCTTTTTGACATTTTTAAAACATATGTGCTTTTTTTATTGAGATTTCTGGTTTTGTTTGGTTTTTTTCATCAATCTCCGAAAAAAAATACACTAATACTTTTTCTTTACTTTTGCCGCCGCCATCGCCATCTTTAAAAAGAAAATGAATTGTATTCTTTTTGTACACTATAATTTCAAAATAAGTTACCAACAAATACAGTTTTTTTATGGTTTGATTCCCGCCATCTTGTGTACTATTGGACATGTCATTTAATATAAACATTTTAAAGTCAGCGACCCTTATTTAGTATATACTACATGGCAACACTAGTTCTGTCAAACAAGAATGCACGGAACTGTAACCAAGGCCAACACAAAATAGAGGCCACGACCCTGAAAAAATCAGCTGTTCTCCCGGGGCTGAATTTTACATTGGGTCTTATGGGAGGTCAGACGTTTTTTTATGATATTTTCAAAATGGCACTACAGATTTTCGCAAAATTTCAGTGAAATATTCTCAGACACCATCCCGATATTCCACCAAAGGTTTGTAAGGAAGCAACATGATTAAAAGGTTAAAATCTTCAAGATTTAGCATTTCTTATTTATAGTTTAACATGCCAACTGTTATATTTGACATGTATTTGACTTTGTCATCTGTGATTGTCACATTTGCTTCTGCTTTAAACTGAATTATTGTGTGAGCTAATGAAGCGGCTATGAAAAATTAAGGATTACTATACATTTAAAAAAAATTGTTCTGCAAGAATAAAGTAAAAACAATCTCAAAAACGGCGTTATTTAAAAAAAAATTAAATATTCATGAACCGTCATTCTAACTTCAATATTTTAAAGACAATCAGCTGTGTCGTAACGTGACCATCAAAAAAAAATCAGCCCCGGATGTGACGTCAACAAAGTGGAGGATCGTGGCCCGTCCGTTTTGATAGCCCTGCTGTAACATAAACTGGAATGCTAATGACGTGGAAAGAAAATGACCGCTACATGTACTTGACAGTTGGTGGATGTTAAATGGGTTGGTATTGCCAAAATATCCCCAAATCGGCACCAACCTTTAGAAATTCCCCAGACTAAAAATTAAAAAAAGCTATGAAGGAAACATGGGACTGTTTAAAAATTATGTAAGAAAGATAGTCAGATTGAGGCGGTAAATCATTCATACAAAAATGTGCCCCTAACTGAATAACAAAATGGCAAACCTGGGAGGTGTTATCGTGTTGGCTGTTTCTTAGCACTTTTGAAGACAACTTTAGTAACTAATATCCACTGTTCATATTTTATCGAATATCAAAATCTCGAACTCTTTATAATGAAATATGGAAAATTAAAATATTTAAAATCAAAATAGAAAAATTACAAAATATTGAAAATCGAAATATTGAAACTACCACAACTACCCAACCAACCTAAATAAATAACATAACCAACCAACCTCACCAGCCAATTTAATCAAATCAACCAAACGAATTTTGAATATATTTTATCAGCCTTTTTTTAGTTTTAAGAAATGTGTACACTGAAGAGTATACTGCCGTCCTTAGTAAGACCCACCTATCTACGTTTGTACTTATTTCGAGAAAAGCGAGTTTAAAGTTTAAATGCTTGCTAAGGGTACATAGTAATATATTTTTTTTGTTTTTCAAAATAAAATACTTCCGAACAAAAATTTGGGTATTTTTTTTAAACAACAGATGAAAGTAACCTATTTTAAGCCATTTTCGGTCATAACTCATTTTTGATTTTTTTGCAGATAGGTGGGTCTTACTAAGGACGGCAGTATAAGCCTTAGATTTTTTTTACATATTTTCCACATATTTCAGGAAAAAACACAAAAAATAGCTTAAAATTCGACATCATGAGGCCTCGGGCCCCCAAGACATATTCCTGGGTGCGCCACTGTCAAATGATATACTACTTTTTTTTTATTTTTTTTTTCCGGAAACTGTGTTACGAATTGGAATAATCTGGTTGCGAAACAGCTATTTTTGCCTTAAGTGAGAAATTAATGGTACAAGAATTTTTTTTACAGATTTTGTTAGTCAGGATGCTCTATATTATTAATCCGAGTGATGTCACTCTGGCACCCTAAAACATTTTTAAAAATCCAAGAAAGCGGGCATTTTAAAGTGAAAAAATTAAATAAAAAAATATCTAAATCAACCATAGGTGTGTGTGCTACAATAGAGAATTATTAAAATAAATCAGGCTATAATAGTGCCAGGCACAATTTTGACACCTTCACATTCTAATATCAGCTGTGATCTTTCAAACAGGAATAAATAGTGCCTTCTTTTATTAATTGAAAATAAACGACGAAAGTTTTAAATTCGACTTTGGTATGTCAATTTTGAAGGATCAACTGTCAGTTTTCAATGTGAATGTGTCAAAATGGTGCCTGGCACAATTATAGCCTGGCTGTATTTCAATAATTCTCTATTATTTCAGTCGGCCTTTGGTCGCCAGAATTGAAATTCGACACTATTTTTTCTGGGAGGTACCTCAACGGAGGGATAATGATTTTATGAAAAAAATCGACCTATTAACATAGGCAAGCGATACACCGATTCTAGGGTATTTGGGTCCGCTGAATTCAGTTAAAAGGAGTAATTTAAAGAAACAGGTGATAGCCGGGAATTTATGGTATTACGGTAGAACTGTTTATGTGGAGACTTAGCGAACAAATTTTAATTAAGTTATTTTTGATTTTGAAAGCTTTGCTTAACCCTATTTCAAAGCTTACCAGTGACTTCTGGCCATCAGCCACCATTTTGAAATATTCAAGATGGTGACCGTGGGCAAAACTTTAGAAAAGGAGCACATGCATGTGATACCTTACTTATAGGGTTCTTGGGTACGCTGAATTCAAACATTATGTTAAAAAAAGATTCAGGGTAATCTGGTTTATTGTATAAACAATAAAACTGTTTATATGGAGATTTAACGAACAAACTTTATCAAATATTCTTAGAAAGGTTGACAGCTCTGCTCAACCCTATTATAAAACTAACCAATGACTTTTGGGCATCAGCTATCAGTTTAAAATATTTAAATATTCAAGATGGTGCCGTGAAAAAAATACAAAAGAAAAGCATATGCATGCGATACATCAATTATAGGGTTTTTGGATTCGCTGAATGCAGACCTTTTGTTAAAAGTAGATTTTATATATTCCGGACGAGTGGGGGTATTTTTGGGTTAAACCGTATGCGAAGTCTTAACGAAAATACTTTAATCATGATTTTTCTTACAGATTTTGAGAGCTCTGCTCAACCCCATTATAAAAGTAGCTAATAACTTTTGGGATTATGGCGACCGTGGGAAAAAATTCAAAAAGAAGCATATGCAGATTACTCCAAAATCTTTTTTTAACAACATATTTGGATTTAGCGAACCCAAAAACTCGCATGTGTATGCTTTCCTTTTGTTTTTTTTTTCTCAGACATCATCTTGAATATTTCAAAATGCTGGCTGATGACCAAAAGTCTTTGGATAGTTTTATAATACGGTTGAGCAGAGCGGTCAAAATCTGTAAAAAACCTTTGAAAAAATTTGCTCGTTGTCTCCATACAAACAGTTTTACTGTTTACCCCATAAATACCCCGCACGCCTTCAGATTACTCCAAAATCATTTTTTAACATCAAATTTGGATTTAGCGAACCCAAAAACCCTATAACTGATGTATCGCATGTGTATGCTTTCCTTTTGTTTTTTGTTCACGGTCGCCATTTTAAATATTTCAAAATGGTGGCTGATGCACAAAAGTCCTTAGTAAATTTTATAATAGGGTTAAGCAAAGCTGCCAAAATCTGCAAAAAAACTTGATTAAGGTTTGTTAGTTAAGTCTCATAAACATAGACAGTTCTATCACGGATCTGTTAGGTGATCCGTGGTTCTATCCTAATAAAATAATCCCCCCCCCCCCGCTTTAAATTACCCGAAATTTTTTTGAACTGCAGATTTGGATTCAGCGGACCCTCTTCTTTATATTAAACCTGATAACTATCACTATATATGTATATGTATATCCCAGTAGCAGTCCAAGAGTGAAGGCTCGGGGGCCAGGCCCCCCTTTTTCCAAAGAATTTTCCAAGAATTATTCTGGTGTATTACACACCGGAAAAAAATTTGATTTTTTCTAACCACATGTTTTAAACATCTAAACTGACCTAATTTTTGAAAGTCTGGGACCAGTCCTGTATATCCCCTGATAAAAATCCTGACTGACAGAGAGAGATTTAATAAAATTTAATTAAAAAAACACAAAACTTGTGTAAACTAATGCCTGATTTACCTTGCAACTTATTACTGATTTACCCAGCAACATAAAGCACAATGGATACATTTGGTGCTTAGTGCATCTTACCATACTAAGCAGGAAGCAAAAAGACAGTCATTATGCAAGAATAAGGTTTGTCCATTGTGCAATATGTTGGGTACAATGATAGCCCTTAATGTACTAAGCACAACAGGGGTTCTGCATTAACCCAGCTTCAAAAATAACGCAACTTACCGGTGAAAGGAAAACAACGGCAAATCGTTGCGACTGTAAGAAGCAGACCACAACAAAACAGTTAATCATGTATAAATAAAAAGGCAATATTTGCTATTTGCTTTGAAAAAAATAACGCGCTATTTAACAAATTAAACGAACTCGACCCGGTAGAACTTCGCAAAAATAATCTGGGAATTTTTGTGTTTGTTATCATTTCTGTCAATCTGTGTGCTGCTAGTAAAAAACCAAGTAAAAAATTTTACTTACTTACATGCTGATTTTAAACCAATCTCAAAAGTTTAGAACTTGAATTTTTTACATAAAATATCAAATATTACAAAATGTTATACTACATGGCAAACATGAAAGTTATAAATAATATGGAAAACATATAATTTGTGGGTTATACAGGCAATACTTAAAATTTTAAAAAAAGTTAAGTTGATTTGATTGACGTGACTACGTTCTTTTAACATCCACCATTTAACCAATCTGTCACCTACATCTAGCGGTCATAATTGTAAGATTTCCTGGGGCCAATTAGCATTCCAGTTTATGTTACAGTTCCGTGCAAGAATGTAAAAATAACTTTTTTTTCTTAACTTCGGTCGCCGTGCCATCTTGAATATTAAATGACAAATTATAACTTTTTACATCAATACTTACAAAAGTTGGGTTACTCTTGATAAAGTCCAGAATTTTTTTTGTAAAAATTAAATTTGGTCTTAAGTTATGAAGGTCTTTTTTATATTTGACATCTTAAGCGCCATCTTTGTCTCGGCTTGGAAACCTAATTTTTTTTTTCAGTAAGGTTAATAGCTTTTATATGAGGCCTTAAAAGTCAATACTGCACAAAAATTAAAGCAAGTATCAAAGGAAAACTATAAATGTCGGTTTAGAACGTTTTTCTACCTTGTCCGCCGCCTATTCTCCACCTCCTTCGATTCTGATAATCATCTTCTGTTAGATTTTTTTGACTCATTGATCTTTGGATTGACTGTTGCCATTCTAGTTTAGGACGCCCTCTTTTTCTGCGCCCTATTGGTTGTCATTCTGGGACCTGCTGTGGTAATCTTTCGTCGTTCATCCGTTGTACATGACCGTACCATATCAGTTGCCTTTTAGTGATGTCATCCGTTATGCTTCCCTCGATTTCCATTCTTTCTTTTATAATCTCATTTCTTATGTGATCTATTCTAGATAATCTCATTCATCTACTTATTGCATTCATTTCGACACTTTTCATTTTTGTTTTGTATTTCTCTGTTACGCGACAAGTTTCTTGCTCAAAGGAAATCTAATTTTTCGAAATATAGCCGCCACTTTGTTTTAAATTGACATTTGTTTTTACAGTTTTGAATTGAGCAGGTGTTACTTGAAGTAAATCCATAAAAATTAATTTCATTTCCACATTAAACAGGAAATTTATTTTCTTTCTTAATTTTGGCAGCCGCCATCTTGGATTCTGAAGCCGGAGAATCGGAGATCCTCGATCTCTGAATCTGATTGTAAAAGTTAGACTGGTCCGTAGCAGTAGGCTTACATTTGATAAATATCTACTTTTTCTTCTACTGGACTTTTAATATTTGGCAACAATAACCTTACTCTATAAATGAGGCTGCAATACAAATAAATTTGACATACCCAAGTAGGTACATGATACGCAACCAATATTGCTCGTCTAAAAGTTGATGACGGATTGTTTGCATACCTAAGAGTACATTTTGTCGAACATGATGAATTATAGGCATGTACAGTGTACACATATTATTTTTTTTTAATATCGTTTCGGAACTTTTTAACAACATAACAATAATAAACACAATTTTAGGGGAGGCCGTTGAACTCCTTTTCTTGGTCAGCAAACATTAAAAGAATTGTTCAGTGAGCAATCTTCACGGCCTCCCGTACTACAACGAAATTTGTCTTATAAATTCGCGAACTGAACTTCTCACTGGGGCCTTTTTAGCCAAGTTGACGGGAGATCCATTTACCATTAAATTATTATTATCGGCGAGGACTTGAAGTAATTTCCACGCTGTTTTTTTTAAATATACCCTATTATTTTACCAATTTTTTAAAACTTTTTAAATAAGGGAGTTTTAGAATAATTTTTATGGAAAAAAAACAGACGTTGAAAAACATTTGCTTACAGAAAAACTTAAAATTAAAAATCCAACATAAACATAAAACGATATGATGGTTTAAAAGCGCTCGACTTCTCTTTCGGTGTTTTTATTATTTTTAAGAGTTCTTCAAAACAAAAAGTTTAAAAGGTTCTCTAAGTGGAAGCTTTCAAGTGTTTGAGCCTTCTAATAAAATATTCCATAGTTCCAGTTGTAATGTAAAATATATTCTCTTCTTTTTTTACCCAACTGCAGCACGGCGAAAGGAAGGGTCATATTTTTCGCTTGGGATATGTATGTATGTATGTATGTATGTATGTATGTATATATATGTATGTATGTATGTAAATATGTATGTTTGTGTCGCGCTAGAGGCTAAACGTCTGAACCGATTTTGACGAAAAAGGTGTCGTTGAATTGCTACTGATCCCGAAGGGTCTATAGAATATATTTTTTTTAACTGGAGTCAATATGGCGGTCGTCAGACGCCATTTTGTCACATGATGTCGGCTTTAAGGCATACAAATTACCTAAATTTCAGGCAATTTTAATGAAATGCCTTTGATAACCCATTGCAAATGTCCTCTAATTTGCTGTAATTACTTTGTAGTCCTCTCTGCTCTCACCCCTCTCCCATCCTGTCATTCCCTCCCACCCTCTTAAAAAACCATATTCGTATAATTTTATCAAATAAAGGGCGATTTCAAAAACTCTTTCTGGACACGCTTTAAGACTTTTTTTTAACACCATTTTACTAGTTTCCACAAATATAAAGCGATTTCCAAAATTCTTTCTGCACACGCTTTAAGATTTTTTTCAACACCATTTTACTAGTTCCCTCCTACCGCACCTTCACTCAATGGAAGGTAACACTATTCGCCTCCGCATAAAATCTACACGTACTTTTCGGGTAACGCTAAGTGAATGGTAAATGCATAGTGCTATCTAATGCTACATAAAAATTAAACCTAAAGTCGGAAATAAAAAAAAAATTTATAAAAAAAACACCGAACTATTAAATCTACTTGTAACTACTAGTCGCAATTGGGTACAAAATTATCCAATAACCTGATTCATGAAAATAGAATATTTCGTATAATTTCGTAAGTGCGCTTAGAGCATCAAAACTAAAAGTTGAAGCATGTCGTCAGTGGCGCACCCAGGAATGTGTCTTGGGGGGGGGGGGCCGAGACCTCGCCAGCTAAAACGGGCGCCTCGCAAAAATCGTGCAACCAAAAAAAAAGGGCCTTCTTGTTTTTCACGGGCACGCCACGAACTACGCCGCTGCTTGGGGGGGGGCCGAGTCCTCATTATGTCGAATTTGACGCTATTTTTTCTGTTTTATCATGAAATATGTAGAAAATATATAAAAAATCTAAGGCAATTTTGTGCCCAACTGCGACTAATAGTTACAAGTAGATTTATCAGTTGGATTGTTTTTTTATTATTTTTTTTTTATTTTAAATTTGATTATTTAATACTATTAATCATTTTTGTATGAGAGAGGGGTGAACATTAAAATCAAAGAAAGAAAAATGAGAAAAAAATACCCTGTGTGTGTAATTAGGCTATATGTTTCCAAAAATTTATACCTGTGTGTTTAGTAGCCTTATTTGTAGAGCGTTAGCGCGCATAGTCAGAGAATCTGGATTCGACTCGTTGAAAACAGAACCAGGTTGTTATTTTGAATTCTTGCAAAAACAACTGCGTCTGAAGCAACCGGCGCCGGCGCGTCGTATCCATTTTATGATCTAGGGGCATTTAATTAAAACAATGACACAAATATATTTTTATTTCGTTTATAGATTAGAAACAGCTTTATTATTTTATATTAAGTATATTTTAGAAATATAGTATAGCACTTATTATTATTATTTAAGTGAAGAAAACATATTGGTTATTCTAAAAAATAACCTTTGTTCCTATTATGATTCATTGTTAGATAAAATAAACATTAATTCTTTATACAGGGTGTTTCTGTCAGTTTTCACCATTGCTAGAGGTTAATAAAGAAAACATTATTTAAAAAAAACTTTATTACCATTTCTTTTCGTGATTAAGGAAAAATAAATATTATTTCTTTATGTGAGGTGTTTTATTAAATCTGCACCGTTGCATACTTATGATTCAAGAAAAGAAAACTTATTATTAAAAAAATAAACTTTGTTACCTAAACCTAGTGATTTTTATTATTAAGTAAAAATAAATATTAATTCTTTCTACAGGGTGTTTCATTAAGTCTGCACCATTGCTAACTTTTTTTTAATTGGATTACTTAGATTGGTTAAATTAGCAAACTAGTAGTATTCTTCTCGCTGACTAAGACGATTAAAAAATAGAAAAACAAACGAAAACGTGGTAGTTATTTATTTATTTCTTGGCCTAAAGCACCGACTGTCGGTAGTGAAGTTAGGGTGAGGAGGAAAGTAACTCTGATAGAGTGCCTCCCAACGTATTTTTATGGACAAGTATGGTGCGAAATTTCAAACTGGTAACCGGAAGTAAATTATATTTTATAATTATTTTACAACCATATACGACCATACAAGAAACATATCTCATTGATTTTTATTTATTTATTAATTTTTGAACTATCTTTTTAAATTACGCTATATAGAGCACAAAGACTTACTATATAAAAAGTTTACTATGCATACGTTACCTTAAATATTAGTTTATTAGACTTCACCACTGCACCACAAACTGTTTAAAAAGATTTATTAATGTGAAGTGACAATTAAAACAAAAAAGGCTATAAATATTTTTATCGGATTTCCTTTTTTTTTTTGGTCCAATTTTTTTCTATAGATTTTTATGACAAATTAGTATTGTTCAGGTATTCGACCATTAACGCGCAGGTGCAAAACAAATAAAAAAGGTAAATTGTTTTTGAACTAAAGAATTATTTCAGTGCAATCGGAATCATTGAATTTCATAATAAATAATAATATGAACACATATTTATTTATTTTAAATATATTTTTTTAAAACTTGTTAAATAAATATATTTTTAATTTCAAACAAATACAGTGAAACCTCTCCTTGCGGACACCTCTAATAAGCGGACAATCCCTTTAACCGGACAAATTTGTTGGAACCATGCTTTTCCCTATTTCATTATCTGTAAAATTCACTCCTATAACCGGACGCGGACAATTTTTTTTGGTTAAAAAAGTCTGAAACCTCCCTTAATCCGACGCGAACCTCTGACAACGGGCGGAGCGCTGCACCTCATGGGCATAAATATTATGTAGTATGTTGGCAACAACGCACTCTGCAGCCAGAAAATTACCTCTTTCCGTTTTAATGCGGAGACTAAATACTTCTCTCATATTTACAACATGTTTTATTCGGCGGGACTGTGTGTTTGATTTTTATTGTTCAGTTGGCTAGTAATAGATCTTTGTGAAGTGGCGCCTAGTAAAAAACTTCTTAGTTTACGTGAAAAAATGGAAGTTGTTAACGTTTCGGAGAAAGAACATCTATCAGCACGAAAGATCGCTAAAAAAATTAATATCAGAAAAACTCAAGCAGCGGAAGTACGTTATAAACAACACAATTAAAAAGAAGAGTATTATAACCGGACCAATGAAATATGTATGTAATAACCGAAAGTACGTTATAACCCAGGTACGTTACAACCGGAGTACACTGTAAATATATATTAAAATTTCGCAATCCCTCTCATAAGCGGACACCTCCAATAAGCGGACAAAATCGACGGAACCGTGAGTGTCCGCTTATAGGAGGTTTTACTGTAGTTCTTTGTCCATTTTCCACCACGTATTTATTTGAGTAAAATAATATATGTTTCATCGTGCTGTAATATTAGTTACGTATATTTATTCTGGAAGGGGGGGGGGTAATAACCCCGTGACCGGCCCCCTTGGTTTAAGGTTTATATTTTATGTAGATTTTTTAATTTCGACTGTTAATGAACTTCGAGGTATAGTAAAAAAGAAAAGTATTTTCGAATTGTAATACTAAAAATTATTTTTATAAATATTTTAACCTTCTACAATTTTTTAATTGTCATAAAAAATTGATAGAATGTCGGAATAAAATGTGAGAATATTTCTACATAAATACAGATCTGTTTACAGTTCTTGAAAAAGTGCACCTACATAATATGTACAAATAACTTTTTTGAATGAAAAAAAAAAACATGTAGAAAAAAAATTGCTATTTCAAATAGTTTACTTGTAAGAGAATAGTAAGGCGCCAATCTTAATTTTTTTCTTAAATTGCGAATATCTCAAAAACTAATCTATTTATTTTTGAAATAATATCAATGCTGTAAAGGAATGAAAATAAAAAAACTTTTAAACAAGGCATCACTTGACACACTTTCCCTATCTAAAGTCAAGCGGTCAAAGCTACCCCAACTAGGGGTCGATAGATTTTTTCAAAAATTTACTTTAAATACTCATAATGGCATCCCGTATCCCGTATACGTTTTCTGTGAGCCACCCTGTATATTACTTCAAATTAAGTTCGCTCGCTTCAGGCGCCTTTAGCGGTAGATATTTAAGAATTACTAACCAACAACGATAATGACGCTCTACCAGGGTGCGCGTATAAAATGTTATTTTATCAAAATAAAATAAGAATATTATTTGTTTTTAACAAACGGCGATACTTACTTATATATAAAAATATTAAACTAGACTTATAAAGCAATATAATGTTGAAATTTGTATGACATATTAGGTTTATTATTTTATTGGATGCAAACCTCTAATCTTCTCAGTCTTACACAAATATTAACAATAAATAGCAACTTTAGCTTCAAACTAAATGTAGTGGTTTAGAGTAATATTTGAGGCAATTTTATTTGTACAAGGAAAATAACTAATATACCAAACACTAATTTAATTTTGGATGGTAACATGAAGGGTATCCTTTTTCAAGAATGACCTATACATGGGTTATTTTGTCCGGTTAAGGCAATTTTTTTACGTTGCAGCTCGTGCGGTCATTAAGTTTACAATTTTTACTTCCAGAAAAAAAATAACCAATGCATAGACCACAAATTTATACCAAATATAAAATTTTTCAATAATTTTTGCTAAAATATATATTTTTTTTAATTTTCGCCTGTGGCACATTTTGTTTGCACGTACTGGCAAACTTTAAAGCTAATTCTTATTAAATCCCACAAAAAAAAATTGTTTTGTATTTTTTCCCTCCTTGGCCCCTCCCCCGCGGACATCCTGGATTCGCCAGTGGTCGGTCGGACTAACTGAGAAGGCCATTTTGTTTTACGCTAGTAACATATAAACCTTCGTACTCAGGTCTTGTTTAAGTCCTTAGCTAATTGTGGCCCTCCATCTGGTCGGGTTGCAAATTTTTTGTTGCCGCGTTAGAAGTGGCACTTTATTCCCTAGGTTTATCACATCACACGCCTATCACAGTATCATTTTATACCCACGCATCTTCTTTTAAATGTTATAGTCTTTATTCTTTGGGTCCCATATTATGACACACAATTTTCAATTAAAACCATTATTTGTTCATCATTCATTGTATTTATTTTGATTTGAAGCGCATCCTTGTGTGTTTGCAACGAAAGCCTCTCTCGGCTCACTTCGAGCGGCTTGATGCGAGCTTGCGATCATGCCTTTTTCACATCCACACAGCGCAGAGCATCTTTTAGTGATTTTTTACTGCGTATCCAAATTCCTTAAAAGGCCCGCCGCCGTTTTGTGTGCCCCCTCCCCCCCGATTTAATCCAAAACTAGTTAGGAATTAGTCTTGAAAGAGTTTTTGGAGTATTATAGGGTGTGTTTCTATATATAATCAAAATAAAAAATAACTGTAATTAAACCCGGTACTCATATCTACTACTAAAATGTTTCTTGTCATAACTTTGGACCAAACTAGCAATGTTAATGGAACAGGCAGAACTTTGCAGAAAATTGATTACGGTTTTAAGCAGAAATACTTTTTTGATATTATAAAATTTGCTGACAGAATCAATCTTGCCCTTTTCAAAGAGGCTTATTTATTCTTGTATTCCGGATGATTTTTAGAATTCGTAAAAACGCTGTATTTCCGCTTCCCTCAGGCAACTAGTTACGAATCATTAAATTCGGTTTAGTGGTTCCCGAAAAATTAATCCTTATCTATTCTGTATACATTCATTTCCTCATAAATTCATTAATCTTTTATTCTATAAAATCTATAAAATCCGTTTGGTGGTTCTTTAAATAATAATTGTTATTCCAACTAGTTAAACTGTCTGCAATAATTTCCTTATTAATTCACTGAACCGATTTAAAAAAAAAACAAATATTGCTTTGAACAAAACTATTGAAATTTTCCGACATTTTTAAATCCAAAATGTTGGGAAAAAAGTCAAATTTGTCCTTCTTGGAAGAATCACTTCTTTGTATGTTGCGAGGATTTATTTTTTTGTGATTAGTACTTCGTTGTGAGTGGTGGATCTAGATCCTATAAATAAATTCAAAAAAGGGTCAAAAAATTTCTCGTAACATAAGAAACAACTATTCTTTGTGGAGGGTCAAATTCGATTTAGAAGCCATATTACATTTAGAGATGGCGAAGAATTTCGCCATGATGCTTTTTATTTTATTGTCGGTTTAGTAAGAATGAATTTATGAGGAAATGAATGCACATAGAAATGGCAAGGCAATCGTACAATCTGTAAAACTTTTCTATGCTTCCGAAAAAAATCAAAAAATTTTCGAAAAATATAAGAATAAACAGCCTTTTTAAAAAGTTTTTATGTTCGTCATTTTGGATTTTACAATTACGGCAAATTTTAATAGTGGTCTTTTAAAAGCAATCAATCTGTTCCAATGTATATTTTAATAAAATCGGTTCGACAAAAATTTATTTATGAGGAAATTAATACAGACAGGATTTAGAAGACAATCGTTACAACCTGCAAAACAATACAGTTGAACCAAAAATAAATTTTTAGGGACCGAAATCGTTTTTAACGATTTATATCTCGTTGTGCGTAACAAAGATATATAGAGAGAGGTTTTCTACAAACAAAAAAGTATCCAAAATTTCCACACATTTCCAACACAAGAATAAACAAGCCTCTTTCAAGGGTCAAGATGGTGGACAAACATATAGTGTTATAGTTGGAAAGTTATAACGAAAAAGATTTTGTCGGGTTTTTTTGCCCACCAGGTATATTTGAAAAGCGCTCTTTTATAAATTGGTTTTTTTTTTCAGACCAATTTGATACTTTCAAATATCTTAAAATTCTTACCATAACATACAAACATTTAACATAAAGTTACTTACTTTATATAATTATTATTTTTTGACACCAATAAATATCTATATTGTATATTTGTTTGTTTTTTTTTGCCATAATATCAGGGTGTAATAATAGGTGGTAGAAAAGATCAAAAGAAGGATTTTTTTTTATTATATCTTGCATCAAACTTATTTGTTTTTATAGATAAAGGGTGCCAAACTTAACAGCTATTATTTCATTTTTTGTTATAACTTCCTTAAAAATCATAACAGAAAATCGACATCTAAAAATCTGTTCTTTTCTTCAACAAATTTAAAAAAATCGTTAAAATATAGTGCTAATATTATTATTTTATAATTGTTTTAAGGGGCCTTAGACATGTACAAAAATCTATTTAAATTTCTTTTGTGTAAATTTAATAGCTCATAAAAATATTAATTCTTAAAAGAATTGAGAAATTTATACCTATTCCAAAGATTATTTGGCCACACTGTATCCTTAACCTATCTACAACATCGTTTTTCCCTACTTTCCAAACTTCAAAAATGCTATAACTTGGCCAAAAGTTATTTAAACATTTTGTCTGCTTTGGACCTTCCGCACCATCTCTTAAAGATTGATTTATCATTTTTTTAAATTATATTTTATAAAAGGCCAAGGCCCAAAAGTGGGTATCTATTTCCTGTTTACTGGGTATCCAATCTGAAGGCCTGCGTATCCAAATGGATACACAATATAGTCTAAAAAGATGCTCGTTGTTCGAAGCTTGAAGTTTGAAGCTCGTGTCTCGGTAATGAGGACCCGGCTTAAGCGTTTATTTTTCTTTGGCCTTAAATAAACTTTTGTTTTTTAACACATAAAAAAAATGTTTAAAGTCAAACTATACACGTAAGCCAATGACTCAATAATATTTTTAATTAGTTCTCAAAACAAATATAAAACGGTCTTTATTTCTGTACACTAAAACAAAAGTTTAAGAGTGCGCTTCTCCACAGTTCATTTTACCCATAAGTCAGAGCAACAGACACATAAAGCTGTTCACAGAAACTTAATGGTCGTTTAATTTTCGGGCTTAACTAACAAAATACCTCTGGCATAAATTTCTCTCTGGGAAGTGATGAACGTCTTATTTCTGACTTTACCGTGTTTTCTAAATCTGTCAAACATCAGGGGGGCTTACAAGAAGATTAACTTTAAGCATTTTGTTTCTTGAAAGTATGGACAAAGAACTGCAAATAATAGTTGTCAAGTCTTTTTTCTTGATGGAAATATCCTAATATTTTGTTTTAAAATTTCGTTTTACTTATCAATGTAAAAAAAGTATTTTTTTTAAAGTATTTGTAAAGTATAATAAATTTTGCATCAAAATATAAAATTATCTGCCAATATATGGGCACTAAGCTCACACTAGATACTATACTGCCGTCCTAAGTAAGACCCACCTATCTGCAAAAAATCAAAAATGAGTTAAGACCGAAAATGGCTTTAAATAGGTAATAATTTGTAACTTTTTTTTTGTTTTATTACTTAGAGATGGCTACTAGAAACCCATCAAAAAATTTTATTACTATGTAACTCTTGGCAAGCATTTAAACTTTAAACTCGCTTTTCTCAAAATCAGTGAAAACGTAGATAGGTGGGTCTTACTAAGGACGGTAGTATAGTTATAGTGTACGTGTGAGCTAATAAAACTAAAAATTGAAATATATTTTATTCTACTCGAGACTCAATTACCTTTCGTCTGATACCATACAAGCCATGTTTTGACTTAAAATCCAATTTTTAAAATCAGCCCACCCTTTTTTTAAAATAAACAAAAATGTATTTTGTTTAAATCCAGACTCAGTTACCTTTCGTTTGATATTACACACGCCATATTTTCACATAAAGTCGAATTTTTTTAAATCTACCCCCTCTCTTTCATTTGCCTTGTGTTCTGTGGGTTTTGTATAGAAATATAAAAACTTTTGAAATCGGAGCAACTTTTTTTTCTCGAAAAAATTAGGATCACCATAGTTCACACTACTACAGTATAGTTGTAGAATGAGCTAAAATCTCAAGTTAGAAAAAAGCACTTAGGTTAGGTTAGGTTAGTTTAGGTTAGGTTAGTTTAGGTTAGGTTAGTTTAGGTTAGGTTACTAACTGGTAATGTCAGCTGATCTCACGCAGACCGTCCCTCAGTTCTTCTAGGTGTTTGAAGTAAGGAAGATCTACAGCGTTAGGTACCTAATAATAGACACTTATTGGAATAAAACCTGACCTTATTTAAGCATCGACCCTATGGTGACAGATTTGCATATAAAAAGCAGCTGCTTTGCTTCAAAATTCGACCTTTGTGTATTTAAAAACCGGATTTATTAGTGTCGGTATTTATTAAATGAAAGTTAGCGTCTTCATTATTAAATTTGGCTTTGGTATGTCAATTTTGAGAGGTCAGCTGTTAGTTTTCTGTGTAAATGTGTCAAAATAAAGTCGCCTCTAAAATAAAGTCAGTTTTTATTTCAATAAGTCCCTAATATCGTCCCAGTGCATTTACCAGTGCATTTAGACAGCATTATGTCTTATGCTCAAAGGTTCCTTTTTGTCCCCGCAACTGCCGGTATGTTTAGACTAAGGTAACTGATAACTACGAACTGTAATGCATTTATAGCGATTTTTGTCGAAATTACAAAACCACACACAGTATTCCTTGCGATTTGATATTTTTAGAGCGTTTTCCAAGAAATATTTAAAATAGGAACATTTTGCAGCGATCTTTTTCAGCGAAATCATACTTTTTACAGTTTTTAACATTCAATCCGAAAAATATAAAAACAGCATAGATCTTTGTACTGATTTTTATTAGTGTTATCACAATACTATGCAAAATTTGATCGCGATTAGTATAGAACATTTTCCTCGAAATAAAAACAGCAAAGCACTTTACAGCAAAATTACTATGCAAGTTCCTATCAATATACAAGGTGTTTCACGAACATCGAAACAAAAGTTTCTTGGGTATTCAGAGTGCTAATTTGGAGAAACACTCGAACACGTCGATTTTGTTTGCAAGGGGGACACTTTTTGGTTATCTTGAAATTTTTGTAGCACGAACCCCCTTCGAGGGGTATACTTTACCTCTATAATTTGAATAGGCAAAGTGGGTCTAGTAATACCTTGTACCTTGTCTTGAAGCTCTCTTAAATATCTTTACAACCGTGTAAAAATTTCGAAAATCCATCGATTGTTTTATAGATATTTGCTTTAAAATTTTTAAATTTAACATGGAACGATAAAATAAAAATTAAATCCGAATAATGAAATTCTAATTAAATTTTTATTTTATCAGTCCATGTTAAAATTTGAAAGTTTGAAGGAAATTATTTTAAAACTAATGGATATATTTTTGAAATTTTTACACAGTTGTAAGGACATTCAAAAGGCCTTCAAAACAAAGTATTACTAGTCCCAATTTCCCTATTCAAAATATTGAGGTAAAAAATACTCCTGGGGTTCGTGCTACAAAAATTTCACGATAGCCAAAAAGTGTCTACCTCGCAAACAAAATCGACGTGTCCGAGCGTTTTTCCAAATTCGCACTTTAAATACCCAAAAAGGCCTCTGTTTCGAGGTTCGTGAAACACCGTGTATGACAGACCCCTATTGTACTTTATAATTTGGTGTAAAGTAGTACGTACCTAGTAATCAAGGTAATGAGCTGTTTATATTTTTGGTCTAATTTAAAACTCTATCAGTGTTAAAAAGGAAAATTCTTTCTAAATCCTTGCATGGTAAAAGCAGCAACGTCGTACCCAAAGGGGGATCAATCCCCCACGAAACAGTGTGTTAAAAGAGATTTCTCGGCAATACAAATACTACAAAAATTGCATAATAAGCAAATTTTTATTGACATTTTTTTATCCCCCCTGAAATTTTTCCTATGTACGGCCCTGAACAGGGCAGGGGTGAGAATTGAGAATACTTCAAAATAAATTTATTATTGTATTTTGATATAAGGTTTTTGTTCTAAATAATGGGTAATACCAGACTGGGTTATAAGTGCATTATTTCAGAAAATCTGCAGTAAACGTAAAGTATGAAATTAAAAGCCTTTGTTAATCGATTATGGGTGGTATTGTCCAGTATTTTAAATAGCTGAGGTACTTAAGGACACTACGATAAGTGTCCTTAGGAGCACTGTCGAACTGCCTTAGGCAGTGGACTACCCTTTAGGTATATTTGTGAAACAGGTGATAAATTTATTAATTTTTTATATAAAAACAACTACGCCAAAGACCACCTATTTTTTTTTGTCAGAATCATTCTGACAAAAAAAACTTTAAATGCCAGAACTGTTAAATTATTTAAGAAAACTACCAGTTAGTTACTTAGTTGTCTGCTATCTTACCTAAAATAATCTTACCATTTGAACTTAAGTGGACTTATGTAGGTTTCGGGCAACCCGGTGTCGTAGATTTTTGAATCTGATATCAGTTAGCCAGTCAGGTTGAATGGCCTTTCAAAGTCTGTAGGTAACCTGTGTAAAAGTATAAAGACCTTGGCCTATACTGCACTTTCACTAAATAATGGAAAACCAATGATTGAAGAATGGAGGGCTTTAGTACCTAAATCAGGCTAAACCCCAACGGCAGGTATAACGCATATGAGTAGTAGAATGAACCTGCTTTTTTAAAATGCGAAATATTACTTGTGAGTAATATATAGCTTTTCCTATAAGTCTAAAACCAGCTTCCTCATTAAAATGGCTATAATAACATACCGTTTACTATAGGTATACCAAAGTGTTAAAGTTAATAATAAAAGTCAGTAAGTACCTACGTACTTTAATGAGACGCGCATTTTTAGCCGTAAAATAAAATTTAAGTAGTAAATGTAGAATAAAGTTTTCCAAGAAAAAGTGGAAGCGTCTCTTCAATGAAGAAGGACATTTTTATTATAATGGATATGTTATATTTTGTTTTTTGAAAAAAAAGTAGAATGAATAGATAGGTATTTATAGATATCATAAGAAATAGTAACAAAACATGCGACCCGCCACTAAAACTATAAAATCACTACAAATACGGTCTGTAAGCAGAGGCGGATCCAGGGGGGGCTAAAGGGGCCCGCCCCCCCCTCCCAAACATATTAACTTATTTTTTAGTTTAGCAGCATCATTTATTTAAAATTTTTCACAAATTCTACTTATTTGTTTAAAAATTTAGCCTGCGGCGCTATTAATCTTCTTTAGCTACTAAATTTCACACCCCAATTTCTATCAAAAACCACAAAAAAAATTTTTTTTGATGTTTGCTGCCACTTTGGCCCCTCCCCCCGGAAATCCTGGATCCGCCACTGTCTGTAAGCCTACTTGGACAAACTTTAGTTTTTTGTTGATTTGTGTCAATAATCCAAAAAATTATGAGAAAGTCAATTGTGGCTTTACATTACTGTTGCCATTTTTAAATAGATAAAAAAATTTTTTTATGTCAAACGATTTTATTAAAATATTACACTAAAAAGTTAAAAAATAACTTGGCCGCTTTCTATTTACCATAATATAGATTTAATAATAGCGTTAATGGAACATTAAGCTCCATATTAAATCTTGTCACGATTACTAAAGATATACATACCAATCAAATGGAGATGTACACGCGCTACGATTTTATATCGAACTTAAACCTATGTAATGTGCCATTAACGCTATTGTTAAATCTCGACAGTCGCAAATAGGAATCGGCCAAATTATTTTTGAATTTTTAGTTTAATTTATTAATAAAATCATTCTGCCTAAACAAAAAAAATATTTATTTTATTTCTATCTTTTTAGTCTTAATTAAAAAGAAATAAAATGAAGGATGTATAACTATTGCTGTCGCACCCTTTCCACTTCTAGTAATTTCTCAGTATTACAAGGTTTCTTTTCTGTCATTTTTGTACAGTCCAATTCCTCAATCCTAAGTGAATTAAATTTACCCCTTACATGTCAAACACCCCCTAACCTCGTTTCTTTTTCATGAAATTATATTGTCATCAGGGGGTCGATTTTTGTAGATTAGACCTCCGATCGTTTTTAGCCAGGTAAAATTTTTAGCGATAGAAAATTGGGCTGCATTGAGTTCAACTAGAACTGGCAAAATATCGTGGAAGGTTTCTGCTCAATATTTTGATCCAAAAAGGCAAAACAACCTTAGATATTAGTAAACACAACATTCTAGAGCTAATTTTCTTACGAATTTTATTCTATGAAGGAAACAAAAACCGTTTTCCGACACGAATTGTACGTCGAATTTATTTCTCAGTGTTCATACAAGTCAGTGATCGCGAGCCGCAGTGTTGTCAGTGCAGCTTGGTAGAATTCTTTCACTTATTTCAGAAAATCGAGTTCACCGTGATTTTTATGACGCTTACTTTGACAAAAGTATGAAGCAATTTCACAATAAACAAACAGATTTTTTTTTTAAATTATATTACTAGTTATAAAAAAATGATAAGTTGATTTCTCACACGTGCGGATATGGTGTTCTGTGGGGCGGATTATTATCCCAGAGAGGGGCTCCATTTCTTTTAAATACGCCTCTCACAAAAGACAAGAAGATTTGGATAGCTCTACTTGGATAACCTCTGTGGTTCTACACGAAGCCTCACCTATAAAATCTCCTGATGATATAAGAGGAGAAACATAGTATACAAAGTTTTCCATTCCATTTCTTTTAAATATGCCCCTCACAAAAGACGAGAAGATATGAATAGTTCTACATAGTCTTGAAGCTTCACTCATAAAATCGCCTGATGAAATATGAAAAGAAACGTACCTACCTATAGTTAGTATACAAAGTTAAAATCATCATAAAAATTCAAAAAATGTATATGTAAAGGGGAACATCCTTAAATTATGCAACGCAAAAATTCAGGATTTTTTACTCCCCGTCGTAACGCATTTTTAAGAAAAAACACATTAAAAAAACATTGCGTGTAATCATGACGCAAAGCCAATCTCCCCCTCTTGAGTGTTTATATTCCTTAAATAAAACATTTAAATAATATTGGTGTTCTTTGGATGGTTATACATCATGGGCGTAGTCAGAGAGCCTTGTCACCTGCACCATCCTCGCTTTAGCTCATTTAGTAATATAAGAATTAAAGGGGAGCTATAAAATTTTTTGCTTTTTTGCACCACCCTGAGTGAGACCCTGACTACACCCATGTTAATATACATGGTTAGTTTACCAATTTTTAATAGGTGCTTATTTTTTTAATTTAATTTGGCAGGGTTATAGTTACACTATCTGCTTATAGGTACTATAGATTTTTTAACTATAGACTATAGCAACCCCCACAACTAAAATCATTATTTATTGCTACAAGCCTGTGACAGATACCTAGGTATATCCATTTTTTGTATTTTTTTAAATTTAACTTTGCATACCTATACTATCCATGAAAATGAGATGAGATGAGAAGAATTATTGTTTCGACAGTGCTAGAATAAATTATTATTTACTTGTATAATATAATTCAATTTTTTTTTGTTAATAAATTATTTAGAAACCTTTTTTTTTATTGGGTCACTGAATAATAACTTTTCAGTCCTTTATTTTAAATCAAAAACTTTTTGTTTATTATAGAAAAAAAGTTATGTAAAAATTTTACATTTTTTGTAACAAATATGTTCTAATGAAAAATTCGTTCAATATTCTAATAAAAAATTCGTTCAAAAACATTTTCTTTAAATGGAAATTTGTTCGAACAAACTTCTAATCGAAGAAAATGTTTTTGAACAATTTTCTGCATATAGAAAATTTTATTGAATGATTATCCTTTTGAAGAAAATGTTTTTTTAAATTTAATTATTGATTTAGAATCTTAATAAGGTACTTTATTTTTTTTAATGTGTTTTTGGTGATTATAAAAATACTCTGCCAATATATGGGTACCTAAGCTCACACTAGGTACTATGGTCATAGTGTACGTGTGAGCAAATATAACTAAAAACTGAAATATATTTTATTCAACTCCAGACTCAATTACCTTTCGTTTCATACCACACAAGCCATGTTTTTACCCCCACCCTTTTTTTAAAACTAAAATGTATTTTGTTTAACTCCAGACTCAATTACCTTTCATTTGAGATCACACACGACATATTTTCACTTAAACTCTCAGAGCAACTTTTTTTTTTCAAAAAAAATCAACATAGCTCACACTACTATGGTATAGTAGTAGTGTGAGATAAAATAAATTTTAAAATTAAGATTTTACAGTTTTTGTAACATTTGAGTAAAAATATGTTCAAATGGAATATTCTTCTAAATTATTTTCTCCTAAAACATTTTCCTTGGATAGAAATTTCTCCAAAAACATTTTCTTTAAATGGAAATTTGTGCAAACAAATTTCTATTTGAAGAAAATGTTTTTGAACAATTTTCTCTTTGAAGGAAATTTTATTGAATAATTATCCTTTTGAACAAAATGTTTTTAAAATAAAAAGTGAATTAATTATTGAAGAATCTTCATAAGGTACTTTATTTTTTTAAATTAAAATAACGACTATACAGTGCTTACTTAAAATCAACAACTGTTTTTGGTGATTATAGAAAAATAGTTTTTAAAATTAAGAAAGAAATTTGTTCAAAAATATACAAGAAAATTTTACTGAATAATTATCCTTCTGAAGAACTAAACAAAAAATGTTCTGTAAAACATGTACTCAATGTATGTAACAGGCATGTAGATAGCTTTTCTTTCTGGGGGGATACTCCCATATAGAAAGTCCTGTGTTGTTTCTCAGTGACAGTGCATGATGTTTTGGACAGGGTAGGCAGAAATGCTTGCCGGAGGCAAGTCCACTGAATACAGAACATTTTAGTAGTGAAGTGCCCAACACTAAAATTTCATATAAAAACTTGTTCAAGGAGGGGGGAAATGTCCCCCCAGTGCCCCCCCTCCTTATATATGTGCCTGGTATCTATTTCTCACAAACTATTATGAAACTGAACTTCACTTCATATTGCTCAACTGTTTTTGTTTGTGGAAATGTAATCACTTTACGCACTTTTCTTATAAATAATATTATTTTTAATAATAATTAACAAATAATATTTGATAATACATTATATTCTATTTCACATTCACATAGTTACACTACTATAATCGAATAAATCACACAAGAGATTTGGGTGGCATCTACTGGTCTCGAAGGACGTTTATTTCTCTGCAACAAGTTTTTTATTTGGACCAACATAGCAGATGATAGGTATTGCTTGCAAGCTTGAGAAGTTTGTGGTTGTTGTAGACACATAAGTAACCTGTAACAAAAAAAATCCTATATTAAAAACTAATATTTTTTAAGAAGATGCAAATTTTCCAGCACTAATTAGTTTTAAAAAGTACTAGGTATGCAAACAAAAGTTTTTTAAATTTTAGGGCCTGAGTCTCAAGACCACCTTAAGCTGAAATTTTATGATTCCTACAGTTTTTACTGGTATTTTACGCACAGGAAATAATTTAGCTATGCTTTTAAAAATATTTCCAAGTGAAAAAAAATCAATTTTTTTGGCAAAGGGGCTCCTTGTTAGCGAAATTACTAGACAAAACTAGACTAAAACTTACGTTTGAACATATCGTACAACAGCTACAAAACCAAAACTATCGAACGTTGAACATAAATAATAAATTAGTTGACTATAAACCAACGAGATTGAATAAAAGGGAGCCGTCATACCTGTTTTCAAAACGGTTTCACTTTTCACTTGTATGTGCTAAGGTCACTATATAACGAAGTTCCTTCTAAAGGTACCGACATAGATTTTTACGTTTTAAAAAACCTCGTATACAATTGGTTACCCATTGGCTTTGGGGCAAAGCTTAAAAATAATTTGTAACAAAATTGTATTGTCAACAACATGAGTTGTCACTGACTTGTGTTTGTTTAATATGTCATAACAATTAATCAAATACTTATATTTTTTGGTTAATTAAATAAGAATATATTTAGTATCCAAAATTGTTTTAACGTAATCGTTGATGCGTCTTGTTCCTTTTTTAAGGCAGTGGTCAGGTCTATTAAAAAGGTAGAATATTGCAGTCAAAGAAGAGTGAAATTAGGTAAAATGTTCTACAAGGACTTGGAAAATTCCCATTTATCCTCCCACCAATTTCTTACTAATGTGTTTTCTGCGTGACTACTGATAGGTACTATAAAGTTTAAAAAAAAGATTCAGAGCTTTTTGTAAACTAGGTAAATGTAGAAATAAGATTTTATATTAGTATTCTGATTATTAAATTATGTTTTTGTAATAATTTTGTTTTATTTTAATAGGTATATCTATTTTTCGTTATTATAGCAATAAAACAAAATCTGCAGCTCCGTACAGACCTGAACATTTCGACGAACAACGAACAGAGCAACAACCTTACGACGATGAACAGTAAAGGGCCTCTTTTATTTTCGACGAGGCAAAAACAAAAATAACGTTCGTGATGTTCAGTGGATGTTCCCATATTCTCAGTTTTATTCCTTCGATAATTTATGGAAATGCCACGAACCGTTCACCGAATGGCTGGTATTTGCAGGAGGATTTGCAAACGCGTTTGTATTCCCATCCAAGCTAGTGTTTGCTATGCCGTTCAGTTCGTTGCTCTGTTCGTTGTTCGTCGGTATGTTCAGGACTAAGCTGAAGCTAAGTTAAAAAACGACAATGATAATATAAGATTTATAATTTTTTTATTCTTTAATAATTTAAACTTATCGACTAGTACACGGCAAAATTAATATTTTGTTCCTTAACTTGGCAAACACAAAAATTTTAATTGTTAAATTATTTTTAAGTTAAGTATGTACTAGCAAAATTTTAAGTAATTGAAAAAAAAAACTTAAATCTATACCCGAAACTGGAATTAAAAAACTTGATGTTCCTGGTGGGCTTTGAGGACTTAAAATTCATGTGAAGGAATTTGCTGTCCCAGGCGGGCTACAAAACGGAGAACTCGAGTTGGAAGTGTCTGAAAACAAAAGAATTATTATATATTATTTTATTTTAATTTTGTACCCATTTTTCTCTTCTGTTAATTCTAAAAATATTAATAAGTATTAAGCTAAGTTCAAACAACTACCGAGTCCAAGGAAAGTCTCGCACGCTAATTCCAAACCCATATAAAAATAAATACAAAATTAGTAAGTAGGTATATTTGCTTTAAAAAAATACAACATGTTTTGTATTCTTCTTTTTCACATAAATTTAAAGACTTTTAAAACTGGGGATCATAGGACCACGTTAGGGCCCAGGCCCTCAGTGTGTGCCTAGTGGATAAACAATCGGTGGCAAAGCTTACAAAATTATATATTGCTTACCTTTTGGAATCCGAAAAACTCAAAACTCTTTCTGGTACGAGTTTCGGCACCCAACCACGCAGTTTCGGCACCCAACCACGCAACAAATAATAGGCATTTTATGTTTTTACCTTTTTTTTTTTTAATGAATAGCAAAGGTTTATTTTATCTCCGTTGGTAGGTGTATGGCACTGACAACATCCGAGAATGTTGACAAATAATGACATTATTTAATAAAAAAATCTCCGCCAATGGGTAACCAATTGTATACGAGGTTTTTTAAAACGTAAAAATCTATGTCGGTACCTTTAGAAGGAATTTCGTTATATAGTGACCTTAGTATGTGCTAGGTTTACGTCAAGTCAGCTGTTCGAGTTTCGTGTGCGGTTTTTGTTGGGTTTTAGTAATTTAGTTGAACTATTTTGGATATTTTTGACGAAAATTGTGAAGTTTAAGAATGGCTTGATATGCAGTGCTTGGCTGTAGAAGTTGACAAGGCGTCGATAAATAAATAATTAGTGGAATACCATTTCATATGAAATTGTAAACATAATACTGGCCCGTACTATATAATTTCATATATTTTTATAATGGTACAATTAGTGTTGCAGGTAGGTATAAATTATAAAAAATAAGAATATCATATATATAAGGTGTCCCGGAACTAATGGTATATAATAAAACTGTAGATTCCTTGGATCAAAATATTACGAATTGCCTTAGTACAAGTGAGTTGATATTAATCAAGATACATGGCGTTAAACTTTATTTTTCATTTAATTTTTCTTTAATATCTTTTTTACAAATCAATATATTTGTAAAAAAATTGGAATTTTTTTGGGATGAGCAATTCGTTTTCGGCAAAAAAATGATGGTACATAATACAGGGTGTTCTCTGGGTCACATTAAAATCGGTGTAATTTTTTTGTGTCTCGGTGTATACCAGTTTTTATTTATAATATGATTTTTGCCTTCATTTTTATATCAAAAAATTATACTTTTTGATGTCGCTTCGAGCAACAGCTGTCGAGATTTTTGCATTTCAAAGTATTTATTGCATGGGTAAAAATTTTGTGACATGTTTAATTCACGTCTTCCTTCCTTAATAACTTTTTTACAATTAACATTGAAAATTGGGTAGTAATTTTTTTGTATCAAGCGATTCGATTTCGGTAGAAATGTTGGTGTAACTTGTACAAGGTGTTCTCTGGGTTCCTAGCCTTACATTTAAATAAGTGTAACTTCTTTGTGCCTCGGCGTATACTAGTTTTTTTTTTAATATTATTTTCCCCATTATTTGTATGTAAAAAAGGTAAATAAACTCGTCGCCCCGAGCAACGGTTCTCAAGATATTTGCATTTAAAGTTTTTATTGCATTTTTGCAAATTTTGTTATTTCACCTATTATTTTCTTTAATAACTTTTGACCCATGCAATAAAAACTGTTGCCCTGAGCCGCACAAAAACAGTATAACTTTTTTACATAATACCAAGGCACAAAAAGTTACACCGATTTTAATGTAATGGTAGTAATCCAGAGAACACACTGTACAATATGCACCAAATTTTTTATCAAAATCAAATCGCTCTATTCAAAAAAACCTTAAATTTTTTTGTAAAATTATTGATTAGTACAAAATTTACTGAAAAAATTGAAATGAAAAAATAAAGTTTAACACTGTGTATCTCAGCTAATAGCAACTTTTGGGCTAAGGTAAGTGTAGCTAAATCTTAAAATTTTGAACCAAGTAATCTACAGCTTTACCTTGTAGAGCTACCCCCAGATTTTGCATTTGTGCTACCAGAATCAGTGGCGGAATCAGAAGTGCTTTTTTGTGTTTGTTATGGCTATATTATATACTAAGGGATAAGCTGGGGATTTTTTATTTCAAGGCGAAAAGTTTGTACTACGAGTGTTGCGAGGGCAACAATTATCAAGGTTTAAAAAGGCAATTAACACATTTTTTTGACTTTTTTTAATTTTTTTTTGAAGTTTTTTAGGTGTTCGTAGTTTTTCTCAGGGCTTTATACTTTTTATCTTTGATCTGTCACTTTTCATCTTTAATTTTTACTTTTTATTTCCAAAACGGTCCCTTTTAATTCCTGTTTTTTTTTCTTTCTATCTCTGATCTGTCACTGTTCATTCCTGATTTTTAATTTTTTTCATACATTTATCATATTTCAAGATAAGTAGGTACTTATGGCACCGCAGGCAAAAAATTCTGCAGGTTCGTTGTTCAGGGTAAATATATTCCAGTATGACTAAATGGTACAATTTTAATAATAATAATAATAATAATAAAAAAGACCCTTTCATGTTTTACCTATTTAGCGTATATAAAAAATATTCTTGGCGGGAGGCATTTGCTCCTAGTCCCCCACCCTGGACTCACCGCTGCAAGTGATTCTTTTTTTGGTAGCTTTTTAATATTTGTTATTCATAATTAAGCTTATTATTCTTGTTATATTGCAAAGCTTCCAGGAACGGAGAAAGTTTTATATTTAGTTATTTATATCTAGATATTTTGGCACTCTTGTCCATCCCTCCATTTAATAAAGCTTATTTTATATGTAGGAATCTCTTTAATACACATTTCAATGCCCAATTTCTTAATAGCGATGCCCTATTAAACAGGAAATTACTGTAGTCCGGCCACGGATCAGTGATCCGTGGTCCGGCCCTGGGCTCAGCGCGATGTAGGTGCTAGAATAGGCTCCGCCTAGTGCAACCACTTTTGCTAGGCAGATCGAATTCATGCAGCGCATCCTTCTAATTCAACATCGTTGCTATAAACATTAAATTCCTAACCAACTTTATAACACCAAGCTTCTTTTATGTTGTGAAATGCAGTCTGACGAGGCTTAGATGACGTAGCAACAAGCAGAGTGGGCCACATCAGATATCCAATGCAATTTTTCTTGGTAAAACTAGATATTACCAAAACCAAAATTTTTTGAAAGAATGGAATGAATGTATGTTTATACGCCAAGGAAGTAGTTTGGGGGAGGGAGGGTAAGCCCTCTAAGATCAAAATTAGCCCCCTTCAAACGAAATGAACATAATCTGTCAGGGGCGCTGACCAAGTCCACAAATAACATGCGAACTAGGCCTTCCTGCTCTGTTTTTTCTAGAATTTTAGTGACATAATTAACTGACTCATTATAAAAAAATAAGCTTCCCTAAAAAAAGAAAACATCATTTTACTTTAATTGCTGTTTTTGTAGTTTAATAATAATATACAAATAGATTCCTACATAAAAAGTATAAATGCTTGTATCTCTATAAGAAGGGGTAAAGTGAGATATTCCCCTCCCCCCATAACCAGCCCACTCACAACAAACCTTCCACAATCTGCCCCCCGTCCGATATCATAAGGACTGAAGATTTTTGAAGTGTAAACTTCTTTAGGCGCGTTTAGCAGTTTTTGTGGATACTGAATTGAACTGAGCCGTCAGGCTCGGCAATGTAACGCTCATTCGGGTGAAGTCGACTCGAGTGGACTGTGAAAGGAACATTCAGCGAGCGACATGATGATGCAGATGAAGGCCAGTATTATTAATTTCGCCTTGTTGAAGTTTACACTTCTGCCGTGTGGTCTTAAGCACACACAATAATTTTTTATTTAATGATATGACATAACTTTGTAAAACTCACTTTTGCATTTGGGTAGGGGAATCAGACATAACAGGTATTTTCCTAAATAAATCAGATCACGTTTTTATTTTCCATAAGTAAAGGCTCAACGAAATCTTTATGGTGAAATATAAAAGATAGATGAGAGTGTCCTCTTCTAATACAAAAAATGTTTTTAAAAAGAAGAAAAATTCTGTGCCGTTGTGGAACTTGTGTTCCAAAATAAGACCAGAGTTGCAACAATGTTTTAAGAAACTTGTAGGACTTAAATATGTGTTTCAAACTTATGTATGTACTATGTTTTACTTAGTACACAGTTTTTTTTGTACTGAATTTCTAATTTAAATCGAATCATATACAATTTTTTATTTATACAAGGTGTTTAAGTAATTGTAAGTCAAAAAGTTTATATAAACATAGACACGCAAACGCTTAGTTTTCGAGATACAGGGTGTTAACATTTCATATATTTTTTAGTTTTTTGTTTATAGCTCGAGCAGTTTTTGAGATATGCAGCTCAAATTTAACACATATATTTAGCTGTTGTCATTACACTATAAGACATGCCAAACGATAGTAAAAATCTAGAAGGTTATACTTTTTCAGGGCTCATGTCAACTTTTTCCTGGGATATTTTTTGTTGTAAGCCACTGGTAGATTCTAAAACAAGAAATAAAATACTTGTTTCGTTTGCAAACTTTTTTGTATCTTGCAATTTTTTCACATCTCTAACCGTTTAAAAAAAAGCTTTTGCGCCAAAGACTGCTAGCATCAAAATAAAAAATGCTTCGGTATGGCATGGCGGCTATATCAAAATAAACAAAAAATATTATCTCGAAAACTAAGCGTTTGTAGACCTATGTTTATATGAACTTTGTGTCTTAAAATCACTCAAGAAATTTAATACTAAAATTATGTTATTGAACACCCTGTATATATGGGTCTGAGTGGAAGAGCGCGCTAAACGAACGATTTTTTTTTCTAATAGTGCCTAATTTTTCTAAAATTTTTGTACGCGGCGACATTTTTTTCATTGAATATTTTCTGTAATGTGCACAATAAGGTTAATGGGTGGGTGGGAGGGTAGAAGAAATAAAATTCTTATTATTTGTATTTTTTTGCAATACTTATTTTAGGTACTAGCAGATGGAGCCTTAGTAAACTAATCTAGCCTACCTAAACTATATCACACTCGTCCCCCTTGTACGAGTTTCCTTATATCTTTCATTACTTAAATCTTTTTCCGATCTAAAAATTAAACCTATCAAATGAACGGACAGTGGTGCAATAGTCTAGGTACTAATTGTAGGCTAGGCTACAAATGTCCGCACTTTTTTTGCATTGGTTCGGTTAGGTTTATGACTTTTGACCTAATTAGTCCATTAAACAAGTGTTTACTACTTTAGACATTATTTCATACATATGAAAGATGACCGATAGTTTTAAATAGTAGACAAGTATTAGTAAACATAAATATTATTTTTCAAATTAAATCAAATGTTTATTATTTTTCCGTACAAATTGTACATAAAGAATGGGGGTTAACATTAATTAAAAGTGGTTTGGTTAGTTATTATTAAAAAAAAACTTTAATTAAGTACATGTTTGTATTTTCACGAATATAACAATATAACCATCAAAATGGAGTTATTTTTATTGTATATTTGGATTGCCTTAAGAGTTTGACTTTTGAGTAGTGATTAAATTAAATTTTACATTAAACCGATTTTAAAGGAAAAAAACAATTGTACCCGCATCCCAGCCAAAGCTATCAGGTAAAAACTATAAATAATCTAAAAATGCGGAATTATTTTGAAAAAGAGTAGTATCGTTATATATATCCAAGTATGTGACATTCTCTTTATTTTTTTTTAATGACTACCTTTTTAAATTAGTAGTTTTGTAACCGTGTAACCAAATTAAATATAAATGTTCCGTCAATTAAAACAAATAAGTTGTATAGTTTTAGCGTATAGTAGCCATCTTGAATTTTAAAAAAAGCCGTATTAATCTTTATTTGCATTTACAGCCTTAAGGAAGGTATCGGTTTCTTATTCCAATTGATTAATAACTAACCTAAAAAATTAACAATAGCCGGCTTCGCTGGTTCGGCCTGACTTGCACAGGTCATAGCGTAAAAAAATCGCCTTAACAAGGGACAATGGCTTATAAAACATGTATGCCAAATTTCATTAAAATTGGTTAAGTAGTATCTGAAATAAGCGATAAAAAACTCTCTACCTTTTGTATTGATATACTGATGTAAACGCAGTATTTTTTTAATTAAAAGAAAATATATAAATGCCTCTCAGCTTTTAATTTTCTGCTATCTTTATTTTATATTTGCGATCATCTTTGTTTAGTTGGATTGTAAAACTTATTTACTTTACATATATTTTAAATTTTTTTAAATCAGTACCTAGTCAAATATTTAGCTGCATTTTAAATATGAAATGTTTTTATAGGACACCCGGTACATTGGTAGCTAAAATTTTGAGGATTTACTACCCCTTAATCTTGTAATACAAAACCGCTAAATTATAACAATTGGTCCCACTGTGCGATAAAACTCCACGCTATTCATCGCGACTGCCAAGGGGTGCTGTGGAGTCTATACAGGCGGCGTTGCCGGGCTTCAGGTTAAATCTTGAGGCTAAAATTTTTTAGTCGGCCAAAACGATCGGAAGGTTAATTTACAAAAATCGACCCCCAGATCAAATTATACAAAAAAAAAAACACATGTTTGTATCTATTTTCATTACAAAGTTATGCATTTTTTTTAAAATTTTATACACCTCAACCACCTACTATCCGCAAGTTTTTTGATTGTAGTAATATTGTATTGTCATCGGATCAAATAATAAATCTGAAAACCGCAGGTTCGTATCTGTTTTGATTCCAAAGTTTTGAATTTACCCCCTTTACTCCCCTACTTCGGTTTATATTCATAAAATTGTATTGTCGTCAGATCAAATTATAAATCTAAATCCGCTTATTCGTATCTACTTTGGTTCCAAAGTTCTGAATTTCCTCCCTTTATACCCCCCACCCAGCCCCTTTCGATTTCATAAAATTTTACTGTTATCAGATCAAATCTTAAATCTGAAAACCGCATGTTCTTATCTGTTTTGGTTACAAAGTTATGAATTTATGAATATACACCCCTTTACACCCCTCAACCACCCCTTAATCTTCAATTTTCTCCATAATATTATATTGTCATCGTACCTACATTACTGTGCCACATTTCATTAAAATCGGTTCACGGAAAGTGTGCCAAAAAGGAATCAAAAAATTTGATAGACAGACAGACGACAGGCTTTGTGACGTTAAGTAAAATCGTTTAATTAATAATTAATAATAATTAATAAAAAGGGGAGTGTCGTAGTATTATTTGTTAGTCTTATAACTTAGGGTTAAACAAAATTGTTAAAGCACTAATAGTTTTTTTATTTAAGAAAATAAATACAGACTACTCTTCCGGATTTGACAAAAATATATTATTTTGCATACACACAACTGTGCAATGCAGCGCCCCTGCAACTGACAAGCTATAGAAAACTCTTCAGACTTTACAAATAAATCATAAATTTTCCCAAAACTTCTTTTGCAGGAAATATTTTACAATACAAGGAGTTTGCTTAGATACAGGGTGGTAACTAATAAAACTAAAGAAAACTGAAGATTTAAACTTGGACACCAAATTTACTAAGATCTTAAGTAGGCCAGGTTCTAGGTACTAAGTCTATTGTCATAGTTCCGACCGGTTTAAATAGGGTAAGGTCAATTCAGCTATTACCGCCCTATTTTCGATACCTTTGTGTTTGAACTCAAATATTAAGATAAATGGTCTGTTGGAATTTTCTTTGGTTTGTTTGATAATCTAGGGTATTTTGTATCGGAATATATAAAAAAATTTACTATAGGTCTAAAGTTTTTATAAATACTTTAAAAGTATTAAGAAAAACAAGTTTTTTTATTACCATCCTATCCTAAAATTTTTTGGATAAATACCGCCCTATGTTTTGTCAACTACTTATATTATTTTCATTTCATCGCAATGAGAGAACCAAATGTAATATTTTAAATTTTGTAGATAAAGTGAAACAAATTTATAAGTAAATGAATTATTATACAGTTGCGAAAATTTGCCTTATAAATCAATCAAATCAAAGTTGACAAAAAATTTGTACTAAAAAAGTTGTTTATCAAAAAGATAAGCAACTGTTTTAAATCATCAAACAATAGAATTTTGTATTAGTGGCTCTTATTTGAAAGAATAGCCATGGGCGTAATATGATTTTAATATTTGTTCCACTTTATACAATATATCAATATAAAAAAGATAAAATATATTTAAAATATATTTAAAAAAATTTAACTTAAAGAAAACATTACGAATTGCGATTACCGTCCTAATAGAGCGGTATTATAAAACTACCCAAAAACTGGATCATTACCGCCCTATTTTTATTATAATTTTTTTTTGATATTTGTTTTTAGTTTATATTTAAAAAAGTTGGTATTCTTATTGCTTGGAAGACCTTCTAACATACAGTATTACTTTAAAGTTAATTTGAATATTCTTTTTAAGAAATTCCTTAACTTAGCAGATTCAAATTCTTAACAAAATAATTAGGTTTTCACTTCACCCCACATCTTTTCGTGACACGTAAACAAATAAACCCTCATTTTTCTAGCCTGTATGTACTTTCGCTCTACCTACTCTTGCGATTCTTTGGTTGCCGAACCACATGTCTTGAGAAAAAGACAACACTGCGGTTTTAATTCGCAATATTTCACAAGAAAATTAACTGGAAAGCCAGGGGTAGCCTTTTAGTTCGCAATTAATCCAAGATTTTGCATAGGGCGGTAATAGCTGAATTTACCTTATCTACTTACAGGTCAAATAGCTGGAAAGGTTTAGTTTACGCTAGCGCGCAATAGCATAACATGCATTTCTCAAATTTGTAACGATATAATTTTTTGGAAATCTGGTCTTCCCAATTACAGTAAAACCTCCTGTAAGCGGACACTCACGGTTTCGTCGATTTTGTCCGCTTATTGGAGGTGTCCGCTTAAGAGAGAGAACTGCGAAATTTTCCATTTTTTCATGTAAACTAAAAATGTTTTTACTAGGTGCCATTTCAAAGAGATATATTACTACCCAACTCAACAATAAAAATAAAACACAACAGTCCCACCGAATAAAATATGTTGTAAATACGACAGAAGTATTTAGTCTCTGCATTAAAACGGAAAGAGGTAATTCTCTGGCTGCAGAGTGCGTTATTGCCAACATACTACATACGTCCGGTTAAGGGAGGTTTCAGAATTTTTTGAACAAAAACATTTTTCCGCGCCGGTTATTACAGTGGCCGGTTATAGGGGTGCGTTTTACATGTAAAAAAATAGGCAAAAGCTCGGTTTCAACAAATTTGTCCGCCTAAAGGGAGTGTCCGCTTAATGAAGGTGTCCGCAAGGAGAGGTTTCACTTTATAAGATTTTGTAGAAAATAGTCTCAAATCACAGCCTTCGTAAACTAACGAGCCACGAACCAGAAGAAACGGCAACACAGCGTGGAGGCCAGTCATTTTCGTCCACGTGCGTCGCCCACCACGCTAGTTACTGGCCGTTTCCGCGCAGATAATGTTTTTATTTAACTTTTAGTATATTTCAAATCGCGTTACCAAATAAAACAACTGTTCTGGTTTTAGTGAGATGTGTGGTAAACTTAAAATTATATTACCTACTTAATAAAAGCTGTGTAAAAAAGACCTTTTGTACACCGGTAATAAGTGAGGTTAGATGTTTGTTTTTGTTTGGAATTTTTGGTCTGTTTTTTCTTTTTAAATTTTAAACATGCCGCGAAAGTGTTGGGTACCCGGTTGCAAAAGTAACGATGCATTAATGAAGAGGGTCACGAAACAACCTTTAGCTTCCCAAAAGAAAATGACCTAAAAAATGCTTGGCTTCAGGCCATACACAGAGAAGATTATGTTGTGACTGCATCTTCAGTGGTTTGTTGGAAACATTTTGACATAAGTGACGTTGGTAGAACCGAGATAATTAGGGATAAAGAGGGAGTACAAAAGGAGGTGCCACTAACATTCCCTAAGTTAAACAATGGGGCAATACCTCGGCTATTTGAATCTCAACCCGAGTATATGTCAAACCCCAAACCTCCAGTAAGAGAAAATCCTGACGACAACGAAAAAAATTGAAGAAAGGGAGGGTATGGAAATATATATAAATATATATTGCGTTTATAGACTTCGAAAAAGCATTGAGCACTGGGCAGTAAAAGATCTTTAATTAATAGCCGAATAGATCACAGATATACAGACTTAATAGCCAATATATATATATAGTGAAGCAACAACATTAATCAAAATCCACAGAGGAACCAAGCCAATCCGCATAAGAAGAGGTGTCAGGTGACACAATATTCCCTAAATTATTTAACCAGGCCCTAGAAGATGTTTTTAAAAGCTTAGATTGCGAAGAAATAGGCGTCAAAGTAAACGGACAATTCTGAACCACCAAGATATGCTGATAATATTAATCAATCTAAAAGAAAATAGAACAAGTAAAGGAATATATAGGACCCGGGACAAATTATTAAACTGAAAAAAAAGCAAACAGCTGAAATCAAGAGACGAGTAAGATTGGCCTGGGCAGCATTCGGTAAATTAAGCAACATATTAAGAAATAAAAAATATCCTCAGTACCTCAAAACGGAAGTGTATAACCAATGTATTCTTCCTGTACTTATCTATGAATCCCAGACCTGGACACTTACAAAATCAAACATGGATAAGGTAACAAAAGCCCAAAGATCAATGGAAAGACAAATGTTACATGTAAAGCTAACAGGTAGAAAAGGAATGAATTGATAAGAAATAAAACAAAAGTAAGGGATGTCAGAGCAGAAGTAGCAAAATTAAAATGGAAATTTGCCGGTCATATTATCAGACAGAAAGACGATTGATGGAACAAATGTATTGTAAACTGGAGAACTTGGCCAAAGATGGATTGACGAAGGCTAAATAGAATAGATATAAAAAAAGGTAAGTTCATTTAAAGTTTAAATTAACATGGTACCACTTAAACTAGACTCATAGTTCTGTAAAGTAAGCAGTCAGACATAAGAAACTATCCCACAAACATCCTGTTGTTCAAACTTGACAGTAATAACTTAGCAGTAAGAAAGGAACAATTTTTATTTCTTACTTCTTACTTCATACTGCTTACTTCACGGTACTATGAATCGAACTTTAGGGTTGTTCTCACAAATTGTTTAAAAGTAATTTCTCTTCTGTTTATTCTAGGTTTTGTTACATATTTTTTAACATGATTAATGGCCACTAATATTTATTTCCAAATGTTTTGTTTGTTTTAAAAATTAAATGTAACACGCCTAAACACAGTTTATTAGTTTTTACAAAAAAAAAAATACAAAATCGCCAAACTACAATCAAAACAAATAGCAGATGTTTATATCTCCCATGTATATATCGGCCCACCAGCCGGCCAATTTGCGATGTTGCCTTTTCTGGTTCGTGGCTCGTTAGTTTACGAAGGCTGCGCTCAAATTCTATTACCACCTCTGAGCGGTGGTTTAAAGTCAAACCGGAATGCTATAGTACGTTGGCTTGCCCAAATACTTAACATATCAAATATTGTAAGCAGCTCTTAAATGATGCACTAACTTACTCCGATTTTATTCGACCACCTTTAGTGACATTTTAAGGTTTAAATATGGCTGCCATTTTCTAGGGATTTTTAAGCACATTTAAGGCGGTTTAATATACCCTCACAGAAGAGAAAAACAGACTCTCCTTCGCGACGCTCATTTAAGAGAAGTAAAATGTTAAAATTTGTTTCAGAGTAAGTAACATTAAGCCGCTTTTACCTCTTAGTTTTAGTTTTGGGTAATTACTTAAACATGGTAATTTTTAACTTTTTATGAAATAACCGTAAAAAATCCTTTAAAATTTATCACCTCCAATATTTTATTTTTAATTGATTAATTAATTTACTGTTAATATTTTTAACAAAAAGAAATAAACCAAAAAAACCGAACAACTTTAGAAACACCCCTTGTATTGTAAATACGATTTTTAACTTATAACTTCTCTTGAAATTTGAGTGTCGCAAACGGAGTTTAGTAATCCTCTATTTACCCTGAAAGTACGTTTAACCTCTATAAACTTAGCATTACCACTTAAGAATTGGATATTCGCAATATATGCATTAATTGTCGTGAATTTGTCGTAAATTTGTCGTGAAAGAAAAAAATTTGTCGCGCCACCCGTTTTCCTGAAAAGGGTATGTAATGCTAAGTTGAGTATCTACTTAGCATTACCACCCCAGAAAAAATTAAAATTTTTAAAAACTAATCTATGGAATAATTGTCGTAAATTTGTCGTGAAAGAAAAAATTTGTCGCGCCACCCGTTTTCCTGAAAAGGGTATGTAATGCTAAGTTGAGTCTCAACTTAGCACTACCACCCCAGAAAAAATTAAAATTTTCAAAAACTAATAAATGCATTAATTGTCGTGAATTTGTCGTAAATTTGTCGTAAAAGAAAAACAATTGTCGCGTCATCCGTTTTCCCGGAAACGGGCAGTGAGCAACTTTGAGATCTAAATCTAAATCTCAGTGATCTTTAAGCTTTTTCACAATACGAAGATGTAGTATATTTAACCTTGTCGCGCAATTGTAAATTTTTGGTGAAACAATGATTATATTACGTTCCGCTTTTACTTTTCAATATAACCTTTTTTGGTGTTTGTGTAAATATTCATTGATCGCCAGGATTTTGCGTTGTTTTAGAAATTATGAAAAAAAGTGAACTTCTCACGAAACATTTATATGCATTAATTGTCTTAAATTTGTCGTGAAAGAAAAAAAATTGTCGCGCCACCCGTTTTCCTGAAAAGGGTATGTAATGCTAAGTTGAGTCTTAACTTAACACTACCACCCCAGAAAAAATTAAAATTTTCAAAAACTAATCTATGGAATAATTGTCGTAAATTTGTCGGAAAAAGAAAAATTTTCTCGCGCCACCCGTTTTCCTGAAAAGGGGGTGTAATGCTAAGTTGAGTCTCAACTTAGCACTACCACCCCAGAAAAAATTAAAAATTTCAAAAACTAATAAATGTATTAATTGTCGTGAATTTGTCGTAAATTTGTCGTGAAAGAAAAAAATTTGTCGCGACACCCGTTTTCCTGAAAACGGTATGTAATGCTAAGTTGAGTCTCAACTTAGCATTACCACCCCAGAACAAATTAAAATTTTCAAAAACTAATAATTGCATTAATTGTCGTGAATTTGTCGTAAATTTGTCGTAAAAGAAAAACAATTGTCGCATCATCTGTTTTCCCGGAAACTTTTTCACAATACGAAGATGTAGTATATTTAACCTTGTCGCGCGATTGTAAATTTTTGGTGAAACAATCGCTATTTTACGTGCTGTTTTTACTTTTACCCTTACCCTTTGTGGTGTTAATATAAATATTCATTGCTCGCTGTTTTCAATGATCAAGCTAACGCCAGGATTTTGCGTTGTTTTAGAATTAACGAAAAAAAGCGAACTTCTCAAGAAATATTATGTTGTCCTTTTAACAATCATAGGCATTTTGCTACAAAGAACGGATATAAATATGTTTCATACTAACAAAACACCATCTTCTAGTAACACTAGGTACCTACTAGTTGTATAGCTTTATTTATTTTATTGTAGGCGAAAGTTCTTACCTAACAAAGTCCAGAAGCCCTCCCTACCCCTTGTTACACTTTGCCAAACTTTTAGGAAGCCCTCCAAATCCTGTTACATAATTAATAGGCGACCCCTAATAAAATAAAGATCAAGCATAGCATAGGCAATGGTTGGGAAAAAACTTTTCGGACACGTGTGTAAACGTGGTATGTCGACATTACATACCCTTTTCAGGAAAACGGGTAGCGCGACAAATTTTTTTCTTTCACGACAAATTTACGACAAATTTACGACAATTATTCCATAGATTAGTTTTTAAAAGTTTTAATTATTTCTGGGGTGGTAATGCTAAGTTGAGACTCAACTTAGCATTACATACTGTTTTCAGGAAATCGGGTGTCGCGACAAATTTTTTTCTTTCACGACAAATTTACGACAAATTCACGACAATTAATACATTTATTAGTTTTTGAAAATTTTAATTTTTTTGGGGTGGTAGAGCTAAGTTGAGACTCAACTTAGCATTACACCCCCTTTTCAGGAAAACAGGTGGCGCGAGAAAATTTTTCTTTTCACGACAAATTTACGACAAATTTACGACAATTATTCCATAGATTAGTTTTTGAAAATTTTAATTTTTTCTGGGGTGGTAGTGCTAAGTTGAGACTCAACTTAGCATTACATACCCTTTTCAGGAAAACGGGTGGCGCGACAATTTTTTTTCTTTCACGACAAATTTACGACAAATTCAAGACAATTAATGCATATAAATGTTTCGTGAGAAGTTCAGTTTTTTTCATAATTTCTAAAACAACGCAAAATCCTGGCGATCAATGAATATTTACACAAACACCACAAAAGGTTATATTGAAAAGTAAAAACGGGACGTAATATAATGATTGTTTCACCAAAAAGTTACAATCGCGCGACCAGGTTAAATATACTACATCTTCGTAAGTATTGTGAAAAAGCTTAAAGATCACTAAGATTTAGCTGGGAAATCTCAAAATTGCTCACTGCCCGTTTTCGGGAAAACGGATGACGCGTCAATTGTTTTTCTTTTTCGACAAATTTACGACAAATTCACGACAATTAATGCATTTATTAGTTTTTGAAAATTTTATTTTTTTCTGGGGTGGTAGTGCTAAGTTGAGACTCAACTTAGCATTACATACCCTTTTCAGGAAAACGGGTGGCGCGACAAATTTTTTTCTTTCACGACAAATTAACGACAAATTCACGACAATTAATGCATATATTGCGAATATCCAATTCTTAAATGGTAATGCTAAGTTTATAGAGGTGTACGTTTAACTCCCCAAAAGAATATATTTTGGGTCATCCTGTATAAGAAGAAATCAAGTGATAAAATAACATGGAATAAGAAATATAAATGGAACTTGCTTCGACCACTAAAACTCAAACGGAAGACTCGTCGAAACGTTGGAGGCCAATTTTTTATAGATTTAAGTCACCACCTCTATAGGTTGCTGTGATGAATGGCCATAGTACAAGTCGTCGCCGTGGTGACAGAGAGTAAAGTTGAAGGCACAATTAAAAATACAAGGAAATAAAATACCAATGAGTATAGGACCCAGATAGAATGGCGAGTCTTGCAACATTGAGGGGCAGATGGCGTTGCAATAAATTCGTCTCATACGCAATATTCAGGGACTACTAGTACGCTTTAGTTGCATGTTCGAGTTCCGAGGTTCATGCCTATCATGCAAATGCCATTGATCATATTTGTTCTCCATGAATATTGCGTACCAGACGAATTTATTTCAGCGCCATCTGCCCCTCAATGTTACAAAGCTCGCCGGTTGCGACTCTATATGGGTCCTGTACTCATTGTAATTACAGAAGCTTGACGTTCATCAAAGGCCCTTAATATATTGTAACAGTTCTTTTACACCAGTCGTCAGTCAAATACATCCAGGGCGTCTAACACCTGTATTTAACCGCTTGTATTTTTAATTGTGCTTTGGCATCTGACAAAAATAAACGTATCTTTAAGGCAAAGACTGACGCAACCGACGCAAATAGCTGATCGGTTGTCCTCCACGGCCTGTCAACGATCAGCTGTTTTTATAAACACGGCTGCCCATTACCCCGCATTTTCTTTTCGGTCTTTGATTGGCTGAAATTTGTCCCGTTGTCGGAGGTTCACGTCCGGTTAAGGGAGGTTTCAGAATTTTTTTACAAAAAAAAATTGTCCGCGTCCTGTTATTAGAGCGTCTGGTTACAGGAGGGAATTTTACATGTAGAGAAATAGGCAAAAGCTTGGTTTCAACAAATTTGTCCCCCTAAAGGTATTGTCCGCATAACAGGGGTGTCCGCAAGGGTTTCACTGTATCTATTATCTATATTATTTTGTAAAATTTAAAATTTATATTCTTCTACTGGTATTAGTACTCTCATTGGCCGATCGAGGGGGGGCGTTTGACCCCCAAGACACCCTCCCTGGCTACGCCACTGTTATGCCCATTGGACAACAACTAGCGCTTAAGAGGCAGCTCTACGTTTGGCATATAATGAGCTTGTAAGTGTTTTGAAATCACACTTTTAAGGGAAAAGTATTTAATATTTTTTAATAAAACTTTTGGCAATTAGCAAAGAAAATAATTCTTTAGCGCGCATTTAAATTCTCATTAAAAAAATTAAACCTTAAACCCTCAAAAAACGTGCCAAAGATACCTAATTTTGAGTCATTTTTGATAAATTATTTTCTGTAGAACCGTTTAACCTATCGCAATGGGGTTTTAAATGCGCGGTGCATTTAAGTCTCTTCTTAAAAGTTCAAAAAAGATTTTTCTTAAATTTCCAAAACTCTGCTCAAGAAAGTGTGATTTCATAACCCTTACAATTAGATTTTTGCCTACAATATTTAATATTTTTATTCCATATCACTCTGCACCGCCTCCACAGATTTAACGGCTTAGTAAATTTTAATTATTTTATAGTTGCCATTTATTGTATAGAAATAAGTGTTGATACTTCAAAGAAATATTAAATTTTATATTTAAAGCAGTTTCGCGATTTAATAGGTTCGAAATCGATTCAAACTTTGGCTTGAATTACGTTGAAGTAGACACGGACGGGCGAACAAATATCAAAACACAAAATATTGAAAACACAAAATATCGAAACTACAAAATATCGAAAACACAAAATGTCGAAACTACATTTTATATCAAAGTACAAAATATCGAAAATCCAATACATCGAAATTACAAAATATCGAAAACAAAAAGTATCGAAAATAAAAAACTTTTTTAGAGTTCTTTTCCGGGATTCTAGATCCTGTGAAACCAAAACGAACCGAGAACCAAACCGAAACCTTTTTTTTTAATTATTTCCCTACAAAATACATTTGGTTTTGTTTAACACCATTTAGGATCCCGGGAAAGAAGTCAGGGAAGTTTTTGTTTTGAAAAAATATGTTAGAAAGAGGCTTCATAGTCGACCTATATGATTTGTGTTAAGTTTGGCAAGGCAGGACTAGAATTTTTTTTCTAAGAAATTTATTTCGAATTAATTGCCATTCGAAAATGTTTTTGAACAAATTTCCGTTTGAAGAAAATGGTTTCAAACAAATTTCCCTATGAAAAAAATGTTTCGAACAATTTTGCATTGGAAGAAAATGTTTGATGCTATTGCAAATGATTTTCAAAAAACGTGTTTTCAAACAAATTTCCACGACCCTGTAAATAACGACATTTAAATAGCAGTAGTTGTTGCTATAGGCTGGCTTTTGAATAGAACGAATCAACCAGTGCCCAACAAACATTTAAAGTTGTCACGACGAAACCCCAACTAGAAAGAATTTCTTAAAGGTAACCGCAACGTATTCCCGCTACGTCTCAGTATACCATACAGCGACGTGCTAATTCCCTAAGTGGGGAACCAATTTCTGGTTATGACTACTAGGCCAAGTGTTTAAAGTCACTGTTGTAACAACTACACTACTACGTCGCAGCCAGGTATCTACTACGTCGTAGAGGCTGTTTTTTTTCCGTAATGGCATAAAAGTTGCGATGTAGTTGCAAATAATATAATCGTTTCTTTTTGGTAGAACTACTATAATACAATATGGAACACAACAGTAAACAAACACGCTAAGTTTTTTAGTTTGGTTATGTCTGAAATATGTACTATGTTATCTAAAATTACGAGATTTAACGAGCAGAGGTCAAAATTGAACTGCGATGCAAATTTTTATGTGCAACATGCATTATGTTTATTGCAAAAAATAAGCGCGCCTGCAAAATTTAGCCGTTTTCGAGGTTATGTTTTTATAATTGGCAGATAATCCGACCAAATGGTTTTTAATATGGATATTTGGTAAAGCTTTTATTAATTTGTGTACGAAAAACTATATCTCTGTAAAATGGGCTTCAAAACTAAAATAAGAAAAACAATTTTTCTGTCCTTCAAAAAAAAACATGGCGTACAAAAATTATTCCTTCATAGAGGGGAGAGCTACTTGAAAGTGAGCCTAAGTTACGGCTACGTACCACTTACTACTTTTGTGTCTCCATTCCCCTATAGTTCTAGATAGCACATTGAAATTTCTACCTCATCCTTACGGGAACGTGTTACCGACTTTTCTCCGCAACTAAAAAATGACTAGAGGGTGTCAGCAACCGCGCGGGTAAGCAAATCACGACGTTCAAGTTATATGGCCGATCGGACCGTAAGCAACAGACGTCACTTGTCATTGACATTTAAGGGGATCAACAATAAAAGTTTTAAACAAATTATTTTGTTTTACAATATTATCAACAAACTCAGGTAAAAAAACTAATTCGAATCAAAACAAATAATTTTAACTATAAAATCTGAGTTATTTATCACATTGTTTTATTTAAATTTTAGATCACTGCTTGTAGTAACCAGAAATGCTAAAGAAGTATTGCAATTGAACTAACTCTATGAGTTATGACTAGCTGCTAAAGGCCAATGAGGTCTCCTTATCACCATTGGGGTACATGATAGGGACTGCAACGAATGCCCAACCACCATGTATTCTTATAAATAGATCACTCGACATCATGTGTATTATGCAATGCCTTTATTATTATCAACAATGAAAACAATCATTCATTGCCCTACTGAACCAAGGATTTGCTGAGATGATCCAGACAAATTTTAAGTTGACTTCTTTCCTGGTTGATTTCAGGTCAGCCTTTGTCATTCTCAATATATTTAGTATGGCTTCTAATGCTTTAATCAATTATTGTAATAAGTTATTTTAAATGAAATAAATAAAAGTTGTTTATGTAGTTTTTTATTTAAAACATTATCTAGAGGGGGCAGTGAGGCCCGGTTTCCACCTATGTGTGCCCACCCTGATTCAAAAAATGTTTCACACAAGGGGACATAGATTGACTTAATTAAATGCAAGGTCACCTAATGAGATTTTTTAAGCAATGTGGGCACATATAGGTGGAAACTGAGTTTTAAACATGGGGGGGGGGGTGTTTTTGAACCTATCTATCTAGTTATAAAACCTTATTTTTTTGCTCAGGTGTGTAATACCACGTGTGTGTAATTCTCGGGAAAAAGGGAGGAACATGCCACCCCCCCCCCCCCTCTGGGACCTCCACTGACATGACCATTAAATAAAACAAAAGACATCAATTTTTTGGATGTACAGGGGTATTGTATTCTAAAGTGGTGGCAGGCCCTAGTTGACTACCTACAGTTCCTGCACTAAAAGAAATTTATCCATCAATTGATATATTTTATTAGAATATTCAAATGCATTTTATTAAACTTGCATTGTTACACACACATGATTTCAAGAAAGCCAAGCGACCGCCGGCGTCACAAAGGGTTATTCGTTTAGCAAGACTGGTTGACCTGGATCTTTGTCCACATGAAGTATTTTTATATTTCCTATCTTCTTTCGTGTTATAAAGGGAATCAGATTTTCGTTAGACAATTAAAAGGAATACTTTCGGAATTAAAATAGAGCTTTTACATGGGTTTTTTTATGCAGATTGTCGGATTTAAAAACCGGCCCTGGAGTTTTCCGATTATTTCATAATTTGATGAGATTGGTTAAAATTTTTGGCAAAGTCCAGCCCCACAAGGTTCCTTTCACGCACACCTTTACCCCTGTGGTTTCAAAGTGTTTTGTAGAGCTTGCCCTTAAAACGTAAATTGTTTGCGTTGGCCTTACTCAATTACCATAAAATTAAGAAATTTCAGTTTTTTTCAATTTTCTTCAGTCTGCGCAGATTTGATAAGCGTTCTATATTTAGTTTTCTATCTATATCTAAAAGGTATGTAAAAAAAGCAACTGACCTTCAACGCAATTGACGTTGTATCAGTTAACTAAAAGGCAACGAATATTAACAATTAACGGCTCCTTAAGCTTTACATCGTTAAATTCTAAGAGAGCGTAAACGGACGGTTTTAAATCCTAAATTGTGCCTTTTTTCTTTTGAGTTTAACGGGTTTTTTATAGCTTTCGTAACATTGATATCTTTCTAGGCTGCTTAGGTGTTTAGTGTTTGTAATTTAACACTTCTAGGTTGCTTCTAATGAAGTTTCACAAAGTATCAGAATTCAGAAGTATCTACAAATCTATGAAACAAAGATCTGACTTCCTGACTCTTTTATGTACACTAAATTGTAAAAGGTCCTTAGGTCTACATTAGAGGCCCTGAATACATTTAGCGGATGTGTTATATTGCCCTATCTTTCTGCAATATTCCAGCTATACATGGGGCTTTCAATGTCAACCCAGCCACCTTTTGCACTTAACAATTTTGATTTTAATAAAAATTAATTTTTTGTTTCCTCTATAGATACCGATTACACCAAGATAAAAATTTTTAAAAAATGTTGCGATTCCTTAAATCTACAGGGTGTTTTATCTTCTTAATTGGCCAAAGCATATGTTTATGATTTTTCCTGAAAAAATACGAACTTTGCAAAAAAAATGTTTACTACCTTTTAGAACAAGAGGCTTTAAAAAAAATACTGAAAATGACAAATAATCGCATCAGTGACCTTAGTACAAGACAATAAATTTAAAAAACCGCCATTTTGAAAATGTGGCCTCTTCGATTTTTTATATTTTTTTGAAAAAAGATGCTCCATTATTTTGTCTATTGCCTTTAAAAATTTTAGAGTGGGCCGAGAAGTATAAATGCCAAAAAGAAAAATTCTTGTGTAAATGCGCGGAGGCCGTGGCCTTACTTATATTTGTATGGGCAAGCGAGGAGTCCTATTGAGGCGCCCAAGGTGTGAATCAATATACATTTTATTTAAAAAAAGTTGTTTTGCTTTAAAGAAAAATTCTTTTTTTTTACTTTCTGACACCCCCCAGCCCTTGCATATGACATCAGCGGCGTCACATTGAAGGACCAAGACCATATACGTAACATTCCAATACTCCCTGTTACCTATTTACACAATGGTTGGCGTTTGATGCAAACATTCAGAAATAAAGTTACGAAAAATGCACAGATACCAAATTTACATAGATAGAGTTTTTGTCAACTGTACGCCGATGATTTGACGGAACGAAAACAAGAATAAAATAATATTCATGCGATAACCAATCAGGACATTTTATCTTAAGGAGCGCAAAGAGGATAGACTTATACCCATTGATATTGCTATTTCAAATATGATTACATTCTGCATCGTAAGGTACCGTAGGTATTGCAATAATACGTACTATATGGAAATAATATGCAAATGTCTTTGAAAGCAACCAATCAGGTATTTTTTGCTTAAATACTATTATTTTAACTTTCAATCAGAAATCATAACAAGTGACTTTAAACTGCAATTACATTGTATTTTTACATGTTATGCTATAAACACCCCAAGTTCTAAGTTTGATATATACCGGTTCATAAATTCAAAATAAAATTCCATGATTTTAAAATCGGTATTTTGTTTTTTTTTAAGTGAAATTCCAAAATTTTATTATGTAGCCGTATTGTTTTAAATTTAAGACAAATCGATTTATAAATAAAAAACTCCATCAATGTAGATTCGCCATTTTGAAATTTCTGAGTAAAAAAATATTAAATTGGTTTGGACTCTATAAACGGCGACTCGCGTCGGCGGCGAGTTGGACAGGCGGCGAATTGTTCGGAGCCTGAAATTAAGGTATCTATATTTTGTGTGTAAAAGTAACTTTATTTTGAGATTTGGGGAGGGGGGATAATCCACCCCCCTCCGTATGTCCTGTAGACAGTAGTTCATTTTCAAATTCTGCGCAATCAGAACGCTCCCAACATCAGAAATTAAATTATTTAATTAAAACTTTTGTAACGTAGCAGTATACCTTAAGCAAATTTAATGACTGAGATAACTTTATAATGTAACCACTTCTACAGTAAAAGCACATATTATATTTGTGCACTTAAAGCATATTTTTGTAGTTTTAAACAAAAATTTGCTTTGGGTGACAAAAGAGACCGAAAGTTCAAACTATGAAAACAAATATTGGTCTTTGTTAAAATAAATTTTGTAAAAATATATAAAATGGCTTGCATAAACTTTTAAATGACTAAAAAAGGAAAAATAGAATAAACTTAAAATATATAGTATGTGTAGTGGCACTTCCAGGATCATGTTTTGGGGGGGGGGGGGGCGGGTGGCGAGGCCTTTGGGGGGGACCGAAGCCTCATGATGTCGTATTTTATGCTGTTTTTCTTTTTATTTATAAAATATGTGGAAAATATCTAAAAAAATCTTGGGCTTGGGGGGGCCCGGGCCCCGAGCCATTTAAAGTTACCATGAAGCGATAAAAAAACGTTATTAATATACATTTCTGAGAAAAAAATTAAAATCGAATAAATAGTTCTAATTTTATTATTTTTCAAATTTACTTTTTTTTCGCTGCATGGTATATTTGGAAATTTTGACGCAAATATCTCAGAGACGAATAATTTTTAATATTTTTGCTCGTTTGTAAAGACTCTAAAAACAAGGTTCAGTTCAGATCCACTTTCCCTATACAAAATAGAGAGATAAAGTTATACCTCGAAGAAGGTTTGTGTTACAAAAAGCAGCCAAACAGTTTCCCTCTCTCAAACAAAATCGACGTATTCGAGGGTTTGTCTAAAAATGTAGGTACGACATATTTTCGAAACAGCCAAAGTTAATTTTTTAAAAACACCCTCTATAAAGCGTAAAAGCACAGTATAATTGGGTACGTACTTAAAACTAAACTCCCTGGTAAAAACTCATTTAGCGATTTTTGCAATACTTAATTACAAATTAAAATTAGAGAAAGCTAACTTAACTTTTTACTTAGTTAAATTTCTAAATATTAAATTTAATATTTTTGTCTGTTCTTGCCTCTCCAGACTTTCTATATTAATTCTAGAAAGGTAATTTTAGTGGCTGTCTCGTTAGAGTCTTTGCAAACTTTTGACGTGTTTCCGGAAAGATTGGAGAGTTTTGTGTTCTTAGTTTCAGCGCAATTATTTTATTTTACGCTTTTTGGCTTACAAAAGTGTCTTTTTATTATTTAAATGGTGTTTTATTTTATTTTAGCACTAATATAATGTTTGCTAAAAAAATTAGAGGATCAACAATTTTGATTAAGAGAGACAGTAAAAAAGCTTACAAAACACCTAATATTTAAGTTGCAAAGTTTTATAAATTAATAAAAATATTTTACAAAATTTCTTCTTAAGCCTAAATTTGCAGTTTGTATTTTGAAAGCTTTTCTATTAATTCTACACAGCTAGCCGTTGCAAACTTTTAAAGTGTTTTCGGAAGAAGCAAAGAGTTTGGGATTTTCCTTAACTTCACGGCAATGTTTTTTCTCCACCCTTTTACTTCTCCAACAGGATGTGTTTCGCATTTTATTGGCGGAGTTTTTCATTAATTACGGACGTTTAGTTTTCATGGTGCGTGATGTGTATAAATAGATTCCAGTTAACAGTGTAACACGTGCTTTAAAGTTGATCCTGAGTGGGTGGCAAAGGGAATGAGTGATATCAAGCTCTTTAGGGAAAAGTTAAAGACACAAAGTAAGTGCAACTTATTTAAATAACAACATAGACTTTTCAATGCTATAATAGTAATAGTAGAATAGTGCCTATAGGCAAAACATTACCGAACAGAATGCAAATTTGGCAAAAAAATATATGCCTAGTAGGTTAATAGACTGTATGATTTTTGAGGCTGCTCTACAGAGCCATGATTAGTCTGAAACTGGTGCTAATCCGAGCACTTTGCGCATGTAAAAGAAGGGCGAATAGACTTTATCTATAAACAAATAAACTAAAAACTACTCCATGTAGCGGCTTGTTTGTAAAATGCTAAAATAAAATTATTTAGGTAAGTTTTATTATCTCCTTTTCCATGCAATATAAATTTCTGCCCTCCCAATTTATAACGTCACCAGCCGCCACTCCTGCTGCGCCCACGGAGACTAAGCGTAAGGGTAACGTACTGGCAAAAACCTGACCAAAAGCACTTCATTGTTGGAAAGTAAACGTTGCCGTTATGTCAACTGTTTTCATAAATTTTTTAGGTAAAATAGTGTTCGACACTGTTACGAGCTGATTATTAGATTTTGGTCAAAATCCATTAATGCTAATGACAGTTTTTTGACAATTAAAATTTTTAAAAACTTCTAAACGGAGCATAACATCAATATGCGGTATTTTCGGTTCGGTCCGTGGTGCCGGTACACACACGCGTTTTTCTGCAGCGCGGTACCGCTGCGACATCGAGCTGCAGAAAAACGCGTGTGTGTACCGACACCACATAACGCAATTGCGGTAACGCTGCGACACCGTGGCGTCACCGCGCTGCAGAAAAACGCGTGTGTGTACCGGCGCTTACACTCTCACTATATTCCATATGCAGAGATCCCTCTTAAAATAGTGTATATGTTACGCCCAAACATCGAAAAAAATGACCGCAACAAGTTCTGTACGGTGCCGAACGACCAAAAACCGAAATTAGATAATTTTTCGCTTTGTGTCCGTTCTTGTTGACCACGACGCGTGGTGGACAATGCTCAAACGCACACAACGCGCTCTGATGATTTAGAGAGCTCATAAACTGATCTTTCTTGTCTAGACTTGTCAGTGTGTTTCCGAAATCGCTACTATTGTAGCTAAAAACGATAATACAAGGGCGGATCCAGAGGTGCTTCTCGGGGGGGGGGGGGCTCTTTAGGTGACATTCTCTGTTGGTAAAAAAACGGTATATATTTTATTGAATTAGTCAGTGGTTGTATTTCCGATGATAAAAACAATAGACACTTTCATGCACCGCAAGCAAAAATTTTTAATTTTTATTAGCAAAAACATTACTTTTTACTCATTTTTTGTATATTCAAAAAATTCTCGGGGGGGGGGGGTCAGGTGCCCCGCCATTGCGATAATATGAGAGAGACGTGTTTAATGAAAAACTTAAAAATATCGTTGATAACAGCCATGATCGTAGTGATTATTTTACGAACGAACGGTATGAAGAGTTCGTCCGAGAAGTGAAAGAAGCAAACCGCTTGAAAGATAGCAAACTACCCTTGTCGTCCAAACAATATAGAAGACTAAAGAGGTATGATATCTTAACAATTGGGGCATCTGAAAAGTCAATTTAAAAGCCCAAAGGAACACAGGATGGAAATTTTCGATATTACTGTAAAACGGAGGACTTTTTCGCATTATTGAAGTTGCTGATATGGCAACTGGACACAAGCGAACAAGACGTATGTTACTTAGAAGCTATTTCTATAAAATATGAGTGTACCCAACAAACAACAATTAAAAAAGAAATGCTTTTTTGTAAAGTCAAAGCTTCAGCTCTTTCGTCTGGATCAAAACAAGTATTTGTCACGTGCCATTGTAAGCGTTATTGTAATACAAGGAAGTGCAACTGCAGGGCCAATGAGGTGTTGTGAAATTCTAAATGCCACAATAATAGTGTCTGCAAAAATAAGTAAATTCAGTTACCTATTATTTTAAATAAACTTTCATGTAGAAATAAGTCTATAATAAAAATTTTGAAATCTTCAGTTATTTCTGTAAATTTACTTAACATATTAAAAGCTTGGTCGGTTTATGAGCTTTTTAGATCATCCAGAACGCGTCGTGGCCGTTTGGGCATTATCCACATCGCGTCGTGGTCAATAAGAACGGACACAAAGCGAAAAATTATATCATATCGGTATTTAGTCGTTCGGCACCGTCCAGAACGCGCTGCGGTCGTTTTTTTCGCTCAATGAGCGTTGTCGATGTTTGGGCATAACAATATATATATGATAATGTGCCTTAAGCCTGCTGTCCATGGAACCTATTATCTGCGTCGATTTTTTTTCTTATGGTTTGATTGGCTAAAATTTTTAAATCAACCAATCAGAACCCAAAAAAATCAATACGCGCGAATAATACGCTCCATGGACACCCAGCCGTTAAAACATCGAACCAATAACTGTATTAAAATGACTTATTAACCGATGACAAATAGCCAATTTACTGAGTACAAGCTGAAAAAAACACGAGATTTGTCGCCTGCTATGACTTTTTTAAATCTGCGTTCAGGATTTCGTTATTTTAAATTAAAATAGCGAAAAATTGGTCGATTCAAAAGTGAATAGGGTTTAACTTCAGGAACAAAGGAACGCAATTAAAACGAAAAATCCATAACGGTTTTTTTAGGACCACCTCATTATTAGGATAAAAATTGTCGACAATAGGGTTCATGTAAACGTCAACTATGATTGTAGTAAATTTAATGGTAAATAACACTACCTTTTTGTCGCGAAAAACACACTTTTTGGACGCGCCACCCTTTACCTTACCTTTGGACTGACATTTCATGTTAAACTAACCTCAAATTGTTTGTTTTTTTTTTCACAAAACTGAAAAATAAAAGAAGCTTTGGTGGCTCGGTGTTCGCGCATCGAACACAAGTGAGTTAAGGAATCTCGCTTGCTACAGTGGCGGGTACGCTCCCCGTTGGTTGCCGAGGTCGGGCCGGGTGCGGCAGACATTTATAGGATTCCTGGGGAGTGTAAAATGTAATATTGTCCTACCCCTTAATTCACGTCGGTAACCAGGCCGGATGAGGTCGGATATCTCCTGAAGGCAGACTTTTTTACACAGTCCTTCAGTCGGTAGGCCATTCTAAGGGACAAAAGGACAGGATAAAAAAGTACCCGGTCAGGGGTTCCAAAGGTGGCCGATGAACCGGGCAATTAGTCGGTCCGAAATGGCGGCATTTGGGTCGGCGAAAGAGTCACGGTTATCAAATAAGAAAAAAAAAATTAACCCCCTTAAGACATATTTCTAGGTACGCCACTGCTTTATGGTTATTAAACACAACGGCGACCTGTCGCTACTGCTCCGAATAGCTTTTTGGGAGTGCTGAGCAAAATACCCAAAAAATTCATTATTTTTAATTCGAAAAAACAGAAAATCCTCTAGGGCGCAGAAAAAGAAGGCGCCCTAAGCAGGAATAACAACAGTCAATCCAAAGATCAGAGTCAAAAAAATCTGACAGAAGATGATTGTCAGGATCGAAGGATAGGCGTCGCACAACGTAGAAAAACGTTCTAAACCGACATAGTGGTAGTAAGAACAGAATAACTTAAGCCAATAATATGCTCTAAACCTGTCATGTGACTCGGGATGATTTATCGGACATGACTTTTTTTCTTGTAAAATGTTAAGCGATTTTTCTACTGGTTAAGAGAACAGTATCTGCTGCAATAGCATATTAATCTTTAAAAAATCACTGTCTTTGGATACCGTGTAATTATTTCCCAGCTTGCTATTGGTCGACACGAGGTATGATCATTTATTTTGGATGATGTAAGCTAACTCATCCTACAAATCCCAGAAACAGGGCTTTTGTCGTAACTTTATATTTAAGGTGCTAAGACGTACAAATCGTCTACTTTGCTCGTTTATGAAAAGGTAAAGGTAAAATACATAGATACATACGAACGTGTGTCGCAAGATAAAAGATTCGCAAGAAGTTCAGTGAACTTTGAACATGATAACAAAGTTTTGCTATTAACAACGCCATAATCTCATTATTTGTGAGACAATGCGACACCGCCAGTTAATAGCATCAAAATTTACCCACATAAGCAATATTTGTAAGAGGCAGCTTTTTAGCTTCTTTGATTTCAATTATCATCAAATTATGTAAAAAAGCTTTGGTAGGATCAGATGAAACTAATTTTTGAGTGTTAGGAAAACACATTAACTTAGTAAATTAAATTAGTGGATTTAGTGCATTAAGCTTTCCCTATCTTTATGGTTTCCGATATGTAAACTTTCAAAGCTTGGATGTTTTCCTTTAATTTGTCAAACACACTGTGTTTATTGTATTACAGTCTAGTTAATTTATGGCATTATTTTGTTTTACTTATTTTATTTAGATTAGTAGCTCAAGCTGGTTCACTCCTTTTAGTCTTCAAACTAGCATAGTATTGTTTAGATGACTAAAAGCTCAATCGCCTTCTCATTCACCTGTCGATGGCTTTTTGCGTACTTTTTATATTCTGCAACAGTTTCGATTTTTGGGTCCCGATGAAGGTCACTATTTCCAACCTAGGTGCATTAACAATGTGACTTGGTACTTTATTTTAAAATCTCTGTTCAACTGAAAATGTCGTCCAAAACAGCGAAAAGTGGGTGTTTCGGATGGATACATTTTGTTTTGGACAATTACGTTTCTTAACATTTTAGGTTGCTACAACTTTGTTAATTGTAACTTAAGGACTTTTTTAAGGTTTTGTTAATTTGTCTGCCGAGACCTTTTATCAGAATAGCAATTTTTTTGTTTATTTCGCACACTATTGAAGAAATTTTAAGTTTCGGACAGATTTTTTTGTCACTCATTTTTATATTATTTTTAAAAATAACTAGTAATAATACAAACAAAAGCAGACGAATGCCAAAAAATTTAACATATCCCTTTTTACCTGAAAAGTTTCAAGTTAACTAAAAGTTAACATTGCCCCTACAGTTTTAATTTATTTAGAGAAAATTGTGATGTTTTGGAGGATTGCAAAACCTTGGTGAGAAACTATATTTTTTTAATATTGAAATAAGTTTTTGAACTTCAAGTAAAAACTGAGGGACTTAGAATTCCAGAAACTTCAAGGTTTAATTTAATGGACCTATGTTTCCTTCTTGTTACGTTAGTTTACAAAATACACAGGTTTGAAACTTAAAATTTACTCGACTGACACCGTTTTTAGATGTTTTTTTTTCTATGTTTTTTGAGTTATTGAAAGTTTTTCATAATTTTAAGAATGACGCAAACCAAATTTTCTATTGGTTCTGATAAAATGGATTGTGCTTAAGATTTTCTACTAGAAATTTATCTCGAAAAATTGGAACAAATATTTTTTTTCTTGAGTGACATGAAATTTCGTCTTTTGGCCGTTTAAAGAAAACACCCATATATCGCTGAAAAACTTAGAAATCACTGCAGCATGTATTTCACATTCTGGCCCTGCTTCTATTAGCAGCGCTGTTTTTTCAGTAACGTGTTGTGGATAGAAGGGCGGGGGCGGGGGGGGGGGGGGGTCGAAGACCTTAAGGGGCGCAAATATAGGTATGGGAGTCAAATAAATTACAAACCTTTTTTTAAAATATTAACACTATTAATTCTATTTTTTTCTCAAAGGACGCCAGTGGCGCCAAGCGCAGAGGAGCGGGGGCGCGTTAACCCCCCTGGCCCCCTATACGACACGCCACTGTATTTTTTCTTGTGTTTGCGCGGTTTTCATCACTGAAATAGAGGCAGGTGCGTCATTTTCTGACAAGCTCGCTACGGATTGTCGGTTTGGACAATCAAGCTTTCCAACTCTGATTACTGCGGCGCCACCTTAGATCCTTCTATTTCTACACCCAAACTACCGCTGAGCTTTACTATATTCTGTGTAAATCAGCTGATCGTTCTCGTATTTTCTAAGGTTCCAATTTTGGTTTTTGTAATTGTAATTTTTACGGATTTTATCATAAGCTTTGAATGTAAATGTGCCAAATTGTAACAGGCGCGGGTCTACGGGAGGGGAAAACGGTGAAATTAGCCGCCCCATATCTTAAAATATATTTAGTTTTGACACATAGAACATTGAATTATATATATATAGAGATAGCAAAATAGTTTGATAAAACAAAACTTTTAACTTTTTTATATTATGTATAAGGTAATTAATTAAATTTTGTGCACCTCGTCATACAACAATACAACGACAACCACGAGTAATTTTAAAAATGCTTATGAGTGATTCGAATAAACATGAGTAGCGCAGAACCGTAGTAAAACTTGTAAATTGCGTGGAAGACACATAACATAACATGGCGCCTCGCCTCTGCAAGATAAATTTGATGAAATACAAAACATAATGTTGCGGCTACTGACTAACATTTTGTACAAGCCATTATATACCATATGTGTAAAAGCTATACTGACCATGAGGAATTTATTTACACAGGGTGATTATTCTTATTCTTTTGTAACCTGCATTTGCTAAATAAATAAATACAAAAAAAATCCGCTTAGAAAGAAAGACAACTAATTTACCAGTTGTTTACCTAACTCTACCTTCAGATACTAACTAAACCTAACTTTACCTTTTAATAATTTCCAATTAACAACAAACACACAAACAAAAAACACGTAACCAAACCAACCGGTGTGAAACTAGCAGCCACCTTGCAGCAGCCAAAGTGTGAAGTTAGCAGCCACTTACAGCAGCCAAAATGTGAAGTTAGCAGCCACATTTGGCAGCCTAACAAAAAAGTATATTTTCAAAAATTATTTCATTGAGAAGCTGCAAAAACCTTGGAAAATAACTTTTTTTATTAAGAAATGGAGAATTTGAGAAATTTGGAAAAAAATAAAAAAACCTAAAAAATTTAAAAGTCCTCTTTAAAAATATAGTTACGCAATGAAACTTGGTAGAGTGTTTAAGTTACCTACAACTAGTCATCTTTGCAAGCGGCTGCTCCTTGTTCTCGGTTTAACATGGTCAAATGGAAAAAAAATGGAAGAACAGAAAAAAATTCAAAAGTCACCTTCAAAAACATAGTTACGCAATGAAACTTTGTAGGGTGCTTAAGTAACCTACAGCTAGTCATGTGTGTAAGCGGCTGCTACTTGTTCCGGTTTAACATGGTCAAATGGAAAAAGAGAAAAAAATTCAAAAGTCACCTTCAAAAACATAGTTACGCAATGGAACTTGGTAGGGTGTTTAAGTAACCTGCAACTAGTCATGTGTATAAGCGGCTGCTACTTGTTCCCGTTTTAACATGGTCAAATGGAAAAAAAATGGAAAAACAGAAAAAAATTCAAAAGTCACCTTCAAAAACATAGTTACGCAATGAAACATGGTAGGATATTTAAGTAACCTACATCTAGTCATGTGTGTAAGCGGCTGCTACTTGTTCCCGGTTTAACCTGGTGAAATGGAAAAAAAAAATGGAAAAACAGAAAAAAATTCAGAAGTCACCTTCAAAAACATAGTTACGCAATAAAACTTGGTAGGGTGTTTAAGTAACCTACAACTAGTCATGTGTGTGACCGGCTGCTACTTGTTCCCGGTTTAACATGGTCAAATGGAAAAAAAATGGAAAAACAGAAAAAAATTCAAAAGTCACCTTCAAAAACATAGTTACGCAATGAAACTTGGTAGGGTGTTGAAGTAACCTACAACTAGTCATGTGTATAAGCGGCTGCTACTTGTTCCCGGTTTAGCATGGTGAAATGGAAAAAAAATGGAAGAACAGAAAAAAATTCAAAAGTCACCTTCAAAAACATAGTTACGCAATGAAACTTTGTAGGGTGCTTAAGTAACCTACAGCTAGTCATGTGTGTAAGCGGCTGCTACTTGTTCCGGTTTAACATGGTCAAATGGAAAAAGAGAAAAAAATTCAAAAGTCACCTTCAAAAACATAGTTACGCAATGGAACTTGGTAGGGTGTTTAAGTAACCTGCAACTAGTCATGTGTATAAGCGGCTGCTACTTGTTCCCGTTTTAACATGGTCAAATGGAAAAAAAATGGAAAAACAGAAAAAAATTCAAAAGTCACCTTTAAAAACATAGTTACGCAATGAAAGTTGGTAGGATGTTTAAGTAACCTACATCTAGTCATGTGTGTAAGCGGCTGCTACTTGTTCCCGGTTTAACCTGGTGAAATGGAAAAAAAATGGAAAAACAGAAAAAAATTCAGAAGTCACCTTCAAAAACATAGTTACGCAATAAAACTTGGTAGGGTGTTTAAGTAACCTACAACTAGTCATGTGTGTGACCGGCTGCTACTTGTTCTCGGTTTAACATGGTGAAATGGAAAAAAAATTGAAAAACAGAAAAAAATTCAAAAGTCACCTTCAAAAACATAGTTACGCAATGAAACTTGGTAGGGTGTTTAAGCAACCTACAACTAGTCACGAGTATAAGCGGCTGCTACTTGTTCCCGGTTTAACATGGTCAAATGGAAAAAAAATTGAAAAACAGAAAAAAATTCAAAAGTTACCTTCAAAAACATAGTTACGCAACGAAACTTGGTAGGGTGTTTAAGTAACCTACAACTAGTCATGTGTATAAGCGGCTGCTACTTGTTCCCGGTTTAACATGGTGAAATGGAAAAAAAATGGAAAAACAGAAAAAAATTCAAAAGTCACCTTCAAAAACATAGTTACGCAACGAAACTTGGTAGGATGTTTAAGTAACATACAGCTAGTCAAGTGTGTAAGCGGCTGCTACTTGTTCCCGGTTTAACTTGGTCAAATGGAAAAAAAATGGAAAAACAGAAAAAAATTCAAAAGTCACCTTCAAAAACATAGTTACGCAATGAAACTTAGTAGGATGTTTAAGTAACCTACAGCTAGTCATGTGTGTAAGCGGCTGCTACTTGTACCCGGTTTAACATGGTGAAATGAAAAAAAAAATGGAAAAAGAGAAAAAAATTCAAAAGTCACCTTCAAAAACATAGTTACGCAATGAAACTTGGTAGGGTGTTTAAGTAACCTACAACTAGTCACGTGTGTAAGCGGCTGCTACTTGTTCCCGGTTTAACATGGTCAAATGGAAAAAAAATGGAAAAACAGAAAAAAAATTCAAAAGTCACCTTCAAAAACATAGTTACGCAATGAAACTTGGTAGGGTGTTTAAGTAACCTACAACTAGTCATGTGTGTAAGCGGCTGCTACTTGTTCCCGGTTTAACATGGTCAAATGGAAAAAAAATGGAAAAACAGAAAAAAAATTCAAAAGTCACCTTCAAAAACATAGTTACGCAATGAAACTTGGTAGGGTGTTTAAGTAACCTACAGCTAGACATGTGTGTAAGCGGCTGCTACTTCTTCCCGGTTTAACATGGTCAAATGGAAAAAAAATATAAAAACAGAAAAAAAATTCAAAAGTCACCTTTATAAACATAGTTACGCAATGAAACTTGGCAGGGTGTTTAAGTAACCTACAACTAGTCATGTGTATAAGCGGCTGCTACTTGTTCCCGGTTTAACATGGTGAAATGGAAAAAAATGGAAAAACAGAAAAAAATTCAAGTCACCTTTAAAAACATAGTTACGCAATGAAACTTGGTAGGGTGTTTAAGTAAACTACTACTAGTCATGTGTATAAGCGGCTGCTACTTGTTCCCGGTTTAACATGGTCAAATGGAGAAAAAATGGAAAAACAGAAAAAAATTCAAAAATTACCTTCAAAAACATAGTTACGCAATGAAACTTGGTAGGGTGTTTAAGTAACCTACAGCTAGTCATGTGTGTAAGCAGCTGGTACTTGTTCCCGGTTTAACATGGTGAAATGGACAAAAAATGGAAAAACAGAAAAAAATTCAAAGGTCACCTTCAAAAACATAGTTACGCAATGAAACTTGGTAGGGTGTTTAAGTAACCTACAGCTAGTCATGTGTGTAAGCAGCTGCTACTTGTTCCCGGTTTAATATGGTCAAATGGAAATATAATGGAAAAACAGAAAAAAATTCAAAAATTACGCAACTAAAGTTGGTAGGGTGTTTAAGTAAGCTACAACTAGTCATGTGTGTAAGCGGCTGCTACTTGTTCCCGGTTTAACATAGTGAAATGGAAAAAAATGGAAAAACAGAAAAAAATTCAAAAGTCACCTTCAAAAACATAGTTACGCAATGAAACTTGGTGGGTTGTTTAAGTAACCTACAACTAGTCATGTGTGTAAGCGGCTGCTACTTGTTCCCTGTTTAACATGGTCAAATGGAAAAAAAATGGAAAAAGAGAAAAAAATTCAAAAGTCACCTTCAAATACATAGTTACACAATGAAACTTGGTAAGTTGTTTAAGTAACCTACAACTAGTCATGTGTGTGAGCGGCTGCTACTTGTTCCCGGTTTAACATGGTAAAATGAAAAAAAAAATGGAAAAACAGAAAAAAATTCAAGTCACCTTCAAAAACATAGTTACGCAATAAAACTTGGTAGGGTGTTTAAGTAACCTATAACTAGTCACGTGTATAAGCGGCTGCTACTTGTTCCCGGTTTAACATGGTCAAATGACACACATGACTAGTTGTAGGTTACTTAAACACCCTACCAAGTTTCATTGCGTAACTATGTTTTTGAAGGTGACTTTTGAATTTTTTTCTGTTTTTCAATTTTTTTTCCATTTCACCATGTTAAACCGGGAACAAGTAGCAGCTGCTTATACACATGACTAGCTGTAGGTTACTTAAACACCCTACCAAGTTTCATTGCGTAACTATATTTTTGAAGGTGATTTTTGAATTTTTCTCTGTTTTTCCATTTTTTTTCCATTTGACCATGTTAAACAAGGGAACAAGTAGCAGCCGCTTATACACATGACTAGTTGTAGGTTACTTAACCACCCTACAAAGTTTCATTGCGTAACTATGTTTTGAAGGTGACTTGAATTTTTTTCTGTTTTTCCATTTTTTTCCATTTGACCATGTTAAACCGGGAACAAGTAGCAGCCGCTTATACACATGACTGGTTGTAGGTTACGTAAACACCCTACCAAGTTTCATTGCGTAACTATATTTTTGAAGGTGATTTTTGAATTTTTTTCTGTTTTTCCATTTTTTTCCATTTGACCATGTTAAACAAGGGAACAAGTAGCAGCCGCTTATACACATGACTAGTTGTAGGTTACTTAACCACCCTACCAAGTTTCGTTGCGTAACTATGTTTTTGAAGGTGATTTTTGAATTTTTTTCTGTGTTTCCATTTCTTTTTCCATTTGACCATGTTAAACCCGGAACAAGTAGCAGCCGCTTATACACATGACTGGTTGTAGGTTACGTAAACACCCTACCAAGTTTCATTGCGTAACTATGTTTTTAAAGGTGACTTTTGAATTTTTTTCTGTTTTTCCATTATTTTTCCATTTCACCATATTAAACCGGGAACAAGTAGCAGCCGCTTACACACATGACTAGCTGTAGGTTACTTAAACACCCTACAAAGTTTCATTGCGTAACTATGTTTTGGAAGGCGACTTTTGAATTTTTTCTGTTTTTCCATTTTTTTTCCATTTGACCATGTTAAACCGGGAACAAGTAGCAGCCGCTTATACACATGACTAGCTGTAGGTTACTTAAACACCTTACCAAGTTTCATTGTGTAACTATGTTTTTGAAGGTGACTTTTGAATTTTTTTCTCTTTTTCCATTTTTTTCCATTTGACCATGTTAAACCGGGAACAAGTAGCAGCCGCTTACACACATGACTAGCTGTAGGTTACTTAAACACCCTACAAAGTTTCATTGCGTAACTATGTTTTGGAAGGCGACTTTTGAATTTTTTTCTGTTTTTCCATTTTTTTTCCATTTGACCATGTTAAACCGGGAACAAGTAGCAGCCGCTTATACACATGACTACCTGTAGGTTACTTAAACACCCTACCAAGTTTCATTGCGTAACTATGTTTTTAAAGGTGACTTTTGAATTTTTTTCTATTTTTCCATTTCACCATATTAAACCGGGAACAAGTAGCAGCCGCTTACACACATGACTAGCTGTAGGCTACTTAAACACCCTACAAAGTTTCATTGCGTAACTATGTTTTTGAAGGTGACTTTTGAATTTTTTTCTGTTTTTCCATTTTTTTTCCATTTGACCGTGTTAAACGGGGAACAAGGAGCAGCCGCTTGCACAGATGACTAGTTGTAGGCAACTTAAACACTCTACCAAGTTTCATTGCGTAACTATATTTTTAAAGAGGACTTTTTATTTTTTTCCAAATTTCTCAAATTCTCCATTTCTTAATAAAAAAAAGTTATTTTCCAAGGTTTTTGCAGCTTCTCAATGAAATAATTTTTGAAAATATACTTTTTTGTTAGGCTGCCAAATGTGGCTGCTAACTTCACATTTTGGCTGCTGTAAGTGGCTGCTAACTTCACACTTTGGCTGCTGTAAGGTGGCTGCTAGTTTCACACCAATACCAAACCAAGTCAACTGCGATGTGTCGGTCGTTACTAAAACCACCAGTATTTACTAGTGTCTAAACTGCTAAAGTACTATAGATTTTGCTTAAAGGTTTATCTCATTTTTCTGCGTTGAATGTTTAATAGGTTTTATTATTTATATAATTGTTCATAAATACCATACAATATAGGCCACCCTTTTTATTGTTACGATGTCATTTATATCTGCAACAAAAAAAGTCCTTAAACTCGGTTTAGATTTTGGTTAAAGGTTTATCTCATGTTTTTGCCTTGAATGGAATAGGTTTTAATATTTATATAATGGTTCATATATACCTTACAATATAGGCCTATTTCATTGTTACAATGTCATTAATATCCGCACAAAACTTAAAAGTAAATAAAAAATATAATATTTTAGGCGTTTTCTTAACTTTTTCGCCGCCATCTTTAAAATGTAAAGTATTTGTTTTTTTTGTACATTATAATATAAACTTAAACTGTTTTTATACTTTGAACGCCATCTTGAATTATATTAGACATATGTCAATTATTATGAAATTATTTAAGAGACCCTTATTTAGTCTAAATTGGTATACTACACGGGAACACTAGTTCAGTCAAACAAGAATGAAAAAACAACTTTTTTATCTGAACTTCGGCCGCCATTTTGACCGGTTAATGTCAAATTAAAACTTTTTACAAATACTCACACAAGATGGGGGACTCTTGATAATCCAGAATTGTAAATCATGAAGGTCTCTTTTATTTTGACATATTAAGCTCTTTGTGACAAAACTAATTTAATTTTTCCTAAAACAGGCAATTAATTTTTTTCCTAGCTTTTGCAGCCGCCATCTTGAATTCTGATGCCGGAAAATCGGGTATCCTCGAATGAAAATTTAGCTTTAGGTCATAGGTACTACTAGTCCAAATATAAAAAATATGCCCTTTTGGCAGCTTTTTTTACAAATTTACTCTACTACTAGCGCTTCTTCTGTTGCTGATTATGCTCCGTGGCAACGAAGACGCCGATTAATTGCCAAGTTGGGATCGGCAAAAAGTTTTGTTGACCCTGAATCCTGTCTAGTGCTGACCGGAGGGCAAATAGGCTCTTAAATAATTGACAGTTAGGAAGCTACATGAAGCATGGGCCAATTCGAACGGGTTTAGACAGGCACAGCAGACTCTGAAATGAAAAGAAGTAAAACTCCTGCTCAAAGTGCTCACAAGACATAAGGCATCAATGTCTTGGGACATCTAACAACCGAACCGAACCGAACCGAACCGAACACCTGATTTATCCTCAGTGACCTCTTTTTATTACGCCCAAATCCTGACGGAGGTCTTGATCTAGATAACATAAATTGACTTTCAGCATTGCCGTATTAGTTCGGGGCCTTAGAGGGAAATTTTGGGGTGTGTCTGCATTTTCGCGTACCGTAATGAAATTTGGCACAGAGGTAGAAGACACCTAGAGATGCCATTTTAGAAGTGGTGCTCCGATGGAACCCAGTGCAGGGCCCAGATACAGGGGCGTACTTGAGGTGGGACAGAAAAAATGTATAAATTAAATATGAAACTCCTTTCACGTACAGTTTTTAGCTTGTTTTACCTTATAGCTTATAAATCCTAAAAATTTACAAAAAATAGAGTTAAGAAAACGGATTTTTTGAGGGGGGGGAACAAAAGGAAGGAGGACAGACATTGTTAAAATCTTATTTTATCTAAAGTGGTTGTGTGGGGTATCAATTTCTAGGTAATTTCGTATTCTAAACGAAAATAAATATAAATTAAGTCAATACGTCAAACTGTTCACATGATATGTCAAAAACTGGCACCTTAAATGTACCTGTTCTGACATCTACGCCAGAGAATATTAAAAACACCTAACCAAGCCTAACTTAATAAAATTTGATAAATTAAGTACAAGTGAAGTTTTTGAAATTTTTGAATTTTAATGTACAGGGTGTTACATCATTAATATTAGAGCTACAGGGTCGGTTAAATAGACAAAGTTGTGGTATTTTTTCCTCTGATTACGATGGTGATGAACGAAAAGAAAATCAAATGATGAGTAGGTGAGTGATGATAAAAAAACACATTTTTTAAACATACACACCCGGTATACAGTTAAGCCAATAGAAATAACATTTGGCTTTTAAAAAAAGTTATTTTATGACTTTCTTTAAAAGTAAAAAATAACGAAGTTATTAACAACTTTCCTAATAATATCGAAAGCTGTCTTTGTTTAGAAAATCGTTAATATTTTTTGTATTTTTGCCTTTAGGAGAAAAAGTCCAAGGACAACTTTTGTTTAAAATTAAATTTTATGTTGATTGAAGGTATACTATCTAACGGTTGTTAAAGCGATTTTTTTTTAAATTTTACTTTTTACTGTAACTCATGTATGCGTTTTTCGACTTTTCTTTTATTTCTAAAATTTTATGTCTTAGTGCAATTAAATTTTTTTCATGTCCAAGTGCACTTAAATGGTGCCAAATAAAAAAATACGAAAATAGGGTCCGATAAATGGTTTATAAAGGATAATATAGTGATTTCAATGACATGTTTATTTGACATATCTAGAGTATTTTGAATTTTTAGCACTAAAATAAAAAATTACGAAAAACTTTATTGTCTAGTTACGTTTTAACACTCTGTACAAATTTTTTTATTAAAGGAAATAAAAGCTGTACTCGTGCTATTGCAATGTGCTAACTTTGAGTTTTCTATAGTGATTTGTAATGTCGTCATAAAAAAAAACTATTTAAAATGATCATAATAATTTTACTTATTTCTAAAAATCACCCTGTATTTTTAACAGTTCAACCTAGCTCTTTTTCGTTTCTATAAAATATACATAAGAGCTAAGTATCTTTTATTCGGTATATATTTTTTTACAATATCGTCACGTCTAACAAATCCACATACTTTTCCATCTTTTTAGATTTTTAAAATTTAGAATTAGCAAATAAAATCACCCTGTACTCCGACCGTGTATATGTCACACCCGTCCAGCAATATTTGTTTTAAAGAGAAATAAATTGTTTATATTTGTAATAAATTTTATCGCCGTATCCTACATAACTCAGCTCCTGTAATTTTTTTTTCTACTCAATATCCACACCAAAAATTTCTCCAAAAAAAAATATTTTTTTTTTCTTGAAAGAAAATAAATCAATATATTTTTTTATTGCTTAAAATAAAAGTGTATATGTCGTTATAATCGGTTTTATTGCTCTAGCTTTACATTTGAATTTTATACAGAATTTTAAATAGATAGATGCAATTAAAAATAAAACACCCTGTATCTTTGCTCTGCACTGGGTTCGGGATGAGCACCACTTCGTAAAATAATACCATAGTGTTGTACTATATTCGTGCCAAGTATCATTACGGTACGCAAAAATGCAGACAAAAGTGGCTTAGGCTCCGAACTAAATCCGTAAACTTAAAGCCATGTAAAGCAATAAATTTGCCGAAAAGAAAAAAAAATATATAACTAAGTGTATCTGTCATATACAAATATAATACTAAGCTTAACGTGCTGACAAGATACTTTTGGGATTGGTTTCAGCAGATGTTTGTCTAAGCATAAGCCAGTAAAATTAAACTGTCATATCAATCATACGTACCTTACTTCAGAGAACTGCTCTAAATAAGAGTGTTCACCTTTTCGACCGTAATGTGATGGTCGGAAAACCGCGCCGACCGCCCTAAAAATAGCAGTGTGTATGATTGTTGGCTCAAGAAAATTTAGAATTTGTAAATTCAGAATAAATATTTCATGTAATAACTAACATAATATTATCATCTTTAGAGTCATATAGGTTAAACTAGTCCTAATTTTTATTTCAATATTTGATAGCATTCTAAAAACAATATATTATTATAAAATTAAACTTTTGTTGTGGCATAGTTATGATATTAATTACAGGCTTTGTTATTATTCAATTTGTATAGTAAATTGTAGATTTCATAAATAGTCACGCAGCTTTTAGCTAAAACATATTTTGAGCATGCTTCTTTGTTTGTTTTAAAGATCAAGAAGCTTCTGCCCTATGAAGCATAAGGGCTCTTTGGCCAAATTCTGGAGGAGACAGTGATGCTCTTTCAAGGTAGCCCGTTGCGAAGTTGGACATTACATTCGAAGGTCAGATGCTTTGTTGTCTCTGTTGATTTTCTTATTAATTGCCTTTAGGTGATATTTTAATAGTATTTGTTCCACTAAAGCAATATTGACCAACTTTTGTTTTTCTGTAGCCTTTTCCAAATATTTCTCAAGTCCTGATTTTGTAATTTTTCTCTGTTTCAAATACAAATGCCGGTTTTAGGTTGTTGTCGCCGATTCAAGTACGTTTTGACTAAAGAAACGTTGAGCGTTTTTTGTTACTGTGTTGCCTATTATCAAAAATGTTCCTTAAAATTGTTGAATCCCAGTTGTTGTCTGTTGTTGCCTAGTTCCACCTTGAGAAGTTATATAATTAGGAAAATCAGCAACAAACAAAATAGAAAAAGTTAATATGTATTGCAGTTGCGGTGGAAGCAAATATTTTATCATTGTTTCTGAAAATGTTTATGGTAATACGAAGAAACAAAACGTAAGAAAAACTAGGTAATGCTTCAATAACAAGAAACATGAGTAAATAAGTAACAATTCTGGTTGCTTTAATGAAAATAAAAATTGTAAAGAGCCCATTTTTAATTATGCAATGCTTACACTCAATATTTTTTCTTGCAAATGCGTTACGAAGGGGGGAAGAATGAGTCGAAAATCCAAAATTCATAACTCAAGAATTATCCGTAATTTTTTCTGCATATTTCATGATTACGACAACAAGAAGAAACAAACAAAAAGTTACTCAATGTTGCTTCAATGGAAACTGATATATTTCTTTAACAACGTGCATTAAAACCTTGACAGTAGGGCTCTGGATCTTAATGGGGCGTTGTAGCTCTTTTCTTTGCGAGACTGTGTGATTCCTCGTTGCCTTCAATGTTACTGATTTCATCTAAAAAACAAATTTTAGGAGTTTTTAGCATATCTTAAAAGATCAAGGTGATTTAAAGAGGACCTTCTAAAATCTAATAAAATCTCTCGTAAAATGATAAAGACTTAAAAAAAAATTTTGTGGATCAGAAACGTATGAGGTTGTTTTCTAGTAAAAAATAACTTTTGTTCACGTTAATTTACCGTTAATGTGATTTTTGTGCTATGTGGGTATTTATATTATATTAGATCATAATTTTAATTCTTTGTACTGAAAATAGTTATTTACCTAACAAGTGCGGAAAGTAATACTTTACCGCACGCGACGGCAGTTGGCCGAACGACGCGGAGCGGAGTTTGGTCAAGCCGTCAAGGGCGGTAAAGACACTTTCCGCATCTGTTAGGTACAATATTTTACCTATGAGTACCTTTTTTTTCAAAAATTGAATGTAATTTCCAAATAAACATGTCAAATTAGATGGAATTAAAATGTAAACAAATATTGAAGCTGTCTTATTGACGCGTTGCTAAGGTTTCTAAGTGGTGCGCGTGCGGTAAAGTAATTACTTTACCGCATGCGAGTGGGTAAACATTTTTTTATTCCAAGTAAAGTAAGAAAAACTGATTTTCAGATATTTAATGGACGAATTTACATGTAGCCCTCTGGTAAAACAAATGAGTTCAAATCGCATCTGTCTTCACTGAAACGGTAGAGTGCATAAGTGCCTCCGTTCCAGCTAAAAGCATTACCTCTCTATGCACTGATATGATCTGGGCAATTAATAACAAAAATATGGCCGAAAGTATTACATGGCTTTGCTTTTAGGATTTTTTACAGCACTATTTACAGTTTGACTTATTTTTATCTTTGATGCAAATGACTTTAAATTAACACATCATTATTTTATTATCCTTTTTACCTTCCTAAAATTTCCAACTTAATTTTTCTAAGAATTATTTTTCCGTCGTGACGTCTTTCTGTCCATAAAACAATATCTTTCAAACCTCTGAACCGATTCTAACGAAATGGTCTAAAAATAAATGTCCGATTCTTTAGTGAGCTGAGAGTTAAGTTAAATACTAAAATGTGGTATTAAGATATACAGGGTGTGTCAATTCAATTATTTATTTGAAAAATAATGAGTGCGAGGGACAACGTATACAAAGGTATATGATGTGTACAAGGCAGAGAAAGCAAACGACGAGTAGCCAATGAAAACGCAGGCAGCGGAAGCGTTGCTGACTGGCTATCCTTTTCATGTACAGTACAGTCCTGATTATCCGAAATAATGTGGACTAAAGTGATTTCGGATAATCGAAATTTCGGTTAATCCGATTTTTTTTTTGGAAAATAGGAGTTAAGGATGCCTATATCATTAGATCGACTTAAACACATTTGTAACACTCTGTCGGCTAACTGAAACAATTCGCATTTTAGACCGTCGTATTGCCGTGAAACCCCGAGAGGAACCACCTAGTAGTATAGGTGAATCCCAGACGTGTTTCGTGTAATGCGAATTTTTTTGGTTAATCGGGATTTTTGTTTTTAAAGTTTGTCTCGGATAAACCGGATTTCGGAAAATCGCGATTCGGATATTCGGAATTGTACTGTACTTATTGTATACCTTATCACTCGCACTCACGATTTCTAGATGAAAAAATTGCAATGAAGCAGGGGCTAGAATATTTTTTCGAAAAAATTTGGAATGTAAATAAGAATTAGAGCCACTGAAAAAAAAGTGTTAAGAGTATTTAAAGTGCATTCATGCATCTTACGTCTGAGTAATTAGCTAGAAATGTGACAGATCGATTATGGGTCAATTTATTAACCGTAGCGCCCAGAAATTTGTCTTAGGGGGGGGGGCGAGACCCCGTGATGTATTTTATGCTATTTTTTTGTGTTTTGATTTATGAAATATGTGGAAAATATCTAAAAGATCTTAGGCCGGGGCCCCGAGCACCTCCACCCCCTGCGGTGCTCCCGTTTTATTAATTATATATTTTTACTAAAGCCCTTTTCAAGCGAATAACTAGTAATTACTAGTATTTACCATTGGCGTTCAAGCGGTCTTGGTAAATACTACTCCTTGAGTGACATCACGAATGAGCCATTTTTACGTCTTCTTTTTTACCGGTAATTAGCACACATTACATTGCAGGAAGGTTATTGGGTTTTCTAACCTCACAATCATTTGTTATGTTTGTTTTTACGTGATTTTTTGCAATAAGTGTAATTTATCGTGTGTGCCTTAATTATGAGGAAAAATTGAACACAGAGATGGCCTCCTCTATATTATCTTGGCAAAATTTTTTCCGTTTCATCAACCCTTGGTTTCCTCTAATTTTTTCAATGTAGCCTTTGAATATCATTTAAAAAAAAACAGTATCATTGTACTCCTCTAACACCTGGTTATTATATTTAAATGTCTTTTTTCTAAATTATGCCCATTCGAATCAAATACGCCAGTATTTGAGAGTCGGTCGAGAACAACTCACATTCAATAATGGCAAGCATCTTTTAAAAAGCGCTCTAAAACCAACTAAACTTTAAAAAATCGCAAAAATCAACAACAAACAATAGGCCAAAGGCCTAAGCAGCTGATTTTAAATGTCAACCAAGGGATAACCAGAGGTAATTACTAGTTATTCCCATAAAAACGGTTTAAATTACCTATTACAAAACATATAAATAGATTTATACATTTATAGCTGACAGCAATATTTTACATTATGGAAGTATAGAATCTGTTTGAAAATTTATAAACTTTTACTGAATTTAGCATTTAATTCATTAGGCTTTTGGTCTGGAAAGTTGGTAATTGAAAGTTTGTTTTCGAAAGGTTTACAAAAATTACATTTTTCAATGAAAATTATTTAACAAACTCATTTAAAAAAGTACCTACCTACGATTTTAGGTATTTATTATTTTGCGTTAAATTAATATTAATTTTTTATATTTTAGGTAAGAACATCCTTGCATTTTGCATATTGGATTGGTAAGTTTGTATTTATAGATCTTTAGTAATAGACATAGGAAAAATATTGGTTAAACAATAATACAAGTTAGGTAATAATTGTAAACAAAAAACATTTATCAGACCAATAAAAAAAAATTTAATGAAAAAAACAGTTAACTGCTAAACCCACTTGTACCTACTGGTCGCATTTGGGTACAAAATTGATAAGTATACTTTCCTATAATGTACGACATGCACTTACGAATTTATACAGTTTTGTATTTTCACAAATCAGGTTATTGGGTAATTTTATACCCAACTGCGACTAGTAGGTAAAAGTAGGTTTAGCAGTTCGGTGTTTTTTTTATTTAAAAACTTTTTATTTTCAACTTTTAAATTCTTTTTCAGCCTTATAGAAGGCACTATATATTTACAATGAGTTTAGCTCCTGCGCTGCTCCTGCTTAGTTTGATAGATTGGATAGTAAAATATAGTACATTCATAAAACTAAATACACAGCACGTGTTTATCGTTGTATGAATTTTACTTTTACTAGAACTTTATGAATCAGGCATAAACTAATCCGTACACCTGTAAGAAAAACCAAAGATGATGAATGAAAATGTATTGGATCACGGAAATATGTGCTTAAATTAATGTGTGACCCATACGCAATTCTAAATGAATTGCTAAATCAAGGTACCTAATTATTACCTACATCATGCGTTTGTGTGAAACATTAAACTGTACACAAACATTAAGTGAAGGTGGGGAAGGGTAGAGCTAGTAAAATGGTGTTGAAAAACACCTTAAAGCGTGTGCAGAAAGAATTTCTGAAATCGCTCTATGTTTGTGAAAGTTATAGTTACAACTATTTCTAATAAGGAGGGTGGGGAGCAGTCAGGGAGAGGGAGGGGAACCAGTTTAATGGTGTTAATATAAATCCCTAAGCGTGTGCCGAAAGAGTTTTTGAAATCGCCCTATATTTAAAGATGGTGGGGGGGAATGCCAGGAGGGAAGATGGGTGGGAACATGAGGACTACAAAATAATTACAGCAAATAAGAGTGCATTGCAATGCTATACCTATATACATACATAAATACAGTACATACATCCATACATACATATCCATAGCGAAAAACATTACCCTTCCTTTCGCCGTGCTGCAGTTGGGTAAAAATTGAGAAGAACTGTATGCTAATATGTGACGTTGGATGTTTAGTCAATATATTAAATTACATATTCTTTTGTGTTCGATATTTGTTTGATCTTGTAGATTATTTTTCGATGGTGCAACTTTATTTTAATAACATTTTATTTTGAATGCTATGAATAAAGTTGTGGTTAATCGTTTCTATTAATGTTTTTAATTAAGTTCTTTTGTTAAAACCTCATTGTTTTTGTTTAAATAAACCATCATCGAATTTAATAATACAAAACACAACTCGTAAATAAAATATATTGTAGGCCCCAAATCTGCATTTAACACCCGATTTACAATAATTACTGCTTTTAACACAATACAATATTGGCTTTTGTAAATTACCACGTATTACGTTGCGCCATCTATCTAGAAATTTTTAACAGAGTTTCGCATTAGTACAAATATTTTTTATTTTGAATTTAAAGATCTATCAGGAAAAATTATTAATTAAAAAAGTTATGTTGTATTATAAGCCTGTATACAGGGTGATTCAAAAGTAAGTAGCATCCTTTCGGTTGCATAATCCTTATTACATAAAAACAGGGCAAAAAATTCCTATTAATAAGAACTTTTTGGCTTATTCTGATTAAAGGATTATATCTTACTTTTGGATCATCCTATATACCAAGGTATCAAAAAGTATCACGGAAGATAAAAAGCACAATATATGCACTGACTCTACCAATTAGAGTGCTTTCCCTTTTCACGACAACGATAACGTTATACAAACTACCTACATATTTACTTTAAGTATCTATTACGTTACAGTATAGAGAAAATATTTGTAAATCTTTAATTAAGCCTTGGATAATTAATTGTCAATTTGAATCAATATCTTTTGACAATTACACAAAATTTATGTTATGTAATCATGTTTCATATTTTTCCATGTTAATTTAATTGAATTCTATTACGATTTGGAACATTCCCACGATTTACATGAAATACTAATAACTTTCAATTAACTCGTTAACAACCGTTTTGTTACAAATGGCCGCATTATTGAATGTAAGAAGGAAGCAGCAAATAATAACGGTAACAACAATGTGACAGTCGAAACGCTTCTTCAATAAAATTCTCTTAACGGTGAGATACTCAGCGATACGTTAGAGTACCTAACGGATCCTTTGGCCTAACATCTAGATATATGTAAAGGTCCAACATATCCTGATTTAGATTATTCATTGCTGATTAAGATTCTCTTACGTTGATATACTTGGCAAAATATTGGATTCTTTGACTTAACATCTAGAGTTTTTGAGGGCTTAACATTTCCTGATTGACAGGTTTCATTGCTCTTTGTCATTTATTTCACCACACCTTCAGAATTTTCATATTACTTAGTCTGCATGGTCTGCATTTTTTCTTTCGTTTTGTTCATAGCAGAAATTTCCGGAAAATCAACAGATTATTTGGCATCGTAGTTTTAAGTCATACATCATGAACTCAGATGGGACGCAAAACAGAGAGATATTCTGGGAGTCATACAGTGTGTCTACGGATTGAGTTATGGGAAGGTATAAATGCCAAAAAAATTTCGATTTAGATTCTAATTTTCTGGGAATCGCTCCTGCTAGGTCTTAAACTAACATGTTAAGAAAATGAGTTAAATCAATTAATATACTGGGTGGTTTAGTAGGTTGATTTGATTAAATCTGTTAAGAGTAAAGCAAAAAACTTTTGTTGTAAGAGATATCAGAAATGGTTATTAACAAAAGTTGTTTAGAATTAAAAGTTACGATTGATGCTCAATTTTCAGAAAAATCAGCTTAAAATCGTCTAAACAAAATTTTCGTAATCGACTTATAAAATCAGAGTTGGCCGATTTTTCTAAAAATTGAAAATCTGCTGTAACTCTTAAATCTCAACAACTCTTCTTAATAACATTTTCCGATATCTTTTTAAACAAAGGTATTTTACTAACACTTTTTATCAAATCAGCCTACTAAACCACCTTGTAGACTAAATGATTTGATTGATTGAAGCAGGAGCAATTCCCAGAAAATCAGAATCTAAATCGATAATTTTTTGTAATTTATACCTTACATTATCAAATCAGCCTACTAAACCACCCAGTGTATTAATTTGATTTGGCTCATTTTTTTAACATCTTAGTTTGAGACCAGAATCTAAATCGTAATTTTTTCTTACCGGCTCAATCCGTGAACACACTGTAGACTATTATTCATAGATCGTAAAAATCATCGGTTGAGACTTTTGGCATTGCATCGGGTTTAACTATCTGCTCTCATGTACAGAGAGAATTTATTCAGATCACAAATGAGATTAGGTTATCTTTCGTTACAAGTTTTGCTTCGACGCACTATGGTCCGGTATTCGTAAAAACAATAATTCAATCTTATAAAGAGTCATGTCCACCGGGTCGCGAATTTTTAATCAAAAACACTTTTATCGAATCAAGTTTATCAAAGACATTTTTATCGAAAACTTTTTCATCGACTGACATTTTTATCAAATTACATTTTACCGAATATTTTGTATCGAAAACTTTTTCGTCTTATGATTTTTTGATCGAAAACATTTTTATCGAATAATATTTTTATCAATTTTTTTTTCTATAACCAAATTTTCATCAAACGCCATTTTATCTGTTATTATATTGTAAGGTTATATTGCTGCAGCAGCTAAAATAAGGCCAGGCAAATATTGAAATTAGAAAATATCAAAAACACAATTTTTCTGTCCAGCCGAGTAGGCCAGGGCCAGACATAGTTGATTGTGAACCCGGTTAGATTAATATCCTAACCTGACCCGGTTAGGTTGGTATATCAAAAAAAGCTTACCTAGCCAAATCAGGACAGCTTTTTTTGACTTTCGATAAAAGTGTTTTCGATAAAAAAACCGCGACACATATCCACCAATAGGAGATACATAAAGTCTAATAAGGCACATTTGACACATTAAGGGACATACAAATCTTTTAAAGTCATGACGTGGTATACCTTAAGTAAGTAAGTAAAACGTAGTTTTTTTGTTGTAATATTTATGTGGAGTTTGGTTTTCCCAAAAAAAAATATTTTTTTTTATGTCTGTTTACATAAAAGCTGGACAATGGCGCCCTCTGCAAAGATCAATAATCAGTCAAGCCCACGACTGTGCACAACCGACTAGAAAATATTGAGTTTTAAACTAAAAAATTTAGTGCAAATTTTGGGCCTGAAAAACGTTTTGTAAACGTCGTTGCGTAAATTACCTTTAGAGCCTGTCCTTAAATTATGTAACGCTATAGGGGCAGAGGGGGTTTGACCTTGCGTTACATTCACTTTTTTTTAATGTGTTTTTTCTTGACGTTACGAGGGGGTCAAAAATCCTGAATTTTTACGTTACGTAATTTAAGGACGTTCCCTTAGTACGGAAAACGTTAAGATATTATAGTTTACGATAAAAGCAAAGTAGGTTTTCACAACTTCCACGACCAGAAAATACTAGTATGAATTGCCTCTTTTGGAAAGCAAAAGAAAGGTATGAAATTTATAGACAAAGACGGCACAAAAAATATAATAGGGCCTCTAGGTTGGCTCTCGCATATTCTTTGCGTTATGCGTGGTTTATCGTGGCCGTAAATTCTGCTTTAATGGTGCATTGCGCTGTTTGAATAATCTCGAGGCCATGCAAAATTATTGATGGTTTGTGGATATTCACAATATAAGCTGTCTGCTATTCTTTAATTCATTGCCTCTTTGGCAGACCACCTCTCACTGTAGCAGCTGCTTCTCTTTCGTGACCTTCTTTGGTATGCAATCTGATATTGTGTCTGACAAACCAACAGAAATAAATAAACATATTTCCGCGAAATACACTACTAAGTATTTTGAGCTATCTTAGCAATATCGTCGTGATGTCTGTCTGTGTGTGTGCGCGTGTGTGTGTATATTATTTCTATCCGTAACACGATAGCTCCTAAACGACCGATTATCATAAAATTTTCACGTAAAATAGTGTTGGACACTCTGACGAGCTGATTAGATTTTGGTCAAAATCCATGCTTTTAACAATTATTTTTTTTTTCGAAATATAGTAGATTACATTTTGCTCAATAATATGTGATAAAAACTTCGTAAGAGCTTTAGTTTCTGAGATATTTACAAAAAACTGTTTTCAAGGATGATAATTATGACTTGTTCAAGTGTGCTAATAGGCTAGCTAGGAAGGTAGCAGATCAATTTATTTATATATTGATGAGATGTCTCAAAATTTTTAAAAATTGTAATTTTGTTATTTTTTTCCAAATATTATTTTGTGCGGATCACGATAAACTTACACCAAGGTGTGCTTGTTGGTCCATATTCGTCAATTCGCGCATCACGTCAAGCGGTGAAAATATTTTTATTTTAGTCGTAAAAATTTTATAGTTTCAATAATCAGGTGTAATTTTTTTTTGGTTTTCGGTTGTAGGTATTTGTGTGTTTATGGATTTGTTTTGGTAGTAGCAATTTTTTGTGGCTCCCTATAAGTTTATTCTTCAAAAAGTGTTCCTATTTAGCTATGCTTGTTAAAAATGGAAAACTATAAGATCGATCAAAAAAGAAACATGCAGAGATATTATTTCACCAATACCAGACAAAGAATGGGATGAGCATTTTAAAAAACTTTTAACTGAAGATAGAGCAGAATTCAAGGAAGACGAAAGAGACAATATCATTAGAACGATGGGATCTCCAGTACCCCTCACAATATCTGAGGTCAAAAACGTGTGCAAAACCTTAAAAAGCGGTAAATCTGCCGGACCCGGAAATATCCCAGCGGAACTTATTAAATATGGCACTGAAGAATTGTTTTGTAGATTACGGAATCTTTTCCAAAGATATTTAAATGGAGCTGTAGTACCAACTGAGTGGAAAACGTCATATATATCCACAATACACAAAAAAGGAAGGAAAGATATATGTGACAATTATAGAGGTATATTTGTAACTAGTACGCTAAGCAGAATATATGGCAAAGTAATAAGAAATAAAGTGGAGAGCGAATATAAAGATATGGAGGCAGAAGAACAAGCTGGTTTCAGGGCGGGTAGATCGACTTCAGATCATCTCTTTTGTATAACCCAAGTTATTGAAAAGAAAATGGCATACGGACAAGAGCTCCATCTGCTTTACGTAGATTTGCAGAAGGCATATGATAGTATACCACTAAATCTACTTTGGAAAGCGTTGGAAAAGACAAACATAAGCGTACAACTAATTAAGGCCATCAAAGAGTTATACCGCAATAGTAAGGCAAAAGTTAAAATAAAAGCAAAACTAACCAAAGGCTTTCAAGTAAATAAAGGTCTTAAACAAGTTTGCTGTATCTCGCCTACGCTCTTCAAGATATATTTGGAACAGGTCCTTAAAGTCTGGAAGAGAAAATGCCAAAACATGGGAATTCCGTTGAATGAAACCACCTTGTATACTTTATGTTTCGCCGATGATCAGATAGTGGTGGCTCAGGATTATGACGACCTCGAATATATGACACGAAAACTAATAGACGAGTACAATAAGTGGGGACTAGAGGTTAATATCAATAAGACAGAGTATATGTGTATTGGTGGAACGAAACAGGATCTAATCTTAAATACTGGGCAGCGAATTCAGTCCTGTGATGAGTATAAATACTTGGGTCTAAAAATTACAGCTGACGGAACACTAGACAAAGCTATAAAAGATAGAAACGTACAAGGAAGAAAAGCAATAACTTTATTAAATGGAATAATTTGGGACCAAAGTATATCAAAACACAACAAAAAGCTTATATATAACACCATTGTAAAAAGTATTATTACATACGGCTCAGAAGTATGGCCAATCAAAGATAGAACAGAAAAAATGCTTTCCGCTACGGAGATGGACTATTGGAGAAGAGCAGCAGGGAAATCAAAAAGAGAAAGAGTTACCAATCAAAGAATAAGAGAAATTATGACAGTGGGTGAACGTACTCTAGTGGATGATATAAGAACAAAACAACTGGTGTGGTACGGACATGTACAAAGAATGGATGATGGAAGACTCCCTAAACAAATATTACAATGGAAACCAACTGGCCGAAGAAAACGAGAAAGACCAAGGAGAAGCTGGAGAGAAGGAATAGATAGTGAAATAAGAATAAGAGGCCTAGATGATGAATTATGGGCAAACAGAAACGAGTGGAGATTGGGTATCGGAAGACGTAGAACGTTGTGAAACCGATAAATATATATATGTTAAAAATGAGTTAGGTAGTTTCGGAGATAATCAGGCTTTTTTAAAACGATGTCAAAGGAATTAAAAATGCATATAATCGGGTATAACTACTAAACTTTTCACGCGGTCATGGTAGAAAGGCGAAATGTCCATCCGATATCGTTTAAAAGTTTAAAATGTGAAACTCGGACTAGCATCGGCGTACGCCACGAGGGGCAACCTAAATGTTAAAAATAATTTAATGACTTAAATGCCATACTTTGTGAGACATAATGGTCTGAAAAATACAAAAGTATTTATATACTGTTAAATAAGACAACTTTTTTAGCATTCTTGAAGGCCTTCAAAAATTACTTCACTGAGAGAATTTTGTAACAATAACAAACATTTTGTAACTGTTACCAAATGCGTTGCCCATATTGGCTTATTTGATATTTGTTTGCAGGTAACAATTCATAAGTTTCAACAATTGAAACAAATATTTGTTAATAAAAACAAAATCGTCTGGTAATAGTTAAAAAAAAGCTACATTAAGCACTAATATATTGTTGGCATTTAAAAATATATGTATTATTATTAATATACTGTATATTTATTATAAGGATCATTCTTATTTAATATTAAATTAATTAATTATGGGTTATTATATAATTAGTAGCTGTAATTATATTTAGTTATTTTGCATTAATAAGGTATTTGTAAGTTTCACGTTCTGTTTAATAAAGAGGGTGTTCATTTTAAATATTCCCACCCCAGATTTCTCGAAAATGATTTTTTTTTAAACATCAAAAACACGTCAATTAATTTATTAAGGAGGACACATTTTGGCTGCCTTAAAATTTTTGTAGTACACACCCCCTTTGAGGGGTACATTTTACCCCTATATTTTTTTAAGGTTTCTTAAATGTCTCTACAAAGGTGTAAAAATTTTGAAAATCTATCAGTTTGTTTTTGACATATTCACTAATTTTTTCAAAGGGGGTGTGTACTACAAAAACTGTAAGATAGCCAAAATGTGTCCTCCTTAATAAATTAATTGACCTGAGTTTACTTTTTCTAACAAAAAAAATCATTTTCGAGAAATCTTTGTTGGGAAATTTCAAAATGAACACCCTGTATATTTCTATAGGGTTAATGGAAATAAGGAAACCAATTTTGATCACACACCTGTATTTCTTTGCGACATTTCGACGATTCATTTTCGTCTTCCTCGGGTACACCCTTAGCCTTAGGAAGACGAAAATGAATCGTCGAAAAGAAATAAAGTTGTGTGATCAAAATTGGTGTCCTTTTTCCCATTAATCCTATAGAAATGAATAAGGTATAGAATAATAACAGAATTTTAATAATAATAAAAAGCAAGTTGTTTTGATGAAAAATATTTAATTGTATTTTATTATAAAACCTCTGGAGTCTATGCATATTAACGCATATACAAATATAAAAAAATATACCCTTTTTGCAGCTTTTCTTGAAATACCCTACAAATTTACTCTACTACAATACCTAATATATAAATAAAAAAGAACTAGATATTTTTTTTATACAATAAGGTTGTAGTCTCAGAGAAATGTCTGGTAAAGTATGACTGACCTGTCACGTCGCAGTTTTTTTTATGGTGGCTGGTAATCTTTGTTTTTTTTGCAAAGCTTGGTTAACGAGATATACCCATGTTTGTTCCACGTGAGATGCACACAAAATTTTGTCAAAACTGACATAAACGGATTTTACCTCACTATAAGTTGGGGATTCCACCATTACGAAAGGCAGCATGGGTAGCCCATGGTTTTCTAACTAGATGCTGTCATATAGGTAGGTACTTTAGTTTATTTTTTACAAAAGGGCAGTGGCGTATATACGGAGGAGCCTGGGGGGCCCGGGCCCCCCCCGAAGCTAAGATTTTTTTGGATATTTTCCACATATTTCATGAATACAAACATAAAATAGCATAAAATACAGCCTCATGAGGTCTCGGGCCCCCCCAAAACTGTCTCGGGCCCACCCCGAAACTTTTTTATATATACGCCACTGCAAAAGGGGATAACTAGGTAGTAGTTAGGTACACAGTTCTTGTTTATTTATTGTTTTTTGAAAAATTGTACGTTTAATATTGGTCAAAATTGGCTGACGCCAATTAAAATTTACAATTTGTTATGCGGTTATACATTTTTTGAAAAAAAAAACAGATTTTTGGTCATAATTTTCAGTAATATTTTTTTTTTATATAATTCTATCACATAATTGTTACTTCTATTATAGCACATAGCTCCAAAAAATTTTGATTTTCTTTTACAATTTTCAAGGAAGTTATAATAAAAAATCGAAAAAAATCTCTAACTTTGACACCCAGTATCTAAAAACTAAAGAGGTTTAATGCAAAGTGGAATAGAAAAAATATTCTTCTTTTGACCTTCCCTACCACTCCTTAAAGTTTGGTGCATCATTAAAATTACACCCTCTATTTTAATATTTTGATATAAGTTATTTATTGTTACAATTCTAATTTTGATTCTTGAAGATCCCAAAGTTCACCAGTCACAAATATCAGGCACCGAAATTAGTATAAAAAATGCGTAGATCAATATCATAATGAACAACGAAAATATATGTATAGATTCTGTCAGTCCTTATTGGTCCTGTTCAGGTTTAAAAAATACCTAACCAAACCTTACTACAATTTTTATATTCCTGCTTCATAAAGGCTGGCTGCCATAAATCCTACTAGGTCCTGATTCTTATTGGTCCTTAACAGTAATAACATATTGCTCAACCCATCGTTTTATTTCTACGGTGCAAATCGTTGTTTTGCAATTAAATATTTTGGGATAACAATTCTAAAAACTTTTTTAAAGAAAAACCTTCAAATTTTAAAAAAATTTCAAATTTTTCAAAAATTCTTAAAACCTTAAAATGATAAATTTTTTAAAAAATTCTTAAAACATAAAAATTCTCAGAATATATTTCAACACTCGACTTAATGGACTCAGGTCTACTACTGACTACAAATAGTTAGCAAAGCCATATCGCAAGAAAATTGCGTAAAGGATTTATTAGACATTTTTGAATATTCTGTGTTTTTTAAATATTTTATCAAAAAAAGTATACTCGAAAGCCGAGTTGTACGGCGCCCAATGGTTTTTTAATCTAATTTGTCTATAAAAGACGTAACGAAGAGAAGAATGATAAAAAAAATCGTGTTAATTATATTATTTATGGACTTAACCTATGTTAAAAGTCACAATTTATTTTATTTTTATTTCACTCCGCCACTGTCTACATCTACGATTAAACCGCACCTATCACAGACATACGTAGTAAAGCATCAACCCGGCGTTGCCACATAAAAATAAAACCAAAACAAAACACGTTTTGTATCTCTTTCCCACTCACTAAATTTTGTTTTGCATACCGTTCCAAAACAAAAATGAATTTATGAATGAAATACGAGCCTATTCCAAGTCTACTACTTGAAGTTAATGGTTGGGCGGCAGTAAAATTTTAAGAGCGTTCCAGCAAATAACCCGTCAGAGAACTTGAAAAAATCTTTTTTAATGCCTTATTTGGACTCTCTAATAATGTCTTTGGAGGTTCGCTTTTCCGATGAAAACCTACCAGCCTTCGAACTATTGGCACTACATCCGTTTGTCATACTGGACTTGTAATTCATTGAATTTAAGATGCGCATTAAACGATTTTCAGATTATTAAAAAACTAATAAAGAGGGGTTTTTTATTCCATCAACAAAAACTGCTCTACATATGGTATGGTAGAACGATCTTTTAGTACTCTACGCAGAGTCAAAACTTGGTTCAGATCCACAATGATTCCATCCACAGTTTAAGCGATTTGTGCGTGCTGAGTGTACACCGGAAATAAGCTTCGGAAAAAAATAAACAAGTATAGAGGAAGAGGTTTCAAGCATATTTGCTGAAGATACTCTCCGTTTCGTATTACTGAGATTTAAAAAAAATTGTGTACCGATATCCTAATTCTGATACGTCGTAACCCACAAAAAAAATGAAAATTTATATTTTTGCGTCAAAGTTTGGTAATTATGCATAGCTATATGCTGCTAAATCCTCGCAACCAAAAAAAAAATATATAAAACGCGATTTCTAATAAGTCGCATAATGCTTACCCTATGTAATTTGCTTCTAACTTTTCTTATTCCTGTAAAATTTTGTTGAGTTGTGTTACAACGTGTCAGAATTAGGGTGACGGTATGTTCGTTTTCTCTTTCTTTTTTGTTTATTACAATAAATACTCATTTTATTTTTAACTTTTTGCTTTTGACCATCCCTTAAATTTCATGCTGCTTACGCCTATGCTAACTATCGAAAATCAGTTTAGTATTTTCAGATCCTGTTTACGCTGTGATCTGTGATACTTCGCGTTTTTTACTAATACCGAACTTTTTGCCGTGTTTAACTGAACTGTCTCCGGGGGACTGTTCAAATATAATTTTTTGGGTTCAAGAAGGACTAATATTTGCTAAATTCTTAAACAAACAATGTTTATTAATTGAATTTTATCGGAAACTTGAAAATGATTTTTGAAAGAAAATTTAGTTGACTTTTAAAAAATTTATCCATATTCACAATGATGTCTACAAATGATTACACGTTCTTTTCTTGAATAAATTGTTTTACCTTAAAACAATTTGCCTTGAATTAAAATATTTCGTTTTACTTCAACGCAGCGTTTAATTTTGAAATGAGACTTTATTTTTCTTCTCTAATTGTTTTGTTTTAGTATACTCGATTTTGAAACAAAGCAAATTGTCTTTATATAAGTAATAATACTTCCAGAGAAAACAGTGTCCTAGATTAATTCAGTTCCAATTTATAATAAAACAATTTCTGTTTGACACAAAGAGGCAAGACATTTTTGTGCTATATCAAGAAAATATTATCTTGGTGAATAGGAAAGCAGAAATTATTTTACTTCAAAGCAATTTGCGTTGATCTAAGACAATTTTTTTTACCGTGTACCTACAAATACTTAAATTCACAATACATTAATTGGAAAATAACATACTTAAAAAATAGTTATAATTGTTATATCACAGGACTAGTAAAAACTAAAACAAAAAAGAATGTAGGTTTCACCAAAATTTTATGTAATTTTAGTATGTTATCGGACCACTAAATCTGGAAACAATGTGCAACTTTTAATAACTGTATGTTTTGTATCGCTTATAAAATGTTCTGAGATTATTCCAATTTTTCTCACAAGGTTGTTACCCAACTTTAAATTAAATTTATTTAATAAATAAGCATACTTAAAGCAACCCATTGAACTTGAGCACCGTATTAATTCCTTAAGCCTTAGTTTACTCAAAGCCTCCTTATAAGCCGAACGGTGATGACTTTTAAAATTTTAACCATTCAAGATAGGTAGGTGTAGGTTGTAATACAAACCAACCAATTTGTTTACCAAATTATTTTTTTAAACGCATATACATTAACTCGGGTCATAACGAATACTAGAATAAATATATCAACATTTTTCACTTGTGAAAAGTTTGTCTTCTGTTCGTTGGTTTTTTCCTTTACCGATAGTGATAAAGGTTAACTGATCAGAGTTATTATTGACATCAAAAAAGTCGATTCGGTTCGGAACAAAAAAGAATTGTTAAAATTTATTTTATTAATGTGAAATAGACATTAATTATTATTAATTTCTATCATTATTATAAAGCAAAACAATTTTTAGAAAAAAGACCCACGCGTTTTGATAATCCAAAATTCACACAGAATGTCACAAAATTTATCTTAAAAAGACCATTTTGATAAAAAAAAGGTTTTTATTAAGATAAAATTCTTAATTTTTTGACTTACAATATTGATTTTTTAAAGTAATATTAGACTTTTTTCTGAATCCAGTAATACTTCACTTTATATCTAATTTCTATTGTTTTAGAGCTATTAGCGAAAAACTATAATATTACATAAAAAATTAACATATTTTTAAATATTTTTTGTCATATTTCACTGTTATTTTGTTTATGCGGACCTATTAAAACGTTTTTATATAAGGACGATTTGAAAATATTGTCGTATAAACACAATTAAAGCCGTTTTTAGGAGCGTATAAACATACACATTTTTATCACATACTACATATGTTATAAAATTAATTTTTTTAGGAAATAGCCTTTTAAAATAACGTTTTTGGCGCACCCCGTAGAAGTATTTTATTATATCTATATCTTTATTATGAATATGAATCTCACAAAATTAATCTCACAAAATTAAAAAATCTCCAATCATTCTATTTTTCCTCTTAAATACACATTTTAAAAGGCGTCTTAAGAAAAATAAGTTATTCCTATAGACTTTTTTACAAAACATCTTTGTCTCTAAACGGCTTTTTTATTAAAATTTTTGTCATCGTTAAAAATCAAAGGTAAGGTTAATTTAAGATTAAATTTGTTTTTTAAAAAGTTTTTGTAAAAATAATGTTTTGAAAAAATTTATAAAGATTATTTAATTTATATCTGTTACGCTTGATAGTAAATAATTAAAAAATACATTTTTTATTGATGGAAACCACGCAGCAACAAAAATTATATGAATTTTTCATGCATTTTATTTGTTGTCATAGCTGGGTACACTGAAGTTGATAGGGCGTTATTATCGTGCTTATGCTCGAAGTGTGATTTTGGTCCAATGGAACAGTCAGTGTTTTATTAGTTTTTTAGTAATTTAAGAAACAGTCTATTACTTACAGTGGAGGTTTGTAATATAATATAATATAATAAATACAAAAAGAAAACTCTCAGTCTTCTCGACTAGTGCTCAGTCGTCTCTTCATAAATCCCTATACCTACCTAGAAAGATCTATCAATAACGGTTGGCGACACCGAGCAACAACTCACTAGCCTCACACGTGTCTCGAACTCATTTTGATCTCGTCAATCTATGTCAAAAGCGGTCAATAATGCCTGACCAGTGCAGAGAAAACGAAATCATAACAAAAACATTTCATGTAAAAAAAAGCCAAGTACGCGAAAATGGCATTCCGTAAAAAGAATTGAGATAAAGTAAAGCCAAGTTCTCCAGTACAAATTTCAAAATGAAAGGTTCTTACTAGTTTGGAAATGTTTTTTTAAACTTTGCTATTACAGCCAAACTTCTTTATGTTCAATTTAGCACTTCCTTCCAAACTAGTAAGAACCTTTCATTTTGAAATTTGTATTGGAGAACTTGGCTTTACTTTTATCTCAATTCTTTTTACGGAATGTCATTTTCGCGTACTTGGCTTTTTTTAATGAAATGTTTTTGTTATGATTTCACTTCTTTTTTAAAGGAATTGTATAATACTTAATTTTTAAAGTAGTAAAATATGCGGAATATTGTTCAAAACTTTAGCAATGCCTTACTTAAATTTTTGAGATTTTTTAATTTTTTTCCATGGTTTTATCGTAGTTCCTATCAGCCTTCCAAAGCTCAGCTTTCTAGCGTTTCTGAAAGTGCACAATGTTACTTTTACATAACTTTACATGTATAGGGAAGGGAAATAAATTAAAATTGTCGTGTTTTTAAATTTTGTCTTATAGTTTTATCATAGTTCTTATCAGTCTTCCAATGCTCAGCTCTCTAGCGTTTCTGGAAGTGGGTAATGTTACTTTTACATAACTTTACATTTATAGGAGAGAGAAGTAAATTAAAATGTTGGTGTTTTTAATTTTTTTCATATAGTTTTACCATATTGTCTTTCAGTCTTAAAAAGTTCAGCTCTCTAGCGTTTCTGGAAGTGGGCAGTGTTACTTTTACATAACTTTACATTAATAGGGGAAGGAAGTAAATTATAATTTTGGGGTGTCATTTTTTTCTATAACTTTATCATAGTTCCTATCAGTCTGTCAAAGCTCAACTCTCTAGCATTTCTGGAAGTGGGCAATGCTACTTTTACATAACTTTAAATGTATAGGGGAGGGGAGTAAATTAAAATTTTGTTTTTTTTTTTATTTTTTCTTATAGTTTTATCATAGTTCCTATCAGTCTGCCAAAGCTTAACTCTCTAGCATTTCTGGAAGTGGGCGATGCTAATTTTATATAACTTTAAATGTATAGGGGAGGGGAGTAAATTAAAATTTTGGGGTTTTTTGATCTTTTCCAGGGGTTTATAATTATAATTTTTATCAGTCTGCCAAATTTCAGCTTTGTAGCATGTCTGGAAGTACAGTAGAATATTGATGATCTATATACATGAGTGAGTGAGTGAGTGAGTGAGTGGCAATTTCGACGTTTTTTGAAATTTCGTAACTACTTTACTACTTAATGGAATTCCATGAAACTTGGAGGGGTTGTTAACTCCATGGAGATCTACGACTGTGCAAAGTTTGAGATTCGTAGCTCATTCCAAAGTAGAGTTTTAGGTAGGTCAAATATCGGCTGAAATGTTTCCAGAAAAGATGGTTACGGCGCGCGAACTTGGCGAGGCACTGCCGTGTCCTCAGATTTGAGAAACAGTCCATTACTTACAGTAGAGCTTTGTAAAATACAAAAACAAAACATACCTTAGTCTTCTCCAGTAGTGCTCAACCCTCTCACATAAAACAAAATTTGAGAAACAGTCAATTACTTACAGTGACGTTTTGTAAAATTCAAAAAAAAATACTTCTCTCAGTCTTCTCCACGAGTGCTCAACCCTCTCTTCATGTATCGGACCTAGAGAGACCCATCAACACGGGGGGTATCGCATGTGCAACACAGAGGCAAAGCACATATTTCGAAACCATTTGGATCTCATCAGTCAGGCATAAGTCAAAAGCAGAATGTAACGCCTGACCAGCTCAAACAAAACAAAATTTGAAAAACAGTTCATTACTAGTAAAGCTTTGTAAAATACAAAAAGAAAACTTTTCTCACTCTTCTCCAGTAGTGCATAACCCTCTCTTCATGCATCAGACCTAGAGAGATCCAGCACCACGGGGGGTCTCTTATATGCAACACAGAGCAAAAACACGTATTTCAAAATCATTTTGATCTCATCAGTCAGGCATAAGTCAAAAGCGGACTATAACGCTCATCAAACCTCGATGATAACGCCTGACCAGCGCAGACAAAACAAAATTTGAAAACCAGTCAATTACTTACAGTGGAGCTTTGTAAAATACAAAAAGAAAACTTTTATCAGTCTTCTTCAGTAGTGCATCAGACATAAAGAGATCCATCAACATGGTGGTCTCGCATGTGCGACACAGAAAAAATTTTGAAAATTTGAAAGCAAATATCTCAGAAACTAATCGATGAATTTTCGAAATTTTTACACGGTTGTAGATATTCAAAACAAGGTGTCACTAGACCCACTTCCCTATTTAAAATATAGGGGTAAAGGATACCCCTCGGAGGGGGTTCGTGCTACAAAAATTTCGAGATAGTCAAAAAGTGTCCCCCTCGCAAACAAAATCGACGTGTCCGAGCGTTTCTCCAAATTCGCCCTCTAAATATCCAAAAAGGCCTCTGTTTCGATGTTCGTGAAACAATGAATAGTCCCTCCATTGAAATTAGCCGCATAAAATATTATATTTGGTGTGTAAAACTCGTTGTTAAAGGGTGCAAGTAGTGCCATCGGTAGCCTCTGATAAACCTTGCAGGAAGGGATTAGGCACGTTTCACCAGACTAGGTGCGTTCCATACTTTTAGTTTGACTTTTAAAATACTGAAATAGTTTTCAAAATTTGAAAATGAACTTTCAATTTTTGCACACTCATCTTTTGTTGGTATCAACTTCTCTTTATAGCATAAGTCAAAAGTGGACCATAATTCCTGACCGGTCAGAAACAGTCCATTACTTACAGTGGAGCTTTTTAAAATACAAAAACGAAAACTTCTCTCAGTCTTCTCGTATACTATTTAACCCACTCTTCATGTATCAGTCCTAGAGAGATCCATCAACAAGGGGGGGTCCCGCATGTGCGACACATAGATAAAACTGACTGTCACATAGGTACACGTGTTTCAAACTCATTTTTATTTTACCAGTGTCAAAAGCGGACCATAATGCCTGACCCGAGCATAATCAACAAAATTTTAAAAAATTGTCCAGTACTTACAGTGATGCTTTGTAAAATACAAAAAGAAAACTTCTATCAGTCATCTCCACTAGTGCTCAAAGCTCTTTTCATACATCAGATCTGAAGAGGAGAAGAAAAATTGACTAGCCATGTACAAGTGTTTCGAACTCATTTTGATCTTTTCAGTGTGACATTGGTCAAAAGCGGACCATAACGCTTGACCAGCGCACACAAAACAAAATTCGAAAAACAGTCAATTACTTACAGTGGAGCTTTGTAAAATTTTAAAAAGGAAACTTCTCTCAGTATTTTCCAATAGTGCTCAACCCTCTCTTCACGCATCAAACCTAGAGAGATTCATCAACAAGGGGTGTCTCGCGTATGCGACACAAAGTAAAACTCATTAGTCATACATGTGTTTCGAACACATTTTGATCTTATCACTGTAGCATACGTCAAAACCGGACCATAACGCCTGACCAGTGTATATTAAAACAAATTTAAAAAATAGTCAAGTACTTACAGTGGTGGAGCTTTGCAAAATTCAAAACAGAAAACTCCTCTCAGTCTTCTCCACTAGTGCTCACTCCTCTCTTTATACAACAGACCTAGAGAGGCTGATTAACACGGCGGGTCTCGCATGTGCGATCCAGAGCAAAAACTAACTAGCAACATACACGTGTTCGGAACTAATGTTGATCTCATCAGAGTGAGTGGATCATGACGCCTAATCAGCGCATACAAAACAAAATTTGAAAAAGAGTTAATTACTTACAGTGTACCTTTTTAAATTACAATAACTAAAACTCCTCTCAGTGTTCTTTACTGGTGCTAAATACCTTCTTCATGCATCAGACCTAGAAAAATATATCGACAAGGGGGATGTCGCATGTGCGACGCAAAGCAAAAACTGACTAGCCACATACACGTGTTTTAAACTTATTTTGATCTCATTAGTGTGTTATAAGTCAAAAGCGGACCATAATGCATAATAATACAAAAAAATCCATTAGTTACAGTGGAGCTTTGTAAAATATAAAACTAAAACTTTCCTCAGTCTTCTTCACTAGTGCCCAATCATCTTTTCATGCATCAGACCTAGAAAGATCCATTAGCACAGGGATCTCGCATGTGCTACACAAAGCAAAAACTTACTAGCCACATATACGTATTTCGAAATCAATTTGATCTCATCAGTTAAACATAAGTCAAAAGCGCACTATAACGCCTGACCAGCGTACACAAAACAAAATTTGAAAAACAGTCAATTATTTATAGTGGAGTGTTGTAAAATTCAAAAAATGAAACTTCTATTAGTCTTCTCCATGAGTGCTCAACCCTCTCTTCATGCATCACACTTAGAGAGATCCATCAACACGGGGGGGGGGGGGGGTCTCGCATCTGCGACACAGAGCTAAAACACGTATTTCGAAATCATTTGGATCTCATCAGTGACGCTTAAGTCAAAAGCAGACTATTACTTACAGTGGAGCTTTGTAAAATACAAAAACGATAACTTCTATCAGTTTTCTCCATGAGTGCTCAACCCTTTATTCATGCATCAGATAGACCTAAAAAGATCCATCAAGGTGGGTCTAGTATGTGCGACATAAGGCAAAAAGTGTCCCTCCATTGAAATTTGCCGCATAAAATATTATATTTGATGTGTGAAACCCATTGTTAAAGGATGCAGGTAGTACTGTCGGTAGCCTCTGATGAACCTTACAAGAAGGGATTAGGCACTTTTCACCAGATTAGGTGTATTCCATACTTTTAATTAGACATTAGAAATACCTATTCATGTTTAAAATACTGAAATATTTCTCAAAATTTAAAAATTAATTTTCAATTTTTGCACACTGAACTCATTTTGGTCTTATCAGTGTAGGTTTCGACTTCTCTTTGTAGCATAAGTCAAAAGTGGACCATAATTCCTGACCGGTGCATACAAAACCAAATTTGAAAAACAGTCCATTACTTACAGTGGAACTTTTTAAAATATAAAAACGAAAATTTCTCTCAGTCTTCTCGACTATTATTCAACCCCCTCTTCATGCCTCAGATCTGGAGAGATCCATCAACAAGTTGGGGTCCTGCATGTGCGACACAGAGATAAAACTGACTAGCCACATAGGTACACGTGTTTCGAACTCATTTAAATATCATCAGTTATAAACTATAAAACATAGAGTATTGCCTAAGGCGTACCACAGGGTTCAGTCCTGCATCTCTAAATATATTGAGTGTACTGGTTGTTATAATATAACTGAACACTTTATTAGAGTGATTCAGTGACCCTAGTAACACTAACAAATGAAAAAAATACATATATGTAAATTAGCCGTAAATAAACAATTTCATAAAAGCTGACGTTCGAGTAATTGAAAACTGTTGAACCAGACATGTGTAATGTTGTGTGCGCCATGCGCTGGTATAAAATGTAATTTTATTTGACAAATATTATTTTGATTTTATTTATATTTGTGATAGTTGAGCATTAAATTATTTTTATGTCCTTACACTGTTCGATAATTCAAAGAAGGTCGCCTTTTTAAATATTGTCGTCGTCGAACACCTCAAGTAACATTATTACCACTCCAGGTTTTATTTATTTGGTTCCGAGGTTATTTTGAGGGTGCTGTATAGGTTTTAGGATCAATTTGGATACATAAAGGTAATTTATATTGCCAATAACCTAAAGAGGTATTATACAACCAAAAAGAGATTTTAGTTCAGCAAATGAATGGGGATTAGGGGGTTGTAGAGTGCATGGAGGGGGGGAGAATTTTTATCTTCAGGAATGTATTTGGGGCAGTTAGGAGGTAAACATACTAAAAGTCCCCACTCCTTGCCCTCCCGCTTCAGTGGCGTAGGGGGGTAAAAAGGTGCATTTTTTCGGTTTTGTGCCTATAACTCGATTACGGTGCGTTTTACAAAAAAAGGGTTCTATTAAAAAATAAAGTTCAATAAATTCCCTACAAAACCGTGTTTTAAACCTTATCTTTGACGTTACAGATGCTGAGATATTATCTACCGAAAATCGGTAATTTTTGAAAAACATATTATTTCTTATCAAACTTGTTCATCTAGCAGTTTTGTTTGTGATTTTAGAAAAAATTTGTTATAATAAAATTTAAAAACCGATCAATTTTCCTTAAAAATGTGTAATTTTTACCAATAGCAAATTGAAATTTTTAATAAAATTTCTCAACAATCAGAAATATTACAAAAACTTTCCTATTTGCTTTTTGTATTATTTAAAAGTAACACAGTTTATAAAATAAACTAAATATAATTTTTTACACGAAAAATATGCTTAAGACAGGGGCTAGAAAAGATAAAAGTTAGGGTAATGTTAACTGTAAAGTTGAAGAAAATAAACTTGTTTTTCTCCAGGGTGTGGTAAGAAGGTAATTTTTTAAACGGAGCATGCTGTTTTTTTGACGATTTTTTCGAATATTATCTTTTGTAGTTTTCGAGATATTTTCAATTTTATTTTCAAGACAATTCCAAGTTCAAGGTGAAAAACATTGATATATACGACATGGGTAAAAAAGTAAGTTAAATCAGGTGATGCTGATTGTGCGCACTGCAATTCAAAACTCAATAGAAAATATATGCAGTTTATCTGTAATTGGGAAAGATAGAGATCTCGCGGTTTCACCAAACCTTAATATTTTTAAATGTAAAATTTAAAAATTTTGAATCTTAATATTTTGTTTATAAAACCTGGCAGAGGAAAAAAGCCCATATATAATCCACCCACGAAATGCAGCAGCTAGGACTAAAAGAAATATTGTTCCTGCCTGCTTTGACTGGTTGTGATTCAACATTGGCAGCATTTCGAAGGGGTAAGCTTTGATTTATAAAGCTTTATCCAAAACACCGTGAAATCCAAAAATTAGCAAAAGTATTTCACAATCCCAGCTCCTTGCATACTGATGTATATTTAGGCATGGTATAATTTCCCAGCAAATGAAAATTCTCTAAATGCGTACAGATTTCGGTTATATTTAAAATCGGTGACAATTGTTGAATCTGATCAATCATAACTTCTCCGTCAGTCAGATAGCAACCAAACAACATTCGTATAGAATATATTATCAAGTACACATGGGCGCACCCAGGGGGGGGGGGGCTGGTGCCCGGCGCCCCCTCCCCAAGCCTAAGATTTTTTTAGATATTTTCCACATATTTCATGAATAAAAAGATAAAATAGTATAAAATAAGATATGATGAGGTCTCGCCCCCCCCCCCCCCAAGAGGCCTTGGGCCCCCGCCAGGACATATTCCTGGGTGCGCCACTGAGTACAGCTTTGATTAAAAATTCAGCTAGTTCCAGAAATATGGGGTTAAGAATCTAAAGCAAACTGTCTAGTTCAAGTCTTCAACCAAGCCCCTATGGCACCAAAAGAAATTTTGGACATGATTTTTTGTAGATGCGGAACCGACTGCAGTAGCACCAAATGTAGCTGCAAAAAGATGTCGTTGAATTGTACCCATTAGTGCCACAATTAACAGGGTAATTGTTTTGATGTGTGCGTTTCAATCAATCACAATGAAGACGACGAAGAGATGGAATGCCTTCGACATTGCTTAAACCAACACCGAATAAAAAACTATTGACTTGAAATTTCGGAAGTGGAGGCAGAAGCTGGCCCTTCCCAACCCAAGTAAGATAAACAAAATAATGACCTTGAATTTACAAATGTGATAAAATTAACTTAAAAGCTTTTACTACGTACATTAATGGACTTATAGGGCTAAAAAAAAATTCGACGATACCAAACATATCTATTTTTGTATCCAGAAAACTCATAGCCATAACTTTTTATGCCTGAAGATGTATAAGTTTTTTATGCTCCATATGGAACATAAATGTAAATTTGTACGCATGACCGATCCAATACATTAGGAATGATTTTCAAAAGTATAATTGCTTAATCGATACAAAAAACCTTGTCCTGAATCAATAGTCCAAGTATAGTCCTAGTGTAATGTCTACCCTTAATAATAATAATATCTACTTATTTTTTAAGTACCATCAGGGTGTCATTAAAAGTCTGTAGCTTGTCCAAAAGCTTATGCTGATGATGAAGAAAAATGATTGTAAAAGCAATTATAAATTTTTTTGTGGAAAATCATAAATATGAACATAAACCTAAAACGCCTGTAACTTTGAATTTATTAGCACAAATTAGTAAATAAATAAATACATATTTTTAAATTGAATGCTTTATATTGCTATTTTTAATGTATATCTTTTAAAATTTAAAACAAAAGTGTTAGATGAACAAGTTTGAGAAAAAAGATTTTTTTTTCAAAAATTACTGGTTTTGGTGGGCACTATCTCAGAATCTGTTACGATTAAAGGTAAAGCTGGATAACCGTTTTATGGGGAATTATTTCCTCTTTAATTTTTAATAGATAATTTTTTTTTGCACAACGCACCGTAATCGAGTTATAGGCACAAAACCGAAAAAATGCACCTTTTCACCCCCCTACGCCACTGAAGCGGGAGGGCTAGGAGTGGGGACTTTTAGTACGTTAACGTCCTAACTACTCTTAACATATTCCCGGAGAGAAAAAATCTCCACCCCTCCATGCACTCTACAACCCTTTCGTTGACTGGACTATTTATAAAGGGCGTATAATAAAACTGATATTCCTTCTGTTCCTTTTAGATACTTTTGGTTTTATTGATTTCTGCTTTATAAAGATGGTCTTATAAAACCCCTTACCTAAAGTTTTCAAAAAGAAATAAATATAAACGTTGGTAAATGACCACTTGTTTTTTTCATTACTTTAGGTCATAACAAATGTGTTTTATAATACGGCTAAAAAGTTACCTTATATCCTTTTGTTTTTATAGTTACCAGTAGTTTAATAGTAAATATGATTATATAGGCGGCCATATAGAACCTAGTTTCCTTAAGGTTTTTAAGAGTGGTAAATATAAACTTTACACTTTTGGTTTTTGCCATTACTTTTAGGCATTTTAAAAAGGGTTTATATAAAGGTAAACTTAGTTCTTTTGTATTTATAGTTACCCATAGCTGCATATTAAATATTATTTAAATAGGCGGCCATATAAAACCTTGTTTCCTTAAGGGTTCTAACAGAAGTAAATAAATAGTTTCGTGTTTTAGTTTTTTTAGGTACTTCTGGTAAAAAGAATAGATATACCTAGGTATAGATTGGTACCTACCTATTCCAAGATTGATTATTTAAAGCACAATAATTAATAATTGTTGAGCTTCCATCCTCCTGGGTAGGGCACCCAGGCCTAGATAAGGCCTGTTTAAACGACCAATATAAGAGGTTTCCCTCCAACCTGTAGGCACAACGGATATCATTGCACTGGCCCTCTTATAAAAAACATTTAAAAGTGTTGAACTATACGCTTTTAACACGCTTTAAAAAAAAATACAGAAAATTTAAGTGAGGTTATGTTGACTACATGTTTACTTTCTCTCTTTTATTGGTTTCATAAGGGCACTCAAAAATCCTTGTTGCGGTAGAGTAACAAATTAAACCAAGTGACCACTATAAATCTATAATGGCGTGTATATAAAATTATTTAAAAAATATTGTAAACAGAAAATATTTATCTAGTCGTTTAAGCAGTATTTTTAAACAATAATTTTACTTTAATTTTGATTTATGTAAACCAAACAAGACTTTTTTAATGATGAATAGTGTAGATTAATTTTTTTTATTTTAAATATTTGTTATTTTGTTATCATAAAACGATTAAAAAGCATTTTTGAGCTGGCGCGCTTGTTTTGAGAGCTTTTTAGACACGATTTTATCAGAAAAATAAGTCTGGCAGGCAATTTAATGATCAACAAAACGACAAACTCCTCATATATAGATAGATTTTTATGTGGTAAAATAATTTTGGGACTCTGATATTTTTGGCAATTTTGTGACCTAAATTATTTTATATAGCCATTGTGAATCTTAAATATCGCTAAAGCTTTTATAGGAAACATTATTTAATCTAAGGGTATTCAACAGAATCGCCTGGATACGAAATTACCAAATCTAGTTTTATAATAGGATAGAGGACGTTTCTTGTTTTGGTTTTAGAACCTGACATAATAGCTTTAGGCTCTAAAAGGTTCTATACTGGTGGAACCGCTAGACGGCGAAGCTAGAGTTTATTTCTTATGGTTTTATAGTGAGTTTAATATATAGGTTGCCACCACCAACTGGTGAGTCCCATTTAGGAGGTCTCAGGGGTATATAAGGGTAATGGAAACATGCTAGCGACCAAACATTGAAACCAATCAAGGTTTTGTAGTTCTCCAGTGTGAAAAGGAAATCCAAAGTTCCTTCAAACAAAATTTTTTTTATTTAAATTTTCAGGCTATAATTCCCAACTAGTTTTGAACATACAAGTTCATCTTCAGGGGACAGTAAAGATGGAAAACCTAACAATAAACAAAATATTTATAGCAGATAGTACATTACATAAAAGTGGGTAGACTTACAATAAAGGGAAGATCACATACAAATGCCGGACTCCAACAATTTCTTAACATTACAAAACATTGAACAGTAAAAATATTTGTAAAAGGGACATCAAAACCACTTAAAACTTACACTAAATGAAAAATTACAACATTACTAGTTAAGAATTAATCCTCTTTTTGTAAGGTTATGTGGATTTTGTTTTGTTTGTTTATGCATGAGCACAGATTTGGTTGGTTGACCAGTAGGTCCCTTTATTATGTGCGTTTGACCTACTGGTCAACCAACCAAATCTGTGCTCATGCATAAACAAACAAAACAAAATCCACATAACCCTACAAAAAGAGGACTAATTCTTAACTAGTAATGTTTTAATTTTTCATTTAGCGTAAGTTTTAAGTGGTTTTGATGTCCATTTTACAAATATTTTTATTGTTCAATGTTTTCTAATGTTAAGAAGTCATATTTAATATTTTACTATTCTTTTTTTCTTATTGTTTCTTTATATTATTGTATTTTTTTATATTTTTTGTCTTTATTTGATATTTGATGATTGATTTCTGGGTTGGTCAAAAATACTTTTTAAAACAGAAAATCAAGCAATGAATCAAAATTAAAAAGGTAATAAAAAATAAAAAGATATTAAAAAATAAATGATTCAGTGTAATACGTTAAATAAAAAATGTACGTTAATTTTAAAAATCGAATAAAAAATGGTGACAGATAAAATTCAGTTTGACAATTGGATTTTTAATAAATAAAATTCTCCCAATTACGATAATTTCTATTAAATTGATGTATATAAAGTTAGCAGAACAACTTTGTAAATTGAAAAAAATTATATACTAATAATTTGCCGTTAATTATCCGTAAATTAGTTGTGAAAACAAAAAATTTGCCGTGCCCGTTTTTTTCAAAAAAAATATGGTGTTCTGCTAACGTTATATAAAGTTATGGTGTTTTGCTAACTTTATTTAAAGTTAGCAGAACACCATATTTTTTTGAAAAAAACGGGCACGGCAAATTTTTTGTTTTTACAACTAATTTACGGATAATTAACGGCAAATTGTGAACTATTTTTTTTTTAGATAAATCCATTGTTTCTATAGGTGTTCTGCTAACTTTATAATAAGTTAGCAAAACACCATATTTTTTTGAAAAAAACGGGCACGGCAAATTTTTTGTTTTCACAACTAATTTACGGATAATTAACGGCAAATTGTGAACTATTTTTTTTTTAGATAAATCCATTGTTTCTATAGGTGTTCTGCTAACTTTATAATAAGTTAGCAAAACACCATATTTTAAAAAAAAAAACGGGCACGGCAAATTTTTTGTTTTCACAACTAATTTACGGATAATTAACGGCAAATTATGAGCATATAATTTTTTTCAGTTTCCAAAGTTGTCCTGCTAACTTTATATACATTAAAATTTGAGTATTAATTATACAGTCGAGGACTTTTTAAATTGCCGCCCTCGAAAATAAAAAATATTCCTATTTGAAATTCGGAAAAGTAGTTTGAATCATAACAAAAAAACTGTGAACCTTACTGCTGTCTGTATATATACATATTTAAACATTTATTTTTTTTGATGTCTTTAAAAGATTAATTTTGACAGAAAAAAAATACAACGGCAATTTAAAAAGTCCTCGACTGTACCTTATTGTCCTTATACCCCTAAAAGTGCCCAAATGGGATCACTCTGTATTTGACTTTAATATTTTCAAAACTGATTTATCATCAAATAATTTGATTTAAAAAAAAGTTGATATATTTTTTTATTAACTTTATCAAAGAGCATAAATAGAAAGATACAATACAGAAAAAAATACCAAAGGCTTTTATGTCTGAAAACAAAAAACAAGCAAAAAACCGTAGTTTTACTAGACAAAAGTGCCGCATATGCGGCTGTGGTAAAGTATAACCATTATTCATCACAGTTAACTAGCAAGCATAAAAGCCGCATGCCCTCATCACATGCGGCTTTTTTATAAGGGTAAGCTTCGTAAAAATTGGTCAGATGCGGCTTCTTTGCCTGCTAAAAATATACATACGACTTTTATGTCAAGGTCGAAAATTTAAAGCCGTCCAAATCCAATAATTTTTAAAATTATTTTTTTTTGTAAACGTTTTTTATAGGTTTCTGTCAAAAGAATCTGGAAATGCTAATAACTCAATATGTCCAAAAATCGATATGCGGCTTTCATCTTAAGGATGACAGTATAGAAGAAACATTTGTTGCACTATACGTGGCACAAAAATCTATTAATAACACGATTAAGGAAAAAACCCTATACTAATTTTTTTATTCATTGTCTCTTACAATTTATGATATTCTTTATCTTTAAAAACCATTTTAAAATTTAAAAAAGGCATTAAAGCTCTTTGGGGCTAAATTGTTTTATTAAACCGGCAAGATAACCAACTACATAATACAGCCATTAAAAGAGGCATAACCATATTAAGTTAGTTAGTCGAATGGGCACAAGTTAGTTAGGCAAATGGGTGCTTATCTTAATATTAATGAATAAAGACATTTCCTTAAATCTTCCTACGAATATTATACTCACTTATTTCCATCTCACGATTTTACTCTTTATTAGGAAACCCACAGTTACGATGTCTTAGGTTATTGATTTGAAGAAGATGCTTTAAATAAAAACAGAATGTTTTAATTTATTTTTTTAAGATATACTTTAGCTAAAAGTTATATAGACTTGAAAAAATAGTCCATTTCTCAAAGCGGAGTTTGTAAATTACAAAAAAAAAACTCAACGTCTTCTCCACTAAAGTCTTTATTATTTCGGGTTTTATTTAGGACATGTTTCAAGTCTAAAGAGACCCATCATCAGCTAAAACAAGGTAAACAAAGAAGTGTAACTACATACGAAGCAATTTTCAATTTCACTAATGTACCCTGAAAGTGAACATTCCACCCCATTACTTTTAACCAATACCCCAAACTGTAATAGTTGCTAATACTAGTATTAGCAAACTATTTGAACCCTCACATTAGCTTGCTGGGGGTATCAGTGTCTTTTGCAGGTCTTTGAAAAGTACGTTACGTTTTAAGGGGGTTTTGTGAGTAATACAGTTTGGGGTTCTGAGTACATTAGTGAAGGTGATTCTTTGATCCCTTTCAATATAATTTTATTATTCCAGTTTAAATCTATACAGGGTATACCATAACTTAGGGGCTATAGTGCAGCACGTGATAGAGGAGGTTATTTCCGAGAAAAAAGTTTATATAACTTGGGGGCCAACACACATCGGTTTTTAAAATATGGGATATTTTAAGTTAAAGGAGTGGGGGAGGAAAAGGGTTTTACAAAAAAAGAAGATCTGTTACAGCCAACTGAATACACATCTAATTGTGATTTAAAAATGTGATATTTCTTTTTTTGATAAAGTTACAAGTTGAGGAGATACAGCCTATCAAAATAACCTCCAAAAACGTATAAAAAATAATATTAAAAAAAAAATTTGCTTACCTATTCTTTTAAAAAATATAAATAGTATTTTATTATTATGTCTTGCTAGCGACTTGTTTTAATTAACAAAAAATGTAAAAAAAAAACATTATGTTTAATATGGCATTTATAAAAGTTTATACCAAAAAAATAGTTTTTTCTAAAAAAAATTGACCGATTAATTTTTTTCAAAATAATTTTTATTTCAATTTATTGCTCTTGTTCTAATACACGACTCTACTCTATTTCATATTATGACTGCGCTTTTTAAAAAAGGTATTATCAAAAAAGTTAAAAAAATTGCCAACTTTGATGCTCTGTATCTCTACAAAGAAAGAGTTTTGACCCATGCGTTACAGGAACTTTTTTATCAGACATGACGTCCTCTATTACCCATTGGCCTATGGCCCCTAAGTTATAGGACACCCTGTATAATAGGCACTGAAAATTGCTTCGGATGTAGTTACATTTCTTTGTTTACCTTGTTTCAGCTGATGATGGGTCTCTTTAGACTCGAAACATGTCCTAAATAAAACCCGAAATAATAAATACTTTAGTGGAGAAGACGTTGAGTTTTTTCTTTTTAAAATAAACTTATTGGAACTCCAAAATACTGGCAGTAATAAGGAAACCACTTTATTTAAATAGTGCCTGGACCTTAACGAGGCTGGGACAAATGAGTAATTGGAACATGCATTTTATACGGCCGTCCTTTATTTTTCAGTCCCACTTGTACAATAGACGTTTTTTCATTAGATTGGTTTATGAGGTAATTTTTTAATGTTATGCTATGTTTATTATTCTGCTTGTCATATTTTGAAAAACAAAATAAAAATATAAGATTTGTGGCGTGCTATTTTGGCCGAGACGAACGATGATATCATAGAACATAGGTAAAGCGTCTCCATTTGAAAACGAAACGGGCTTGTGAGCAAAGCACGGCCCTGACGCTTGGAGGTTAAACCTTAGCAACCCAGCATTCGTTTTATCATTGGGGTTTGCCTTAAGACCGGGATAGTGCCATGATAGCAGGCGCAACGTTGTCAAAGAAGGTCTTCGGTAAAAGCGCGCACTCTCTGGTTGCATTTTCAAATGAATGATGACAATTGGTTTCAAGCGAGCCTTAAACTTCGATATTTATAAACTTCGGAGAATTTTTTATTAATTTTGTATATAAAAACAATAAACACAAAAAAATACCATGCAAAAAATAAAAAATATCTGTAATGAAACCCCTCAACAGAAAAAACACATAGAATTCAAAATGGTTAGTTAAAAAAGTGACAGCTCAGCTGACAAATTTTAACGAACTACCAAAATAAGGCTAAGCACAGCCCCTTGCATAACAAGCCTGATCCTACTTTGAAACACTTTCGAAGGCTGAAGTTTCCATTATTTTCTTGTCAGCTTATTTTTTTGTTATCAAAATCACTATTAAAATATTGTCACTTTAATCGAAAAATCAAATACGAAATTGCAAATAATGCAAGGACCTAAAACCATAAACAACAAGTGAAATTAAAAAAAGAAGAATTATAAAAAAGTTTCTCTTCGGCCGGGACTCGCACCCAGATCTCTTGCTCTGTACGCAAACGCTCTTTCACTAAGCCACCAAAGATAATACATAAATTTTTTGAAATCTTCTACATATGCATAGGTGTGGTGTCTCAATACAAGAACGAGAAATCCTCTGTGTATTAACTCGACCAAGCCAATTCAACTGATTTTTATAATTCTTCTTTCCCACTGTCAAAGGAGTTATTATGGGTTATTATTAAGGAGGTTGTGGGCCAAGTTACATAAATTTACTGCATGACTTTATTTGTGCACTAATAAACTCTAGCACAATTCTTATTAAAGTCTGTCATATTTTACTGTGGAACTGTGCAAGCATAGATGTCAATGTACTGTTAGCATTATTAATGCTAGATCGTATTTCACTTCCAATAACTCTGTAATGTCTCTTGCAACTAGAGAGTAAAAATATTTTTATTTTATGGAAAATATAGTTTTTTTTTTAGTCAAGAACTAACAAATAATGATAAAAACGAATGCTCTGAAAGCTCTGAAAGCTCTTGTATTTTTTTCTGGTAATACTTTGCCTTAAAGAAACACAACGTTTTATTCCTTCAAAGTTAGACACTAATTAGACTTAACCTATTACCACGACGACGGCGTTGTCAAGTAACCATAAGTTCGCAACTTTACGACAAATACATCTTAACTTTAACTTGAGGGTCAACAAAAAGCACCCCTTCAAACAGTGTAGCAGATGTTATACGGACACAAAACGGCAGGCAACTATAACGATGTTATTAAAACATTACTTAAACTTAATAATGCTAATAATGAGACTTAACTCAAAAAAGAGATGAACTGTTGCCATTTCCTGCCAAATAAACAAAAAAATCGCAGGTTCAGGAAGAACTCTTTTTGGATCTGCTGTAATTTGAATACACTGTTTTACGTGGCGTTTGCTTTCTTTTAATTAAGTATAAGTCTTCTGGATATTTCTGCGTTCACTTATATGTTTGTTCGGGAACTCCTGATGCATTTACGTGTCGGGGTATGACTAATATTTCATTTTATTTAGGCATATTAACTTAAGTCTATGAACTTGATACTGACTGGTTTAAGGGTATTACTGCAAAAATTTGGTTTACGCTAACACACAATAGCACAATAGGCATCTCTTATAGCCCATCGCACCGACTCTTTTTTTCGTTACTTAACCTTAAGTGTTCCTTATTACGTCATATTATGATTATATTAAGAAACGCTTTAAGCTAAGTAACGAAAAAAATGTCGGTGAGATGGACCCTTAGTGACTTTTAACTTACGAAAATTCCAATTTACTTTAAAAATAAAGAAAAACCGCATAAAAAATTTGTAACAAAGTGTCATTTTTTGGAAATTTAATCCGTGTAGTCGTAGGATTCGCGGTAAAAATAGTCTCAAATTGTAGTACCACCTCTAAGGGGTGATTTAAAGTTCGAAAAACAACAAAAATAATCCATGATAACGTATCAATATTTAAATATTGTAAAAAGCACAAGATATATTAGAATCCGTTTTCAATTACACACCCACAAAAACAATTGAACATCGATTTAATAATCGCTAACTTGTCTAAAAAATTAACATGTAAAATATAGCGGACAGCTGACACTGACTTTTTATTGGATATATCCTAGTAACGTTTGGATGTTTAAATATAGCTACCATTTTTAAACCAAAATATTACATCCTTTTTATTATTTTTAAGTTTTGTGCGGATATAATGACATTGTAACAACGAAAAAAGGTGCCCTATTTTGTAAGGTATTTATGAACAATTATATAAATGTGAAAAACTTTTACATTCAAGGCAAAAAAATTAGTTAAACCTTTAACCAAAATCTAGACCGGGTTTTAAGGACTTTTGCACCTTAGCATTTTAAACCCTATAGTAAATACTGGTGCTGATGTTTTATCTTTAACCGAACTTAAATTTTAAGAGAATGTCGGACAAGTACACAATCTGGTTTGGATGTTATATTTTTTAGTCTTGATATATGATCGGTAATATTTTGTGTATAAGTCATTCCTAAGGGTTTGTGTTTTTTACGCCTTTCCAACCTACCAACATTATATATAAGTATATTGTTTTTTGACCGTTCTATTTATACATCTTTATTCTCACTTAGGGTTCTCCTCTATGCATTTTGCGTTATTTTCTGCTTATTTGCTTTGTGTTTAATAAAAGTTCGCACTCGTCAGTGTAACCCCCGGAGCCTCTTAAAAACTCACTGGAGAGATGAGTGCTTTCGCAATTAACATAAGGACTCTTGACAGTGACAAACGAATAAAGGGTGTTTAGTGGAATTTGATGCAATGCAGTGTAAAGCAATTTTCCCAAGAGCTATAGGGAAGACGATAAAAGTTGATTTGCTTTGAAATTAAATATGAATTTACAGCAGAATGTTCTGGAAATGAACTTAGCGATTATACATCCCACACAAGCAAAATCAAAAAAAATGTACGAATTATAATTATTATACTTGTTAAATAGTTTCATTCTTAAGTTTAATTTCTAATTTTTGCTTGTAGTGAGGCGCTCTTCTTTCAACAGCAGAAAATATAACTAAATATGTAAATCCTGTAAATGCCTAAATAATGGACGGCATATTAAGTTTCCTTCCTAGCTTCCTTCCTAAGGGTCCTCGCAACGCCCGGTCGCAAGCCACTAGCGCAAATTATCAATAATTTACTACTTTGGGTTTGATTAGGTCATTTTAGTTTGGTGAACTTCTTTTGGTTTGGTTATGTCATTTTGGTTTGGTTATGTTTGCTGTCTCTATATTTTATAACTAAGGGATAGGTTCGGTTTGGTTAGGTTAGCGATAACTTGTGCTGTTGTACAGTTATTTGTCCTTCTCTCATATTCAGAATCCCACACTTGGCATGAGTTGATTTGCGATCACGTATGCTAGATAGAAAACTGCTGCCCGGTCTTAGGGAGACAAATATGAACTTTAATTTTAACCTATCAGTCTAACAAGCCCTATATATGTTGTCAAATAATATTAATTTTTGTACCAAGGCGTGCACGAACTTGCAAGGCACATAAAAAATAATGTGCGTTTGGCTGCCCTGAACGCAATCATTGCCGAACGTTAATAAAACTTGTCTCCAGAAGAATGAAAAAATACTCTGCCAATATATGGGCCCCTAAGCTCACACTAGGTACTATAGTTATAGTGTACATGTGAGCTAATATAACTAAAAACTGAAATATATTTTATTTAACTCCAGACTAAATTACCTTTTGTTTGATACCACACAAGCCATGTTTTGACTTAAACTCAAATTTTTGAAATCTACCCCACCCTTAAAAAAAACAAAAAACTAAAATGTATTTTGTTAAACTCCGGACTCAATTACCTTTCGTTTGATATCACACACGCCATATTTTCACTTAAACTCTAATTTTTAAAATATACCCCCACCCTTTTTTTTTAAATAAATTAAAATGTATTTTGTTTAACTGCAGACTCAATTACCTTTCGTTTGATATCACACACGCCATATTTTCACATAAACTCTAATTTTTGAAATCTACCCACACCCTTTTATTTGGTTTCTGTTCGGTGGATTTTGTTCATTTTTAAATGAGACCATCTCGACCCAAGACCCAGCCTAGGTACCAAATTTCATTAAAATCGGCCAAGCGGTTTTTGAGTTATGCGCGTTGGTCGTTACAGACAGACATACAGACACACAGACAGACATACAGACAGACAGACAGACGGCGCAACAAAAAAGTTTCAAAATCATCTGAAACGAAAAGATATATAAAAATTTTTGAAATCGGAGCAACTTTTTTTTTTTTCGAAAAAATTAGGATCACCATAGCTCACACTACTATAGTATAGTATATGTGTGAGCTAAAAAACAATAGTCCATTTCTCAAAGTGGAGTATGCAAATTACAAAGAAAAAACTCAACGTCTTCTGCACTAAAGTCTTTATGGTTTCGGGTTTTATTTAGGACATGTTTCGAGTCTAAAGAGACTCATCATCAGCCAAAACAAGGTAAACAAAGAAGTGTAACTACATCCGAAGCAATTTTCAGAGCCTATTAAATAGATTAAACTGAGATAATAAAATTATATTGAAAGGGATCAAATAATCACTTTTAGGTTCACTAATGTACTCCGAAAGTAAACATTCCACCTCCATCATATTTTGTATTTTATAAACCGATACCCCCAACTGCATTACTCATAAAACACCCTTAAAATGTAACATACCTTTCAAAGACCTTCAAAAGACCCTCATACCCCTAGCAAGCTAATGCGAGGGTTCAAACAGTTGCTAATACTAGTTGAAAATCCAGCGAAAAACAGGTTTCCTGAACAGGAGTGGGAAGTCGAGAATTCACATTTCTTGTTGGATGAAGGCACTAATCAACCATTAAGTTATTTATTTATATAACTAAAACATCTTAACTTTATTTAAGATAAAATGGTTTTTTTTAAATTTATTAAACTAGGTTACTTCCATTTTTTCCTAATTTAATATTTTTTTGATTGTGGCTTTCTACACCGCATGTTGCAAAAAGAAGAAAGATAATTTTTTGAGGTAAGGATAGTATATTCCACTTCCGGAGTATGTTAACCGCGCTAAATTTGAATTCAAATCCGCACACCAAATGGATAAGAGCATCCTCATCTTGGTATAGCCAAAAACTAATCATTAAATTACTAAAGCTCAGGAGGATAAAAATGTTATTTTACAACTAGAAGGAAATCAAGCCAAACCAAAACAAATTACATTTTGTTTAAATTTTATGTGAAGAGGCGACATCTATGCAAGTTCAAGATCAGTAATATTTTCTTTTCAACTATATACAATTAATAATGTGAATAAACTATTTTTAATTTTTAAAGCAAACAGTCAACTTATAAACCTCCAAAAAGGAGTGGAAATCAAATGAAAACTTACATTAATTAAAGCTATTGGAGGCAAACTTCAACCAGTACCGGAGTACTGCCATTTTTCCTCACATAAAATTTAAACAAAGTGTAATTTGTTTTGGTTTGGCTTGATTTCCTTTTAGTTGTAAAATAATATTTTTTCCCCTTAGGCTTTAGTTTTAGATATACCAATATGAGGATGCTCTTACCCATTGGCGTGCTGGTGTGAGGATTTGAATTTAAATTTCGCGCGGTTAACTTACTTCAGAAGTGGAATATCCTACCCTATCCTAATCCCAAAAATTTATCTTTCTTCTTTTTACAACATGCGTTGTAGAAAGCCAAAATTAAAAAAATATTTCATTAGGAAAAAATGGAAATAAACTAAAATCAAACTAAACTAAATTACTATTTATCTTAAATAAAGTTAAGATGTTTTAATTATATAAATAAATAACTTAATGGTTGATAGTGCCTTCAACCAACAAGAAATGTGAATTCTTCACTTCCCACTCCGGTTCAGGAAACCTATTTTTCGCTGGATTTTCAAATAGTATTAACTGTTTGAACCCTCGCATTAGCTTGCTGAAGGTTCTTGAATGGTATGTTACATTTTAAGGGTGTTTTATGAGTAATGCAAATGGCGGTATTGAATTATAAAATATAAAAAATGATGGAGGTGGAATGGTCACTTTCGGGGTACATTGGTGAACCTGAAAGTGATTATTTGATCCCTTTCAATATAATTTTATTATCTCAGTTTTAACAATAAAGACTTTAGTGAATAAGACGTTGAGTTTTTCTTTGTAAAATAAAAAATTTAAGAACAACATATTATATTAGTTTTTTCAAGCAATTCTTGAATTATTGCTTCACTCACTATTTTAATTCCGTCACGTAAAACAACTGTTTTGCAGAACATTTTCAACAAAAATACCAATTTCCTTGTGACTTTAGTTGCCCCGTGTAAACGCGGTAGGGATTCGACTTGCCGCACGGCAAATCGAGGCGACTCATCGACCGGCTAAAACGACCCGTGTAAACACCCCTTAACAGCAAATACGTAACTAAACAGATGTTAATAAATATTGTTTTGCATCTATTGAAAAATGAAAGGAAAATACAGTAGAACCCCGATTATCCGTGCTCCACGGGACCGGACGAGGCACGGATAAGTGAAAAGCACGGATAATCCAAACATTTATTTATTACATGTTACATACATATCATGTAAATATACTCAAAATATGACAGAAAAAAAAAAGATCCCCAAGTTCGAACTAAGTTTATATGTATGTATTGCATAAAAAGATAACAGAACAAAAAATACAATTCTACATAAGGTTATGGTCGAGTGATTTCCGGTAACGCTATTTCGATAGAATTTCAAAAACACAATTTCAATGATGGGAAATCATAGCACGAATAATCCGCAGCCCGGATAATCCGCGCTTGGATAATCGGGGTTCTACTGTATTTGAAATTACTTTTCTGTAAAACTTAATACCATTTTTTATCAACATATTGTTACGGGTTCACAACGACAAATTAAAACTCGCAATTGTTGAAAACGATACGTCAATTTATTTCGACAAATTATGTACAAAAACACGCACTTAAACTTACTAATAACTTGCTAATAATTCACTACTTTAATACGCCTATTAGCTCACACTACTACTATACTATAGTAGTGTGAGCTATGGTGATCCTAACTTTTTCGAGAAAAAAAAAGTTGCTCCGATTTCAAAAATTTTTATATATTTTTGCGTTTCAGATGATTTTGAAACTTTTTTGTTGCGCCGTCTGTCTGTCTGTATGTCTGTCTGTCTGTGTCTGTATGTCTGTCTGTAACGACCAACGCGCATAACTCAAAAACGGCTTGCCCGATTTTAATGAAATTTGGTACCCAGGCTGGGTTTTGTGTCGAGATGTAACGTGTCATTTTTACGTTTAAGGCATCGTTACATATTTGTTTATTTAGGTAAATAATCAAGGCTCTTTGATTCGTCTTTCTGTACACAAGTAAGGGTATTTTATAGAGCTAGGTTTGGAGGTTATATAGGGTCTAGGAAGTTACCTTAAAAGGAGGCATTCCATCGAATTACTGTGGACACTACGCACATCGCATTATCTGGACATCGTAATTGGAATTTAAGATCACAGGCTTCGGGAAAATCACATAAAAATTTTGATTGTTTTGTTTTTATCTGTGGAATTTTGTGATTCTCTTGACGTTCATAAAGTTAAACAGCTGTTATGCTGGGGAATGGCGGCGTTGCCGCATCACAAATGGTTTCAGTAACAGGAAGGAAACATTTAGATGAACATATCATTCCCTTACGTTTATTTCGAGGATATTGGGACAATCCGAACCTCATATCCTTCACGGATTAACTAGTTTTGATAGTACAAAAACATATTTGGGTCGACCAGGAACAACCGAGGCTCCGCCACTTTGATATCTTTATTAATGTGATAGGGAAAGGATAAAATAAATACGAGTTATGCACTTTTGTAAATGGGAGATAAACGAGGGATAAAAACCAAGACTAAAAGAATAAACGAAATCGTGTGAGTTAACCTCTGAACACTCTTGTGCCGAGCTTCTTAGCAGTAGTTCAGTGTGTATTTTTGGGTTCAGGTTCAGAAACAACTTTATTACAGTAGAAATGTTTTACAAGAATGGCGTCAAACCATATGAATCTTAGAGAAAACATATATAAAGAGCAAAGGAAACTTGTGACTAAAACTGTAGCTAAAATACAACTAAATTCTACACTTAGTATAGCTTTACTCATATGGGAATTGGTTGAGTGTTCGAATATTAATAATGTGTATGGAGGGTGTCTCGACGTCCTTGTTATAAAAATTTCAACCGTGGAAATAGATCCGACAACACCTCAAGGTTTGTTTTACGTACTTCCTATCCCCTTGGTCGGTGCTGCCCCTATATACCTGTATAGAACTATGCGGTATCTCCTCATTGGTTACTTTGAAAACCCCGGGTTTTTCTTCCAGGCTTGCCACTGAATGTAGAGATTTATTTTTGGCGGAAAAGTTTTTTTAAATAGGTTTGCATCCTTTATTTGAATTTCACCGGGAAGATTAGGTTGGTACTATTGCGTTTTACCGTCCCCACTCCCCACCAAATTTACAAAACGGTTTCCGGCCACTTCGTTTTTTGTGTTCTGCCTGGTCTCTCTTTTGCGAACGAATTTTGGCTGGGTCGACAACAGTTTCTGGGATCGCCTTTGTTTTTGGTGATTGGCACTACAGCGATTGTAGGAGATATCCCAGAAACTGTGGAAGTGAGTCCGTCGTGTCTAGGCAATCTGGAGTGACGCTCGCACCCTTTTGAGGGGAATTTTAAGTCGCCTACGCCATTTGCACGGAAAGAGCATCGCCCTGTCAATTCCAGCGACGGGACAGTTGGGCTGGACGCTGGTGGGAAGCCGGACGGGCCAGTTATAACCCTGAGAAAGGGTTTCTACGCTCGGGCAAGAACCAACATTTTGACCACCATGTGCTGCCCTAGCGTGATGTGCTAAGCGGGCATTAGGGGAGGCGCGGGCAAGCCAGGAGCAGCGAGAGCAGTGAGAGGATGTCTGGACAACTCCAGGTTTACTAAACAAAACACCAACAATTAAATAATTGCAGGACCAAGGTAGGAGCAAGCCATAACTATAATTTTTTTCCATATATAATCTTTTTATATAATTTTTTTTGCTATAATTTCCATATAATTTTTTTTTAAAGTATAACTTTTGAAATTCTTGTAAACGCAAGGTAAAGGTATGACGTCATAACCCCAATTTTGCGGTACTATTAAGCTAAATTTTATTGTGAAATTACTATTGCGGTTATTTTGGCGCTGACTCGTTCCCACCAATTTCATTGGTTTATATTTCATGTTTCAAGTATTTTCCTCAGATTTCAATATTTTTTTTTGTACTTTAATCAATTTCATTTTCATCCTCCTGTGAAAATAAACAAGATGAACTAAATTTTTGTGTTATTTGTGCAACCCAATGACCAACTTTGCGGAGACAAAAGAGAGATGAGATTATATGTTTTAGCGGTTTCTTCACACTGTTTTACCTCATGGGGTAGATCTCGGACTGGGTTGCCGTCTGTCTCATTCGACCTAGCGTAGAATGATGACAGCGGATATTTGGTCCAGATCTCCCCTATGACAGAATAACTTTGGAAGTATATTTATTTTTTTTTTTCAATCATTTATGTAACCGAGTCTCACACTACTGACTCAGGTGTAGGTACACTATGACCTGTTAAAGGAGTCCATCTACCTGTAAAGTATTTCTGTTTTGTCATCTGAATTCGATCTAATAGAATTTTATTCTGTTATTTTTTTTTTGGCTTTTTAATTACACAAATATTCTGGAAGCCTCGGAAGTATAGAATTTCATTGTTTGGCTACAACGTTTGGGTTGAACTGTATTTTATTTAAGATCTTCTTTGTAAAACATTGGTATTAAATAATGTGGCGCACTTAAAATTTTCTTATTTCTGAACCCCCCCCTTCTCCACTGTATAAAAGTTACCGGGCATATCAATGTTTTACCTAGCTGGAAAATACAGTTCTGCTTCCAGATATTTGTTTAATTATTCAATGGGTTTGTTGTGTCACAAAATGGCGGCAACGTCTTCAAGCTGCCACAAATGCCACACAGCGCATTTTAATAGGCCACAAATTGGCGCCCAAATTTTTTTAACTTTTTTTAAGGCCACAAATTGGCGCCCAACGTGTGTTTTTGGCTAGTTTTTTTTAACATCTGATGTAATTTTTTGTTCTTTTTTTAATTTGGAAAAAAAAGAAAAAACTTTTTTTTTTGAATTTTTTTTGGAATTTTTTTTAAAAAATTTTTTGTGGTACATCCAAAGCCAGGTTAAAGGCTTTCAGTGGCTGTCAGTGTTTTTTGATACCCAATCAATTTTTTAATGAAAAACAAGATCATTGGTTTTCGTAAATTACACTTTTTAAATATTTTTTTTTGGAAATATTGGTTGATTTGGAACTCGTTTTGTTGTTTTAGGGATTCTCATAGTTTTTATTAGCTTATCTTCACAGGGTTTTTCTGGGAAAATAAAAGATCCATTTTTATTTATTAAGGAATAATAAGTTGATAAAGAAACATGGGAGTTTTTATTGAACGGAGTCCAATTCATGTTCTTAATTCTTTAAAGTTTTTTGTAGGAAGAACATGTGTTAATTTTTTTGTAAAGAAAAATAAACACAGTAATCTAAGTTTACTTCAATTTTTTTGTTGATTTATAGGTGGATGGATTTCCAGACATGGTCTTTTTATGTTTTAAATATATGACATAGGTAGTGTGTTTTTTCTAACAATTTTTTTTTGCAGGTTCATTTATTTATATGTTATTATTTCCTGCTTGTGATAAGATAGAAATTGTTTCACCGATTATTTTTTAGTGCAGTCAATTTATTTAGGTCAACAAGTTAATTTTTTTGGCGATCTTAATTTTTTGTGGGATATCACCACTTGGTATTTGGAATATTTTTACAGGGTTTCACACAAATTTTTCTTGGCTGAGTTGTTTTAAAGTAAAAATAGCTTAACAGCTGGTAGCTTTGTTTAGTTGAAAGTATTAATTAGTAATGAAAGAAAAGGAAAATGAGTTTATTTTGCTGTCATTTTCTTTTCTTGTTTTTGGTGGTAACTGTTGGATGACAATTAAGACCTTACGTCACTCAGTTACATCGGGTCAGAGGAGGGTACTACTACACTACTAGTGTCGGCTCGGGAGGTTAGGAAACACAAGGCTAAAACCCCTAGAGTGACACCTTGGCTGAAGATCAATGCCAAAAGTCCAGTTGACATTTTTTTTTTGGGGTATTTTTTTTGAAAGACAGTTTTTAGGTCTTTGGTTTAGTTGTCTAGTTGTGTTTCGTGACTGGTCAAATTTTTTTGGTGGAAAATACAGCGTTGGGCTTTGGAGTGCATTTTTTTTAAAAATGACCTACGGGTATTTCTACCAATTAAAGTTTTCTGGTTCACAATTATTTTTTTTTCTGTATTTTTTTTCTGCGTTCAGGTCATAGCTTGGTCATGGCCATTGGAGAGCAAACATTTATGTTTGAGCCTTGAGAAGTTTTGCCTGCTCCGGATTGAATACAGGGAAGATGAATTTGAAGCCCAACTAGATATAATACCACAAAAGAAATGTTTAACTGAGACAGATATAGATATAAGTTTTTTTGATTTTTTTTAGTTCATTTGTAGAGTTCATTTGTAAAGTTCAGTAAATTTTTTAAGTAATGTCATTTTGAGGCGGAAAAATTGGTCAGTGAATTTAAGAGAGACTTTCAACTAAATATAAATGCTAGGCGGTGGTAATTGGAAAAAATATTTCAAAATTTTATTTTTTTTAAATAATTTAATTTTTCGTAAAAAATTATTTCCTTTCTGTTAACATAACTTCTCGAATTCTTGTTTTGGTCAAAACGGTTTGTATAGGGGTCGTAGTTTTAAAGGGTGACCAGACAGGTTATATTTTTTTAGGGGACCAAACGGGAACTTCTTGAGTTACAAAAAGGTGAACTTTTTTTGTCTTAGTTGATCAGGCAGGAATAAATAAATCTTTTACTTCCAAATCATAATTTTAAATAACAAAATTAATTGGTTAAGTGTTTGGGTCTTATATAATGAAAAACGTTTTGTTTTTGAGGATACTGGTATGATATGAAATTATTTTAATTTCATGCCAAATGTTAGTTGACGGCAGATATGCTAGTCTTCAGTTTTTTCGTTACTTTGCATTTCAGGACAGTGGCGTGTACTTAAAGGGGCCTTACATCTGCGCCCATTGTAAAGCAACTTCCAACATACTTGCTTAGCTTTTCACTAAAACTTCGTTTTGTTGCTTCTGAAATTAAAGCGTTATGTTGGATAACGATGGATGGTGTTAGACTGAGATAGTACCTAGGTATTTAGGGATGAAAACTTGGAAGTTGTGGACAATTGGGAAATAATTTTTTTATTTCATTTTTTTTTAATTTTAAAATAGTTTCATACTGGTGACCTCAAATAATGAAGCAAATTTTTAAATTACAATACACTGTTGTGGAATAAATGGGAAAGTGTTCAGGTTAAACAATAAATTTAAGATGATTGATTTTTAAAAAGAAACGATTTTAATCTAAGAATAAATTTAAAAACAATAGGTTTTCTTTGATGAGACTAAACAACGATGAGGGCATATACCTTTTTTTGTTATGCATAATATGATAGTAGTACCTTTTGTATTGCCATAATTAGGGGTTTTCCTCCCGCGAGCTGGGTGGAAATGGAAGAAATGTTTGGTTCGGAGTGTAGAAATCGAGGAACGAGGACTTCCTGCAAATCTTTTTAGGATTTCGCAACTTCGGTTTTCGCTAAATTAAAATACATCCAAATTTGGCCTACAGGCTGAATCTCACATCTTCCAGGACCTTGCAGATTTGCGGAGAAAGACAATTTTTGTGATCTGTTTAGTTATGATAGGAATTAATATAATATAATAGTAACATGCATATGAGGGAACTAGATATATTTAGGTTAAAAAGTAGTAAGAACACTGATCCGAACAATTTTCCATAATAGTGTCCTATTTTCACAGGATGCTTCAAAATATCTTCACCCTTTCTTTGAAATAAGATATTGTTTCGCCTGTGGGTGTTTGACCGTTTGAAAAATATATAGGGTACAGATGGGATTGGAATGGAAATCATAAGTTTTTGGGTTTTATTGACATTATACTTAGGGAATAGGGGAAATGTCTAATAAAAAGGTTTTTGGTTTTAGGCCGAGTTTTGTTGAGATAACAAAAGTTTAATTGGGGCCGGGAGTTTTATTATGCTCTTTTAAAATTAATGTAATAGTTTTTGGTTCTTGATTTTGTTCTCTGGTTTTTACGCAGGATTATTCCCAACTGTTTCATTTCAAAATATTATTTGTAGGTGATGGGGTCTCATTAGCCCTTGGACATTTGGTAGTTTTGCTTTGACTGATAGTTGTGGAAAGGGCCCAACTTAATTTTATATCTCGTGAACACCAGGAATAAGGATCTGAGAATGCATTAAGCAGTAAATTTTTTTTGATTAGATGTTGTGTGTAAAGACACTTGAGTAGGCAGATTTAGTTTTACAACGTTATAGGTGAGCCTTGGAATTGTTTTCATATTTGGTTTTTTTAAAGTGCACACAGGATAATTCTTTACGGAGTTGAGTGCAAAGGTTCTTCACATTATAGTGGTACAGTAAATAAGTACTAACGTTGCTTATTTCCTTAAGTAATAATTTTAAACAAATACACTAACATCGGTTGGTTTTTGGAACATAAATATTTTTTTTAACTTTTCCTAAACTGATTGGTTTTTTTTTGCAATTACGATTTTTATACCTTATGATTCTTAAGTAAATCTAATTTTCAACATTTTTTTTTATAGTAAATTAATTTTTCTAGCTCATTTACTTTCCACATTGCCACAGTTTTGGGAGAGGAAAGGGAATTGACAACTGTTTGTTTTTAAAGGAAAAGAACAAAAACTGTTGCATGACAACTCGAATAAGATTTTTCTGGTGTTGATTTTATTAAATTTTTTTTAAGGTTCACTAATAGGAGCTGCAACCCCACTTAAACATTTTGCATTTTTTTTTGAAAATATTTTTTTAATATTTTTTCTTTTTAATATTTTTTTTTAAGGAAGGAAACTTGATTTTCTTGTTGAAAATTTTTTTTGGTGCATAGTAGTACCTGGCCTTACAATGATTTTACCAGTTTATTTAAATTTTTTTTTGTGAATTAAAATATAATTTCATTTCGAAACCTCGCGTTTTAACAACCTATCATCATTTGTTTTAATTTTTTTTTCTCCCTACTCCAAACCACCTATTAGGGTAGAGTAATATTTTGAACATTGTAGTGAGCCACTATTTAATTTTTTTCTTATTATTGGGCTACTGTGGGCTTCACCAAAAAATTTTTTTTAATTTTTTTTTTGGACACCTTTCGGTACAATCCTAGGGTCTTTTTGACCATGACCATGGTTTGCATCAATTTAGTTTAAGTTTTGGGAATTTCATTTTAATGAAGATTAGAGAGTTGCAGTCCTACCAAGACGTTATTTCTGTAAATTTTTTAATAACATCGGTATTTTTTTTTTTTAATTTTTTTTAATTACACACAACATCCTTACTAGTCTAATTCGACGCAATTTCAGCGAGCGGTTTTTTTTTTAATTGAGCATATTTTACGATTTCTATAACATGAACATCTGTTCCGATGTTTATTGCGTTCACTTATATATTAAGGGATGATGTGACCTTAAGCAATGCATGTTTCGTGTAAACTCAGAGTAGGTAAGCAGGTTAAAGTGGGTTTTGATTTATTCTTTTTAGAAAAATCATTGTATACGGCGATTTGGGTTTTTTGAGGAGTTTATTAGTGGAGCCGTTCTGCAATAGCAGGAGTATACCCTAGCGTTAACTGTGTACAACAGCTTTGGGATTTTTGTTATAGGTAGTCTGTTGTACGTTCCATTTAGGGATAAATTTACCTATTCGGTTGCTGAGGTAAACAAACATCACTTAACTTTAATTTTAATCCAGTTCAGCTAGGATAAGCGCAATTATTTTTTTTTGGTTTTACTCACGCAGGAGTGAAACATAAGACCTAAACACTGCCAAAACTCTTGTCTCTCTTTTATTTTTCTCTGCAAGGTTGGACGTCATAGTTGGTTGTACAAGTACTTAACATAAATTATGATTACATTTTTAAATGCAAATAAATTTTATTTTCTTACTGCTCCGGTGTTTTTCGGTTTTGTTCGCGTCTGCCCGTATTTAAGTTTTATATTTTCTACATTTGTGAGAAAATTTATAGTGATTTTCACTAGTGAGTTTAAAGTGAACTTTGTGTTTGTTATTGCGTTGTTCAGTTTTTATAATTGGGAGGTATAATTAAGAGTTTTGAAGTTTAAAGTTTCAATATAAAAGGCACCATGGCTATTTCTTTGAGTCGGTTGTCTGACATAAGGTACTTAGTCAAGGACGAGTTAATCTACGAATTAACATGGAGAGGCATAGCCATTGGATCGGTGGAAGAGATGAAGCAACAGCTCATATTGATTAGACAGAGAGAAAGGACTGATGGAAGTATGAGATACCCTCCGTATCCCTTTAAGTTTGGCCAAGATGCTTTTAGCTGCATGAAGAAGCTTGATAGTCTGGTACCGCTGGTAGAGAAGTTCTCTGGTACGAGCAAAGGGGGAGAGTTTAGGAAAATCGCTGTAAGGTTGGAACATGTGTTAGCCAGGATAAATAACATGAATCCGTCTAACTTTGAAGAAAGTCAAACCAAAGGCATACTGGTTGCGGAAACCTTGAGTTTGATTGGGAGGTTGCAGAGCCAAGCAACAGATTTACTAAGAGTTGGCGTTACCTCAGATGATGATGAAGCATCTGAAACCCAATCAACGAGTCGAAGCTCAGATCACTCGACAAATGTTGGCAACATTCCCAGCCAGTCTCAACTACCGCAACCACAGCACTCGAGCACACAACAGCCCACGAACCAACCGTCGGTCATTGCTCCAGTGCAAATGCAAGTGCTAACGAACCCAACTCAGGCACCAATACAGGCACCAGTCCCTATGCCGATTGAGAATTACGGTACATCAGCTTTTCATTATCAACAACCGTCTACCGTTCCTTTGAGTCTAGCTGCCCTCCAAAGTAGCATAGCACCAATTGCTCAGTCACGACCATTTTCATGTTCGTCGCCAGTACCAATGTCAAGTGATCCTGGTACATCATATCATGTTGCACCTGTACCACCGCATAAGTGGAACTTAAAGTTTACAGGTGAGAGGGGTACAATCTCCGTCACCGCATTTTTTGAGAGAGTGGACGAGTTAAGTCAGGCGAGAGGAGTCAGCAAAAAGGTTTTACTGAATTCGGGCATTGATCTTTTTGAAAAGTCAGCTTATACTTTTTACAAAGATGTTCGAAGAGAAGTCCATACGTGGGAACAGCTGGAACAGAGGTTCATGGCAGAATATCTTCCTTCTTCATATGGCGAGAAGCTATTGAAGGAGATTCAAAAACGTAAACAAGGCCCTGGAGAGTCTATAGGGACCTATATTTCTGTCATGAACACATATTTCCAAAGACTTGGCTGTCCTGTTTCCGAAGAGGCGAAATTAGCTATCGTCTTCAGAAATATCGCGGACATCTATAAAAATGGGTTAATTGCTACTGAGGTCAATAGCCTATCACATTTAAAGGATCTGTGTCGTAGAATAGACCAGAGATATGGTTTAGAAGAGGAGAATTTTACTCCTAGGAAAAACCAATCAATCGAACCTGACTTGGCCTACGTTGACGTAGAGAGCGATTTTGACGATTTTTCAACAGGGGTTGATGCAATTCAAATATCAGGTGCCGGGACATCAAATCAACAGAATTTGAATATTCGTGATAATGGATTTAACAGAGATAGGCAGCAGCCAGCAAGCAGTTTCGCTGCTGGAGCTGATAGAGATAGACAACAACCAGCTAGTGGTCAGTCTAGTGTAAATGACAGAGATGAACAACCACCACAAGGTGTTAGACCTGGTAGGGCAAATAGGGATGTTGTTTGTTACAGATGCAACCAAACAGGGCACATGGCAATCGGGTGCGCACTACCTAGAGGCAAACAGTGCTATTCGTGTGGTCAGGCAGGGGTTACAGTAAGAGAATGTCGTAATTGTAATCGTCAGGGAAACGGACCCAGGCGCTCGTAGGTGGTCGACCTTCGAGTCAGCCTGAACAAGCATCGACCGATAGGCTAACGTACGTTTTAGATTATGTGATAAGTCATGCTCGTAAAGATGAGAGGCCTTATTTAGAAGTGGATGTGCTCGGAAATAAGTTATTAGGTTTGTTGGATTCCGGGGCTTCACGTACCTTTTTAGGGAATCATGGTTGGTCAATCATCGAGAGGTTTGGGTTTTCACTTGATACGACGAAGAAGACGAGTTGTATTGTGGCAAATGGTCAAAGCACGAGTAGTATTGGGACAGTGCAGCTTCCTATGCGAGTTCAGGATAAATTTAGGTTAATAGAGGTCGTCGTCGTTCCTGAATTGCCGCACACTTTGATTTTGGGATTAGATTTTTGGATTTCGATGGGGATAGTACCGAACTTAAGTACTAATGAGTGGCACTTTGCCGATAATAAAGATGTGATTTGTTCTTTAGAAACACCAGACCAACAAACTACTCTTTCGCCTTATGAATCAGAACGACTAGAGGAATTGGTCGATAAATATAAGACTATTATGGGTGACTCACTAGGATGTACAGACAGGGTAGAGCATAAGATTACAACAGATGCAGCACCGATAAGACAACGTTCATATAAGGTCTCACCGGTCATTCAAAAACTTATTGATGACGAGATCGACGAAATGCTGAAAATGGATGTAATAGAACGTAGTAGTAGTTCATGGGCTTCACCAGTGGTAATGGTACAAAAGAAAAACACAAAGAAATATCGTTTCTGTGTAGACTACCGCAAATTGAACTCAGTGACGGCGCGTGATAGTTATCCTTTACCACTCGTATCCGAGACTCTTGACAAATTGAAAGATGCTAAGTACTTGTCAACTTTAGATATTAAGAGTGCTTATTGGCAAGTACCAATGGAAGAATCATCGAAGCCACTAACAGCATTCATCTGTAGACGAGGTCTCTTCCAATTTAAGCGGTTACCATTTGGTCTTCATAATGCACCTGCAACTTGGCAGAGACTCATAGATAGCATCATAGGAAACGATTTAGACCCCTACGTGTACGTATATCTCGATGACCTCGTAATTGTCACACAGAGCTTTTCTGAACATCTTAGAATTCTTGAGGAAGTCCTACGAAGATTGCAGAATGCAAAGATAACGGTAAGTTGGGAGAAATGCCAACTGTGTAGGCCAGAAATGACTTATTTAGGTTTCGTAGTGGACCGTCGAGGCATCCGAGTTGACCCTAATAAAATTAGAGCCATGTTAGAGCTCCAGAGGCCAAGAACTGTCAGAGAAGTTCGTAGAGTTGTAGGTACAATATCCTGGTATAGACGTTTCATAGAGAATTTTTCAGCGATAATAGCTCCGATTACAGCCCTAACTAAGAAAAATCAAAAGTTCGATTGGACTCCAGACTGCGAAAAGGCATTTATTAAGATTAAGGAACTTTTAGTGACTGCACCGATTCTTACATGTCCAGATTATACCAAGGAATTTGTCATTCAAACAGACGCCTCAGGATATGGAATAGGAGCATGTTTAACGCAACCTTATCCTGAAGGAGACAAAGTCATATGCTATTTGAGTCGATCTTTGACCAAGCAAGAACGTGTTTACACGACCACCGAGCGAGAATGTTTGGCATTGGTTTGGGCGATAGAGAAGCTCCGGCCTTATATTGAGGGGATCTCATTTAAGGTCATAACAGATCATTTTAGCTTAAAATGGCTTCATAGCTTAAAAGAGCCCAGTGGAAGGCTTGCTCGTTGGTCTGTAAAACTGCAGCAATATGATTTTGAAGTAATCCATCGGAAAGGGAAAGATTTAGTTGTCCCGGACATGTTGTCTCGTGCAGTACCTATGATTGATACAATTTCGCAGCCCAGAGATGTTTCAACAGCAATTAAAGATCGATGGTACCAAAAGATGGTAAAGAGGGTCGTAGAATCACCATTAAAATTTATGAATTGGAGATACACTGATAATAAGTTGTATAAATATGTCAAACAAGAATACCCTCAACTTTCACCATCTAACGAATATTGGAAAGAGGTAGTACCCAAAGATCATAGGCGTAGAATTATTGGAGAAGCTCACGATCCTCCTACCGCCGGACATATGGGTGTGTATAAAACCTTCCACAGACTGGCAGAAAAATATTACTGGCCAAAAATGCGCCAGGACGTGGCAACTTTTGTAAAGAAATGCTTTGTCTGTGCAGCTCATAAAGGTGATACACAAGGTGTATCTGATCAGATGATATCTCACCCAAAACCAACTCGTCCTTGGGAAATTATTTCGACTGATTTATGTGGACCTCTACCTCGTTCAACAAAGGGTAATTGCTGGATTCTCGTCGTTACGGACTATTTGAGTAAGTTTTCCTTAGTTTTTCCAATGCGAACAGCCCCTACTCAAGCTGTTGTTAAGCATCTTGAGGAGCAAGTATTTATGGTCTTCGGAGTGCCCCGTTTGATACTTTGTGATAATGGCCCTCAGTACAAAAGTAATGAGTTTAAGCGTTTTGCTGAGAGTTATCAGGTTAAAATTCAGTATAATCCGTATTATCACCCCAGAGCAAATCCAACAGAAAGGACGAATCGCACGTTAAAAACCATGTTATGTTGTTATGTGAAAGACAACCACAGGAAGTGGGACGAACAAATACATAAACTTGCCTGCGCGATTCGTACTGCAACCCATGAGACAACCAGGATGTCTCCTTTCTTTGTTAATTTTGGTAGGAATATGTGTTTGTCAGGAAAAGATTACTCCAACCCAGTTTTGTTATCTGAAGAGAATGGTGTACAAACTGCAGCTGAAAGTAAGAACGAAGGTTTCCGGAAGCTCTATGCTGATGTTAAGAGAAGGTTAGAGGTGGCTGGAGAGAAAAACGTAGTTCAGTATAATTTGCGTACAAGGGTACCCAACTTTGCTGTGGGTCAGCGTGTTTGGAAGAAAAATTATGTTTTGTCGGATGCTGCGAAGTTTTTCTCGAAGAAGTTAGCACCGAAATTCGTTGGTCCTTATGTGATTAGGAATAAAATTTCTCCATGGATATTTGAGCTTCAGGAACCATCGGGTAAAGTACTGCCAGGGAGTTGGCATGCCAAAGACCTTAAGTAGGCAGCGGACCTCTCCGATTAACCTTTTTAGGTTAATCGTCTTGAAGTTGGGGGGGGATTATGTAACGTGTCATTTTTACGTTTAAGGCATCGTTACATATTTGTTTATTTAGGTAAATAATCAAGGCTCTTTGATTCGTCTTTCTGTACACAAGTAAGGGTATTTTATAGAGCTAGGTTTGGAGGTTATATAGGGTCTAGGAAGTTACCTTAAAAGGAGGCATTCCATCGAATTACTGTGGACACTACGCACATCGCATTATCTGGACATCGTAATTGGAATTTAAGATCACAGGCTTCGGGAAAATCACATAAAAATTTTGATTGTTTTGTTTTTATCTGTGGAATTTTGTGATTCTCTTGACGTTCATAAAGTTAAACAGCTGTTATGCTGGGGAATGGCGGCGTTGCCGCATCACAAATGGTTTCAGTAACAGGAAGGAAACATTTAGATGAACATTTCATTCCCTTACGTTTATTTCGAGGATATTGGGACAATCCGAACCTCATATCCTTCACGGATTAACTAGTTTTGATAGTACAAAAACATATTTGGGTCGACCAGGAACAACCGAGGCTCCGCCACTTTGATATCTTTATTAATGTGATAGGGAAAGGATAAAATAAATACGAGTTATGCACTTTTGTAAATGGGAGATAAACGAGGGATAAAAACCAAGACTAAAAGAATAAACGAAATCGTGTGAGTTAACCTCTGAACACTCTTGTGCCGAGCTTCTTAGCAGTAGTTCAGTGTGTATTTTTGGGTTCAGGTTCAGAAACAACTTTATTACAGTAGAAATGTTTTACAAGAATGGCGTCAAACCATATGAATCTTAGAGAAAACATATATAAAGAGCAAAGGAAACTTGTAACTAAAACTGTAGCTAAAATACAACTAAATTCTACACTTAGTATAGCTTTACTCATATGGGAATTGGTTGAGTGTTCGAATATTAATAATGTGTATGGAGGGTGTCTCGACGTCCTTGTTATAAAAATTTCAACCGTGGAAATAGATCCGACAACACCTCAAGGTTTGTTTTACGTACTTCCTATCCCCTTGGTCGGTGCTGCCCCTATATACCTGTATAGAACTATGCGGTATCTCCTCATTGGTTTCTTTGAAAACCCCGGGTTTTTCTTCCAGGCTTGCCACTGAATGTAGAGATTTATTTTTGGCGGAAAAGTTTTTTTAAATAGGTTTGCATCCTTTATTTGAATTTCACCGGGAAGATTAGGTTGGTACTATTGCGTTTTACCGTCCCCACTCCCCACCAAATTTACAAAACGGTTTCCGGCCACTTCGTTTTTTGTGTTCTGCCTGGTCTCTCTTTTGCGAACGAATTTTGGCTGGGTCGACAACAGTTTCTGGGATCGCCTTTGTTTTTGGTGATTGGCACTACAGCGATTGTAGGAGATATCCCAGAAACTGTGGAAGTGAGTCCGTCGTGTCTAGGCAATCTGGAGTGACGCTCGCACCCTTTTGAGGGGAATTTTAAGTCGCCTACGCCATTTGCACGGAAAGAGCATCGCCCTGTCAATTCCAGCGACGGGACAGTTGGGCTGGACGCTGGTGGGAAGCCGGACGGGCCAGTTATAACCCTGAGAAAGGGTTTCTACGCTCGGGCAAGAACCAACATTTTGACCACCATGTGCTGCCCTAGCGTGATGTGCTAAGCGGGCATTAGGGGAGGCGCGGGCAAGCCAGGAGCAGCGAGAGCAGTGAGAGGATGTCTGGACAACTCCAGGTTTACTAAACAAAACACCAACAATTAAATAATTGCAGGACCAAGGTAGGAGCAAGCCATAACTATAATTTTTTTCCATATATAATCTTTTTATATAATTTTTTTTGCTATAATTTCCATATAATTTTTTTTTAAAGTATAACTTTTGAAATTCTTGTAAACGCAAGGTAAAGGTATGACGTCATAACCCCAATTTTGCGGTACTATTAAGCTAAATTTTATTGTGAAATTACTATTGCGGTTATTTTGGCGCTGACTCGTTCCCACCAATTTCATTGGTTTATATTTCATGTTTCAAGTATTTTCCTCAGATTTCAATATTTTTTTTGTACTTTAATCAATTTCATTTTCATCCTCCTGTGAAAATAAACAAGATGAACTAAATTTTTGTGTTATTTGTGCAACCCAATGACCAACTTTGCGGAGACAAAAGAGAGATGAGATTATATGTTTTAGCGGTTTCTTCACACTGTTTTACCTCATGGGGTAGATCTCGGACTGGGTTGCCGTCTGTCTCATTCGACCTAGCGTAGAATGATGACAGCGGATATTTGGTCCAGATCTCCCCTATGACAGAATAACTTTGGAAGTATATTTATTTTTTTTTTTCAATCATTTATGTAACCGAGTCTCACACTACTGACTCAGGTGTAGGTACACTATGACCTGTTAAAGGAGTCCATCTACCTGTAAAGTATTTCTGTTTTGTCATCTGAATTCGATCTAATAGAATTTTATTCTGTTATTTTTTTTTTTGGCTTTTTAATTACACAAATATTCTGGAAGCCTCGGAAGTATAGAATTTCATTGTTTGGCTACAACGTTTGGGTTGAACTGTATTTTATTTAAGATCTTCTTTGTAAAACATTGGTATTAAATAATGTGGCGCACTTAAAATTTTCTTATTTCTGAACCCCCCCCTTCTCCACTGTATAAAAGTTACCGGGCATATCAATGTTTTACCTAGCTGGAAAATACAGTTCTGCTTCCAGATATTTGTTTAATTATTCAATGGGTTTGTTGTGTCACAAAATGGCGGCAACGTCTTCAAGCTGCCACAAATGCCACACAACGCATTTTAATAGGCCACAAATTGGCGCCCAAATTTTTTTAACTTTTATTAAGGCCACAGAGATGGTCCCATTTAAAAATGAACCAAATCCACCAAACACAAGCCAAATAAAAGGGTGGGGGTAGATTTCAAAAATTAGAGTTTATGTAAAAATATAGCGTGTGTGATATCATACGAAAGGTAATTGAGTCTGGAGTTAAACAAAATACATTTTAATTTTTTTTTTAAGGGTGGGGGTAGATTTGAAAAATTAGAGTTTAAGTCAAAACATGGCTTGTGTGGTATCAAACGAAAGGTAATTGAGTCTGGAGTAAAATATACTTTAGTTTTTAGTTATATTAGCTTTCACGTAGATACACTATAACTTTAGTATCCAGTGTGAGCTTAGGTGCCCATAGATTGGCAGAGTATTAACTTCGCGTTAACATCTAGCGATCACTACCATTGGTTATCTCTGACTGCCCGATGCATGACGTCCGGTCCTATATATGAGGGTCTGCCTACAATTCGAGAATTTTCCATCCTTGTTCGATTCGGAATCATTCCGCCCTTTTCTAGAGCCGGACCGATCATATACCAGTTTGTCACAGATAACGCAACTAAAACCTAGATTAAGAATACAACCATAAAATACGTCAACCTAGTACTACACTAAACCTAAATAAATTCTAACTATAAAATTTAAATAACTTAAATTTGTAACACTATCCTCCTCTTCAGGTTTGATCGTCTCGATCAACATTTCCCAGGTAAGGTTTTAGTCTGTCTAGATGAACAACTTTCATCTTGTACTTCGGGCTTTTCTGGATTCGGTAGACTACATCATTAATTCTCTTAACAACTTTATAAGGCCCTTCCCATGGTGGTGTCAACTTAGGTGATCTTCCTTTCTTGCATTGAGGATTGTATAGCCAGACTTGATCATTCTCTTTGAACCCTGAAGAGTTTGCTTTCAGGTCATACCTCGCTTTCATGCGGTCACTGACTATTTCTAGTTGCTATCTAACCACTTCATGGATATCGTGCAGCTTTTGCCTTAAACGTTCGACATATTTATTAACCTCTAAGTGTTCTTCTTCAGGTGAACCAAACATGATATCACATGGTAAACGCAGTTCTCTACCAAACAGGATACTAGATGGAGTAGCTCCTGTCGTATTGTGAATGGCGGTTCTAAAGGCCATCAAAAACAATGGAATATATTGGTCCCAATCTGTTTGGTGCTCATCAACAACTTTGCAAAGATGTTCTTCTATTGTTTTATTAAATCTTTCAACTATGCCATCTGACTGCGTATGTAAAGCAGTAGTCCGTGTTTTATGTATTCCTAAAAGGTCACAGAGATTTTGGAAGAGCTTTGATTCAAAGTTTCTTCCTTGATCTAAATGTAGTTCCAAAGGAATGCCAAATCGGCTGAAAACATCATTTACCAGAACTTCTGCAACTGTAGCGGCCTCTTGGTTAGGCAAAGCAAAAACTTCTGGCCATTTCCTAAAGTAATCCATGACAACAAGGATGTATTTGTTGCCCTTTTTGGTTTCTGGAAATGGTCCGGCCACATCAATAGCAATGCGTTCGAATGGCAGACCTACGTTATATTGTTTCATTTGACCTCTGGACCTTGTTTTGGGACCTTGGCTGGCTGCACAAGTCGAACATCGGCGGCACCAGTTTTTCACATCTTGAAAGTAATTGACCCAATAAAATCGGTTTCGAATTTTGTCCATGGTTTTATTTATGCCTAGGTGCGCGCCTGATTTTCCACCATGGCATTCGGCCATTATATTGTCTACCATGCTCCTAGGAACCACTACTTGATTAATCACAGTAAGGCCATCGGCACTTTCCCAGGCAGGTTTAAGGATGTTTTCTTCTACTATCAGTGAATCCCATTGTGCCCACAGTGATTTGAATATCACCCCTTGGTTTGCGATATCTTGCCATGATGGTCGTGGCTTGTTCTCTTCTTTCAATCGCAAGATAGGTCCTACATCTTTGTCGTCAAGTTATGTGGCTCTAATTGAAGTCGACATCCATTCTTCATCTGGTTCATCTGGTCAATTTTCCTGCAATGTTTACAATCCTCAGGGCAAGGTCTTCTGGACAATGCATCCGCATTATTATGCACCCTTCCCGCTCGGTGCTTAATTTGATAATGGTATTGTTGTAGCTTTTCTATCCATCTCGCGACTTGCCCTTCAGGTTGTTTCATTTTCATGAGCCACTGTAACGCAGCATGATCCGTTCTAATCAGAAACTCTTGTCCATAGAGATATTTGTGAAAGTGATCTACGGATTTAATGATGGCTAGGAGCTCCTTTCTGGTAACACAATAATTTCTCTCTGGTTTGGATAGCTTCTTGCTGAAAAATTCGATGACCCGTTCTTCTCCATCTTGTACTTGGGAGAGTACTGCTTCTATGCCATCGTTGCTCGCATCAGTATCTAATATGAATTTTCCTTTTGGAATGGGATATGCAAGAATCGGACTAGAACATAATGCTGCTTTTAGTCTTCTAAATGCTTGGTTACATTCGGTATTCCATTTGTAAGAAGCTTTATCTTCTGTAAGTCTATGTAATGGAGACGCTATTTTGGCGAATCCTTCTACAAATCGTCTGTAGTATGTACACAGACCCAAAAAGCTTCTCAATTCATGTTTGTCACGAGGTTGAGGCCATTCTTTTATTGCTTGTAACTTCGTTTCGTCGGTATGGATGCCTTCTCGGGAAACGACGTGACCCAGGAACTCAACTTTTTCTTGGAACAGAAAACATTTCTTTGAGTTCAATTTAAGATTTGCGTTCCTGATTCTTGAGAATACTTCTCGTAAATTATCTAGCTGATCTTGAAATGATTTCCCCATTACTATGACATCATCCAAATAGACTAGGCAGGTTTTCCAAGTAAGGCCTCGTAGAAGGACTTCCATTAGTCTTTCAAATGTAGCTGGAGCATTGCATAGGCCAAATGGCATCACATTAAACTAATAAAGTCCACTTCCAGCAGAGAATGCAGTCTTCTCTTTATCTCTTTCAAAGATTCCTACTTGCCAATACCCACTTTTCAGGTCAAGAGTAGAAAACCAATATGATCCTGCCAATGTTGTTAATGTGTCGTCTATTCTTGGCAGTGGGTAACTATCTTTCTTGGTCACATCGTTAAGTTTCCTGTAGTCGACACAAAATCTAGTACTTCCATCCTTTTTAGTGCCCAACACCACAGGAGATGACCAAGGACTTGATGACTCTTTAATAACACCGTCGCTGAGCATTTTATTAATGAGATTGTGAACTTCTTCTTGCTTGGCCATTGGTAGTCTTCTTGGGGGCTGTCTTATCGGTTGGGCATCGCCAGTGTTGATAGCATGTTGAATAAGGTTTGTGCGTCCCGAACTACTCCTAGTTTCGAAGTTATTACTTTGTTCTTCTATAAACTCTCTCGCTTTACTAAATTCTTCTGGAGTGAGATGTTGCCAAGTTGACTCAAATTGCTGAAGTACCTCCATTGGTAACTTGCTTGTATCCTCGGAAGTTGGCTCTTCACATCTTGTTACTTTCTGTACTGGTTCAAATAATGCTACCACCTCCCCCTTATTAATTTTGACACTATTTGGGAAAATATTGGCGACTCTAATCAGGATGTCTTTATCGGTTTTAACTAGTGATTTTGCAACGAGGTAGGTGTTGGGTGTGTTTTGTTGGCTTATGAGTCCGACGCAGCTTGATGTTTTACTTTCTAGCCTCCCAAAAATTATGGTCTCACTGTTACCGACTAGTCTTGTTGTGCATATTGCCACCACCTTTATTGGTTCTTTATTGATGTGACTATTTGACAAAATAAACTCTTCGTTCCCAAATCTTAGGGTATTAAATTTATTATCAAACGCAAATCCATGTTTACTTATCAGGTCCATTCCCAAAATAAATTCGTCTTCTATGTCTGCAACTAATACCGAGTGGTGAATCTTCAACCTCCCAAGCTGTAGGTCTATGTCTGTCTGCCATAACACGTCGGCGGATTCTCCAGTCACAGTCTTAAGCGTTATTTTCTTTTCTGTTGGTCGAAATTTATATCTCGTTGCAATTTTGAACTTAAGCAATGATATGGCAGCACCAGTGTCTACTGTTATATTAACTTTTCTTCCATTAATAAGTCCGTCGATATTAAGACTGTCAGCAGTATGTTTTAAGCTCTTGATAGAGTAAATTTTGGGGGCTAAATTCCCATTAGCCAACACCCGCCCCTCTGCGTTGACTAGTTTTAGTTTTCCTGATCTCTTCTTCGGTACTCTGTCCCACTAGATGGTGAGCGAGACCTCATTTGGACGCGACAATCGCGTTGAATATGCCCTGTACGTCCGCATCTGAAACACTTTTCATTTGGAGGGGATCGTCTGCTTTCTTTCAAAGAGTCAATCTTTTCTATCAGTGATTGAAACATTTGGTTTAGCGTTTTTAAGTTGACCTCATGTCCATTGCTCATTTCTTCTCCCTCCTGAATTGAAACAGCTCTTACTTTTGGCCTGGACATATTATTTGATGATTCGATTTCAAGGGCTCGAATCAACACTTCACTGCTATTATGGAAGCGTTCTCGACGAAGTAACTTTGCTAAGTCCGAGTCTCGTCATCCGTTAATAAAGCGATCTACCGTGAAGGGATCTCTGTAATTTTCTGGCATTTCTGGGTGAGCTAAATACATCAGCCTCCTAATATCTGCTTCATACTCTTGCAATGATTCTGCTGGTCTTTGTTGCCGAATATTTAATTCCTGTTTAAACCAATGTAAATTTCGCAAGTGTTCGTCTCCATACCTTCTTTCTAACGCTGCCACTAAAGCGTTATAATTCTGTTTTTGTTCGACTGGAATGGACCGTAAAAGTCCCAGAGCAGGTTCTCGTAGAGCTACTAACAATGCTCTAGCTTTTTCCTCATCATCCCAACCATTTGCAGCAGCGGCAGCTTCAAACTGTTGTTTGTAAGTAGACCAGGAAGACGTACCATCGAAATTTGGAGGCTTAATGTTTTGGTTGGAATTCACAACACATCCCTGAGTTTTCTTTTTGTTGTGTTCTTTTTGGAGCTGTATAAGCTGTTTTGACACGTCCTGGAATTGTTTTTCCATGGTTTGAAAAACTTCTTCCCTAACATTCTGTACCTTTTCTTCAACATTATGTACCTTTTCTTCTACATTCTGCAATTTATTTTGTACCTTTTGTTTCACACTATGCATTCTTTGAGTTATTTCTTCCTTAAGATCTTCGGTTGCAGTCTTAAACTCTTCTCTCGGCTGTTCGGAGTTGCTCTTTATTTGGTCAAAGTTTTCCTGCATGTCGTTCCTGTTTTGTTCCATGGTCTGTCTTATATCGTTCTGGTTTTGAGCCATTTGAGCTGCGAGAGCCTGCATCATTTTAGTTAGATCTTCCATCTTTGCTGATCCTTGTCTAGTAAGTATCAACTTCCTGATGAATCACTTAAAACGTTTATTTTAGGGCTATAAAGCGAATGTCGAAGTCGGTTTTTCAATATCTCTTCCAATTCTTAAATAGAACCTAATGGAATGTTCTGGAATATACTGGTAAATGCTACTCTTTCTGCTACTAGGCAAATGTAGAAGTCACTTTTTGATTATCTCTTTTGGTTCTCGAATAGACCGTCGTAGAATGTTATGGAATATTCTAGAAATAATTTCTAATTCTTACTTTTAAAATAACTAAGCTACTGTCGAAGTCGGTATTTGTATATCTCTTCTAGTTTTTGAATAGAACGTCGTAGAATGTTATGGAATCTTCTAGAAATTCTTTCTAATTCTTACTTTTGAAATAACTAAACTAATGTCGAAATCGGTATTTGTATATCTCTTCTAGTTTTTGAATAGAACGTCGTATAATGTTATGGAATCTTCTAGAAATTCTTTTTAGTTCTTACTTTTGAAATTACTAAGCTAATGTCGAAGTCTCTTTTTGGATATTTCTTCTGGTTTTCGAATAGAGCGTCGTAGAAAGTGATGGAATATTCTAGAAATTCTTTCTAATTCTTACTTTTTAACTAACTAAGCTAATATCAAAGTCGATTCTTAAATATCTCTTTTGGTTTTTGAATAAAACCGAACTTCTTCAAATATTCTGGAAAAATCACTTACTGTTTTTCTGTCCAATTGTCCTAGCCGGTGATACTATGTAAGGGTAGTTTTTGCACTATTCAGTTCTGAATATTCTGGCAAAATCACTTACTGTTCTTCTTTTCAATTGTCCTAGCCGGTGGTACTATGTAAGGATAGTCTTTGCACTATTTATTTCTTTTAATCTCATTTCTGACACTAATTGTTACGGGTTCACAACGACAAATTAAAACTCGCAATTGTTGAAAACGATACGTCAATTTATTTCGACAAATTATGTACAAAAACACGCACTTAAACTTACTAATAACTTGGTAATAATTCACTACTTTAATACGCCTATTAACTTCGCGTTAACGTCTAGCGATCACTACCATTGGTTATCTCTGACTGCCCGATGCATGACGTCCGGCCCTATATATGAGGGTCTGCCTACAATTCGAGAATTTTCCATCCTTGTTCGATTCGGAATCATTCCGCCTTTTTCTAGAGCCGGACCGTTCACATACCAGTTTGTCACAGATAACGCAACTAAAACCTAGATTAAGAATACAACCATAAAATACGTCAACCTAATACTACACTAAACCTAAATAAATTCTAACTATAAAATTTAAATAACTAAAATTTGTAAAAATATGCTATGAAAAAGTGGAGGTAGAGTACCCTATCTTACAGTAAACGAATAAAATGAATTGAGCCTTGTTTAAGGCGTTTCTTATGGTTATATTAAGACGATTTTTTTAACATGGCCAAAACCTAAAAAAAACGTGTCCCTTCTCGATTAAAAAAAAATGAAGCTATTTAGGAACCCAAACTAGTATATAAAATAATCTACCCATCGAATTTTACTTAAAAAATACAATTTAATTGCAGAAAAATGGAATTATCTCATTGATTTTCTTCAGAACAGACCCTTTTTGTCCGCATCCGCACCTGTCCCCCGTGAAAAACGTCAAATTCAAAATGGTTTAATTGTTCGATTTCAGTATAATTTTAAGAAGAAAAATACATCATACTATTCGTTGGTCTTTGGAGTACTCATACTAACGATATAGTAAGATACCATTCAATAATATTATTGGTATAAAAAATTTACAAGTTTGTCCCCCAAGAAAAATGTCCGGTCCTCACCTAAGAATTTTACAACTTTCGACAGCTCCAGTTTGGCATCAGTGTATTTCTTGTCATTTCCGCTGAGATATTTGTGTTGTGCTGCATACAAAGAAATTGGTGAGTAACTGTTTTTTAGGTTTAATTACAACATATTGAAATTACAAAATAAAATAAATTTTGCGCACTTTTTCCCAGGTCCCGTCTGCACCGCAGTTTAAGCCGATCACACACAAAAATGCAGAGGGCATAGCATTGCGCATAGAAGTTCAACCTTATGGACTTTTCTTATGCAAAACCAATAGGGCTGTCTAACAAAACATATGATCAAATCCAAGATGTCTTCCATAGGACAAACAAACCGATTTCCCATAAGCCGTAATGCTAACAAAAACGTAAATTTTACAAAAACGACAAGAGCTTTAGTCTCAAAAATTAATCAGTTTTAAGAACAGATCCTTTGTGCATATGGGAAAAATGCGTTTTTCTTAAAAATATTAAACTAAAGCGAGAAAATCTGAAATAAAAGGGACCATGTTTTCTTCAAAAAAGTAGGTTATGTTTTTGTTTATTTTGTTTTTTTTTAAACTTTTTTTCTAGTTTTTTCACTTATTTTGAATTATTACATGGGCGCACCAAGGGGGCGGGGGGCTAGGGGCCCGGACCCCCCCCAAACCACATATTTTTTTAGATATTTTCCATATATTTCATGAATAAACAAAAAAAATAGCATAAAGTACATCATGAGACCTCTGGGGGCCCCCCAAATGTATCGGGCCCCCAAAGGTTTTTGAATTTTTTTGACCAATGAATCAATGAACTATCAGCCCAAGGTAGGGGAAAGTAGTTCTATTCAAAGAGCTCACTTCAAGGCTCACTTAACAGAGACGAAATTGAAATAGACTAAACTTTTCTCATCAGATTCAGGTTTTCTATTAGGATCTTTTGTTGTACTTGACTAAACCTTTGGATAAGTAATAGGCCTTCTATAGCGTTAAACTGTGAAAAATATTTCACTATGATTTTTAGGTTTAGACAAGGTTTAATTGTTTTAACCCTCCAGTAGTGACATGAAAAAGAGGCACAACTTATAGGTAGGTCAGTCCAACAGATCAATATGCACATATGAGTTCCAACCGAGGTTGGTCAAGCTAACTTCTAATAAGTACTTTACAAAATATGTTTATTTAAAAAAATATAAGTAAACATTATATAAAAAAAAACTTGCAAAATTAAAATACAGTTTTTCCTTGTCATTGGCCTCACACACCGCACATCACTATATGATTTTCCATGAACTATAATACATAGGGCTTAAGTACGGTCAAACCCTCAGAGTAATAACATATAAAGAGAAGTAGTAACCCCGGTTTCGGCGGTCATTCATTCATTTGTTGGTAAACAATGTAGCTTTTCCGCTGTTGCCGGCTCCTCTGCCTCTGTAAAATTTTATAAATAATTAGTAAGGTTCAACTTCTTACCTTACCAAATTTTTAGTGCTTTGAGTTGGTTAGGCTATTTAAACCGTGCGATAATTTGTCATGCGCTTATTAGCCCGCGTCGCGTCGTTTTATGGTGTGTATTTCTTATTACAATCTGCGATAAAAACTCATTTAGACAACATAATTTATGAACGGCCCCTTTTCTCACAATTTTTTCAGGACGTGGCAACAGGTGTATGACATCATATTACGGATTTCCTGTTAGCTGGGCCGGGTTTCGTTTTGAGCTACTTGGACTATATCCCCGCGCTACTATTTTCCGAAAACCGCATATTGATGCGACGTTCCATTAAAAAGTTAGCATTTTTTAAACTTTTTAACTGTCAAAAAACTGTCATTAGCATTCACGAATTTTGACTAAAATCTAATCAGCTCGTTGCAGTATCGAGTACTATTTTACCTGAAAATTTCATGTAAATCGGTTAAGCGGTTTAGGAGCTATCGCGTTACGGACAGATATACATACACACACAACACAGACAGACATCACGACGATATTGCTAGGGTAGGTCAAAATACACCCAAATAACACATTTTCGATGTTATCTCAAAAAAATTTTTTTGTCGAAAACAATACCTTCTCTAGCCGTTGCTGTGCGGGCTAGGAAGGTAAAAAAGGGGCGGGCCGACTGCACAACAAGTAGTATAAGTAGTAGCCCTTAGACTGGATTGTTTAGTTTACACTTGAAAACGGTTAGATATACTTACTTACTGAAACGTCCTGTTTAAATTAAACCAACACAAGAACATTTCATGTAAAAAAGAGCCAAGTACGCGAAAATGGCATTCCGTAAAAAGAATTGAGATAAAAGTAAGGCCATGTTCTCCAATACAAATTTCATAATGAAAGATTTTTACTAGTTGGAAATGTTTTTCTAAACTTTGCTATTACAGCCAATCTTCTTTATGTTCAATTAAGCACTGTGCCTGAGTCATTTACAGCCGTAATAGCCAAGTTTAGAAAAAAATTTCCAAACTAGTTTCTTACTTTCATTTTGAAATTTGTATTGGAGAACTTGACTTTACTTTTATCTCAATTCTTTTTACGGAATGCCGCGTACTTGGTTATTTTTACATTAAATGTTTTTGTTATGATTTTACTTCTTTTTTAAAGGAATTGGATAATATTTAATTTTTAAAATAGTAAAATATGCGGAATATTGTTCAAAACTTTTGCAATGCCTTACTTAAAATTTTGAGGTCTTTTAATTTTTTCCCATGGTTTTGTCATAGCTGCCATCAGCCTTCCAAAGCTCAGCTCTCTAACGTTTCTGAAAGTGGACAATGTTACTTTTGCATAACTTTACATGTATAGGGGAGGGAAGTAAATAAAAATTTTCGTGTTTTTAAATTTTTTCCTATAGTTTTATCATAGTTTCTATCAGCCTTCCAAAGCTCAGCTCTCTAGCGTTTCTGGAAGTGGGCAATGTTACTTTTATATGAATTTACATTTATAGGAGAGGGAAGTAAATTAAAATATTGGTGTTTTAAAATTTTTTCCTATAGTTTTATCATAGTGTCTTTCAGTCTTAAAAAGCTCAGCTTTCTAGCGTTTCTGGAAGTGGGCAGTGTTACTTTTACATAACTTTACATTTATATGGGAGGGAAGTAAATTAGAATTTTGGGGTGTTATATTAGCTCACACATATACTATACTATAGTAGTGTGAGCTATGGTGATCCTAATTTTTTCGAGAAAAAAAAAGTTGCTCCGATTTCAAAAATTTTTATATATCTTTGCGTTTCAGATGATTTTGAAACTTTTTTGTCGCGCCGTCTGTCTGTCTGTCTGTCTGTATGTCTGTCTGTCTGTCTGTCTGTCTGTCTGTATGTCTGTATGTCTGTCTGTAACGACCAACGCGCATAACTCAAAAACCGCTAGGCCGATTTTAAGGAAATTTGGTACCTAGGCTGGGTCTTGGGTCGAGATGGTCCCATTTAAAAATAAACAAAATCCACCCAACACAAGCCAAGTAAAAGGGTGGGGGAAGATTTCAAAAATTAGAGTTTATGTGAAAATATGGCGAGTGTGATATCAAACGAAAGGTAATTGAGTATGGAGTTACACAAAATACATTTTAGTTTTTTTTTTCTTCAAAAAGGTGGGGGTAGATTACAAAAATTAGAGTTTACGTGAAAATATGGCGTGTGTGATATCAAACGAAAGGTAATTAAGTCCGGAGTTAAACAAAATACATTTTAGTTTTTGTTTTTTTAAGGCTGGGGGTAGATTTAAAAAATTTGAGTTTAAGTCAAAACATGGCTTGTGTGGTATCAAACAAGAGGTAATTTAGTCTGGAGTTGAATAAGATATATTTCAGGTTTTAGTTTTATTAGCTCGCACGTACACTATAACTATAGTACCTAGTGTGAGCTCAGGGGCCCATATATTGGCAGAGTATTTTCCTATAGTTTTATTATAGTTCCTATCAGGCTGCCAAAGCTCAGCTCTCTAGCATTGCTAGAATTGGGTAATGTTACTTTTAAATAATTTTACATATATAGGGGAGGGGAGTATTTTAGAATTTTGGGGGTTTGGTCATAATTTCTATCAGTCCGCCAAATTTCAGCTTTAGAGTAGGTCTGGAAGTACAGTAGAATTTTGGTGATCTATACATGAGTGAGTGAGTCAGTGAGTGAGTGGCAATTTCGACGTTTTTGAAATTTCGTAACTACTTTACTACTCTATAGAAGTCCATGAAACTTGGAGGGGTTGTTAACTCTATGAAGTTCTACGACTGTGCAAAGTATGAGATTCGTAGCTCTTTCCGATGTAGAGCTTTAGATAGGTCAAATATGGGCTGAAATGTTTCAAGAAAAGATGGTACGGCAGCGCAAACTTTGCGAGGCACTGCCGTGCGCTCAGATAAAGACAATGGAAGTCCAAAGTTTTATTTCTACTTAATCATTGTCTACGAGTTTTAAACAAAAGATTATTTTTTCACTTATATAATGGCAACAAGTTTAATTAGGTGGGTCCTCAAGTCGTGAACGGTTAGCCCAGATATTCCTAAGCTAAGGTCGACACTGACAGTAACATGTGTTTGTATTAAATGCAGTGTTGTCTTGGCCGTCGGACTCGGTATATTGAATTTTTGGTGTTTTTTTTCTGTGTGCTGAGTTTTATTTTTGAAAAAAGAACTTAGTTGGACGTAAAAATAAACAAGAAGTGCTATGTTTCTGAAAATACTGTGAAAATTCAGGCCAGTGTGGTTTCTTCGAGATGATTCCAGTGACGCAGCTATGTTGCCATCGCCGGGGATTCTGCAAATTTTAAGTTTTCAGGAATGACCGCCACGAATAGGGAAAATTTACACGAGGCCGCGGTTTATTTCTTCTCTTTATATTATTATTACTCTAAGGTCAAACCTAAGGTTCATCAGCTCACAACAGTAAGTGCTGTTCAAATTTTACAACAGTATAATATTCGCTGTTGTATTACTACTGTTACTATTACTTTTATTACTGTTTTTTTGTAACAATATTTGCTCAATTATGTATCTAAAAGTTTATGCAAATAAATATATACTCTACTCTACAATTGGGCGTAACAGCATATGACCCATTAGGAGTATTAGCACGATACAGTACGAAACAAAACAACGTGTGAAAAATTGCTCTTGATAATTTAAACTTTTTAGTGAAAAGAACTGAGTTTTAATTATAAAATCCTAGTATAAGGGTTTCTAAAATGCGTAACGTGTTCATTAATGTGAAAATTTTGTTAGAAAACATTATGTAACCTGATACAATTGAATTTTGAGTGCTATTAGTGTGTTCGTTTTAAAAAAGGATAATTTAGTTTACTGATCTCAGGTCACCTGGGATCAGTTTGTTTTTTAAGTTAAACACAATGTTCTTTTGATAAGACTTGCCAGGCTAAAATTAATAAAAATCAAAACGTAAATAAAAAGGAATTTTAATAAATTTTAATAAATTTTAAAAATATAAATATACAGGGTACTTTCAAATGTTTTTAAATTCTTAAGTTTGCCGAAATTAATAAAAATGGAAATAAACTTATATAACTAAAAAGTGGAAGCTATAAATCAATTATGGCGGACAGATTTAGAGACCTAATTTGCTCAAAATGTCTCGAAAACTGTGTATTTAAAGACAGACCAACTAAAAATGAACTTTTTGGAACAGCGTGTGATGGTTGCAGATTGGTAAATTGTAAAAAATGTGCTGGTATAAGCACGTCAGAAGCTCAAGCCTTAGCTCTGATTGGGAAAAAATTAATTTTTTATTGTGAAAATTGCAAAGAAAATCGAAGAAATCTATGCAGCGATGAGAACCTAGAAAAGATATACCAAGAGAATACAAAACTTCAGGGAATCATAAGTCAAATGGAAAGTGATCACGAAGAAGCTAAGGTCGAACTGATAAAACAAATCAAGGATTTAAAACAGAATATAAAAAGTAAAGATGAAGTTATCAGTAAGATGAGACGAAGAACTATAGACTTCGAAGATGAGGTTTTTGCCTCGGAAGAAAAAACCGAAAAAAAACTTATAGAGAATGCAACAAAGATAATAAATTTGGAAAGCGAGTTAAAAGCCTCGAAGGAAGAACTATTGGACAAAGAAGAGAAAACGAAAGAATTATTGTTAAAGATACAAAAAAGTGAAAAAGAAGTATCAAGATTAAATAGAAAACTAAAAAATAGTATAACAACCGAAAAGCAAAACGAAGAGAATGATAAAAAAATGATCACTATTCTATCTCAAAAAAATCTTCAATTAGAGGAAACATTAAAAATCGAAAATCAAAACAATATAAAAAAACAGGACGAAATAGAAGATTTAAAAAACAAAATAATGACATCAGAAGTAATGATAAAGAAATACTCAGACAGCCTCCAGGGTATAAATGAAGAAATTACGAAACATAAGGAGAAGATCGAACAATTAACTCAATTGAACAGAGAAATGATAACAACCATAAAAGTTTTTGAAGAGCAGAATAAGAACTACGAAACCCAGATTAAGGATATTAAAGAAGAATATAGGTTAAAAATGATAGAATGGGAACTCTCAACTTCTAAAAATAACGAAAATGACAATGGAGTTTTGGAGATAAACAGTAATGAATGGAACGATGACCAAAGCCCGAAAGGTAATAAAGATGTTCAAAGAAAAAGAAACGTTTTGCTAATAACTGATGACTGTGGTAAATACTTATATGACTATGTTAATAAATATTTAGATTGTAAGTATCATCTTCAAGTTGTATGTAAACCTTATGCCAAATTTAAAAATATAGTAGAAAATGTAGATTCCCATTTAAAAGATTTCAATAATTTAGACTTTGTGATTGTATTAGCTGGGATTAATAATGAATTTTTAACTCTTGATGAAATCACGTTGCTTGTAAATAAATGTTTTTATACTAATTTAATAATATGCTCCATTCCATTTGCTTCAGTAAGTGTAACCAAAATTAATATAGTAAATAGAATAAATAACATTTTATATAATTCAGTAAGAAAACTTAAAAGCTTTACAAATAGGTTAGGTTATGTAGAACTTTTTAATATTTTAAACAGGATGGACTACATAAGAAATAGCAACTACTTGAATCGCATGGGTCTTGACAAAGTTGCAAGTGTTATAACAAAAAGTATCGATGACTTTGGTAAGGCTGAAAATAAAATGTGTAATTTGAAAGAAATCGAAATTAATTATAATAATACATTCAACGAAAACCAAACCAACAATAATCAGTATTTGAGTTCATCAAGTACTTTTTTTGTAAATACTCAGGAAATCATAGAAATAATCTAACAAAAAATTTCGTTTTTTATGCAAATGCAGGAGGACTTCTTTCCAAAATGCAAAATCTTTTGGCAATAGTAAACTATTTTAATCCTGTGATTATATGTATATCTGAAACCCATATAACGGAACACATTTTTTCAGCTGAATTTGGTGTAAATGGTTTTTGCGCATTGAATTGCGGGTCTCATAGTAGGCATACAGGAGGAGTTATAACTTACATTAGAGATGATATAAAATATCAAGAGCTTTTGAATGAAACCTTTGAAAACAATTCATGGATTATAGCAGTTAAGATTCAATTTAATAAAACTTCATACGTATTGTGTAACATATATCATTCACCACGTTCATCAAATGCTCAATTTATAAATTTTCTAGAGGAAAAGTTCGAGGAACTGTTACAACAAAGATGTTTATTAATTATTTTGGGAGACTTTAACATAGATTTAAAAACGGTGACAACTTATAGTAAAAAAATTATGGAACTGTTTCAGTTTTTTGGTCTTAGTCAACTTGTAACTGAATATACAAGGGTTACCAAATATTCATCCACACTTTTAGATTACTTGGTCACAAATGATAGGAACCTAATAAAACATGAAGTATCTGATCATTTGAAAGTGTCTGACCACTCAAGTATTCTGGTACATATACCAATTAAACTAAATTATAATAAATCAAATCAGAAAACAAGGAAGAGAAACTTCAAATATTTTAATAAGACAGAATTCCAGTTTACAATACTTAACTCTAAATGGAACACAGATACCACTGATGTAAACAAGTTGGCTCAAACGTTTACTAATAATATTGTAAATGCTTTAGATATTTGTGCACCAATTAAGGAAACTGGAAATTTTAACAGTTTTAAAATAAAAATTTGGTTTTCTGAAGATCTAATGAAAGAAATTAAAAATCGAGATAATTTGTTCAAACTAGCCAAAAATTCCAAAAACGAAGAAGACTGGGAACATTATAAAACCATTAGAAATAGAGTGACAAATAAAATTAGGAACGAGACAAGACAGCACTATGAAGAAAAAATTGATCAAAATAGAGGCGATGCCAAAGCAATGTGGATAACATTAAAAGAATTAATAAAGGGTAAATCAAATATGATGCCACAAACAATAACATTTGAAAATGGAATTCAAAGTTCAAATGATAACATCGCAAGCTCATTCAATTTTTACTTTATAGATAGCATTAAGAATATTATAGGAACTATAAGAGGTACTGAAAGTCATCAAAATATTGCTGAGGAAATAAAATTTAACGGACAAGAGCTTGCAGTATTTAGAAAAATTAGTCTAAATGACTTAAATAAAACTATAAAAAACCTTAGCAAAAACAACTCAGACAAATATGGTATAAATTTAGAAATATTAAAACTGGCAAATGAAATTGCAGGAAACCATTTGCTTAACCTAATTAACACATCATTAGTGGCTGGAGAGTTTCCTGAGAGTTGGAAAGTATCAACAGTAGTTCCAATACAGAAAGTAACAAACACAACAAATTGTTCAGAGTTTCGTCCTGTAAATACTCTTCCAATATATGAAAAAGTTCTGGAATTAATAGTCAAAGATCAACTGACACAACATATACACGAAAATGATATCTTAGTTAAAGAACAATCGGGATTCAGAAAAGAACATTCTTGTGAAACAGCTTTACAATTCATTATATCAAAATGGAAGCATGAGATATCTAATAAAAAGATGGTCATAATTTCTGTATTTTTGGATCTTAAACGAGCTTTTGAAACAGTAAATATCGACTTGCTATTAATGAAGCTAAAAGCATATGGAATAAAAGGAAAAGCTTTAAAATGGTTTCAAAGCTATTTAAAAAATAGAAGGCAATATGTTAAGTATAATCAAGAACTTTCCGACACTTCGCATGTTCCCTTTGGTGTTCCACAGGGAAGTGCGTTGGGTCCATTATTGTTTTTGATTTTTATCAATGACATTGTAAAACAAATAAAAAAATGTAAAATCAAACTGTTTGCCGATGATACGATGATTTATATTATTGGAGAGCCTAAGAATATAAAACAAATGATGCAAGACCTTAACTCTGACCTTGATAATGTAACAAAGTGGCTTGCAGATAATGGACTTAAACTAAATACAGAAAAAACTAAATATATGATTTTAGGAAATAAGTATAATTTAGATAAACTTAATTTAGTAAACACCCCAGTAAACACTGAATATAAAATCATCATTGACAGAGAACAGATTCAAAAAGTAAATGAGATGAAGTATTTAGGCTTTATAATTGATGTGGAACTTAATTTTAATGCACATTGCCAGTATGTTAAAAAGAAGATGGCTAAGAAAATCGGGTTTCTTTTTAGATTAAGTAACAAAGTGTCTATGTTTGCTAGGCTTACTATTTATAAAACAACAATAGCTCCACATTTAGACTATTGTGGAACATTTATTTATTTTATGAATCAAACCCAAAAACACAATTTGCAAAAATTACAAAATAGAGCTATGCGAGCTATTCTATTATGCAAAAAACGAACCCCTATAAAGATGATGCTGGACACACTCAACTTCCTTAATGTCTCACAGAGGGCTGCGTTTAATGTGCTGAAATTTGTCTTTCGCCTAAGAAGGGGCACCTTACCTAAATATTTAACCGACGAAATTAAATATATACATGAAATACACCCTGTAAATACAAGAGCAAGATCAATGAGTAATTTCTATATTGATTATGCAAATGCTGCTGGTAAAACAGTGTTTACCGAAGGATTAAAACTGTTTAATTCTTTGCCAAGGGACACCAAGGAAACTTCAAACATAGAGAGTTTTAAAAGACTTTGCCTAAACTTTGTCAGGACCAATGTAGAATAATAAAATATTTTTACAATGCGGATATAATAGATTTAACCATTTGTGATTTGGAGAGATATCATGTTTTTCATGTTTTGTGTGGGACTTTTGAATGGTAAGTAACTAGTCAAAATTATCAAACAAATATTATCTGTAGTTGCTAAGTCTTAAATTTTTAAAAAAGTTACATTTTTGGTTTCGATTTATATAATTTACAACTTTAGGATGTTTGCTTAAATACTGACATATGTATAAATTTAAAGTTGTTTATATTTTGTTGTTTGTTTGTATCACAAGTTTATTGTCTTTTTTAACATGTATTTTTTACTGATTGTACTTTTTGAGCAGGTTTGCTAATAAAGACTATTATTATTATTAGAACCCAAGTTTTTTTGATAGAAATTGAAAAAAATATCTGAGAGAACTTATTTTTCCGTCTATTATTAATGATGCCATAAAAATTTTTTTTTGGTAATAAGCTCAGAACAGTACCGTAGAAATTTCACAACAGGACTTGTAGTAGGTCCAGTCAGATACTATACAAATTTTACGGTGTACAAGTTTTAGGTGTCAAAAAGCATGGGAATAAAGGAAAATTTGCACCAAAATAGTTTAAGATAAAAAGAGGTTTGAGTTAGTGAGATTGTCAAATTCACCAGTTTATTCTAAACTGTTTTGAGGTCTGTAAAATAAATATTTATTAAAGTAAAAGAAACTTTGATGATACAGGACTTCACTCGACACTATACAAGACGATACACTACCAAAAGTTTATTTAAGAGTTCTGTAGGATGGTTCGGTTCGGTTCGGTTCGGTTAAAAAAACATAACTTGACTTTTGAACAAAACATGGTCCCTTTTATTTGAGATTTACTGGCTTCAATTGATTTTTTTTAAGAAAAACGCATTTTTCCCATGTGTACAAAGGTTCAATACTTAAAACAGCATCTTTGTTGTAAATTAAATCGTTTCACTTTTTTTTAAAATTACGTTTTTGTCAACATTGCGGCTTATGGAAAAACGCTTTGTTTGTCCTATGGCGACCATCTTGGATCGAAAAACAGCTGATCGTGACAGTTCGTTAGACAAGCTAATATGGTCGCTGCTATTCGATCGTTGATTGGTTGAAAGCCCCATGCCACGCGTTATGCATCATGCTACGGAGGTGTGTGTGAAGGCCTTTACGTTTTTGCTATGCGTTATTTTAGAAAAAGAATTTGTTATTTTGGTGAATTTTCATGTCGGTATAACATACCCTAAAACTCACATCAATCGACTTTGACAGTTTTTATGAATAAATTATAAAGTCATAAAATGTCCGGTACGCACCGTCCAATCCGCACCTATTTCGTGTGAGTGCGCACCGGACAGTGCGGGGTGCAGACTGGACATAACGAGTCGTTAAATAAGAAAAGATAGAATAAAAATATGTTTATAGCCATATACAGGGTGTATTTCATGTTTTGTTTCATGATAACTTGAAAATTTAGGAACATAAAATTCTTATGAAATTTTGTTCAAAAATCCATACTTTCTGAAAAAATTAGTATGAAATTTTATGCTTCACAGTAAACTACGGCAATGCCGCACGGTATCATAGCCTTTCACTAAAATTGTCTCAGATCGCTGAAACAGTAACTTGCACATCATGTTGAAAGAATATTATGAAATAAGCGGCAGTGTGCCAGTTTTTTTGAAATATCTTTTATTATATTACACTTTATTAGGTAGCATCCTACCTCTTACAAATGGGTATAACAAAAAAATTCATTACGACTAAAACTCAAGAAAAACTAAAATTTCATGTTTTTAATTTTCCACTTTCACCACTTATTACTTATTTTACCTCGTTATGAATGTACTGTAGTTTAAATTTTTATTGAGCTAGTAACATAATTCCTGCATTGATTTTTAAATGAACCTAATGATACTGCATTTTTTATTCTAACCGGTAATTTGTTGAATTCTAAGAGCCCTTTGCTAATTATTGTGTCCACTTTATTTTCTGCTACTCCTACATAAAGATCATTATTTCTATTACCTCTAGTATTATAAGAGTGTACATTTTCCGATAAATGTTAGCTCCTCACTTAAGTAGTTTAGAAGCATTTTATTCTTCATCTTATATATAAAAACAAATAGATTATAAGATAGCCTCTGGTTTATACTCATTAGGAAGATTCTCTCTAGCATTCTCTCTTTATTGATGTCCTTTTATTGCACATGAGTATAGCTCTTAGAGCTCTATTTTGGATTTTTTAAAGTACCTTTTTCTCTTCAAAATTTAGAAAATATAACAAGGTTGAGCAGTAATCAAAATGAGGGGAAATAATAGATGTATACACTGTCAGTTTTGCAAAATATGAAGCCTTCTTATCAAGTCTATACAAGAAATATACTTTCTTTGCAACCTTCTTTTTTAAGTAGCTACAGTGTTGTCTGAAATTCAGGTACTTGTCTATTATCACACCTAGATATTTGTGTGTGCTAACTTCCTCAATGTTAATGTTATTTACTTTAATAGTAAACTTAATGTTATCTCTCTTTATATTTGCTAACTGGTGCTTTGAGCCAATAAGCATGAACTTGGTTTTCTCAACATTTAGTAATAGATCATTGTTACTCAGCCAATTAAATGTTATTAAGATCTAAATTATTAAATTTTTTAATTTCACTGGCAGTACCACAAAAATATAATAGTGCATCATCAGCGAATAAAATAATTTTACAAAATTTAACATGCTTTACGACATCGTTAATATAAATTAGAAAAAGTGAACAACCTAACACAGAACCCTGTGGAACACCATGCTTTGTTTGGAAAAAAATTACCGAACCGAACACGAAAAAATTACAAGTGGCCAATTAAGGATGACATTCAGGAATTTAACTACACAGAAATACTATGTGTTTTAAACAATCATCCGAAAAGTGTCTCAAAGTCAAGCGAGCAATTATTTTTTGTTCCAGAAGAACAAAAAATGGATGATTTGTTTAAAAATCAATTCCAAAATTATTATAATATAACCACGGTATCTTAGCTTGTCGTTTAACCACGTTTCTAATAATTAAAAGTTATTTAGATTTTACGTTTTTATTAAAATATCTATCAGAACCTTTGGATTGTACGTTTACCTTGTCTCTAATTAAAATTTATTTGGATCTGATGATTTTTTTTTATAAAAATACATTTCAGTGTTAATATATTTTAATGCATAATCATAATTGTCCAATCCTAAATGTCCTTTCCGCAGCTTTTTTAATAATAGGTATATAAAAAAACCAAAGCTACTTAATAAATATTTTCAGTATTTTTTTATTAGACTGGCATCATTTCTTTAGTTTCCTTAATTTAGTTAAGTATAACATTATCAAGAAATATAGCAGGATAAAAAAAAATGTCGTGAGATATATTTTTTTTATTTTTAGCTAATCGATATAACTTTTTCTTTTTTAACCAGATTATTTTTATCCAACAAATGTTATTTTTTTAATTAATAATTTAACAAACTATGATTTATGTCTCTTATTTCACTTTTTGATATAAAAAATGTCATTTCCATTTAAGGTGCGGACAGGACAAAATTATCTACCTAATCTAACAAAAAAGCGTTTTTCGATTTTGTTTCAGAGAAAGTTGTTAAAATTTCTCTTGAAAGCTAATCTTGACACCTTCCTTAAATAAAACGAACACAAAAAATATTAAATATTTAAAGTTGCAAAAAAAATGTTTAAAAAATGGTTTTGGCCATGTTAAAAAAAAATCGTCTTAAGCATCTTGAAGTCGATATCTAAACGACATATTTTCGGGCTAAAAATACATTTACGCCTTGCAGGGTGCAAAAGCACCATTTTACTTCCTCTCTTGGAAACCATAAAATATAGAAAAATGGTTTAAAATATTTTTGTAACTTGACATGGTTTTAAACTAAACCACTGAGCTCAAGTTTAGTTCATACTAAATCAAAAACTCTTTGACAAAATTAAATTATAGACTAAAACGGCAGGCGCTATCTAAAACAGCTTGACCACACACGAGTTCCCGAAACACAAATTGTTCTGTCCAATTTCTATTGTGTTTCAAACACCATATTTTGACACTTTACTGGCTTTTATTGTAAATAAATACACTCAAAAGGTGCTCATTTTATGTGTTTTGGCTTCATGTTTTATTCAAGCCATGCGATAAATAGTGAAATACGAGAATGCTTAGCACCTATACGGATTTAGAATACCTGTATATTTGATTAAAAACTCTTTTAAAATATATTATGTAAAATCGATATTTTGCAGTAACATTCTTAGTAATAATTATATTATTAATCCTGTCCCAGAGATGACTCCAGCCAGTGGCGTATACAAGGGGGGGGGCCGTAGCTAGGATATTTGTTGTTTTTTTTACGTATTTTATGAATGCAAACATAAAATAACCCCGAAACTTTTTTCTATATGAACCTACTTTTACACAAGAAAAACAAAACGTAATGTATACATTAATTTTTAGCTAATGAACGGAAGTTCATTAATTTAATGTACACAAACAATAATATAATGAATTTTTTTAGATAGTTTCGTAATATTAAAAAATTACTAAAATTTTTGTGAAAAAAAGTAAAAAAATATTGATTTTAACTTTTTAGTTTAACAATAAGTTTTTTGTTACATTTAAGTTACGAATTTATTTCCACTTAATAACGATGTTTTTGCTAGGGCCCCTGGGGCCTCTTTTAAGCCGGGACCACGGGCACTACCCTGGTTTGCCCAACGATAGCTACGCCACTATCTTTTCCTTTGAACGGTTTATTTATCGCGAGGTAAATAAGCTATTTTTCGCACTTTTCCAAGTCTTTTTTCTAACTTTTTTGATGTTTTAGGTTTTGACGTTTTGTCTCTGATCAGTCACGTTTTATCCCGATTTTTACATGTTGTCCCTAACACTTAATTTTTCGGTCCGCGTTTTTACTTTTTATCCCTGATTTGTCACATTTTATCCCAGGTACATTTGAAACATTTCAGCCCATATTTTTGACCTATCTAAAACTCTACTTCGGAAAGAGCTACGAATCTCATACTTTGCACAGTCGTAGACCTTCATAGTTAATAACCCCTCCAAGTTTCATGGACTTTTATAAAGTAGTAAAGTAGTTACGAAATTTCAAAAAACGTCGCAATTGCCACTCACTCACTGACTGACTCACTCACTCATGTATAGATCATCAAAATTCTACTGTACTTCCAGACATGCTACAGAGCTGAAATTTGGCAGACTGATAGAAATTATGACCAAACCCCTGGAAAAAATCAAAAAGCCCCAAAATTCTAATTTACTCCCCTCCCCTATATATGTAAAATTATTTAAAAGTAACATTACCCACTTCTAGAAATGCTAGAGATCTGAGCTTTGGCAGCCTGATAGGAACTATGATAAAACTATAGGGAAAAACTCCCCAATATTTTAATTTACTTCCCTCTTCTATAAATGTCAAGTTATGTAAAAGTAACATTACCCACTTCCAAAAACGCTAGAGAGCTGAGCATTGGAAGACTGATAGGAACTAGGTATGATAAAACTATAGGAAAAAATTTAAAAATACGAAAATTTTAATTTACTTCCCTCCCCTATACATGTAAAGTTATGCAAAAGTAACATTGTCCACTTTCAGAAACGCTAGAGAGCTGAGCTTTGGAAGGCTGATAGCAGCTATGATAAAACCATGGGAAAAAATTAATAGACCTCAAAATTTTAAGTAAGGCATTGCAAAAGTTTTGAACAATATTCCGCATATTTTACTATTTTAAAAATTAAATATTATCCAATTCCTTTAAAAAAGAAGTGAAATCATAACAAAAACATTTTATGTAAAAATAGCCAAGTACGCGGCATTCCGTAAAAAGAATTGAGATAAAAGTAAAGTCAAGTTCTCCAATACAAATTTCAAAATGAAAGTAAGAAACTAGTTTGGAACTGTTTTTCTAAACTTGGCTATTACGGCTGTAAATGACTCTTAGGCACAGTGCTAAATTGAACATAAAGAAATTTGGCTGTAATAGCAAATTTTAGAAAAACATTTCTAACTAGTAAAAATCTTTCATTATGAAATTTGTATTGGAGAACTTGGCCTCACTTTTATCTCAATTCTTTTTACGGAATGCCATTTTCGCGTACTTGGCTCTTTTTTACATGAAATGTTTTTGTGTTGATTTATTTTAAACAGGACGTTTATGTAAGTAAGTATATCTAACCGTTTTCAAGTGTAAACTAAACAATCCAGTCTAAAGGCTACTACTTATACTATTTGGTGCGCAGTCGGCCCGCCCCCTTTTTACCTTCCAAGAAGAGAAGGTAGTGTTTTAAAAAAAAATTTTTTTTTGAGATAACACCGAAAATGTGTTATTTGGGTGTATTATGACCTACCCTAGCAATATCGTCGTGATGTCTGTGTTGTGTGTGTATGTATGTATATCTGTCCGTAACGCGATAGCTCCTAAACCGCTTAACCGATTTACATGAAATTTTTTTGTTATGATTAGTAACGAGCTGATTAGATTTAAGTCAAAATTCTTGAATGCTAATGACAGTTTTTTGACAGTTAAAAAGTTTTAAAAATGCTAACTTCTTAAGGGAACGTCGCATCAATATGCGGTTTTCGGAATATAGTAGCGCGCGTTTTTTGAAAAAAATTATGTTATAATCGAAAAGTTCGTAGGAGATGTTTACAAAAAACTGTTTTCAAGGTTGATATAACGTGAAGTGTGCTAATGGGCTAGGAAGGTATCAGATCCATCATGAATCCATTTATTTAATTCCAAGACGCTTGTTTTCCTTAAGGTGTGGTTTCACACAGAAAAACAACAAAACTACTAAATACTAAGAGAAAATTAAAACAATCCTATGAAATTTTCGTTTGGATGGTTTATAGTGCTTCAACTCTCCAAACAGAAAAGCCGCATTTTAAAATAATAAAATAGAATATCCTTAATACCGGTTAAAACTGTTGGAACAATGACTAATAGTTAATCGTCCTCTACAATAGGAAAAACGATTTCCTTTTTTCCTGGGGATATAGTCCAAGTAGCTCCAAACGAAACACGGCCCTGCTAACACGACATCCGTAATATATGTCATACACCTGTTGCGACGTCCTGAAAAAATTGTGGGAAAAGGGGCCGTTCATAAATTATGTTGTCTAAATAAGTTTTATCGCAGGATGTAATAAGAAATACACAGCATAAGACGACGCGACGCGGGCTAATAAGCGCATGACAAATTATCGCACGGTTTGAATAGCCTAACCAACTCAAAGCACTATATATTTTGGTAAGGTGGGAAGTTGAACTTTACTTATTATTTATAAAATTTTACAGAGGCAGAGGAAGCGACAACAGCGGAAAAGCTACATTGTTTACCAACAAATTAATGAATGACCGCCGAAACCGGGACTACTACTTCTCTTTATATGTTATTACTCTGAGGTATACACGTAGTATGCCGCCAGAATAACTAAGATTGTAAAGGTTACTTTAAAACAAATCAATTAAGATTGAACTCAGTCAGTTTACTAAATCTAGTTAAAACTTTGTTCGCCCGTATGTAGGAATATTTGTCTAATTAGTACTTACCGTTTAATGGTGTTCTTTGCCTTAAAAAAAAAAGAAATTTGGTTGTTTACCATTCACTTGCACGTGCTGGCTTATACTGACATGTTAGAAAGAGTATTGTTGTCAAATGTTGGCTTGGAAATAAATTACTGAAGTCCGGCGTATTACACAGTGCGTCATATTACCGCACTTTACTCTAATAAGGATTTTTTTTGTTCAAAACAAAGTAAACTAAATGAGAGTTAAAAAAATGTTTTTTTTTGCATTTAACGTTTTTTATTAAGGCTCAAAAATGGGTAAAACCATTATCCACCCCTAAAAGTTTAGTTTATTTTTTCTGTTAGCTGTGGTATGTTTTCTATCATTTTAAAAATTTTCATACTGTGATGAATTTTTTTCTTTCCAAAAATTATTTGTATTTGTCTATAGGTATTAAAACTAAAAACAAACCCTTGCATTGCATCTGGAAAAAGGTTTTTTTAAATTTTACCTTTTAATTTCTTGGTGGCAACGATTTTTCGTTCAATAGGCAATAATTTGAAATACCCTCTGTGATAAAAATTTCTAATCACGTCCAGAATCAGTTGACCCTTTCTAACGATAGACACCAACTGTTAGCTGGCGGCTGCAAGAAAAGCAATTTCGCTAAAAAAAATTTATTCTCCAGCCAGTTTTATGGCTTGGCAAACTTTTGTAATAATAATTGTTGGTTTACAACTTTTTGATAGCTGATTTGTACTATAACTTAGCGAAGTTTTTATTGAAGGATATTATGAAAAAAATTTGAGTCGAGAATTCATATAATTTTAATTAAGGAAAACTTTTCCTAAAATGTCATATCTTATCTAATGACAAAAAAATTATCCATATTTCTATTATTTTATCAATGTTTTAGGAAATCTTCTCATAAATACCTTCATACCCTACTAGATTTTTAGTAAAAATATATTTTTACCAAATTTTGGTAGGTAAAAGGTTTCCCATAATATGCTTTTTCTTTCCTAATGTCTTATTTTATGATATTTTTAACATTTTCCGAAATTTTTTATTAGATATAATTGTTATTATTTTCTTGTGCACTGTTAATAAATATACTTATGTCAACCAGAATACGTAAAAGCACGTATTTTTATACAAAATATCAATTTATTATAACTATCTGTTTCAACTGTGGCTATAATACCGGTAGATATACAATAGTTAAGGCCGGTTCAGACGCAGCCAGTAGTTTAGTAAAGTATGTCTTCTGTTCGCAAAAGTCAAGTAAATCAGCAAGAGTTTATTTAAACAAGTCGAGTAAAAATAGCGTCTATATGAGACCAGTGCTGTAGACGAGTTAATGAGTCAAAGTCGAGTATCGCCGTTCGCAGCTGAAAATAACCTCGAAATAAACATTGTGTATTTTCTATTGAAAATAGTACTATGAATCGAAAAGTGCAAGTGAAAAAAAAAGTCCTTCTTCGTTCAATTTTAAAACTTGTGATTCATAAAACAGAAGACATGTTTAGAAATAATGAAAAAGCCTAAACGAGTATGGGTAAAAAGCTGGATTCTTAGAAGAAATGACCCATTTTTCCATATTAATTGTATGGATTACAATATTCACCACAAACCAAATCTTCAATGAAGTTTAAATTATTTCCTTCAACCGTTCTTTAACTAAACCAAAACGACTACACTAAACTCGTGCCGGCCTGTCCAGACGTGTCTAGTCGGCGCGCTAATCGGCTTTTCTGTGTGGTGGGGGCTGCTACTCGACCAGAAAAATAGAATAGAGTTCTATTTCCAAAACTCGACCGTGTACTCGACTTCCAGTGGGCTCGACTAAAACGAATGCGTTTAAATGGGTCAAGTCACTAAACTACTCAACCACTTGACTGAACTACTGGCTGCGTCTGAACCACACTTTATGTTCAAATTTTGAGAGCATAAAGTACGCTTTTTGTAAGCAAAAAAACATGCCAAACTTATTTAAAGTTACACATTTTAATTGTGTTGGGTCAAATAAAAATAATATCGTTTGTTTTTAAATTTCCCTTCCTAGCCCGCCCGGCAGTGGCTACAGAAGGTATTATTTGGGTGTATTTTGACCTACACCCTATATCAGTATTGTTGAGACAACTTTTTACGACTTTTTTCCGTTGGCCTATGCTATTTGTTATGGTAAACAGCTGATAACTATCAAAAAGTTATCTCAAAAATTATGATATGGAGTTTATTTTAGCAACATCCTCTTGACATTTATTTAAAATGTGTGTGCAATACATATAGTTTTATGACTACAGTGAATTTTTAAATTTAACAAATCTGTCAAAAAATGGAATTAAACCGAGAACATTTTTGTGCTATAATTTTTGAAGAAAATTATCTCAACAAAAATGCCTTGGCAAATTGATTCCTGTTTACGGTAATGACCACTAGTCTACAGTTTCTCGCTTTCTGCGTGGTCAAAGATCTCAGTCGCCAGAGGAAGCAGCCGACGCCTTCAAGAGTGCAATTTTGACAGTACCAACAAACGAGTGGAATTACAGCTTTGACAACTGGGTTGAGCGCATACAAAAGTGCATTAATTTTCTTTTAGAATACTTCGAGAAACAATAAAGTCTGTAAATGTTATCTACTGTTTTATTCCAGCTGTCAATGCAAAACTTAAAAGACAACCCTCGTATTACTAAAAACTTTGTAGGAACTTCCGTTTCTGTGATATTCACAAAAACTGTTTTCAAGGCTGATACAGCGTGGGGTTCATTTGGAGAATGCTAATGGGCTAAGAAGGTACCAGATCCATCATGGATACATTTATTAAGTGAAAAATTGAAAACATAACTTTTTGTTAGTTTTAATATCAAATCAACCAGTCAATTGTTTCGACCATCTCCGATTGTGATGAGTTTTGTTACACTTATTTCGCCACTAGAAAAACTTAGAAATCCAAAATATTAGATTTTTTGGAAATTGAAAAAATGATCAATTGGGCTCTTACAGGCACTTACGTAAATAGTAATATCTTGAAAACTACTAAATGTAGAGAAAAGTGTGATAGCTTAATTTAAAGGTATTTATAAGACTTTTCCTACGATGTATCACTCGGCATACTTTTTTATATAAAAAAAATCGAAATTTTCTAAAAAAAAAAATTTTTTTCAAATTTTTTAAAAACAGTATTTTTGATTTTTTTTCTTTTTTGATATTTTTTACCTTATTGTATTCCCAACATATATTAAAAATTTTAGGATGGAGAAATGATGGGTTCCTGTTAGAAAAATAATAACAATAAAATCCTGCATAAAAAATTGTATGCATTATTGACCATGCCATAGCCAGTGCATTCATAATTAAAATAAGAAGCAGCTTTTATTTATTTTTTTTAATTTTGAACAATTTTCCAGATTTCCCCTCACTTTTTGCATAAAATTAATGTAAGTCCTCCCCCCCCCTTGATGACCTCCCCCCCCCCCTTCTAGGTGATGTTATTTTACCCTTAACTTCTTTTAAAACACTAGAAAAACAAGTTGTGTCATGTTAAATTCATGCCGTCTCATTACAGAAACTTGTTCAATCCTGAAAGTTTTGTAGAAAGGTTCTGTTCACCTGAAATAAGTTGTTCCTGTTAAAAATGCATCTTATTTCTGATAAGTCGCCCTACCAACCTAGATAGTCCCAAGAAATTTATCGTTCAAACATATCATAGTCTTTCTTAGCCCTTTATTATTTGGTCAGTCCTGCTGTTTATAGTTTGATTTACCCTCAAAATGGCACAAAATAAGCAAAAACAGTGGAATAAATTTTTTGTTGATTGTTAATTTGATGTGTTGTTTCAAAGGTGTTTAGACAGGAATGAAAATCTGTGATAGTTGCCGAATTAAACTTTCAAAAGAACCAGAAATAGAAGCAGGGTAAGTGCCGAATTATTTTTGAAATATCAGCGTATCTGTATGATTTTTTATTCCACCATATCATATGGTATATGATATGGCAAATCTTGATTTTTTTACTTTTCAAATTTAATAAAATTAATTATTAAGGTCCTAAAACATCTAAATCAATAATAAAAAAGTCTCTCTCTGTGGGTCGTCTATCGTCTGACGGTCTGTTTGTATACAAAATAACTCGAACACGCCTGAACCGATTTCAATGAAATTTGGAACAAAATAAAATAATAACAAATACTTTCTCGCTCAGTCCTGAGGAACAGGTTCAGCAGCTAAGGATCTCAAAAGAAGCTTTAACAAAAGTGGAGCTACAAAACATTGATTCGGGATTTGCTAACTTCTGGTGGTTGGGGTGTATTATAGGAAAAAATATGGAAAGTGGAGTGGAAAGTTTTTGTTACCCCAAACCCAAGGCTGACATATTAGTAGTAGAACAAAGTTCAATACTAAGAAAAGTTTACCCAAACACTGCAACGGGTAGAACATACACACTGTCTGCTAAAGAAATGTTTGATTCTTCAAACATTCTGGAAATAAAGTAAAAAAATGAAATGTTACATATACAAGGAAGTTAGCTGTTTAGTGTTTTTCAATATTACTTATCCTGTTTCTTAACTCTGAGGTCGCTGGACTAACACATATAAGATTTCTCATTTAAATTGTGTATATTTTCCATGTAATAAAAGTTTCATTTTGTTTTTAACTCAGACCCGTTATTTCTCCATCCTAAAATTTGGAATATGTTTTGGGAATACCTTAAGGAAAAAAATATCAAAAAAGAAAAAAAATCAAAAATACTGCTTTTAAAAAATAAAAATACTTTTTTTTTCAAAAATTTTGAATTTCGTTAAAAAGTTGTTTGAAGTACCTTTAAATTGAGGCATTACACTTGTCTCTAGGTTCAGCAGTTTTCAAGATATTAGTATTTTTATTAGTGCCTTTAAGACCCAAATGTATAATTTTTTGAATTTTCAAAAATTCATAACACAGAAACTACTAAGTCAAAAAATCTAAAATTTTGAATTTTTAAGTTTTTTTATAAGGAAAATAAGTGTCCCAAAAATCATCAAAATCGGAGATGGTCAAAACGAAAATCACCCTCGAAATCACCATTTTCGTGGTTGATTTGATATGGTTTACCCTTATGCCAAAAGAATTGTTCCACTATTTTACTTTTTCTATGGACTTTTGAACGAGATTCCAAAAGTGATCTTATCTGGCAAAAGCAATGTAATAAGTTAATAATATACAGGGCGTTTAATTTAGGAGTCACGATATTTGATATTAGGACTAAATTTTCCCTTCCTCTTTTCATAATCGAGTTAATTAACGAAAAAATTTATGCCGAAGCACCCGGTACATTTTTAGTACTTCTTTAACATCTTTATAATGTTGGCCAACGACGTTGTTTGTTGTTTTATTCAAAGTTATCGCCTAGAACAGTCACAAGAATGGCAATTTTATCGTCGTTGTTTTGATTTGTAAAACGTCTGCTGGGTTAAATCTTTGAAAAACACGGTCTCAGGTCGTGTCTCTAGCTCTATCTAATTTAAATAAACACGTTTTCGTTTAAGGCTATAAAAGAAAAATTGCGGTACTTGTAAGGAGATGCTCCGCGGAGAAAACGATGTTTCCTCTTTTCAACAGTTTTTATTTTCTTTCGAAGAAATTCACGTTTCTTTTAGGAGAATTGACTTTTATTTGCGTGGGATCAACAATGTTGTGGGGTTATTAACAATCCGGAACATTACGGTTTTTGCTTTTCTTTTATTTGGTTTATAAAGATTTTCCACTTTTTTGACAAGAAGGAAAAAAAATCATGGATCCATGATGGTTCTGATACCTTCCAAGCTCATTATCACACTTCAAGTAAACTCCATGCATATCAATAGCCTTGAAAACAGTTTATTGTAAATGTCTCAGAAACGAAATTATTGAGAAAAACAGGTTCTGATGATCCATTAAAAATGTCATCAGCATTAATGGATTTTGACCCAAATCTAATCAGCTCGCTACAGTATCGAGTATTATTTCACCTGAAAATTTTATGAAAATCAGTTAAGCGGTTTGAGCTACGCCGATATTGCTAAGAGAGGCCGCTATAACCGAACCTTTGGAACCCTGGAACGGGTATTTTTTTATTCGGTCCTTTTGTCCCTTAGAATGGCCTACCGACGGAATAAGTGTGTAACAAAGTCCGCCTTCACGAGATATCCGACCTCATTCGGCCTGGTAACCGGCGTGAATGAAGGGGTAGGACAATATTACATTTTACACTCCCCAGGAATCTTATAAATATCTGCCGCACCCGACCTCGACAACCGCTGCGAGGCCGAACAAATGTCTCGTTTTTGATATTCGATCTCCAATGGAGAAGCAAACGCCGCGAAAAGAGGCAACTGGGATGAACAAATGCCATCTATCTATCTATTTAGCCTTCTTCAATCCATCTCTGGATATAGGCTTCCCCCAATATCTTCCGCATTTCTCTGTCTGTCGCCGTGTTCATCCATCTAGTTCCTGCATGTTTTTTCAAATCGTCCGCCCATCTCATTTGGGGTGTTCCCCTACTTTTATTATATTCCCAAGATCTCCAGTTTACAATACATTTGTTCCATCGATCATCTTGAATTGCCGACCCCGATCAAATCGCGTTCCCATGCCGTGGGTCCATGCGTTGCAAAACTTAATGCTGCTTGCTGTGCCTCGAAGGCACGTGCACCTACGTATGCTTGTTCCTCCTCGCCACGAGAGAAGCGGATTTGTTCTCAAATTAATACGCGTCTTAAGCTAAACTTTTATATGAAGGTAACCTTAACAATTGCAATATTCTTAGTGTATTAGTGTACCGTAGAACGTGGCGACTTTGTGCCTGGCAGGTGACTTGGTGACAGACTGTCTTCTTCCCATTTAATCTGTTACAATTGAAACCTGTATCCACCCAAGGTCTTTATACTTTTGCACAGGTTGCCTACAGAATTTGACTAGCCATGTGAACTTAACTGGACGACTGTAGCTGCGTCATCGAGTTTCCGTAAAACAAATGGTTTAAGGCAAACCGGTGACGTAGATTTTTTAATCTGATTACAGTTGGCCAGCCATGTTCAATGACCTTTCAAATTCTGTGTGTAACCTGTGTAAAAGTATAAAGACCTTGGTATCACCACAAAACACGTGGTTCGGTTCGGTTCGCTACTTTGGAATCCGGTTGGTTCCGTCTAGACCTCAGTCAACGTTGGATGGTCAGAGATTCGAATATTTTACGTTTTCTGTATACCTTTTGTTACCCAACAATAACTATTTTATGTAGCTTAGATATAAGTCGTGTGTGAACTTTTATTTTAAATGTCCAATCACAAAGCTCGTGAAGTCGTAATTAAAGAAAATGCGGGGTAACATTGTGACATCGACTGCGTCATCGGGTTTCCGTAAAACAAATGGTTTAAGACAAACCGGTGACGTAGATTTTTTAATCTGATTACAGTTGGCCAGCCATGTACAATGACCTTCTAAATTCTGTGTGTAACCTGTGTAAAAGTATAAAGACCTTGGTATCAACCTATCACCTCGAAACACGTGGTTCAGTTCGGTTCGCTTCTTTGAAATCCGTGATCCGCCTAGACCTCAGTCAACGTTGGATGGTCGGAGATTTGAATATTTTACGTTTTTTGTATACTTTTTCTTATCCAACAATAACTATTTTATGTAGCTTATGTGACACTAATAAAACGTTGTGCGACATTTGCGACGCTACTACTTTTATGTAATCACTCTATTAACTACTGAGTAATTAAACAAATATCTGGAAGCAAAACTGTATTTTCCCGCTAGGTAAAACATTGGTATGCCCGGTAACTTTTATACAGTGGAGAAGGGGGGTTCAGAAATAGGAAAAATTCAAGCGCCACATGTGCTTACTACCAATGTCTTACAAAAAGGATCTTAATTGAAATACAGTTCAACTCAAATGTTGTAGCCAAACCATGAAATTCTACTTGCTTCCGAGCTTCCAAATTATTTGTGTAATTAAAAAACAAAAAAAAATTACTTATTAACAAAATAAAATTTTAAAAGATTCTAAATGAATTTTTAACCCAGAGTTAAAATGACACAAATAGATAACAATTTATAGGTAGACGGACATCTCCAACAGGTCATACATTTGAGCCAGTAGTTGGAGACTCGATTACCTACTCTAATGGTTTAAAAAAAATACACTTCCACAATCGTTCCATCATAGGGGAGACCCGGACCAAATATCTGCTGTCATCATTCTACGTTGGTTAGAATGAGACAGACAGCAACCCAGTCCGAGATATACTCCATGAGGTAAGAAAATGTTATAAAAACACTAAAAAAAATAACTCTAACCCTCTTTTCTCTCTCTCTCTACAAAGTTGGTCATTGGGCTGAACAAATAATGCAAAAATTTAGTTCATCTTGTATATTTCAAAGGCTTTAACACCGGAAAACACGAGGAAAATAAATAAATGAAATAGATGGAAACAAGTCAAAGCCAAAATAGCACGCAATAGCAATTTCACAGTAAAACTTAACCTAATTATGCCGCAAAATTTTGGGTTATGGCGTCATACCTTTATCTTGCGTTCACAAGAAATGCAAAAATTATTATTATTATATGGAAAAAAATATCTAAATGGGTACTTGCTCCTACCTTGGTCCTCTTATTTTTTTCCCGCTACTTCCGGGTCCTCGTCTTGCCTGCGCCCTCCCTAGAGATTGTCTAGCACATCACGCTAGGACAGCACATGGTCTTAAGTATATCAGAGATTTTCTACATCTAAATTATTCGATATACACGTTTTAATAGTGCTCCTGTATTTTCACGATTTTTCGAAGAACTAAAGCCTTAAAAATTTTGAAATTTGGTGCAGTTGTTTGGCGTTACAGTTGTCATTTGCAGTAATAAGCGTGAGTTGATTATACAATTTATACAATAGTTAAACACGATTATATATTTAGACCTTAAGCACTCAACGCATATAGCGCATTATTGCATGCCACCCTTTTATGCATAAAAATAAAAAACCACTGATATAAATATGAGTGGTAAGGCGGTGAAGGATTTGTCCACGAGCGAACTTTTGGAGCTCATAAAAACCGCTAATACGGAGCAAACAAAAGAAATTAAAATCGAACTTAATACCAAAATTGATAGCTTAATTGTAAGAGTTAACGAGCAGGAATCAAAAATCGTCAGTCTGGAAAACAAGATAGTATCACTGGAGAGAAAAGTTCGTCGAAACAACATTTCAGTCTGGGGTATGAAAATTACCAACCAAAAAAACGCTTAACTGAGATTCTCAATAAACTAAACTAAATTTTGGAGGTCAAAATCATTGAAACTGATATTAACAACATCATTGTGAACAAAACAGAAAAGGCACCAATTGTGCTCGAATTCGTGTCTTGTCTAAAAAAACAACTTGTTTTTAACGAAGTAGGAAAACTAAAAAACTCAGGCATTTCCATCTCGCACGATTTATGTTGCAAAGATTATCAAGATCAAAAGGTTTTAGTCAAGCACCTTCGCCAAGCTAAGGAACAAAAATTAGTAGCAAAAATCGAGAACGGTTGCCTGGAAATAGGAGAAAGCAAGTACACTGTAAAGGATCTTTTAGAGCTGAAAAAAACTGTTACCGATTCTGAGGACTCTGACAGTGAACCATTGCCTGCTGTAAACCTTACTCAGAAGACTCGTGACGAAAAACATTCCAACCTTGTACTATTGCGGAGCATCAACTATAGTCCAAAACGGACGCGAAGCGCTACAGCATCGACATCAACAAAATAATAACGGTTCCCATATTTTTACTTCTATTTAGTTTGGTGGTGTTTTATATTCTTGCTTTGAATATATACTGATACGATAAATTTAACCTTCTAATTTTTAACAGTTTTTTGTGCATTTATATTATTTATTTTTCTACTCATTTTAATTTTTAAGCTTGTGGGAACTGAATAAATATATTTATAATTTTTTTGAATAGTTTACCCGTGGATAAAATTGTTCAAATAAAAACCATTTTTATTTACCAAAGACATAGAATGAAAAGAAACTTAAGAATTGCACATTTAAATGTGAGATCAATTTTTACAGGTCGTAATACTCTAGAAAAGATAATTGAACAACAAAAAATTGACACACTGGGGTTATCGGAAACCTGGCTTGATAACAAAATACCTACAGAAAAAATTAATTTTAATGGCTTCAATTTGTATCGCAAAGATCGCAATGGTAGAGGTGGAGGGGTCTGTATCTATGTTAATAATACAATCAAAATTAAAAAAATTGACATCGTCTATGACAAATAAAATATTGAACAGTTGTGGATCTCATTTACCGTCAATCAAAAGAAAATTGCTTATGCAGTCTTTTATAGACCTCCGAAACTTAGTATACACACCTTTTTGGATCAATTTGAATCAGTTCTTGCTTTTGTTTTGCCTACTGTCGACTACGTTATATTCGCGGGGGATATAATCATTAACATGTTTCAACTAAACAACCCTGTAACCTCATGTTTCGACTGTTTTGATATGCGGCCGGTCATTAATGAAGGGACAAGATTTAATATTAATACATAAAAATACTCATTAATTGACTCCATTTTCGTCTCTGGCGGCGGTGAGATAGTATCTGGTTCTAAAGTAATAGACACTGGGAATATATCCGATCATAAACTTTGTGTTTGCGACATAAAAATTAAGATTCAAAAGTTCCAACCAAAATCTGTCACGTACCGCGACTTTAAAAATTTTGTTCACGCTGACTTTTATCGCAGCTTAACTCAGTTCCCCTGGGATTCCGTCCTGCAAGAACATAATCTAGAAAAAAAGGTACAATTATTTAACAGCTTTATCATTGACTCGTTTAATTATCATGCTCCTATAAGAACGGTCAGGGTCACAAAACCAAAAGCGCCTTGGCTCACAATTAAAATAAAAAAACTAATGTCTGACAGGGAAAAAGCTCTAAAAAAATACAGATTAACAAAGTCTCAAAATGATTGCAATGTGTATAAACAGTTAAGGAACCAAACACTTAATGAAATACGACTAGAAAAATCTAAGCATATAGATGAAATCGTTAGGGCAATATGAGGAACACATGGAAAGCCATAAACAATCTTAATTCTCTTAAAAGCAATAGTTGTAAACCTTTACCTGAAAAGCTATCTGATGTTGATAAAATAAATCAATATTTTTGTTTAGTATTTAGCAAAAGCTCATGTAATGATATGATAGCGCATTACAATTCTTTGCAGCCAAAGGGAAGTTTTAGTTTTAAAGAAGTTACTATTGATCATACGTTACAAGCGCTACAGTCAATAAAATCCAACGCTGTCGGTTCTGATGGAATTTCGTCTAAGATGCTAAAAATTTTGTTGTCCTTTTATATTGCCATATCTAACAGACATTCTCAATAAATGTATATTAAAAGGATATTTTCCAAGCTGTTGGAAAACCTCTTTGGTTCAACCTTTACCAAAGAAAAATGACAGAGAAGAGTTTAGCAACCTTAGGCCAATAAGTCTACTTCCGGTGACGTCCAAGATACTAGAAAGAATTTTATATACGCAACTTTATGACTTTTCTATTGCTTATAATTTAATCTCTGAAAAACAGTCGGGTTTTCGAAAAGGCTACTCAACAGGTACGGTCCTGTGTGATATCTTGGACGACATCGTTCAGGATTGTGATCAAGACAAAACATCTCTGCTTGTGCCGCTGGACTTCTCCAAGGCATTTGACACAATTTGTCATGATTTGCTGTATGCCAAACTTAAGTACTTTGGATTCACAACAACAACCTAAAATATGTCAAGAACCTATTTGACAGGGAGTACTCAAAAAACTGTATTTGATGGAAAAACTTCTAAACCGTTACCAGTCTCGTCAGGCGTACCGCAAGGATCAATTTTGGGACTTTTGTTATTTATTTTATATTCTACCAATATATTAGAATCTGTTGAAAACTGCACAACACGGGCCTACGCAGATGATACAAATCTAAATTTAGTTTTTTTCCACAAGAGTACCAAACTGCAGAATATCTCGTGAATAATTATCTACAAAACATCTACAGAAACGCCGCTAAACATAATTTAAAGCTTAACCCTGAAAAGAGTCAACTTATATTTTTTGGAAGAAAAGCAGAACAAATTCAAGCGATCATGCAATTAAAAATTAATGAGGAACCTCTAAAATCTAAATCATCGGTCAAATGCTTAGGCCTCCATATTGACAACAAATTACGGTTTACTGATCATGTCAAATCCAATTTAAAAATGTTTTATGGAAGCAAAGATATATTTTCTAAAAATCTTAAGCGCATATTAACGGAGTTACTTGTATTATCACAGTTTAATTATTGCAATTTTGTATATTATCCCTTTTTAACAGAATCCAATAAATCAATATTACAAAAAATTCAAAATTCTTGTGTGAGATTTACCTGTTCCTTAAGAAAATATGATCATTTGACTCTTAGTTATAGGGAAATGAAAACATTAAAAATACCTAATCGCGTTCAATTGCAGTTTGCCACCTTTGTACATAAAATTATGAAAACCTCCACTCCTGGCTACTTGTGTTCTAAGCTTATAGTCAGATCTACAATACACAGTAGAAATACAAGATCGGTAAATCTATTAAATGTACCGAAACACAAAACAGCAATCTTTAAAAAGGGATTTTCTTATCAAGCCTGTCATACATTTAACAAACATAGCAATGATTTAAAAAACATAAAAAATTATAATACATTAAAGATACACTATAAAAACAAATGTTACATAGCTTATATGGCTAAAATAATTATTTTATCTTGGTTTATTATTTGGACATTATAGTTTGCTATTTTTCTCATTCTTAGGTATTATTAGTATTTAGAAAAAAAAAAAATTAAATTATTTTTCAGATATTTAGTATTGGTATGTATCTAAATTCTTCTATTATAAGCTTACTTATATAGGTAGCTTAGCTCTACTTTTTAAGGCTAGGTTTAAGAATAGTCTGTGACTAAACCTCGCCTTATTTTCTAATAAATGTCGATTAAATAAATAAATAAATAAATAAATATACTGGATTCTTGCCCGAGCCTTGTGGAAAATGAATTATTTCAGTTTCCTGGAATTCGTCGGTTTTGCACGAGGTTCCCCTACCCAGAGCAACATAAATCAAGAACCCCATGACGACTCAATAAAATAAAGCAGATGTTAACAGATGAACTAAAAAAAACCCTACATACCTTTCCCAGGGTTACCAGTGTTACTGCTGGTTCGAACTTGGTTCCACGTTCAGGTTGCTTTTGGAATGGACTCCAGCAACTGTCGACAAAGGAGAAAAACAATATATAGTTTTTATCGAAAACGTGGTTTTTAAAAAATATATATATAAAATTCTAAAAATTGCACACGTCTTTTGTAGAAAAATTACATTACACAACGAACAATAGTACATTACAAAACGAACAATAGTTACAATTTGGGAGGCACTCAGAACTTAATATTATCTTAAAGAATCGAATCGAACTTATCCAATTTTTTCCTCGTTCTTTGAAATATGGCGTGAGCCCTCAATCCAGAGGATCTGAGACCTACGCAAAATGTTCAACACTGCACACGGTCCCACAAATTACCGTTTTTGGTATAATTCTGCAATTCTGCAGTGCCAATAACCAAACAAAAAAAAAAGGCGAACCAAAAAACGGCCAGCAGCCCAGCGAATTTCTTTAGAACGGGAAGGAACACAAGGTGTGTTCCAAAATGTACAAGCAGGAAGTCTTTTCTTAAATTGGTGGGGTAACAGCACCAACAGAAGGTTCCCGGTAAAATTCAAATAAAAATTCAACCTTATTTATAAAAACTAGAAGTTTCTTGAATTTTGACGTCTTTAAGTTGGCCAACCTGCTAACATCGCATTTTCTCAAAAACCCACCCAGCTCTATAAAACACCCTTAACGTGCTGTATAGAAAAAAACGAGTCGAATTTTGGTTATTTACAGAAACAAGATCAATATGTAACGTGTGCCTTAAGCGTAAAAATGACACGTTACACTTAGATATAAGTCGTGTGTAGTATTTGCTATAGTCTTGGCTATTTATTGAAGAACTTTCCAATCACAAAGCTCGTGAAGTCATAATTAATAAAATTTCAACAAAATGACCTTGGTATCAACCTATCACCACGAAACACGTGGATCGGTTCGCTTCTTTGGAATCCGTGAGGTTCCGCCTAGACCACGGATATTAGAACAATAACGAATTGGATTTGACCAAAGTAAAGCCGGCAAATCCAAAATGGCCGCGACCAAACCTAAAAAACCCAAGAAACGAAAGACGAAATGTCAAATGCTTGTCAACCGCTGTTTTTGTTTATTTTTTGAAAATTTTTTTTAACAGTTTTTGCGAGTTTTCCTAATCGAATTTGGATAAATTGGAGAAATATCAGTTCAGTATTGTACCTATCGAGTTATATTAACAGCCTGTAAGTATTGTTTTAAAGATGGACAGGTAGCTTTATTGGTTTTTATCCTGGAACTTGGTCATACATAGAGCATTGTATTAGGACCAAAAATCTATAACGAATTACCTACACATTTTAAAAATCTACAACAGAAATTATTTCTTTCACACTTAAAAAAAGAAATATTAAAATTAAATGTTGTTCAAATTTTAGCAAGACCATTTAATGTCCCCATTATTTAGTAGTTTTTTATAAGTTCAAATCATTTGCAATATTAATATTATGGTACAGCCATTGTGATTCAAAGGTACCTGATAGGTAATAAGTTCTCATTTAGTTAGTCTTACTTAGTCTTAAATATGGTCCTGTGTACAAATAGTTCCTGATAATTCTTTAGTTGTCATTCTGTTTACTTATTCTGTTCTATAAAAATTGAGTCTAAATTCCTTATAATTATTAATTTTAAATACTTCATTTTCATTTATTTTTTTTTTTTAAATTTTATTTGTAACTAGAGTTAGATGCAGTTAAGATCTCAAAGATACTTGTAATTTTTAAGTGTTACAAAAAAAAACAAATAGTTTCTTTATTTATTTTAATCTAGAACTTAAAATTGTTAAATTTGATGATTAAATAGGTCTTTATAACTTTTAAGCCTTACAAAGATTTATTTCTTTGTGCTATGAAAATATCAAATGTATTTTAAACCTAATTAGTAACTAGTTTTGTTAAAAGTTGTAAACTGATTTTATTTAATAATAAATAAATACAAGGGTTTATGCTGCCAACAAGTTTTACTTTTTCGTAGATGACTGCAGATAGCTTGATGATGTTTCAGAATGATCTGTTTGGTATCAAGCTTAAGGCATTCAACTATATCTACCATGATGACAATGATACCATATACGTAGGAATATTATGTATATGAATGATACCTACAAGCTGGAGTGGCATGTATTAAAGTAACATTGGTGGTCCTTTCTGTCATACACTTAGTAGGTAGGTAGGTAATGAATAAAAGGAAGATAAAAATTTTCAATTTACTATATAAGTGAAATAATAATAATAAGTGAAGTTTATATCATATATACCTAAAATTGGCAAAATTTGCCTTTCTTTTGAATCATGTTGACCAATTTGTAGATACATTTTAATAGTTACATTTACATTAAATTAGAAATATTAACGCTTTTAAAATCTTTTACATCAACTTGTTTTTAAATATATAATACCCACGATTATTTTCATTGAATTTTTAGCATGGTTTAAAGGGTTACCAAACAAAATAAGGAAGAAAGATGACAAACAGAAGAAAGGTTGGTGTATGTTTATGTTGCCATTCAGGTTAGTTTCTACAACTTTAAAATCTCTTACTTAATCTAAAATTATAATTGGGCACTATGTATAAATAAATCTTTATTAGCTATAATGTGCCTCCTAATGCATTTTCAAGTGAAAACCCACACACCCCTCTTTAATCTTTTACATCAACTTGTTTTTAAATATATAATACCCAGATTATTTTCATTGAATTTTTAGCATGGTTTAAAGGTTTACCAAACAAAATAAGGAAGAAAGATGACAAACAGAAGAAAGGTTGGTGTATGTTTATGTTGCCATTCAGGTAAGTTTTTTACAACTTTAAAATCTCTTACTTAATCTAAAATTATAATTGGGCACTATGTATAAATAAATCTTTATTAGCTATTATCTGCGTCCTAATGCATTTTCAAGTGAAAACCCACACACCCCTCTTTGAGTGTTACATAATTTAAGAATGGTCCCTTAGTCAAAGCTCTCACTATTATTTACATAACCACCCTAAGGTGCCTACAGACAGACATGGGTGAATTAAGACATGAATGTGCATGCATGAAGACATAATCAAAAATGTGAATGTGTATGCGAAACAATGTTACATTTCTAAATATGCACGAAGTGGAATGTGCTGATAAATTTTGAAATGTCATTTTATTTCTGTGTTTAGGGTCTGTTCTTAAATTATGTAAAGCTCTAGAGGGGGGGGGTTGGCCTTGCGTTACACTCAATGTGTTTCTAATGTGTTTTTTCTTGAAAATGCATTACGAGGGGGGCTCAAAAATCCTGAATTTATGTGTTACATAATTTAAGGATGTTTCCTTATATATGTACATTACGGTCTTAATTTAATTAAGGAGCCTCTAGAATCCTGGTGTAGAAAAACAAATATTAATTAAATAGCTGTTGAAATATTTAAAGATTTGTTTTTTTTTTAAGTATAATTTTAAGCTTTGCTAAACACCAAAAGCAATGCAGGCCTGCAAATGCTTAGGGACCTTATATTAGACAGAAAATGTTAACTGTCACAATAGGTGACAATTGAATATACCTATTGGTAGGTTCAAAAGAGCTCTGTCCAAGTTATTCTGCAATTCTCCAAGACTTTACAAAATGCGTCTTGAAGTCAGATAATGACTTTGTGTCTTTAAGTACACCTTCTTATCCAAATTATTTTGTTAAAAAAGGGGTTATCCATAAATTACATAAACATAAATTGGGAGAGGAAGTGTATCATGGGTGTGTTAGATTTGATTGAACCACAGATTGAACTTAAGTTTCTGCTGGGAATAATATCCTAGCAAAGTGAGATTTGTGCAGTTATCTCATTTTTACATATCCAGTTATGAATTTGTTAGCTTTCGATTGTTAAAACAATGATGCACTAGTGAAAAATTTACAAAAATTGTTTTTTTTAGCATAATTTTAAGCTTTGCCAAATACCATCAAAAGCCACACAGGCCAGCAAAATGAACAAATGGTGACAATTAAAGAAGTTGGTAGGTTAAAAATAGGTAACTGCCCAAATTATTTTGCAAAACTATAAAAAATAAGTCAAAGACAAATAGTGACTTTTTGACTTTTACAATAATTGATTTGTTTTTTTAGCATAATTTTTAAGCCTTGCAAAATACCTATCAAAACAAATGCTGGCCTGCAGCAAATACTTAGGTACAGACCTTATGAGAAAATGATAACTGGACAAAATAAGTGACAATTAAAGATATAGGTAGGTTAAAAAGAGGTCATGTGTATTTTGTTGTGTTGTGTAACAAAAACAGAATTTTTACCTTTCTATCCTGCAAAGCACTGCTTAGGTCTGATTTATAGTTTGACTTTTATTTTTGTCACATTTAGTTTTTTAGACAACAAATGTATCAATGCAATTTTTTTCGCTAGTGTTACATATTTATCCTCTGAAATGTGTTTTGTGGTTTTAATGGGTAAGGTTAGGTTTAGGTTCTTGTTTTTTCCTCAATAGTGTTGCAAAAGTTATGCATATGAGGTAAAGCTGACAAAAAAAATAGGTTTTAGAAACAATCTATTTCTAGTATTATTCGTTTTGACAAAATCCTTCCTAGCCTGGACAGCAATGGCTAGAAAAGGTATTGTTTTAGTTCGATGATTTTTTTTTAAATAACGCCGACAATCTATTATGTTACTGTATTTCAACCAATCTTAGCAATCTCCTTGTGACATCTGTCCATGTGTGTATGTATGTCTGTATGATAGCTCCTAAAATGCTGAACCAATTTTCATGAAACTTTTTAAATAAACTGGTGTACCATACTCTAGAGCTGTTTAGATTTCATTCAAAATCCCTTACCAAATGCTAATAACAATTTTATGGCACAGGCAAATTTTTTTTCAACATACATTTTAACAGAGCATCACATAAATATGTGGGTTTTCATAATAATTTGTGTTATAACCAAAAACTTTGTAGGAGTTCACTTGGAGTGTGCTAATGCACTAGGCATAGAACATTTCTAAAAACTCAACTGTATTTATTGCATGATGATACAAAATTATTAATTTTTAGGAAAATGTGCAAATTTTCTTCGGTCAGTAGCTGGGATGTAAGATTCACCTAATCAGTTTCATTTATCAAGGTTTTGGTAGTGATGAATGTGAAAAAGGCAAGAATTACAAAGATTAATAGTTTATATAAAAAAAAATAATAAACACATATACAAAACTTTTTTATAATTAGTTTAGAACATATATTTTTTTAAAGAGGCCTTAAGCAAACAATTTTGAAATTTTAACCATAAAAAAATACTGACGGCATAAAAAGGCAATTAGATCATTTTTCTCAGGTACACTGAAAAAAAACTGTTTTCAAATCAACCATAAAAAATTGGTTACTTCCATACTAGCGATAAACAGATATTTTGTTAATATAGTGTAGATTTACTTAATAAAATTCATAACTAGACTAAAATAGTGCGCTTCCTAATTTTAAAAAAAAACTAGTTCTTTGCTTTTTAACTAAAATTGTATTGTATATTGAACACTTTTTTTGTTGTGTCGCTAGCTAATGAAAATTTTAGTACCCAATCAAATTTCAATATATTACTGGATTTTATATTCCCAGCAAATATCTTTACATCTATCAACTTTTGTTTGTCCATTTTTTTTTGTAAAAGTTAAAGCTGTACTCCAACTATTAGGGTCACATAATTTTTGACTTTTTGGAGTTTTGAAAGCTGTAGAAAAAACAAGAATAAAGGTCTAAAATTCGCTTTACTGATATGTCTCCAACTGGTGGGTGAATCATTTCTTTTGCTCTATTTCGTGGGGGTTAAATAAAATACAAAATTAGAATGCCACATTATAATGAGTCACAATTTAGTACATTTTTAATCACTAGTGCAATGGCGGACACAAGGGAGAATTTCATCTAGGAGCAAGAGGGAGACCAACTCGTTGGTACATTTGGCGATTTCAACTTTAAAAATATATAAACTCTGAAACATTTTTTTTTTTAATACATATATTTTTAGCTTTTGTTTGCAATAAAAATTAAAATCGCGTATGTAGCCCTTTTGAAGAAATACTATAAAATGTCTTTTTTATGTAAATTAATGTTCAGTTTGCCTTATTAATGTTCTTAGAGTATGTTCTGGTTAAAATATCAATCCACCATTATACATATACATATATTTTTAAAAAAAGATAACCTAAAGTTTTAACAAATTTATATTAATTAAACATAACCTTTATTTTGAAGTTAATCTAACTATAACAAAAATTCAAAACTAAAAGAAAAAGATTTATGATTCTGGTGGTACTAAACAAAATATTCTTGTGACAATAAAATATAGAGTACTAAAAAGCTATATATGTTGTGCCTTGTATGAATAAGCGCAGCGTATTAGTTTTTTCTTACAATCATCATAATTGTTCTTATTTGACTTAAACGTTTTCTCAAACATACCTAATGATTGATGGATCTGCTCAGAGGCCTATTCGGAAAAAAAATCGTAATTGTCTTTAATACTGCTCTATAAATTCTGGTACGTGATATACTAGAGCATGAATTTTTGGTGTAGGAAGAATTTGACCTTGTGAAACGCAGAAAAAAGAGCCACATATTTGTTTCCTGTAAGAAAATAATCATAATTATAGCTTGAACGGTTTTATTTTTTCGAAATTTACCTTATCGTTTGAAGTTTTTATTTGAACAACTTTCAAGCGGTATGGTAAAAGACGAAAAAACGAAACAAGGAATATTTATAATTATTTTCTTACAGGAAACAAAAATGTGGCCTTGGACGAGTTGTAGATGCAAACTACAAAATATTCATTAAGCACTACAGTTCAATATAGAGCTGGACAAAGTCAAAATTCTTCCTACAGTGAAAATGCATGCTCTCATCACGTACCAGAATTTATAGAGCAGTATCACACAGCATTAGGATTTTTTCGCAGATCCATCATTCATTCGATATGTTTGAAAAAACGTCTGAAAATTCGCTGAGTTTGTTCATACAATACACAACACTCCTCTTTTTATAGCTTTTAAGTAACCTATATTTTATTTTTACAAGGATATTTTATTTAACAGCACCAGAATAGACATTTTTCTTTTAGTTTTGCATTTTTTAATTAATAATATTTTTTTAATTTTCATCTTATCTTGTATAATATACCGGGTGGGCCAAAAAAAACCGGACAATTTTTTTTTCATTATCACTTTTGAACTATACAATCGATTTGAATGGGACAAACTGGACTTGGCAGAGAATTAATCAGAGTTTTGACTGAATGTATTTTTTTGTCCATCATCTCAAAATCCAAGATGGCGGACGAAACTAAATTGTACCCTTCAAAGATGATCGTTTATTCTCGTGCTGCGAACATGTTTTATTAATTTTTTTAAATCACAAGGTATGAATCAGCAAAATCGGTTCGGTGGTTCTAAAAAAATATATATTTTTTTAACCCTTGTTTTGAACATTATATGATTCATTACTACTGAATCGATTTTAATGAAATAAAAAACATCCTGGTGAGAATTGATTGCTTTTTAAAGATCATGATCAAAGTTTATCGCCATCTTTAAATTTAAGATGGCGGACGGAATTATATTTGATTTTTCTAAATGGCGTGTTTATTCTTAGTTTCCGAATATGTTTTAGTATTTTTTTAATTTATAGAAAGGCACTGCTTTTCCCCCACACAACGAGGTGCAAGTTAGTAAAATCGGTGTGGTGGTTCTCAAAAAATCTATTTTTGTTTCAGCCATTGTTTTACAGATTATACGATTGCATTACCAATCCTGTCTGCATTTATTCGCTTATAAATTCGTTATTACTAAACCGATGTTAGTGAAGTAAAACAAATCATGTTGAGAATTTATTGCTCTTTAAAGATTATAATCGAAATTTGCTGTCATCTTAAAATTTAAGATGTCGGACAGAATCATACTTGATTCTTCAAAATGGCGTGCGTATTCTTAGTTTCCGAAAATGTTTGTTTTTTTTAATTTATAGAAAAACATTACTTTTCTCCTGCATAAGGAGATAAAAATTAATTAAGTGCTTTTCTATAACGTAAAACATTTTTTGAAAATAAGAATAAACGTGCCTCTTTGAAGGGTCAAGTATGATTATTTCCGACCTCCTAACTTTTAAGGTGGCGGCAAATTTCGATTATAGGCTTTAAAGAGCAATCAATTCTCAGCATGAATTTTTTTATTTCACTATAATCGGTTCAGTAATAATGAGTTTATAAAGAAATGAATGCGGACAGGATTGGCAATGCAATCGTATAATCTGTAAAACAGTGGCTGAAACAAAAAAAGATTTTTTGAGAACCACCGAACCGATTTTACTAATTTATACCTTGTTGTGCGGGGGAAGGGAAAAATAGTGCTTTTCTAGAAATTAAGAAAAACTAAAATATTTTCATAAAATAAGACTTAACACGCATCAATTATGATTCTGTCCACCATCTTAAATTTTAAGATGTTAATAAATTTTGATCATGATCTCTAAAAAGCAATCAATTCTCACCAGGATATTTTTTATTTAATCAAAATCGGTTCAGTAGTAATGAATTTATAAGGAAATAAATGCAGACATGATTGGCAAGGCAATCGTATAATATTCAAAACAATGGTTAAAACAAAAATATATATTTTTTAAAACCACCGAACCGATTTTGCTGACTGATACCTTGTTGTGCGTGGCAAGAATGCAGCTTTTTTAGTGATTTAAAAAAATTAATAAAACATGTTCGGAACACAAGAATAAACGATCATCTTTGAAGGGTACATTTTATTTCGTCTGCTATCTTGGATTTTAAAATGGCGGACAAAAAAAATATTTATTCAAAATCCTCCGTCAGCTGCAGTTTGTCCCATTAAAATCAATGGTATAGTTCAAAAGTTATAATGAAAAAAAAATTGTCCGTTTTTTTTGGCCCACCCGGTTCATATTGGAGTGACATTTTTACCAGAAGATACTCTAAGAACATTATTAAGGCACATTGAGCTAATTTACCTAAAAAAAGAAAAGAAATTTTATATTATTTCTTGAAAACGGCTACATGCGCGATTTCAATTTTCATTGCAAATAAAAGCTAAACATATATGTATTTCCAAAAAAAAAGTTTATATATTAGCTCACACATATACTATACTATAGTAGTGTGAGCTATGGTGATCCTAATTTTTTCGAGAAAAAAAAAGTTGCTCCGATTTCAAAAATTTTTATATATCTTTGCGTTTCAGATGATTTTGAAACTTTTTTGTTGCGCCGTCTGTCTGTCTGTCTGTCTGTATGTCTGTCTGTGTGTCTGTATGTCTGTCTGTAACGACCAACGCGCATAACTCAAAAACCGCTTGGCCGATTTTAATGAAATTTGGTACCTAGGCTGGGTCATGGGTCGAGATGGTCCCATTTAAAAATGAACAAAATCCACCGAACACAAACCAAATAAAAGGGTGGGGATAGATTTCAAAAATTAGAGTTTATGTGAAAATATGGCGTGTGTGATATCAAACGAAAGGTAATTGAGTCTGGAGTTAAACAAAATACATTTTAATTTATTAAAAAAAAAGGGTGGGGGTATATTTCAAAAATTAGAGTTTAAGTGAAAATATGGCGTGTGTGATATCAAACGAAAGGTAATTAAGTCCGGAGTTCAACAAAATACATTTTAGTTTTTGTTTTTTTAAGGGTGGGGGTGGATTTCAAAAATTTGAGTTTAAGTCAAAACATGGCTTGTGTGGTATCAAACAAAAGGTAATTTAGTCTGGAGTTGAATAAAATATATTTTAGTTTTTAGTTATATTAGCTCACACGTAAACTATAACTATAGTACCTAGTGTGAGCTTAGGGGCCCATATATTGGCAGAGTATTTTTAAAGTTGAAATCGCCAAATGTACCAACGTGCCAACAACTTCCTGTAAGTTAAGATTATGTTTCAAAAGCATTTCTGTAGAAACTAATGAGTTGGAAGCGTATTTGTGTGAAACTTTATGTAACCTACATGTAACCCTAACTTTTCTTACTACAATATTAAGCAATTGTCCTTATTTTTAATAGAATAAGCAAACATTTATTTCCTGTAAAATGCATTTGTCTACAGATATAAAATAAAATTGGTTATAGAATTATTATTCTTTTTATTTTTGCCAAAAAAAAAAACAGTTTTAAAGTTTCCGAAAATAATCAACTGAACATTTTAAACCATTTTCATTATTTTTAGGAAGCTACAAATTTGTTTAACGATTGTTTACAATAACTAAATTTACTTTTAAAAATTAAAGTCTGAATTAATTCTAACCCCCTTAAGTCTACAAGAGTCTCGCTTATAAGTTACTATACAGGGTGTTTCCTAATTGAATATGAAATGATTTATTTTTGAAAACTTTACCACCCTGTATCTCAAAAGGTAAGACGTTTAGGACATAAGTTTTTTCTTAAAATGGGCCCAAAAATCACCCCAATAAATATTGACATTCAATTAGGAAACACCCCGTATATAACGCCATCCTCCCTTCTTAAGTGCTAAGCCCTCAGCCCTTGCCACCATTGCAAAAAAAATCTACAAAAGTTTGAAAACAATCTAGATTACTACCTTAATTTACTACATGGTATTCTTACATATAAACCTACAAAAAAAATTAAAAATATATTATATTTTCTTTTTTTTTTATTAAAATTATTTATCACAGATTTGATTTATTAATAATAATTTCAAACTCGATTTATTTAGGAATTATTTTTAGGTCTAAAAACAAAAAAACCTTTCTATCAGACATTGGGTTTTAAAATATTTAAAATTTGATCTCCAGCAAAATATACTTTCCTACCACATTCACCAACATATAAAATTTTTTCTTCCTCCAATTTTTGAGTTTTGTTCAAGATTTTACATGCTGCTGGATGTGACAAGATCATTATTATAAGACTGAAAGAAACTAAAAAAAAAGAATAATAGTTCATTGCTAATTGTTTGGATGAAATTTGGAAAGTTAATTAATGTTGGTATATGTCTGTGATCCAAAAATATATATTTTTTTAAGAATAAGAGTTTTATGACTAAATTTTTCTATGTAGGTAAAACTAAGTAACAATCTCCAAATTGTATCCAAACTAATAGCAATTAACTATTTTTTACTATCAACTTATACTTTATTGAAAAATAGTTCCATTTTCCTTACTGGCTTTGGAGCTGATAGTCTGCAAATTTCTCTGGGGGTTTTTCTCTGGTTCTAGCACTGTGCAAAGTTTGAGTTTGCCATAGGACTAATTTGTCTTCTTTCACCAGGTGATGATAATGCAGTGGTAGAACCATTGGAACCTGCTGTAAGAAAGCTGTTAAAAGAGTCATTTTGACTATTAGTGTCACTTTCATATTGATGAAATTCTGGAAGGTCTTGTAGTGACTCTACTGCTCCAGAGCTATTAAAAGAATTGTTATTCGATTGTAAAATGGGGGATTGCTTGTTTTAGAGGTTGCTTAATATGAGGGGAAGTTGGTGCAATAGCTTTGGTCTGGGTCACAGTTGTTTGTTGATTTTTATGTATGAGTAGTCTTCTTCTGGTTTCTCTGTTGGTTTTCACCAGATATTCTGTATGTGTGAAATATTTTAAGGAAATAGAGACGTCACAAACTTATCAAACTCAAATTTATATATGAAAATCAAAGAAGGAAAATTTCAGTACTGTATACTCTAGCATTGTTTAGAGAGACGCACCTCCGCCATTGTTAATTCATAAGCACAGGGAAATAAAAATAAACGATTTTTGACAAAAATATACCATGTGGCGGACAAATTGTTTATATGTTGCATGATTATACAAGGCCAACACAAAAATAGAGGCCACGACCCTGAAAAAATCAGCTGTTCTCCCGGGGCTGAATTTTACGTTGGGTCTTATGGGAGGTCAGACGTTTTTTTATGATATTTATAAAATGGCACTACAGATTTCGGCGAAATTTCAGTGAAATATTCTCAGACACCGTCCCGATATTCCACCAAAGTTTTGTAAGGAATCAACATGATTAAAAGGTTAAAATCTTCGAGATTTAGCATTCTTTATTTTGAATTCAAATTACCCGCCATGAATCAAATGCCAACTGTTATATTTGACATGTATTTGACTTTGTCATCTGTGATTGTCACATTCGCTTCTGCTTTAAACTTAATTTTTGTGTGAGCTAATGAAGCGGCTCTGAAAAATTAAGGATTACTATAGATTAAAAAAAATTGTTCTAGAAGAATATAGTAAAAACAATCTCAAAACCGGGTTTATTTAAAAATAAATCAAATATTCATGAACCGTCATTCCAACTTCAATATTTTAATGCCAATCAGCTGTGTCGTAACGTGACCATCAAAAAAAAATCAGCCCCGGATGTGGCGTCAACAAAGTGGAGGATCGTGGCCCGTCCGTTTTGATAGCCCTGGATTATAGATGTCATTCACCGCTGACGACTTAAATTATTTTAGTGAAACGCCAATGAACTTGATAAGAAAATAACAACCAAAAAATATTAATTTCAGTGAATTTGATGGGTTTGTCGTGTCTCTATGTGTTTAAAATATGTCATACATACAGGGTCTCTTGTTTTTACCCGTTATTTCTTGATACTAGTCTGTGTTGCAAAGATATGTTGTTTTACCTATTATTTTTTTTATTGCAATTTAGCAAAAAACGATGTAATATAATGCATGTGGTGATACCTGACTGTTTCTTGGATCATCTAGAGCAGCTTTCATTTTGTTTTTAAAGTGCCCTACAGCTCTTCTCCTCAACTAGAAGAAATTCACAATCCATTTAGTCTCTTTGATCTGTGGTGGGTCTTTTTGAGTTTTTTTTGTGTTGCCTCCAAGTGGTTGAATGATTCTGGCCATTTAGTCTCTTTAATCTGTGCTGGGTCTTAAATCACAAAAATCTATGTGTAGATGCCCCATGACCTTTTCTTTGATCTGTGGTGGATCTTTTTTGTGTGTTGCCTCCAGTGGTTCAATGATTCTGGCCATTTACTCTCTTTGATCTGTAGTGGGTCTTTTTGAGTTTTTTTGTGTGTTGTTTTCAAGTGGTTGATCACATAACGGATCGAATCTAAACCCTGTTTTAGTATTGGGTTTACCTATAACAATAAGAAAATATAGGGTTTTACTAAATTAAACAACCTTATTTTAAGAGGTGAAACTATATATGATTTTTTAAGACAGAAATTGATAACAAAAGGTTTGCAGAAATATGTTTATAAGAACTTTTAATTAGAGCAGGGTTATGCTGAAAATTTTAAGATGCTCTGATAATAGGTAATAAATTTTTTGGAAAAAAAAAATATAATTGAATGTAGTGGCGAATAATTTAGCTATCACCCAAAACTGTATAAAAATCTGATCCTGCACTAACTATAGTTTTTTTATTTATTTTGGCGGTTAAATCATGACATATTTCCATTAGTTTAAATGATAGAATGCCAATGAAAAACCGTCATTATAAAAAAAAATACAAGTAATGGTGTCTCATGAGCTATGAGTATTTTAAATAAAATGTTATAATGATTTTTGGTCAAAGGTAAACGTTTCATACCAATGTTAAAAACAATTTTGAAATCTCCAAATATTTTTAAAACATTTTAATTAAAAAGACACTCACCAGGATTTTTGCTATTGTTTTTTTGAAGATGATGATGAACATGTTGTAGCTATCATAGCTAATCCAGCTGTAAACACTGACCAGAACAACAGTGTTGCTTCCAAGTGGTTCACCACATAATGGATCAAATTTAAACCCCACATTAGTATTGGGTTCACCTATAACAATAAGAAAATACAGGGTGTGACATAATTAAATAACCATATTTTAACAGGTGAATCTGTATATAATTTTTGAAGACAGAAATTGGTACCTAACAAAAGGTTTGCGGAAATATGTTTATAAGAACTTTTTAAATGAGGGTTATGATCTGATCCTACACTCACTATGAAAAAAGTAAATGTGTATTGAAAAAATATCACAAGCTACAGCATTTTGTACAATTTTATAATGCCCTTTTGTCACATTTAAAAAAAGCTTACAAAATACTTTTTTGTGTAGTTTTAGGCAAAACTGGCCGACACCATTCGAAAGAAAGGTAAAAATTTTATAGCTCCTTACAATTTCGTATCTATTGGACAAAGGATGGTCAAGAAATAAATTTTGAAATTTAGCAATTTCAATTGTAAATAAAATTTTCAAGTGCAAAATTTTTACATCTTTTTCGAATGTTGAAAGTCAGTTTTGAAGCTTTTTTTAAATGTGATAAAAAGGTTCTATAAAATTATATGAAAGACATCTCTGACCTGTAGGTTCATTGCATATTGGCTGTGAAACAGAGTGAAGGTTTCAAATCTACTCTTTTGATAGTTACTGTAGGATCAGATTTTCATACAGTTTTAGGTGGTTGCTAAATTATTGGCCACTACTGTATAGTATTATATAATTATACAAGTGACTCTTTTTGATTCTAAGAAGAAAAGTATGTTGGCTATCTTATCTTTTGCTAGGTGTGGGTAGCAACTTTCAGGCTTTCAAAAAGTAAACTTGAGCTGGTGAGTCCTTGGTGTAGGCTGGGAAGTACTCTGATACTTTCGTTCTCACCTGCCAGGCCCATTGTGACCTGTAGATAATTTTTTTATTTAATTTTACCTGATTTAAAGACTGTTAAAATGACAAGTTGCTAAGATGAAGTTTTAATTTACTGTCATCAGAAAATATCTGTTCCTTCAGGGTAATTTCATATCAAATCAACCAGAGCCAGAGGTTTGGCAGACCGTTTCACCGATTTTGATAAAATTTGTTACACAGTATCTATATGGGTGGGATAAAAATTCCAAAATATTTTTTTTTCTGATCAGTTGTTTTTCTTAATTAATTTTCAAAAATCGAAAAATTGACCCATTTTGGTCCAACACCGCTTCACACAAATTAACATATCTTGAGGACAACTTATCGCAGATTGATAAGATATAGCTCGTTGTAAAGGCAATTTAAATACCTTTCCAACGAGGTATCACATGACCTATTACCCTTTTTTTGAATTTTGGAAAAAAAATTGATTTTTTTCAAAAAAGTCATTTTTGATTTTTTTGAAAAATTTTTTAAAAGGAGACATTATGGGTTCATGGTCAAAAAAAACAAAAATCAAATAAAAGCAACAAAAATCTGAAGGAAAAAGTTATATTTTTAATATTAATTCGTTATAGGTAAATTAAAGCTAAAATAAAAATACCCCTTTTTTTCATTCTCCCCCCCAGTCATTTTATGGGCCTAAAACGTGTGTTTTTATTTGTGCAAACTTGTTTGTTCCTGTCATGTCTACTTTTTCATTGGTGAGTTATTCCCAGCCAATCAGACCAGACAATCTGTGCCTGTTTGATACAGGAAAATTCCTGCAAGGAATTGTCGCATAAACACGCCAGAATGCGGATTTAATTTAATTAAACTTGATCTGTTGATAGTGTTGCACTTCTATATTATACTATTAAAAAATGTGAAGAAATTAAAGATTATCCAAGATTGGTCTAAAATATTTGCGACCAGGTGTGGGGATAAAATTGAAGAAACATTCTGGAAAATTGAGAAATGTTTCAGAAAATATGTGCTGGGTGTCGAATGAAACTCATAAAAAGTTTAAAGAAAAATAATTTGCCTAAAGCAGGGTAAGTACATACTTACAATTGATTTATGTATATTTTCATAGTTTGTTAAAACTAATTATTATTGATAGGAAGGCCATTTTTATGGTATAAAGATTTTTGCCCGTTTTTACCGTCCTAGGCAGCTTAGCAATGGCTAGAGAAGGTATTGCCTTCGACGAATTTTTTTTTCAGATAACTCCAAAAATGTGTTATTTGTGAGGGGTGATCTGCCCACAGTAGGTGTACAAATTTTTCTACAGGACCCCACAGGACCGTACAGGACGACACAGGACCCTGAGGGTACTGGCGCCTAAGGGGTGCCCAAGGGGGTGCCAGAATCATGATTAAGTACTAAGGCCGGCAACTATACAGGACCCCAGAGGCAGAACTATACAGGACTTGTACAGGACTATACAGGACATGTATAGTCCTACAGGACCAAAAATTTATTAGTCCTGTAGGACAGTGTACAAATTTGTTTCAGCTGATCACCCCTCAGTTATTTGAGTGTATTTTGACCGGCCCACGATAGCTCCGAAACCGCTCAACCGATTTTCATGAGATTTTTATGGAAATTAGTGCTCGACACTGTAACGATCTGAAAAAAGTTTAGTCGAAATCCATTAATGTTAATGACAGTGTTTTTACAGTTAAGGAATTCAAAAATTAAAAAATTCAGTAGAAGCTTTGGTTTCTGAAATATTTACAAAAAAACTTTTTAGCTGGACCAATTCTCATGATACATACAAAAATTAAACTATTTGTAAAAATTTTCATAATTTTCAGTTTTTAATTAGATTATAACATTTATTTTTTTCATACTGAACCCATGATTTCTCCATTTTAAAATGTGGCACATAGTTTCCGAAAGCATTGATAAACAAAATACTTTTTTTTTCAAAAAAGTCATAAAATAATTAAAAAAAAAATCAAAATTTCAAAATAAAAACAGATAAAAATATAATCGGTCATGTGACACATCTTTGGAAAGGTAATTCAACTACCTTTGCAACGAGCTACATCTTATAGACTTACGGTAAGTAGTTCTCAAGATATTCTAATTTTTGTGAAGCTGTGTTGGACCAAAATTGGTCAATTTTTCGATATTTGAAAATAAATTTAAAAAAAACTACTGATCAGAAAAAAAAATTCTTTGATATGAAATTACCCTTTAACTTAAAAAGATACAGATAGTCTACAGTTCACTGGTCTATTTTTTAAGTAATGAGTGACAGGCTAAATTTCTAAATAAAAAAATAGCTTCATTTCACAAAAAATAGGTTGATGTATGGTGGAGGAAAAAAATCCTAAAGCCTCAAAAAAAATAGTTGCAAGCCTGATTAAGTACACCTTAATGGAAAAAGTTTGTGTTTATTTTTTGTGAATTTTTTCATTGACCAACTATATACAGGGAGTTTCAAAATTCATAATTTTAGCGTTGAATTCTCTGAGTGATTCTAAGACAAAATTTTCATATAAATATAGGTCCTCAAACCCCTTGTTTTGAGATACAGGGTGTAATTTTTTTTGTAGTTTTTTGTCTATAGCTAGTCCAGTTTTTCAGATATTTAGCTCGAATCTGGCACATATATTTAGCTATAGGCACTCACTACACTATTAGACATGCCAAATAATAGTAAAAATCTACAGGGTGATTCTTTTTTAGGGGTCTTGTTGCCTTTTCCCCCTGATTTTTTTTGTTGTAAGCCACTGGTAGATTTTAAAACAAGAAATAAAATAGCTGTTTCATTTGCAAATTTTTTTGTTTTTTGCAATATTTCGCATCTCTAACTGTTTTAGAAAAAATCGCTGTTGAACCAAACACTTCTAAGTATATCAGAAAATAAATAAAATGTTCCAGTATTATATGGGAACTATATCAAAACAAACAAATTAATTAAAACACATTTGGTTCATCTCAAAACTGCAGGAAATAAAAAAAAACTAAATTTTAACACCCTGTAGGTATCTCTGAAACTAAGTGTTTGTGGACCTATGCTTATATAAACTTTTCGTTTTGAAATCACTCAAGGAATTTAGCATTAAAATTATGTTATTGAATTTTGAAACACACTTCATGTTGCACCAGTGTGGCTGTCCCAAGGAAAAACACACTAATTAACATAAGGAAAAGATCATGATATAAATTTTTTCATTGTCCATTTACTTACTTGCAAAATGTTTATTAAGGCATAGAGCAAGTAATTTTCAAACAAGGATGACATAGATATTTAGTAGGTATACTTGGTCTATCAAATCAAAATCAGAATCTTTATTAATGCATATAGCAGTTACAAATCAAATAGTAGGTACTAACAGTATTGTCACATCAAAAAAAATTTATAATCATGCCATTTTATAAATAAAGTGCAAGTTATCGTAATTCACACAATCGGAATATCACTTTTATCACAACTTATAACTTATTTATTTTAAGTTAGTATAGTAGGTAGATAGGTAGTTATTAGGTTAGATAATATAAATCTGTATCTTTTATTCGCTTGTACGCTGTTGATACATTAAATAAATAAAATACAATTTCAATATCTCACTACTACTTTATAGCAAGAAATAACCATCCTCTCCCACTCTTCTTAAAAAAATTTTCTGCACTTTCTCTAAGCTCTCTTTATGACCACTATAAAAAACCTGCCAAACTGAAATGGAACACCAAACGAACAAGTGCACAGTATACGTTGTTGAATCATAATGCCTCAATAAAAATTTTACATTTGTCATAAGACAATGGAAAGGTAATACCATGATTTTCTTGGGACAGTCCAGTGCACTTTATTAAATTATTGAAATGAAGGGGGTAACAACTGACCCAAAATTTGTACATATGTTGCAAGTAATGCCGTGTAAATATTTGAATAATGCCAAGAAATTCACACATAAATTACTGTAATGCCATGCTAATTTATATGGTTAATGCAAGGTAAACAGTTGTTTCCCCCTTGATCGAAACTGCACTGACACAATTTTTAACAGCACCATAACAGTGTTTGTCACTCACTTTCACAAAAGAATTTGGTATAAGTAATAAACTGTCTTACCAAGCCATATATTTTTGTTCCTGTAAATATGTAAAGAAACCTACAAGTAGAATAATTCATTGTGAGGTACATCCTGTGCCTTTATGATGTTTGGAGATAAAAGTTGGGTTTAAACATATCTCAAATTCCCAACTGCTTTACATTGGTTCCTAAAAATTTTAATGTAAGAAGACCACAGAAAATCACATCAACCCCAAATACATTTTACCTTTACTAATCCCAGTGTCCGGTTGGATTGTGCTACAAAAATCCTTAACAAACACACAAAACTTATAGATTATAATTATATCTACTGTATTCATAAAATAGAAGTCTGTAAATATATCAAACACGGTTTTCTTTTCGACAAAAAATCAAAAAACACCACAAAAACAAGGCATCTTCCGTCATTTTGGACGGGTGCGCCATGATAAAATCAAAGTATAAAAGAGTTTGGTTTGGGCTGCAGGCAGGCCATCACCCACAGAACACAGTGCCCAACTTTTAGTAGCCACTTGCTTTCGATATGTCAAACGCATGGCGTCCCCACTTTTTCTATTTTGGTTGGTTATGAAATCCAATATCTTGAATGTTCTAATATCTCTGGCCTAGACCTGAGTCAACGTTTGATGGACAGAGATTTGAATATTTTATGTTTTCTGTAATACTTTTTCTTACCCAACAACTATTTTATATAGCTTAGATATAAGTCGTGTTTAGTGTTTGCTATAGTCTTGGCTATTCATTGAAGAACTTTTATTTTAATAAATCCAATCACAAAGCTCGTGAAGTGATAATTAATAAAATGTCAACAAAATGCGGGGTAAAATTGTGACAAATTTTAGTATTTATCAAAAAACCGTGGTGATTTTGTGGCCATGTTTTTGTTGTTTGTAGCGATGTCACGATACTACAGGGAGCCGCCAGGGACTCGCCCATATAGAAATTATTAGTCTCAGGCATTACAAAATGTTTAAGTTATAGTGTTTTGTCTTTAAGAAATAAAATTGTTATTCTATATAAAAAAAGGAATTTGTGTGTGTGTGACTTTGTGACATATTTCTTGCAATTTTTTTTTATTAAACTAATTTACAAGTTAATCTGGAACTAAAATCTATTTTTGCAATAATCTGGATTGGCTAGACGCCGTATTTGAACATTTATGCTAAGTTTCTTTTATTACAAAGTCACCCCATATATGCAGGTGAATGTATAACAAATATTCTTTTAAGCCACGCCACGGCTTTGGTTCTTAAAATTTTTTAAATATTTTTTATTATTTTGGCAGCCGAAGGATGTTAGTTTGTAACTAAACATCGAAAAAAATAATTGTTTTGTTTAAATCCTAAATAATCAACAAAAACTATCAAAAATGGCAGAATCACCACGTTCTCCTGTATATGATTTGACCCCATAGCTTCTGTTCTATATTTTAAATATGTAGTTTTGTTTAAGACCGTTTTATTCAAGTTTGTAACCAAACATCAAAGAAAAAATAATTTTTTTGTACAAATCCTAAAAATCAACAAAAACTATCAAAAGTGGCACAGAGTCACTTCACCACGTTCTACGGTATATAGTCAGAGCATATTATTTTAAAAGGCTTTCCGTTTTCGGTCTAGAAATAAATCATATTACTTTTTGGCAACAGACCAATTCCCCCTAACTTGAACCCGCTGAATCCGTACGTAAATTGGGATTATTTAGAAAAAACATGTTTATTATAGGTTTTTCAAAATTTTCTCAAAAACTACACTTTTTAGGAAAAAATATGTAGTATACTTTATTGTAGAACATGACATTTTCTTTTAAAAACTTTATTAAAATGTCGGGCTGTTACCATATTTAAGGCTTCAGGGGCGTACTAATATAAACTTATTTTCAAAAATAACTGAAATAATCAGATTCTCTTGCATATTTAAATATCTTTTCTAACTAAGATTTTCAGAAAAAAATGTGCCTTTATTCTTTATTGAGGATAAGACAATTTCTTTTTAAATGATATATTACAAAGTGAGGTTAATGTTATCATAAATACTTCAAAAAGGTTCGTAATTTATACCTACCAAAATAAAATGTTTCCAAATTAAAATAAACTGTTTTTTGATTAGATTAGATATTTTGATTTATCTAAATAAGTTCTTTAAAGCAATAAAACACCGGTGGTTATAAGCGGAAGGGGCATAGGGGCCATGGCCCCCCCTAAGCAATATTTTTGTGCAGAAATTATCAGTAGTAACTTTGACACAGGTGTTTTTGGTTATTTTTTTAAGCATATGGAACTAAAAATAAAGTGGTAAATCTTATGCAACGGTTTGGGGAGGGGGGGGGGGGAGCATAATCATAATTAGGTACTCATTGGGAAGGGAATTGAATGAACCCGTAACAAAAATAATATTTTTTGGTATTTTTTGCGAATTACGGACGCCCCTGGAGAGTTTTCTATACTATGGGTTACATTTTGTGACACACTGTTTAGAAGGACATTTTATTATCGGGCCCGCCGCCGAAGCCATAAAAGGTCGAAAGTACAAAAAGTCGAAAAAAAATCGACAAAACAAAAATTAAAAATACAAATTTACCGTATCAAGTCGAATTGACCTGTCCAGTCGATGTGGACCCGCGGCCGATCTTTCGATCTTTTGTACTTTCGATCTTTTGTACTTTCGACCTTTTGTACTTTCGACCTTTTGTTTTTTGATCTTTTGTACTTTCGACCTTTTGTATTTTCGACCTTTTGTACTTTCGACCTTATTTTTTCGACTTTTTGTACTTTCGACCTTTTATCCGCCGCTCTTTATTATCCACTGAAAAGCTAATAAGACACAAAATTAATTAGTTTGGATTGTTCTTAAATAATTTCTCTAAATTAAGAACACCACTGGAGCGGTAAATATAAAATAACTTCCACTTTGTTAGAGATGGTTTGAAAGGAAATTTTATTGGCTATAACGAACTATAGAACATATTTTTTGATAAAGAGCTTGGTTTTTAAGAAAATTGAATAAAACTTATGAGAAACATGTTTTTTTTAATGATTTGAAATCACCCCCATTGACGGACGTCGCTGGAGAGTTTGCTATAAATCAAACTTCACCGAGTTTCACATTTTTAAAAAGGGAATTTCCCTGTCTACAAAAAAGTTCAGAACAAGTTTTTTCATGTTAAGCTTAGTTTTTGAGAAAATTAGATAAAACTTGTAACAAAAATGGTTTATTTTCTGTTTTTTCAAAATTAATTTAATTTACGGATGCCCCTGAAGTTTTATTTATACAACCGATTTAATAATGTTGTACGTCATTTTGAAGGAAATTTTATTGAGTATACCAAAATGTAATACATGGTTTTCTGTATATATTAGTTTTTAAAAAAATTAAATAAATCTTGGAAAAAACATAGGTATTTTTTCAACTTTTTTTAATTACTTCAATTAACGGACGCCGCTGGAGAGCTTGTTATTAGTCTAACTTTATTAAGTTATATCATGTTGAAAATGGAATTTTATTGTCTACAGTAAAGTATATTACACATTTTTCTCTTAGAAGCTAAGGTTTTAAGAAAATTTGAAAAAACCTCAAACTTTCAGATTTTGGGGGGTCTGGGGGGGTTTTTGGAGGTTTTTGCAGCCATTTAAAAAAAAATATATGTTATTGTATAAATATATATTTTGAATGTACACCTGTGACAATTTGGGCTTTTCAGCGGCAATTTAAAATTCCGCCGCCATTTTGGCCGCCATCTTGAAAATCTCAGCCACTGTCAATATTTCGAGTTGGCCAGGGATATTCGTATTCAGCGGGGTCAAAATAGGGGGAATTGCTCATTTGCCAAAAAGTAATATAAAATGCTTCTAGAAAGTGGATTTTCCCGAATCTTGCCTGAACTAATATGATTTGACCACACAGCTTCTGTTCTAGATTATAAATGTGCAGTTTGGTTTTAAGATCGGTTTATCCAAAAACTAAACCGGTTTCGAGAAGTATATTCCAAATATTACCCCCATTTTGAATTTTGGATACATTTGGAATCACTGCGAATTAAAGCCAATCTAAATGTTTGGATTGGAGCCGTTATCGTCACGTTTTAAGCAAGGCCACGTATAACTATTAGGTATAAACGAATGTATGTTTAACAACTATGTATAAGTTTATTTAATATATTAAGAAAAACTATAAGAAACGTAAAAATATTTTTATACGACTGTCTTGTAAAAGGGGGTTTTGCGCACGGAGAACACGATCTGAAAATGGCATTTTGCGCACGCTGTGTGCAAAACGTTTTGCACACGCTTATGTCATTTTTGCGCACGCCTATGTCATTTCTGCATACGGGTCTTCCATCATTGTGATTTTTGTTGTTGTCACCCATCAATATAAGTTGGCTTAGTTCCGTAGCAACCGTCACTGCTCGTATGTTTTGTTGATTAAATACGTCAAAAAATTGTTGAATTTTTAAAGTTTTGTTGTAAAAATGTCGGTAATAAAAACAAGTTAAATTAAAATTTGATTTTTCTTTCTTTATTAGCAGTCGTATAAAAAATATTGTAAAAAACTCGTTTGAAAACCTCTTTGCACACTCCCTCGACTTGTAGACCTCGCCTTCGGCTCGGTCTACCAAACTGTCTCGATCGTGTGCAAAGAGTCGTTTTCAAACCTTGTTGTTTAAATAACTATTTTTTAACGGCCCGGAAATCAAGCACTTTTCGTACAATTATTTTTATAGAATATGTCAATTTACTGTCCAGATTTGTTTAATTGAAATTGAAATTGAAATTGAAATTGAAATTGAAATTTATTTATTCACCAATATGATACATCATAGAAGGTTTTGTCACAAAGAGAACACTGACTTATAAAATCATGTATATGTTTTAAACATTTTAAATCCTAATATTTAAATCTAAGGTCAGTCTTAAAATATGATTTTTAGTAAAAAGGTACATACATAGTTAAAAAAAAATGACAAAAAATATAAAGAAGTACAAAAACAAATACACAAAAAACACTACTCTAATTTCCCTAGCAGTTATTATTACACAGACAGATGTAACTTGGAGATCAAAATTAAATTTTGGATTCATCAAAATCAAGAAATTCTTGTGTAGAGTAAAAGGCATTTTTACATAACAGTTTTTTTACATACAATAGGAACTGTTTTTCACTTAAATTTATAACTTTTTCTGGCAACTTGTTATAGAATAAGGGGCCAAAATAATTTTTTGAGTACCTGCAGTGGTTTAATCTTGTGTAGTCCAAATAAATTTTTTTGTTATGCCTGGTATTGTGCTCATGAATATCATTATGTGTTTGATAATTTTGTATATTTACTCTGACATATTTTAAACATTCGAAAATGTACAAGGACGGAAGTGTAAAAAGATTATTGCTTATAAATATGTCCCTTACATCTGCTTGATAGCCCAATCCAAACGCCACTCTCAAGGACTTTCTCTGCATGCCAAAAGCACGTTCCGCGTGTGAAGAATGTCCCCATGCTAATATCCCATAACTGATATGAGACACAATCAACGAGTGGTAGACTGTTAAAATTATGTTTCTTGAGACAACATTTATTAAATTTCTTAAAACAAACACGTTCTTTGATAATTTGTTGCATATTTTATCGACCTGATATTCCCATGTTAACTTTTGATCTAAATCAAATCCCAAAAACTGGATGTGTGTGTTTTCGTTTTCCACTGGTAGCTCTTTAAAAGTAAAAAAGTATGTTTTTGTTTTAGTTTCATTAAGTTTTAGTTTATTTGTTCTGAACCAGACCTCCGCTTCGTCGGATGCACCATCCATTAGTTGCTTTAAATCATTTAACGCCCTCCTTCTTATTGAAAAGGACGTATCATCAGCAAACAACATAAGCAGCAGGTCGATGCCCAGTCCTACCCTCAGGTCATTGATGTAAATCAAAAAGAGTACAGGACCAAGCACAGACCCCTGCGGAACTCCGTGACGTACTTTTTGTATATCAGATGATTTTTTATTCATGTGTACGTATTGTTCTCTGTCATTTAAGTATGAGTTTATTAGTGTTACTGATTTTTCATCGAAGTTATACCGATCTAGTTTTGTGGTTAGGTATGGATGGTACACACAATCAAAGGCAGAGCTCAAGTCGCAGAACACACTTCCCGTATATTCACAGTTTTGATATCCGTCTGTTATTTTTTCAAGTAACTCCATTACAGCACTGGTAGTTGACCTTTTAGATCGATAACCATGTTGACTATTTAAAAATATGTTATTTTTTTCAAAATGTTCCGTAATTTGATTTTTTAGAGCAGTTTCATAAACTTTTGATAAAGCGGGAAGTAAAGAAATAGGCCTTAACTTGTTGAAATTATCTGTTATTCCTTCTTTTGGAATAGGAATAACTTTTGCTTTTTTAAAAGCTTGAGGAAACACACCAAGATTAATAGCCTGATTTATAAGTTTCGTTAATGGAATGATCAATGCATTCTTAACTTTTTTAATCAAAAAAACACTCATCTCGTAACAGTCTTTAGTTTTTTTATTTTTTAATTTCTCTATAATATTTCTGGTTTCTATAAATGTAATGTTTTTAAAAGAAAAACTTTGAAACGTGTGATCATTGTAAAAATACTCGGTAACTGATTTATCTGTGGGCCGAATTCCCTGATGTATATCCTCAGCTTTTTGTATAAAAAACTTATTCACCTCATTTTCATCTAGGTCAATTTTTTGTTCTTTTTTAGTTTTGCCCCTTTCCTCGTTAATTATCTCCCAGCATGTTTTAGGTACGTTTTGTGAATTTTCTATCTTAGTTTTATTAAATTGTTTTTTTGCTTTTATGATTTTTTCTTTGTAAAGATTTTTATAAAAAATTTTCTCTTTCATTATTGCTGGACTGTCAACATTTTGGCACAATTTTGTTAAGAACTCTAACTTATCTTTTATTTCCTTTAATTCATTTGTATACCAATTTTTATGCTTTCTCTCTTTATTATTGTTTAGAGATTTAAGAGGAAAAGCCTTTTCTATGCATCCTTGCAAGTTTTCAATACAGCGATAGAATTTTTGCTCAATATTTTGTTCGCATGTGTCAACAAATGACCAGTCCAATTCCTGTACCAGATTAAAAAAGGTCAACATACCTGCCTTGCTGTAGGGTCTGTATTCTAATTTGTCCAATTTAACCTCAGCTGATTTTTTCAAAGAAAGTTCCAAGAGAATGGCGCTATGGTCTGAATACCCTGGATCCCAAACTTTAGATTTATATGGTACTTCAAAATTTATTAAAAAGTTGTCTAACGTATTGTTTTTCCTTGTTTTTTCTTTTATCAAAGTTCTAAAATTAAATGATTTTATTAGTGAATTAAATTCTTTTGTAGTTTTTTCTTTTAAAATATTAAAATGTACATTAAAATCTCCATTTATTACAATCTGTCGGTGCTTGTTTACTTTAGCTAAAAGGTTACTAAAAGTCTCTAAAAAACATTCAAAATTTCGTTCTTCTGGTGGTCTATATATAGTTACTAGTAAAATATTTAGCTCAGGAAACTCTGTTGCCGAAATTTCGCATATGGTTTCTTTCGTCATCTTACTTAGGTCATATCTAGGTTTATAGGTCAATCCTGTCTTGCACATTATCATACTGCCTCCCCTGCTACAATTTTCTCGAGCATAGAAAGAAGTCACCTCATATCCTTTTATTGCAAATGTTGATGCTTCTGCTTCCGTTAGATGATGTTCAGTAATGCTAATTATATCAGCTTTTTGTTCTTGTAAATGGGCTTCCAGTAAAAGCTTTTTGTTTCTTAGTGACTGCATATTAAAGTATAATATGACTGTGTCTCTGTCAACCCGTCCTTTGTTTACACATAGTTTGGTCGGCGTGAGGGCATCCTTCTGTTGAAGAACTGTCTGTGTTGGTAAAAATTTCCATTTTGCCTTTGTTTGTTTCTGAAGTTAAATGGTTTCACTACTGTATCCGTAGGCCATATTTCCTCATTAGTAACATTTTCCACGTCATTAGGATTAACTGAAATTTTAAAGGAAGCCACATATTTGTTTTTTGATTCCATTTTCTCACAGGTTTGGTTATTTATGCCTTGTGCTTTCAAGTGATCTATAATTTGCTTTTCTGTTGTTTCAGGGACAAGATTGCCGACAAAAAACCATTTTTTAGGAGGTGCCGCTGATAGAGATTTAATGGTTGTATTATTTCCCCTAATTACTCCGTTTTTGATTAGTTGAAACGGTTTATGCTGTGCCACACTTTGAAGCTGTTTTGAGGATGGCATTACAACACTAGATCCAGCACTTTTAATGTCTGTTTCCAAATTTACTATAGTGCTCATGACTTGAGTAGACTGTGCGTTTAAAAGTGCTGAGTTAACGTTTTTCTCATTCACATTTTTTTGCTTACTTTGGCTTTGTTTTGTTCCACTATTTTCATTTTTTGTTTTATTTGGGAGCTGATCGTTTCTTGTGTAAGTAGTCAACATTGTCATTTTTTCATTAAGTAGCTTAATTTTATCCCGTAGTTCAAAAATTATAATGTCTTTTTGCTCTATAATTATGTTTTTTTGTTGTAATAATTGACTATATTTGTCCTCAATATTGGTAATTAGTGTTGTATAGTCCAAGGCATCACCAAAGTCTGATTCATTGTCGTTAAAGGTTTCGCAACAATTCAGTGTGTTTTCGTTAATAAACTTTAATTTTCTTAATTTAGCACAGCTTGGATGAAACACGGAGGAACAATTTTCGCACTTTGCTCCTGTCACCACTTTTACGTTGCACTTTTTACAACTGTCCCCGGCCATTTGTAATTTATATTTTGACTTCGTCCTATTTTTGTTCTATAAAAATTTAATATGTTTTATAAAAATACGGCTTTTATTTATATTTATTGTTCCGAGTCAAGACTCCCGAAAATAGGTACCTTATCAGTAAACCGTTTCTTTTTGTTTTTGTTAATAATTTACAGCAAGGTTTATCGTTTCTTGATTCTATAAGGTTTATTGCTAATTTGTTTTAGACACTATCGATTAGCACTTTTTATTATGTATAGTTTGATACCACACTCGTTAATTATTTCAATTTTTTAACACGTTAATTTATGAAATTTGCGGGAGCAAAATGATCTGTTGTTTATCTATAGAACTCTCGGAACTTAAAACTTTATCTAAAATAAAATAAGTGAGAGAGACAGAAAACACGTTTTGTTTTGATTTAATTCTATTTTGGCAACGTCGCGTTGTTGTCATATTACAGAAAAACACACAGTTAAACCACTGAAAAGGTCAAAACTAGCGAACAACATCGCACCAGGCACTTGAATGATAGATAGATAGAAATAGTAAATTATGCAATATCACGGTATAAAAAAGGTACTTTTTATCCCGAGGCGAAAAAAGGTTTTTACGCTATTTTTCGCACTTTTTAGTTCATTTTCCGAATTTTTTTCTATTTTTTTTTTTGGTGTTTCTAGGTTTTGACGTTTTTTTTTTGATTTTTACGTCTTAATGTCATTTTTCATCCCAATGTTTACATTTTGTCCCTGTCATTTAACTATTCATCCCGATTTATTGTATATTTGTCACTTTTCATCCTGGAAATAAAAAATTACACCTTCATTTCTAAAAATTGGGATAAAAAGTGAACTTTCTACCAAAAGTGAAAAAATTTAGTTTATGGGGCCAATTTGACTCGTCGTGTCGCTTTTGCCTTCAAGAGGGAGGGTTTTAAGGAAAGTTATTAAATAAATTTACTTTGATTTATATTACTTGTTATAACGTTCTGTATCCTGTTTACAATAGGTCGTGATATTTAGAAAATTATAAAAGTTGTTTTTATGCGCAAGAACAAGAGAGCTCTGTAACATGGGGTTCCGTTACATTGTTACAGATTTTCTTATTGAACATGATAATGTAGTTTAGGTATCCCACACGACCCTATGTAGTATAGTTAAAACTTTTAAATAACTGCAGTTGAAGTTGGTTTAACTAATTTTAATCCTACATAAAACCGCTCGAATATGCTACAGTATTCATGAAAATGTGTTTTTAAAATATACAACAGCACCGAGATTCGCTAAGTTAAATTGGTTAGTGGCAACGTGAGTACAGCACCCAAGACGCCAACTTTACGGTTTTGAGCTGTTGCGATTGGACCTAGTCTTATCACGAGCCGTTAATGAGTATTACTCTTCTAAAATATTGGGGCTGCGAGTGCCATTGGTGGTTCTACGAAGGTTGTAAAGGGGGTAATTACCGAGGGGTGGCTTGGTATTTCCTTTTGGTGTACAGGTGAGGGGAAATACTAGGAAATACTTGGGAAGGACTGGGAAATATACTAGAAAATACCGGGAAGTGCTTGGTAAATACTAGGAAATACCATTAAAATTGAAGGAAATCCTGGGAATACCTCAGGAAATGCCATAGGTATTTCCTTTTGGTGTACAAGCATCGGCGATCGAGCCACCCCTCGGTAATTACCCCCCTAGCTCAGCGGCGTAGCGTGGCCGCAGGGGCGTGGGGGGGGGCGACAGCTAAAAAAGGCCGGCCCTGCTACTTAATAAAGCTGAGGGCGCTTCGGGCACCCATGAGGCGCCAGTACCTCGGCGGGGGGGGGGGTGGGGGGGTGACGAATCCCCCGGGCCCCCACACGCTACGCCACTGACCACCCCCCTCAGAACCAGAAAAATTATGTATAGTATAAGTGCCGGTACACACACGCGTTTTTCTGCAGCGCGGTGCCGCAGCGTTACCGTAAGTGGGGTCCGTGAGCTCCGGTACACCCGCTTTTTTTATGCCACGCCGTACCGCTGCGACACCGCGCTGCAGAAAAACGCGTGTGTGTACCGGCGCTAAGGGCGGCTAGTTACTACAGGTAAGTATTAGAGGCTGAAAAAAATTATATTTTTGTTTACTTGCTTTAAAAGAAGAGCATTCAAATAAGAAATCGTCTGTTGAAAAAAGTGCACACGGAAAAAAGCGCACAGAGGACACCCTCAAAATTTCGAATAAATTGAAAAAAAACTTAATCAAAGTATTGCAATATTACACGGTGATATTGCGAAAATGGTACATTTTAAAAGCCATCAAATAAAACTTCCGAGAGGTTCTTTCTACAGCAACGTTGCCATCATCATCATCAAAAAATTTCAATTCAATTTTTTCGCTTTTTTTCAAAAATATTGAAATAGTTCACAAATAATAAAAGGTCTTCAGGTTTTAAATATTTTGATAATTTTTAATGTATTTAAAAACATTCAATTAAAACGTTTAAGACATTTTCAAAATTCTAAAAAAATTTCAAATATTTTAAAAAGTTTTCAAAATTTACTTATATACAGGGTGGCCCCTAACTTAGGAGCCAAAGTGCAGCAGGTGATAGAGGAGGTTATTTCTAATACAAAAGTTTATATAACATGGGGGTTGATCAACACTCATCTTATTTTTAGATATAGGATTTTTAAAGTTAGAGGAGTGGGGGAAAATGTTTTACAAAACAAATAAAATTTGTCACAGTCAAATGAATACTTAGCTTTAATTAAGATCCAAAAATGTATTAATTCCTTTCTTGATAAAATTACAAGTTAAGGAGATATAGGCTGTCAAAATAACTTCCACAAATGTATAAAAAATAAAAATCTTAAAAAAATAAAATTTCTGCCTACTTATCTTTTTAGACTTATTTTTATTAACAAAAAATATCAAGAAAAAGATTGCATTTAATATCGTATTATAAAAAGTTGTTCCAAAAAAATAGTTTCTCCTTAAAAAAATTGACCGCATAATTTTTTTTTATATATTTTTTTCTCCACTTACTGCTTGTTCTAATAAACAACGTTTAAAAAAGTTATTATCAAGAAGATGTCAAAATCGCCAACTGTGATGCTCTGTATCTCGAGAAAGTTGCCCTATGGCCCCTAAAATATACAACCCTATTTTTGTGAGTAAAAGTAACCTGTAACAATAGGTACCATTCTAAATCTAGACTAACATTTTTTTCCATAGATCAAAACACTTCTTTGTTTGATTTCCTTGTGCGCTGTTTTACTAGCTGCGCTTTTTTCTCTACGTGCTTTTTTAGTGTGCGTTTTACTACGCGTGCGGTTTTTTCTGTGTAGCGTTTTTTCCTGTGCGAATATTTCCTTTTCGCTTTTTTCCTGTGCGTTTATTTACGGTTACCGTTTCACCATTACCCCCCAGACTTTTGTTCTAGAACCGCCCTTGGCGAGTGAACACAAATAGTTTAAATCTTTGGTTCATTCGCAAAAATTCAATAAGCAACACTAGGGTAAGTTTTTTTTTTGTTGTTTTCAACGTGAATTTTCTTGGTTCTGGTATGTGGTGGATGTAAATAACAAAGAGTATTTTCTTAAACTAACTAATTTGTACTTAAATCATAACTTCCCTGTACTCCTTTTGTGAAACCTAACCTTGGTCAAATAGGGGTCGCGGTTCGTTTGTCGAAAACACGTTTATCGAAAACATCTTTATCGAAGACATTTTGATCGAAAATCTTAATTTCGAATGACATTTTTATCGAATAATGCTTTAATCGAAAACTTTTTTATCGAATACAACTTTTTCGAATGACTTTTTAATCGAAAACATTTTTAAAATATCTAAAAGTTATCCAAATATGCCGGCGGCCCGCGTTATGCGGCCCGTATATTTGTAAACGACGTCCATGATTGCGATTCGGTTCGGTTTATAAATAAATTCGGTTGTAGCCCGAACGCTGCCGTAACCGTGTCAATGAAGCCCTATTCTACATTGACACGGTTCGGTTACGTTGGCGATCGATTGACAACGGTTAGGTTTCACATTCTCTAGGTTCCCGGGAAAGAGGTCAGGAGAGTATGTTTTAAAAAAATATATGATTTTCGATTAAATTGCTATTTGATAAAAGTGCCATTCGAAATTAAGATTTTCGATCAAAATGTCATTCGAAATTAAGATTTTCGATCAAAATGTCATTCGAAATTAGGATTTTCGATCAAAATGTCTTCGATAAAGATGTTTTCGATAAACGTGTTTTCGACAAACGAACCGCGACCCGTCAAATAGATTGGTCAATTACTCACCAATTTATCCTAACCGAGCGCGTTGATACGTTGTCGATCAATTGACCACGGTGAGTTTAACACAGATTTCGATCTTTCAAAAGAAGGACAGGAATACTATAATTAAAAAAAAACATTTTACAAATACATGCTTTTTTAACAACGTCTCAGTATCGAGAGTTTGTTAAATACTTTATTTTATTCATAATTCATATACACGCCGGCGCCCGCCGCGCCCCACATTGATGCAATGTGTTAATTTGGGGGAATTAATTATTTTCTTTTAAAGAAATTTTAGAAAATAACACTGCACCTTAGTGGTAAAATATCCGAAAAATACTAATTTGTCACAAAAATCTTTAGAAAAAAAATTTGTATCTAAGAAAAAGATAATAATATTTATAGCCTTTTTTGTTTTTGAACAGACGTACTTTTACTGTTTTGCCATATCACATTAATAAATATTTTTAAACTGTTTGTAGTGGTGGTGAAATCTAATAATTAAGGTAACGTATGAATATAATTTTATTATCTAGTGGGTCTTTGTGCTTTATAGAGCGAAATTTAAAAATATAGTTAAAAATTAAAAATAAAAATATTCAAGTTGAGATAATATGTTTCTTATGTGGTTGTCAAATAATTACGAAAATAATGACCATGGTTTCTACTAAAGAACGCTTGAAAAAACTTTGGTCTTTTTTGCCTGTTAGTCCGTGGATTTAGTTATAAACGTCGTTAAAATATTTTACTTCCGGTTACCAGTTTGAAATTTTACACGTATCCATAAAAATACGTTGGGAGACACTCGATCAGAATTATTTTCCCCCTCACCCTAATTTCATTACAGACAGCCAGACAAACAAATACACAAACAAACTTTACAACGAAATCGTTGCATTAGTTCAAGAAATTAATAAATACCATGTTTTAGATTTAAATCATAAAAAGGACACAATGTGCGACGGTAGCAATATAAATCTGTTTAGTGAAATTAATGGCGTATGCAGAGGAGGGGCCGTTAAAGGGTAAAATATAAATTTTTCCAAAAATCAAGTTTAAAATCTATTGATCTGCGCTGAAGTTAGAACGCCCCCCCCCCCCTCCGGATCTCTGCCTATCGATCCGCGCTCAAGCCCCCCTCAGAATTTATTTCTGTGTACGCCACTGGTTAGATTACATTTATAATTACATCAGTGGCGCACCCAGGAATATATCTTGGGTTGGGGGGGGGGCCGAGGCCTCTTGGGGGGGGGCCGAACGAGGGGTAGCTCGATTGCCGATTTCTGTACACCAAACGGAAATACCTAAGGTATTTCAAAAGGAAATACCTAAGGTATTACCTAGTATTTCCCAGTATTTGCTCTAATTTCAATGGTATTTCCTAGTATTTCCCAGTACTTCCCAGTATTTCCCAAGTACTTTCCGGTATTTCCTCGTACTTCCTGGTATTTCCTAGTATTTCCCAAGTAATTCCTACTACTTCCTTATGATACATTACTTTTAAAAACTTAAATATCTCGAAAACTTATGAACCGTTTTTAACCAGCATTAAACCAACTGTCATTAAATGTATGCTGTATAGGGTGTTCCAAGTTAAGTGTCCACCACTGCTAACTATGTTACTATTAAAGATAGAAAAAAGTTTATATTGGCAAACTAGTAGAATTCTTGATGCTGTTTAAGGCGCTCAAATTTATAAAAATCAAGCATCGTATTATTTTCGAGTTTAAAAAAATATATATATATATTTTTTTAAAACACCCTGTACTTTATATAAAATAACTTATCAGAAAAAAATATAAAATACAGGGTATTCAATTAAAAAAATAGATGTTTTTGAAAAAACTCAAAAACTTCACAACTTTTTTTGAAAAGAAAATATACAGTACAGCAGGCAGCTAGAGTTACGTAATAAATTGAAAATTTAATTTTCAACAAAAATTAGGTAAACTAACTCCACCTCTTTTATGTAAAGTTCTGGAAATGTACACAAAACGTCTCAAAGAAGTCTGGAAGAGTTCCGGAAAAATTCGAAAATGTTCTAGAGAAGTCTGGAAGTGTTCAGGAATTCAATAAAAGTCTAAAAACATGTTTAGGAAAAGTCTAAAAATGTATTGGAACAGTGTAGAATGATTTGAAAAAATCTTAAAATATTTTGAAAAAGTCTGGAGACAAGGGCGTTGCCAGACAGGGCCACGGTCCGGCTGTTGTGCCCCCCTAATGACAATTTCATCAACAAAATGACCAAGGAATTCGCAAAAAACATTATGTAGTTACCGACCTTTGTTCGTTTTTAATTTGAAAAAAATTAAAAACCACTTTTATTTTTTTCTTTAGTTCTTATTTGCTGCCCCCTATTTTACCGACTGGCGATGCCCTTGTCTCAAAGTGTTCAAAACAAGTCTAAAAACGTTTAGAAAGAGTCTAAACCTTTTCCAGAAAAGCGTATATGAATATAATGGCAAGGGCGTAGCTAGAAGTCATGGGACCCCGGGGCAAACAATATTTTGGGGCCCTCATAAGTCAAAATACAAAATGCTTGTCAACAAAAATTTGTCTTTTGCAATAATAACAAAATGACTCTGTAGAACGCGCGAGTAACAAAAGTGCGATGTAACAAAAGCGCAATGTAACAAAAGCGCGAGCGACAAAAAAATAGCGCATGAATTCTTTCCCGGGAACCTTGCGGGTGTGAACCGAACTGAAACGAATCAAACCGAACCCAACCGAACTGAACACACCGCACCAATACGCATATTTTTTCAAAAATGAAAACTTTCCTGACTTTTTCGGGATCCTAAAGAGTGTGAATACGAACCGAACAGAACTAAACCGAATTTAGTTCGGCTCAGTTCGGTGCGATTCGGTTCGGGACGGTTCGGTTTGGATCTACACCCTCTAGGATCCCCGGGATAGAAGCCATGCCCCAGAACTATGGAAATAAACGTATCGCTTATTATACAGATTCGCGCTTTTGTTATATGGCGCTTTTATACTCGCGCTTTTATCACCGCGCTCTTGTTACCGCGCTTTTGTTACTCGCCGTTTTGTTAATCGCGCATTTCTAACGCAGTTTTTTTACATCGCGCTTTTGTTACATCGCGCATTTGTCACTCGCGCTTTTGTTATCGCGGTTTTATTACTCGCAATTTTGTCACTCGTGCATTCATACAGTCTAACAAAATAAAATCTTTTTTTTTCTTTTCAATTTGCAAAATCATTCATTTCATCATCGTTTTTTCGTTTCACTACGTATCTTAAAGCTAGCTTTTTTAACGCAAGCTATTTTATAAACCTTATGAACATTTTTTGTTGTTGTTTTTAATACGTGGTCGCTTGCAATAGGGGACACAGGAATTCCCAACCCTCATTTTTTATACACACATATAAAAAATAAAAATATAATAATATGCTAATAGGGACTTATTGCAATAAAGCCAGGCACTAATTGTGCTGGGCACTATTCTGACAGTTTCGCAGTATAAGAACTGCTGTCTTCTTTCAAAATTAGGCTTTTGTGTATTATCACAGCCGCAATAAATAATGCCGCCACTATTAATGGAAAATAAACGACTGGATTTATAAATTCGACGTTGGTATGTCAGTTTTGAAAGATCAACTGCGACTTTTTAATGCGAAACTGTCAGAATAGTGCCCGGCACAATTACTGCCTGGCTTTATTGCAATAAGTGCCTAATAATATAAATACCTATTCTATAAAGAACTTAGCTAAATTTAGTTTATTATTTAGTTATTATAAGTTGCAATGTAATTTAAATTTTACTCCTGGTAGATGAGGAAATTCGTCTATCCATCTTTAAAATGTCGAATGTACACTTTGTCTTTAATCTTAACCGGTTATGTATGCAAACTAATTAAAACAAAAAGCAAATCACAACACACAGATTACCATGAAACCCAGGTGACCTAACCGAGCTGTTTACTGTGACCGGGCACTATTTCAATAATGTACGCAGGTACAACACCCCGAATCGCTGCCCTGCGAATGCATGCGACGTTGTCATGGCAACCAACGAAAACCTTCACCCCGCGGCATATCGCATAGATACAGGCGAACAAAGCAAAAAACAAAAATCGCTTCAACCATGCTTGTTTGTACCTTGTGCCTGCATTATCTGCACTGTAGAATTCCATTGCGATATGTTTTGTTGCCTGCTAATTCCAAAATATGGAAAGAGAGGACGATGTTGCTATAGAATTCGGCAGTACAGAATCCGCGGCGGGGAACGCTCACGGTTTTTTATCGGTTAGATTATTTTATTTAATCTGAAAAAAAGTGGTGAAACAGCGCTTTATCTTCATCATGAAGCGAGCCGCCACTGCTAAACTTTGAACTTAGGAATCAAATAAGAATAAAATGCGCCCCAGGCGAAAATTTTAATAAAAGTTAATTAAATTTTGAGAAAAAAAAATGATGAATTTAACTTAAAATTGAGTTTAAAAACAAGCTTTCTTTATTTATTGCTGCTTAAAAACGATGTTTTATTAGAGCCGCTGGGGCCCTGTTATGCCGGGGCCCCGGGCACTCCCCCGGTTCAATGGCGTTGCAGAGCGAGCCAACCGTACAATTATGGAGAAAGTCAGAGTAATGCTATCAGATGCAAATCTGCCAAGAGAATATTGGGGAGAAGCTGCTAACACGGCAATTTGACTCAAAAATCGTTTCCCTACAAAAGCATTAGACAAATGTACTCCAGAATAAAAATGGTATGGAATAAAAGTGAAGGTTAACTTTTATTCCACACACCTCAGAATTTTTGGTTGTAAAGCTTTTTTGGACGTACCTGATGTTAAAAGAAAAAAGTTAGATCCAAAAGGCAAGAAATTACTTTTTGATGGATATTGTGAAAAAACAAAAGGGTATAGCCTAATTGATCCTGAAACACCAAAGGTTTTAATCAAAGGAAGAGATGTTGTATTTATAAAAATCAAACTTATTTTGAAAACACAAAAATTCAAATCAGAGCACCGCAACAAAATGTCAAAGTGGAAGTGCCTCTGTAAATCAAAATCAAAAGATGAAGTTCAGCAAAATGAGATAATAGAGAACAATCAAAATACTCTTCCCGAAGATAATTTGCAAGAACAAGATGACGATTTATATTACTACGTAACCGAACTGAGAAAGATTTCCCAGACTATGTTGTGTACCAATCACATTTTGTAGAACCAATTATAGTCCAGGAAGCACTGTCTAGTAAAGAAAGCGAAATGTGGCATAATGCAATGGAAGAAGAATTTGCTGCACTTCAGAAAAACGGAACTTCGCAATTAGTCATTAGTCGAATTACCTAAAGGAAAAAAGGATGTTGATTGCAAATGGGTTTTGAAAGTTAAACCAGACAATGATGGAAACTCTGAAAAATACCAAGCTCGCCTTGTTGCTAAAGGTTTTACGCTAAAATTTGGTGTAGACTACGATGAAACATTTTCTCCAGTAGTGCGCATTTAACTCTAAGAATGTTACTTGCGCTAGCAGCCAAATTGGATCTTGAAATTGATCAAATGGAAGTCAAAACTGCATTTTAAAATGGCGATCTTAAAGAAACCGTTTATATGAAGCAACCTGAAGGTGTTGTCCAACAAAATCAATAATCCAAGGTATGCCTAGGGTCACTGCATTCTGGAAGCCTGGCGTCTCCAGGGGTAGTGACACCAAACATAACCTCATTTACGAAAAATGCAAATCTGACACTGTCAGGAGCGTAGCTTTTTTTATGTTGAAAAAAATTAAATGGTTTACACATGTTACGTAAAGAACTGTCCGTCACACCCGGTATATAAATTTGACCGTCCAAATAAACAAACGTAAAAAAACTAAGTTTTTTATGATTCCAATATTTATTAGGACAATGTGTTAGGACCCACACAGCGCAAGAAACCCAAAAATATAGTTTGCATGTTTTATATATCTTCTAAAATATAGAAAACTATTTTGTTTGGTTTTGTATCATTTAATAAATTTTTTATGCTCTCTAGAGAATAAAAGTGTACGTTTAATCCCTTTTTTCATGGGCTAAGGTAGTATTTCTTGTCCCCAGTGATTAAAAGTAATTTCTTTAAAACCATAAAGGCAAAATATAGGTTTTTGGATTATTTTATTTTATCATAATACAAAAAACAAAAAGGAATCGAGATATATACACCATAACGATTATTTTGTTGCTTCCAGCTTGCTGTAAGCTTACTGTACTTTGCTGATGACTTGGTTCGTTTCGATTGTTATTGTGTCCTTTGGCATAGAATATTGCTTCCATATAAACTAAGCATTTCACTTTCTAGACTTCTCCAGAATGTAAACTAGGAATACCTTTTCGCTGAAATTTTCGTAATTCTTTTTATTGCATCATTTTCGGTACTGAAAGCTTTCTTTCTTCGGTGGCTTTTTCCATGCCCATCTCAAAGTAAAAATATGCTTTATTATTTGGTCCCTTGTTTCTTCCATCTTCGAGAAATGTAATTCGAACTTTTTCTCGACTAAACTTATTTAGTTTGTTATGAGATAAATATTATTTTTTCCACATTGTTTGCTAGCATCTGACTGACGTTTGTTTAATGTAATGCCATGACAACTCTCACTGCCCACTGTTTTATTATATACGGGGGGTTGACATGCTAAAACTACAGTACGGTGTGGTTTAATACCTATTTATTTAGTTTTTGATTATTATTATTTTTAGTGTATAAAAATAAACCTTGGCATTAAAGTCCCTTTTAGTCACTTAGCAAATTATAGCCCTCCTTCCGGTCGTGCATAAAAATTCCCGCCGTGGGATTAAAATGAAACACTGTACGCCCCAGATTTATAATATACCTACTATTATTTTTATTAGTGTTCAAAAAAACGCGGGCGGCGAAGAAAAGGTCGAAAGTACAAAAAGTCGAAAATACAAAAGGTCAAAAATACAAAAGATTGAAAAACAAAAGGTCCAAACAAAGATCGAAAGTAGCTATACTGTAATGATTGCAAAACAAAGTAGAAGTAAGAGGTACAAACACACACTCATAGAAAACTTTTTAAAAAATCATTTTCCAATAAAAACTCAAGGTCTAAGAATTTTTATTTACCATCTCTAGGTACTTTTTTGGGTAGCAACATGACGGGACGCAGAACTTTGTTCGAAAACATTTTCTTCGAACGGAAATTTGTTCGAACACCATTTCTTTGACGGAAATTTGTTTTCGAACGGACATTTGTTCGTAAGCAATAGTTGTTCAAAAACATTTTCTTCGAAAGCAAGCTTTTCGAAGAAAGACGCTCTAGACCTGGTTTTCCAAACCTCACACAATTCATATATTTTGACTAAGGCAAGGTCTTTCTAATATATTGATCGCAAACGTATCCGAACCGGGCCAGATACCCCCTGATGTGCTCAATTGACAAAGGTTAGAGTAACACCGATTTCAACCTTCCAAAATGAGGACCAGAAAGCTAATTTAGGGAAATCATTTTTCGAAAAAAGGTTTCGGTTGGTTCGGTTTGGTTTCACACCCTCTAGGATCCCGGGAAAGAAGTCAGGAAAGTTTTTGTTTTCAAAAATTGTTAGAAAAAGACCCCATTAGTCGAACTATATTAGTTGTGTTAAATTTGGCAAACCAGGTCTAAATTTTTTTTTCGAAAAATTTGTTTTCAAAGAAATGTTTTTGAACAAATTTCCATTTATGCTTTTGAACAATAATATTAAGATATTTATGTGAAATGTACTATAAAATTATAAGTAACTAAAGCCGAACCTTACTAAAACTCGAACTGTTTTTGAGCTTTTTTTTGTCTTTTGATAAAATGTAAAAATCGGGACAAAAAGTGACTAAAAGAGAACCACAAAACCTAAAAACACCGAAAAAAATAGAAAAAAACTTGAAAAATAAACTAAATAGTGCAAAAAATAGCGTATAAACCGTGTGATTAAAGTTTCATTTTGTCCCTTGATATATTATATAGTATTAATAAACATTTAACATACAAATGTATTTCTGTCCTGTTTGTTTATTTATTACGTAGTATTTTTATACAAAAAACACAAATAGTATTTAAAATAAAATGATTTTTAACAATAAATATACCTACAATAAATATTCATAACCCAAAAACTCAAGGAACATATTTTTTATTTCTTAAGCTGTATAAAAACGAGTTCCTTTTAAGTTTTATTAAAACATTTTTTTTTTCTCAGACTGTATAAAAATGAGTAATTTTCACGAACGTCTATGGAAATTTGAGTACGGTTTTGACACTCGTGTCGCTACCCCTAGGAGACGCCAGGCTTCTAGGATGCAGTGACCCTAGGTATGCCTACTGAAAAAGTCACTCTATGGTTTAAAACAGGCACCAAGAGCATGGTATGACAAAATCCTTTCTGTTTTATATAATCTTGGAAAAAACTTAACATTTGACAACACTGATATCGCGTTTTTTGCCCAAATCTTTGTTCTAATAGAAATAGAAAACGAGAAAGCGGAACGCGTCGAAATTTTGAGGGGTAGTTTTTTAAAGCATTTTTAACAACCGTATCTTAGCAGTTTTTCGTGAAATCATTTTATTCAAAAGATAAAAAAAAAGTTATGGCTAAAACACAACAAATATTTCAAAACAATGTTTGGCATTTCAGTAGCCTAATTGTGTTATAGAAAACTGTAGCGAAATTGTTTCGATTTTTGTATTTTTTGGAAATGTACAAAAGAAAATCAAAAATCTAACAAGATACGTTTGAAGATTTTTAAAAAATCTTGCATATGAACAGAAATAATGTTTCAACTAGTTTTTTATAGAAGAGATCTATTATGATTTACAAAAGCGTGCTCAATTTTATATTTGATGCAGGACACCAAATCAGACAAGAGCCATCAACCTCTTGACTGAAGCACCACCCCCATATACCGGGGGCAAGTCAATTCGATTGAGATAATTTAACTAAGATCACGTGACCCGGATTTTCACATTTTTCAGATATTTTGAAAAAATAAAATATCGTTTAAATAAAGTTAAATGATTATAAGTATGTATTTAAAGACATACAATTTTTTCTATTTACAAAATGTTTTTTTAAGGGCTGGCCATAGCGTAACAAACAAAATCACGGAATTACGAACCAATTTATAAGATAGTTTTTGATAATTAGTATATTGCTCAGTTAACAGAAGCTTGTGCTTAACTTCGCTGAGTTGAAAATAAAGCCCTTTTCATTTATTTATTTATTTATTACATAACAAAAGAAGAAAGTGACAAATTTCACACGAGCGTGAGAAAGTTACTTTCTGTCGAGTTATAGACGCTATTTTTCCTACGAACACTGTTGAACTATACTAATTTTTGTAAAAATTTCTGTTTAATTTTGCGTAAATCAAATGAAACTGCTTTTCCGCACGTGTGGGAAAGTAGTTTGCAACACATGTGCGAAAAAGTATTGTGACAGTTAAACACTTTCTATACATGTGCCAAAGTACTGAAAGTACTTGTAACGCATGAGCGAAAAAATTTCTGCACACGGATGAAATTTGATGTTTTCTGAGGATGCAAATGGTGTAAAATCCAACATTTTCATATGTAGTCGCAGGAAATAGTAATTTACCTAACCAGTGCGGAAGACGCATTATAGCAGCAGTGTCATCTGCATAATGTGGGTAATTACCCCCCAAGATTGGAAAAAGGTAAGGATTTCTTTACAAAAAAAATTTTGCCTGCGGCACATAAATTATTACTGATATTGGGTCGCGGAAATTTGTTTGAAAACCATTTGTTTGAATACAATAGTTCTAAAACATTTTGTTCGAACAGAAATTTGTTAGAAAAAATTTTGTTCTAACTGAAATTTGTTCGAAAACATTTTGTTCGAAAAAAAAAATTTTCGAAAACATTTGCTTTCAAAAAATTTTCGGCAAAAATTTATTTTTGGACAATTTTTTTCTCAAAAAAAAAACTCAAACAAATTTCCTTTCGAACAAAATATTTTCAAACAAATTTCCGTTCGAAAAAAATGTTTTCGAACAAATTTCCATTCAAACAAAATGTTTTCGAACAAATTTCCGTTTGAACAAAATATTTTTGAACAAATTTCCTTTCGAAAAAAATTACTTTTGAAGAAAATGTTTTCGAACAATTTTCTGTTCGAACAGAAAAAATTCGAAGAAATTTCTGCAACCCACTGATATTGTACCAATTTTAGTAAATTTGTAGATTAAAACCTCAAATTTTTTTGCCATATAAAAAAAAATTGCATTATCTGCAAAAATTTATCTGTGCTTTGACTAAATTACCCCTCCCAAGATGAAGGTCTAGATACGCCAGTGAGCAGTGTGAAAATTTACTAATAATTACTAATTTCGTTCTCTCTTTACAGGCAAAGTACGTGCAGGAGCATTAGCTGCAGTTCTCTTCCGGTCTGGTTGGCACTCAAAAATATGTGGAACAACGTCTCGTTTCATTATTATTTTTCCACCCTTCAGTTTAAAACGTACATAATTTTCCATGTCTTCTTCCAACTAATAAAGAAAATTTTATTACTTTTGTATAAGATAACAAAACCTTATTTTTAACTTACCTTAAAATGGTCTTCACAACAGAAAAATTCACTTTCGGATTTGGGCATATCACGTCTTGCTGCTGAAAACCATAATTTCTTACGCCCATAATCTTGAGGCACACGTACAAAAATTTTGTTTGGTGTACTAACAGTTGTGCTTGTACAACGGGGCACAAAACACCACTTATTCTGAGATCCGTACATAGCCATTTACCCATGTAATCTTTTAAAAATTTGAAAATGCAGTCCCTAAACTGCTTTTATGCAAACTTTTGATTGTAGGCATGTAAATAAAATAGTCTTGAATAAAATTTCAGTACACTGGAAACACGTTAACAGGTATAAACTACTTTAAACGCCTTGACATGCTACACTGTTTATATGCGTTGTAACGTCAGAGGGGCGTAACCTTCGGAAAGCTTGTTTTGGCGCCAATTTCAGGCGTTTGAATTTTAATTGGAATTTTTTGCTTGAATTGTATTAAAAAAAATTTTTTTGATGTTACCATAGAATTTATAGGTATATAAGCTCTCATTTTGCCAGTTTTCAAAAAATATGAAAATACCTAATTGGCAAAAAAGGCAAAATTAAAATAGGCCGGTAATAGATTAATATTTTGGGCCTCGATCTAACTACGGCTTATTGAGCCGGAAAATTTCTGTTATTGTTTAATTTATATTTTTTTATTATCTCTTTAAAAGACAAAAAAAAATTTCCTATTTTTATGACAAAGCCATTAGTATAAAAATCTTTTTCCGGCCCACAAATTCTTTGCCAGATATGGAGAAAATCTTATCTTTTATTACCCAATTAGAATGATATTTTGCAAAAAAAAACCAGTTATAGACAAGTTTTTTTATGGATAGCAGTTTTTTAATAACTCGTAGATTTTGGACTGATTGGATATGTTTTTGATTTCGGTTTTTTTAATAAGGTCGATATTTTGTATTCAAATGTTAACAAAGGCAAAAAATAAAATAGGCCGGTTTTAGATTAATATTTTGGACCTCGAACTAATTACGGCTTATAGATTTGGAATTAAAAAATTTGTTATTATTGTTTAATATATAAATACTTATATTTTTTAATTTCCTAACAAAAAACAAAAACTCTTATTTGTCAATTTTTCTGAAGAACACTTCAAAAAATATAAAAGCTTTTTCCGATGTAAGCCTTTTTAATGGAGTTAAAAAAATCTGCCTCTTATAATATTCTGTTTTAAACAGGGTTAAAAAAATGGTACTTATTTAATTATTATTCAAGGCAAGTTTTTATTTAAAAAAATAATCATATAATTAAAATATGCTCACATATATGCACACACCTTATCGGATAACAAAAGATAACATTAACACTTTTTATCCAGAGGAAAAAAGTTTGTAGCCCAACCAGAGGGAAAGTTAAAATTTGTCGAGCAATAAAAATAAACTTTAATTACGCGGTTTATACTGTATTTTTTGCAATTTTATCCCGGGAGTAAAAATTGGCACATTTATTTCAACAATGCGGCATAAAAATTGCACTTTTTACCCCTAAAGTGCGAAATACTATAATAAATACCAGGGGATAAAAGTGTCTTTATGATTTTTAACTTTTTATCATTTTTATTTTTTCCCGATTTTTACTTTTTATCCCAACTTTTACTTTTTATCCCAATTTTTACTTTTATCCCGATTTTTACTTTTTATCCTAATTTTTACTTTGATCCCAATTTTTACTTTTTATTCCGACTTTATTACTTTTTATCCCGGTTTGTAACTAACTATCTTAATTTTTACTTTTCGAAAAATAAAAAAGTTGAACATTTTATGTACTAACTAATTTTTTATTTTAGTTTTTTTAATTTTTTTCTCAGTTTTAAAAATAAATAATTTGTCCAATATTTTAGTTATTTTTTATAATCAAACACAACGTTTGATAATAAGCCGGTAATAGATCGCACTTAGGCCGGCGTCAGATTAAGGCTTTTTTTGATAGGCCGGTAATTGAAAAAAATTACTTTTTAAAAAAATCAATTTTTTTCTGGTACAAATTAAAAAAATATATATATTTTTTTTTTAATTGACAGACAACTCTACCCTTTACGTCATTTAATGATAAATTTGACCAAAGTATGAACTCTTAACACCAATCCAAGCGAGTAAATCAAAAACTTCCTTAACTAGGCCGGTAATACCCCATTTTACCTTAATTGAATAAATTTGTTTGTTTTCCATTTTTAAATTTTTGTGATTCTTGTTTGAGACGGGACATAACTAACTTATTTTTCCTTAATTAATCGGGGCGTTAACCTAACCTTCGTCAATTGATCGGAATCGTAATTGACAAAGGTTAGGCTAACACCGATTTCGATCTTATAAAATGTAGGAGTATACCGGGAGATAAATTAAAAGATCGTTTTGCGAACATGCGAACTCCTAGAAGAAGGTATTATTTTCGACGATAATTTTTTCAAATAACGCCGAAAATATGTTATTTGGTTGTATTTTGAACTGTTTTAGCAATATCGTCGTGATGTCTGCCTGTGTGTGTATGTCCGTCCACATGATGATAGTTCCTAAACCGCTGAACCGACTTTATAAAATTTTCAGTAAATATACTGTTCAGTCACCGAAGTACACAATTGGACCACAAAGTGGCGAATAAAATTAAATGAAACCAAATCAATTCATGTTGATTTTACAAACAAAAATATAAATCACATACAAATAACAATTAAAAACATTCCCGTACCATATTCAAATCAGGCAAAATATCTAGGTATGACACTTGATGCCAAACTGCGCTGGAAAGTGCATGTTAAGAAAAAAAAAAGAAGAACTTGAGATAAGGTATAGAAAAATGAACTGGCTAATTGGAAGGAAGTCCAATTTACCAATTCATAATAAGTTACTGCTTTACAGACAAATACTAAAACCAGTATGGAGATATGGTATTCAACTATGGGGTTGTGCTAAAAAGAGTAACATTCTAGTTTTACAGAGATTTCAAAATAAAGTATTAAGAAACATTGTGAATGCACCTTGGTACGTTCGAAATAGTGACCTTCATCGAGATCTAAAAGTCGAAACTGTAGCAGAGACTTTAAAAAAGTACGCAAAAAGCCATGAAGATAGACTCCATCGGATTGTGAATGTGAAAGCAATTCAGCTTCTAGACAATACTAATCTAGTTCGAAGACTAAAAGGAGTGAAGCCGTTTGAGCTAGTAGACTAAGTGAATTACATAAAACAAAATAATGCTACAAACACAACACAATTGTGAGTTACAGACCAAACAAAGCGGGGAGAACTGTTGAGTGAACCCTAAGTTTAACTCTGACTTTTCTAGTAAATTAAGTTAAAACAAAATTGCTAATTAGTCATACTGACTAGATTGTAATACAATAAACACTGTGTTTGACAAATAAAAAAAAAATACTGTTCGACACTATAACGAGCTGATTCTATAATTCTATACTTACACATAGAACTGGCAACATAGTGAAAAGCATAACCCTCCGTCTCGTGTTAAATATATGCCACAATATCACCACAAACTTTCAATTTAATAACGTCACCGCACCCCTGCGGCAGACGGTGACGTAGAGATTTTTTTTGTAGGTCGCGGTTTGTGGTTGACCTAGAAGACATTCTACAGTTAAAGTTCAATTCATAAGTTTTGAGACAACTTTTTTTAACTATAGGTAAATTTAGTGGGAATAAGGACACTGTTGTTCTGGTAAATATACGTTTTAATCCATCGGTAACGTTTCGACAATGGTTTCTGTCTTCATCAGACCTTCAGACTAGATCGTACATTGGAACAACAAAAAACAAGAATTCAAGCACATCAGGAAAACAAACGGCACAAAATTAAAAACGAAACCCAACCTTAATCTGCTAATTATTTATTATTAAAAAAAGAAAATATAAATAATTAGCAGATTAAGGTTGGGTTTCGTTTTTAATTTTGTGCCGTTTGTTTTCCTGATGTGCTTGAATTCTTGTTTTTTGTTGTTCCAATGTACGATCTAGTCTGAAGGTCTGATGAAGACAGAAACCATTGTCGAAACGTTACCGATGGATTAAAACGTATATTTACCAGAACAACAGTGTCCTTATTCCTACTAAATTTACCTATAGTTGCATTGCAAGGACGTGATAAGTTTACCAAACAACTTTTTTTGTTGGCCTATGTTATTGTTTTGATAATAAATAATTTATAGTAAATATTATTAAATTGACTTTATTGCCTTTCTTTTCAGCATTTTCATCATACGGTTGTCTTACATACTATTTTTTATACTACCTTATTGTAGGATAAGTAATAATAAGTTTCTACTTTATAAAAAAGTAGCTAAACTCGACATCCTTGACGTCATTTAAAAACAAAATGGTTTTTTTGGCTCGTTTTTAGTAACGTTTTATTTTTTATTTTAAAATGACGTTAAAGGTTAAAGGTCGTGTTTTGCAACCCACAACATCTTTATTTTTAGTAATCCTAATTAGGTAAATCTGCGGTTGCTCAAGGGCCTCCAACATTTTAACCCGAATTGACGATTGATATGAATTCCCCACGATTTGCGATTTGGCAAACTTGATTTGTGATTTTCCAAACAACATACCGTAGGAACCTGAAGTTTGGCTTGGCTTGCGCTTTCCCATGTTTGTCCAAGCTGGCTTGCACAGGGTTCAAACAGTGCTTGAAGTGATTTGTCTAGTTTCAGTGGTGGGCGGCATTTGCACTCTTTCTAATTTGTTAATTAATTAATAATTAACTGAATAGTGAACGACACTGATGAGACTAAATAGTGAGTTTGCCAAACACAAATACAAACGTGCTTGCAAACCGATGCATATCGTGGAAATGATAACACACAAACTTGCTTGTCAAAATTTTCCACATGACATACCGTTAAAATCCGGTGTAACAATTTTATCTATAATGTTTTCTACTTTTTCTAAACGATGTTATATACTTTCCATGTTGATGAGAGTTAATTATCGTCCTTAAGGTTAGATCCAGGTCTAGAGGTTAATAGGTTTAGGACTGAGCGTATTCAAAAGACAATTGAATTTTGCTGACGTTTCGACTATATTTTTAGTCTTCTTCAGAGCTACAAACAAAAAATAGTTCTTATTAAAACATGATAACTACTTAAAAATAGGACTAAAACTTTGTTCTTTCTTTTTTGGTATAAAAATTGATTTTTTTAAAAAATAGGTACCAGAAACCAGAAAAAAAAACTCCAAATACTGATTTTTCTCTTTACATAAGTAGAATAAGGGATTTAAACGAATATATATACCCTAAACAAAAATTAAACAAAAACAGATTTAAAAAAAAAAATCAACAAAAAAGATATAATGATAAAATATTTAAAAAATCCAAATAAATAAAAACAAAACATATAAAAAGGACTCATTAGCTTACCTAATCCTTAGTCTTGACGCTTGATAAAACACAACACAAGAGAAACCACACACAACATTTCCAATCAAATGTCATTTTATTAAAATAATAATTTTATCCTAATTTCTAGTCAATTTACTTTATTTTCTTTTTTAATTCAAAACAATGTATATTGTTAATATGTCAAGTGCTTAACTAGCAATAATGAGAGAATTTTTATCGAACAAGTTTTTTATAATTGTTTTTTATTTGGGTAACGCGCGAAGAAATAAATTATTTTATGTGATATCACATTGCGGTGAACTTTAGAATATTGTTATAAATATTATTAAGAACTTATTAGAAAAAGGACACTGATCTCTCAACTTTTATATATTTTAAGTCAGAATGATTTGAAAACAGTTAAAGGGAAATTTTATTTATTTATTTATTTATGAAATTTCTTACATGATCTAGTCAAGAACCAGATCCAAATGAAAGAAGAAAAGAAGAAGAAAATCTGAGAATTGTAAGAAATAAAAATTTGAAATTTTTTCCTCCTTTTTCCTTCCATAATATATGTATATATGTATATATATATATATATATATATATATATATATATATATATATATATATATATATATATATATATATTTTTTTTTTTTTGTTGTTGTTTATAGATTTTATTTTATTTAACGTTTTTTTTTGTTTGTTTTTTTTTGGTTTATTTATCTACTATAATACTGTTAGGTTGTAGCTTCGTCCGTGTTTTTGTTTGTGATATGATTCTTGAGAATGTTCATGTAGGAAGAGCTCAGTCCTTGAACGTCTGTCTTAAAGTTAACCGCATTATTCAATTGGATAGAAATCATCTCACTGATTTTTCTCTTTTCAAAATTTGTTTCTAAATCTAAAATTTTCGGATTAGTGAAATCAAAACTATGGTGCTCTGAAAAGTGGTGGACGGCTAGTGCTGTTTTGTCATTTTTGCCGCGATTTTTTTCCTGACAATCGTTAACATAATAACACCACATGGAAAAGTACAGACTAAAAATGAAAGAGGTACATACCTATCATGCACAAGCATTATATCTTAGTAGTAGTAGTCGACAAGGTCCTCTAATGAACTCTTTAGAGTTATCCAATTCTGGTATATTTATGCAGTATTATAGGAAGCTGTCCTCCATCCATTTTTACCTTCCTAACCCACGCAGCAATGGCTAGAGAAGGTATTGTTGTCGACGAAAATTTTTGTTTTGAGATAACGCCGAAATTGTGTTATTTGGGTGTATTTTGACTTATCCTAGCAATATCGTCGTGCTGTCTGTCTGTGTGTGTGTGTCTGTTCATAACATGATAGCTTCTAAACCGCTGAACCAATCTTCATCAAATTTTCAGGTAAAATATTGTTCGATACTGTGACGAGCTGATTAGATTTTAGTCAAAATTCATTAATGCTAATCACAGTTTTTTGACAGTTAAAACATGCTAACTTTATCATCAATATGGGGTTTTCGGAATATAGTAAAGCATATTTTTCTCAAAAATTTGTGTTTTAACCAAACGCTTTGTCGGAACTTTCGTTTCGGAATTATTTACAAAAAACTGTTTTTAAGGTTGATATAGCATGGAGTTTAATTGGAGTGTGCTATGAGGTATCAGATCCTTCATGGACCCATTTATTACATGGTTGAATTAGCAGCATATGTAATTTACTTAGTCACCAATGAATTTGAGATTCGTGGGATGAAATGGGAAAAAGTAACTCCCAAGACGATAAACACGAAAGTAGGGAAACTTTAAGGTTAAGCCAGTGTTTAAAACTTTGAGAAATATATTACACTATTATTCTTAAGATATATATGTGTAAAAAATATAACGCGGAAAGTTTATAATTTAGCCCGGGTTTAGTAGATTCCGTACCGTAAGATAAGAGGTATTTATTAACGTAATAATAGTAACATTTTTATCAAATTTGGCCTTAGTTTTACTAAAGGCGCATTTAACTAAGATTTATATCTTATTGTGTACTTGTTGTTGATTTACTTATTACAAAGAATTGAAAAAAAGTCCAAGAAATCACACAAGAAATTTAATTGAGAATTTTTCTGCCCGCGATGCGACGCCGACGCTCATATGGTGTAGTAGTGCACTCAGGAATTTCTCTTGGGGGTGCCCCAGACCCTATAATGTCGTATTTTATGCTATTTTTTGCTTTTATTCATGAAATACATAATTGGAAAATATCTAAAAAAATCTTAGTGTTAAGGGGGAACGGGCCGCGTATTTACGTTTCCGTGCTGATTTCACGGCAGCGCTGTTTTAAAATAGACACGGAAATGTTGCAACATATTTGGTTACAAATGCGTGTTGATTTTAAGGCGCCGAGGCTCGAACAAGGCACGGATTTGTATTGAATTACGCAGCGCTGGGGTTTACTTATTAGTGCACATTTGAAACTTAAATTGGATTCACGTTGTTTATTAGTTTGATTTTGAGGTTATATGTTTGTTAATATGAAAATTATGGAGCAGTTTAAAAGTATTTGTACTAATATTACTTAAGATTTTGAAATTCTTTGAAGTTTGAAGAACACTCTTCCATTAACTATACCTGCAAAGTTCAGTGTTCATTGTCTTACACCGGCAACTACGACGACAGATGTTGTTCTGTTATTAATAAATTTTAATGATTTAAATGATTTTCACCTGATTTCTAACCACATGAAAATAGAAAGTTTCAAAAACCTAACCTAACGAAAGCTAATCAATCAAATCTAACCGAACCGAACCAAAGCAAACTAAACCAATAATTAAAAAAAAAAACTTTCCTGAGTTCTTACCCGGGATCCTAGAGGATGTGAATCCGAACCGAACCGATCCTAACTAAACCGAACCAAACCTAACCTAACCAAACTAAACTACAACACTATTCACACCCTCTAGGATCCCGAAAAAGAAGTCAGGAAAGTTTTTTTTAATTGTTGGTTCAGTTTGCTTTCGTTCGGTTCGGTTTGGTTCAATTCGGTTCGTTTCGGTTCGGATTTACATCCTCTAAGATCCCGGGTAAGAAGTCAGGAAAGATTTTTTTTTGAAAAAGAAAAAAATTATTGGTTTAGTTTGCTTTGGTTCGATTCGGTTAGATTTGATTGATTAGCTTTCGTTATGTTAGCGTTTTAACCTGACAGTTGAATACGCTTTTGTAATAGTTTCATGAGCGATGTTCTCTTACAGATCCGTGCTCATTTCGAGATCAAAACTCTTAAAATCAACACGTATTTGAACCCAAATATGTTGTAACATTTCCGTGTCTATTTCAAAACCGCGCCGACGTGAAATGAGCACGGAATAGGTATTTACGTTACTAGACCGGAAATAAGGACTTTACAGGTCGACACAGGAAATTTACAGGGCGAGCCGCAGGCGAGACCTGTAAACCTGCGGAGACCTGTAAAGTCAGTTTCCGGTCGTGTATCGTACGTATATTTTTTTTTAACCGACATAATGAAGCACAGCTGTCTGTCTTACTCAAAAGCTAGAGTAAGTATATGTTTGACTACTTATATTTAAACAATATTTATGCTACAATTAGGAACAATTCTTATACGCAACTACCTATATAACTATAGTAACCATTTTATATGTAAGTTACCTATATGTACCTAATATAAAATTCAAACAATTTTAATGCATCATTACTTTTTCTCTTGAGTATAAATATTAAAAATGCAGTTATGCACATTTTGGATATTTATATTTGCAGCCGAAGTATTTTCAATTTTTGGTGAATTTCTCTGCTGTATATTATTGTTTCTGAAATGTTTGACAACATATTATTTTGAGCATCAGACACATTAGATGTAGTAAAATCTCTGGTTGAACTTCCATTGCTGGCTGCTACTGGGAAGCTCCCGCCTGCACCTGCTCCAATTTTTTTAGCATTATCAACTTTTTGTCTCAGTGAGTGCTCAATATATCCTTCAGCAACAGAGTTTGAATGCCAGCCGCCCAAATTTTTAAGGTTTAATATGTCTCCACCGCCTTCTATTAGGAGTGTGGCAGCGGTGCGCCTGAATGTGTGTCCGGTGAATTCTTGTGGATTTTTAAGCTGTAGAAATTTGGCGATTTTGGCAGGTGCCCCTCCTACGCCATGAAGACCTACTGGCTGCTTTCTACATTTTCCTTGAGAGTAAAATAAAAAGAATCTTTCATGCGGAACATTTGGGGGCCTTAGATTTTTGTATTTTTTAAATAACTTCAAATTTCTTTCACCAAGAATTACGAAAAATCTTGAAACATTTGTTTTAGTGTTTGGTATATTGACTATTATCATGTCTTCTTTCTCAGTGACGTCTTTTAGGGTTAATTTAGTAATTTCTTCCCTCCTCATTGCTCCCGAAATGGCCATGATCGTTACAACCTAAAATCAAAAAGTAAATTTAAAATTTTTGCTAACTTTACAACTTGTGAACAGTCCCATATGCAACCGATCCGTAATAAAAACTGGTATTTTTCCTCGTCTTGTTCTTTTCACTAGCCGCAGTCGAGCGTTGCCGGATTTTATTATTTTTATCATTAAGAATGCTAAGTTATTAAACAATCGGATACCTAGTACCACAGCCTACCTAGGTAGGCTGTGCTAGTACTAACCTAGATAGTTTTAAAAATACTTTTTCCACTATTATTTAAGTAATTAGTTAAAGTATACATTTTTTATATTATTTTTTGATAAAAATAAAGATGGTAAAACAAAAAAATCTGTGTTGTATGTTTTTTTTTGTAATTTAAATGGCAAAATTTGTATGAATCTTTTGTTTGTAATAAATAATAGTTGTAATTGAATTCCAATTTGAGTTTTTTATTTGGTTCCAAAGAATCTATATAAAACAAATTGGCATCATTGCTTAGCTTGGTAGTCCTTGTGTTATGTTATGATTATTTTAGTTAGGTTATTGAATGAAAATTAATAAATAGAATTGTTTTTTGTTTTTACAGAAAAAATTGTTAATTGAAGCTAATAAAATTTTAAAATTTGGTTAAAAGTTACAGTGCAGTTGTTGGGATTGAAACACACGTTTTTATAACAAAAATAGCAAGGAGAATAATTAGGTTTGTTTGTATTTTACTTACTTTGAGCATTAAAAATTCCTCATCCCTTGCTTCTTCCAAAAATTTATTAATTTCTTCTCCACTGAAAACTCTGGCCTTTTTAGGCTTATATCCTGCAGACTTTTTCTTTAAAAATGCAATTAGCTTGTAGTAGCGACTAATATCAATATTTCTCCTTAATGATAAGCAAGTTTTTATTGTTGAAAATAAACTCCATAAACTATTGGACTTCAATGTGGCTGATTTTTCGGCAAAATATGCCACTAGGACATTTTCATCAATTGATTTAACTTTGTTTGTGTGACACCAATTAAGGAATACATCATAATTTCTAGTATATCTCTCTTTGGATTTTTCTGGTAGCAAGTCGAAAGTTACCTTTGATGCTGCTTCAATTATTTCTTCCGGATTTAATTCTTCATTCATGTCCAAGTCCATAATTTACTTATTATTTTTTTAAATATCTCTTTTTAAACACAAGTTTTTTATTTAAAAGGCAGCCATATTAATTTATTTTAAATGTCAAAGCTGTCAAAACAAAACAATTTTTATAAGCTGTCATCACAAAGTCATGGCTAATTTGACTGAAATAGGGACCGGAAAGAGAACAAGAGACCGGAAAATTAAAAATAAAGATCACTTTGGAGACCGGAAAGAATCTGAACTAAACCCGCACTGTAAAATGAAACTTTCTGTACAAAAAAATGTACAGAAAGTGTATGTTTTCTGGTCGGTTGAAAAAAAACGTAAATACGCGAACGGGCCCCGATCCCCCCCCCCCAACTGGGTGCGCCCATGTACTGTGATAGGTTGCACTAACCTTAATACCACTTGGTTTTCGTGCTTTTTAATTGAGACCGGCTAGAAAAATTTAACAATTCTTTTACAACTGCAAAAATTAACTTCTCTAGGAAAAAAATGTTATAATTTTTACTATTAATGAAAAGTCTGCTACTTTCATTTTCTTATACAATATCAAAAATTCACTTCTTTAGAAAGAAAAATGTTGTAGTTTTTACTAATTAACACTGACTTAAGAAACATGCAGGTAATAATTAAAGACCACACACATTTTTTCTGGATTCCAGAGGATTGGTAAAAAATCCTTCCCGATAATTTGCAGTAGTCGTAGTAATGCCACGCATTTCAATTAACAGCATATTTATTTTAAGTCTAGACCAGAACACGTCTTAAGTCGGTCTGACTGTGACGAGACAAGAATAGAATTTTAAAAGTCATTGCCTGGCTTATTAGTAAGACATGTTGAATGTGTGTTAGGTTTAGTTAGTGGGCTATTTGCTTGTTTTTGAGATGCGCCTTAATGATCTTGCTGTGATCTATTTTATAAACTCTTTAAATTTAATGGCCCTAGGTTATTTATACAATAAATAGAGTAACATTTTGTTTTGAAAATTTTTGGATGATATTAATTAAAACTTTTTATTCTGTATTCAATCATTTTACTAGTAGTTATTAAGCTAGATAATTATTTTGTATCTTTTATCTTTACTCCCATATTTTGAGTAGCACTAAATGTCTATTCCATTATATACCCCTATATTTCTCCTCCATACACGAGATATGAAGGGGATGCTCCAGACAGACTTGAAGAAGACGATCACCGCAATAACAACACGCCGTCGTAATTATCCCAAAAAAAAAGTTTAAATAATTACTGAAAACCCTCTAAAATCATTAAATATTAGACTTACATAGAGTGACCTAATAGTGCACTCTATTAAAAATAAATTAATTGCATCACGGGCAGACATCAGGAACGAAGTTGTAGGATAGCATACCAGCAGGCATTAAGGCAACTTATCCACCCATTATCCATTTTTATATTTACCTACTTAACCTATTTAAACTATATACGCTCCCATCACTTTTAGTTGGTCAAAACTACACGGGAAAAAATCGTTTTAGATCAAAACAAATTGCTTTGAAGTAAAATAAATTGTGCTTTCCTATTCACCAAGAGAATATTTTCTTGATTAGCGCAAAAAATGTATTGCCTCTTTATTTTAATGTGAAACAGAAATTGTTTTATGATAAATTGAAACTGAATTAAACTAAGGCGCTGTTTCCTCTGGAAGCAAAATATTACTTATATTTGCTTTGTTACAAAATGGAGTCTACTGAAACAAAACAATTAAAGAAGATTTCATTTCAAGATTAAACGCTGCGCTGAACTAAAAAGAAATATTTTAATTCAAAATAAATTGTTTTAAGGTAAAACAATTTATTCAAGAAAAGAACGTGTTTTCATTGTAGGCAAAATTTTTTACCGTGTAATGCTGAAACTAGCAGAATCAACAACAAAATAACTTAACATATTTGGTTGAGAAATGTGGGAGTCCTAACCGGACACTGCATCCTTCAAGGACACTTGGTGAAGATGAGAGTGAAAGGACGCGACGTGCAAGCGATGTTCGGCCGAGAATGAGACCTCGGCGCATTTCCTATCATCATGCGAAGCATACAAGAAGGCAAGAAGAGAGGTATTCGAAGGGGAAGCCTTTGAGACGTAGGACCTTCTGAATGTAAGGTGGCCCGATATTCAGGCCTTTGTACAGAAGATGGGCAGATTCCTTAGCGAAGAAAGAACGCATAGGAGGGATGACCTTAGCGCCGCTTAGTCGCCAGGCCTAGAGCCTCCCCCACACTAATACTACTACTACTACTAGTTGAGTTTTAAATGTACCAATGCAGCAGAAATGAAATTGCAAAAAAAAATTGGTCACTTAAATTGCATACAAAATCTATATTTGCGTTGCTTATTTTTTGTGTTTTAAATATAGCTATCTCTTGTTTTCCTAGTTTTTTTTTTGAATATTTGGAGTTTTTTCTTTTTGTAATTTAAAAAATTGCTCTTTTCTTCTATTTGAAAATATTTAAAACTAGATACTTTGCCAACATTACGTATAAATTTTTCTTGTTTCCCTATTTTCTTTTTCTATTTTTTTTTAATTTTTGGGTATTTTTCTTTTTAATACTTAAAAAAATATCTCTCGTCTCTTTTTATTTGATAAGTATTAAAAAGTATTTTGTTACCATTATTACATTACTTGTACATTTTTTTAACATTTAAAATTAATCAAAATATTATCGCGTAAGTATTAAATTTTGCAATATGTCTGTTAAAGTATTTTGCTTAGTTCACACAAAGTCTTTAGTAATTATGAACACTAGAAACTTGCCGCCCAGCTTTATTAAGCCTTTAATAAGGAAAATTCTTAATTGCTTTATAATGGTGGGGCGTAAAGTGCGATTATAAGTGAAGAAGATACGTTATGGCATTAAAGACTTGGTTTTAATTTAATTTCGTTACAAATTAAAACTTAATAGCTCCAATTTTTATTGATGGGATGGCTAATTTTTATACTTAAGCCTCCATTAGGTGCGTGGCTTACATATGTAATACACAACCTTTTCCGCAGTGACCAATTAAAACCTGGTTTGTGGGTGGGATCGCCCGCTTGAGTAGCTGTCAGTCATACGATCAAGCATCCCCCCAGTATGCAATTACTAGGCGAATTGCGCGTTGTTCTAAGTTAGCGGGTGTAAATACGACTGGACTACCAGTGTAATCCACGCGCCTACATACGGAACATTTTTTGCGTAGTGCAGTTTTGTATTTACTTCTCTACAAAGGATCAGGCACACCTCTTATGGGATTTCTGTAATCCGTCAAACTTCATGAAATTTTGGTACGTTGTAGACTGAACCTTTCTTATCAAAAGTTCTTATAGGCTCAACTCAAATTAATGACCAGTTTTTGAAATACAGGGTGTTGAAAGTAATAATGTCTTTAGGCGGGTTTCCAAACATATACGCAATGTTACTATTACATATATTTACGATTTGTTTATTATTTTTAATCTGTACTTTTAAAACATTATCTATAGGGTGTTTAAGTAAATATTAGTCAAATGCTTTAGTATGTTATAGATTAAACCTTGCTTATCAGAAGTTCTCATGGGCGCAACTTAAATTAATTTTCCGTTTTTGAAATATAGAGTGTTAAAGTGATAAGGTTCCAGAAGCATAATAGCTCTTTGGACGGGTTTTCCAAACATATACAAAATGTTACTACTACATATAGAGTATTTATTAGTTTTTTGTTGATTCTTGACTTATTAAGTATTTAATACAGGGTGTTTCAGCATATATAATTTTTTAAATACTAATAAAAAGCATTTTGTACATCTGTGTCCTGCCGTGTAAAACGCGTGAATGCTTGTTTCTCATTAAAACTTTTGACTAATATTTACTTAAACACCCTGTCGATTATATTGTAAGGGTAGGGTGCAGAAAATAATAAATAAAACGTAAATATATGTAATAGTAACATTTCACAAGGGTTTAGAAAACCCGTCTAAAGAGCTATAGTGCTCCTTGGACATTATCACTTTCAACACCTTGTATTCTAAAAACTGGTCATTGGGTTAAGTTGGGCCCATAAGAACTTTTAATAAGAAAGGTTTAATCTAAAACACACTAACACGTGTTTCTCATTAACACTTTCGACTAATATTTACTTAAACACCCTATAGATAATATTTTAAAGGAATATATTAAAAATAATAAATATATCGTAAATATATCTAATAGTAACATTGCGTTTGTTTGGAAAACCCGTCTAAAAAGCTATTATGCTTCTTGCATGGACATTATCACTTTCAACACCCTGTATTTGCAAAACTGGTTATTAATTTGAGTTAGGCCCATAAGAACTTTTGATAAGAAAGGTTCAGTCTACAACATACAAAAATTTCATGAAGTTTGACGGATTACAAAGATCCCATAAAAGGTGTGCCTGATTGTATATTTTTTCTCTTAAGGCTATCTAAGTATAAATTTATATGCAAGTAAAAAAAATTAAATTTTGTTTTTTAGTTCTTTATTTTTTGGTTTTGCCACTATTTTTAACGAACTTACTAATAAACACCTTAAAAAAACCTCATATAGGGTTGAGTGTAGTCCTTGCCTATACGCAGTTACACTTTTGTGACTTGGAAATGTTATAAACATAAACGTGAAACTTACTACCCGTGAATTAAACAGGTTTCGTAGCTAAGCAGGTAAAAAGGAGTTTTTGTTTCTCTCATATTCTTCCGTGGGTAGCTTGAAAGCTTAACCTCATCGGGGTACAAGATCTAATGGACACCTAATAAGTGTTGACAGTTAACTGTTTTGTCCTTATGGGACTCCTCAGAACACTGCTTGGTCATTGTGACACTCTTGCGAAGTTAACTAGACGGTTTTGTCTCTAATCCTATGTAAACAATGAGAAAACTCTCGCAAGAAGCTATCTATCTATCTACCAAGATACGAGAGAAACCATAACAAGAACAGGCGAAAATAAAAAGAAACAAACTAGTCCGTGACCTATGACAGCTCTTCTGCCTAAAAACGTAAAATTTAGTACCCGTGAATTAAAAAAATCAAAAAAGTTTCGTTTCGTGGCAAATCGAGTAAAAAGGAGTTTTTGTTTCGCTCATATTTTTTCGTGGGTAGCTTTGAAGCTTAACCTCATGAGGATCCAAGATCTAATGGACTCCTAATAAGTGTCGACAGTTAACTGTTTCGTCCTTATGGGACTCCTGGGATATAAAAATTCCACTGATTTACGCTCACGTGTCTTGATGGCGGGTAAAAACGCTATAAGCGTTGATCTGGCCTGAAAGGCAGAAGAGCTCTCGTAGGTCACGGACTAGTTTGTTTTTTTTATTTGTAATCGATTTTTTCATTGATCGATATGGATAGCAGTTTATTTTCGCCTGCTCTTGTTCTGGTTTCTCTCGTATCTCGGTCGATGGCGCTTCTTGCGAGAGGTTACTCATTGTTTACATAGGATTAGAGACAAAATCGTCTAATTAACTTCGCAAGAGTGTCACATTGACCAAGCAGTGTTCTGAGAAGTCCCATAAGGACGAAACAGTTAACTGTCAACACTTATTAGGTGTCCATTAGATCTTGGACCCCCGTGCGGTTAAGCTTTTAAGTTTCCCACGGAAAAATATGAGAGAAACAAAAACTATTTTTTACCCGATTAACTACGAAACTTGTTTGATTTTTTTATTCACGGGTACTAAATTTCAGGTTTGTGAGTATTATTTGGCTTAAAAATTCCGCTAATTGACGCTCACGTGTCTTAATGGCGGGTAAAAACCCAATAAGCGTTGATCTGGCCTGAAAGGCAGAAGCGCTGTCGTAGTTCACGGACTAGTTTGTTTCTTTTTATCCTGTCTGTCACTTTTATTTTTTTAAATATAACATGAAGTTAGTATTTTTTTATTAAATGATCCTCTTGTTATTAGACTTTTGAAATCTTCGATTTTATTTAAAGAATTAATATATATATATAAATATTTGGTAAACTTATCACGCCCTTGCAATGTAACTATAGGTAAATGTAGTGGGAATAAGGACACTGTTGTTCTGGTAAATATACGTTTTAATCCATCTGTAACGTTTTGACAATGGTTTTTGTCTTCATCAGACTAAAAAGGTTACAACTCATTAGTAAGATAATACAAAATACGGCACATTAATACATCACCAATTAAAAATTATTATTCTTTTCCCAATAAATAACATTTAAAATGACCTTATTAACAATATATTATTTTTTTTCCTAAATATTTTTTCCTTTAATGTATATGTAATTGATTTTTTTTATTTATTTATATAAAGAAATAATTATGGTTTATTTTTCTTCTTTTTTTTTAATATATATAAAAATTTTTATACAAAGGTTCAAAAAATTTTGTCACTATAGTAACTGAATTTGAGATCACAGGTTTCGGGAAAAATCACATTAAAACTTTTGATTGTTTTGTTTATCGGTGGAATTTCGTGGTTTTCTTTGACGTTCATGAAAATAAACAGCTGTTCTGCTGGGGAATGGCGGCGTTGCCGCATCACAAATGATTTCAGTAACAGGAAGAAAACATTTAGATGAACATTCCATTCGCTTATGTTTATTTTGGAGGATATTGGCCCACTTTGATATCTTTATTAATTTGATAAGGAGAAGATAAAATAAATACGAGTTATGCACTTTTGTAAATGGGAGATAAACGAGGAATAAAAACCCCGACTAAAAGAATAAACAAAATCGTATTTTTATATTATATAAATTTATATATAATCATAATTAAATAAAGTTAATAACTAACTCAGTCGGATTGAAGGGTTATGTAGGGCTAGCTAGTGGGGAGCAAACTTAACATCTGAACACTCTTAGGCCGGGTTTGAGCAGTAGTTCAATGTGTATTTTAGGTTCGAGTTCAGAAAGAACTTTATTAATGTAGAAATGTTGTACAAAAATGGCGTCAAACCATATGAATCTTAGAGAAAACATATATAAAGAGCAAAGGAAACTTTTGACTAAAACTGTAACTAAAATACAACTAAATTCTACACTTAGTATAGCTTTACTCATATGGGAATTGGTTGAGTGTTCGAATATTCCTGGGTTTGATGCATGCTCTGATCTCCAGTAATTGATTTTACAGTTGATGATTCGCTTAAAATAACCCCCAAATGACGATTAATGAAATTAACAATAAACAAAATAAAGTAAACTTAAAAGAAAATAAAATTAAAAAATATAATATAAAATATTTATAGAAAAATATATATATATATATATATATATATATATATATATATATATTAATATTAATATTAATATTATAAATATGATCAAAATTATATAAAATATAAAATAAAAAAAATTTTTAAAAAAAATAATAATAGAAATTAAAAATAATAATAATAATAATAATAATAATAATAATAATAATAATAATAATAATAATAATAATAATAATAATAATAATAATAATAATAATAATAATAATATTAATAAAAAATATAAATATAATATGTGTATGTATGTATGTGCATGTGTGTATGTATGTATATGTGGGTGTATGTATGTATATGTATAATATAAAAGAAAAAAAAAAAGCTCCCCAATTAAACCACGACAACAAAATACGAAGTGTCTTTCTAAGTAGTCATGAATACGTAAATTAGTTGAAAATTAGCGTTCAACCAAAATAGTAGTTTAACTAGTGCGGAAAGTGCCTCTTTTCCGCACGCGATTGCAGATGGCCAAACGACGCGATAGCGGAGTTTGGCCAGCAATCAAGTGCGGAAAAGACACTTTACGCACGAGTTAGGTACACTATTTTTTCTATAAGCGTGAGGAAAAAACTAAAAATTAATCAGAAAATTATTTATATTCAAAACGTTTTAATCAAATCAATTATTATTATTCACATTCTAGCGGCTTCTAGAACTGACTGGGGTGGATCTTCGTCCGAAGAATCCATTGAAAATCTGATTTTTTTGTTTGAAAAATTCAAAAGACGCTTGTATCTGCAAAATTGGCTTTGTTTTGACAGTTTGTTTGTACTTTGTTGCTATGGTGATTTAAGATGCCAAATCTAAAACCACTAGTGTTCATTGTTGTTTGACATTGACAATGACGATATTTATACCGGGGAGGTTTAAAACTTATAATTTGAACTTACTGAAAACTTTATTTTATCGAAAATATTGAAAATATAGCAGAATTTTAGTCAATTTGAATATTTTTAGGATATTTCGTGTGCTAGGAAAGATACAAATGTATTTTGAACGGTCTAAATGTTATAGAACACCTCAAAATCGTAACAAATTTACTTTTCCGCACTAGTGCGGAAAAAATATTTTTTCGCACTAGTGCGGAAAAGAAAATTGTATATACCAAGGTTTAAACAGGAAAAGTTTTGTTTTCTGACAACAATGCATGTTATCAATGCATTTTAATATACAACAACTCTAAACTAGAAAATAAGTTCCATCACTGTCTTAATTGTATCATACTATATACACTTGTCCCACTCTAAATTAAATCAGTACCGTACACTACTAGTTCCACTCTATTCAAGGTTGCCTTTTGCTTTAAACTTAAAGAATTTTAATTTGTTTTAATATTTCGGAACAATGAAAATCCAGAATAGTGACAACAATGCGGACTAATTTTGCCGCCGATAATATAACCTGTCTGATAAACAAAACAAAAGAAAATATAGATAATTAGCAGATTAATGTTGGGTTTCGTTTTTAATTTGTGCCGTTTGTTTTCCTGATGTGCTTGAATTCTTGTTTTTTGTTGTTCCAATGTACGATCTAGTCTGAAGGGTGAGTACGGAATTTTAAATATTTCAACAGTCCTTTTAAATTTTAACATAGGTTTATAATGTGTACATTGTGTGAAACCACCAGAAACAACTACTCCGACGGAAAATACCCCTACCGGCATTGAATTATACTGATGGTTTGAGGCTTTCGTTGGGAACTTGTTAAAACTGTTTGGTTTTCACTTTCTCCAACGTCGATCACGAGGATACGAGTGATCCCCGTCTGGAACACGTCCTGATAGTCAGGAACAAATGTTCCATGCCAATCCACCACTGGTGGATTGGCATGGAACACGTCACCAGTGGATTGGCATGGAACATTTGTTCCTGACTATCAGGACGTGTTGCAGACGGGGATCACTCGTATCCTCGTGATCGACGTTAGAGAAAGTGAAAACCAAACAGTTTTAATGTGTACATTGTTGTTATTTTCTACATGGTATTATGGCTTGCTACAGGTTTTATTTATTATTATTGTTTTTATATGAATAGCTGATTGATCTCTTTGTGCGTATTTTATTGAGCCACCCATCAGTTACAATAGTGACAAAATTTTTTGAACTTTTGTATAAAAATTTTTATATACAGTCGAACCTCTATAACTCGAACCTCAAGGGACAACCAAAACAGTTCGAGTTATGGAGTGTTCGAGTTATAGAAACTCAAATTACATAGGTTAAAATACATGTAAAAAGTGCAGGGACCGCTGAAAAGGTTCGAGTTATAGAGGGGTTCGAGTTATAGAGGTTCGAGTTAGAGAGGTTCGACTGTATATTAAAAAAAAAGAAGAAAAATAAACCATAATTATTTCTTTATATAAATAAATAAAAAAAATTAGTTACATATACATTAAAAGGGAAAAAAATATTTAGGAAAAAAAATAATATATTGTTAATAAGGTCATTTTAAATGTTATTTATTGGGAAAAGAATAATAATTTTTAATTGGTGATGTATTAATGTGCCGTATTTTGTATTATCTTACTAATGAGTTGTAACCTTTTTAGTCTGATGAAGACAAAAACCATTGTCAAAACGTTACCGATGGATTAAAACGTATATTTACCAGAACAACAGTGTCCTTATTCCCACTAAATTTACCTATAGATATATAAATATTTAAAAAGCAAAATTAAATGTAAGACGTTATTTGAAGGAATATTTAACTCTGGTTTAGATCAAAACTACTTATAAAGATACGGTTTTCGCCTTTTAATTTGAGAAAATTTGAGAGTCGGAAAGAGAGGTCACTTTTCTTTTCCTGGATGTACTTTTAAGAAGACTTATGGTGAAAACCGCATTTTGATATTTGCATCCATCTTTGAGCTTTTTGAAAAATCTGCATTTTGGATTTGGGTTTACAACTAGTTGATCTTAACATTTTTCGGTGCAAATTGCTTGTTTGTATATTTTTCAAAGCTGGATGCAACTGTTAAATCGAATTGTAACTGTCACTTTTCGTTACCGAGATGTAACACAAGGTTTTACTTTTTCTCATGGAATGACGCTTGTTTTATTTAAAATTTCTTTTAAAACCATGTCGACACTCCATTTTGTTTTGTATTCTTCATACTTTTTTATATTTTTCATTTGTATTTGTATTTTTTAAAAAAATAAAGGATATAAATACATTAAAAATAATAAAACAAGTGCACCAAATTGTTTCGACGGTAATTTTAGGCTGATTTCAAAACTCAAATAAAAAAATGTTTTTTCCATAAGAAACTCTGTTTTATATCTCGGAAATTAAAAGTGACAGGTAACGTTCGATCTGACAGTTGCAAATAACTTTAAAAAATCTACAAACAAGCAATTTAGAACAAAACTAAATTTTGAGAAGTAAAAAAGTTATAGACAAACCCAACGAAACTGCAGACTCTTCAAAAAGCCCCGTAGCTCAAAGAGGTATGATATACCAATATGCGGTTTTCTATAAGTCTTGTCTCTAAATTTAAGCTTGAAATGGGGGTCGGTTTTTCTTTATCTCTGCTAGGAGTACCCGAGCCCATTTAAATGCTGTGGTGCACCCAGGATTATGTCTTGGGGGGCCCGAGGCCTCTGGGGGCCGAGGGCCTGTTCTCATGATGTCGTATTTTATGCACTTGTATCATAATTATGAAATATGTAAAAAAATTCTAAGAAAATGTTTGGTTTGGGGATGGAGTGGACCCCCCCATGGTTGTGCCCATTTTAATTGTGTCCAATTTGAATCATTGCAAAATAAGAAATATGTCATACATAAGAAGATATATAAAATAAAACACCTTGTATTTTTTTGTCGGAAATGGACTAACCTAGAGGCCCTCGATACATTTGACAATTGTTAAAACAATTGTCAAATGTATAGAGGGCCTCTAGCCTAACCAAAGTCATAAAAAGCTTCGAAATAACTACAAGCACGTTGGTGACACCTTTTTAAGGGCATTTAAATGCGCAGTTTAATTGTCCCGCATGCTGTAAAGACGCATTTGTGGATGGCTTAAATTTACGATAACTGCAGTAAAGAACTACCGAGCCTAAATTGCAAAAAAAATGTTTTATGTTGCTGACTTGCAAGCAATACATCGTTTTTACTTTAAAAATACTCTGCCAATATATGGGCCCCTAAGCTCCCACTAGGTACTATAGTTATAGTGTACGTGTGAGCTAATAAAACTAAAACCTCAAATATATCTTATTCAACTCCAGATTAAAATACCTTTTGTTTGATACCACACAAGCCATGTTTTGACTTAAACTCAAATTTTTGAAATTTACCCCCACCCTTAAAAAAACAAAAACTAAAATGTATTTTGTTTAACTCCGGACTTAATTACCTTTCGTTTGATATCACACACGCCATATTTTCACGTAAACTCTAATTTTTGAAATCTACCCCCACCCTTTTTTGAAGAAATAAAAACTAAAATGTATTTTGTTTAACTCCATACTCAATTACCTTCCGTTTGATATCACACACGCCATATTTTCACATAAACTCTAATTTTTGAAATCTTCCCCCACCCTTTTATTTGGCTTGTGTTCGGTGGATTTTGTTCATTTTTAAATGGGACCATCTCGACCCAAGACCCAGCCTAGGTACCAAATTTCATTAAAATCGGCCTAGCGGTTTTTGAGTTATGCGCGTTGGTCGTTACAGACAGACATACAGACATACAGACATACAGACAGACAGACAGACAGACAGACAGACAGACAGACAGACAGACAGACATACAGACAGACAGACAGACGGCGCGACAAAAAAGTTTCAAAATCATCTGAAACGCAAAGATATATAAAAATTTTTGAAATCGGAGCAACTTTTTTTTTCTCGAAAAAATAAGGATCACCATAGCTCACACTACTATAGTATAGTATATGTGTGAGCTAAAATGGAATTAGAGGAGTAATTTTAAAGAGAAAATAATTAATATTTCTGAAACGACTAACTTAATAATTTCCTAACTTTTACTGAAAACAATGGTTTTTCAACAGTTACATGGACAATTTTGAGCACATAATGCCTCTATTTTAATTAGTTTTATGTTTTAAAAAAACTTTTTTATTAATATTTTTATTTATTATATATTTTTTTATTTCAGGTAAGAATTTTCAAGCACTACAGGCTTACCGAACTTAAAGGCCACCACTAATAGCAATTTAAGGTAAGTTAACCAAAAATGTGAATGCTTTTGACGAAGTTTTTATTTTTTCGCTCTATAACTTTTTTCGAGTTATTTACTGTAATAAACTCTAGTTCTTTCTGAATACTTTCGAGCGATCTTTTTTTAGTCGTGATTTGAGCTTCATTGTTATCCATATAAATGTTATGGATGTGATCCAAGATCTTATTATTTATGCCTTTGTAAACCAAATGTAACTAATGTTCATATTCAGCTTTTGTAAATCCAACATTTTGATTTGCATCTTCGTATTTTGTAGAGGGGAAGCTTTTTGCTCTGTTATTCTTGCTAGTTCAGTTCAGTATTCAAGTGAGTTGATTATTTAGCATTCTCCTCTCCCTTTGGATCCCTCAAATTTTTACTTTTGTGTTCCTCTTTTAGGTATTCTTTTTGTTGGTTTGTTAACTATATTTAGATTTCTTAGGATGACTACTAATTCTTATTTTTTACCTTCATACTTAAACTCTGGAATGCCGCGGTCATTCATTGGGTAAGGGACAATTTGCCGCGAGAACAATGTGCCGCGAGAATTTTTGTTTAATTTCTATTTTTATTTTAATCTTAAGTTATTTTTTCTAAAATCATAGCCTCTCATCCTCTTGTTGGGAGATCAAAATCTGTGTTAAACCTAACTGTGTTCAATTGATCGCAAACATATTCTAACCGGTCTCTGGACCAACAACAAATTGAAAAAAAATGTCATCACAAAAAAAAGGTTTTTCGAAAAAATAGTAGTATATTATATATTATAGTAGTTTTCCAGAAAACTTATTTATAAAAAAAAATATGTTTTTCTCAAAAAATAGGTACCTTTCTAACAAAAACCAATTTATAAAAAAAAACAAAAAAACTTTTTTAGAAACAATTATTTCAAGCTATGATCAAAGCATTGCTTAACATTTGTTTTTTAGGCAGTTTAGTTTTGTTTTTTTTTTAAATCATTTTAATGAGTACAAAAACAGAATTTTAAATCAAAAAGACCATCTTAAATATTAATTGTCAAAAAATATTAGAATAAGCGATCCAAAATAAAACAAAGAATCTTTAATAAGCCCGTTGCTTTTGTAAACATAGCGCCAACATTGCGGACATAATTATGGTGTAATTTTGTTTCGAAATAAAACAGTCCCGAGGCAAATTAAGACAAGACTTTAAACTTGGGAATGTTTTATAAGATACTTCCTGAAAAATAAATTAGGCCTAAGAATTTGTTTTTAAACGAAGTATATTTAATTTTAAATTTTAACATAAATATACAAAGAAACAGAACATTCACAAACTTTTTTTTCAGGATTATAAGCTTAGCCTTTAAGTATTTTAACTTCTTTTATTTTTCTATCAAGCCACTGAATTCCTTTATAATTTATTCTGATTTTATCTTTGTTATATTTTATTCAGGTATGTCATACTGCTTTGTAGATACTTTTTTACTTTTATACTTAAAAACGAAAGATTTTTAGGTATTTTGAAATTTAATGGAATAGTCGGCACCGTAAATTGAGAAAACTTGATAAATAAATGGGGCATGGCACATGGCATGAGAAGATTATAAACAGTAATACACCTTTTAGTCGTTTCCATTTAAAGTTTAAATACGTTTGTGGTTAATCTTGATTTATTTTCAGTAAAATGTTCACGCCTTGCCAAATAGAATTTCAAGATTAATCTGATAACCGTATAGGTGAGTTTCCGTTTTATGGAAGCTGCTTGCAATTTAATTTACGTCATTTTCACGCCATATTTATAATACGTTACTTTTCACGAAAAATTAGGACTAGGAAATGTATGTCTTTTCTCAAACAATGATTAGAATAACATTAAGGACGAAGCAGACTGGGCCAAACTGATAAAGTGCAGACCCTTGAGGTACTCCAAGTTTGGCTTCTATCAGATCAAATTCTTAATTAATAAATAAATGTAGCTGTTTGGTTCAGTGTCATTTCAATTCATTTTGCTTTTTATATTTATTAAATTTTTTGATACTGTTTTATTGCTTTTTTTTTAGTTTTTGTAAAATATCTAGTTTAAAGGTGTATTATTATTATTATATATAAATTTCAACACAAATTTATTCTGTAGTTTTTTATGCGACACACCTTTTCCAGGCATTTGACAAATTGCTTGTGGGTTTGTTAAAGGCAAGGCCTTCAAAAAATACAGGCCTTCCTTCTCGAAAAATGAGGTATATTCAAAAAAAATTTAAAACTCTTTTTTTCCCATTTAATAACCGTGACTCTTTCGCCGACACTAATTGCACGGGTCATCGGCCACCTTTGAAACCCCAGACAGGGTATTTTTTTATCCGGTCCTTTAGCAAAGTCCGCCTTCACGAGATATCCGACCTCATCCGGCCTGGTTACCGGCGTCATTGAAGGCGTAGGACAATATTACATTTTACACTCCCCAGGAATCCTATAAATGTCTGCCGCACCCGTCCAGTGTTGCCAGGTAAAATTTTCCACCATCTACAGATTATAGTTCAAAAATCCTGAGATCTACGTTAATTAGTATACCGCAAACGCCAAACATTGCACCCTGCATTCCGCAAATAAAATAAGATAAAACCATCATTTAGAAATATTTTATTTTCATCATTAAAAATTCAAATAATATACATTAGTTGAAAAATACAATACAAAAATACAATTGAGGTATACATGTTATTGTTAGTTTGCTAATCAGGACCTGTTTAATATTAAAGCTAAAACAATCTTGATTTTTATCAGTGTTTTGTTATGTAGGATGCCAGACAAAGTTTCTATTGAAAGCTTGTTCCTCATTTTGAAACCAAACCAAACACAACAACAAAATTTAATGGTTGAAAAAATTCTTTAGCAGTGGCACTTGGATGTGGCAAACTCAGGATATTAAATATAAAATTACAGAGTGTAGGCAATTTAAAAGATTCATCAGCTTATTTCATTTTTAAAACGTTTGTCCAAAATTCTTAAACATTAGGATTGTTTAACTCATTTCATTTCTCAAAATTCATCAAAGTAATATAAAATATATCTGGTATTTATCCAATTAAATCGTTTTTCTTAAATTTCCCCAGATTTTGCAACAAAATCCCTGTATCCCTGTCATACATCGAAAATCCCTAGATTCGGGATAAATTCCTAGACCTGGCAACATTGCACCCGACCTCGGCAACCGACGGGGCTCGAGCCCGCCACTGGAGCAAGCGAGATTCCTTAACTCACTTGTGTTCGAGGCGCGAACGCACCGAGCCACCAAGGCTACTTTAAAACGCTTATTAAATTTCTTGGCATAAATTAGCCAAACGTTTAGGAAAATATATTTTTTTAAAATTCAAGGTAGTAATTTTTTTAAGTAATATTTTGTAAATACTTGTTTTTTTTTGTGGGTTTTTATAAATAATACTCTACAAGAAAAACTATTAAATTATTTAGAGAAGAATTAAAACCATACACTTTAGTTTTATTATCAATGTCTTCAAACTTGCAGAAACAAATTTAAACAGTTAAACTTTCTTACATTGTATGGTCTTGATATACATGAATATATCATGTTTTTTAGTCAAAAACCGTAATTACCTTGAAAAATATGAGAACAAACATATTCATTACAATACCAGAACAAAAAACTATAATATACCAAGACACAACCCAGCCCTTTTTGAAAAAAAAATTGTTTGCAAATGCATACAATATTATAACAATTTGTGAAAACAACTAGAAAACCTCCCAGATGTAAATAACTTTAAAAGAACTCTAAAACAGCTTCTGAGAAAACTGGAACCTTACAACTATAAAGAATTTATGACAGCATATCTGGAAAATTTCTTATGATTGGACAGCTACTATTCCATATGTAATCTATAGTATAGAAATGCGTTTTAAGATATTCTTACAACCATGACACTATTTTTGTAAAAAAATAAAGTTGCTTTTGAACTTGAACTAGATTTCGGACTTTCATTGTCTTTATTTATTTTACGACGTTTCGGTTAGTGAGTATCTCTAACCGTTTCTAAGTATAAACTTAACAATCCAGTCTACATGCTACTATATACAGGGTGTGCCATAACTTAGAGGCCATAGGCCCACAAGTGCTAGAGGAGGTCATGTCTGATAAAAAAGTTCCTATAATGCATGGGTCAAAACTCTTTCTATGTCGAGATACAAAGCATCAAAGTTGGCAATTTTTTAAAGGTTTTTGATAATACCTTTTTAAAAAAACTCAGTAAAAATATAAAATTGGCCAAAGGCGTGTACTAGAACAAGAGTGATAAACTGAAATTTGTTTGACAACTTTTTTAAGAAAAAACTATTTTTTTGGTATAATAATGTATAAAGTTTTATAAATGCCATATTAAAGGCAATGTTTTTTAATATTTTTTGTTAATAAAAACAAGTCTCTAGCGGGACATAATAATAAAATATTAATGATATTTTTTAAAATAATAAGTAAGCAACAGTTATTTTTTTAAATAAATTATTTTTTTATACATTTTTGGAGGTTATTTTGACAGCCTGTATCTCCTCAACTTGTAATTTTATCAAAAAAAGAAATACCACATTTTCGAATCACAATTAGCTGAGTATTCAGCTGGCTGTGACAGGTTTTCTTTTTTTTGTAAAACTCTTTTTCCCCCCACTCCTATAACTTTAAAAATCCTATATCTTAAAAACAGATGTGTGTTGCCCTCATGTTATAAAAACTTTTTTCTTGGAAATAACCTCCTCTATGCACTATGGCTCCTAAGTTATGGGAAACTCTGTATACCACTTATTGTGCAGTCATAAATTCATATTCTGGATAAGAAGTGGTTTGTTGGTTAACAAAAAACTTCTTTGTTCTGCATTATAAATGCCGCTTTAATAAATTTCCGTTTTCGTCAATGTGAGTCCTTATGCAAAACTGTAACTTCAGACCACTATCTCGTGATCGTTTGGCCAAGCATAATCCGCTGAACTGGATTTGTCGATATCCCCTTAGAGGGCGTTTTGTTTCTCCTACATTTAATTTACCACACTCACACGGTATTTCGTAAATGCAATACTTATTTTTTAAGGGATTTTTGGTTTTGTTTTAGTTACAAAACTCCTTAATATAAAAATATTGTTTTAATATAGTATAGTATTTTCTTATTTGTCTTATGTTTTCTGAAACAACTTAAATTGGATTTTGTGGTAAATGAGTCACTCAGTACCATCGAAAACATATTACAAACTGGTAATAAACTCTTACTTTTAAGTGAAAAATTGATTTAACGCTCAAAATTTATAGTAAACACCTACATGGAGTGGCTGGGGGGACCGTGGAATAAATACAGCAAGAGTCAAGTCAAAACTATGACTATGATTAATGGATGACACAATTATTATATGATCGAAACATGATTACTGCAGAATTTACTACGCCATCTTAGCGGTATTCGACCAACTATCAAGTACAAAATGGAAATCTAAAAAAAGTTTAAGACTTTTTTGCATATACAGCTGAAATAAAATGGTAGATAAGACTTTATTGTTTCTCGAAGTATTCTCCTCCAAAATTAATGTACTTTTGCATGTCCTCAAACTAGTTGTCAAAGTTGTAATTCCACTCGCTTGTTGGTACTATCAAAATTGCATTCTGGAAGGCGTCGACTGCTTCCTCTGGCGACTGAAATCTTTGACCACGTAAGTCCAATTTTGATTTTGGGAAAAGTATAGAAATCGTTTAAAAATTCAATGGTTTTTGTGCTTTGTGCTAACTTGCACTGTCCTGATGGAGGATGATTAAATTTGTCGTTCGGGTTTCGTTTTTCGAAGCTCAGCGATGACTTTCGGCCAACAAACGGTGATGTACCAATCGGCAGTAACGGTCCTTTGATTATTCAGAGGAATTATTGGTGAATGACCTGCTCTTGAGACCATCATCATCATCACCATCTTTTTGGATACACTTTGAGAACGGATCACGTTTGTTGGCTTTTCTTCATCCTGGAACACTCAAACAGACGACTGGCGTTTATTTTCGGGTTCATATGAGTAATACACGATTTATTACCACTACAATGCTGTACACGTTTTTCGAGTTTCCTGCATCAAAGCAGTCTAGAGTTTTCTGATAGCAATTTACCCTAGTTCTTTTGCTGTTTTTCGGTTAACATATGAGGTATCCAGCGGGACATTAATGCTACGTTTTCCTTATGCAAATTTTTCTAAATTGAGGTCTTTGAAATCCCCAATGAAGCCTTACTCATGCAATTTTCAGAGCACAGCATCGATGTTTTCCTGGGTGACAGCCGTCATTGGTCGCTAAGGCTAATGCGTCCACGCTTGAATTCTTCATACCAACGAGAAACTGTCGACTGATGTAATGCTTCATTGCCGAAAACAGAAATTTACTTGACAAGGCATTCTTGTTAAGATAATTTTCTTCGAAAGTTGTAAAAAATTAGAGCCCATACATGTTCTCGGTTTAATTCTGACTGATTTGTTAACTTAAAATATTAACTGCAGCTATAAAACTATATGTATTACACTGACGTTTTAAATTTAGATTAGGTAGTAGTAATAGTGTGGGGTAGGCTCTAGGCATGGCGACTAGGTACATGAAGCGCCCATTTCGCCAACCCCCGCGCATCACCCCTACTGCGACCTTCCTTCGCTAAGAGATTCAGAAGGTCCTCCGTCTCAAAAGCTTCGTCTTCGTACCTCTCTTCTTGCCTCCTTGTATGCTTCACACGATGGGAGGAAATGCGCCCAGGTCTCGTCCTCGGGCCAACATCGCTCGCACGTCGCATTCTCCTTCACTCTCATCTTCGCCAAGTGTACTTAGGACTCCCACTATGGCTCCCACCTCTCTTCGTGTTCTACGGAGCAGTCAGTCCCTATGGGGCTTGCTGTATCCTGTCATATACTCCTTCACCTGTCTGGCGTTTCCTGTGTTGGTCCATTCCTTTTGCATCTCTTTATGGGTTCACTCTGTTAGGGCCGACTTCATTTGCCCTTTTGTAAATCCCAGGAAAGGCTCTGACCAGACGTATTTCTGCAGGGATCCATCCCTGGCGAGTTCGTCCGATTTCTCTTTTCCTGGGACTCCCATGTGGCGTGGGACCCATACGAGCTCTACCTCCCTAACGCCGGCCTTCTCCTGAAGTGCATCCGCGCACGCCTGCACCAAACCCGCGGACATGGTTGGTTTGCAGAGTACTCTCAGCGCAGCTTAACTGTCTGTCAATGTTTCATTCCTAATTTAATCCTCCCATGTTACCGCCAGTATAGCGTAAACCTCCGCCTGGAAGACTGATCCCAGCGAGTAGCTTTTTCCGTCAAAGTCGCGATCTCCGAATGTCCTTTTTGGCCACCGCTCCTTCTTTACACGCCCGCGTCCCTTATCCTAGGGTATGCTACTATCGCTTCCTTCTTTATCCAGGTGAACAGCGATGGGAGGCCTAGGAGGGTATTCAGGGCTATGTTAGGAGTAGACCTTAAAGCTCCGGTGATGGTTAAGGTCGCCAGCATCTGCATGCTTTCGAGCTTTTTCGCGTTAGTGGTTTTCATTGCCCCCGGCCACCAGACTACGGATCCGTATTAGATCTTCGGTCTTATGATGGCCGTTTAGATCCAGTGCATGATCCTTGGGCGGAGTCCCCACTTTCTTCCTACCACCCTTCTTACTTGCCAGAATATCTTTGTTGTCTTGTTGTTGTTATTAGTCGGGTGGTTTCCAGCTTAATTTACTGTCTAGCACCATCCCCAGGTACTTAACCCCTTGCGATAGTGCAAGTGGTCCTTTGTATATTTGTGGTGCTTTAAAGCCTTCTATTTTTCTCTTGTTTGTAAAGAGAACCATTTTCGTCTTGCTGGGGTTGACGGAGAGGCTGTTCTCTTGGCACCAGGTCTCTATTAGTTTGCACCATCCCCAGGTACTTAACCTCCTGCGATAGTGCAAGTGGTCGTCCGTATATTTGTGGTGCTTTGAAGCCTTCTATCGTTTCCTTCTTTGTATAGAGACGGGTTGACGGAGAGACCGTTCTCTTGGTACCAGCTCTCTATTAGTTTGCACGCTTTTTCCATCCTTTCGCAATAGGTTAGGTAAGAATTGAGGTTAAAATTCAGCAACGACACTCGGTCAGTGTTGCACTCTATGTTCCAATATTCAAAATATAATAGACAGCCCTCATCCGAGATTTACATTTTTAAGCAATCAGTTTCACAAATCTAGGTTACGAAATGAAACTGGCTTAAATATATTTGAGCAATAAGTCAATAACCGGAGTAAATAAGTATTATACCTAGGAGATTATTTTTACTGGTGATCGTATCTCTTCATCCTTTTCTTTCTCGTTGGCAAAGGTCTAGTAACAGAAAAACAATACACCTGCGTTAGTCGCTATGACGGTTATGACTTCACTAAAATGGAGGATCACTGCCTATTCGTTTTGATAGCCTTAATTGCAACTACACATCGCTAACGTTTCACGTAAATTTTAAAAAAACTTCAATGCATCGCTTGAAGCTATTTGCAGAAGCAAAAGCCATTATCTATTTAAATTGAGATTAATTAGTTGAATTACTTAAGCAAGACAACTTAAACAAATTAAGTTAAACGACGTAGATGGTGCTTGTAAAGTCTTGGCAGTTTTAAAATTATTGTTATTATATTCTTATAACAAGTTGTACATGCACCTAGTTTATACGCATTTTAATGTTTACCTTCCTAGCCTGCGTAGCAACGTCTAGAGAAGGTATTGTTTTCAACGAACAATTTTTTTGTGTTAACGCCTAAAATGTGTTATTTGAGTGTATTTTGACCTATCTTAGTCATGTGTGCGTGTGTGTGTGTGTGTGTATATGTCTATTAGTAACAAGATAGCTCCTAAACCGTTGAACGGTTTTTCATAAAATTTTGAGGTAAAATAGTGTACAGAGCTGATTATATTTCGGTCAAAATCCATTAATGCTAATGACCACGATACACTAACAAACGGTATGTCAGCAACGCGGACCAAAAGGCGTCTTTGCGGCACATTACGTCATCATTAAATTAAATAATGCTTACGCGATAAGTGTCCAATGAATTAACGTGTCAGCATATTTTATGTACATTTTATGTACATATTATGTACGCTTGAGTACATATTATGTACACTTGAGTACATTAAAGAAGCTTGGAGAAACTGGTCCAGATCAGAAAAATGCAAGGAACTTATTTTGGGGTTTTTCGGAACTCATGCGGGGCCACATTTTCAACAATATTTCTTACTTATTACTCATTACTTTAAAACAAGCAGCCATTCGATTTAAATCAACTTTTAAACAATTGAAGGCCGAAGCGTTTGCTCAATTCTTATTATTAGTATTTAGTTCTTCAGTTTTAATAATTTTTTGAAAACAATGCAAATCTTTTTAAATTTGAAATGGTGGATTCAAAAATTTTTTTCCTAAATACCGACAGGGGCCTAAATTTTTGGTTGCCTGAGGCAAAGGAAAAAAACTGCTACCCCTCATTGAAAAACAAACATCTCTTGAAATCGTTTTGAGGAACTAAAATTCGCTTGTGCACTTTAGAGATTAAAAGTGTACTTTTAGTACTAAAATGATAATTTTCAATTCATCAGAGATTAAAAGCAACCGCAAAAATCCATTAAGTATATATCACATGAAACTTTAAGCAGAGCTATGCGAGGGCTAAAAAATTTTCGCCGTGGGATTAAATGTGCCCATTTTTTAGGTTTACAATGCACTATTCTTATCCGACATCAGGTAATGATTTGTTTTTAATAGTTTTTATATTTTCTAATACTTTCCCACTTACTCATCAACTTACGGGAGCAACTGGCATTTTGGGAAAGGCTTAATACCTAGAGAATGCAAAAAATACTACTACACAAAGGACTGTGAGATGGCCTAGCACACCCTTAGGATAAATTCTATTTAGTTTTTAATAGAAATATAAAAAAATTGCAACGGAGGCAAAAATTTTTAAAAAATTATTATTATTTATGTTTGCAATATAAAAAAATTATTGGAAAATTTTAAAAAATCGCGCGTAAGCAAACCAGTTACAGAATTCACAATGATTTCTGAAAAAGTCGTGGAAAACATTTTGCAGTGAAAATAATGGCGCCCAGTCGAAAATTTGAGAAAAATTTGATATTTTTTAAGAAATTGACGCCACAGTAGAAAATTTTGGTAAAAAGGAAGAAAAATTGAAGCAAGCTAAAACCTGAAAAATTAAATCACTTTAGGAAAAAAGACTCCGCAGGCAAAACATGTTTGGTAAAGTAAAGGAGCCCAACTCTTTTGTACCACATAATTTACCTTAATTTCTTAATTGCAGGTTATTTAATTTTTTAGAGAGAGTTTATGTCTTCAAAATGTCAAAAAACTTGGTTGTCCTCTGAAGGTGGTTGCCTGAGGCGGCTGCATCATTGCCTCACCCTTTGGCATAACCCTGATACCGAGCAAACCTGTTGGCCTACAATTGTTCAAAATTTGGTTTAAATCCATTGGCTAGTTTTAAAGTAATGACGTAAAACATTGTTGAAAATGGGGACTGTGTATGTTCGGAGAAGCCGCAAAATGCAGCTCTTGAAATTTTCTAATCTTGGCTAATTTTACTCTGAAGATTTGTGCAAGATTTCACTCTAATACGTTTATTCGTTGGACAGTTATCGCCGATCGTCGAAGTATCATTTAACATTAGCTAGACGCCAATTTGCTTTTTTGTCATCTACATGACGATACGGAAACTTCGCGATAGCGGTCCATTTATTTTCCTTTTAGATTGCCAGAGACAAAAATACGTTTGAAACTTTATTCGAGAGTTTATTCGCTAAAGATTTGTAAAATCAGCCTAAAATTTTAATAAAGTTTCTGGGGAGTTGTACTTATTCTAAAATAAAATCTTTATATAATTGATTAAAATTTGACGACAAACTTAATGATTAAAATTTTGACACGAATTTTCTGCAAACTTTTGTTCACTTGATAAGCATTTATATACAGGGTGTCCCAACTAAAAGGTAACAGACGTGTTCTTGAGTATTTTTCGTGCAAATTTGGAGAAACGCTTAAACACGTCGATTTTCTTTGCGAGGGGGGCACTTTTTGGCTATTTTGAAATTTTTGTAGCACGCACCATCTTCGAGGGGTATACTTTACCCCTATATTTTGAAAAGGAAAGGTGGGTATTGTGATACCATGTTTTGAAGTTCTCTTGAATGCCTTTACAACCGTGTGAAAATTTCGAAAATCCATAGATTAGTTTTTGAGATATTTACTTTAAAATTTTTAAATTTTACATGTAATGATAAAAATTTCAAAAATCCATGGATTAGTTTTTGAGATATTTGCTTTCAAATTCAAAATTATGATTAAATTTTTATTTTATCAGTCCATGTTAAATTTGAAAGTTTGAAGGCAATTTTCTCAAAAACTAATTGATAGATTTTTGAAATTTTTACACGGTTGTAAAAACATTCAAGAGGCCTTAAAAACAAGGTATCATAGGACCCACTTTCCCTATTCAAAATATGGGGGTAAAGTATACCCCTTAAAGATGGTGCGTGCTACAAAAATTTTAAGATAGCCAAAAAGTGTTCCCTTCACAAACAAAATCGACTTGTTCGAGCGTTTCTCCAAATTCGCACGAAAAATACTCAAAAACACGTCTGTTACCTTTTAGTTGGGACACCCTGTATAAAACTCTTTTGAACCGAAAATTTATTGAAGATACAAAGTGGATATCGTACTTTTGAGATTCCCTGTATAAATAAGTAAAGCGACTCTCAAATTAGCCACTTGAGTTATGGCTCTCCTCGAATTTTTAGCTTGGAGAAATTTAAGAGGCTAATGGCTAGTGCCTAATTCGAAATGTAAAGTAAATAAATTGGTAGTGTGCTTAATTTTTATGTTCACTAAGAAATAAGAAGTTCAAATAAAGATAAAACCCGACTTTTAAATGACCTAAAGTTGACAAATTGTTTTAGCATCTCACAGCTTATAGTAACCATTTTTTGTTGTCGTTTTAATACTACTACTATTATATGCCGGTTTAGAGCGTTTTTCTACGTTGTCAGTTTTTTTTGACTCATTGATCTTTGAATTGACTGTTGCCATTCTAGTTTAGGATGCCCTCTTTTTCTGCGCCCTATTGGTTGCAGGGGCGGCTAGTGCATAAAGGCTGCAGAGCTGCAGAACCCCCAAAATTTTCACATTATTTGATTATTTTTCAGCAGCTGCTATTTTTCTAATAGAATTATTTTATTTCTAAAATTATTGGAATATCAGTAAATTTTCGGTCCGGTGTTGGTATAGTAGGCCTTCAAATCGCGTACGTGTGTTGAGTATGACGCCGCGCGACGTCGCCTGTAATTGTTGCTATTCAGCTTGTTTCTTTTTTTATGTATTGATGATATAAATGCACTTTTCCAAACATCAGGTACTAGATTAAATACCGAGATGAATTCCAAGACGTGCGCAAGCGTTGATCTGTCACTTCTGCCAACCAATCAACTGAGAGATATTTCAGTATGGTTTTATACAGCAAAACTTTAATAATTTCCAGTTCTTTTTGATGAAAATTCGTCGTTTTTGTGCTGTGAAAATGCCGGTGACGTGCAAGTTCTGTGACAAATTATTTAGTGCCCAATTTAAATTGAATAAACACTGTCAAAGTTGTTTACTTTGACAGTGTTTATGGCATAAAAAATCAAAGGTATTCCTATGCAGAAAGTGTTTTTATGTTTAGATGCATAGAATGTAAATGCTCCTTCCCAAAAAACTTGGATCTGTGTGATGATTTGAAAGACAAACACAATCAAGAAATACTTGAAGAAACATTGGAGTTGAGAGTCAATACTCCCATGACAAAACAAAATAAATATGAAATGCATAAGATCATATAGAAGAAATACTGCATATACCTTAAAAAATACTCTGCCAATATATGGGCCCCTAAGCTCACACTAGGTCCTATAGTTATAGTGTACGTGTGAGCTAATATAACTAAAAACTGAAATATATTTTATTTAACTCCAGACTAAATTACCTTTTGTTTGATACCACACAAGCCATGTTTTGACTTAAACTCAAATTTTTGAAATCTACCCCCACCCTTAAAAAAACAAAAAATTAAAATGTATTTTGTTAAACTTTCGTTTGATATCACACACGCCATATTTTCACATAAACTCTAATTTTTAAAATATACCCCCACCCTTTTTTTTAAATAAATTAAAATGTATTTTGTTTAACTGCAGACTCAATTACCTTTCGTTTGATATCACACACGCCATATTTTCACATAAACTCTAATTTTTGAAATCTACCCCCACCCTTTTATTTGGTTTCTGTTCGGTGGATTTTGTTCATTTTTAAATGGGACCATCTCGACCCATGACCCAGCCTTGGTATCATATTTCATTAAAATCGGCCAAGCGGTTTTTGAGTTATGCGCGTTGGTCGTTACAGACATACAGACAGACAGACATACAGACAGACAGACAGACAGACGGCGCAACAAAAAAGTTTCAAAATCATCTGAAACGCAAAGATATATAAAAATTTTTGAAATCGGAGCAACTTTTTTTTTCTCGAAAAAATTAGGATCACCATAGCTCACACTACTATAGTATAGTATATGTGTGAGCTAACAAATAAAAAATCGTCTAAAGATCATAAATAAACAAAGTTATAACAGTTCTATGTTAAAAACGGAATTATTAATAACCGGACATTATCAAAAACGTCATTCTGCAAAACAAGGCAAGAGCAAAATCGAAGTTCTGTATAGTCTTTTAAATTATCAAAACCGGACAAAATTAAAAAGGTCAAAAACATAAAAAGGGCTCGGGCCTAGCTTTCGACGTTCACCTAGAGAAGAGCGGTTCTGATATAACTATGCAATTAAAGCGTCCTTCACTGCAATTTTTTTTTACTACCATGCCTAATAAAAACAACGTCTCTACATAGGGATTGCTATAGCACATAAGGGCCATCTTTAAAAAAGGTCAGGTGTTGGACCCTAGGATAGGATTCATTTGCAATTAATTGACCAACAGGGTCGGTTCGATTCGGTTAACACCAATTTGCCGCCAAACTTTTATTAGACCGATTTGTATGAGAAGAAGAGAGACGGAACCAGTATAAATGAAAAGATAGGAGACCCCTTTTTATGATTTTGTCCTTTTTGATTTTGTCCGGTTTTGATAAAAGACGTTATACTAAACTTCAATTTTGCTGTTGTCTTGTTTTGATGAATGACGTTTTTGATAATTCCAGTCTTAATACTTCCGTTTTTTTCATTGGACTGTTAGGCCATTTTTATTTAATGATCTTGGATGATTTATTTATGACGATGGATGGGGATTCGCTTTTAAAAGTTGGATTGCTTAAAATGGTACGAAAAAACAAAAAATACTCTATCAAAACAACAACAAACGTCACGTGACACGATGTCGTACATGCGCACATCCAGTTCCAGATAAAAACTAAATAACTTTTATTTTTATATGTTTAAACCCAGCAATAACGTCTTTTAGACGAAAATTGGTCGTTTTGATAACAAAAGTACAAAAATAATCACCACTTACAAAATCTGACCAAGTCCCATTTCAGTCAGAATATCTGGCTAATTCTAGGGACAATATTTGACATTATTAGACTTTTCCATAAAAACCCGATAAAAATATAACGGTGGCAACAGCGTGGAGCAAATTCTGTAGCGAGCCTTTCACGCACCTTCCACGACATGAACTTAGTGCCTCTTTGTTAATTTTGCCGTGAAAAACAAAGAAGGAAAGTAAACTTAGCTGACCTCATAACGAAAACGAATAGAAATTACAAATCTGAAAAAATTTGGCGATATTTGAAATGTCAATTTATAGTGACGGTGTGAATTTATTTCCAATTTTTAAATTCAAAATTTACAACGACTAACGTATTTTTGCTAAAAAAAAATTATATCGTGATGCTGCATCCAACAAAAAGTGGGAAATTGCCTTGTAGGTAAGTTTTTAAGTTTAAAAATTGCCTTTTAAACGAGAAATCTTAACCGCCAAATTATGTCAGATTTTTTCAAATTTCGTCAGATTTTTTGAAATGTAAAGAATTGCCCCCTATACGTGAGATTTTCTAGTAGTTTCTATGTCCCATGTCCGCTAGCTTTTTCGGATTTAAGCTTTATCATTTCTTTTTCGATGATTGCTTCCTCTCCATGTACTTCTATGTCTCTCTTCGGAGAGGCTGACAGATATTTGGGTCTCGTTTCCTGCAGCCGTCCCTTGTAGTGTTCTGTCCATTGCTCTGGTTTGATGATCTGAATGTTTACTTTTTCTTTTGTTGGGTTTTTTACCACAGAAGTAAAGTTCCATACTTCAGAACTCTGCCTACCTCCTACGGGTACATTTCATTTTTTCCGTGCGTGTCAATATTCTTAGCTGTCTTTTGGTTTTACTGTAGATTTCTAGGTCTCTTTGCTCTTTCGTACTGAGCCATTTCAAGTATGTGCGTTTTTCACCTTGAACATTTCCTGTATTTCCTTCATCCACCACATAATATTGTTATTTCTATTATCTTGGTTCCCAACTGCTTCTTTGCTTGCTTCCTTTAAGCTTTTTATTATGTATATATCTCTTCAAATGAGTGTTCTGTGTACAACTACAGATATACTATTTGAACTATTCTACTTAATTAAGTTTTTTGAACATACTATAAAAGCTACTACTAAATCTTTCATAATAAAACTTTAGATTTTATAGAAAATTGCTCAGATTAAACTTTGTTTTTATTCTTATTTTCCTAAATAGCTTGGCATGTCGACCATAATTCAATTTAACGTATGTTTTCAGCGCCAACTTATATTTTGCCAATTCGTATGTTACTTTTCTGTACTGACAGCAACATGCGGTATGTGTTTTGTCTTCGATATTTTGTCTTTTTATTGCACGAGCATTTTAAATAATTTTGGATAATTACTTAATTAAATATTTTGCAACTTCACTGTGAGATACGCTTTTGTGTTTTGTTGAGTTATTATCTGGACAGGAGCTGATTGATAACAATACAGGGTGTCCCAAAAATATACCGATAAACCGTAAGGTGTCGGAGGGACCATCAAAACAAACATTTTTTTGTCCAGTAAACATTTATCCGCAAATGAGCCGTTTGGGCTCTAGAGCAAAATAAAAAAAATGTGTGTGCTTAAGACCACATGGCAGAAGTGTAAACTTCAAGAAGGCGAAATTAATAATACTGGCCTTTATCTGCATCATCATATCGCTCGCTGAGTGTTTCTCTCACAGTTAGTCGACTCGAGCCGACTTTACCCGAATGAGCGTTACATAGCCGAGCCTGACGGCTCAGTTCAATTCACTACCCACAAAAACTGCTAGACGCGCCTAAAGAAGTTTACACTTCAAAAATATTTTTATTGTTTTCTTTTGTCCATTAATTGAATCGCTATTTATAATGCAGTTAAGTCATTATTTTGTTTGTTAACAAATGAATTATTGTTTACATTAATTGTTCATTGTAAACAGCGATTCAATTAATTCGCAAAATAAAAGTACAAAAAACAGTTTTTTTTGCTTTACAGCCCAAAGAGCTCATGTGCAGACATATGTTTAATGGACAAAAAATGTTTGCTTCGGTGACCCCTACCACCCCTTACAGTTTGTCGGTATATTTTTGGGACACCCTGTATTAAGTTGTAAACCAGGGGTGAAATTAAAGAACCATAAATTATAAAAAAAGGTTTCCTGTGCTTCAGCCTGGATTTGAACCCGGCTATGTACGCCAACGCTCTACCAATTAAGCCACCGAAACCCTGACTATAAATTTTTTAAACTCCATCTCGGTCAGTGTCACATTGTAGGAACGGTAGTTCTCAGGGTATTCACTCGACTAATTTTATAATTTTTCGCTTCCCCTTAATCAATCTAGACGTAAATATTAACGTCTGAAAGCATGAGACAACCGTAAACAACAATTAAAGAACGAAAAATTATTAAAGAAAGTTTCCTGTGCGTCGGCCGAACTTTGAACCTGAACCTTTGGCTATGTACGCTAACGCTCTACCAATTCAGCCACCGAAATCATAAGTATACATTTTCAAAACTCCATGTCATGGTCACTATCACATTGTAGGAACGGTAGTTCTCAGGATATTCGTTCGGCCAAGCCATTTAACTGATTTTAACATTCTTCGTTCCTCTATCTATCTCTATCTATTTAGCCTTCTTCAATCCATCTTTGGACATAGGCCAATAACTTCCACTCTTCTCTGTCTGTCTTTGTCGCCGTGTTCATCCATCAGTTCCCGCATGTTTCTTTAAATTATCCGCCCATCTAATTTGGAGTTTTCCCCTACTTCTTTTATTTTTCCAAGGTCTCCAATTTACAATACATTTGTTCCATCGATCGTCTTTCTCTCTGATATTATGACCGGCAAATTTCCATTTTAATTTTGCTACTTCTCCTCTGACATCCCTTACTTTTGTTTTATTTCTTATCCATTCATTCCTTTTTCTATCTGGCAGCTTTACATGTACCATTTGTCTTTCCATTGATCTTTTGGCATTTGTTACCTTATCCATGTTTGATTTTGTAAGTGTCCAAGTCTGGGATCCATAAGTAAGTACAGGAAGGATACATTGGTTATACATTTTCATTTTGAGGTACTGAGGATAATTTTTATTTCTTAATATGTAGCTTAATTTACCGAATGCTGCCCAGGCCAATCTTACTCGTCTCTTGATTTCAGCTGTTGGTTTTATTTTTTCAGTTTAATAATTTGTCATATTCCTCTACTTGTTCTATTTTATTTTGGGTTATTCTGACCGTAATATCTTTATCTATGTTTGTTATGATTTTAGTTTTAGTGTAGTTCATACTTAAGCCTATATTTTTAGCTGCTGTATACAGTTCCTCCAGCATTTTTATCAGTTCTTCATTCTTGTCTGTTATTAAGGCCATATCACCAGCAAATCTTAGGTGGTTCAAGAATTGTCCATTTACTTTGATGCCTATTTCTTCCCAATCTAAGCTTTTAAAAACATCTTTAAACTTTTCGTTCCTACTAAGTTTGAAATCAAATTAGACGTTAGTCTCAATGTCTGAACGCTTGAGATCATACTTTTGTGTGTTAAAATTTCTAATCGTTTATGGGATTTCCCTAATTGCTTAGTGCAGTGGAGAATCTTTAATTTGAGACAAATGTGTTACAACTGTACCTGGTGACTCAATAAAATACTTAAATTGATACCGTAGTGCATATATTTTTAATTATGTTATAGCTCTATAATTTATTAACTGGCTGATGGTCTAAAAAAACATCATATTTAAAATAATTTAATTAATTATTTTATTCTTAAGTTATTATTAGCACCGGGAATTTTCATAGTTAAAGCCCTGATTAATAAAAGTACGTCAACAGTATTTTATTTTTCGCAGTAATATCTCTAAAATTATTAATATCTGCAGGCTTTAACCCATTTAAGCTACACGGGTTTCAAAAACACTTTTAATTTAAATAATAAATCAAATAACCAACCAATTTCAAACCTTTATTCAGAAATTTAAAATTTTATTAACCTTTAAATTGCGTTATATTCATCCAGAGCATATTTCATAAAGGACAATTTGATTGCGATATTTATTTTGCTTTTCATGAAACTGAAAACTTTTTTCATGCGAGGGTATCATTTTCTAGTTTTTAATTAAAGCTGTGTTTATACTCAATTTTTTTCTAATTTGGTTAAAACATGAGTTAAAAATATTATTAGTATCAAATAGTAAGTATTTATATATGTCGACTGATTTAAGCTCCCTAAATTTATTATTACCACTTAAAAATTGAATATTTACATATTTACAATATATGCGTTAATTGTCCGTTTTTTTAGAAATGGGTGGTAATGCTAATATATAAGTTGAGTCTTAACTTAGCACTACCACCCTAAAAAAAAATTAAAATTTTCAAAAACTAATATATTAAATCGTAAGTTTGACGTAAAAACAAAAATTTTGTCGCTCCACCCGTTTTAAACTTCCTAAGTACTACTACCCCAAAAAAATTAAAATTTTCGAAAACGTCGTAAATTTGTCATGAAAGAAAAAAATTTGCCTATATTCGTCGGGGTTCTAACTAATTGGATTAAACCGGTTATCTGGAGCAAAATGCCTTACGGGCAAAAGCGTTAAAGGGACAAGATAATATTACTCCTAATTTCTAAAACAACACAAAATCATGGCGTTAGCTTGATAGTTTAAAACAACCAGCAACGAATATTTATATTAACACTACAAAAGGTTATATTGAAAAGTAAAAGCAGGTAATTTTAATGGTAATCTGTGGTAATGATTGTTTCCAAAAAATTAACAATTGCGCGAGAAGGTTATAGATCATCGCACGTTTTATTAAACAACCTAAAGATCACAGACATTTTAAGCAAATGGGCGGAGCGACAAAATCTTTGTTTTTACGACAAATTTACGACAATTATTTCATAGATGAGTTTTTGAAAATTGTAAGTTTTTCTAGGGTGGTAGTGTTAAGTTGAGACTTACATTACTGCCACCCATTTCTAGGAAAACGGGTGGGTGACAATTTTTTTTTCTTTCACTACACATTTTCGACAAATTTACGACAATTCATGCAAATATGGTATTGCAAAGTTTGAGAAGGTACTGACTTAAACTTACTTAATCTCACGTGTCCAAACAAAAATTTTGTAGCAAAGTCCATCCGCGGTTGTGAAACAGGCTTTAGGAGCGCAGTATTTAATATACAGGGTTCCCAAGCTTACATCGTGCATGGGAAACGCCGTGTTTTCGAATACAGATAGAGAGAAAATTTGTGCGGGTCATTAAATTGCGTAATGCTGTCACTTGCTATAAAGGTTGTCAGATTTTGTCAAAAATCACCAGTTTCAAATAGAAAATCGTATACTTATGTATACTAGAGACCGAGCTAGAGACCTTGTATGTAGGTGCGATATATAAAAAAAAAATCATACATACAGGATCTTTAAATTACCCGAGATACAATAAAATAATTAGAGACTATTTGTTTGATATATCTAGGTTACAGAGTTTTTCATAGTCAGGAAGAAGAAATATATAATATTTATTTCAAATTTTAATTTAAATAAGACAGTGTCAAAAAATTCGGCCTTTTTAAAAAAGTTTTCACCATTTCCCCAAATATGGTGAATTTTCACCAGACATGGCAACACTTAACCAGTGTTGCCAGGTCAAATTTTGCACCATCCCTAGATTATAATTCAAAAATCCCTAGAAAATTCCTAGATCTACGTTAATTCGTACCTATACCGCAAGCGTCAAGCATTGCACCCAGCATTCTGCAAATAAAATAAGACAAAACCATCATTTAGAAATATTTTATTTACGCCATTAAAAATGTAAATAATATACGTAGTTTAAAAATACAATACAAAAATACAATTTTGGTATGTATTTTATTGTTAGTTTGCTAATCAAGACTTGATTAATATTAAAGCTAAAACAATCTTGATGTTCAGCAGTATGTAGGATGCGAGACAAAATTACTATTGAAAGCTTGTTTCTTACTTTGACTTTGTTTAAGTTAATGGTTAAAAAAATTGTGGTTAAATGTGGCAAACTCACGATATTAAATGCAAAATTAGAGTATGGGCAACATAAAAGAGTCATCAGCATATTTAATTTTTAACATTTTGGTCCAAAATTCTTTTGATTGTTTAATTCATTTCATTTCTCAAAATTCATTAAAGTATAAAATATATTTGGTATTTATTCAATTAAATTTTATTTGTTAAATTTTCCCTAGATTTTGCGACCAAATCCCTTTATCTCGGCCATACATTGAAAATTCCTAGATTCGGGATAAATCCCTAGACCTGGCAACACTGCACTTAACTTAAAATTGCATTAAAAATATTTTCTTGCGAGAATCCGATGTGAGTTACGTAGTTTGGTGTTTTCGCAAGGACATAAGTCATACTTCTAGCTACATCTTCGCAAATATCCCCGAACTGATCGTATTAAATATGGTAAAACCATATGAATAAACTAATACTTACCACTTTAAAACTGTAGTGGTAACATCGGCCCATACCCGTCTATTTTTTTCTTATTTTTAATTTCTGGCTGTCTATACTCAAACACACGGCCTTCTCTCATGGAAGATCAAGGCTTAATAACCCTATATGATTTCAATGTATAGACTAATGTCTTTGGACAGGGTCGACTCTTCACAAATGGCAACATTGCATCAGGCGTCAGCACGTCTCGAAAAGATGACGCCATCTGCCAAGGTTTTATAACATTTCTCCTTTACTTTTCGCTACAAAATAACTTCCTATACCTGATATATATGTAATGTAACTTAATCGATATATATAAACTCTGTCAAAGTTTTGGAAATAATTTTTTTTGAATAATTATTTTAGCTTATTTTTTTTACTTGTTTGTTATAAATTATATCCTAGGTATAATATCATACTAACACGTAGAACTGGCAACAAACAGAAGAGCCGACCGTTTCCACAGACCTTTGTTATATAGACAGCTTAATTGTTTTTAGTTAAAATTTATTCTCAGGTATCATCGCAAAAATGCTTTAACTGGGTTAGATACAACAACTTGTTTATTAATGGACACCATTAATTAAAGCATGGTTTTGCTGCGCCGATTCAAAGTTTAAAATTTACCTATAAGAAATAACCTAGATCTTAGTTTCATGCTTCAATCAGACCAGACTTCCCACTGACAATCGTGTAACTTTATAATTGATAATGATGATTCATATACACCACAGTGGGTCTATTGTTGCTTACTTTTAAGTGGTTTCTAATGCATGCCTAGTCCTGCAAAAAGGCTAGCTATCAGTTTGGGCGAGACAATGATCAGACCGAAAGCAATCTGAGGTTTACCGAAAGGGATCTGAACTAAAGGTGTAATAGCCGGACATTCGCACAGTATGAATAACTGTTTCATTATCCTCCAGACAGAGTCTACATTCCATTTCTTCTGTTAGTCGCAATCTATGCATGTGTACTCTTAGTTGGCAGCGACACGTTAAAAGTCCAGTTTCCAAATGTATCTCTTCTCTAGTAAGTTTAATGATATTTCTGACTCATTTTCTACGAGTTCCTTTAATAAACTCTTTAGAGTGTGCCAGTTGTGGTATCCTCAGAGCTGCTTTGGGCCCGATAAAGTCGGCAGATACCGCTTGCCTCGCTGTTTGTCTGTGGCCTCATTTCTCTTATACCCAGAATGCGACTAATGTTAAAATGTTAATAGATAGTTTAAGTTGTCCTACGTATTTTTACGTAAGCATGAGATTTGACAGATACGCAAGCGCACTTCGTCACACCGTCGTCAAGGTCACGTTAGAAGCTTACGTATTTACGTTAGCTTACGGCAGTCTGCGGGCACCTTAACGTTACCAAAGAATAGAATTGGTTGATTGACCGATCGAAAAACGAGGCCTTGTCGATAATTGCCTTCCAGTACATACGATTCTTTGCAAATATATTCCTACTGTAGTTGAAAAGACAAAAAACAAAACATCAAGAAAACACAGTGCCGCATTCCATATTCTCTGCTATTAGTACTTGCTATGGTAACGTAAAAACATTCAAATTAAACTCAAATTTGGAACAAAACGTAGAGCGCTTAAGGTGCAGTTTTACGTAAAAATACGTAGCACAACTTAAACTATCTAATATTTGTTAGCGCTACCAAGCGCATTCAGTGAGTCACTACAGCTCCTCATGGTTGTGGATGAGACCGTATAGGAATTAAGCGCTCTGAAGGTCGCTTGACTGTCGCAGAAGATTTTTATTAGATAGTTTGAGTTGTGCTACGTATTTTTACGTAAGCATGAGATTTGACAGTTACGCAAGCGCATCTCGTCAAACCGTCGTCAAGGTCACGTTAGGAGCTTACGTATTTACGTTAGCTTACGGCAGTCTACGGGCACCTTAACGTTACAAAATAATAGAATTGGTTGATTGACCGATCGAAAAATGAGGCCTAGACGATAATTTCCGCTTCCAGTATAAACGATTCTTTGCAAATATATTCCTACTGTAGTTGAAAAGACAAAAAACAAAATTGTAACATCAAAAAAACACAGTGCCGAATTCCATATTCTCTGCTATTAGTAGACTTGTTATGGTAACGTAAAAACATTCAACTTAAACTCAAATTTGGAACAAAACGTAGAGCGCTTAACGTGCAGTTTTACGTAAAAATACGTAGCACAACTTAAACTATCTATTCTCCTGTTGGTATATTCGTGGTCGGTCACTAATCCACCGGGCACACGATTTAGTGATTACGAGTTCGGCTTCTCGGATACTTCCAACTCCTGGACTGGTATTTTTATAAATTGGCTTAAAAACGTTACGTTTTGAAAACGCTAAGCGAAACGCACAGCAGGTATTCACGTTGGTAAACGCGCCCTTGAGATGGAACTCGCTAAGCATCCTTCAAATTCTCGCTTTTTGTTCATGTTTTTTGACATCTGTGGCATACATTAGAGATTTTTTTTACCCCAGTTAGTTATTTTTGTTATTTATTGATAACAACATCGAAAATCTAGAGAAGGTGATGGTTAGAAATGGTTTTAATGAGAAATGTTGGGCTGTAATGACCCCTACACTCCTACACTGGTAGGTGGTAGACGCTTTTTACTCATTGGGCGTCGACCGGTGAGATACCACCATGCCAGAAGTGAGTAGCGCTAAGTGGTATCACCACGTTCCGCTACTGCGCTGGCAGTCCTGTTCCAACAATGAGTAACAGATAGTATGATGGCGCTTCCAGGATCAAAATATTCCGGAGGTAAAATACCCGACCACTCGGATCTCCGGGCGTCGGGTGATCCTGGGGGTCCTTCATGCAAAGATATTAAAAGAAGACCAAAAACTCAACTCAGAATTGATTTTAGCAATATAAGAGGATTAAGTACCAACATGAATTCAGTTCACCAACATCTTGAAGAACAAAGACCTGACATCCTTGTTCTCACTGAAACTAAAATCAGTTCTGCAACACCTATTGTGAACTATCTTTATCCCGGCTATGACCTACACCACCGATTTCGACATAATTTTGGGATCTGTGTGTACATTAAAAATGACCTTTCATGTCATCGAGAGGAGAAGCTAGAACCAGCGAACCTCGATATCATATGGCTGAAATTCACCTCAAAGTCATCGACCAAGTTCATTTGCTGCCTCTACCGACCGCCAAGTAACACCGAGTATCAAACCTTTTTTGCGACATTATCCGAAAACTGTGATAATATACAGTCTAACTATCCACATGCGGAAATTGTTTTTTTAGGCGATTTCAACGTCCACAATATATCCTGGCTAAAACACCACAACAAAACAGATAATGAAGGCAGGGAAGCAGAAGCTTTTGCCATAAGTTGTGGTCTAACGCAGCTTGTCGATGAACCTACCCGTATCTCAGAAAGGGGTGAATTTGCAGCGCTTTTAGACTTGTTCCTAACTACAAATCCTGACTTGTACACAATTCAAGTAGATCCCCCACTTGGTTCATCCGATCATAAACTTATAAGAACAAAGTGCGAAATGTTCATACCGCCAAGCCAACAATCACTTCCTCGTAAAATGTGGTACTATAAATCGGCAAAATGGAATGACCTTAAACAGTTTTACCTGGATTTTCCATGGCAAGAAATTTGCTTTAAAACAGCTGATCCCACTATTTGCTGTAATGAAATAACAAAAGTAATCTTATCTGGAATGGATGCATATATCCCACATACAATAAAAAGCAGAGCTAATGCAAAACCTTGGTTCAACAGCCAGTGTCAAACGGCTGTACAGAAAAAAACACAGAGCATATAACCTTTGGAAACGACAACAAACCGCCCAAAACCACACAGAATTTATAGAAGCCAGAAATAGTTGCAAAATTACTATTGACGCCGCCAAAGAAACATACAATCAAAGAATAAAAAACAGGTTGCTGAATTGTCCAAGTAGTTCTAGGTCCTTTTGGTCTCTTGCCAAAGCCGTTGGATCAAACTTCACCAAGTCATCTATACCACCACTTACAGATAAAAATACTCACTCAGCCACAACATCAGAGGAAAAAGCCAATATGCTGGCCAAAATCTTTTCCTCCAACTCAAACCTAACAGTGCCAAATGGAAAAACTCCACCGTTCATTGAAAGGGTTTCCCACAGTATGCCAGAGGTACCCTTTTGTCACAGAGAAATACGAAAATCCCTTAAAAAGTTGGATACAAACAAAGCAATGGGTCCAGATGGCATTCCCGCGATAGTACTCAAAAATTGTGCTAACGCACTCACCCCAACTTTCGCTAAATTATTCAATTTATCTTACAGGCAAGGAGTATATCCATCATCATGGAAGTCTGCCGCAGTACAACCTATTCCAAAGAAAGGAAAAAAGACAGATCCGTTAAACTATAGACCAATTGCTCTACTTCCGGTGATATCAAAAGTAATGGAAAGAGTTGTGAACAATCACCTAACCAAGTACTTGGAAAAGTACAAACTTATCAACGACAAGCAATACGGATTTCGAAAATATAGGTCAACTGGCGATTTACTTACATACGTCACTCATTTATGGCAAAAAGCGATTGAGTTACGGGGCGAAACAAGAACAATTGCCTTAGATATATCAAAAGCATTCGATAAAGTCTGGCATGAAAATCTGCTCAACAAGCTTAAAGCAATGGGATTGTCGCCGAAACTTTGCACTTGGTTTGAAAGTTACTTTAAGGATAGATCCATTTATGTTGCACTGGATGGCCGGAACTCCAACTCTTACCAAATAAATGCTGGTGTGCCACAGGGAGCAATCCTTTCGCCAACACTTTTTCTGATTTACATAAATGACCTCATAGATAAAACAGTAAATCCACTTTATTGCTTTGCAGATGATGGCAATGTAGTCTCCTCAGTCATACCACCCACTCAGTGTCTATCCGCACGTGAATTCCATCATCTTAGACAAACTCAAATATCGCAGATAAATAACGACCTGGAGATAATAGAAGACTGGGGCAACAAAAACCTTGTACAGTTCAACGCGCAGAAAACCCAAGCAGCCCTGTTTTCAAAAAAGACCAGCACCGGTGAGCCAAACATCATGCTATCTGGAAGTGCTGTCACATTGCAGAGCCAGTTGAACATCTTAGGAGTCACTGCAGAGACCAACATGTCTTGGCACAGTCACGTGGCAGATATAGCTAAAAGGGCGTCCCAAAAGCTTGGGGTGCTATTTCGTACAAGACATCTGTATACACCAAGCCAACTGCTGACACTCTACAAAGCCCAGATTCGACCAACTATGGAGTACTGCTCACATATATGGAGTGCGGCACCCAAACATACCTTAATGCTTTTGAACACCGTGTAAAAACGAGCTATCAAGCTGATGACCCCGCACTTACCCGTAGTTTGGATAGTCTCGAACATCGAAGAACTGTGGGCGATCTATCTCTCTTCTACAGGTATTATCACGGAAAATGCTCTGAAGAGTTGGCACGTATGATCCCCCCGGGAGTAGCACCTACTAGGCGAACACGTCAAACAGACAGTAACCATCAATTTACTGTCAAAATAGAGGCACCAAGAACCTCATTATATCAGAATTCATATCTCTGGAGAACAGCATCGCTGTGGAATAAACTCCCTGCGACAGTTTTCCCTGCAGGTTACAACCTGAACCGTTTCAAAACCAACACACACCAACATTTCCGCGCACTGGCCGCTTCTCGAGCGTGATAGGGACCTCCTTGCGAGTGCGCTTAACCGTAAAAAAAAGAAAAACACTGAAAAAAAAACGATTTTATTATTAACAAATATTTGGTAAACCTGATTTTTGTTGTGCTCATTAAAAAATATTAAAAGCAAATATCATTAATTATTGATAACAAACCTTTTTTAAAGTGTTTAGTTATAAATAATATATCATTTGTTTCTTTAATAATCTGATGTTTTTGTAAATATTAATTGCCTTATATTAACCATAACCAAAACGCTCTTTCTTTTAAGGTAACAGAACATCTTTGTTATTAATACTTAAAATTTCCTAAATATAAATAAACTCTTAATATTGGCAAATATTTCTTTGTGTTTATTACAACAAATATTTTTTTGTATAATGTTATGGCGTGATTTTGTTATTATAACGGTCTGAATTGGTTTCTATTAATTACTTCGTAAAGTTCAAACAAATTTGGTTATTATTAACAAGCGATATTATTGAGCAATATAACTTTGTACCGTCTCGGCCACAGAACACCAGTCTCGGCTCGGGCCTTGTCGCGCGAGGTCGTGACGTTTCGGTTAACATCTTGTAGGGGAGAGCGGGGCTAGTTGAGCCACTTTTTACATAAATGTAAATAATAGCATTGCTATATTACTTACAGTTTTACAATTATAATATGTTTAAGGCAAATATTGGTTTTTAAAACTATGCATTCAAACTTAACACTTTTTTCTAGCACCCTTGCAAGCGGCCCAACTTACCCCACCCACGGAGTAAGTTGGGCCATACGATATATATATGCAACATAAAATAACAGGAAATTCTTAGATTATTTTTATTGATAATAATAAAATACTAAACTTTAAATTTCTTAAAAAACAAACAATATAAAGTAATTCAATTCAATTCAATTCAATAGCTTTTATTGTTTATACAGACATTTACAAAGTCCAATAACAATTGAGTTTGACCATTAAATTAAGCTTAAAGTAATTATACTTATTACTAATTATCTTTGATTTAATTATTTTTGATTTAATTCAGAGCAAAATATTATTAGAAAAAAAAACATAAGTAGAACAGAAACCAATTTTTCTAATGTGCATCGAAAAGAAAAATTAAAGATATTAGCTTATTAAACAAACTGTGTCTAAAAGTCACCACCTATCAGTTTTGCTTAGAATAAACACTACTTTTTTTTCCCTATTCGTTTAGAATAAACGATCTTAGTCGTAAAACATTTAAAATAAATTGACAAATTATTCCCGCACCGCTTACACTTTTTATGTCGTTGAGTGTGCGTGCTTATGAAATGGTTGTATGAGGAGATTGCTTCGAGATCTGTTTGGCGGATTTGGCGCAATGGCCTACATTGAAAAAATATATGCTCAAATGATTGAATTGAATTTTGATTGCAAATTGTACAAGTTTCTGTTAAATTAATTCTATATGCTAATCCTTTATGGCAAATTTTAAAAAAGCGTTTGTTTGTAACACGTAGCTGACATACTAGACTTGTATATGAAAAAGGAAAGTTTTTTCGTAAGTATTGTTGAGGGCTGTGCTCTTTATGAAAGAAGTTATAAAACACTGAAAATGTGGACGTTGCCAAAAACTCATAATCTTTTGATATACAATGTTGTTTGTATTTTCCCAGAAGCCTGGTTTTGTTTTTCAACAAGAATGTTAGACTTAGTTGGTTAAACGAGTCTAAGCAGCCGATTTCCTGAAACATCCGTTTTACTTGTACGACCCAGTTAAACCTACCATCACAATTGGGGGACAGCTGCAGTGCTAGAAGTCTTTTGTAACAGATAAATGGAAAATAAAGTAACCTAATTCTTGCTCTAGTCTGATTCGGAATTACGGTTTTAGCAAACATAACTAAACCCTGCATCAGCACATGTTTCATGGGCCCAAAACTTGTAAGTTAAACATTGTACCCATTTTTCTTTTGGTTTGCTGTTTGAGAATGGTTCCATGCAGACTAGACTCTTCATCATCGCGGTCATCTTTCAGTGTCCTTTTCTGAGTAGTTTTTCTATACTTCTTTTCCTTGAAGACATTTTTGGTTTCAGATTTTTCTTTTTTTTTACTTTTTTCACGTTCCAACTCTTCTTTAACCGGAGTTTCAGTTAGTATAGCTGTTGACCATTTTCTTCGGTTGATATTCTTGGTCTTTCTTTCGCCAGCTTTCGGAAAAGCACGATTTTTTAAAATTTCCCTACATTGATTGGTAATAATAGATCACACAATTTTAAGTCACCGGGTGTTTGCCTCAAATTTAAGTTGAAGGGTATGTGTGATGTCATAAATAAATAAATGGCGGCTTTTTTACTGTTATTTCACAATTTTTGGCTTATAACTTCTGCCAATAACTTAGTTTTACAGAAAAACTAATCGTTTTTTGTTTGCAAGAGAACACCAATCAAGATACCGCGTGAACAAGTCCACATCTAGGGGGCCTAATTTCCATAAGAGGGTAAAAAATAGCATATATTAATAAGAGACCACAATATGCCCGATTCCAGTCGAAAGCGTTTCAGCGTTGCCAAAGGTAACTTTCATAAATAAGTACAGGCGCAAGTCGTCGCAGTCTTCAAGAGGCGGACAATCTAAAACATTTGTTTAGGGCGAGAATTATTACATGACGTGATTTTTAGTCCATCATACGTACGCATGCTGATTTTAACCTTAAAATAAAAAAAAAATGTTTTTAGAAAATATATGGGGTTAGCTGGGCCGGCACACCTACATACAAAATTGAGAGAGTCGGCAATCATGCTTGCGTAAATATTAGCATCGTTATAATTTCATTAAACTCTGTCTAAATATGTAAAGTTAACTATAAAAAACCGAATGGGGGCATGCAGGTGTAATAAAACAATCTGTAAAATGTTTTCCGAAATAACAAAAAGTTACTTACGAGGTCCAAAAAAAATGCCTCTGTAGTGAAATAGCGCGTATCAAAATAGCGCGCTCATTTGAGCGCGTGTTCAAAATAGCGCGTATCAAAATAGCGCGTGCTCAAAATAGCGCGTATCACAACGACGCGTGATCAAAATAGCGCGTATCATAATGGCGCGTGTTCAAAATAACGCGTATCAAAAAAGCGCGTATCAAAACAGCGCGTATCGAAATGGCACGTGTTCAAAATAGCGCGTATCAAAATAGCGCGTATTCAAAATAGCGCGTATCAAAATAGCGCGTGTTTAAAATAGCGTGTGTTCAAAATAACCCGCCTTAAAATAGCGCGTCTAAAAATACCGCGTTTTGAAAGATCGCCATTACAAACGTCGCTGTTACAAAATAGTTTGAGTAAGGGGTCTCTTTCTAACATATTTAAAAAAAAAAACTTTCCTGACTTTTTTCCCGGGATCCTATAGGTTGTAACCAAACCGAACCGAACCGAACCGATTCAAACCGCACCGAACTGAAATGAACCGAACCAAACCGAAACATTTTTTCAAAAAATTATTTCCCTAAATTAGCTTTCCGATCCTTATTTTGGTAGGTTTCTATTCTGACCTGTGACTTGGTGACATTTTTTTTTGGTGGAAAAAGGTCAGCCCTACGTAGCATTGTATCTCAGGTATTACAGACCGCCGCAGACACTCATAGAGAAATGTATCTGAAGACACTGTGCCCAAAAATCAAGGGGACGCCATGTTTTGGGAAGAACATTGACCAAACAAGGTTTAGTTTTTGTGATTTTGTGCTAATACAGACCTAAATACGCGGGTATTTTTATGGCATCATAATGGTGTTTTGGTTGCAAGAGCCGAAGTGAACAAAAAGTCATCAGGAATAACGCTTTAAAGGTAGAAATATAGCTTCAAGAAAAGAAACGTATTCATTGTATAAAATTTTTGTTCTGTGGAAACTGATTGCTTTATAAACAAACAGTAAATAGGATTGATTTTTAATTAACTGATTTATGTGCTAATTGACGACAAGTATCCACATGCGTTGTCTTTTCTTGATTTGTTTTTAATATAAAATTCATACTCTTTTTTTTTTGTTTCAGATTTCCGCTTAAAGATGGAAACAATCTGGCTTTGGTCGTCCACAATAACATAGTAAGTGTTATTTATAATTTTTTTTAGAATGCTTTATATTTGTATTTTGTGATTTTAATAATTTTAAATTTGATGTCATTTGAATCATGGCTTCAATTCTTTGAATTAATTATTAAAGATTTTTAAGCAAAGAGCCTTTAGTATGAAAATGTGAAGTTTAAACCTTGTAACTTAAAGCAAACATTTAACTCTCTGCACAGTGGTGTATATAGAAAAAAATTCGGGGGGGGGGGATGGGGTGGTGAGACGGTTTCGGGGGGGGGGGGTGACCTCATGAGGCAGTATTTTAGGCTATTTTATGTTTATATTCATAAAATATGTGGAAAATATCTAAAAAAACTTAACTTTAAAGGGGGGCCCAGGCCCTCCCTTATATACGCCACTGGTTCTGTATTAAATTTACAAATATATAAAATTTATTTTCTTTTTCAGGTCAGCACTGACTTGAAGGTGGAGGAAGTAATTGAACAAAGGAGAAACATTTTAAAAAAACACGGGCTACCCATGCGGCCTTTCATAATGGTGGAGTCCCCGAACTTATAGTGAGGTAAAATCAGTTTATGTCAGATTTGACAAAATTTTGTGTGCATCTCAGATGAAACAAACGTGTGTATATTTCATTAACCAACCTTTTCAAAAAAAACAAAGATTACCAGCCACCATAAAAAAAATTGACTCCACTTTTATAATAAAATACAAATAAATATTTTTCATCAAAACAACTTGCTTTTTATTATTATTAAAATTCTCTTGTTATTCTATACCTTATTCATTTCTATAGGGTTAATGGGAAAAAAGACACCAATTTTGATCACACAACTTTATTTCTTTTCGACGATCCATTTTCGTCTTCCTAAGGCTAAGGTGTGTAGCCCGAGGAAGACGCAGAAATACAGGTGTGTGATCAAAAGTGGTGTCCTTATTTCCATTAACCCTATAGAAATATACAGGGTGTTCATTTTAAAACTTCCCAACCAAGATTTCTCGAAAATGATTTTTTTTTTAGGAAAAGTAAAAACATGTCAATTAATTTATTAAGGAGGACACATTTTGAATATCTTATAGTTTTTGTAGTAGACACGCCCTTTGAAAAAATAAGTGAATATGTCAAAAACAAATTGATAGATTTTCAAAATTTGTACACCTTTGTAAAGATATTTAAGAAACCTTCAAAAAAAAGTGTCAATTGACCCACTTTCCATATTCAAAATACAGGGGTAAAATGTACCCCTCAGAGGGGGTGTGTACTACAAAAATTTTAAGACAGCCAGAATGTGTCCTTAATAAATTAATTGACGTGTTTTTGCTTTTTAAAAAAAAATCATTTTCGAGAAATTTGGGGTAGGAAGTTTTAAAATGATCCTTATAATAAATATACAGTATATTAATAATTAAACTCACATATATTTTTAAATACCAACAATATATTAGTGCTTGATGTAGCTTTTTTTTAAATATTACCAGACGATTTTGTTTTTATTAAAAAATATTTGTTTCAATTGTTGAAATTTCTGAATTGTTACCTGTAAACAAATATCTAATAAGCCAAATATGGGCAACGCATTTGGGAACAGTTACAAAATGTTTGTTATTGTTACAAAATTCTTCTGTCAGTGTAGGGTATAATAATAAAGGTTATAGACGTAAACCATAAATTTTCATCATATTCTAACAAATCAAATAAAGTTTTAAAAAAAGATTTAGTTAAAAATCTTCAATAATTTTCATTGTTCCAACTAAATACACTCGCTTATACTAGGGTGTTTCAAATAAAGCTCAAATGCTCGGTTACCTACTCTACAAGGTACCTTTACATATAGAAGTGTAGTAAACTTGCCCATAAACAATTTTTAATTATTCATTTTTCTGTACCACTTAAATAGATTCCAGAGGGGAGAGAAATACAGTAAATCTTTATTCGCAAACTTCTTAAAATCCTTTATTTCTACCTTGAAGAATAAGAAAGGTAGCTATTTCGCCCTTATTGTACTTAAAATATAGGCTGAAGGCCTCCTTTAGCCACTATAAGTACAAAATTGGCCAAAAAAATTAATAACTGTGTGCATAATACTTTTTGATAGGATTGAATTTTTTAAAAACGCCAAGCGTTTTCGAGAAACAGATGCCAATTGTTAGGTGTTATTAAACACTGTTACCGTTTTAAAAAAATTCTCAGCGCAATCGTACGTGAATACCATAGAGAGCGTTCCCAATTTTTTAATAACTCCCAATAAAAGAAGATACAGCTCCAGCAGAGTATGATTAAATTTTGAATAATGATAGATACATTAATGTGATAGGACCATTTGCCGCCGTCAATTCATAGCAGCCGATTCGCCGCCATCCGATTCGCTACGGTCTGATTCGCCGCACTACGATTTGCGGCGAGAAGTTTGGGGTTTATAAATAAGAAAGGCCGTCATTTTAAATCCGCCATTTTATTTTTTTTTGTAATAAAAAAAATGCGTCGAATTGTCCTTGCATCGAATCGGACTCCGGTAATCAGATGGCGGCGAATTAGCCACTTCTCATAAATTAAAGGGTTTGTAAGAAGAATTTGGTATTTTATGACTTTTTGTTGGTATCATTAGCTGATAGCTGGGAACCGTTGGCAAGATATAGTAATTGTATTTGCTATAATTTCAGAATTTCGTTTTCTGTCATTAGACCTTTCCACATTGAATAAAAAACATTTGGTTACCCTTTTCCTAATTTCTGAAATTTAAAATCCGGTTTTAAAGTCTAACGCGATTGACATTCCATTGAAGTCTCTTTTAGTTTTTATTGTCTTAGTATCTAACTAAGGAAAAAAATTGATGAAATAAATAATTTAAATGAAATATAGTGGATTTACAGAATTAGCCGACAAGGCTCTCTGAAGATAATTTAAAGGAGTTTGAGATCATTTAATTAAATGAAACTGATTTAATTGCGAAAAACGAACAAGAAAGTGAAAGGTTGAAATGCATCTCTTAAAGATTACTGTTATGGCGTGCGCTCAGATTGGCATCCAATGCAATGAGCGAGGCTTTGAAAATAGCTGTAACTAATTTTGCTTTATACTGTTATAAAGGATAAAGTAAATGGAAATTTCTCCCTATTTATTTTATAAAATGTTGGCAATTGCTTATGCTGAACTCAAAAAACTCCTTGGCAGGCCTCCTTGTGCAAAATTGGACGATGATGTTATAAGAACTGTGACTGTTTGATAATAATTAAAAATCAATGAGATAAATAAGTTTTTTGGTACTAATTTTATTAAATTATAGTAACATAGAGCTTTTTCTAAAGCTCTTGGCAGTGTTTTTATTTTTTTATAATTTCACGAGAGGTGTTTCTGTTTCCTAGTAATGTTGTAAGGCAAAATAATAATTACTTACATAACTGACCGGTGTATCTAAAGAGAATTCTTTATGACTTAAGGTTTTACAAAGTATTTTATTTGTTTTTACACTCTCTGCGTAGAGATATTTCTCCATACAATTTAAAAGAAGAAAGAACAGGTTTTTGAAATTGCTCAAATTTGCTCTATAAAAACAATTTCGGTATTAAAAACTTAGTTCTTAATGAATTAGTTTGTCCAACCTGATAATTGGTTTGCTCAATACGATGTTTTGTTATTTTTAATTTCTTTTTGAATGGATAAAAATATTTGAAAAATTTCTGTAAAACGTTGAGTTGGATTAATGTTTCTCTAGTGCCTTGTTGGTAATATTTATTTTTGTTCTGTCCTTTAGTTCACGAATTTTGAAAACCACGTTTTTAGGTTCATAAGCATTAACTTACTAAAACAACATTTAATTTCCCCATTTTAAGTTTTCAGAAATATCTTTTAGGCAGATTTTTATTTGTATGATTAAAAAAGATTATTCCATAAATTAATTCATAACTTAATTAATCCCTGAACGTGATTGATAGCTAAAGCATTCTAATTTACAATGTACGGCCGTTGAATGCGCAATAATAATACATAATAATCTCTAACAGACAATATGTTATCATTAATTAACTAAGAGTTATCAAACCAATTGGCCTCGTTTATAGTAAATCAGGTATGGCGGCAAACGCAGTCACTGAACCAGCCTTGTGTTGATATTGGATTATTCCAGGCGACTTGACAATTTGGCCAAGATTCAATCCACTGTGGATTTTGGAATATGTTTAATGCTGTCTCGCCTGAAAGCGACTATCGCGGGATTCCTTATAAATGCTTATTATACAAGGTGTCTCTTATAAATGCCTCTAAAAAATCTATCAAAACTAGTTTAGAGGAAAAGAAAAATTGTAAGAAAACTCAACAGTGTTTTCTATTCATGTACTGATCGGATAAAAAATATAATTAGAATGTGGCCAGGTCTGTCTCTGAATGTTTTGGCAGTTGGAATGCCACCGCATACATCATCGTGGCATGACCCTGCCAAAGAACCAATCTCAGGCCAGCAGGTGTTGTAGTAAAACTGAGAAACAAGAATTGGTTGCAGAACCAGATAATTCATAGACAGACCATAAGCGACCAGACTTGAAAAGTTGTTGGGACGGACACAAAAATATGTTGGATTGCTGTAACTGGATAAAAAAGGTTGCCCAGCCTGCGGTCAACAAGAAAAAACATCAAGGAGGCCTACGCAAGGATGAGCCAACAAGTATTCGGGGCACCAATCCTGAGCGAGGAAGAGCCGCACGTGCTTAAATGGACTGACATACGAAACTTGGCAAGAGAACAGATTGGCCCAAAGAGCTACCTCGACATGGAATGGAAATGCAGAGTGTGGGTTAAGGAATAGACCTAGGCTTGGACATGACAAAACAATCCTTCTTAGGCCTAGTTTTTGACCTACTGCTACTTCAGTCAGAAAAGTACCTTACTGTTCGCTTAACAGTGGAGGAGAGAGGAATGTTCGACTTATAATACTGATTTGACTTTACTGCAATGGATTCAGAAGGGAACTTTGTGGTGCCTGAAGAGATAGGGAATCTTAAGTGCTGGTCAAGAACCTCGTATTCTACATAACTTTGACTTGATTGTAGAAAGTCAGCACATATTTTGGTGACTTGTAAAAATTTGGGAAACGTTCTACCCCTGAGATAATCGATACCGTTTGACTTTACTGTCGAATGATATTCCAAACACAGGTTGTTGCTGGGCACAACGTATCTAATGGACGAATAGATTAAAAATATATATATATATATATATATATATATATATATATATATATATATATATATATATATTTATCGGTTTCACAACGTTCTACGTCTTCCGATACCCAATCTCCACTCGTTTCTGTTTGCCCATAATTCATCATCTAGGCCTCTTATTCTTATTTCACTATCTATTCCTTCTCTCCAGCTTCTCCTTGGTCTTCCTCGTTTTCTTCGGCCAGTTGGTTTCCATTGTAATATTTGTTTAGGTAGTCTTCCATCATCCATTCTTTGTACATGTCCGTACCACACCAGTTGTTTTGTTCTTATATCATCCACTAGAGTACGTTCACCCACTGTCATAATTTATCTTATTCTTTGATTGGTAACTCTTTCTCTTTTTGATTTCCCTGCTGCTCTTCTCCAATAGTCCATCTCCGTAGCGGAAAGCATTTTTTCTGTTCTATCTTTGATTGGCCATACTTCTGAGCCGTATGTAATAATACTTTTTACAATGGTGTTAAATATAAGCTTTTTGTTATGTTCTGATATACTTTGGTCCCAAATTATTCCATTTAATAAAGTTATTGCTTTTCTTCCTTGTACGTTTCTATATTTTATAGCTTTGTCTAATGTTCCGTCAGCTGTAATTTTTAGACCCAAGTATTTATACTCATCACAGGAATCACAGCGAATTGCCCAGTATTTAAGATTAGATCCTGTTTCGTTCCACCAATACACATATACTCTGTCTTATTGATATTAACCTCTAGTCCCCACTTATTGTACTCGTCTATTAGTTTTCGTGTCATATATTCGAGGTCGTCATAATCCTGAGCCACCACTATCTGATCATCGGCGAAACATAAAGTATACAAGGTGGTTTCATTCAACGGAATTCCCATGTTTTGGCATTTTCTCTTCCAGACTTTAAGGACCTGTTTCAAATATATCTTGAAGAGCGTAGGCGAGATACAGCAACCTTGTTTAAGACCTTTATTTACTTGAAAGCCTTTGGTTAGTTTTGCTTTTATTTTAACTTTTGCCTTACTATTGCGGTATAACTCTTTGATGGCCTTAATTAGTTGTACGCTTATGTTTGTCTTTTCCAACGCTTTCCAAAGTAGATTTAGTGGTATACTATCATATGCCTTCTGCAAATCTACGTAAAGCAGATGGAGCTCTTGTCCGTATGCCATTTTCTTTTCAATAACTTGGGTTATACAAAAGAGATGATCTGAAGTCGATCTACCCGCCCTGAAACCAGCTTGTTCTTCTGCCTCCATATCTTTATATTCGCTCTCCACTTTATTTCTTATTATTTTGCCATATATTCTGCTTAGCGTACTAGTTACAGATATACCTCTATAATTGTCACATATATCTTTCCTTCCTTTTTTGTGTATTGTGGATATATATGACGTTTTCCACTCAGTTGGTACTACAGCTCCATTTAAATATATTTGGAAAAGATTCCGTAATCTACAAAACAATTCTTCAGTGCCATATTTAATAAGTTCAGCTGGGATATTTCCGGGTCCGGCAGATTAAAAATAATCCATTTTAATTGGATAACAATGAGGAGATGTTAGTGCTTTAGGGTTTAGGCCAAAGTATTATACCTTGACGAGTGGAAGATATTGGGGGAGGCCTATGTCCAAAGATGGATCGAAGAAGGCTAAATAGATAGATTATGCATAAATCAATTTTGTTGAAGACTACAGAGTTTTTTTTATATACAAGATGGAAAAAAATTGCAATCCTAATTAAACTCGTTAAAATAACTACACCAAACCACTGTTCCCATGGGCACTGTCCTTCTCACTGTTTCCTGTTATTCAGGAACACAATTTTTCTTTTAACGAAGAACATAAACTTGTCGGGGAGGTGCCTGGATTCCCTCCTTCTAAACGAACTTTTATTGATACCTATACATCTAAACAATACGCTATATATTATGACAAATCAAGGAAAATGCTACACAAGGCAATTTTTGTTGGTTTTGGTTTATTTGGAGAAGCGTCTTTTTTAACCAGATAATGGAATTATTCATGGCACGTTCTGCGGGTAAATCTTGTCGCTCTGTTTACACTTTGTGTCTGTTTGTTAAAGTGTACAGGATGTGTCAAGGATTAATCGTTAACCATGTACTTAATACTACGTTATTAGTTTTACAATTTAAGATAATTTTATAGAGGAGCGAATGATAACGCCAGCAGCCAATAATTATTTATATTTTTTTTAAACAAGTTGGTCAATTAAAACCTTATAAATGTCTGCTAAAAATTAAAGATAATTCAAAGATTTTTGGTTGATTCGTTGGTTGGATGACATGTTGCGAGGTTGTTAACGAATTTCTCCCACACGAGCTGCCCCCCAAAGAGCCTATCTGTATCTCGCAAATGGTACATTTTATCCGTGCTATCACATCCTGAAGTCATGCGCATTTATTATGAAATACCCTGTATAGCAAAAGTAAAAATATTGTATATTCAGTTTTTGGAATTTTATTGTTTGACAGTTCTTATCTTGTTCACTAAAGTATTATTTTGTATTAAGATTTTTGACTTAATCACCGTGTAAAGAAATTGTAGATTTTCGGTTAACATACCCGTGAATGGTGTGTAAGCAATCCGAGCTAACTGACTGACGACATAAGATTTACTTACGTTAGATGATATTTATTTAGCATTCGAAAGCAAACATTTGAATGCACTTAAAATCCAACGTGGTTAGGTAAATTGGAATTTGCTTGAGTTTAGCAAAGAGAAAATAAGCCTTAGAAAAGAAAAATCTTAAAACCTATGAATTTCAGTAGATATTGCTAAGACTTTTAATAAGGCTAGTTAAGTATTTTAGTTCATTACATTTTTTCTTTTAATTTTATTTTCATTTATTTTTGTGTGTATGTAAATTTTGAGTTGTTTAATTTTGACGTCCCTTATTATTTTTTATTTAACAAGCATTACTTAGGTAGGTTGCTTTATTTCTGCTTGTGCCCAATTTTTAATTTTCGGCAGCTTTTAAAAAATTTATTTTTATGACTTCGCCAGTATTGAATATTTTTAAGGGCCATACCTTAGTTCTATAAGTAACGACCCTTTTTACAAGTTGTTTATAATATTTAAATATTTATTTATCACCACTTTGAAAAGTTAACGAGGTTACAGAAGAAGCAATCAATTCATCAGCTTTTAGGTGTTCTTTTAAAATAAATTGAATTGATCATGTTAATTTTTATTACAGTGAATATTGGTTATAAAGACATTGAACGGACCGTGTAATTTCGGTCGTAATAACCGAGCGTCGCTATAGAGAAAAAAGGCAACAAAATGGGTCATAACAGAACTCGGTCGGGGCCTTAATATCTCATCGCTATAACCGATATGTCGTAATGTATATAATATCCGATATCGTTATAAGCGATATTCACTGTATAAAGTGCAAAAGCTTAACAAATATTTTGTCAAATAAGTTTAAACATATTTTGAATCCTAATTTGTAACAAGATACTAGGTACTAATAAATACCATGTGGCATAACTAAGCGAACATTCATACTAAAAAAAATTCCCATTTGAAAATTATATGGAAATACTTAAGAATCCACCAGAATCAAACGTGAATTATTACGAGTCTATTATTTATCGAAGCGTTCGAATATGTGGAGGACGGGATGTGGTATACCTATTAATATTTTTAGTTACGCTGGAAACAATGGTATATTTGCCGATTTGCCGACGGTTTTGAAGGTTTGAAAATGCTCTTAAACCGTCTCATTAAGACAAATAAGCATTATGATCTGAAACTTAAGGAAAAGAAAACCAATACATGGTCATAAGTAAAATAGTTAGCTCATATGTGTTTGTCGGGAACCTATTTAAAAAACTGTTCACAATCACACAAATGAAGAAGCTTTAAGAAGAATGGGAAGAAGGTTGCGACAACTATCAAATTGAGGAAAGTTTTAATATCTTGGACATACCATGAGAAAACTAATCTTAAATATCTTTAAATACAGCAATACTTTTGTATTTTTAAGACCATCGTATCTCACCAAGGAGAGGAATATTTGGACCATACTTGCTTCGTAAAACTAATTTATGGAAAAAGCGAATTATATCTTTTACAGTATAATGTATAGTTAGACATGAGTGTATTTATTGTATGTTACGTAAACAGCAATAAGTTCATAGTTCTAATTTGATTGATTCATTGTTTAGAAAATTATTGATTGATTTTCAACATTTAGGGGGGCGCGCAAATGCCCCTCCCTTCCCCTTGCTGGGTAGGCCTATGCAAGATATATTGCAAGAAATACTGCAAATCAGAATGAATGAACATCAAATGCCCTGCAAGATGACGTTTCTCCTGGTTAAAATAGCTAAGAAAACGGTTTTTCATAACTGCAACAAGATTATTTCATGCAACATAAAACTAGATCAGAATTTCTATGATGATCTCCAACATTTGCAATTACTGGAAAAATAAAAAGCAAATAAATTGAAAAAAGTGCATGAAAAGATTTAACAATAAAGACATTTCAATTCAGCAAGATAATTGTCGCCGAAACTTCATTTAATAAAAGACTTTCGCGATTGTACGAATCGAGGATTACAAACCATTTGTCTTGCTTTAAAGTGTCCCTAAAAGCCGAATACTGAGCGCGGCACTACTGGAAATTAACACTTCTTTTCGCCTTTTTACCAAGCTAAGACCCGTCTTATCAATCTCCTTGAGAAAAATAAAAAGTGGAACAGATTTTTAGTTTTTTTTTCTACGGCTTTACGCTTTATACATTTTTTTTATTTGTCAAACACACTGTGTTTAATGTATTACAATCTAGTCAGTAAGACTAATTAGCAATTTTGTTTTAACTTAATTTACTAGTCAGATTTAAACTTAGGGTTCACTCAACAGTTCTCCCCGCTTTGTTTTACCTGTACCTCACAATTGTGTTGTGTTTATAGCATTATTTTGTTTTATGTAATTCACTTAGTTTACTAGTTCAAACGGCTTCACTTTTTTTAGCCTTCGAACTAGCATAGTACTGTCTAGAAGCTGAATTGTTTCCACGTTCTCATGTCGATGGAGTCTATCTTCATGGCTTTTTGCGTACTTTTTTATAGTCTCTGCTACAGCTTCGATTTTTAGATCCCGATGAAGGTCACTATTTCGAACGTACCAACGTACATTCACAATGTTTCTTAATACTTTATTTTGAAATCTCTGTAAAACTAGTTGAATACCATTATGTCCATACTGGTTTCAGTATTTGTCTAAAAAGCAGTAACTTATTATGAATTATTAAATTTGACTTCCTTCCAATTAGCCCGTTAATTTTTCTACACATTATCTCAAGTACAACTTTTTTTTTCTTAACATTTGCCTTTCAGCGCAATTTGACATCAAGTGTCATACCGAGATATTTTGCCGGATTCGCATATGGTACGGGAATGTTGTTAATTGTTATTTGTATGTGATTTATATTTGTGATTGTAAAATCAACCTGAATTGATTTGGTTTTATTTAATTTTATTCGCCACTTTGTGGTCCAACGGTGAACTTCGACGAATGCATCCTGAAGTTTTTCTATGCACTCAATAGATTTTTCTACCGTCAATAAACCAGTATCATCGGCAAATGTTGCTAAGTGACAATTTTCTGGCTTTATGATGTGCAAGTGAATAATAAGTATAGATAAGGGCCTAGTACGTCACTCTGGGGCACACCTGCTTGAATTTCTCTTAAATTGAAGTATGAGTCTTTCTGTTTTACTCTGAAATGTCTATCAGATATGTATGATTACAAAATATCCGAATATTGTTTTGACTGCTTTATACATTGTGCTATTAAAATGTTCCAGTACTCCAGAAATTAGTAAAAGAAGTTATAAAATAAATATAGCTCAAAAAGTACATCTTAACGGAGTTAGAGGCGAGAAACTTCAAGATTAAAAAACTTTTTTTTTAATTGTAGGCTTAAAGTTCAAGAAAAATTTATGAAAAAAAACTGCTTGCCATAAATTTTGACCCTTTATCCATTGGAAAGATTTTTCTAAAACGGAAAACAAGGGTTTTTGAGAATTAGTCTGTTAATTTTTCTATACATTATCTCAAGTACACCTTTTTTTTTTCTTAACATTTGCCTTTCAGCGCAATTTGACATCAAGGGGGCAATTCTTTACATTTCAAAAAATCTTGAATTTGAAAGAATGTGAAAAAATCTGACGGTTAAGATTTCTCGTTTAAAAAGCAATTTCTAAACTTAAAAATTTACCTAAAACGCAATTTCCCACTTTTTGAAAGATGTAGCTTCACGATATAATATACTTTTTAAATTAAAAACGCCTAGTTAGTTGAAAATTTTTAATTTAAAAATTGTAAATAAAGTCACAGCAGAAAACCATTAACCACAGAAACTGAAATGTCAGATTTCATCACATTTCTTTCAAATTTATGAGTCCTATTCATTTTCTTTATGAGGTCAGCTAAGTTTACTTTCTTTCTTTGTTTTTCACGGTAAAATTAACAAAGAGGGACTAACTGCATGTCGTGGAAGAGTCGCTACAAAATTTGCTCTACGCTGTTGCCACCGTTATATTTGAACGGATTTTTATGGGAAGGTCAAATTATTTCTTTAAAATCTGCCAGAAAAATCTGACTAAGTGGGGATCCTGGTCAAATTACTGAAGTGGTGATTATTTTTTTACTTTTGTTATCAAAGCTAGGCACGTATATAGTATTTTATTCTGGGGGGTCCTCCCATATAGAAACTGCTGTTATTCAGTGACGGCCCATGAGGTTTTGGATAGGGTAATCAAAAATACTTGCCACAGTCGCCGCCTGACGAAAATAAGTCGAAAGCGGAAGATTTCAGGGGAGCCACGACCACGTGGGGCACATTGTGCAAGGAAAACTTAAGTTTGCGACACGCTTCCTAGAGGGATCTGCACATATAGACAGACAGCCGCGTACAGCCGACCTGAAAATAGATTTCAAAATATTTTTTGGTTTTATTGCACACTTGACCCAATAAACAAACCTTTTGTTGCGAAAAGATATTTTCTTTATCGGTTTTAGAATAAGTTGCGCCCTGTAGCGAAATGAGTTACTAGCAATGCGAGAAGTCATGTCATGAAATGTTAGATTTTGTCAGATTGACACACAATGGCTAGCTAAACGTTTTTATAATTTGTTAATTCAATAAAATTTAGTTTTGTACTGTTTCCAGTCAATATAATTCATGTCAGAAATCCTGTGTTTTAATCGCCAACCACAAATACAAAAGTGGATATAAAATACGAGCAATAACAAACCGGCAAACAGCCAAAGCAGCCTTCAAGGTGAAATCAGCAAAAGATTCCGCCATATTATGGTCCTCAACGAGTCGAATAACTGGTTTTTTGAGAAGCCGTTTCAGTGGAGAAATCTATGATTTTTCATGAGTAAAACCAAAAATAAATAAAAGAGGTGTTGGATGAATTATTCCAGGTAATAAATAGTAAATAGCAGGAAAATAAATAAAAATCGAGAGCAAATAAGGCAAAATAGAAAGCAAATAGTAAAAAGAGACAGTAAATAGGCAAAATACGCTAGAAAGCGGTGAAAATATAAAATAAATAAATAAAAATAGGCAGTAAATAGATCAGCGTTAGCTAGCAAACATTCTAACTCAAAGTAAATAGTATTTTTTTGGAAATAAATAGAGAAAAACCAAGTAAATAGCAGCAGGTGTATGTAATAGCATGCGTAAAATATTATATTTTTTGAGATGGTAAAATATATTCAAAGAAAGCTATTAGTTCAATTAGAGTCATAAAATCATACAGATTCGTGCTCTAAATTCCAGCGTTCATGAAGTAGAAAGAGATAGTAATAAATTGCAGTATCGAGTCAGTCATCGCCAGAGAAGTGGAAGCCTACTGGGGTGAGTTGAATAGAAGGGCGACTTTGCAGTGACAGTTCCAGGCAGCGAGAATAACACGTCAGATGTTTCAGCAGCTGGAAATAGGTCAGCGGCACGCAGTCAAGAAGTTTGGTTGCGAATTTGAAGCAGTATAGGTCAGCGGCAACAGTAAATCTAAATGGACAAAGTGTAGTGCGCAAGCGGTAGAGGAAAAAGGTAAGGTAAAGGTAACCCAAGTTGCAATTGTTAATAAAAAATAAATATATTGTGTTTTATTTACTTGTCTTCCTTAGCCTCCCTAAGTGGTTTATTGTAATAAATTTATATTATAATAAAATAAAATGTTTTTCAAAAAGAGAATCTCTTAAAAAATTTAGAAGCGATAGAAAGCAAATACAATCACAGTTGGATAGATATGGTGAATTTATTCAAAATTGTGATAATTTGACAAATACAATAAAAATAAGAGAGCGGTTTGTGAGATGTGAGAAATTGTTTGATGAATTTAATAAAGTCCAGTTAGAAATAGAATTTTTGAACGATTCACCTGAAGAAGAGGCAATTCGTTTAGATTTCGAGGAAAAATATTTTGAGGTTATTTGTGGATATAAAGAGTTTCTTAAAGATCCAGAGACAGTAAATAATAGCTCAGATAATCAGAGAAATGCTACTGTCCAAGGCTCGGTAAAACTGGAACCGTTAGGTTTGCCGAGTTTTCATGGAAATTATGATGGATGGATGTCATTTTCTGATACATTTGTAGCTTTGGTTCACCACAATAACCAATTGAGCGGGGTTCAAAAATTTAGATATTTACAAAATAGTTTAAAAGGTGACGCTGCTCAGATAATGACGTCTCTCGAGGCTACAGATTCAAACTATGAAATCGCTTTTAAATTATTGCGCGAAATGTTTGAAAATAAAAAGTTAATTGTATATTCTCACTTAAAATGCCTTTTTGATATGCCGGTAATGACTAAACCATCGCATTCAGAGTTGCGAAAATTCTTGGATACAATAAACAAAAATGTGCGTGCATTAAAAATGCTAGGAGAAACAGTTGACACGTGGGATACGATTATGCTTTACCTATTTAATACTAAATTAGATTTTAATTCCAAGCGAGAGTGGTAAATGCACAGTATAATGCATAAAACAGTCAGGTATGAAGATTTTATGCAATTCCTTACCACTAGATGTCACGTGCTTGAAAGTTTGGATTCAAGTAAAATTGAAAATAAACAGCAAAATAATTTTAACAAAAATGAAAAAGCTCGTTCAGGTGGAGCTAAGTCACAAACTCAATCTTACACTTCAATGCAAAATCCTTCATGTCATTGTTGGAGTCATCCAATTTATCACTGCTCAAAGTTTTTAAATATGAATGAATCTCAGCGCGTTTTTGAAATAAAAAATTGCATTTATGCCTAAATTGTTTTAATGATAATCACGTGAGCACAAAGTGTCCAATCAAGGGTTGCAAAAAATGCGGAAAACCTCACAATACGCTTTTGCATATTGATTTTACAAAAAATTTGCGGAACAATAATAATAACGGTCAAACGGAGCAAAATAATAATCATGCGCAAAACAACACTCCTTCTCAATCAAATAATAATATTAACAATAATCAGACAGTCAATAATCAAGGACAAAATCCACAAACTAATAATGTGGCAAACAAATCCAATAGTCAGTGCAACGTGTTAACTAGTGACAGTGAAAATAAGTTTCAAAATAATAGTGAAGCAGGTAAGAATGCTAAAGTAGATAGTGATACGACAGTAAGTACAATGAGTTCGAATAATAGTGAAGTTCTATTATCAACGGCTAGTGTTTTTGTCGTTGATCAACGAGGCAATAGAATAGAAGCAAGAGCCTTGTTAGATTGCGGCTCTCAGTCAAACCTAATCACAGAGGATTTGTGTTTAAAATTAAAGCTAGAGCATAAGGAACATCATATGTCAGTAATAGGAATTATTAGCTCAGTAACAAAATCGACAAAATTGGTAAATTTACAATTTCATGTGTTGGACAAAATAATTGGTTCAAAGTTACCAATGAAGAAAATAAATAGAAATATGCTAAAAGTACCATCTAATATACAATTGGCAGACCAAAAATTCGACGTTCCCGGAAATATTGATCTGCTACTAGGAGCAGGCATATTTTACGATTTAATGTCAAGAAATCAAATAAGAATAGAAAATAATATGCCCATATTTCAAAGTACAAAGCTTGGATGGATAATAAGTGGCAATGTACCAACAAACAATAAAACAAGCAATAATAAAAGTGTTTGTAATTTAACAATTGGATTAGATACATTAGGAAGACAAGTTGAAAGGATGTGGGAAATAGATGAAGTGCAGACAAGTAAAATAATGAAAATAGAAGAGCAAGAATGCGAAGATTTATTTTTGAGTACAACTAAACATGCAAGCGATGGAAAATTTATTGTAAATCTGCCTACAAAAGAAGGAATAGAGCAACTAGAAGAATCAAAAGAAATAGCAATAAAAAGATTTAATAAATTAGAAAAGAGATTGGAAATGAATGAATCAGTCAAAATGCAATATGTCAACTTTATGCAAGAGTATGAAGATTTAGAACATATGACAGTTATATCTGAAGATGAAATTGGAAAATCGAATAATTTGACTTATTACTTACCACATCACCCTGTGATAAAAGAATCGAGTTTAAGTACTAAGTTGAGAGTTGTCTTTGATGCCAGTGCTAAAACAGACAAAGGAACAAGTTTGAATCAGAAATTAAAATGTGGACCAACCATTCAAGATGAATTATTTACAATATTAATAAGATTCAGAAAACATAACGTAGTAATAGGAGCAGACGTTGAAAAAATGTATAGGATGGTTTGGATACCGGAGGAACAAAGAGTCTTACAAAGAATAGTTTGGAGAGCAAATAGTAATGAATCATTAAAGCATTATAGATTAAACACAGTTACATACGGCACAACACCAGCCTCCTATTTGGCAATTCGTAGCCTACATATGGCAGCCGAAGAAGCAGAAATTGAGTATCCCGAAGCATCTAATGAAATAAAAATAATTTTTATGTTGATGACTTATTAACAGGGACCAATACGATTGAAGAAGCAGTAAAATTAAAAAATGACATATCAAATATATTAGATAGATGTGGATTCAAATTACGGAAATTTGTGTCAAACAAGAAGGAAATATTCAAAACTTCTGATAAGACGACAGAACTATATGTTTTAGACCAAGAAGTAACGAAAACTTTGGGATTATTTGGAATATAAAAGAAGATAAATTGCAATATACAGTCGGAATTGAAAGCAAACTAAAACCAACAAAAAGAAATATTCTGTCAACAGTATCCAAAGTATTTGATCCGTTAGGATTAATTGGTCCAATAATTATCAAAGCAAAAATAAGTCTTCAGGAAATCTGGAAGCAAAATTTAGACTGGGATCAAGTAATACCTACAGATATTTTTACTACTTGGACGCGATTTTATTCAGATTTGCCAAAATTAAACAACTTAAAAATGCCAAGACAAGCAGTTATTTTAAATGGCACAAAAATAGAAGTGCACGATTATTGCGATGCTTACGAAAGAGCTTACGGAGCTGCAATATACATAAAATCGGAAAATGATAAAGGCGAAGTAGATGTTCATTTAATGTGTGCAAAAGCCCGAGTCGCACCAAAAAAGACGATCACTCTGCCCAGATTAGAATTGTGTGGAGCATTGTTGCTGACAAGATTAATGAAGAAAGTAATAGATGGTATAGACTTGAAAATAAACTCAATAGAATACTGGACAGATTCACAAATAGTGTTGGCATGGCTAGCATCAGAGCCAGCAAACTGGAGTGTATTTGTTGCTCATAGGGTGGCGGAAATACAACAGAACTCCAAGACTGAAAAATGGCTGGTCAAGAAAATCCAGCGGATTTGATATCCAGAGGATGCAGAAAGCTTAATGATTAGTGAGTTATAGTAGCATGGTCCCCAATGGTTGCACCAGAATAAAGAAAATTGACCAATCAATAAATCTAAATATGACTTCACAGAAGATCAAGTAACAGAACAAAGGATTAAAAAGCAAGTTTCATTAGCAGTTGTTTTTGATCACAATATTTTTGAAACATATTCTAATTTGTTTAAATTAAAAAGAGTAATAGCATATGTTTTAAGATTTTGTAAAAATTCAAAAATAAAGCAGAAAGATAAAGACGAAATAATAATAGGTTCTTTGACAGTTAAAGAGTTAGATGAATCTTTAACAGTCTTAATAAAATTAGCTCAAGTTTGTGAATTTGAAACGGAAATAAAGGCCTTAAAGTCAAATAAGCAAATACTACATAACAGTAAAATAATTCCACTAAGCCCTTTCCTGGATGGCAGTGGTGTTTTAAGAGTTGGTGGTAGAATAGAAAAATTTTCACCTAGTTTTGCTCAAAAACACCCAGTAGTTTTGCAGAAGAATCACCCATTTAGTACACTTATAATCTTAAATGAACACAAACGAAATTTACACATGGGACCTCAAAATTTGCTTTATAATATTCGCCTAAAATTTTGGATTTTGGGTGGCATTAGTTATGTTAAAAAGGTTTTGCGATCTTGTATCACATGTCTTAGGGTGAAACCTAAAGTTCTTAATACAGTTATGGGAGAGTTGCCTGAGAAGCGTCTCATACCTACAAAGCCATTTTATAATTGCGCTGTGGACTTCAACATTAAGAAATAGCAAAATAATAAAGGCCTACCTATGTATCTTTATATGTTTCGTAACAAAAGCGGTTCATCTGGAAACAGTTTTTAGTCTCACAACTGACTGTTTTTTAAACGCATTAAAACGATTTATTGCCCGCAGAGGAATAATTTACACTTTTCACTCTGACTGTGGTTCTAATTTTGTAGGTGCGAATAACGAAATGACAGAATTCAAAAACTTTCTTTAAAGTACAAATTTTGAAACCAAAATTAAGACCTATTTAGCAAATGATGGAATAAAGTGGAACTTTATTCCCCCCCGGTCTCCACATTTCCGTGGGATATGGGAGGCAAATGTAAAACAGGCTAAATACCATTTGAAAAGAATAGTTGGCAACGCGTCTTTAACTTTCGAAGAGCTGGCTACGGTATTTACGCAAGTTGAAGCTTGTATGAACTCGCGACCCCTTTCCCCGTTATCGAATGATATAAATGATTATATGCCTCTCACACCCGGGCATTTTCTTGTCGGTGATTCATTAGTGGCTTTACCAGAATCTGACCTAAAAGACTTAAAGTGTAATAGGCTAAGTAGATATCAGTATCTCTAACAAGTTGTTCAGTTCTTTTGGGATAGATGGTACAAAGAGGTTATAAGTAATTTGAACAAGCGCAACAAATGGTTGTACCCAAACGAACGAAATCTTGAGATAGGTATGGTTATTTTAAAGGAAGAAAATGTACCTCCTTTAAAATGGTTGTTAGGACGAATAGAGAAGCTGTATTATGGCACTGATAATGTTGTCAGAGTTGTCTTAGTTAAAACAGCTACAGGTAGTTTTAAAAGAGCAGTAAGCAAGTTGTCTTTACCTTTAGAGAAATAAGTTTTTTTTTTTTAAGCAACATACGATCTTTAATATGACATTTAAGATTTTCTTAAGAGAGTTATTCTTAAATATTTAGTATTTTTTTAATGATTTTTTTTCATTTTTGAAAGTAGGGTACTTTCAAGGGCGGCCGGCGGTATGTTGCGAAAATATATTTTCTTTATCGGTTTTAGAATAAGTTGCGCCCTGTAGCGAAATGAGTTACTAGCAATGCGAGAAGTAATGTCATGAAATGTTAGATTTTGTCAGATTGACACACAATGGCTAGCTAAACGTTTTTATAATTTGTTAATTCAATAAAATTTAGTTTTGTACTGTTTCCAGTCAATATAATTCATGTCAGAAATCCTGTGTTTTAATCGCCAACCACAAATACAAAAGTGGATATAAAATACGACCAATAACAAACCGGCAAACAGCCAAAGCAGCCTTCAAGGTGAAATCAGCAAAAGATTCCGCCACCTATAAAACATAAATTTCAAACTTTTTATAAATTCGTATAATAAAAAATAATGTTTGTATAATTATGTAAAATTTCTTGTGTGCCTAATATTATAGATTTGTAAAAAAATTCTAGTTTTCTACTTAGCAATAAAAAGTTGAAAATAGCCCCAAAAAACTACTATTTACGGACTAGATCAAATTTTAGTTCAGGAGGTGAGTTACGAAAATTGTAGTAAATCTTAATAAAAATCACATTTTTAAAAAAACAACTCTGTCAGGAGTTTTAGCTAGCAAATAAGAGTTAGAAATATATTAAAAAATATATCATGAACTTATTGTATTATTTTTAGATCCAGCAAGTGAGAGACCTACAGGGTGATATCGAAATTAGAAATTTTCTAAAAAATTTTCTAAAAAATACATTTTTAAAAAACAATGTTGTCAAGAGCTTTCGTTAGCAAAAAATAATTTGGAACACGTTACACAATCATACCATTATCAGATTTTATCACCTTTAGGTCCAGAAATTGAGCTACATGGTGATATAGAAATTATTAGTGTAATTTTCTAAAAATCACATTTTTAAAAAACAAGGAGCTTTTGTTAGCAAAGTATAGTTAGGTATACGTTAAACAATCATACCATTAACTAACTGTATCACCTTTAGGTCCAGGAAGTGAGGTACAGAGTGATATCGAAATTAATAGTAACATTTCGTCAAAATCACGTTTTTTAAAAAGCAACGTTGTCAGGAGCGTTTGTTAACAAAAAATAGTTAGGAACACGATGTGCAGTCATACCACTTACTAAATTTATTACATTTACTTCCAGTAGGTAAGCTGAAGGGTGATATCTAAATAGCAGTAGAGATTTTTAAAAATCGCGTTTTTAAAAAACAAGGGAGGTGAGCTACAGGGTGAAATGAATAAATAAATCAAAAAATATTCACATATATTTACGTAAAAAACTTTTACTATTTATTTGACGAATTTACAAGTTAATATGATAAAATTTTGACATTAAAACTTATTAGTTAATATAACCAAATCAACTTAAGCCCCTAACTAACCTTGGTCAAAATAAAAGTTTACAAATACACATAAGAAATCCAAAAATCCCTACATTTATTTACGTAACAACAACTTGGTTCGTTGTTCTTTTACAAATTCACAAGTTGGTTTGAAAAAATCATGGCTTTATAATACATATCAAGTATAACCAAACCGAACCAAACCCATATAAATAAGGTTGGTCAATATAAAAATGTACAATAATTATTTACAGCCTTCGTTGTTAATTCACAAATTTACATGCTTATTTGACAAGAAATTTTCATCCACAATATACAATTAATAGAATCAAACCGAACCAGTTGGTCAATATAAAAATTAACAAATACAAATAGTAAATTTGTTTGATTTGCTAATTAACAAATTTACAAGATATTTTAGAATCCTGGCCCTAAAATATATATTTAATGTAACAAAACGAAAGCCTTCACTAGGCTTGCCTATTGTAAACATTTACAAACATACACAATAAATATAAAAATCTGCACATTTATTTACAGGAAAAAACTGCCTGTCTTCGTTGTTATTTCACAAATTTACATGTTTTTTAGGCAACATTTTGACACCCAAGTTATCTATTTAACATAACCAAACCGAGCCAAATCAAATCCTTATAATTATTAAGCTTGCCCAATATAAAAATGTACAAATACACATAATAAATATTGCATTTATTTGCATTGACAAACAACAACCTGCACACAAATATTTTTGTCCCGTACGTCGTTCTTAGTTTTATTTAATTACTTGTATTTTAATACATGTACCGCTACATAGCTATTGAAATGGTTGTCTGATAAAGTGATATATTTCTTTACTTCTTTAGCTATTTTTACTGAAAACTCCAAATCAACAAAAGCAGTAGTTTCATCCCACTTAAGGTCTTTTATCTTTAAATTTTAAATATCTTTTACATAAATATTTTTTTGTATCGCTTAGGCTTTTAATTGTTTGTACAATAGTTATGTACCTAACAAGTGCGGAAAGAGGTACTTTTCCGCACGCGACGGCAGTTGCACAAACGACGCGGAGCGGAGTTCGGGCAAGCCGTCAAGGATGAAAAAGAAAGTTTTCGCAAGAATTAGGTACAATATTTTTCCTACGAGTGTTTTTGTCTATCTTCTTTATCAAAAAACATGTTTTAATTCGCAAAGATTTTATAATAATGCTAGAAAATGATACGTAAGATAGAATAGTTACATAAATCATTTAATGAGTCCTAAATATCTTCATTTTTAACAAAACAAAATCGTGCGGAAACGAAATTTTTTAGCACTAGTGCGGAAAAGTTACTTTTCCTCACGTTTTTTTAACTTTTACTTTTACTTGATTTTTTTATGCACGGAAAAAAAATAAAACAGGATTTTTTTATCATGATATATTAAAAAGAAACTTTATGTAAAGAACATTTAATAAAGTTAACGATGGTAGATAGTGAAATTGAAAGTGCACTTTCTGTTTGTTGCATGCTTCAATATACATCAGATGCCGCAACATCTTGAATAACGTCGTTTCTTATTTGAATTTGATTGGTTGGTGTTTGGCCCACTACAGAAATGCCTTGATCAGTTTGCTGCTTAGAATTACTACTGTAGTGAATGGAGGAAGGTATATTGGTTTGTACAGGCTGTAACACATTACAGGATTCTTCCTTCGGTGCTTCTGGTAGCATCGGTACAGCAGCACTTCTTGAAAATGAAACTTGTGTGTAGGAGGACGGGTTTTCATTTGAAAACGATTGTGAACAGGAAGGTTCTTGCAATTTGGACGTGCGGAAAAAAATCATGAGGAAAGTAAAAATGATGCGAAAAAGTAAAATCGTGCGGAAAAGTACATCTTTCCGAACGAAAAATTGTGCGGAAAAGTAACTAATGTTCTTTTACTAGATCGCTCAAGAAACCCTAACTTATATGTTTTTGGTTTGTAAACAGTAAGGTGAGGCCAAAAGTTATTTTTAAAAATGTGATTTATAAAAAAATTCTTTGTAAAGTATCTTACCTACTGGACCTAAATGTAACGCAGTTAGTGAATGGTGTGGTTTGTTTACATATTCCCAACTATTATTTGCTCACCAAGACTCCTGATAAAGTTGATTTTTAAAATTGTGATTTTTACAAAAGTGTTTTACTAATTTTGATATCACCCTGTACCTTACTCCAAGGACCTAAAGCTAATACAGTCAGTTAATGTTATGATTTTTTAACGTGTTCCTAACCATATTTTGATAATGAAAGCTCTTGACAACATTGTTTTCTAAAAATGTGATTTTTAGAAAAATACACTAATAATTTCGATATCACCCTGTAGCTCACTTGCTGGTTCTAAAGGTTTTTTTTCTTTTTATTTGTCAAACGCACTGTGTTTATTGTATTACAATCTAGTCAGTAAGACTAATTAGCAATTTTGTTTTAACTTAATTTACTAGAAAAGTCAGATTTAAACTTAGGGTTCACGCAACAGTTCTCCCCGCTTTGTTTAGTCTGTAACTCACAATTGTGTTGTGTTTATAGCATTATTTTGTTTTATATAATTCACTTAGTTTACTAGCTCAAACGGCTTCACTCTTTTTAGTCTTCGAACTAGCATAGTATTGTCTAGAAGCTGAATTGCTTCCACATTCACATGCCGATGGAGTCTATCTTCATGGCTTTTTGTGTACTTTTTTATAGTCTCTGCTACAGTTTCGATTTTTAGATCTCGATGAAGGTCACTATTTCGAACGTACCAAGGTGCATTCACAATGTTTCTTAATACTTTATTTTGAAATCTCTGTAAAACTAGAATGTTACTCTCTTTAGCACAACCCCATAGTTGAATACCATATGTCCATACTGGTTTCAGTATTTGTCTATAAAGCAGTAACTTATTATGAATTGTTAAATTGGACTTCCTTCCAATTAGCCAGTTCATTTTTCTATACCTTATCTCAATTTCTTCTTTTTTTTTCTTAACATGTGCTTTCCAGCGCAATTTGGCATCAAGTGTTATACCGAGATATTTTGCCTGATTTGAATATGGTACGGGAATGTTGTTAATTGTTATTTGTATGTGATTTATATTTTTGTTTGTAAAATCAACATGAATTGATTTGGTTTCATTTAATTTTATTCGCCACTTTGTGGTCCAACTGTGAACTTCGGTGACTGCATCCTGAAGTTTTTCTATGCATTTTTCAATAGATTTTTCTACTGTCAATAAACCAGTATCATCTGCAAATGTTGCTAAGTGACAATATAATATAATAAATAAAATATATAAGTATAGATAAAGGCCTAGTACGCTACCCTGGAGCACGCCTGCTTAAATTTCTCTTAAATTTGAGTATGAGTCTTCCTGTTTTACTTTAAAATGTGTATCAGATATGTATGATTCCAAAATATCCGAATATTGTTTTGGCAGAAACCGTTTTAGTTTAAAAGTAAAGCCTTCATGCCACACTTTGTCAAATGTTTGTGCTACATCTAGAAAAACTGCAAAACAAACTTTTCCCTCTTCTAGTGCTTTTTCTATTATATTAGTAATTCTATGTACTTGATCTATCATGGAATGCTTGTCTCGAAAACCAAATTGATGAAATGGAATAATTTCTTGTCTTTCTATGATGGGTTTTATTCTTTTAAGCAATAATTTCTCATAGAGCTTGGATATAATTGGCAGCAAAGATATTGGCCTGTAAGATGACACATCATGGAGTGGTTTTCCCGGTTTTGGGATCGTGATAACTTCTGCAACTTTCCACAGTTTAGGTACATACCTAAGCCTAAAGGACGCATTAATTGGGTTGCATTTTACGATAGCTTTTCTGGAGAGCTGTTTTATGACTACCCCGTTAATAAGATCATACCCTGGGGCTTTTTTCGAATTAATATTTTTGATTTCTGTTAACATTTCTTTTGGTGATGTAAGCTTAATATGGTCTTCGATTTGTTTTCATCCGGTGTTTCGTGGGGCTGAAATGTTTTTTCTAAATGACTTGCAAAAATATCTGCTTTTTCTTTGTTACTCCTTGCCCACTGGTTGTTAGATTTTCGTATGGGTGGAATTTGGATAATTGGTCTTTTAAAATCTTTGGCTGCTTTCCAACGGGAATAGTCGGTATTTTTATCATCTGTAAGTTCATTAAGAAAATGGTTAATAGATTCATTTTTTATTACTAGAATTTCTCGCCTAATGCGCTGCATCATGTTGTTAAGATTTGTTTTGTCCCTAGGATCACGGCTTTGCTGCCACTTTCTTCTTAGTTTCCTTTTTCCAATATAAGGTCTCTAATTTCCTTTGGATAGTTTTTTCCCTTAAAAATTCTCTTTGGTTTTGGATTGTTTTCCCAAGCTGCTAGTTGAATATTTGTAACAAAATATTCAACTTCTTTATCGATTTGTTCTGGCGTTTGCAATGGTACTGATAGGTTTATTTTTTCTGACAGACTTTGTTTAAAACTAATCCAGTTAGTCAGTTTATTAACTAGTGAGATATTTGCCTCTTTCTTTATTATGTTTTTACTAAGAGTTAGAATAATAGGTGAATGATACGAGTGTAAATCAAATCTTTCTTCTATATCTACAAAACTTAAAGATATATTTTTTACTATAAAAAAATCAATTAGATCTGGAATTTTTCCTGGATCTGTTGGATAGTATGTGGGCTTACTAGTTGATATTGGCTCACATTGATATTCACTAATAGCTTGCAAAAGTTCTTTTCCTTTAGAATTCGTCAGTCTAGATCCCCAGTAGGTATTTTTTGCATTAAAGTCACCTCCAATTATAAAACGGTTTCCTAGTTTTCTGAGAAAATTAAGATATTGATTTTTCTTTATTAAGTGCCTTGGTGGTATATAGACAGCACTTATGACTAATGTATATGTTTTGGTTTTTACTCTTACTAATGTAGCTTGAATCTCTATGGTTTTATATCCCATCTCCTCATAGTGTGATATATTTTCTTTAATTATTACAGCACTTCCCCCATGTGCAGTATTGCTAGGGTGAGTTGTATGATACACTTTATAACCCTTAAATTTGATGTGAGACTGGTTAGTGAAATGCGTTTCTGACACAAGACAAACGTCAATTTTTTCTATGTCTAGAATAACTTGCAAGTCTTGCTGATGTTGCAAGAGACCATTGGCATTCCAAGCTAGAATTACAAGATTACTGACCATTTTGAGGCATATTGGTAGCTCCGTTATAGCTACTTTCTAGTTTAGTTAATCGCTCATCAAGTTTGTTCAATTTCTCCAAAATTAATTGAAGTGTTTGTTCCATAGTATTTTGACTACTGATATTAATATCAGGTATAGTAGCTGTTGCTGCTACTTGGCTGCATGTCCTTGTCACAGAGTTTTGTGTGACTGTGTTTCTTGTCTGTTGGGTTTGTCTATTTGTAATCCCGTTTGGTGTGAGATTCGGTTTCTTAGGTTTATTTTTCAATTTTTGTATTTCTTTAGCAACAAGGCATACTCTGTAGTTAGCAGGATGCTTGCCTCCACAGTGGATGCATTTTGGCTCAGATTCTTTTGGTTTGGGGCATTCTACAGTAAGATGTTTCCCCGTGCATTTTACGCAACGTGGTTCTTTAGCGCAATATTTTTGCGATTGACATCTTTTGCATTGAGGGACTAATTTTGAGGTTTTTAGTGCTTTTATTTGCACTTCAATCCCAAGGATACTGGAAATTTCAAAAATTTTGTTGATATCTTCATCGTGGCTAAATGTAAGCATAAACATGTTAAGAGGTTGTCTTGTTCTCCATTTCAGTTTGTTGCTGGCTTCCAGTGCCTTAAAACCTTTTTTTTTGTAGATCAGCTACAATTTCTTGTGGGTCACATGAGAAGTGTAGCCTATTCGCTATTACTCTAATTGGCCTTATTTGTCTGTTTTCGTATGAGTGCCATTGATAATTTATTTCATTAAGCATTTTAGTAACCAGCCGATAGCTGTCTGGGTCTTGTACATTTATTTTAATATTTTCGTTATTAAAACTTTTCTTTTAACTCTTTGTATGATATTTAACTTTTCACAAATATCATTAAAATTATTTACGCCATTTACCATAATCGGTGGAGGTAATGGAGCTTTTTTAACCTAAGTAGGGGGTTCTTCATTTTGTGTTTTATTGGAGGGCTCTCCAGTGCCCGAGCTTTTTTGTGGTGGTGAGAGTGAAGTATCCATTCGACGTTTTTTCCAACCTTTTCCTTTTTGTCTGATCCACTCAGTTTCTCTTGCTAGATCTTCCTTTTTTAGTGACTTTTGTCTCTAAATCTGCAATTTTTTTTTGCATACTTTCCAGTTGACTTCGGAGATAATCCACTTGTACACTAAGTGAATTTTTTTCGTTTTGGGATTTTTTCCATTCGCTATATAAAACTTCTTCATTTTGTGTTCTAGCATGGCTATCCTGAAATAATTCGGCATTATCCATTTTTTCTTGATTTTGTTTGGGCTTTTCGCTAATTTTTAAAATAAGCTTCACAGGTGATGGTACACTTTTTTTGCTTTTAAACATGATATATTATTTATAATAAACATTGTTTATAGATATTTAACACAGATTCGCGCGCGCGGTTTATTATAAACAAAACAAACCTCGACTTGACCTCGTTAGCACTATTACGCAGGTACGATGCAATACAACCGTACCGAACTGCGATCGAACGAATACTATTATTCTCTAAAGGTAATGATGATAAGTTAGTGATATGATTTTTTAAGGTATTTCTAACTCTTGTTTGCTAAGTAAAACTCCTGACAAAGTTGTTTTTAACAATGTAAATTGTACAACAATTTTTGATATCACCCTGTAACTCACCCCTGAACCTAAATTTGAAATAATCCGTTAATACATAGTTTAGCTTTTTGGGCTATTTTCAACTTTTTATTGTTAAGTAGAGAACCAGAATTTCTAAACAAATCTATAATAGATTTTAAGGTCACCCTGTAGCAGACCTGAACCTAACCTTTATAACCTGGGTTTGGCAGACTTTTTTTTCTATCCCTTCTCATACCTGATCATAAGAAATATTAGACAAACATTATTTTTAATTATATGATAATAATAAAGGTTATTTTTTGGGCCACGGGTAGCAATAAATCCGAAAATTATTTTTTTTAAATAAACTTATCAAACCTAATAGTTTTCTATCCTAAAATTCATTTGATTTCGTTAAAATATTTTTACGTTTGATTTGGTGGTCGGCTGTACTTAGCCATTCGTTTTGGTTCGCTTTGCATGTTATGTTCGTGTTATTTAACTTTAACGAAGTAAGAAAAACGTCTCACGGTTTCGTTATTGTTTTTTTCCGGAAAAATACAATTTTTTAAGAACGTGTGCATCATCAACAATCGAGTTTAAAGGTAGGTTTTAGATTATATTTTTTTTCATTTTTCGGTTTTTGACGCTGTACAAAAAACGGACACTTACGATGCTGCCATGATTTACAACTAAAATTTGATGCGTCAAATTTTGTCAGATTGTTTCAAATTTCAAAGAATTGTCCCCCAAGTGTCATACCGAGATATTTTGCCGGATTTGCATATGGTACGGGAATGTTGTTAATTGTTATTTGTATGTGATTTATATTTGTGTTTGTAAAATCAACCTGAATTGATTTGCTTTTATTTAATTTTATTCGCCACTTTGTGGTCCAACGGTGAACTTCGGCGAATGCATCCTGAATTTTTCTATGCACTCAATAGATTTTTCTACCGTCAATAAACCAGTATCATCGGCAAATGTTGCTAAGTGACAATTTTCTGGCTTTATGATATGGCAAGTGAATAATAAGTATAGATAAGGGCATAGTACGTCACTCTGGGGCACACCTGCTTGAATTTTTCTTAAATTGAAGTATGGGTCTTCCTGTTTTACTCTGAAATGTCTATCAAATATGTATGATTCCAAAATATCCGAATATTGTTTTGACTGCTTTATACATTGTGCCATTAAAATGTTTCAGTGAATGATAGTACTCCAAAAATTAGTAAAAGAAGTTCCTATAAAATAAATATAGCTTAAAAAGTACATCTTAACGGAGTTAGAGGCGAGAAACTTCAAGATTATTATTTTTTTTTTTTAATTTTAGGCTTAAAGATCAACACAAATTTATGAAAAAAAAACTGCTTGCCATAAATTTTGACCTTTTTTTCCATTGGAAAGATTTTTCTAAATCGCAAAACTTAGGGCAAGGGTTTTTGAGAAAATTGAAGAAAAGTGCTTGATGAACGCATATTTGAGAAAAAATAAATAATAATGAATTATTGATTGAAATATTAATTAATTAATAATATTATAGAGGGTCGAAATGGGTTACAATATTTGGGAGGAAGATAATACTGCTCAAATTGACGAAAAAATGTCCGACGCCTATTCTCCACCTCCTTCGATCCTGACAATTATCGTCCGACATCTTTGGATTGACTATTGCCATTCCAGTTTAGGACGCCCTCTTTTTCTGCGCCCTATTGGTTGCCATTCTCGGACCTGCTTTGGTAATCTTTCGTCGTTCATTCGTTGTACATGGCCGTACCATATCAGTTGTCTTTTAGTGATTTCATCCGTTATGCTTCCCTCGATTCCCATTCTTTCTTTTATGATCTCATTTCTTATATGATCTGTTCTAGATATTCTCATTGGTCTTCTTATTGCATCCATTTCGACACTTTCCATTTTTGCTTTGTATTTTTCTGTTACGCGACAAGTCTCTATTCCATACAACAGCGTGCTTTTCACCATTGTTTCATATATGTTAAATTAAAAAAAAATTATCTCCCTGCTCCACAAAATATTGTTAAGACAACCAATTACCTTTTTTACTTTTACTATTCTTTTTCTAGTTCTTTACAGTCTGTTCTTGTCTTACCAAATGTGAAAGCCAAGTATACATACTTATTGCATAGAGATATTGTTTGTCCATTGTCTCACTTGATTCGTTTCCAATACATAAGTACTGCGTCTTGTCCACGTTCACTGTTAACCCCCACTTTTAGTAATCTTTCGTTAACTCATCATATACTCCTTGTCTTCTTTATCATTAGCTACAATTACTTGGTCGTCAAACTGTAGTGTGTATATAGTAAATCGGTCGTTAAGTTGTATTCCCATGCCGTGTACTTTACGTTTCCAGTTTTTTAGAGCTACGGCGATATATATTTTAAAAAGAGTTTGAGAGATACAACATCCCTGTCTTAAGCCTTTCGTTACCTGGAATTCTTTAGAAAGTCGATTTCCATTTTTAATTTTAGATGTTGACCCTTAAAGTTCTTTTATCGCTTTTATATATGTATGATTGATATTAGTTTGTTCTAGCACTGTCCATAATTTGTCTACTTGAACGGTATCATATACTTTTTGTAGGTTCACAAAGGTAACATGAGTCTCTATATTTCTGGCACTCCTTTTCTCAATTACTTGTTTAAGACAAAAAACATTATCGCTACAAGATCTGCTTGCACTTGCTCTTCTTCTTCTTGGTCATGAAAATCATTGTCTATTAGGTCTCTATGTATCCTACCGTACAATCCACTTAGAGTACTGGTTACTAACATTCCTCTGTAGTTGTTGCAATCCAGCTTCTTTCCTTTTTTATGTATTGAGAATATGAATGCTATTTTCCAATCATCAGGTACTGGATGCCCGTTTATGCATTGATTGATAATATATGTGAGATTTTCTAGTAGTTGATCCATATTTGAGCATTTCAGCGTATATTTCCCCAGGTCCGCTAGCTTATCCGGATTTAAGTTTTTTAATACTATTCCTGATCATTTCTTTTTCGATAATCACTTCCTCTGCATGTACTTCTATGTCTCTCCTCGGAGAAGCTGACAGATATTCGGGTCTTGTTTCTTGCAGCAGTTTCTTGTAGTATTCTGCCCATTGTTCTGGTTTGATGATCTGGATCTTTACTTTTTCTTTTGTTGGGTTTTTTAACGTTGAAATGAATTTCCATACTTCAGAACTCTGCCTACCAATACGTGTGTATTTATATCGTGGCATTTTCCCTCGAACATTTAATTCTTTTCCGCGCGTATCAGATTTTTTAGCTGTTCTGGTTTCCCTGTAGATTTCTAGGTCTCTTTGCTCTTTGGTACTGAGCCATTTCAAATATGTACGTTTTTTCTCCTTGACCATTTCCTGTATTACCTCCGTCCACCACATCTTATTGTTATTTTTATTATCTTGGTATCCAACAGCTTCTTTGCTTGCTTCCTTCAAGCTTTTTACTATGTTTGTATATATCTCTTCAAATGAATCCTGTGTGTTTATTAATTTGTCATCTAATCGTTTCTGATACAATATTTGCGTACTTTCGATTTCTAGACTTCCAAAGTTGCATTTTTAATTTTCTTCGATGCATTCTAGGTTTTCACTTTCGTCTATTTGTTTTTCATATAGGGAATAATATTTTTGCTTTTACCAGATGGTGGTCAGATCCACAGGTAACAACACGAAGTGCTCGCACATCATACCACTTTAATTCCGAGTGTTGTCCACCTATAGCATAATCAATGATTGATCTAAGATTTCTTGTTGGCTGAATCCAGGTATATCGATGAATTTCCTTATGTTTAAAAAAACATTATTTATTTTTAGATTGTGGGTTTCACACAATTGCATCAGTCTCAAGCCATTATCATTTGTTACTTCCTCTCCAAATGGTCCTACCACTTTGCTTTTAGTTTGTCTACCAGTTGGACTATTAAAATCGTCAAGCATAATTACTTCCCTGGTATTGCCAATTTTACTGATAGTTTCATCAAGTTGGTCGAAGAACATTTGTTTTTTAGCTACCGTTTCGTCATTTGATGGTGCGTAGGCTGCTATTATCTGCATCTTCATGTTAACTCGAAGTAAGTTTTCGTTAATGCACTCGTAGCCTGTAATCTTATGCTTGAGTTTTTTCATTATTAATAAGGATACCCCTCTGGCTGCTCTCCTTTCTTTTGGAACTCCAGTGAATAACTGAACAAAGTTACCGACACTACTTGTACCTGCTCCTTTCTTTTTTGTCTCTGTAAGTGCAATAATGTATATCTTACTATTCTGCACTTCGGTTGCAATAATGTCTAACTTTTGGTTTACTCCCTGTACGTTCCATGTAGATATTTTCAGAGTCCATTGTCTTTGCTTTGTTTAGGCTTTTTGGTAATATCTTTGTTTTATACCAGTCTAATGCCTCAACGACCTACTTGAAGGGCCAGGATTTTTGATTACGGTTTTTCTCCTCTAGCCTTTGACGAGCCAACGCTAGACTGAAAGGCATCAGTCTTTTATACTACACCTAAAAGAAGGGTTGCCACCTACGCTATGATCACTGTACCGAGGTCCATCCTCTCCGTCTTTCATACCGATGTGGTCTTCTCCCGTAACCCTGGAAAAGGGACCCTACACAGGTGCTAAATCTCCGGGTCAGAGAGTACCTAGAATCTACGGAGGGCAGAGGTCGATTCATTTTCCCTGATAGACATCTGACGATGTCTAACCCGTACCTCTAACCTACTCTAACTTAACATAAATTTCTTCATATGCATTTTTAAACGCATGTTTACAGAAACTTTTTCTTCAATTTGAAGAGTACGTTATGCACTAAAACTTTAGGTTTCTTTCTTAGTTTGGCCTTAATGTGACGCCTTTTGCGCCCTCTGTTTAGAGTTTGAAAGATATAAAATTCAGTGTATAATTTCTAATATGATTAAAAAAGGTAACTGCTAAGTGCAAGTTATAGCTTCTTTTTAAAAGCTAAAAAGCTTTTTCTTTTTTGTAAACTAGTTAGATTAATTTTTTCGTTCTGTTTATCAACAAACTCAATTCCTTAACTTTGAGACAGGAAGAAGAAAAAGTGCCTAATTAATGAAACTTTGCCTTTGAAACTTCGTGCGTAAACGTGTTAGAAATCTCTACATTAGAGAGCAAGGATCTTTACGGGTTGTTCTAGAATAACAATACCACAAACAAGGGTTAAAACCATAGGAATAGAAAAATAATTAAAACGCTTGTCAAACCTGCGCAGACTGGATGAAATGGGATAAAATTGATATCGGGCATTTTTTCAAAATTTAAGCAAGGCCAACTTTCACAGGCACGATTTGAAAGGCGGCGGAATTAAACTATACTCGGGGAAGTTTTTTTTTTCATTTATTTTTGTCCATCGGTGGATTTGCGATGCCAACAGTTGGTTGACAGCTGACATATGTCATAAATCTGACATTATTTCTGATTGCATCAGATGATGGCATCACGCCCACAAATGACAAGAGAGGAAAGAGACATAACCGAAGTTTTGTTCGATTTTTCACCTTCAGTTTTTCGAAGAAAAACCTGTCTGACGAAGAAGAAATTCTGATAGCCCTTGAGGTACTTATATGGAAATGAGATTCTGCCTGAATTCTTTAAGTTTTATTGGACAACTTTCAAAAAAAGTTTTCATTATTTAGTTTCTTTTTTCATTCTCATCTACTGCGGCAATATCTTCTTCAAAAAGTTGATCATTGTCAAGAATTTCGCCTAATAAGTTCATTCCCTCTTGTTCTTCTTCACTAACCTCAAATTCATTTTACCAAATCACGAAGTTATGTAAGACGCAAGCTACGACAATATACATATAATATTCTCTATTATAGATGTGAAGGTTTCTAGTTTGAATCCTCAGATAACAAACTATTACCCTTCAATAGCTTTAGTGCAATTTAGGCCGCAGCCCTATTTATTGCAGACATGCTGTTTTTAACTCGACTCTCAACGAAAAAAATGTGAGGTTATGTACTCCATCAAAACTTTTCACCTACTCCCAACCGCGGCTGCAGTAAATGGCATCATTTGATGGCATCGGAAAAACTTGATTGATGGCAGTGGAAATCCATTCTAAAAATTTAAGAACCTGATTGTTGCCACCGGTTCGGTTAAATGGTGGAAAACAAACTTCCCCCTCATGACAAAGCAGCCACTGATCTCAACTTTAGATATTTGACATAGGGCCACTGATTATTTTCCACGGCGACCTTTAAGGGTGGTGGCTTATACCAAAGTTTACACAATTAAAAAAAAAGTTGTTTGAGCCGACGGCCGACATCAAACGCCGAATCGCGCACACCTGTTCTGCAGCTGGTGGATCTTGGCCGTATCGTGCACTGTACTCGCGGTACCGAGAGGTTGCTTGATGATTTATGACCAGCGACAGCCTACGTCGCGTCGGCACGCGTGTGATTTCTAGATTTCGATTGATTTTTGACAAGTGCAGCAACTTATATTTTAATTGTGTAAACTTTGCTTATACTATGCTTGTAACACGGATCACCTAATCCGTGCTTCTAAGGTCCCTGCGTTTAGATTCCTGGCGGCACATTCTGATTTCTAGGGGTAACCGCTTGTACTTTAAACCTGTGAAAAAATGGCGGCCTACGTTCCGTCGCCTTTATTGGAGGTTACGCAGCCCCAGACAGCACACTTCGTCCCAGGGACGTACATTTTATGTCCATTTTACATCGGTACGTCCCGGGACCAATAAAGTACGTACTATGTACGTACAATTGTGTACGTACATAGTACGTCCACTAACTACGTGCATTTTCCGTATATTTTACGTCCATACTTCTCGGGACCAATAAGGTACGTACTATTTACGTAAAAGTGTGTACGTACATGGTACGTACACTATAGGTACGTACATTTTACGTACATTTTACACTAGGTACGTATATACTATCTACATTTTACGTACATTTAACACTAGGTACGTATATACTACGTACATTTTACGTTTATTTTAGAGATGCGCTCCCGAACATTCATTAACAGATTTTGCTAATAGATCGCTTACACTAGTTAACATTTAAAGCTACGTTTACATTTGGAGAGTTTACTGGCTGAAAGTACTGGCAGCCACTAAACTTGCTTTGTTGGAGAATTTACTGGCGGAAAGTACTGGCAGCCACTAAACTTGTTCATTGTTTTGTGTTTTCGCGTGTTCAAGTTTACTTGCCAAGCAGTTAAAAACAAAATGGCGGTAGTGCGTGCTGCTGTTAAATTTGTTGTATGTGAAATTGCCAATACTTTAATAAATAAGTTAGAACGTAAGAAAACTAGGAAAAAACGAGTTTGGTTTAGAGATTGGATCAGACGCAGAAGTACTCTTAAAGGAGATATCATCTGAAGATCCCGATTCTTATAGGAATTTTATGAGATTATCATACCAAAAACTTAAAGAACTGTTAAGACTAGGTTAACATAAACTGACCAAATCGGAAACGTGTATGAGCAGTTCTATTTCTCCCAAAATAAATTGGAAGTCACATTACGCTATCTGGCCACTGGTGATAGGTTTGCTTCCTTGCAGTATTTATACAGACTACCGAAATGTACTATTTCAGTTTTTTTACCGGAGGTTGATGATGAACTTGATATTCCACAAAATTTATATTTTTGATATATGTATGTTTAAAAAGGAAATTATCTGATTTCCATCACACTTAGGTTGATGATGAACTTGATATTCCACAAAATTTCATATTTTTGATTTATGTTTCAAAAGGAAATTATCTGATTTCCATCCCACTTATTCATTGTAAAAAACGTGGACAATTTCTCACAGAACGCTTGCTGACATGTGTTTACATTTGGAGAGTACTGGCGGAAAGTACTGGCAGCTACTAAACTAGCCGGTCCGTCAACTTTTGGAAAGTACTTGCGGGAGAGTAGCAAGTGCACTTTCTTGTAGTTTATACATGGCAAGTCTAGTGGCTGCCAGTACTTTCCGCCAGTAAATTCTCTAAATGTAAACGTAGCTGTACTTGCAGGAGAGTAGCAAGTGAACTTTCTTGTAGTTTACATATGACAAGTTTAGTGGCTGCCAGTACTTTTCGCCAGTAAGCTCTCCAAATGTAAACGTAGCTTAACGGCATTATTGGAGATATATTACTTAAATACTAAATAAATAAATAAATGTTCTGGAAGCAGGAATGATTTTAAATGGTCGGAGTAGTAGTTTATTATAATTTGATTTCCTATGTACGTACAATGTACAGAGTGGGCCAAATTCGAGGTTTTTTTCTGGTTTTAGGTATTTCTATCCGACATACACAAAAACGAGTGGACATAGTCCTGGGCTCGACTTTCGAGACGTCTTCAAATATCAAAACCGGTCTTTGATAAACTTTGTAGTTTTTTAGCTACAAGGGGATTTTGAAAAGTCTGCATTTATGGAGTTATAACTTTTTTATTTATGAAAATTTCATTTTGGTGTTTTTCACAGGTTTTTTTATGGAAAATCCAACTGTCAAACTAAAAGAAACATTTGAATTGTTTTCTGTGTCATGTCAATATCATAATAATTTTAATCAAAGCCTACTTGCCTTAGCTCAATATCAAATAATTACAAAATAAAAACAATTTTGTTTTAATTTAGATTTTTTTACATGAAACTATATTAAATGTTCAAAATGGCGTCCATATTCTTTGTATTCATGATTGAAACAAAAACTTGCTTGCCTTGGCAACAAAGTAACAGCTTGTCATGTTACGCAGTAATTTGTCAAATTGTAAAATATTTGCGCGACAAAATGTTTCAAAACAATGAAAAATTCGACATGCTTAAATGCTATATCCAAGCACATGAAAATCATTAATTCGCTTCAGAAACATATCTAAATCAGTATCCAGAAAAAAGGCAACCTCACCTAGCAATCTTTAAGAGGCTTAAAAGGAATCTGTCGGAATACAGTTCTTTTAAGAAGCCTAGACTGAAGACATACAGAAGTTTGATGAGAGATCGAGAACTTCATGAAATAACAGTTTTGGGCGAAGTTTATCAAAATGACAACTTGTCTACCAGAACCCTGGAGCAGCGCACCAATCTTCCGAGGACGACTATTTGAAGAGTTTTAAAAAAACATAAACTTAGGCCCTATAGACATCGCAATGTTCACCAGTTGCTTCAGAGAGACTTTGCACCCAAAAGAGTTTTTTGTCGGTGGTTCTTAAGAAAATGCCAAGAAAATCCAAATTTTGGAACAAATCTAATATATCAGATGAAGCTACTAACAGTGCAGAAATTTTTACGAGGTATAATTGTTAATATTGGGCGCAAGAAAATCCCTATAGAATAATTCAACATGCATTCCAAGGCAAATTTAGTCAAAAGTTTGGGTCGGGTTTTATAGAGGTCGTTTTCTCCAACCCTTTATATTTAATGGGAACCTAAACGCAGAAAGGTATTTTCAAATTTTGCAAGATCACTTGGCGAATTTTATTGATGACAGGAATACCAGACAAATAAGTGGACCACACAATACCAGACAAATAAGTGGACTCCTTAATGAGCTCTTTGGTGAGGTCCGCTGAATAGGCAATAGAGGTCCAGTTCACTGGCCGCCCAGATCTCCGGATCATACCCAATGTGATTTTTTTTAATGGGGCAAGGTAAAAGATTTAATATACCGAAACCAAGCTCATACCAGGGAAGAATTGGAGGCTGCCATTCGTCAAGCTTTTAGGCGAATAACACCCGTCATGATGTTGAATTCGGCAAATAACACAAAGAAAGGATGCCGTTTGTGTCTGAATGAAAATGGCCGCCATTTTGAACAATTAATAAAGCTTATTATAAAAAAAATCTAAATTAAAACAAAATAATTTTTCATTTTGTAATTATTTGATATTGAGATAAGGCAAGTAGGCTTTGATTAAAATTATTATGACATTGACATGACACAGAAAACAATTCAATTGATTTTTTTCTGGACTTACATTTTAGTTCCCAAACGAAAATGCTTAAATATCTTGAAACCTGCGTAACGAACTTTCATTTATGACATATCGTTAAACAAAAAATTTGACACAAAAACAAAAAATAAGTCGTTCCGTAAGAAAATTTAAACTTATTGTAATATCTCAAAAACTAAAAGTGACAGATAAAATTTAGTTTGACAGTTGGATTTTCCATAAAAAAACCTGTAAAAACCCATCTGACACCAAAATGAAATTTTCATAAATAAAAAAGTTATAGGCCACCTACTAGCCTAAAACAAAATGGCTTTGCCAGTAAGCCCGACCAGTGGCGGATCCAGGATGTCCGGGCGGGAGGGGCCAAGGAGGGAAAAAAACACAAAATATTTTTTTTTGCGGGATTTAATAAGAATTAGCTTTAAAGTTTACCACCATGTGCAAACAAAATGTGCCACAGGCGAAAATTTCAGCAAAATCAGTTAAATTTTAATAAAAAAAAATGATATTTTAGCTAATATTTTTGAAAAATTTTATATTTGGCAAAAATTTGCGGCGTATGCATTGGTTATTTCTTTTCTGGAACTAAAAATTATAAGCTTTATGTCAAGGAGGGGGAGGGCCAGGCCCTTCTGCCCCCCCCCCCCTTGATTGCCACTGACCCCGACTCGCACAAGCAGCAGCGTAAAAAAAATTGCCTGAACCAGACAAAATAACCCAGAGAACATGTATAAGTATTAGGTCATTATTGAAAAAGGGTACCCCTTTCATGTTACCATCCAAAATTAAATTAGTGTTTAGTATGTTAGTTATTTTCTTGTACAAATAAAAGTGCCTCTAATATTACTCTAAAGAACTACATTTAGTTTGATGCTGAAGTTGCTATTTGTTGTTAACATTTGTGTAAGACTGGCCCAAACGTCATACTCCGTTATCATAACCGGATAGAGGTTTGCATTCACTAAAATGAAAAAACCTAATATATCATACGAACTTCAACATTATATTGCTCTATAAGTCTAGTTTAATGTTTATATACCTATATATAAGTATCGCCGTTTGTTAAAAACAAATATTATTTCCTCATTTTTTTTTAAAAAACAACATTTTATACGCGTGCCCTGGTAGAGCGTCATTACCGTTATCAGTTTGCAATTCCTAAGTATCTACCGCTAGAGGCGACTTAAGCGAGCGCGCGCGAATTGTTCGTATTCCTTCATCTCTCTTCATCGCAACGCCCGTGTAAAGCCACATCTGTTATATGCAGTTTTTAGCGTTAATACGTGCATTGGTTAAGCTTGTCCGATCATTGTAATTACCGTTGTCAGTATAGTGAGGTTAATATAATATATTTATTTTCCATTTTATACATATTTTATGTATAAAATTTCTTGTATGGGTAAAATTGCTTCCAATATTGCTCTAACGCACTACATTTAGTTTGATGCTAAATTTGCTATTTATTGCTAATATTTGGGGAAAACTGGCCCAAACGTCATACTCCGTTATCATAAGTTTGCATCCACTAAACCATAGTAACCTAATGTATCATACGAATTCAATATAATATTGCCCTATAAGTCTAGTTTAATGTTTATATATTTATAAGTATGTATCGCCGTTTGTAGATATTATTCTTAATTTTTTTTAGAAAATAAAATGTTATACGTGTACCCTGGTATAGTGTCATTGCCGTTATCAGTTTACAATTTCTTTTTAACTTAATTAGTGTCCTTAAATGTTTTTAGTTGATAGTTGGTTGTTGGGGTAGGACAAACAAATTCATGTAACTGTTCAAATGATTGCAAACGTTTCGGTTTATTGTTTAAACCTTCATCAGTGCTAAAAGTAGATAGTTACATATTCAGGAACAGTAACATAGTCACATATTCAGGAAAGACGGTAGGTAATTTATTTACTAGAATAAAAGATAGAACACCTTATGGTTTACCGAATTGACTGCAACAATTGTCCTAAAACATATATAGGGGAAACTGGTCAAAAATTACGCAAACGTGTCACACAACACAAATATGACTGCAACATAATTAACGCTAACAAAGCCCAAAAAACTGCGTTAGCAGTACACCATTTGGAAACAGGGCATCATTTTAAATTTGACCAACCAAGGATCCTCTGCAGAGAAAACAACCGGTTTAAAAGAAAATTGTTAAAAATGTTCCACATAAAGAAAAATGGCGCAGAAACAATTAACTTTAAAACAGATACACAGAATTTAAGCAACATATATTACAACCTGATTTACTAATTCTATAATCAACAACTTTGTAATTCAAAAAAGAAAAAATAAATAAATAAATAAATAAATAAATAAAAAATAAAAATAATAATTTTTCTACGAATTTCAGATCAATGACTAAAAGTAATATCAATGAAATATTTATTATTAGATTTCTTTTTGAAGTTTAAAGAAAGTTTTAACATTTTTCTACAGATAACGCCACTAGGCTCCTAAAATCAGATTTTTTAAAATATAATAATAACTGACAAATTGATAAGTAGGCATATAAATTAAAGATTAATTGTTGCTTGTCTTTCGCGTATTGTAAATGTGTTATGTCGGATTTATTTTAATAATTTTAATTCTTGTTACGTCTTAATTTTAATTATAATTGTGTTTTGACTTAATTTTATATTTTTCTCATTTTAAAAACGTTTTTTTTTTGTGTTATATGACTCTTGGAGGAAGGAATAAGAAGGGTAAGCTTTACTTCATTTTATTTTCAGCTATTAACTCTGCAATATTTTTTATTTTGTCCAGATTAATCGTTGTTCCAGATATTACAAGCATTAACAATAAAATAATATATTGACATTTGAAACACAATTATATTGACGAATGTAGCTAGGAAGTGAAAGGTGAGGCTTCTTTTCGGTTTTCCCGTAATGTTTTTCTATTTTCTAAATAATTTTTAAAAATGTTTTAACCTTTTTTTTATAATAATTTTTAAAAAGATTTAACGATATTTTTTCTGTTTAAGGTTTTTTATTAAAATGTTTCTTCTAAACAATTATTTTTATAAATTCGTGGAGGGTGTCCATGTGGGTGATTTTTTCAATGGAATGAAAGGGTAGAAACAAAAAACATAAATTGTTTCTGGGTCTTGCTCCCACAGTGTTTTTATTGGTAGACCGGTTTCGCCTTACAAAGGCATCTTCAGTACATTCAACACTACAAGTAAAAATCGACAAAATCAGGAAAGTGTTTGTCAAGAAATTGCTCTAAATACTATTAGGTTTCTCTAGTTTACCCCACTTGTCATTTAACCCCTGAAATTTTCTTGGAAAAATGAAAGTTATCACTAATAAAAAATAAAATAAACTTACCTAAAATATCAAGTGGCATTTAGTCAACAGTGGATGATTGTATGCATGACATTTTTTAAGTTTTGTCATTCAGAAAACTATTTTTGTTATAATTTTGAAGAATACAGTGATTTTTGTTGGACCAGCTTTTAGGTTATGTTAGTTTGTAGCTTGTGGTGCTATCTTGTGAGGGATTGCTGAACTAAATTTTAAGCCTCAAGTTTTTAAATACATTAAATTAAGTGGCCTGAGGAAAAAAGGTTCACTGATATTTTTGATTATTAATGGGAAATGACAAGTTTACAAACCAGAAAAGGACAAAACCCAATAATAAAAGAACTAACTTTAAAAAAACTTAAATTTTTTTTTAAAAATGTTAAACTTTTCCTATAAAAGTAGTCACATAGGCTAAAATAAATTCTAAAAAATTGTTTTACACTTAAACGATACAAAGGACATACAAGTTGGGGATTATAATAAATTAAAATATATCTTATCTATCTTTTTTCGAAGAAAACCCTTCCAACAACATATTTTTCAGGACAAAAACAATTAAATGATTTGGTTTTTATATTTTGATGAAAAGGAGAGGTTTAATTTTCAAAAAATAATTTTAGTAAGCTATTATTTTCTAAGCTAAGTTGTTGGTTTAGATTTTTTTGTGGGTTATTTTTGTACAACCTATATATTTCTAGATCTTCAAGATTCTTCTGGGTGTCAAGATTTCCGTTAAAATGTAGTATTTTATAACCAGATTGAAAATCTGGGGGATGGCCTGTATCTAGAACATGTAAAGCAAACTTACTACCGCCCTCCCTGTTCAGTCTAATGTCCCTAAAATGGTCCTGGAACCTGATTTTAAAGTTTCTTAGGGTTCTACCTACATAGGCAGATTGACAGGTGTTACATGTCAGCATATAGACTCCTTTGCCTTGTAAGGTGTCCACTTTCTCTTTGTTATTTAAAAGCATGCTATTTTATATGAGCTGGGGCCATTAAATGTAAGAGTGACATAATAGCTCATATTGTTATTAGGTTGTGTGGGTTGTAACAGGTTGTTTTGTGACAGATTGTTTGGTGACAAATTGTTTTGTAGGGGAAACCGGGGAGAAAATGGGGAGATTGGAGGGAGAATGGGAGTTGAACAAGGTGAGGGAGGTGGTTGTGGGGGTGGGGGTCGTGAAGGAGGTGGAGGTAAGATTTGGCTATAGCTGTTTTTAAGTTTTCTTCTTTAGACTAGTTTATCTATCAGTTGTTCTGAATAATTATAAGTTGTTGCAATCTGTTTAATTGTATTAATTTCGTTTTTAAGGGCAATTTCACTCATGGGAATCGTTAGTGCTCTGTATACATAGCTGTTTAGTGCAGCCATTTTGTGTTCGACTGGATGAAAGGTAGAATTATCTAATATTACCCCAGTATTTGAAGGCTTACGATAAATAGAGAAGGAGTGTGTTCCATTGACTCTGGAAATGGTTAAATCTAGAAAATTTATTTGAGAATTATTTTCTATCTCCAAGGTAAATTTAATTTTTGAATGTACTAAATTGATAAAATCTAGAAATTCCTTAAGAAGTCTAAGGCCTCCTAACCACAGACATAGTATATCATCGACATATCTGTAATAGTAGACTAACTGTTTGCAATAGGTGTTATTTTTTAGTATAAAATTATTTTCGAGATGGTCTAGAAATTGATCAGCTGCTAGGGGTGCCAGGGGTAACCCCATAGCCAGCCCATCTTTTTGTTTAAAGTGGGTCTGGTTAAAAGTGAAAAAATTTTGCTTAAAACAAATGTCAAAAAGTTTATAATACTCCAGGACTTCATTATCAGACAGGTTGCTGTCAATTAGTTTTTGTTTTATAATATCCAGGACCTCACTTGTGGGTACATTGGTGAATAAGTTGCTTATGTCAAATGATACTAAAATAGCCTCTTCCGGAATAGGTATGTTTTTAATTTTGTTGACTAGGTCCAAGTTATTTGAAATTGTATTTTTAAAATGGCAGTTGGTTAGGTTTTTGAATTTTGTGTTTAGCCATTTAGCTAAATTATATGTGGGAGAGTTACTAAAACTGACAACAGGTCTGATGGGCATGTTATCAAAATTCTCTGATTTATGGGTTTTCAAAAGGCCGTAGAATCTAGGAATGTTAGTATATGTTGGTGTAAATTTTTTAGTTAAGTAGGAGTTAAGTACATTTTTACACTCCTTTAGTGTATTGGATACTTTGGTGATAAAGGAAGAAAATTTAAGTTGGAATATTTCAAAATCATTGTTATTTAAAAAATCAAGGACTTCCCAAGTAACACAACTGGACAATATAGTTTAAAAGCAAAAACTTTGCTGTGAAAGTGTTGTCAGAGCTTAGTTTTTGCTGTAAAACAGCTAGTTGTGTTTTAGAAATTATTTTAGCTATAGAACCTCTCTGATAGCAGGTGTTTATGGGTGAAATGGCTTTTGATGTAATATTATACAGGACTTGCTCTTTTAAAGTTAAATAATTGCTAATAAGCATGCTAAAATTTAGCTAGCTAAATAACATAAATTTAGCTCTTATTCCTATTATTTAGCTAGAAAAAGCAACAATTTAGCAATTTTGTAATTTAAGCTGTTTATTACAAAACTTTTGAACAGCCCCCAAAAATGCTTGGCCGGAAGATCAGTGCGATTATGACTGTTGAAAAAAGGAGATTTATTGTCATGCCTGATCCAAGGTTCGTAAAGAAACCGGTTGTGTGGTAACTCCCAACCAATGACGCGGCATTTTGCCTGTTCCACGGTCAATAAAGAAAGACCTATACGTTACATTATGAGAGAAAAAAAATACCAAAATTTATTACAAAATTAAATCATTTAAAAATTTATGATAAAAATTCCAATAGTTTTATAAATATCAGATTCAGGACACGATTATAAATACTTTTCCTACTCTCTTGTTCAATTTAATGAAATTTTTTACGCCGAACTCTAAAGCAAACTAGCCACATATTATTGGTTTTTTTTGGTGGGTAGGAAATAACTAAAACTAGATTTTTTTTGTGTAAAATTTATTCAAAAAAATTAAAAAAAAAGGAAGTTAAAATGACTAAGTCAATAAGGCAGTAAGGGAAGATTCATAAATTACATAACGCAAAGAATCAGGATATTTGATCACCCCTACAAAACGCATTTTCAAGAAATATCATAAAAAATACATCGACTGTAACGCAAGGCTAATTTTCCTTCCCTCCTGCTTGAGCGTTATACAGAGTGTTCCAAGTTAAGTGTCCACCATTGCTAACTTTTTTATTATTAAAGATAGAAAAAAGTTTAAATTGGCAAACTAGTAGAATTTTTAATGCTGTTTAAGATACTTAAATTTTTAAAAATAGAGCATCGGTTTTTGGTGTTTTTCAAAAAACATTTAAAAAAATTTATATATCCTGTATTTTATATTTTTGTCTGATAGGCCTTTTAATTCTAAACAATTTTTTTGAAAAAAAATTTTGCCTAAAGTTTAAAATAATAACGAAGAAATGTTAAATTCAAAATTACGTAAGTATTTTAATTTTAGTTGGTAGCAAGTAGTCTAAGCGTAATTTTGAATTTGGAATATTTTCGCTATTTTTAACTTTGAGAAAATAAATCAAATATTTAAAATAAATTAACAGCAATATTATTTTCCTCAATTTTTACAAAATTTTTAAATTATTATTTTTTTAAGTTTAATTTTTTTTCATGAAGAGGTAGGTATGCTGTGTAATAGGTACATCGTTTAAGAACTATTTTTAGCATCAGGCGCCTTAAAAACAGCCAACAACATTGAGTATTTTTTAAACTATTAGTAATTTTCTATGTGTATATAAAGTTCATTTCATAATCTTTGTCCTGGCCTATACTGATTGTGATGATAACTATCAAAAAGTTATCTTAAAAATTATGTGTTGGTAGCAGATATCAGATGCATTATAGAGAGAAAACCCATACCCCCCAAGGTCTATGTCCCAGCTCCCCTTGTAACCTTGTTTGGGTAGAAAACAACCGACACAGGAAAATTTGTGTTTGTTAAAATTTTTAATTATATTTAAAAACTCACCAGTTCTTTTAGTTAGTTTTTAATATATTTATAGTAAGAACGTAATAGGTATTTAAACACTTACACGACGAAAAGACCCAAAATGTACAAAATTTTCTCGCAAAAGACGAAATTTCGATATAAACAGCGTTTGACTGCTGATTTCTAGCAAAACTGTGACGTAGCCCTGACGTCACGGCCCGGCCGCCTAAACACCGAGTTACGTAACCGGTTTCTTTACGGACCGTGCCTTCTGTTTGTTGTTATCTTTTCTAACCTAATCTCTGGTTGTGTGTTGTGTTTTTTGTTTAATCAAGCAATTTGGTGTTTCTTTAAACAAATGTCCACTCACAGCCATAAAAGATAGTTATTTGCCCATCTTTTAGAGTATCCCTTTATCTTTGACAGGGAACTAAATTTGGGTAAACAGTGACTGGTTCCTTGAAACCCTGGTGCGATGCCTTGTCAGGGGGCACATAATGAAGCCATTACAAGGGGTTCCTGCCTGGTACTTATCAGTCCTGAGTGAACCTTAAAAGTGCTGTCAAAATTTTTTCATCAGTCTGTCTGTTTTTTGTTGTAACGCAAGGGCTGGTGTATATAACAACATAATGCACCATGGACAAACATAATGCTTGATTTTGGTACATTGGTCCTCCATTTTTCTGCCTGCTTAGCATTAATAGATGATATATAATTAAGCACTAACTTTGTCATCATTGTGCACTATGTGAGCTGCCGACAGCAAGTGTACAAATTTTTTAGTAAGTACTGTAGAATTGGTTTAACTTAGCACATAATCAGGCCAGGCTCTCAAAAAGGTATAGACCCACTTGTGTAACCCATTGTATTGGGCCCTCTAAGGTGCTGCACCCTGGGCATTAAGAAGCCAGTTTATTAGTTGAATAACTAAATAAATAAATTTCTTGTTTTTATTTACCTAGTTACCTTAATAACAAAAATTTCCTCTACCTATTCCTACTAAGGCCTGCCTTACCAGTGGTGATCCCAGAGAGGATGGAGGCAATCACCTCTCCCCCTTTTTCTAGAGAACTTTAAATACAAAGGGCACATTCTGGTGTATTACATAACTGAGTAAAAAACTATTTTGGTAATTGTGTAATAAATATGGTTTCTCAAGAATTTCCATTTATTTTAAAGAATGTATTTCGAAAAATCCTTCTCAGAGGTACAAAAAACTTTTATTTTGTCATGTTAGAAAAAAAAACATTTTTTTGTAAAAGAAAACCATATAATTTTTTAAGTCTATACAATGTATGTTCAAAAAATCTAAATTGTCATACACATTTGATACAATGGTGTATTGAATTGAATTGAATAAATCTTTATTAGCCAATCATGCTATTTCAAATTACAAACATTAATATAAAAGCATAGATTTAAATGTTAATACATTCACCGCTATTTCTATAACAATAATTCCAAACTTATTATTTTACATTCATGGGGGTTGGGGAGGCAAGAGGGGCCCCTTTATTATTAGATTTTTTTAGATTATGAATATGCATAATAGCACCAAGGTAACCCCCAGGCCTGTCGTAAGAGCTAACTAAAGAAACCTTGACCCATGGGTAGTCTGGTAACGGACAAGCTTTGACCAGTAGGTAAAAAAATATAGATATGATGGGGGTGGGTTAATCTGGTGATTCTCTGAATGGATTTGGTGACCTGACTATTAAGGAAATCACCACACGGTATATGGAGTGCCTATTTTGAACTAACAGCTAGTGCAGGCACATTGTGGCTCTCTGTACCCTGTTGATTATGTCAAAAGGTATGGTATATGGAGTGCCTATTTTGAACTAACAGCTAGTGCAGGCACATTGTGGCTCTCTGTACCCTGTTGATTATGTCAAAAGGTACACCAGTGCTCTAAGGCTATAATTATGGCATTATGTGGTATATCATGATGACTAAGTTTCTGGCCTAAAATATATTTTGAAGTCTACTGGTTTCTATTTACTAGATAGAATTTAAATTGTTATCCGAGTCATACACAGTAAGTACACAGCACAACATACCCAGAAAGGCATGCCTACGTGCCAGGTTAGATCCTTTAAGGGTGCTAACCGCCACTACCGTACATTCATGGTAATAAAGCAAAGATGTTTAATTCCCTGTACATTATATAATTTAATTTTAATAATTATAAAAAAAAATTGTGTAAAATGAGTAGGAGTCAATTGCAAGCAGACCCCCTCTTTGGCTTCCTTGCTGACATTCCCAAGGGCTGAGCAAATGAGCCCCATTCTGGGTTGCTTTCTGGACTTTGTACTTCATTTCTTTTAACTGCTTCTAAAATTAAAAAATGTAAATAAAACTTTTTTAACTAAAAATTAAAAAAAGCAAGGCAATCAATGTGCCATGCTTTTTTCATTTTTTCTTACTTGGGACAAGTGAACATTAGTAGTCAAGAGTGTGTTTAGCGAGGGGTGAACAGCTAACCCAAAATGTGTACACCGATTGTGAAAATCCACAATCTTTTGCTAAGATTGTGTAAAGATTGTGAGGGATTGCGGCAAGATTGTGAGGGGATTGGGGACGGCGTAGCGTGCCTGAAGGGGCTGGGGGGGCCGTCCCATCAAAATTCTTGTGACCAAAAAAAAAACAAAAAAAAAGGTCATCATGTCTATAGTTTCCTTTGCCGCCCTCTTAATTTACCATTACCGGCCCTGCTACTTAATAACCGAGGGGTGACCAGCTAACCCCAAAATGTGTACACCGATTGTGAAAATCCACAATCTTTTGCTAAGATTGTGAGGGATTGTGTACAGATTGTGAAAGATTGTGAGGGATTGTGGTGAGATTGTGGGTGATTGGGAGGGATTGTGTAAAGATTGTGAACAGATTGTGAGAAATGTGTACATTGATTGTGAGAGCTGTTCACCCCTCGGTGTTTAGTAAAAAACAGTCAAATCAGAATGTTAAAAAAAAAATAGTGTTTCTTAATGACAAATTATGTCATTCAGGGACACAATGTTTGAATCCATCAGATCAAAAAATATTTTTTTAATCTCATTGGTTTGAATGACACTCGGTTTTTTTTACTTCAAGTCAAGCGGCTTTAGTAGTCTGCTTATTTAGACTCACCTGATTCCAAGCAGAGTACACCAGAGTCAATTGCCAGTACCAAGCACTGTGGGAATTCTCCCCTTGCAATTACCAATTACTGAGAGTGTGTGGGGCCTCATGATTAAAGAACTTGGACCAAGCTTGTATGTTGTCATGTTATTATATTTTTTGTAGAAACAGCCTTACAGTTTCCTTCTGTAATGATATCTTATGTCATGCTATGTCTCATGATATGCTATGTTTCTGTATAAACCCAGCTTAAGGGTTTCTGATGGCGGTGGCCAATACAATGTTTTTTGCGTCCCACTGGTGGGGTACTGTGGTAGGGCACGTAATAACTTTATCTTCTAACGTTCGCACAATTTTTAATTGAGATATTTGTTTATTTTGTTGTTGTGACACCGCCCAAGATGAAAGATAACATCTGTGACACTTCTTTTTTTTGTATTACCTATTGGGCCAATTGTTAGAAGGCAAGTTAGCTAGAAATGAACATTATTTAGGCTTAAGTGTTAAAAAATAGCTTGTCTAGAGGTAAACTGCTGAAACCAATGAGACGGCCGAGGCGGCCATGATGGTTTTCCAATTTATTTTAAAAAATATTAATTTCCAGGGGATCCCGGGCCTAAATAAATTCTAGAAAGTGCTAAATTCAATAAAATATGACTAAGAATTGATTTATCAGGTATTTAGAGGATAATTGTAATAAAATAATTTCTAACCTAAAAACAAACACCGAAAAAAAACGTTTATTATTCTGAATTTTCGAGGCGCTTGCGTTTTGACGAGCCATCTTGACCTGTTTCATCAGAAAAGTTAACCTGGCTAACATTTTGACGATGAAAACCGCCTTTTTTGCGCGATTATATCACAGTAGTGTAGAACATAACAAGTTTTTCTTAAGCCATTTTAGTAAAGTCTCTGTCTATTACAGGAAATAGTTATTTTGCAATAGTTGCCATTGTTTCTTGTTTATTTCTAGACAAAATTACTTTAATGTTAACGTGCTATATTTTGGAGCTCTCATGGACACCTTGAGAGCTAAATAAAGATTGCCTAATCAGCAACGACAGCACTTTAGAAGCTGCTTAGCAGTTTAACGGCATACAGCTGTAATAGCTATTTTACATTCAGTTTTGCTGTTAAAGTGTTTTGGTAGGTGTTTTTCAGCAATTTGTGTTACTTGGGTTTTTGGTCATATTTTCCTTTTGTGAGGACGATTGTGCAGTTACCCTTGTCTGCTCTGGTGACAACTAAGTTGTCTTGGGAAATTTTTTCTTTTATTGATTTTATGACACTAGAATTAAAGTGTCCTGAAGATCTAGGAATTTTATTTCTGATATTTTTTAGCTCGCTTCGCATAATAACTGAACATTCATCTCTAATTTTGGAGACATCTAAAGGGTGGATTAAGTTTTTATTTTGAATAATTGATTCTGTTTCGGCAGCCAAAATTTCAAGGGATTTCTCATTTTGTTTTTGGCTTAAGCTTGCTGGTCTATATTTTAGTCCCAAGCTTAGAAGTTCCCTCTCTCTTTCATCAAATTCTGTATCAGAAAAATTTAAAAAAGGCTCATGAAATTTAGCATAAACTCTATTGTCAATTGTAGATGTTTGATTTAGTGTTAGATTGTTATCATTTTGTTTAAGCCTCTGTATTTTATTTTGGATTGTGTTCATATATATCCTGAATTTGTTGCAAAAAACAGTTTAGATTTTCTAGGGACCATACATACTTCAGTCTGTCATACAAAAATTTCAATTTCACATTGCAGTCATTTATAATAATGTAAGCTTTTCTAATTTCTTCTCGTATAAAGTTGTACCTAAGACTTTTTAGTATTCTTACTGATTTTTTTAGAAATATTAGATCTATTTATTCTATACTTCACATAGGTTGGTGTTAGATCGTATTGTAAACATTTGTTATTAAAAAAAATTCTAGTTTCCATGCATGCAATTTTCAGCCGTAGCTTGCCAAATTGAAGGACACAAGTTGCCAGACTCGCATTTCTCAATTCGTGGAGGCTGTCCATGTGGGTGATTTTTTCAATGGAATGAAAGGGTAGAAACAAAAAACATAAATTGTTTCTGGGTCTTGCTCCCACAGTGTTTTTATTGGTAGACCGGTTTCGCCTTACAAAGGCATCTTCAGTACATTCAACACTACAAGTAAAAATCGACAAAATCAGGAAAGTGTTTGTCAAGAAATTGCTCTAAATACTATTAGGTTTCTCTAGTTTACCCCACTTGTCATTTAACCCCTGAAATTTTCTTGGAAAAATGAAAGTTATCACTAATAAAAAATAAAATAAACTTACCTAAAATATTAAGTGGCATTTAGTCAACAGTGGATGATTGTATGCATGACATTTTTTAAGTTTTGTCATTCAGAAAACTATTTAATAATAAAGGCCTAAAAGTAGCCTTTAGATCAAAAGACACTCTAGGCAACATGCTTTTAAATAACAAAGATAAAGTGGACACCTTACAAGGCAAAGGAGTCTATATGCTGACGTAACACCTGTCAATCTGCCTATGTAGGTAGAACCCTAAGAAACTTTAAAATCAGGTTCCAGGACAATTTTAGGGACATTAGACTGAACAGGGAGGGCGGTAGTAAATTTGCTTTACATGTTCTAGATACAGGCCATCCCCCAGATTTTCAATCTGGTTATAAAATACTACATTTTAACGGAAATCTTGACACCCAGAAGAATCTTGAAGATCTAGAAATATATAGGTTGTACAAAAATAACCCACAAAAAACTCTAAAACAACAACTTAGCTTAGAAAATAATAGCTTACTAAAATTATTTTTTGAAAATTAAACCTCTCCTTTTCATCAAAATATAAAAACCAAATCATTTAATTGTTTTTGTCCTGAAAAATATGTTGTTGGAAGGGTTTTCTTAGAAAAAAGATCGATAAGATATATTTTAATTCATTATAATCCCCAACTTGTATGTCCTTTGTATCGTTTAAGTGTAAAACAATTTTTTAGAATTTATTTTAGCCTATGTGACTACTTTTATAGGAAAAGTTTAACATTTTTTTAAATTTTTTTAGGTTTTTTTAAAGTTAGTTTTTTTATTATTGGGGTTTGTCCTTTTCTAGTTTGTAAACTTGTCATTTCCCATTAATAATCAAAAATATCAGTGAACCTTTTTTCCTTAGGCCACTTAATTTAATGTATTTAACAACTTGAGGCTTAAAATTTAGTTCAGCAATCCTTCACAATATAGCACCACAAGCTACAAACTAACATAACCTAAAAGCTGGTCCAACAAAAATCACTGTATTCTTCAAAATTATAACAAAAATAGTTTTCTGAATGACAAAACTTAAAAAATGTCATGCATACAATCATCCACTGTTGACTAAATGCCACTTGATATTTTAGGTAAGTTTATTTTATTTTTTATTAGTGAACTTTCATTTTTCCAAGAAAATTTCAGGGGTTAAATGACAAGTGGGGTAAACTAGAGAAACCTAATAGTATTTAGAGCAATTTCTTGACAAACACTTTCCTGATTTTGTCGATTTTTACTTGTAGTGTTGAATGTACTGAAGATGCCTTTGTAAGGCGAAACCGGTCTACCAATAAAAACACTGTGGGAGCAAGACCCAGAAACAATTTATGTTTTTTGTTTCTACCCTTTCATTCCATTGAATTATTTTTATGAATGAATCAATCAATTTAGTTTTTGCTTTGATTAACTATCTTACTACATGTTCTTTTATCTACTTTTAGCACTGATGAAGGTTTAAACAATAAACCGAAACGTTTGCAATCATTTGAACAGTTACATGAATTTGTTTGTCCTACCCCAACAACCAACTATCAACTATTTCTAATTTCTAAATATCTACCGCTAGAGGCGCTTTAAGCGAGCGAGCGCGAATTGTTCTTATTCCTTCAACATCTCTCAATACAGATCGCAACGCCTGATTAAAGCCACATCTCTTAAGTGCAGTTTTTAGCGTTAATACGTGCATAAGTTAGCTTGTCCAATCATAAGTGGTAATTACCGTTATCAGGATAGTGAGGTAAACAAAATATATTTATTTTCCATTTTATACTACAAAATTTATTACCAAGAAAGAAAAAAACAAAAACTCTTTTTACAAAACAAGCGGAGCGATAAAACATACGTATAATCATTTCCATTATCATCATTATCAATTTTAATTTAAAGTAATATACTCACAGAAAACGTATACGGGATGCCATTATGAGTATTTAAAGTAAATTTTTGAAAAAATCCTTGGACACATTATTTTTATTTTTTTTAAATATTTATATTTATCGATTCCTAGCTGGGGTGGCTTTGAACTCTTGACTTTAGAGAAGGAAAGTGGGTCGTGATATCTTGTTTAAAATAGTTTTTTTCATTCCTTTACAACATTGATAATATTTCAAAAATTAATAGATTAGTTTCTGAGATATTCGCAATTTAAAAAAAAAAATAAGACAGCTTACTATTTTCTTACAAGTAAACTATTACAAATAGTTTTTTTCATTTAAAAAATTTACTTATGTAGGTAAACATTTTCAAGAGATGTGTATTTATGTCTCAAATTTAGTGGGTACTTTGTTTTAATTTGAGGTTTCGATATCGCGCTGCGAGCCTCGAATAATGCCGTCCACAATAGCGAATAGATCGCGCTTGTTGATCGAGGCTCGTGGTTCGTTAATGAGTACCCGGCTTTATATAAAAAAAGAATGATTGACTAGATAATTTAAAAATATTAGCAGGTTACCTTCCTAGCCTGCGCAGCAATGGCAAGAAAAGATATTAGCGTACACGGATACGATAAGTAGTGTAAGGTATGGTGTACATATCAAAAATTTAAAAAAAAAGTTGTTCGGACTTTTCAAATAAATTATATATCTTTGCGTTACCGATGATTTTGAAACTTTTTAGCTCACACATATACTATACTATAGTAGTGTGAGCTATGGTGATCCTAATTTTTTCGAGAAAAAAAAAGTTGCTCCGATTTCAAATTTTTTTATATATCTTTGCGTTTTAGATGATTTTGAAACTTTTTTGTTGCGCCGTCTGTCTGTCTGTCTGTCTGTCTGTCTGTCTGTATGTCTGTCTGTCTGTCTGTCTGTCTGTCTGTCTGTCTATCTGTCTGTCTGTATGTCTGTCTGTAACGACCAACGCGCATAACTCAAAAACTGCTTGGCCGATTTTAATGAAATTGGTACCTAGGCTGAGTCTTGGGTCGAGATGGTCCCATTTAAAAATGAACAAAATCCACCGAACACAAACCAAATAAAAGGGTGGGGGTAGATTTCAAAAATTAGAGTTTATGTGAAAATATGGCGTGTGTGATATTAAACGAAAGGTAATTGAGTCTGCAGTTAAACAAAATACATTTTAATTTATTTAAAAAAAAAGGGTGGGGGTATATTTTAAAAATTAGAGTTTAAGTGAAAATATGGCGTGTGTGATATCAAACGAAAGGTAATTGAGTCCGAACTTTAACAAATACATTTTAGTTTTTGTTTTTTTTGTAAGGGTGGGGGTAGATTTCAAAAATTTGAGTTTAAGTCAAAACATGGCTTGTGTGGTATCAAACAAAAGGTAATTTAGTCTGGAGTTGAATAAAATATATTTCAGTTTTTAGTTATATTAGCTCACACGTACACTATAACTATAGTACCTAGTGTGAGCTTAGGGGCCCATATATTGGCAGAGTATTTTTTGCGCAGTCTGTCTGTCTATTTGTATGTCTGTTAATATGTCTGTCTATCTGTAACGACCAACGCGCATAACTTACAAACTACTCGCTCGGTTTTAATGAAATTTGGTATCTAGGTTTCGTTTTGGCTTGAATATACAAAAAGGTTTTTGCTAATAAAAATTTAAAATTGTTGCTTGCGGGGCATGAGTGTCTATTGTTATTATCATCGAAATTACAACCCCTTTTATTAATAAATTATCCTGAATTTGTAGCCTAAACTTGCAAATTTTTTTAAAAAGATATATGTGAGATATTGTACTTTTTAGTTCTGACTAATTTAATAAAATGCTGCTTAAAAAAATATATACCGTTTTTACCAACAGAGAATGTCACCTAAAGTACCCATTTTTACATGAGATTTTCGAATAAATTGCATGTGTTTCAAAATCAGTGATATATATATATTTTTTTAAACTCAAGATCTAGGGTAAAAATATTCATGCAGAAACATACTCTTGGTGATGATGTTGCCTCAGCCCTCATTAATTAATATGATGGAGGATAAATTAGGCCTGAATTTCTCACATAATATGCCTTTGACAACTTGATTACAGATGCTTTTTACACCATAATACAAGAAAATATATAATGGGTAATTTTTTGAACGTACCTACTTTTTCAAAACATATTTTTTAAAGTATGTATCGTTTTCTCAAAAATTTTTACTGTCACAATTTTAAAATTTTTTTTAGTTTATAATTATTTTTAAATTTATAATTTTGTTAATTTTTTTACATTTTTAAAAGTTTTCTGGAATTAAAAAAAAAGTGAAATTAAGAAAAGATTTTTTTAAATATCAAATTCTTAAAAATTTAATTTAATTCAAGTTTTAAAATTTTTGTAAAATTTTGATTTTTTTTTTATAATTTAGAAATTGTCCTTTTTTATTCCTGTGAGTAAAGTTCAGGTGAACAACTAACCTAACTAATTAGTGTTCTCCTCTTTTTGTGATTAGATGTAACAGAAAAAAAGAGAGGAACTACTCTGGCATACTGGCTAGACCTACAGATCATGCAGCCCCTCACCCCTCTACTATGCTCTAGGAACTTGTTCTGTATTGCCAGAATTTCTTTGATACTATTGCATGCAGCCACAACATGCTAGTCGCATAATTTTATCCCGAATAGATAAAGTTTTCCAATTGCTCTTTAAATGTTTTTATCCTTTAATCTACCTTGCCCAGCTTAAAAACCAGGAAGCCTATAAAACACCAGGACGTCGAATAGCGTAGACGCATCTGACCCGAGTAACATGAGATTAATTAGCCATAAAAAAGGCTTTGACAGGAAAAGAAATCCATACTCTGGTGCGTCCTTTCTAATTAGCATCACGAGTAACGCCTCAGTTTTTAAAAAGCCAACAAAAATAATCTTTTTTTTAAGTTAAAATAAAATAAAAATCTTGGTAAAGTAAAAACAGTTAAAAGTTTCTCTCATAAAGTATTTTCTTAAATAAGAATTGAGAATATTAGTTACCAGTACACCAGTGTAATTTTTAAGAAACGCCCAACTGTTTCATCTGTGAAAATTCTTAAATGTAAGTCCTAACAGAGTGACTGACTAAACCAATAAAGCGATTTATTCGACAATGTTGTAATTTACTTGCACATTTATTTATTCATTTTTTAAGCCATAGAAATAAAATAGCCAGCTGTCCTGTTATTTTTTTATCATGTTTTTTTCATGTTTGTGGTGGGAGACATGGCCGTCGAAAGATCTTATTATTATGTAGAACAATCGTTTTTTTATATTGCATATCATAAAATCATTAGATTTAAGCAAAAAGTTAATTGAAACTACTGAATGAATTTTTACAGTCACCAAATTGACCAAATTCGCGCCTGCGCACTCTGTAAGAATTAATTAAGAATTTTTGTAGTGAAAAAAGTTGGGTGTCCCAGAAAAACTAAGATATTTAAGAGAATTTTGCCTGTTAGGAATAGTATTAGTATAAATAGGTAGTACTAATCAATTAAAAATAGAAAGGTGTGGACTATAAGCCTATGAATTTCTATCAGATAAGTATTCAAATGTGGCTAATATGATCCAGATTTGAAGTTTTTCTTTGTTTTACCATATTCATAATAATTTGTCTCTTAGTAACCTTCATGTTGTCAAGGAAGGGAATGGGACGATTTGCCGCCGCCGATTCGTCATGTTTTAATTACAAGCTTTTATTTAGCATCAGATGTTCTGTTTAACTAACTATCTAACTATCTATCAAATCAAATTTTGACACACTTCCCATTATCCGATTTGGATGAAATTTGGTACACACATAGTGGTCCCATGACAATACAATATTAAGAAAATAATATCCTCCCACCCCTACCCCCACCCCTTCTATAGAAAAATGTGCTTTTGACACACTTCCCGTTATCCGATTTGGATAATATTTGGTATACACATAGTGGTCCGATGATAATACAACAATAAGAAAAATATCCTCCCACCCCTACCCCCACCCCATCTATAGAAAAATGTGCTTTTGACACACTTCCCGTTATCCGATTTGGATAATATTTGGTATACACATAGTGGTCCGATGATAATACAACAATAAGAAAAATATCCTCCCACCCCTACCCCCACCCCCTTCCATAGAAAAATTTATTTTTGACACACTTCCCGTTATCCGATTTGGATGAAATTCGGTATATATATAGTGATCCGATGACAATACAATATTAAGAAAAAAATATCCTCGCACCCCTACCCCCACCCTCTTCCATAGAAAATTTGGTATACATATAGTGGTCCGATGACAATACAACAATAATAGAAAAATGTCCTCCCACTCCTACCCCCTTCCATAAAAAGATGCGTTTTTGACACACTTCACTTCAAATGACTTTTATAAAATGTGGTATATGCATAAAGGTCCGATGGCAGTGCAGCCCAAACAAAAAATATATTTCTACCTCTACCCCCACCCTCCCCTTCCCTTAATAGAAAAATGAGTTTTCAAACAAGTCACGATCAGCGATTTCATTATAATCTAGTATAAACTCTTCTGTTCTGTTATTAAACAAATATTTTCATTTAATAGGGTAGATAGCTAAGACTAAAAAGTAGAAAATAAATTGGTAAAAATTTGTTTTAAGTCACAAGCTTTTATAAAGTGCACTAAAAATTAAAAAATAATTCTGATATTATCATAATAATAAAAGCGATGGCCGCAAATCAAAGCATAAGTTAATCTAAATTTGTGATCCAAACACTTAAAGAATATTCAACATAGCAGGTCATCAAAGATATGTTTGATGTGCCGCAATGTTATGCCATTGCCATACCTATGTCAGAGAAATGCTGGAGTATCTTGGGTTGGGTTGGGTGGGTTTCAGTGGCGTATATAGAAAAATGGTTCGGGGGGGCCCGAACAGTAACGAGGGGGCCCGAGACCCCATGAGTCCGTATTTTATGCTATTTTATGTTTGTATTCATGAAATATGTGGAAAATATTCAAAAAAACCCGGCCCGAGCCCACCAGGCCCCTTCCCCTGTATAAACGCCACTGTTGGGTTTGGTACCTCTGCATTTTTCTGCTAGATAGATTCTTGCAAATAGTGATATTTAAATGATACGGATATCTTATCGTGCAAACGTCGTCAAAATTTCCATCAGTCGGCCATCGCTTTTTTTATTATGATAATATCAGAAAGTTGGAAAATTATTTTTTAATTTTTAGTGCATTTTATAAAAGCTTGTGACTTAAAAAAAAATTTTACCAATTTATTCAAATTGCAAGTTGGGGCTCCCTGGTGGTCCAGATAGGAGAGTTGTCTGGAATTTAACGGTGTCAGATGTGGACTGTAATTTTAAGGGAATAAGGTCATAGGCTAAGCTGGTACAAGGGATTCTGAAATGGTCTAGTTTACCTTCTAGGTTAGTGTAGCAATAAACAAATGTATGTAAGGTAAAAATAATGCATTTTCACTTACCATTTTTATACAGGAAGTGGAACTCATGGGAGGACACGCTGTTTAACCGTATTCTTTGCACCCACATTCATGTGGTAGGAGAGTCGCTAACACGCGTGTATTATCGTTCGAAGGCGAAACGGTTCTCTATGATGCGGCAGCAGGTATCGCTGCTGCGTTCATTCTCCCACATGGCGCCCAGTGGCGTCGTTAATCCATAGGCGTAGGAGAAAAGGGAATAAGTAGGAGGGAATGAGATTACGAAGGTCCATATTAAAGGAACTAGGAACCTTAGTAATTCAAAATGCATTTTATGTAAAGTAAATTGATTATAGCAAATTGTAATATTTGCCTTTAAAACCGCGGGAGTTTCAAATGCAAATAACCCAGTAATTTTAAGTACTTAATTAGTTAATTAATACTAAATAAACAAAAAATAGAAAATGCTCTAGTGAATCACCAAATAGCCTAATTCGAACCAATTTGGTAAATTATAGTAAAAAGAACATATTTACAAAAAGGAAGGCGGGACGAACCATTTCCCACCCCCCTGAGAATGCCCAGGGGCATTTCAGAGAGTTTAATTTGTAGGCAGGGCGCATAGTTTTACCAAAGGCCGTTTGTAGGTACCTTTAGTAGTCTTTACAATAGCAACCCGTGGAATATTATCAGAACCTTTAATAAGGTCTTCAATGCGGCCTAGGGGCCAATCCAATGGAGTGGAATTTTCATCTTTGATCAGTACCATAGTACCAATATCAATGGAAGCAAGAGGTTGGTGCCATTTGGCTCGCTGTTGCAAAGTGTGCAAATATTCGCGATGCCAGCGAATCCAAAAATCGCGGTGCATTCTTTGCAACAGTTGCCACCTGGACAGCCTGTTTAACGCAATATCGCAGTAGTTTGGATCGGGTATTGTACCTGGAGGCCTCAAATTTAAAAAATTATTAGGAGTCAAGACCGCCAGATCAGTAGGATCGGTGCTTAAGGCACATAAAGGACGTGAGTTCATTATGGCTTCAACTTGGGTTAAAACCGTATTTAATTCCTCATAGGTGAGTATTTGATTTCCAACTACCCTGTGAAGATGAGTCTTTAAAGATTTAATGTTTGATTCCCAAATGCCTCCCATGTGGGGAGCAGCAGGTGGGTTAAAAGACCAAACTATACCTTCCCCCTTCACGCAATCAGAAAAAATTTGTCGCAAGTATTTTTCAGAGGCCACGAAGTTGGTCCCGCAGTCTGAAGAGATCTTTGAGCATAGTCCTCTTCTAGCTATGAAGCGGCGCAGAGCAGCCAGAAAGGCTTCTGATGTCATATCAGAGACTAACTCTAAATGCACGGCTTTAACAGCGCAACAGATAAATAAACAGACATATGCTTTCATGGTTTTTGCACCTCTGGTCCGACCAAGAGTAATCGTGAACGGACCACAAAAATCTATACCTACATTTTCGAACACCTTTGCTTCGGAAACTCTAAATTTCGGTAGGTTACCCATAGGGGGTTGAAGGGAGTTAGGTTTAGTTTTCCAGCAAGTATGGCAAGAACTTAAAACTTTTCTCACTACCTTTTTAGCAGACAATACCCAGAAGTTTTGCATTAGTAAAAAAGTTGTGGTCTGTATACCACAATGAAGATTGCTGCGATGCAAATCTAAAATCAGTAATTCAGTGAATTTTGCACTAGAAGGCAAAAGAATTGGAAATTTTTTATCGTATGATAAATTTGAATGGCATAAACGGCCTCCAACACGAAGCAAATCGTAGCTTTCATTATGCAAAAATGGACATAATTTTTGAAAAGCTTTTGGAAGCTGTTTCTTATCTTTTAGTAATTCAATTTCTTTTTGGAAAGAAAAAGATTGTACGCATTTCGAAATAAAAAGTAAGCTTTTGTAGTAATCCTGATTTGTAAGGTAATCAGTAGCAAAATTGTATGAGGGATTTTTAAACCTTTGTAACCCTCGCAAAAAGTAAGCAACTATTCTCTTAATTTTAAAAAGAGAACTGTATTTTTCAAACAAGTTGTTTACATAATATTCAACTGTTTGTTCGCAAGTAAAAACGTTAAAAATATTTTTTCGCTGTTCTTCCAAAACTGCATTCCCATCGTAAGTAACTGTCATAAAATCCCAAGTATTTGTAGGTTGGTTTAGAAAAGAAGGCCCTTCTAACCAAAAATAAAATCTTTGTAAATCAGAGGGATACATTTCCCTAGTACCGCAGTCAGCAGGATTTTGTTCAGTAGGAACATAATGCCAAAACTCAGGGCTAATTCTTCCTTGTATATAGGCAGTTCTATTCGAAACAAATGTTTTAAATTTGTGAGGAGATCCCTGAATCCAAGATAAGGTCACTGTGCTATCAGTAAAAGCAAGAATTTTATCAAATTTAATTTTTTCCGAGAACGTTTCTAGTAAAAAATCCATTAATTTAGCCAACAAAACAGCTCCTAAAAGCTCTAGTCTTGGTAAAGTTAGTTTACGACGCAACGGTGCGACTCTAGATTTACTACAAACAAAAAAAACTTTAATGTTTCCATCAGAATAAAAAATTCGAATATAAGCGACAGCACAATAGGCCCGTTCTGAACTATCGCAAAATCCTACTAGCTGGATTTGACTAGCATTAGGCAAAATTATTTGACGAGGAATTTTAACAGAATGCAAAAACTTTAATTCATTTTTAAATTTTTCCCATTTAAAAACAATTTCCGGACTGACAGGGTCGTCCCAGTTTAAGTCTTCTGCCCAGCAGTATTGAACAATTAATTTTAAAATTAAAACTATTGGCGCCAAAAAAGACAGAGGGTCGTAAATGCGGGCCAAATTACTTAAAATTGTTCTTTTAGTGCATGTTTGGAGAGAACAGTCGAAAGTATAAAAAAATTCATCAGTATGAGGGTTCCAATTTAAACCGAGAATTTTCAAAGTTGAATTTTCAGCATCTAAATCGAGAGAAAGAGCCTTCATCGAAATGTGTGACTCAGGAAGATCGGATAGTAACTCGGGACAATTGCTCGCCCATTTACGCAATTCGAATCCACCTCGGCTAAGTAGCTCGATTAATTGATTTTTCATCTCAGTGGCCTTAAAAAAGTCATCACTTCCCGAAATCACATCATCGACAAAAACTGCCTCCTCAATGATTTTTGAGGCAAGAGGAAGGTCCTCATGCTCTCTAGCAAGTTGCAGCAAAGTTCTGATAGCCAAAAAGGGGCTACAAGAGACCCCGAATAAAACTCTATTTATTTCGAAGTCTTGAATAGGCTGGTTAGGATCAAACCTCCAAACTATTCTTTGAAAATTAGTTTGACTAGGGTCAACTAAAATCATCCTGTACATTTGACGGATGTCGCAACAAAAGCAAAATTTATGCAAACGATAAAGTAATAAAATTTTTTGTAAGTCCCTTTGTAAAGGGGGCCCAGTATAAACAGCGTTGTTGAGCGAGATTTTGCCAGGGGCGTGCATGCTCGCATCAAAAACCACCCTCAGGGGGGTGCTAGTAGAATCTTTTTTAAACACCGCATGGTGTGCAATATAAAAATGATTTGAAATTTCGGTCGGCAAAGGTGCAGAAACCGGTTGCATATGATTATTATCTAAATAATCTTGTAAAACAGAGCTGTAGGCAGCATAAAAATCAGGGTTTTGTAGCAATTTCTTCTCAAGGGAGAAAAAACGACGTACGGCAATGGATCGAGTGTCGCCAAAATCTGGAGCAGTAACTTTAAATGGTAAAGATACAATATATCTCCCCTCCTCATTTTTTGAGGTAGTTTTCAAAAAATAATTTTCGCAAAACTCATCTTCGGGGTCAATGGCCTTGACATTAGGTATGTCATCTATTTGCCAAAATCGTTGTAGATTTTTATCTAAATTGACAAAAGAATCGTTCATTGACGTAGTAAAAAATGTTTTAATTTGATTTGTAGTTGAAGGTGAAAGTGAAAGATTGCCCATTATTCCCCACCCAAAAATAGTATTAATGCAGACGGGGTTGTTGGGTCCCGTAGACAAACGACCATCTAGCAAAATGTAAGGGTACACATCGCCGCCCAACAATAAATCAATTTTATCGCTTTTATTAAAGCCTGGGTCAGCTAGTTCTAAGTTGGCGAGAAAAGGAAAACTTTTAATCGAAAATGAGGAATGAGGTAAATCACTACAAATTTTATCGAGTATTATCGCATCAAAATTAAAAACAAAATTATTATCACGCAAAGAGGATATATTGCAATTAATTCCAGATTTTGCCGAAGTTGTCATTCGATCTAAGCTTTGTAGAGTCATGGCGATATTAAATTTAGGAAGGCCCAAACTATCAGCACATGACTTAGATATAAATGAAGATTGAGCACCAGAGTCACAGATGGCGCGCACTGTGTGCCAATTTTGAAAAACATCCTGTATTTGTATTAAAGCGGTACAGAGAAGTACTTCGCGATCATTTAAAGACATACCAGTAACAATGGTGTTAGTGGTTCTATTAAATTCGGTAGCCACGGGGCTCCTCGGGGGTTGCACTGCAGAAGTAGAGGGGCTACTCGCAGAACTAGGTGTAGAATTAATAGGAAAAAAATGTAAGAGACTGTGATGAAATTGGCCACAATGTAAACATCTTTTTTCTGATTTGCATTGCTGGGGTAAATTATGCTTTGAGGCCAAACAGTTGACACACGCTTTATGTTGTTTAACAATCTCAAAACGTTGCTGGGGAGTTTTCGCCAAAAAATTAGGACATCTGTATATTATATGATCGCCACTTTTACAGAGAAAACAAAAATTTTGAGGGTTTGGAGTATTATTTAAGCCACTTTGGCCATTTGGAGACTGGGAGGCATTTTTGGAGGCTCTCTGAGTATTAGCAAACAAAGCAGATCGATTTTGAAACTTTGCTTGATTTTTCTGACTTGAAATTGACAAATCTTTATTTTTTAAGTAATCTTGAGTTTGTTGTATTTGTTCCAACGCAATGCAATGGCTAGAAACAAAAGCACGAATTTTATCATAAGAGGGGATCTCATTGGAGCAATAATTTTGCTCAAATGCCTTGCGCGTGGTTGGGTCCAACCTATCCAAGAGCATTTGTGCCATAATATAATCCCAAAACTCCGTTTTAAAACCCATGACTTTTAAAGCACTTAAGTTTTTCGAAAAACAATCAAGCAAATTCCTCAAATTCGTAGCATTCTCTTTAGTAAGAGGAGAGAAGCCTTCAATTGCCTTCCAGTGAAGGTAAGCTTGTAATCGTTTATTTGTATACCTATCCACCAAGGTGTGGTAGGCATTTAAATAATTTTCAGCAAGGATAGGAATGTCAGAAATGACATCCAGGGCAGGGCCCTTTAAATTAGAAAAAAGCAAATTGAATTTTTCAAAGTTTCCCAGCGACCTATTATTGTGCACGGTAGCATTAAAGGCTTGCAAAAAGGTTGGAAACTCCTTAAATTCCCCTTGAAAAAGAGGTATTTTTATCCTAGGCAGTAAACCATGCTGGTCTGTGGAGGCACAGGGACTGCCCATGGGATTTATCGTACTGCTCAAAAGCCCTCCATCTTCAAAGGGTAGTTCGAAAAGTTCGTAAAATATAGTGGAAATCTCGTCACAGCGTTTGCAAAAGTCCATAAACACTTTGTTTTCTACTACTAAGCGATCCTCATCAGAGGCTACCAACGTCAACAAAGTATTATGGTGCTTTTCAAAATCTTTTTTGATTTTTGACAATGTCCGAAATTTGACTTTAAAGCCGCTGTGATAGGCAGGGTCATTTTTTGCGAGGGTCGCGGATTCAATGATCAAATTTAGCTGTGAAATCGCACTATAGCGCAAGGCTTTAGCCTTTAAAATTTTATCCGAACTAGACATGATTTAAAAAAAAATCCAAAAAATAATTGACAAAAATTAGGTAAACTGAAAAAAAAATCAAAATTTGGACACCCTGTATAAATATTAATGTCCTACGTTTAATTACAATAATCAAACTATAAGCGCACAAAAGTAAAGAAAATACCCGATGCAAACTAATGATAACAAAAAAACTTGTGTATAAGTTTTTTTATCTTCGCCTCGCGAATTCAAATAAGTAGGTACCTACTATGTACTAAATTTAAAAATAAATACCTACAAATCAAAAGCATTTAATTTGGTAAAACTATTTATCTGCCTTTACACGAAAACAAATTCTCAAGTTAAGAATTAAATTTCCTTCAAAATTTATTATGCACGCAAAAAATGGATACAATCATAGCCATTTGCAGACAGATATTATAATAGTAAATTAGAAATAGATATATTCATAGCAATTTTTACGCAAAAACGAATATAGTAAAGCATCCGCAATCGGATATAGTCATAGCAATTTGCAATAAGCAAAAATGAATATGGCAATTTGGAGATTTTTTTTCGAGCAAATTGGATATAATTATAGCAATCCACAAATGTGAAGGCACAACGGCTAAAATAATAGCACTTTGCAGACACTATTTTAAACTATTTCCAGTGACAAACAAAAAAACACCCAAATTCCATACGGTTTTTTTTTTTACAAAAAAGAAACGAAAAAACTTGATTTATTCGAAACAAAAAAAAGCATAGTAGTTTACAGATTTTATCTGTGTTTGGTTTTTCGCATGAAAAGGCTAAATTTATTGGTAAAAATATTTAATTTTTACACAAAAAAAATCGCAAAATGTATTTTAGAAACCTAGGGGTTTTCTAAAGTAGGCATGTAAGAAAAACAAGGGTTTTTCTTGCATTTGTTTTTACACAAAAAAAAATCGCAAAATGTATTTTAGAAACCTAGGGGTTTTCTAAAGTAGGCATGTAAGAAAAACAAGGGTTTTTCTTGCATTTAAAACCAGTAAAAAAGGCATTTAGGAAAAACAAGGGTTTTTCTTGCATTTGAAACCAGTAAAAAAAACTAACCTAAAAAGGCAAAAAAACGATTCCAGAAATCCGGGTCGCTAAGGATCAAAAATGGGGCTCCCTGGTGGTCCAGATAGGAGAGTTGTCTGGAATTTAACGGTGTCAGATGTGGACTGTAATTTTAAGGGAATAAGGTCATAGGCTAAGCTGGTACAAGGGATTCTGAAATGGTCTAGTTTACCTTCTAGGTTAGTGTAGCAATAAACAAATGTATGTAAGGTAAAAATAATGCATTTTCACTTACCATTTTTATACAGGAAGTGGAACTCATGGGAGGACACGCTGTTTAACCGTATTCTTTGCACCCACATTCATGTGGTAGGAGAGTCGCTAACACGCGTGTATTATCGTTCGAAGGCGAAACGGTTCTCTATGATGCGGCAGCAGGTATCGCTGCTGCGTTCATTCTCCCACATGGCGCCCAGTGGCGTCGTTAATCCATAGGCGTAGGAGAAAAGGGAATAAGTAGGAGGGAATGAGATTACGAAGGTCCATATTAAAGGAACTAGGAACCTTAGTAATTCAAAATGCATTTTATGTAAAGTAAATTGATTATAGCAAATTGTAATATTTGCCTTTAAAACCGCGGGAGTTTCAAATGCAAATAACCCAGTAATTTTAAGTACTTAATTAGTTAATTAATACTAAATAAACAAAAAATAGAAAATGCTCTAGTGAATCACCAAATAGCCTAATTCGAACCAATTTGGTAAATTATAGTAAAAAGAACATATTTACAAAAAGGAAGGCGGGACGAACCACAAGTTGTATTTTCCTACCTCTGTGCTATATAAAAACAAAACCAAGTGCAATTAATACCACTCCGCGTATAACGAGCTACAGAGCTATTTTTTAAAAGGCTGATGTAGCTTTTTGCAATTTTTTTGCATTGAAAAAACAGATGATAATTTGTTTACCTTTTTCGTATCAAAGCCGAATTCTTTAGCGTGATAACATACAAAACTAAAAAAAAAACAATAGAACCTTAAATAAATATTGAGTTCCGCACAAAACTGCATTACATTAAGGTAACCTACCACATTTGTGTAAAAAAAATGCTACACCAGTAAAGGTACATTTCTAATCGTATTCGCTGGCCGCGCCCGCGGTGCACTCCAGCACGGAAGTGACTAATCATGTAGCACATGCGTATTGCAACGTTTTAGGCAAGTTTTAAATATCTTCACAGAAAACAAAAATATTTCTCTAATATGTTTGATTTAAAATGGAAAACTTACTGTCGAATAATATAAATCACCAATTCTTGCTACATTGTGTCTGCAATTATAAGCCTTTTTATGGCAAAAGTGACAAGAAATGTAAACAATGTGAAATTTTTTAATCACGTCCAATTTCTGATTTAATTAAAAGTTTGAAGTTTTGGCTTTTTTAGGCAAAATTTATTGGTGGAAACTATACATAAACAACCCACGTTTCGGCCATCATCAGGGCGAAAAACACATAGAAGAAATCTAATTTATCTAACCTAAGACGCGACTTGATTTAATATAAATTCCATATAAATGTCAAAAACCTAGTAAAAATATTTAATATTAAAATTACCCACATTTCTAATCACTTTCTATTTAAAATAAACATTACCTAAACATAAATATATATATATATATTATATATATATATATATATATATATATATATATATATATATATATTTTTTTTTTTAATTCACACATACGTGGTTTTGGCTAACAGTGTCCGGGCGCTCATTGTCGCCAAGGACACTGCTAGTGTCAATACGGCGAGACAGTCCGTCGAATAATTCCAACGGTCCCAAGTACAACGGCTTTCTGCATCCATGTGATAGCACTATTTGGCATGCTAAGCTCTGTTATATGTTGCATGGTTTTTCTGTGTACCAAGCCGTTGGCGCTGATGACTATTGGCATTATTGTCACCTTTTGTAAGTTCCAGATGGTTTTAACTTCCTGAGCCAATGCTTGATATTTCGTTATTTTTTCTCCATAGGCTTTAGCCAAGTTGTAATCTTGCGGAACAGTAAAATCAATTATAATTGCCGTTTTTCCCGTTTTGTTCCACACAACCATATCCGGTCGGTTGTGCTCCACTGCTCTATCTGTTTCTACGGTAACGTCCCAGTAGATCTTCGTGGTATTATTTTCAAGCAGTGGCTGTGGACTGTACATATGGTGAGGAGTGAATTTCTCCAGCAAACCCTTACTTAGACTGACCATCTGATGAACCACTTTACCCATGTTATTGTGTCTTTCCAGATATTTGGTGTTAGCAATGGCGGAGCAACCCGATGCCAAGTGTTGTACGGTTTCCTCAGCTATATTACAAAGTCTGCACTTGGTTGTTTCTACCTCCTGCTTGAGGATATGTCGGGTATATGTTCTCGTTTTAACGACCTGATCTTGGATTCGGTCTCTGGGAAAAAGTACCCTGTTGTTAGGTAGGAGTTAGATGCGGCAATATCTACTTCAGGTTGATGCAGACTTGTGTAGAACCTCCCATGCAACACTTTTCTTTGCCAGTTGGATTTAAGCTGCTCAGAAAGATTATCTTCCTCTGGTTCCTCCGGATTTGCCAGGTTCAGTGGAGTGATCTTTTTATCCCAGTTTCGTATACTTCTGTGTACTGGCTGATTGTGTTTATTAAAGTATTTTCTGAACATTTTTCTTTCTTTGATATTTGAGGCTTGCAGACTGCTCAGTCCACGCCCTCCTTCCCTACGAGATAGGTACAGTCGTTCGATTGCTGAGTTAGGGTGCAGTAATCCGTTCTTAGTGAGGAGTTTTCTGATCCTCTGATCTAATCTTTCCAGGTCAGTTTTTGACCATGAAAGTACTCCGGCGGTGTATGTAAAAGCTGGTACTGCCCAGGTATTTATTGCTGCTATCTTGTTTTTAGCATTTAATTGCGTTTTTAGTATCTTTTGTACCCTCCGGATCAGTTCGCGCTCTGCCCCTTCCTTGTTTTCCTTTTGTCGTATCTCGTAGGTTTGTTGGATACCCAAATACCTGTAAGTGGCTTCTGTCCCTAGTTCCTTGATCCGACCTCCATCCCTCAGTGTGATATCGCCTTGCTCCACCAGTTTACCTCTCCTTACATGGACGACCGCACACTTGTCAAGTCCAAATTTCATTTGTATGCCTTCACTGAAGCTTCTAACAAGCTCCAGCTCTCCCTCTAACTGTTGTTGTCCTCTTCCGTACAGTTTGAGATCGTCCATATAAAAGACGTGCGATATTTTTGCATGGTCATCGATTGTGTATGCGTATGAACTTCTGTTAAGCATGTTGCTTAGTGGGTTAAGGGCTAGGCAAAACCACAGTGGGCTAAAACTGTCGCCTTGGAATATTCCTCGGCGAACAGATATCTCTTCTGTGCTGTATGAGTTGGTCCCCCCCCTGACTGTCAGAGTCGTCCTCCATGTCGACATTAAATGCTGTAGTAAACCTATCAGATTTTGGTCAACCTTGTAAATGTTAAGGACTTCTATCAGCCATGAGTGTGGTACCAAGTCATACGCCTTTTGGTAATCGATCCATGCCATGGAAACATTTTTTTGGCGTCTTTTTGCTTGTTTGGTTATGACGTTGTCGATCACCAAGAGTTCCTTGCATCCTCTAGCATTTTGCTTACATCCGTTCTGTTCCCATGCTAATATTTTGTTCACTTTAAGGTGACCATTAAGCTTGTGCCCTAAGATGGAAGTCAGTATCTTGTAAGCCGACGGAAGACACGTTATTGGTCTATAGTTTTTGGCCTGTTGTAAATTTCCTTTCTTAGGCAGCATGTGTGTCTGCCCAAGCGTGAGTATGTGGGGATTTCGCGTGGATTCCTTAATGCGTTTTGAATCAGGCTCGCTAAGATCTTGTGTGTGTGTGAGAATCCCTTCCACCAATAATTGTGTATTCCGTCAAGTCCCGGCGCTGTCCAGTTTTTGAGTCGCTTTACTGTCTCCTTAACGTCTGTTTCAGAGACAGTAACCTCTGGCATCTCTGTGTAATTTGCCGCGCTTTCTTTTTCAGCAGCGATCCATTGTGCCTGGAAGTCATGCTCAACTCTCTGGGACCAGATGCTCGACCAGAATTCAGTCATTTCTTCCTTAGAGGGTATTGTGTTTGTATTTTGGCCTTGGTTCTCCTCGTTAAGATTCCTGAAGAACAATTTCTGGTTATTAATAAAAAGGTCATTTTGTTTCCGCCTAAGCGTTCTCTTATGATACCTTTTTATCCTATTTCCCAGTGCTGCTATCTTTTGCTTTAACACCTCGACCCTAAGGAGTAGTTTTTCCCGATACTGCGCATCGTTTTTCTTTATTTTTGCGCTCTTTGCATAGCTTAAAACTTTCTTCTCTAGCTTCTTTTTGGGTTGATCGGTAGTAAGATACGAGTGTAATACACCAATCTCCCGCCGGAAGGCAGAGATTTTTTCTTCAAGCCTTTTCTCCCATGGAGGTTGTTTTTGGGTTTCGTTTGTTGTTGTAGAAGGCGCGGTTTTTCTTTGCGCGTGTATGCTAGTGGCAACGCTAGCAGCGCAGTATACGTTATGACATAGGTTTTCTAGGTCATTAGATCTTGTGAACTCTCCTTTGAGTGTTGTGTTAATTGCTTCTATTGTGTTTTTGACCTCTAAGGTGATTTTAATACGTGATAGCTTTGGCCTTACGTGCATTTCTACTCCTTCATATTTATGATGGAATTCTTGAAAGATCAGCTTGATCTCGGCTGATACTGGTCGATCATCTTCTTGTTGTGGCTCATCGTTTGGTTCAGTCCTTTCATCTGGGGCCGCTGGTATAAAGCTTCCCCTTGCTAGTGACTGCCTAAGCAGTTGCGGCCTCCTGTTCCGGTTTTCAGTTGCTTCAGCCTTCATTGCAGCTAGTTCATCCGGAGATATCAACTTACGCTTTTTGATGTTAGTAATTTGTGCCGCTAGGTGTTGCGATGTGAACTGTTTCTCGGGAAAAGCTTCATTCCATAGTTCAACCATTCTTGCCCGGTACTTGGTTTTCTTTGTCTCCCCTTCAGTGACTTTGAAGTAAGCATTCATCAGTGTGAGATTCATTTCCCTGGTCCAATGCTGCCTTCCCCGTCTTTGAGCTACAGCGGGATCCTGCGGTGGACTTGCGTCCTGCAGATCCAAGCTGTTTCTCCGGGTGTCGTGATTGGGGGTGCTTGGCCTTGTGGTTCCGTTTCGCATAGAGGCGCCACTCGCTCCGCCTTCTTGTGCTAGGGACTGTAACGATCTTCCCACAGACGCACTCCCGACGTCTGGGGCGGGTTCCGAGGCTTCGTTTGGTTCAACGAGAGCAGGTAATTCTCAACCCGCGGGGTGCTAACCCGCCAGTTGGTTTGCTGGGGTCTGCGGGGATGCGAATCCCGAAGGCCTACGGCCCCCCCTGCAGGCGAAGCTGGCTGTACAGGTCTTACGTCGTTACCTGTAGCAGCAGAGAGTGTCACTGGCTTGTGACCCCTCCACCGGCCAGACATTATATAAATATATAAATAAATAACTAAAATCAGTAAATATATATATACATAATATTTTTATTTTATTTTTATACAATTTTTATGAATGTATTTTTAGTTAAAGGTTGTTCTATTCACCTGCTCTCACTTTATTGCTCCCGTGATTTTTTGAGTAGATACTCAATAATATATTTCAATAATATCGGTGTGTCTTGATTTATTAGCTCACACATATACTATACTATAGTAGTGTGAGCTATGGTGATCCTAATTTTTTCGAGAAAAAAAAAGTTGCTCCGATTTCAAAAATGTTTATATATCTTTGCGTTTCAGATGATTTTGAAACTTTTTTGTCGCGCCGTCTGTCTGTCTGTCTGTCTGTCTGTCTGTATGTCTGTCTGTCTGTCTAGATTGTTCGCTAAATGCAGTCTGGTGGTACCACGTTATTTCATGTGCAACTTATTATATTATGTTTTATATTTATAATTTTGAATTCTTAATCATCAAAAGTTCTTTACTTTTTGTGCCATATTTTTGAATTTGTACGTTTTTTAAAGAAAATTTTTAATGCTGTTTGTGTGCTTTTTAGTATTATTTTTATGTATTTTATTCATGGTTGTATACTATAATTTAAACGTTATAACTTAGTTTTATTTTTTTTCACTTTTTCTTCTTATTACATAATTTAAATCTATTTTAATTTTCAAAATAAGTTTAGATTTTGGTAATGTTTATTTTATATAGAAAGTGACTGGAAAAGTGGGCTAATTTTATAGAAAATAATTTAGCTTAATGTTTTTGTTTTATTATCCGTATTAGATATGGAACACTATGTTTTTAAAATTTTTCTTAAAATAAGTTAATTGGGAAATACGCCCAACTACCAAATTTTCTAATGTTCTGTCTGCCTGTTGGTTTGCTGAAATGCAGAAACTTAAAACTAATTTAATAAATTTTAATTATTTTTATAGAGGGGGAGGGTTGGAGTTGCAAATATTTTAAAAATTGTAATTTAAATCAGTATCTAGCAAAACGTCTTTTTGAAATTTGGATTAAAAATTACATTTTTATTAAAATTTGTCATAATGTAAAAGTTTCTCAGAGACTCAATTTCTCAGAAAAAAATACGTATTAGAAAAGTCTTATCTTACCAACCAGATCAGCTTGAGAAACAGTGTGTTTTCTAATTTAGATTTAATATTATACTTTGAAGTCAATTGGTCATAACGCCAAAGTTTGTCATAGCAATTGTTTTTAAGAAAAGAAAATTGTATTTCTCTTAAAAACCACAGCAGCTAGCGTAAAGCAGTTTTTAGACTTTAATTAGGTTTCATTTTTAACAAAAATGATTCTCGCCGAAGCCTAAAAAAACTAGGTCTTATTCTTGGAGTAGGATTTGTATTGCCGGCTGTACTGTGCGGCTAGCGTTAATTTTTTTATTAATCTAATGTTTTGAGCTGATTCACACTGATAACATTGTACATTGATTTTCACTCATTCGGAATTTTTAGGACATGCATTTCAACTAAATTTCTGGTCACCCCAAAGAACGCCGTCATTTCAGCCTGTTTTTCTGCACATTTACGTCGCAGCTTCCGCAAGAAATGAAATCATTTGTCTCGCACGGTCGAACGGGCCTTACTTGCAGGAAAAGAACATCCACTCCACATTTTTGTGGCCTTGCCCCGAATTTCTCAAAGATTTAGGTGTTTATGTTGCTGCCCAACTCTATTATATCGCTGAAAACTAGTTTGTTTTTGAGGAGCTACCCCTGGGTTTAGTTGGAAAACCTGTATGTATGACACGATACACTAAGACGCGATATGTTCACTTTTTGTTTTGATAATGAAGTAGTAGATGAAAAAATAGCGAAATCCGCATTTAGCTAATAGGGACATTTTGGGTCGCGTATTTTATACTTTGTTACCGTTATTGTTATTACCGAGTCTGCGCATTAGCATCTTCTCGCTCCTTTTTTGTTATGTACGGTAACGGTGCCCGGTATTTACGGTGGACGACCTTTAATGTTAATGCGCCGTTATTGCACCGTTATTGCTATATTTCTAACCAACAATTTTTTTTGCTATGGTTTGACTGTCCGCGTTCGCGTTTTTTGAGCTCTGGTTGGTCTTGACAGTTTATTTTGAGGTTAATCTTGTTTTTGTATTTTTTTTTGCTAAATTTGCGATCTTACTGAATTACAGGATTTTGCTAAATTTAATTCCAGTTTCAGGTATGAAAAACCTTAAATCTAATACCTAGGGTATTAGATTTAAAGTTTTTTTTTTCACCAAAAATAATTTAAAAATTTAAATTGTTTAAATTAATCACAAATGTTTTAATGCTTATTTATTAATTTTTCCTATTTAGACACCCCCAAGACTGCTGAAAACACAAGTTCTCCATTTTCAGCTCCCCTAGTTCAGCGAGTCCCTCCTTATAGCCCAAAAATTGTAATTTTTAATAAAATTGACACATTTGCCAAGTTAAGGAATAAAATATTAATTTTGCTGTGTACTAGTCGATAAGTTTAAATTATTAAAGAATAAAGAAATTATAAATCTTAAATTATCATTATCATTTTTTAACTTAGCTTCATACAGTCCTGAACATACCTACGAACAAGGAACAGAGCAACGAACTGAACGGTAAAGCAAACACTAGGTGGGACGGGATTACAAATGCGTTTGCAAACTATCCCGCAAAGCCCAGCCATTCGGTGAACAGTTCGTGGCATATGAAAATGAAATGTTCAGGTCTGTACAAAGCTCCAGATTTTGTTTGATTACTAAGAAAACGAGCAATAGATATACCTATTAAAATAAAACAAAATTATGACAAAAACATAATTTAATAATCAGAATAATAATATAAAATCTTATTTCTACATTTAACCAGTTCACAAAAAGCTCTGCATATTTTTTTAACTTTATAGTATCAGTAGTTGCACTAGAAAATAAAAACACAGTAAGAAATAATTGGTGGGAGGATAAACGGGAATTTTCCAATTCCATTTTACCTAATTTCAATCTTTCTTGAGTGCAATATTCTACCTTTTTAATAGACCTGACTACTGCCTTAAAAGGGGAACAAGATGCATCAACGATTAAGTTAAAAAATATGGGTACTAAATATATTCTTATTTAATTAGCCAAAAAGTATTTAATCTCTTGTTATGACATAGTAAACAAACATATATATATATATATATATATATATATATATAGAGATCAGTGTTGACAATACAATTTTTTTACAAATTATTTTTAAGTTTTGCCCCAATGCCAATGGGTAACCAATTGTATACGAGGTTTTTTATAACGTAAAAATCTATGTCGGTACCTTTGGAAGGAACTTCGTTATATAGTGACCTTAAGTCGTCCCTGTTAAATCGAAATTGAGTCCTCAACTCTATAGGTTCCAAGTCTTCAATGTTAAAATGTCTTGTAAAATCATGATTCTTATTAAATCATGATTCACTGGTTCATTTCTATTTAATACTGCCCTGTTTTCATCCATTTTTTAATGAAAATCACAGAACACCAAATTAAAAATTTAGGAAATTCCTAAAAAAACATAAACAAACAAGTTGAGGTTATGTAAAACTACTAACTTGACACAGGAACACCTGATTTCTGTTATGTTATTTTTATGTGATCCAAAATCTATTTTTTTTGCCCTGAATTTTACCGTTAATCTTAGGAAAAATAACGGTAACAGCTGTCAAATTCTCTGTTATTTTAACTGACCCAAAATGTCCCTAATGTTAAATGATGCTTCCGCGATCGGTGATAAGTGTCAAATAAATTAAAATATCAACTTGAAATTTTGCCCAAATGTACGCTTGAATATATTACAGAAGCTTGGTATAATTGGGCCAGATCAGATAAATGCAAGTACCTCATTTCAGGGCTATCTGAACTTACGCGGTGCTCCATCTTCAACAACATTATAAGTCATTACTTTGAAATTAGACAATAGTTTTAAACCAAATTTTAAACAATTGTTGCCCAAAATGTTTGCTTGGTATCAAACAAATATTTGGGTCGATCCACTATTTAAAATTGTAAGAACTGCATATTTTTTGAAAAATCCTAAAAATTTAAAAACTAAATACTAGTACATATTAAAAACTGACTAAACGGATATCGAGCAAACGTTCGGCCTACAATTGTTTAAAACTTGGTTTATATCGATTGGCTAGTTTTAAAGTAAAGACATTATTAAAAATGGGGCTCCGCATGAGTTCAGTAAAGCCCCAAAATGAGGCACTTTAACTTCTCTTATCCAGCCACAATAGACCTACTAGTGGTCGCAGTGGAAGGGCTGCAAGCATATACGTAATATTCCAATACCCACGGTAATTTCCAGTTCTTGATGAAAACATTAAGAAATGGCAATATCAAATGTACATAAGAGTGTCCTTCTTGTAGAATTTAGTATAAAATGTCCTGATTGGTTATTTTTAAACACATGCTTTAATTTACTCATGCATATTATTTTATTGGTGTATATCGTCCCCACACATTTGACCCGTGTCGTCACATTGATTTATCGGCGCACAGTGGCCAAAAACCCTATCTATGTAAATGTACAACTACAACTTTAAATAACGATATAGAGATTTTTTTAAAGAGTTTAATCGCAAGTAAGTTTTTTTTCAAATAAGGCAATTTCATTTGTGGCGCCTTTTGGAAGGCTTCACATCGTCTCCTGGATCAATAAATAATGTGACAGCTTTGACCAACGTCAAAAATGATGGAAAGGTTAATAGGCTAAAGAGGGCACTAAACTGAGAGATTCTCGTAAGACCTATTAACGGCAATAATCTTTATATGCTAAGTGAGGCAAAAATATTGATATTTTTTGTAGAGAGAGCACGCTGCGCAGGAGGTGCTACTGACAACATTGACAAACACTTTAATGACAAATCACAAATGACAATCTCCTTGAAGTATTAAGTTCACAGAATACCACAGGTGATTAGAACTAGAGAGAGAAAGATTGCAATGCTTAGCATTTATTGTATGTTGTCACTCTAAAAAAACTGTTAAATTTTTGTCTCAGTCTCTCATATAGCCGTGGTCGTTCCAGTTACTTCGTATATAATTCATTAAGTTGCGGGTAGTATAATTTTTACATATAGATAATATTCAAAAAGTACTTACTATACAGGGTGTCCCAGATAAAAGTAACTACTTGGGGTCTTATGAGAATTTTGGAAATGATAAGACATATTATAATTCTGGTTAAATGGAAAAAACTGACTATATTCTGAGCCCAATCAGGTGCTGTATTAAAATTTAAAATAACCACAAGGGTTTTTCCAAATATTAAGCAAAAACTAAAAACTGCTTTTAATAAAAATAATTTATTTATTGCTTGATTTTTTAAAAGTCTTTATAGATATTTTTATTTTTGAAATAGACTGGGCTCGGAACAGCGCCAATGTTTACCCAATAATCCAAATACAGGATACATGGTATACCACAACTATTTTTTAAAGTTTCTAAACAAGTAACGATAACTTTCAATGCGTTATGCAAAGTTTATATAGAAAAGAAATATCGAGTGTGCACAAATCTATCTTTCACATGGACTGCCTAGGCTTATCGGGGCAAATAATGTGTTTGCGCTGGCCTTAAGTTAAAAACGGGGTGATTGGAAAGTGACAAAGACAGAGTAATAAATAAACTTGTCACAAAAAATTATATTAAAAAATAAATATATATCACGTGACTGTCCCAAACCTATTTTGGTTTCACTTCTTATATCATACTAATAAATATAATTTTGGCTTTCTTATTTGTTCTGCACTTAAATCTTATTTACACTCTGTATACAGTGGCGGATCCAGAATTTCCCGGGGGCAGGGGTCAAAGTGGCAGCAAACATCAAAAACATTTTTTTTAGTGGTTTTTGATAGAAATTGAGATGTGAAATTTAGTAGCTAAATAAGAATAATAGCGCCGCAGGCGAAATTTAAAAAAAAATAAGTAGAATTTTTGACAAATTTTAAATAAATGATGCTGCTAAACTAAAAAATAAATTATATGTTTGGATCCGCCACTGTTTGTATATATTGTTTATTTTAAATACACTCTGTTTTGACTACATACACACATTGAAAACACTGTATTAGATTACACAAAAACAACAACTAATTCAACGTTCTTGCTATAACAAGTCAAAAAATTTACCATGACTACACGGACATCGCAACGCAAAAGCATTGTTTATTAAGGGAAACAATGGCACAAGCGAGATAATCAACGAAAAGCGATCTTACGTGTGTCTCGACTAATAGAGTCGCGTTTCGCCTGTCCGCCGCGTTCGTCGCGTCATGGCATCACTCTTTGCTACTTAAAAAAATACTCTGCCAATATATGGGCCCCTAAGCTCACACTAGGTACTATAGTTATAGTTTACGTGTGAGCTAATATAACTAAAAACGGAAATATATTTTATTCAACTCCAGACTAAATTACCTTTTGTTTGATACCACACAAGCCATGTTTTGACTTAAACTCAAATTTTAAAAATCTACCCCCACCCTTAAAAAAAGCAAAAACTAAAATGTATTTTGTTAAACTCCGGACTCAATTACCTTTCGTTTGATATCACACACTCCATATTTTCACTTAAACTCTAATTTTTGAAATATACCCCCACCCTTTTTTTAAAATAAATTAAAATGTATTTTGTTTAACTCCAGACTCAATTACCTTTCGTTTGATATCACACAAGCCATATTTTCATATAAACTCTAATTTTTGAAATCTACCCCCACCCTTTTATTTGGTTTGTGTTCGGTGGATTTTGTTCATTTTTAAGTGGGACCATCTCGACCCAAGACACAGCCTAGGTACCAAATTTCATTAAAATCGGCTAAGCGGTTTTTGAGTTATGCGCGTTGGTCGTTACAGACAGACACAGACAGACAGACAGACATACAGACAGACAGACAGACAGACAGACAGACGGCGCAACAAAAAAGTTTCAAAATCGTCTGAAACGCAAAGATATATCAAAATTTTTGAAATCGGAGCAACTTTTTTTTTCTCGAAAAAATTAGGATCACCATAGCTCACACTACTATAGTATATATACTATAGTATAGTATATGTGTGAGCTAAAACTATGCGTCCGATTGACATTTTTCTAAAACCGTTGTGATCCCTGATCTTTGATACACAAAGTTTATAGAAGGTGTTTTTTTGATTAAGCAAAGGGTTCTCGAGTTATAACAAGTTATAAATTATTGTAAATACGCGTTTTCAGGGCGAGCACTTGTTTAATAGGGAACTCTTTCTGATAGAAATATTACTATATGCTTTTGGTGGAATCATGAGCACAGTTTATATATTTAAAAAATGCAAAAAAAAATTCTAAATTTTTGGAAAAATTACCCCCACCACCTCCTGCACACGACGATTTTTGGACGACCAATCGATTTTGCATTCTTAGGGTGTAAGAAATGATTTAAATTGTATCTTACATTTTAGCAATGAAGTGCACACGAAAATCGGTTCTAGAAGCCTTTAACGCGCTTTAAAACTCTAATAGTCATATACGTAAATTACTTATATGCTAATAGTAGGTAACGCATTTCTGGCATAGACCACTGTGCCTTGCGCTTTCACTTCGCCTCCAGAGCCGTTTTAGCTCTCGTCACGCCCGAGGAAAACACTAGTGCGAAAAAAAAAACACCATGACAAAAAATTAAAAACAAACGTGTCAGACAAAACAATATACGTTGTCAAAATTTAATATAAATAAATACTTTTAAAATTTTGTTTCACTTAATTGCTGGCCCGGCCATCTAAGCGCGTTGTTTGGCCATCTACAATTACATGCGGCAAAGTAATATTTTTGTACTTGTTAAATTTACTATTTTCTACTAGGATGTGGAAAACTTCACCTTTCTGCGCGCAAGAAGTTAGTTTTTAGGGAGTAACTGACAGAATAATTAAATAGTCTGCTATAATTTTTAATAAAATAAAGAGAAACTATATAATATGTGTTTAAATCATTTTGCGAAAAGATGATTTTGCATATTGGGTGTACCGGACCCGCACCACTTGGAGACCTTGGAGCAACGCGGTAATAAGACAACTTCAATATTTATTTACATTTCAATTTCGTCTAATTTGACATGTTTATTTATAAATTACATTAAATTTTTTGAAAAAAAAAGTACTCATAGGTAAAATATTGTACCTAACACAGGCGGAAAGTGTCTCTACTTACCGCCGTTCGATAAAGGTACTTTACCGGACCCGCACCATTTGGAAACCTTAGCAACGCGGTAATAAGAAAACTTCAATATTTGTTTACATTTCAATTTCGTCTAATTTGACATGTTTATTTATAAATTACATTAAATTTACAAAAAAAGGTACTCATAGGTAAAATATTGTACCTAACACAGGCGGAAAGTGTCTTTTCAACCCTTAAATAACATAAGGAGCATCCAATTTACAAAAACTATCCCGAAGCCTCATAATGTCGAATTTTAAGCTATTTTTTGTGTTTTTTTTTTGAAATATGTAAAAAAAATCTAAGGCTTGGGGGGCCCCCCACCTGGGTGCGCCCATGAATTGATAAATAAACATGTCAAACTAGACGAAATTGATGAAATGTAAACAAATATTGAAGTTGCCTTATTGCCGCGTTGCTAAGGTCTCCAAATGGTGCGGGTTCAGTAAAGTACCTTTACCGAACGGCGTGCGGTAAAGTAATTACTTTAGGTAGGTAGGTAGTAGGTAAATTATTTTTCCACACACGACTGCTTGACCGAACTTCTTAGGTGCAACATGTCGTCAACGGCTTAAGGAAAAAACAAATACGTAATATATTTGGAAAAAACCTTAAATTGTATTTCTCTCCTTTGGTGCACTAAAGGCGTAAGTTTCCTTTCATTACACGCGCAACTGACGTCCTTATTGTTTGGTACAATAAGTGCGAAGGCTACGTGTGTAATGAATGTGACTTACGCCATTAGTGTACCAAAGGGGAGATTTCTTTGTATTAAATTTTGTCAAGTTGGGGTTTTTAGTGATTTTTATGACTATAACTTTGTTGCTACGGGAAGGTTTCTTTCCGAATTAGTGCGGAAAAGTGCAATTTTTCGCACGCAAAATGCATGATGATACAAAACAATATTATTTATTAATTTTTGAGAGAGATATTTACTAGAGGCAGTACTTTATTTTTCACGCCTGTAGAAAAATAATATACCTATCTACCTACCTTGTTCGGCCATTTAGAAATGCCTACGTATTTTATTATTTTCTGCTCGCATGCAAAAAATTCCTAGGTACTTTGGGAACTGTTTAAGGATAAGTTTGGTGCGAAAGGTAGAATTTTTTACACTGTCATTAGATTATATAGAAAATCGTAAAATTAATTGTTTGAGTTTTAGCACTTCTATTGTAAACTAACACAGCACCATTTTAAAGACAATAGTGTATCTGTAGCGTAATATAAAATTTTGAATCTAATAATTACAACAAATTTAATTCTATAAACTTTTTTGTATTCTTTATGGAATTTTTAAAACATAATTAAAAAACTATTCTTCAAGGGAATACCCATAGTCTAGTGACGGCGCTGATTCGTTCGGGCGTGGCCGTTTTCGTATACGTGTAAAGGACAGACTTATGCAATTTTCGTATTGTCATCCTTTATCCACTTATAGAGTAAATAGCTAACTGGAATATTACGTATATGGCTGCAAGGCCCACTCATATATGAATCATCAACTTCTCTTATCTGGACTAATTTTATTACGCTTCTTGCGTACTTAGGCGTAACATTTGTGCAAAATTTCAAGTTAATATGTTAGTTCGTTGGACACCTGTCGTCGATCCCGGAAGCAACATTAAACATTATCTAGATGCCCATTTCTCTATTTTGTCATCTACATACGCGGGAAAAATCCGTTTATCCACGTTGCTGACATACCGTGCGTTAATGCATCCTGTATGTATGACATATTTTAGAGGCGCGACAAACCCATCAACAAAAAGGGTTGTTATTATCATACTTCTTTACTCTAACAATGTTTGAAAAGAAAGCATGACAAAAAAATGTATTGAATATAGTTTAGTTATTTCCAGTGTTTAATCCGAGGCCATAGCGTGTCTCGTGGGCTTTTTGATGAAACCTGTTTTATATACACGTTAACTGCCACAATGTATTGAAAAAATCGTTTTCTTACGGCCGCTACATTTTTATCGTTTTTTTGAGTTTATGTTATGGTGATTATACACAACTCATAGTAAATTTGGAGATTCGTAGGCAAAAAGCTGGTTTTTTTAGTTCGTTCGTTATCCATAGTAAAATAAATGCACTGGGAACCAAATGTGGCTACTCGCGGCGAAAATTTGTTGAATATATAAAAGACTCCAGTGTGGGGTCTCACGGCCTCAACTAAAAATATTGGTGTATCCCCACTCTGGGTACACATGGCAGTTAACGTGTTAATCGATTACTAATGATTTCACCAACACTGCGTGACCTGTTAACAGACCCCAAACTGTCTCAGTCAAAAAGTAAGGTTAGACTGACAAACAGTTTAAGCTACAGTAATGAAACTTGGCACGAACATCATCCTTCACGTACTATTTTTTAGTTGTCAAAAATTTGATATATTTTGGCCCTGGCAACGACGCAACTATTGCCTCTGCACAACTATATTTTATTAAATTGGTAAGTCATATAATTACTGAAAGGTCTGCTATGTAAAAGAAATTCTAAGCTGTTAACGAGGCCCCCTAGGTAGGGGCAAAAATTGATGTAATTTACAATAAAAAAAGCTTAATTGATTTATACTCTTATCTGAAAATTTGCACGCGGTTGACCACTTCTTAATTTTGTATACTTTATACTTTGCCCCGGGCTCCTGAGGGTTTAAGAAGCCAACATCTTATTTCGAACTCACCGTAAAATCAGATATTAAATCATTCAAGGTATTTTATTGGGTCGGTCACATATTACAAAATACAAACATTTTCATCTTTAGGGGCGGCCCCTAAGGGGTTATAAATTTTAAAGTTTAAGTAATTTTATCAAATGAAATCGTAGCAAATTTAAAAAAGCTTATTTTTGTGGTAATTTATATTGGACTTCGGGTACTGATCCATTACTTGTGAAAAAAATTTCTTTATGGCTCCTAGGGGGTCTCAAGGGGTAAAATTTGTTTTTAGACTATCCCGTTTATCTTTCACGCCGCGGCACCTGCACAACTAGATCTCAATAAAATGGAGTATTACATACTATTACCCCCCAGTTTACTATATAAAATTAAAAGTAATACGCCAAAAAATTTAAAGAGAATCTGGGATAGAACATTGCTTTGCAGCCAAGAAAATTTGTGAAAAGTTCAGTGTCAATAGAAAACTGTGGGACAACTGTAAAATAAACTTTTTCTTTTTCAGCACGCCCGAAGCACGGAGAAAAATGGACTTTTATTGCCTGTTTTTTAAATATTTTTGCAGCATAACCCTTTTTACCCCTTCGATTTTTCCTTTTTGTTTGCTCTTTTATGATAAGGCACAAATAAATAAAACCTAAGGAATCTTACAACTTTCAAAAATAAGTATAATAATGTAATGTAAGCCTATTTATCTATGTATATAAAATTAAATCATTAGCACATAATTAAAATACAGTACAATCCCGATTATCCGAATCGCGATTTTCCGAAATCCGGTTTATCCGAAACAAACTATTTAAAAACAAAAATCCCGATTAACCGAAAAAATTCGCATTATACGAAACGCGTCTGGAATTCACCTATACTGCTAGGTGGTTTCCCTCGGAGTTTCACGGCAATACGACGGTCTAAAATGCGAATTGTTTTAGTTATCCGACAGAGTGTTACAAATGTTTTTATGTCGATCTAATGATATACTCATCCTAAACTCCTATTTTCCAAAAAAAAAAAAATCGGATTAACCGAAATTTCGATTATCCGAAATCACTTTGGTGCACATTATTTCGGATAATCGGGACTGTACTGTACAATTATTGTGCCCATTAGTAAAGCAGGAGTCCAATGCTTACATTCATGTGTAACTTTATTTTGACAATTCTCGTAAATCTGAAAGTTTAAAAGAAGCAGCAAATCATGTAAGCAGGAATTCGAAAATTCGAAGTCAGTAAAAAACCAAACCCACCAAAAGATAAATAGGTCTCCTGTGGCAAATTAAGTGGAAGCAAAAGCCATTATTAACAAGGCGTACTCGTGTATGCATCAATGAAGATCCAGGTGGTCTTCCGAATCATTTTGGCAATCGATTCGCTGTCTTAAGGTCCTCCGTTCCAAAATTGTAACAAGCATTTGATCGACGTTGGAGAAAGTGAAAACTACAGAGTTTTAATAAATCCCCAAGGGAAGCATTAAACCATCATTATACTTCTATACCAGTAGAGGTATCTTCCCTCGGAGTAGTGGATTCTGTTGGTTTCACACATCTTATGCTCTACACAGAGCTATCGCCGGCATTCACCTGAGGATGGCTCATCGATCATTGTGCCTGCAGCTTGTCAGGACGTGTTCCAAACAAGGATGATTCATATCCTTGTGATCGATGTTGAAGAAAGTGCATTTAATTGACAAATTTTTAAGTTTGTTCAAATTCAGTTTCTTTATCCAAAAATCACGAATGCGCCAGACAAAGTATATGATCTAAGTGTGCAAGGCAGAGATAGCCAATCTTGTATATCTAATGAAAAGGCTGAGTGCGAAAACATTGCGACTTCCGGATAAAATATTTAAAGATGTACACTTGTCATGAAGATGTGCATGAGGACGAAATGTGGCGCAAAATCTAATATTGCTTTGCCTGTTATAGTGAGCTGATCATAATGGCTTCAGAGCCAAATTTTCCAAATAAAAACTGGCTGGAACACGGTAATGGGTCAGTTTTGAATTCAGATTACATGTCTAAGTGAAAGAAAAGCTGCGAACGCTAAGATAAATAATTAGAAAGTCAAAATAAAGAATAAGATGGAATTGAAAGTAATCCTTGAACAAAGCAAGATCCACCCTCGTTGCTATATTCAAATATAATGATGATGATGATGATGATGATAATATGTTTGGCAAGGCTGATCTAGGGGTTATTTCTTCAATTAAATTTATATACTGCAATATCCTAGCAGAAACTACTACGTACGAACCCATTGTTGTGATCCTAGCAAGTATACTAGTTCATTATAATATATTCAGACTTGTATGTCTGGGTGAAGATGACCTTCACAACATCATACAACATTTTACAAAGTCACGCAACATCAGAGGGGGCCTCCAGCACTCAACTGATCATGACGTTTCTTAATTCCTTGTGACTTAAGTATATAAATCGAGTTAGCATGATGAATTGAACTTAGCAGTATCTTCTAATCAAAACTGATTGAATTAAAATAAACCGAAACTTCGAACGTTTAGACTCAAACACAAGAGAGTCAAAATGAAGAATAGGACGGAATGGAAACCTTTGACAAAACAAGAGCCACGCTTGGTCCTAGATTCAAAAGTGATGATGATATGTTTGACAAAGGTGATCTGGGAATAATTTTCTCAACCCAATTCTAGCAGAGAGTAGTACTATGTTAAGTTAATAAACTTAACTTCAATATAGCTTCATATGCTGCTACCACATCTGGGTGAAGATGACCTACACAGAATCACGTAACATCAGAGGGGGCCTCCATCAGTCAAACGATCATGACGTTTTTTTATTCCTTATGACTTAAGTATACGAAACGAGTTAGTATGATGAATTGAATTTAACAGAATCTTCAAATCAAAACTGATTAAATTAAAAATAAAACAAAACTCTGAGCCAAGAGTATCCTTGCGAACGTTTAGGGGAAAGAACCGAAATAAAACGCTAAATTGGACATATAACCATTAAAATGACCTTAAAGGTCGCAGTTTCTTTGAGTTTTATGACTTCTTAGCTAAAAGTGGACCATTGTCTAAGAGAAACGGCTCCGGAACTTTAAAAGCGCCTGTAATGGCTCTATTCTTTGGAATTTGCTCAAACCTACTTATTGGTTTCACCTGTTCCATGAGTGACTCTGTTTTTATACGTTGCTATGATTTTACATTAGATGAACTTTAACATTTCTTATTATATTTGAAAGAAAAGATCTTTGGAGCAGTGCAAGCAGAAAATGGATACAGATAAATTATGAATTAGAACAGCTAATAGATGGCGCTAACATCGTTAGATTTATCACATGTAAATAATTATATTGATTGAATTGAGAATAAATAATAACAAGAACAGCAAGAAAATATATGAATTGGGGACCTGCAGGAAGAAGAGTGAGGGAGGTCACGAAAAAGAGAAATGGACAATGTCAAAAATGACATAAAAATATGGAATTGAGAAGGTGGCGAAGAATCGTAGTATAGAGGACAGAATGAAGGGCTCTGGTTAATTATGCTGAAACCCATCAGGGTTTGTAATGCCACTTGAAAAAGAAGAAGATGAACTTTAACAGTGGATATTCCGACACCTGGTTGAACGCTAAATATCTAGTCTCGAATAATATCAAATTTAGAGAATTCAGTTGGTTGGTTTTTCGTTTAGTTTGACAAAATGTGTTAGCCAAAGCTTAAGTTTTTGAGAAATTTAAAAAAAAAAAATTAATTGTACTAACCACGAAAGTTACAAATAATGCCGGAAAGCGATGTTGCTTTTTAAATAGGAAAATGCAATTTGTAAAAAAGGGGTTTAGAATTAGTTTAGATATTAAATTTTATACAAGATCATTCGACCGTAAAAATCTTGAGAGAGGCATTTATCACTATTTTATCTCTTAGTGGGGAATCGAAAGGGTGGCCTTCGATAGCCCTTAGGCGACACCATTCATTCTCACTATAAACGGCCTCTATCTTTTGACCCATCCTTTTTATAGTTTGGCTGTTTGGTTGATTTAACGCCTTTACTTTCCACGAGACATACCGCTTTTATTTCATTGACGTACAAACAGAAAAAAAAGCACTGACAGAAAAATTAAAAAACATAAAGAGAAATAAATAATAAACTAATTCTTATTTATATTTTGTATAATATTTTAATAAAAGGCGGCTTTTAAATTATAAATTCAAATTATTTCAACCCTTTGTAAGCCCTCAGCTTTAACAAGTGTCTGTTCAATTCAATCAATTCAATTCAATATATTTATTTACAGCTTACTTTTGTATAATTAACAATTTTTCTTTTCGCACCATTTTGCAGTAAATAAATATATTTTGTATGCATTTTAAAGTCCCAGGGACTTGTTTGCAAAAATAAAATATTTTATTTATTGGCATGGCGGATTTTAAATTATTCTAATCTATTTCAAAAGAGTTGTCTATTCCTAATTTAATAACTAATCAAATACTTATGGAAATATTTCATCTAAATATAAAGGAAATAATAATACTAATAATTTTTTGTAATATCTAGCCTTAATTCACTATATATATATATATATATATATATATATATATTTGTTAAGTACCTCCTCATTTTATGTTATTTTTTTTAAATCCTTTGTCGCTGATCGGGATTGTGATCTAAATAAGGGAAATGTGTCCTAATCAGTTTTTTGTCTGTATTAGTAGAGGTTTTTGTCAAAATAGGTAATTTATATTTTTTACTTATATTTTAAAATTATATTTTCTTAGGGTTTTTATTATCACATAATAAAGTATAATATATTTTATTTTTGAATTGGTTTTAATTTTGTGTATAATACGTATTTTTTAAATCATTCCAGCTTTGAATATTTTGCCGTGATATTGTTTTTAACCAAGATTTTAAGTTTAGTTTGAATTTATGTATGTTGTCAAGTACTTTAATGTTTTCCGGAATATAATTATATAACTTTGGCCCTAGTGTTATAAGAGTGTTCTCTATAGATTATTTTGTGTTTATTATTTTGTTGTCTTACCATAATACTATAGCAAAAAAGCTGCCTTAGATCAAAAAATGTTGTTTCTCTAAATAAAAGTTCTGTTGGGTATTGATAAGGCTTTTTTAAAATTATTTTTATACACCATTTTTGTATTTTTTCCACGCAATCCAAATGATTATTTGTTGCCCCACCCCAGGCAACTATTCCGTAATTTAAATGAGGTTCTAAAAGTGCTTGATATAGGATTTTCAAATGTGGTAACTTGAAATATATTTGGAAGTGTTTAAATTTATAAAGTAGTGATCTAATCTTGTTAGTTGTGTATTTTGTATGTTCGTCCCATCGCATATGTGCATCAATGTAGAGTCCAAGATATTTTATTTTTAATGTTTTTTTAATTGATATTGGAGCACAATCACATGTATTATCATTAAATATGTCCAATTTATTAAAGGTGGGTAAGTTATTTGAATAAGAAGTAAATGGAATAAAGAATGTTTTAGTGTAATTTACTGTCAAGTTCATTTCATTTAAATAATGTAATATTTTTTTTGTTTCTTTTTCGGCTTTTTGTTTTAAGAGTTCCCAAGTATCATCAGTAAAGTAAAGACCTGTATCGTCTGCAAAATTTACTATCGCCCCGTCAATGTCAATGTCAAAGAGACCATGAAAATAAATGTTAAATAAAATAGGTCCTAATACTATACCTTGTGGTACACCAGTTGTAATTATTCTTGAGTAGCTACTTGTATTTTCTATTTCAACAGTTTGGGTTCTTTCTGAAAGGTAGTCTTTAAAAAGATCCAGAGATTTTCCTGTGATTCCGATGTTCCTAAGTTCTTCAGCCAATAAATTGTGGTCAACCGTATCGAATGCTTTCGATAGATCTAGAAATATTACAAGAGATGGTTTTTTTGAATCAAGGTTTTTATATATTTTTGTTGTTAAATATTCTATTGCATCTTCGGTCGACTTGTTGTTTCGAAATCCAAATTGCGTTGGTGACAGAATTTTGTTTTTTTCTAGGAAATTATTAAGACGGTTTTTTATTATTTTTTCAAAAACCTTTGCAAAACTAGTTATTAGTGAAATTGGCCTATAGTTTGTAATTTCTTTTTTGTTTCCGGTTTTAAACAAAGGTTTAATTATGGTAGTTTTAAAGGTTTGTGGAAAAATTCCCGACGTAAAAGAGTTATTAATTAAGTATCTTAATGGCTTAGCTATGTAATCTGATATTTTTTTTGTAAGTTCACTTGTGATTTTATCATAACCTGGGGCTTTTTTGGGTTTTAATTCGTTTATTGTTTCTTTAATTTCTTGAACTGTCGTTGGCCGCATAAAAAAGTTATTTGTGCGTTTTGTTTTTCTTGATTTTTGATAAGATCTGCATTTTTTTAATTTTTTGGATAAGTTTTTTCCAACATTTGTAAAAAACTCAACAAAGTTGTTTGATAAATCTTTTGCGTCAGTAACGAATTCTCCATTCTGTGTGTTTATTTCATAAATTTTGTTAGGGGTAAAGTTTACAAATAAAAATAATCTGGGGTTCTACAGGGTTCTCTCTTGAGCCCACTAATACTTCTCATCTATACCAATGCACCAATGACCCTTGATATAACTCGCCGCCGTTGCCGCCATTTTTGACATTGATGAAAGCTGTCAAGGAACTAAATTTGGAGGAAAGGTAATCGGGGATTTCTGATGATGCTGCAGTTGTTTGGAGACACTGTGAAACTGAAGTTCTACAAAGTCAAATTTTTCGCGATATGAAATAAAAACAAAATGGTGTAATGCCAGTTTTATTTTACTTCACTTAATATCTCACACAAATATTGATCTTTCAAATATATGTCTCTTACTTCTCAATTTAACGCCTAATTCTAAGTTTCCAGACCTTGCCGTTAGTCTTTGTCCAAAATCTAACAATCATGTCCTATTAGTACAAAAAAGTTAGCACCTGTTGGGGCTACTTATTCCTCCAAATTAGTGAGTAAATTCAGTGTTGATCGTGACTTTACCTATATCTTATTCACGGCTTAACGGATGATTAGCACTTAAGTGTGTCAATTATATGTTGGAGGAAGCGGCCCTAAGGGTTATTGCCTTTGAACTAGTCAAGACAGTAATAAGACTGGTTTATTTTTCACTAGTGGATGCTATCGTTTACTGATCTGATATACTGTAGTACATAATTTATTTCGATGTCTTTGATAAAAAAAAGAGAGTTGTCGGTTCAGTTTCGGTTTCTTTGTGAAGTTCACCCTAGAATTTATTAATAATATTACTAAATTTGACTAAAATATCTAATATCCTAGAGACGATTTGTCTTATACATAAGCACCCTGGCCCTCAAAGAAATAAATATTTCAGAATAAAGCCAGATAATAATTTTTAAGGGTCATATTTTCAACTGGACAGCACTGGTTGAGTCCGTACTAATGACCACAGAAAATCGGAGCCGGTGGGATCGTTTTATCGGCTAATTGCTAGCCGTCTTCGATAGCTAATAAAATTGATGTAACGACATTTTTCAAAACTCTGGAGCGCGCTATGGACGAACCGTGACATTAACTTTGACTAATTTGATGACCAGTTATTTCACTAAAGGAATTAGCTTTACACTATGTAAACTAATAAAAAGCGAGCATAAAAATTTCACTAGTGAACCAAAATCCCAAATGAACTGAAGAAAATGCGAGTATATAAATTAGAATACACAAAGCGCAGTAAACAAAACAAGCCTTAAGGTAAGTAAGTAAGTAAGTAAGTAAGACGTTTATTATTCTTCACAACAGTTTTACACATATAGTACATTATATAGAAAAATATTACAAGCTAGTGTTGAGGGAATAATGCGCTGGTTTGCAGCATCTTAACCCAGAAGGTCAAGCGCTGTTGGAGCGCTTAGTTTTTACATTTCTTATAAGCCCTCAACACTAAAGATTCTTAAGACTAGGGTGAATTAAATGATAAAAAGTAACCTAATAATTTCAGAGAAATGTGGGGGGGGGAGACACGAAAAGAAAAAATAATAATAAGAAAAAGAAGAAATGCTAAGCGGGTTGAGCAAATATTAATAAATAATTAATGTTCATTTTTATAGTTGATTTGGCAAAAGGTGACTGGTAATAGCTTTTCTTGTAAATTTTTTAAAGGTAGTGATGGATTGCGTTGGGTCAAAAATTTTAAAATGTTGGTTAACGGTAGAAGCGATACCATAAGAAAAACTTTTCTTAAAAATTTGTTTATTATGCTTTGGTATTTCTAACAGGTTTCTATGGCGAGAGTTGCGATTATGTATTTGATTGCGGCGGATCGCTTTGTTGCTAAGATAGGAGGGTTTTTATTTTTTAGAATTTTAAAGTAAAAACAAAGTGAGTGAAAGGTGCGACGATCGAACATATTTAGCCAGCCGAGGTCAAAGAGTTTATGAGAAATTCTCTGTCTACGTCTTATACCGAATATAAATCGAATACAAGAGTTCTGAACCTTCTGGACTCGTTTTTTTGTGATACAATCAAGAAAAGGGCCATAGACCGTATCGGAAAAATTAAAAAAAGATAATACAAGAGAATCACACAAGAGTTTTTTAGTTTTTTGGCATAAGTAGTGCCTATGAGGATACATAGACTTTAATACAGAGTAGGCTTTCTGAAGGCAAGCATTAATGTGGTTGGTAAATTTTAATTTTTCGTCAAAGATCAAACCAAGGTTTCTAGCGGTACTCTTGTATTCGACAGGAGAGTCTCCGATGATAAGCTGTACAGTCTGTTTTAGGTTTTCTCGCACCTCATCAGTACAGAAAACCATGGCTACAGTTTTACTTGGGTTTATTTTAAGAAGATGATCATTTGATGCTGATAATATGTTTCTAAGGTCGGTATTGATTTTGGCTTGTGCTGTTAATGCCTGAGACGGTTTAAAAGAAAATTTTAATTGCACGTCGTCACAGTATAAATAACATTTGCAGTGTTCAAGATTTTTTACTATGTTTACGGTATAGACACTGAACAGAAGGGGACCAAGAATGCTACCCTGGGGACAACCTGAGGTCACATTAACCGGCTCCGATCTTTTGTCTTGAAGAACCACTCTCTGTTGTCTATCGGTAAAATATGATTTTATGAATTGACATGCGGAGTTATCAAAGCCTATGTATTTCAAGATAGCGAGTAGAGTTGTAGGATTTACCATATCAAAGGCTTTGGAGTAGTCCAGTAAAACGAGAACCGAGGCTTCTCCCTTGTCAAATGAACTAACAATGTCATGAGTTACATCAGCAAGGGCTGTTGCGCAACTGTAACCACAGCGGAATCCAGATTGTCTAGCGGGTAAAATGTCGTACTTGTCCAGAAATTGGCGCATCTGTAGTTCCATTGTCTTTTCAAGAATTTTAGAGAGAGTGGGTAGAATTGAAATTGAACGCAGTTGGCCAAACTCAGTAGGTTTTTTAATTTTTGGAATGGGCAAGACATTTGCGAATTTCCATTGACATGGAAAGTAGGATTGACGAATGAAGCAGTTCACTATATGCAATATAAATTGAATTACAAAAGGGCAGCATAGCTGAATAAGTGTTATATTTAAATTATCAGTGCCTATAGCTTTACTTTTAGCTTTCAGTATAATGCTAGCAATAAGCTCCTCTGAGACCTCTTCGAATCTAAATTGTTGTTCCGTGTTTAGAGAATTATTATTATAGAAATTTATTAGATTATCAGATGGGATATCATTACTATCTGCGAGAGAAGAAAAAAATTGGCTCAATTCGTCAACAATTTTCAAATTATCTGGAATAGATTTGTACGGTTTATTAATGATATTCATTTTATTCAACTCTTTCCATTTATCTTTATCGCTACATGTTTGAAATTTGTTATTAAGATAAATTTTCTTCTCTCTCCTGATGGCTGTAGTTGTTAAATTTCGTAGCTCCTTGTAATAATTATAATGCTGCTGACTCTTGGTGCGGCGATATCTGTTTAAGGCCTTATTTCGGAGTTTTTGAAATTGCTTTATGTTATCTGTGATCCATGGCGCATATGGCCTCGTTTTTTTTGTGCAAGTTATTATTGCGCATGTTTATCAAAAAGGTTAAGTAAGGTTGTATTTAAAAAAAACACCTTGTCGTCAATGGAATTTATAGTAAAAACTGACTGCCAGGGGGCATTTTCCAGATCTGACTGAAACTCAACAGTGTTAATTTTATTCAATGCCCGGTAACTGAAGGTGGTTTTTTCAAGAGGCTCCACATTAAAGCTTGATTTACACCAGACTAAAGAATGATCAGATATATCTAGATGTGTTACACCAGAGTCTACCACCAAGTCGCAGCTGCCACATACAAGATCCAGCAGGGTCTCCGAACTCTGTGTTATTCTCGTGGGCTCGGTAATAAACTGTTTTGAGTTGAAAGCATCTAAAATATTTATTAGTTGTGTAGTGTGTGTAAGGTCTTTTAGCTGATCAATGTTAAAATCACCAAAACAGACAATATTGCTAGAATGGGCATATAGTTGAGGAAGTAAATCCTCGAAATAGCTCAAAAAGTTTTTTTACTAGCAGATGGCGGTCTGTAAATATTACCCACGATCAAAATATTGCTCCCCTGTTGTATTTTGACCCAAATATGCTCGACCACATCCAAACACTCTTGGAGTAAAACCGTGTATTTTAAATTATTTTTTAAATAGATAGCAACCCCGCCGCGATCACTTGCTACCCTATCTTCTCTTATTAATGAATAGCTATGAATAGTAATTGCATGATCATCGATATGGGGCTTAAGCCAGCTTTCAGATATACCAACAATATCATAATTTTCACCTTGTAAATGATCTTTAAATATATCAAAGTTATGTAATAGAGAAGCAGTATTAATATGGGCACAACTTAGCATTTCTTTTCGTAGGGGGACGGGAGGGAGACTTATATAACTACCTATAAACTAAAAAGAGAAAAGTCATAAAAAAAAACACTCACGCACACTGGTAGGCTAAATTTCCGTACGATTTAGCTTAAAAACAAAAAATGTGGAAAGCTGAGGGCTTTTTTTCATAGAAAATTTTATTTTTAGCACACAGCTATAAGTATTTCCTCGAGTATTTCTTTAGGAACTATAAAAACAAAGAAATTTACCTAGCATGAAGTGAATCATACTTTTACTATATATTATTAACCTTGTATTATTGTTTATTTATTCATTCTATTTTTTATTTAATTTAACTTAATGTCCCAAAGAGATAATAGCTAAATATTACTGTTCTTTTTAAGCACATATGACCAGACATAATGGATAAAAAATTGTCCGAAAAATAATATTAGTATTTATGAGTAACATGACACACGCATAAATAATTTTTAAAAAATGTGACAGAAAGGATTAATATTAATTGCTATGTGGTTTTACATGCTACTTGTCAGCAGAAAACAAAATATGATCATAGTGGTAAATATTTGTCAAAATGTTACCTTATAGATCCTTAGATTTTTTGGTTAATACCACTCTTTTCACTCCATAAGATGAAACAAAACACAACCCTTGTTATTCCACGCACTGATTTTATCTTAATTAAATAATATTTATCATTATTTTTTTTAAAACTTAGAATTGAACTCACGTAACAGAGATTTATTATTGATTTTTTTTTGCGAGACATATTTTTAGTCGAGATCACTGACACTATAAACACGATTAACTACCCCATTGCGTTTGACATAAATATTGCCATGTAGTGACCAGGCGTTTTTCATTGTAAACTTGTCAATTGCTTTTGATAACAAATTAACACGGTATTGGGTCCTCTTGAATAGAAATTTTAGATCCTTTTAGTTTTGACCGATTTTTTAACACATCCGCGCGTCGCTGTTTTTTGCCGCGACCCGATAGCAGCGTTTGATATCGGAAACTGCTACTGAACTCATTTTTAAGTTGTTTTTAATTATTTTTAATAACACGTTGGGAATGTTTTCACCTTGCTGCTCCGGTACGCCAAAGATGCGAACGTTGCGCCCTCTGGACTGCTGTTCCATGGCTTCAACCGACTTTTTAAGGGTAATGTTTTCCGTTTCGAGGGTGGAAATTTTTGTGTTGAGAGAAGAAATCTTCCTATCAACCTCTTGAAATATTTCTTTGTATTTTTCTTCTATTTTGAGCTCTATAGTCTGAGCAAGTTTGTTGATAAACTCTTGCCTGTCAATACTGTCATTGACAAGCTTCCTGATATCTTCCAAATCGGTCCGTGTTAAGACCATTTTTCCCCTTTGGTGGCTTAGTGCTAACGCAAACAAAGATGGTATTTATTGGTAGGCACTACTAACTATCACTTAGCCAAAACTTTACTATTAATTCTTTTATTAAACTGCGTTTTAACAATTTTTTTTACTCAGCTGTCCAAAACACAACAACACTACTCAAGCGCCATCTCATACCTGTGGTGGGTACGCATATCAGCATGAACGCGAATGAGGTAGCCTGAAGACGCATGAGCATACGTATGTGTACGTCTGAACGAGGCGTGCAAATTTGTTTGAACCCGCATGCATTTGGCCTCGACCCGATCCAACTGTTGGCGGTACATCAAAGTGAGCCATCGGCTCGTGCGCTGCTCATATTCATGGATCGATTGCGTACAACGCCTCGTGCGTCCACTATTCAGATCACCCACAAATGTATTTCTTCCCGAATCCGAGGCAAATGGTTCGGCCTTGGATTGCCTCATTCGCGTTCATGCTCATATGCCTACCGAGCTTTAAGCTGGGTACGCATATAACCATGAACGCGAATGAGGCAGCCCAAGGACGCATGAGCATACGCATGTGTTCGTCTGAACGTGGCGTGCAAATTTGTTTGAAACGGCATGCATTTGGGCTCGACCCGATCCAACTATTGGAGGTACATCAAAGTGAGGCATCTGCTCTTGCGCTGCTCATATTTATGGATCGATTCCGTACGCCTCGTGCGTCCACTATTTAGGTCACCCACAAATTTATTTCTTCCTGTATCCGAGGCAAATGGTTCGGCCTCGGATTGCCTCATTCGCGTTCATGCTCATATGCGTACCCAGTTTTAGAATATAATCTACAAGGAATACGTAAGTCAGCAGAAACTCCAAGACAGAGAATTTTCAATAAATTAAAAAACTTTGCAAAAACCTGGAAAGAATAAAGAGCCTTTTTATTAGTTATAATTCAAGCATTACAGGGTAAGTCCGAATTTTTGTCAAAAATTTGGAATATTTTGTCGAGATTTTAAAAAAGGATTGATTGGATTGGATCCCAGCGATTGATTTGTAAGTTTTGATGTAGAAAGTCTTCACACCAACGCCCCAATAAATAAGTCACAGCAAATTACAAACCAATGATATGCTTCACGAGAAAACAACGCTATCGGTTAAGGCTTGATAAACTTGTTGGAGCTCTAAGTTATTTTACGCGAAAAATGATGGGAAGGGGTTCCTCTCTTCGAAACTGATGCAAACAACATGTTAACGGTATTCGACGAACAATCCAATGCACAACGGAAAATTTAAAAGATTCAGCCTTACCTTTCTTGCATGTTCTTGTCAAACGAATAGAAAGAAAAATTCAACTTACTTCTTTTATTTTCCCGAGGGCTCCAATTTACAATACATTTGTTCCATCGATTGTGTTTCTGTCTGATATTTTGCTTGCAGATTACCATTTTAATTTTGCTACTTTTCCTCTGACATCCCTTACTTTTGTTTTATTTCTTAACCATTCAATTCTTTTTCATTCTGTTAGCTTTACATGTAACAGTTGTCTTTCCATTGATCTTTGAGCTTTTGTTACTTTTTATATACTTTCGTTATAAGGTACTGGTGATATTTTTTATTTTTTAATATGTAGGTTAATATACCGCCCAGGCCAATCTTACTCGTCTCTTATTTTCAACTGTTTGGTTTTCTTTTTACCTTCCTAGCCCGCGCAGCAATGGCTAAAGAATGTATTATTTTCTACAAAAAAAACTTTTTTAAGATAACGCCGAAAATGTGTTATTTGGGTGTATTTTGACCTATCTTAGCAATCTCGTTGTGATGTCTGTGTGTGTGTGTATGTGTGTGTATTCCTGTCCTTAACACGATAGCTCCTAGACCGCTAAACCGATTTTCATAATATTTTTATGTAGAGTTCGCGCGGCGAGAGCCACCCACGTCACGGCTGAGGGGATCTACTGGCCGCCTCTAGCTTGTTATTGACTGTTTCGGAGATCCATAGGCGTAGTGTTTTATATTGGGAATTAGTTTAATAAATTATTATGTGTAATTTATTCCGCACGACACTATCCGACCGCAAATACCAATACCAAGATAAAATTAATGACATGCGTGGCATCAACTCTCGCCGTGTCTACTCTAAAATGGTGTTCGACACTCTAACGAGCTGATTAGATTTATTGCTAATGACAGTATTTTGACAAAGAATTAAAAAAATGAAAACTTTTAACGAAGCATTGAATCAATATGCGGTTTTCGAAATATAGTAGACTACATTTTGCTCCATAATCTGTATTATAACCAAAAACTTCGTAGGAGCTTTGGTTTCTGAGATATTTACAAAAACTGTTTTCAAGGCTTCACTTGAAGTGTGCTAGTAGGCTAGCTAGGACGGTGTCAGATTCGTCATGGATCCACTTATTTTAGTTTATTAATTTCTCTACTTGTTCTATGTTTTCTTGGTTTATTCTGAAAATGATACCTTCTTCTACGTTTGTTATGATTTTAGTTTTGGTGTAGTTTATACTCAATACTTTTCTGTATTAATCTAGGAGAGTACCACAATGAAATTAATACTTTTAGCTGCTGTATCCAGTTTTTCCAGAATTTTTATCAGTACATTTTTCTTATCTGTTATTATGGCGATATCATCAGCATTAGGTGATTCAAGTATTATCCGCTTACTTTGATGCCTATTTCTACCTAATCTGTCTGAAAAGCTTATAAATTACATTGAGGAGTGTCATTGGTCGATAGTTTTAGGTCTGCTTTATCGCCTTTCTTGTGTTGAATATTGGTTATGGATTATTTCCAGTTGTTTGGGATTATTTTTTCTTTTAGTATTTTATTTAGGAGAATACGGAGGTTCTTAACTACAGCTTTACCACCGCACTTGAGCATTTTTGCTATTACTCCGTCTTTTCCGCGTGATTTGTTATATTTAATTTTTTTAATGCCCTCTTTATTTCCGCCTTGCTTATTTTAGGTTGAAGCTCTGAGTTTATATTGTTTATTTTTGTTTGGAGTTTATTCATGGTTGCTCGCGATAGTTCCCTTTTTATTTAGAATAATTCTATATAGAATAGTGAGGGATATTTATAATATTCTCTTTAACGTTAGTTTCTATGCCGTTCATATCCTTTATTTTAATTATTTCATATCTACCTAAAGTCGGCCTTAGACTTTTCATATTTCTATTATTTTCTATCTCTCTCAACTTTTATTTCTTGGCTCTTTCATTTATTTTCTTTTATCATTTTTCTTATAGTTTTATTTATTTCTGTGTATTCTATCGATGTTCTCTTTATTTCTTCCTCCAGGTTCCGCCTTTTTTCCATCAGTTTCCTTATTTCTTCTGATACAATTTTCTCTTTTTGTGCGATATCTTTCCTTACTTTGGTCATAGCTCTTGCCAGTGTAGCTTTTATTTCATCTATATTTTTGTTTTCGCATCTTAAGTTTGGGTTAGATGTTCTTTTAGCCTTTCTTTGTATATAGCTTTATTTTGTGTAGGTTTATTTATATCAAGTTATTCATTGGTATTATTAATTTTTCTTTTAATTTCGAAATTGCGCTCAATGCATTTTTCGTCCTGACTATCCCGTAATCACTGCTTGTTGTAAAGCTGTTTAGGACTGTATTATATCTAACAATGTTTTTCTCAGTAGTCAGTATGTAATCAATTTTGTTTTTCCTTATTCCTTTAGGGCTGAGCTATGTCCACTTTCGTTGCGGTTTCTTTCTAAAGAACGAATTAATTGCCTAAAAATTCGCCATATCCAAAATCCCCTATTTTAGTTTCTTGTTTATTTTGTTACCTAATTTGACATTGAGATCTCAGATAACTAGTGTAAGATGGGTTTTGTGTTCTTTCATAGCTTTTGAAATGTCTTCATAGAATGATCTGGTTTTGCGGGTCATGCACGGTCAAATGATCACAGGATTCAATGGTCTAAAACTAATTTTGCGTAAAGAGTCGCATTGGTGAAAACGAAAGTGTTCTGAAAGCTGCATTTATGATGTGGACATACCAAACATATGGAAACCACTCCTTATGGAAAACAAGTGTCTTATAATTAAAAAGGGGGCAAGCCGTCATACCTTACTGTACACCAAGTAGTATAAGTAGTAGCCTGTAGACTGAGCTGTTTAGTTTACAATTGAAAACGGTTAGTTACTTACTAACCAAAGAATTATGTTTAAAATAATTAAATACAATGGAAGTCCGAAATTTTATATCTAATCTTACGCGTTGAACCATACCGGCTAAAGAGCTTTAAATGCGAGACCCAATAGGAGACCAACTTGCGTGTCTTGAGAAGAAAACTCTTAGGGACTGCTCTTGACAGTATTTCTTGCAAATGGACATAAATTTGAACTGTCAGACAGCTTCAATTGGTTATCAGATAGCGCTCGACATGAGTTGCTTCCTAGTGGATACGTTGAATATATTGTCCAAAAACTACTCTGAACCATCCGATCGTACCACGACAGTGCTAAAGCAGACGTCGTGGAGTAAAGAAAGAGCTACTTCCTTGCAATTTAACCCCCAGGGACTCTCAGAAGAGCGCATATCCTGAGACATTACTCTCAAATGAACAAAGAGTTGTAAATAACTCCTAAAAGAACTCATGTGGACACACACACACGCAGTATAAGTAAACTTTATAAGCCTTAAAACGCAAAATCTCCATATTACATTTCCATGTCCTACACAGAATGTTAACCCCTAACACCAACCTTTGCACCATAAATTCTTTGAAATGAGACAAGGGATAAAAGTTTGGCACACGTGGAGAATATGGCGAATCCTTTAATAAAAATTGTCGCAATTCGGTTGCCAGAAGAACCACTAATACAGTGGTTTATTTCGGAATACACGTTTGTTTAAATAAAATTTGAAAATGAGTTTTAAAGAGCTTCTGATGGTTTTTGAGTAGTAAAGCGAATGTCAAAGAGGTTTGTATATTACAAAAATATCTTAATATATATTCATTAACTCATGGTTTAATATTTATGTAGTCGCCGGGTTCTTTTTAGAAGGTGGTGTTAAGAATCGACGATACTACAAAACATTTATGCGTCTTTATTACAGCGAACACGACTGAACGAATTCGCTTCGTTGTCCTTTTTAAATGCAGTGCTCTCAATCTTTCGAAATAAAAAATCCCTAAAAGACTGTCTGAGAACACCGTTTTTTGGCAATTTCAATCCAAGATTTTCCTTAATACTGATTCTTGAAGAAAATTGCCAAAAGATCGACATCCGACCAAACTTTAAATACTTAAATTTATGACACACACACTAAATGTCAATTATATTCTTCTTTTTCAGGTGGCATTAGATCCACTGGTGGGTTTTGGCCAGCATAATCAGAGCTATTTATTCTGGTCTTTCTGGTACGATTCTTCGCCACCTTCTTATTTTTATATTCTTGATGACATCGTCTATCCACCTTCTACTCCCCGTCCTTGCAGTTCTACTGTTCATTATTTTTCTTCGCGTTCTTATCTCATAGCTGTTATAATTCATAATTCAGCCTTATCCATCAATAACCATCTTCTTTTTGCACTGATTCAATGATCTTGAGAAGAATTTTTCTTTCAACTATTTTTAGTTGTTCTTCATTCGCTTTTGTACTATCAACGATTCGCAACTGTATGTCAACTATACTTATTATTGGAATGTAGATTTTTTGTTTAAACGATCTCGTTAGAATGTTTGATTTGAGCAGTTTTTGATGAGCGCAGCCAAGAATGTAAACTTCTCCACTTGTTGGAAATTATGAGCATATCTCTTGTGTCAATCATCATAGCAGAAGTTTTAATTTTCATTTATATTAGTAGGTGTAATCAAGCGCGGATTTGAGAGGAAGGTAACGCGGTAACTACTACCCCCCCCCCCTCTAGAAAAAATAAATATATGGACTTTTAGTTAGAAAATATCGGACTAACCGTATAATTACCCCCCCCCCCCATCCTACTCCCCCCCTAGATTTGGCCCAGATCCGTGCTTGGGTGTAACACCATTATAAAACTAAAAACCTTTATTCGCGTAAACTTAAATAAAATTCAAGGCTATTTTACTTGAAAAGGTAAAATATATTAGAAACAAATATTTTTTTAGTATTTTAAACATCGCGTTCACTTTTCTGTCTGAATTTCCGCATGAGAATTCGAGCATATGGTTTTGTCATATTTGCTGAACTTTATTATACCCACTTTACAAAGTTGTGTGAGGTTACGTTAACACCGACTCTCCAAATTTTAAAATATAAAAGGCTATAAAAATAAGTAAGAAAGGAAAAGAAAGGGGAAAATTATTAAAACATAATTTTTATTAGTTAAAAACATTTAAAAAAATTTTTAAAATGTTTTATTGCTATTATATACCTTCGTACATTACGTCTTCTACCGTAATGCTTGTTTGAGAAAAATATATTTATAATATTTTATTACTTTATCAATAATTTAAAAAAATTTATACTTTCTATAAAAACACATTGAGTTTTTGGGTAAAGAAAATCGTAAAAGCTCGTACAGAAAATGAGCTTTTCTGTTGATCACTTCGTTGTTTTTACCTTAATTTTGGAAAAATCTGGAGTAACAGGAGCCCATATTTTTAAGACGGAAGAGAAATATATTTTTAGAACACATATGCAGAGCTAAGGAACCCATACAGAAAAAAATGGAGGTGGGTTCTAGTTTGGTTTCTTCAATCTGTTTGTCCGCCAATTTTCATTTTGTTGATTTTATAGCTAACCTATACTAGTTTTCTAAATCTGCATGCCTCAACTAACTTGGGTGTGATGTGATGTTTTCTAAAGATTTTTCGCGTTTTCCTAGTTAAATTAAAAATTTTAATAAAATATATGTTTATGTCTTAATAATTGAGATTTTTTCGTTATATTAGATAGTCTAGGTTCTGCTATATATTTGTACGTAAAACTGTACATTAATATTTAGCGCTCTTCGCTTGGCAAAAAAATTGGGTTTTATGCATTATTTACCCATTAATTGAAAGTAACAAAGGTTTCATATAATCAATTAAAAAGTAATAAATCCTTGATTGGCGCTTATCGGTAGCCCCATCTAGCCTTGTTTCTAAATTCCAGAACTTACCACCTTTATCAGGGCAAAAAGCATGTTCAACAGAACTTTCTTCGGCAAAAACCGAATTTCGGAAATTATGGCACTTAGCATCTTTGTTCACTCTTCAATTAGTCACAATGATTATAATTAAACAGAAACACAATCATATCTTTAAAATCAAGGCCAATAAATGTTTCCAATTATTTACCCATTCATTAAGCACAATCACAAACACAACTATATTGCCATTGGAGAGAATAAAATTTGGTTCGTTGGTACCAGGGTTGTTACCAAAATGGATTCAAATTTTTCAACTGTTCAAACACGATCGTTAAAGAAAAGGCAAAACAAAAGTTTCACTATTTATTTGAGGTTATGTTTTTAAACAGCATTACACATATTGGCGCGAGATGCAAAAATTGTCTTAAACACATACCGATTTTCAACAATCACAAACAACTTTTGTTAAAATTCTATATCTGATTGTGCATGTGACTATTCAAAAATTTTGGCTGAACAGGTTAATCCATTTCAATTTATTCAACCATTTTGTGTTTGTGTTTCCGCTAACGTCATACATTTGACTAATTAATGGGTAAATGAGGCATAAGTTGATGTTTATACGTTGTATTTTTTCGCCTTTTTAAATGCAGGGAGCATATATTTCACTAAAGTCCTTTATGCTGAACGCGAAAACCATCGTTTGAGCCCCTTTTTCGATGGGCCAATCAACCAATGTTGATCTTTGGTAACCTTACAGACGCAACATAACGTTTGCTATGTCAGCTGCTTACGTTACCTTGACGAAGTATGCTTGCGTACCTGTCAAATCTCACGCTTACGTACAAATACGTAGTACAACTTAAACTATTTATTGACCAGGGACGTGCCAAAGGGTGAGACAACGAGGCAGCCGCCTTAGAGAGCAACCGAATTTTCACATTCTCAAAAATTGTTTAATCTTTGATTAAAACATATTATTTTAGTACCTTAAAGGAAGGACTAAAAGGACACTTTTGATCCATGCTGAAAACGGAAAACGAATTTAGTTCTTATGTTACAGAAAAAAAAATGTTTGATTGTAAGTGAGGGGCGGCAGTTTTTCTGCTTGCCTTGCCTCAGGCAACCAAAAAATTAGGCACGCCCGTGTATTGACAAATACATTTACACACGATGCGATACCAGCGACTAAAGGCGAAGGACTGAGCAACAAACATTTGTTGTTTGTTTCATCAATATTTTGAATCTCGACTATATCAAGCGAACAAGTGGTTAACTGAAAATAAGTTTGCCAGTTCGCTGCATTGCATTGCATGATGCAGTTATTACAACAGTAAAACACTTTTTGTTTGGTTTTTACTTATTGGCCTGTCCGCTTATTGCAGAAAATTTGCCAGCTCAATTCGGTGGACACCAAGTAATCTGACTCCAAGTCGCTTGGTGCCCGGGACAATCACAACTCATTCCCCCACACATTCATACTAGATCCAGTGGGCCGGCATGCTAAGCACCACCCCGGTACGCAATTTTTCTTTTCTTAAGGAGGATTAAATTTTGTCTGATATCCTTTACCGGGCACAGTGGTCGTTTTCGTGCTAGTGTCATCTACGCTCTTAACACGGGACCACCGGCTTAACGTGACTTCCGAACCACGGCCTTCTATTGATCATCAACTTTGCCTACTTCGTTGATGCCCAAACTTCGCCCAAGGCCTTACCGCTACTTCGGGTAAATCTGTATTTACAAACGGATACTAGGTTCGAGTTTGAAGTGGCAAGCGTGGAATTCGAACCCAGCACCCTTTAATTGTGAACGCACGCCCACTGAACTAATCAGGGCCACAGTAATGAAAGAAAATAAGCTTGCCAAGTTCGCTGTATTGCGCTGCATGAAATGCAGTTATTACAACAGGAAAACACTTCGTCAAAATAAACAAAAATTACTTGACTGGTCGTGAGGTGAAGTAGGCGCCTACCAAACCTCAAGACGCATTTATTGACGGCCCGTGAGGTGAGATGTCACTTTAACGGGTGAACTTAAGTTCACCACCTTTTTCCATTGGGAAAGGGATCCACAGGAATTGTTTTGGTGTTATAACTTTACTTTTCCATGTCAGTTTTGTTTTGGTGAGCTTTATTATTTACATTAATTTTTTACCTTTTTTTAATGAAAAAATTGTAAGGTTACAAATACTTCGGTGGATTCAGTTCCCAGTGGAAAAAGATGAACTCAAGATCACCGATGATCTTAGGTCTACCCGTAATAGTGATAATTTCGTTTACCTCACCTCACCGCCCGTGAGGTCAAGAATAAACGTCCAGAACAACGAATGAATTGTTTTTAACTATAGTTGATGTTCTATTTAAGTGGCACCGCGTGATAGCTATGGTAAACCAAATTCTGCGGCAAACTCTAAGTAAAGAAGCCTTAAAATATTAGTGTTTCACTTTGTACATGCAGTGTGCCGCTCGGGGCTTAATGTTCGAAGGATAAAACACTACGACCTTTTAAAGGAGAGATCAAATAGGTACTTACCTGATAAATAAAGATCCGAAACATAAAAGAGGATCCAAAATTATATTAAAATGTGCGCAAATATTGATTTAGTTGCAAAGACGGTAATTTGTTTTGTGAAAAGCTCCGTCATAATTTGTTTGACATACTGTCAAAACAACAACGAATAGAAAACGTCAAAGCCCTGCTAAATCAATAATATGTTCGTAACAACCAGATAATAGTATATATGTTCCTTTCTAATGAAATCGTTTAGAAGAAGGCATCAATAAAAAGCAAGTAAAATAGTAAGCTAATGACTAATTAGTGCGGCAGTGCCTCATTTTGGGAATCAATATCAATAAAAAAATTAAAGGAAGTGCGTGCCACTGTATGTACCCCTCTACTCCCTTCCCGCCAATCAAGGTTTTGATGACGCGGTGTCACTTTAATACAACATCAACTATAGGTCTACATCGAACAACAATTCTATTTGATGTACCGCTCTTGGAGAGGACAAGAAGGCGAACCGAACGTTTCCTTTGCATTTAATTTTCTGTACACATTGTGCAAATTCGTTTTTATTGTTTGATCTATGTTCGCTATTCGGTGTTCTTCACTTCATGTATACGCGCCTTAAAACAACAATACGAATAAGTTTGTTATTTATTGGTAAGAAAGACGATCCAAAAGAGTTATAACAAAACCAGGCGACAGGTCACGAAACATTGCCGCAAGTTAGCAATACCCGTCCCTCGGTAACGACATTGCTCCCCTAATTTTGTGAAATATTTGGCACCTATTTTTACCATCCCGAGTGTTGCCATTCTAGAACATAAAGTAATGCTTTTTTCGTTAAAATTGCTTAGAGCTTTTCATAAATTGTAAAAAATGCGAAAATACTGGGACAAATTATAAGAGACAAGCGGCTTTGTTTATAGCGCATTTAAGTAAAAAAAAAAACAAAAACTTATGTCTCAGTTTTACCCTGAGTGTCTTATTTTTGGTTTAGACGGCGATCCGCCTATTTAAACGTGAATTTTATCACTGTCTCATATTTCGCTTGACCTGTCTCATTTTTAAACTTTTTCAAGGTAAAGAATGACACACAGTTTTATTTTTTTTTCTCATATTATGGGTCAAATTTCTATGTTTTTACGTTTAAAATATTTTTCTGATTTATCGCTTATGTCCTAAAAAAATCGACTCCTACAGATGAGTCTAACATCTTAAAAATATAAAAGTTTTAAAAAGTGTCTCATTTTTACACCACTTGACCGTGAGCAACACCATAGATTATTGATAAAAACGTCTTCTAGTATATTTCGAAACCGCATATTGAAGTCCGTTAAGAAGTTAACATATTGTCACAACTATATTTGTGACAAGTGGTATCTCTACCATATATGTCACAAGGTTTGTTATTTAGTACCATTGTGACTGAGGGATTAAGGGGAATATGAAAATTGAGTATAAAGAATCCACATTTATACGTGTATTGTATATACATAAAATAGGTTAACAAGAATAGAATGCAAAATTAAATAATGTAATAAGGGGGGATGCTGGTTGGAGGGAGTTGACCTAGGGGCCATAAGGAAGAGACATTATAGGCCGTAGAGAGTCGGCCTTATGGGCCATAAAGCGTAACCACCATAGTGGGGTTTTACTTGGTTATGTTTAGTAGGGACCACATATTTCAGTGGTGTACTGGGTTAGTAGGAACCACGTATTTCAGTGGTATACTGGGTTGATCACTTGTTAGAGTGATGCCGGTCTATTGTCCAGCATCGACTTTTATAGACAAAATTAGTGCAAGCGCAGCAATATTGGTTATTGCTAAAAAACCCAATTAGGATTACTGGATTTTGACCAAAATCTAATCAGCTCGTTGCAGTATTGTACGCTATTTCACCTAAAAATTGTATGAAAATCGGTTTAGCGGTTTATAAGGGACTATCGTTACGTTCGGACAGACCTCCAAAGACACACGGACACACGTCACGACGATATTGCTAAGATAGGTCAAAATACATCCAAATAACACATTTTCGGCGTTATTTATAATAATATTTGAAAAAGTGATTTAGTTAAGGTTTACCAAGTTCCTTGAGCAACAGAGGGTCCTGCCAAATAAACAAGATGGATTTAGAAGCCGAAATAATACAATAAGAGCAGTATATCAGGCTATTGATAAAATTCTTAAATCTTTAAACAACAAACAAATCACTGTGGTTGTTTGCCTAGATCTTGCAAAATCGTTCGACAGCGTAGATCATGGTAGGTTAATCAAAAGGTAGTGAGGCAGATAACAATGTGTCGAGGAACTGGATGACACTGGCTAAAAATTAAATCAAATTACTCCATATTATCAAAAGGTTCTGGGACATTTACTCTATATCCCATACACAAATGAAATTGAAAACATAATAAAAAATGAGGTTCTTATGTTTGCTGACGATATAATAATTATCTGTACAAACAAAACAGAAGAGCAAATAAAAAACGAGTTTGTCAAAAGTAAATAACACTGGAAAATACTAACTAAATACTACCAACTAATACAATTTAAATCAAAGCAAGGAAATTCGTGTGCAGGGTATGAAGATGAGAACCTAAAGGCACTGGATTTTGTGAAATATCTTTGTATGGTGCTGGATGAAAAGCTAAACTGGACAGATCATATTGAAAGCCTCTGTATATCATTAAGCAGATATTTGTATGCTTTCAGAATGCTGAGAGATGATGTTAGCTCTGGTATGTCGCTCTCATCTTACCATGCTTCTGTGCAGTCCAGGATACGGCAGGGGATTGCTTTCGGTGGGAACTCAAGTGATGCTGAAAGAATTATAAAACTACAAAAAAAAATGCCTAGCAGTAGTATTTAAACTAAAAAACAGGGAGAGTTTTAAGAAATACTTTATTAATAAAAATATAAACACTATTTGTAATCTATACATCGGGGAATTTATAAAAATCAAGATCTATTTCAAAAATAAATCGTAAAAAGTACTAAAAAATCATAAGAAATAAACAAAACCTTACATCAAACATTGCACGCTTTAGTTTTATTCGGAGAATTGTCAAATACAGTATCCTAAAAACTTGGAATAAACTACCTGTTCCATTTAGAAACCTACCCCAAAAGCTGATAGAAACAAAATTTGAAGCATATTTATTCTGTTAATGAATATTTTAACTAATAATGTGGTATGATCCGTGGATATGACAATGTTTTTGTATGAAAAAAATAACATTTTTGTGGTTAATAATTTTAAACTATTGTGTATATTTTAAATTATTTATCAATTAAGACAAAATATTTTTTTAAATATGTATATACATATATAAGATCCATAGGCCAGTCTATTCTAGGAACCGTGGACACGTAGTGTGTTCACTTTCCTTGGACAAGACTTGGACCTTGTCAAGTATTTACCAAGTATATTCCAAGTCAAGTAACTTGGCAAGGCACGCGTCGTAAGTAGCCGGCTTTTACACATTTGGCTTGTATATTCTAAATTTCAAACTCCGATGAAAATTAGCAGAGGACTAAATTATAACGTGAAAACCGGCAATTCTCTGGAGTCTACGGGATCAGTATTCAGCAATTAGTCAAGGGTGAGGGTGTATGTATCTATCTGTGTGTTGGATCTATTGAATAATTCATAACTTTAAGCTAAAGTTTAAGCGGACGTATGGCGTTACATGACTGTGTAATTAGATACAGCCGCTAGATAAGGAAGTTAACAGACTGCTTATCATTTAATATAATAAGCAGATATTTTGGCTAAACAATTATAGTTGCCCATTGATATTCACCGTATGCCAAAAGGTATTTCTTCAAATCCTCCGCCCATGGGTGGGCCAAAAAAACCCGGACATTTTTTTTTCATTATAACTTTTGAACTCTACCATCGATTATAATGGGACACACTGCACTTGACAGAGAATTAACCAAAGTTTTGACTAAATATATTTTTTCGTCCGCGGTCAGTTGTACCCTTCAAAGATGCTCGTTTATTCTTGTGTTTCGAACATGTTTTAATTGTTTATTTAAATCAGTAAAAAAGCTGCATTCTTGCCACGCACAACAAGATGTAAATCGGCAAAATCGGTTCAATGGTTCTAAAAAAAATATTTTTGTTTCAACCATTGTTTTGCATATTATACGATTACCTTGCCAATCATGTCTGCATTTATTTCCTTATAAATTCATTACTACTAAACCGATTTTGATGAAATAAAAAACATCCTGGTGAGAATTGATTGCTTTTTGAAGGTAATGATCAACATTTATCGCCATCTTAAAATTTAAGATGGCGGACAAAATCATACTTGATTCTTCAAACTGGCGTGTTTATTCTTATTTTTCAAGAACTGTTTCACTTTTTTTTTAATCTATAGAAAAGCACTACTTTTCTCCCGCTTAATAAGAAGTATGATTCTGCCCGACATCTTAAATTCCAAGGTGGCGGAAAATTTCGATAACAATGTTTAAAGAGCAATCAATTCTTACCACGATCTTTTTTATTTCACTAAAATCGGTTTAGTGAAAACGAATTTATAAGGAAATGAATGCAGACAGGATTGGCAATGCAATCGTGGAATCTGTAAAACAATGGTTGAAACAAAAATAGATTTTTTGAGAACCACCACAATGATTGTACATTGTTGTGTGAGAGAAAAGTGGTGATTTTCTATAAAAAAAAAAAAACTAAAACATTTTCGGAAAATAAGAATGAACACGCCATTTTGAAGAATCAAATATGATTCTGTCCGTCATCTTAAATTTTAGGATGGCGACATATTTTGATCATGATCTTCAAAAAGCAATCAATTCTCAGCAGGATATTTTTTCTTTCATCAAAATCGGTCAAGTAGTAATGAAGTTATGAGGAAATAAATGCAGACATGCCAACCGATGCCTTTGCAAGAAAAATAACGTTCTCTGCAACTCGAAATTCCATAATAGTTTGACATGTAATAACAAGTAAATAATAAAAATTAGTAAACATGTTTGTAATAATTAATTAGTAGTAAAAACGTTACTTTTGTAATCGGTCCGCTATAGTTTAGACAATTAATTTATTTCAGGAAAAACCAGTTTAGCCTAGGATAAACTAGTTCATCCTATCGCTCTTCGGATAAACTGGTTTGGCCTAGGAAAAACTAGTTTATCCTAAAATCGAGTTTGTCCGGTAACATATATATATATATATATATATATATATATATATATATATATATATATATATATATATATATACTCGTCTACTTGATCTACGTTTTCTTGATTTATTCTGTACGTGATATCTTCATCTGTGTTTGTCCTGATTTTAGGTTTAGTGCAGTTTATACACCAGCCTATATTTTTAGCTGCTGTATTTATTTCTTCCAGCATTTTATTAGTTTTTCTTTCTTATCTGTTATTAAGGCGATATCGTTAGTATATATTAGGTAGTTCAAGTATTGTCCGCTTACTTTGATGCCTATTTCTTGCCAATGCTTTCACTGCCCAGTGCTCAATGCTATCGAAAGCTTTTTCAAAGCCTATAAACGTAATATATAGTGGAATGTTGTATTCGTTGGCTCGTTTTATTGGGATTTTCATGGTTAATAGGTGATCAACTGTACTAAATCCTTTTCTGCTTGTTCTTTTGATTGATATCCGTCACATTTTGTAGTTAGTCTCTCTGTTTATATTTTCGTGAAAAGCTTATAAATTGCATTAAGCAGTATTATAGGTCGATCGTTTATTAGGTCTGCTTTATTGCCTTTCTTGTGTAGAATAATGGTTAGTGATTATTTCCAGTTGTTTGGGATTATTTTTTCTTTTAGTATTTTAGTCAGGAGAATATTGAGGGTATTAACATGGATTACCTTTTGTTAGGTGATCCGTGGTATCAACTTCAGCTTTACCCCCGTACTTTAACATTTCTGGCGTTACTCCGTCTTTTTCAGATGATACTTACTGCTCTCTTTATTTCCGCTTTGCTTATTTCGGGTTGAAGTTCTAAGTTTATGTTCTTTACTTTTGTTTAGAGTTTTCTTTATGTTTGGTATAATTCTGTATAGAATAGCTGCGTGAAATTTATATTATCTTCTTTAACGTTAGTTTCTATGCCGTTCATATCCTTTATTTTAATTAATTCATATCTACCTAGAGTGTTTTCATATTATTATGTTATATATCTCTCGCAACTTTTATTTCTTGGCTCTTTCTTTTATTTCCTTTTATAATTGTATTTATTTCTGTGTACTCTATCGCTGATATTTTTCCTTTTTTTCACGTTTCGCCTTTTCCTGAACAGTTTCTTTATCTCTTCTGATAAACAATTTTATCTCTTTTTACGTTTTTGTGCGACATCTTTTCCTACCTGGGTCCTACCTCTTGTTAGCGTAGCCTTTATTTGATCTATATTTTTATTTTCGCATCTTAAGTTTTGGGTTAGCCATTCTTTTAGCATATCTTTGTATTAAGGTTTATTTTGTGTAAGTTTATTTATGTCAAGTTAATCATTGTTATTATTAATTGTTCTTTTCATTTCGAAATTGCTATCAATACAGATGTTTGCTTTTTATTACAAGTAGGCTCTGATTAATTTAGAATTGAAGCTCCTTAGAAACAATGCTTAGCTACAAGCTTTACCATTATCAGTGGCGCACCCAGGAATATGTCTTGGGGGGGGGGCCGAAGCCTTATAATTTCGAATTTTAAGCTATTTTTTGGGTTTTTTTCTGAAATATGTCGAAAAAAATATAAAAAAATCTAAGGCTTGGGGGGGGGGGGCGTGCACCGCCCCCCCCTGGGTGCACCCATGCCATTATTGAACTTATGAACTCTTTGAATTGGGGATCTTCTCTCACCGGCGCCGGCGATTAAAGAAGGGGGGAGGGTGGTGGCATGCATAGCTTCTGTACTAGAAACAAATCAAGGTCATGCTGATCAATGAATGATTTGGAAAATGTTATTTTTTCTTTATCTGTTATTAGAGAAATAAACAAAGTTTTTTTTGTTTCAGGTAATAAAAATACTATAAGCCGAACAAACTAAACCAAATGCAAAAGGTAAGAAATCCAAAATGTCAATCATCGACTGAATAGCTGGCCATACACACAGAGGTTGATCCGTCGGTTTGGAACGGCACAGATAAGTCTGACCGTTTTGTCCGCAACGGTTTAAAACTGCTGCAGTCCATTAACACAAAAAAAATCTTTCGAATCGATCCTTCCTATCGGTCTGTGGCAGACAAAACCGCGCGTTAGTGGGCCAAAACTCAAGATTTATCTGCCGGTTAAACCAAAACTGTTGAATTTCGTCAAGTCGAAAGTTTTATGCGGCACGGTATTTTAAGCATCGGGTATGTAAAATGTTTGTGCTAAAAAGAAGCAGGCTCTGTGTATTGGAATGATTATTAATATGGAAATAATGCATAGTGTTATAAAAAAGAGACGTTCCAAGTGGGTTAAAAGTTATTTGCTTAAGAGGAAAGTATTTAACCATGACCTTCTATTAAAAGAGTTTATAGAAAATGATCCAGACGATTTTAAAAATTATTTAAGAATGGATATTATTAACACGTATGACCTTTTATTAAATTTGGTTGGATCTTACGAAACAAGATACCCAAATGAGAGAAGCCATTGGATCAGAACAGCGATTAAATGCTGCTATGAAGATCTCAAATTTTCAGTGGGAATTTCTTTTCTTCAATAAATTAGAGAGATACTATATGAACGGTCTGTTATCCCTGGCACAGCGTAAACCGACAGACAAGTCTGCGCCGGTTAAAATATCGAGCGCGGAACCCACAAGTTTCGCCCGCCGGTCTGAACTCACAGATAAATCTATGCCGGCTATAACTGGCGCGTGGAATGTCCACTAATTGAAAGACAAATCCGCCAGTTTCAACCGCGCCGTTCCGAACCGGCCGGTCAACCTCTGTATGTATGGCCAGCTAATACACGTTGGAACGCTGCCGCTGCTTAATTTAAAAATTACAACTGTGTAATCAAGAAAACCGTAAGTAGTTAATGTGATTTTTCACAATTTTAATAATTGGTTTAAAAATACATGCATAGATACATAACAAACAAGAACGGCTTAAATGTCTTGGTTTGTAATTTTTATTATAGACGAAAAACCATGTCTATACGTAGGTAATATAGGTCAAGTCTTTAAAGCCATTTTAATTTCGTAACTAATTCTGTAAATCGCACACACTTTATAATCTTTAATTTTGATTTTCTTCAACATAGCTAAGCTAGATTTTGTTATATGTTTAAAATTAGGGGTTTTAGGGCAAAATAGCTAATTACCTATCAACATCTCGGGGATATGTCTTTGTTTAAGTGTTATTTTAGGTGGTGTGTGTGTTTCGTGTTCTATCTAGGGCGTGAAAATTGGCGTGGTAATCCCAAATTTTCATATAAAACGATGTCACTTTTGACTGAGTTTATTATTTGTTTACAATGCGAGGGCTGCCATTTATATTTTGCATATAGGAATATAGAGGGCGACACTGATCAATATCGTTACTAAAACTTAACCTCAAGCTTTACTTATCCTAAATTCAAAACGTCAGTGCAATACATATAGTTTTATAGAGACAGTGAATTTTTTAAGTTAACAAATCAGTCGAAAAATGGAATTAAACCGAACATTTTCGGGCTATAACAACATTTTCGAAGGAAATTCTTTTAACAAGAATGCCTTGCCAAGTTGATTTCTGTTTTCGGTAATAAAGCACCACATCAGTAGACAGATTCTCGTTGGTATGGAGAAGTCAAGCGTGGAAGGATTACCCTTGGCGACGATCCAAAGCCAGGTCACCAAAAACGGCTGTCACCCAGGAAAACATCTGCGAATGTTCATTACGATGATGTGCGAATGTTCATTACGAAGAAGAACATGTGATATATTTTGAGATTACGGCGACAAATTCGACGTGGGCAATTTTTTAAGTAAAAGACAACAAGGCAAAATATTTAAATATCAATCAAAAGGTGGCACTACATATTATAGCGGAATGGGACAATTGTGCGCTGCCAACTGGGCGCCGAACTAAAATTTTTTCGATAAAATGTGCAGATGAAAAACAAAATAGATATATTTGTTAGCCCGCGGATAGAAAACGCTAAATGCAGTGGACTGTAAATATTTTAATTAATGATATCGCGAGCAAACATAAATATTGATATGAAATTACGAAATAATCAGACGTCCATAGGTAAAATTGTTGGAACCACACAACGGTAATCAGATAAGTGCACTCACCTCCTTTGCAGCCAAATTCTCCTCGTTTCCAAGGGGCCCCTGAAGGATCTAATGATGTCACCACGTAGCTGAAGGGTTGAAGATTCTAGTTCTATGCTTCAGTACACAAAATTCGAGCACTTTCAGGTGTAGATATTTGAAATTGTTGGAGAACGAAATTAACACGCCTTTTTCTCTAGGCGATTGACAAGGATCTCACTGGTTGTTGGTGCGCATGTCCAAATACGCGGAATGCGCTTTGTCCTTCATACAGTTGTGTGTTTTTAAAAATATATATAAACAACCGCGAAATTTAGCGGGAGCTAACATAACTGCCCTCCAAAACACACAAATTTAGAATCTCAACCGGACAGATATAAATATAAGAAAAAGAATCGACCGATAAATATAAATGAATGAAAACAGATAAGTATCGTAAGTTTATTTAGATATAACGAAATCCCGAAAAAAGGCAAAACAAACAAACAAAAAATTCAAAAAAATTAAAAATAAAAAAACCTATTGTAATACCCGGTAAAAGGTAGAAAATTAAAATTACTTTTAATTTGGCAAGAGGCACAGTTTTACAACTGGGCGCTTATAAACACCGGTAACCGTTTTTACCGTCGCAACACGCACCTGACCGTCCCCGCCGGGATGCAGTTCGATGACCCGACCGACCGGCCATTTCAAAGGTGATTGAATGTGATCACTTGTTATGATAACCAAATCATTTAACTTGATATTTGGGGACGAATCAGCCCATTTGTGTCGCTGTTGTAGCGTATGCAAATACTCTATAGAATACCGTTTCCAAAAATCATTATGTAGTTTTTGGATTAGTTGCCATCTCGAGAGCCGATTTAGGGGAACCTCGGACAAATCTGACTCCGGAATTTCTGAATTAAGGGGTTCAAGTGTCAAAAAATGCCCAGGGGTAAGAGGTTGAAGATCGTGTGGGTCTGAAGAGGCAGGAGATAAAGGGCGACTATTAAGTACGGCTTCTATGCGACAGGTAAGGGTGGACATCTCCATGATAGACAACTTCTGGTCGCCGACAACTCGAACAAAGTGAGTTTTAAAACTTTTGACGCCAGCTTCTGCCAGGCCATTGAAATGTGGACTGAGAGGAGGTCCCAGATGCCAACGAATAGAAAGTCTGGTGGCAGCACTTCTTGCGTAATCCAGTAATTGGTTACGAAACCCTATAAAATTACTGCCTTGATCTGACCAGCATTGCGTCACGCTCCCGCGTCTGGAAATGAATCGATGGAATGCACCTACGAACCCTTCGGTGGACAGTTCCATGGTTAATTCCAAATGCACGCAATGTGTGGCCGTACAGACAAACACACAGACATACGATTTGAAAGCTTTACAACCACGGTAACGATGAGGAATCACAAAGAAAGGTCCACAAAAGTCGATAGCTACACTTGAAAAAGGTTTTAGTTGATTGATTCGATGAGCGGGAAGTGAACTCATTATGGGCGGTCTATAGGGTTTAGGGTTGATTCTAAAACATTGCAAGCACTTGGATATGGTTCTTTGAATTGCCCGTCTGGCAGATAATATCCAAAATTGCTGTAAAAGCAGATTATGTAATGTTTTAAACCCAGGATGAAGATATTGTCGATGAGCGGACTCGATAAGAAGAGTAGTTAAACGATGGTCACTCGAAAGTAAGACGGGGTGTTTTGCAGAATAAGACAAAAGGTCAGATTTTTGTAATCTGCCACCGACTCTAATGATATTATTCTCATCAAGAAAAGGTGAAAGTTTTCGCAAAGGTTTCGGTATTGGTTTATCCTTAGATAACGCGGAAAAAAGCTCAGAAAAACAAGAACCTTGCACGCGTTTGATAAGAAGGTGTAACGCACTTTGCATCTCACCGGTGGTAGGAAAAACAATATTCTCAAAAATAACTTTTTGGTCCGGCGGCTTAGTGGGTTTTTGATAGGAATGCTTTTGAAAAAGGTTAACTATTCGAAGGACATAACAAATGATACGTTGAATTTTTGATATAGAGGAATATTTGATAAGAAGCTGATCCAAGAAGTTGACATCAATTATCGCATTGCAACAGACTTTTGGCTTTTCCTCCAGATTAATATCTCCGAAATCAATCGGCATTTTTGAATTATGAAAATCGGGCCATTCGTTTTCGGGAGACCACAAAAACGACGGTGCGTTCCACCACATGTCATGTGACATGAGCTGTGAAGGGGTGGCCCCTCGTGACGCAATATCGGCTGCATTCAAAGCAGAAGGAATGTAGCGCCACGAGTTTGAGGGAATGATTTCTTGGATTCTACTGACTCGATTTCCAACAAAGGTTTGCCAGCGATTAGGAGGGGATGAAAGCCAGTGCAATACGACTTGCGAATCGCAGAAAGTAACGATATTTGTAAAAGTTATTTTTCCTTCATAGCTAGATAAAACGAAGTCAATTAATTCGCTTAAAAGAAATGCGCCTAGGAGTTCTAGCCTAGCCAAAGTTTGTGACTTTATAGGCGCGACCCTAGATTTTGCAGATATGAGAGAAACAGATATATTGTTTTCCTCTTCTACACGAAAATATACGACGCCTGCGTAGCCTCGAATTGAAGCGTCACAGAAGCCGATGATTTGACAGGTATTGGTTTTTGACAGTTTGATTTGTCGGGGTAATTGAAAATTGGAAAGAAGCGGGAATTCAGAACGAAGTTTGTTCCAAGAGTCGATGATAGAAGAATCTGGTTCTTCGTCCCAGCCTATTTTCGATATCCACAACTGTTGCAAAATAAATTTTGCTTGTAGCAACAAGGGACAAAGAAAACCTAAGGGATCGAAGATTGTTCCTATGATAGATAAAATAGAACGTTTGGTTGGGGGTTTGTCCTTCATTCGGCATTGATAAGAAAAAATGTCGTTTTTTGGATGCCATTGAAGTCCTAAAACTTTGATAAAGTGGGGTTCCTCCTTGTCGAAAGAGAGAGGCATTTGACGATCGGACTCTGGCAATGTAACCAATAACTCAGGACAATTGCTTGCCCATTTTTTAAGTTCAAATCCTCCCGACTTCAACAAATCATTGAGTTCTGTTTGATGGGAGAGAGCTTCAGAAAGCGAAGGGCTAGTTCCCAAGATATCGTCGATATAGATTGACGTTTTTAGAACAGTACTAGCCATAGGAAAACGTTCCTTTTCTCTCTCTGCCAGCTCATTTAAGGTACGCATGGCTAGAAAAGGTGAGCATGTCATGCCAAAAGTGACAGTAGAAAGTTCCCACACTGAAAGTGGGTCCTGTGGAGAAAACCTCCACAATATCCTTTGATAAGGACGGTGATAAGGATTGATAAGGACTTGACGGAACATCTGTTTGATGTCAGCAATGTAGGCAATAGGATTAAGACGAAATGTAAGGAGTAAAGAAGCAATATCTTTTTGAAGTTTCGGTCCAGATAACAATGTGTCATTGAGACTAATATTTTTTGGGGTGACTGCTGAACAATCCCAGACTACCCTTAATTTTGTACTCAAGCTTTCCGGCTTTAATACGCAATGATGTGCTAAAAAACACGATACGTCGACCTTTGGTTGACTAGATAAAACTAAACTCATATGATTAGAATCGATATAGTCTTGCATGAAACTTGAATAGGCAGTGTACAGATCAGGATTTTTGATTAATCTATTTTCTAGAAGTAAAAATCTACGATAAGCTTGCGGATAAGTATTTCCTAGGTCAGGGTTTATTTTATCTTTAAACGGAAGATCTACCATGAATCTACCGCTCGGTTGTCGTACTACACTAGCAGTAAAAATTGATTCTGCCTGTTTTTCTTCCTTTGATAAGATTTGTTTTTTAGGCAAATGTTCGATTTCCCAAAACCTAGGGAGAATGACCTCTAAAGGAGGTGAATGACTCGTTAAAAAACAACTGTTTCGTTCCGTAAGACTACCTACTTCGTCAACCTTTCCCATGACGACCCAGCCAAAGATAGTTTCAAGGGCTGAAGACTGCCCTACCTGTCCAAGAACCCTGCCCTCCTTGAATATCTGTGCGAATAGCTCGCAACCAATAACCAGGTCCACAGGTCTAGATTTGAAATAAGATGGGTCGGCAAGTTTAAGGTTTTGCAAGTGTTTCCACTGATTATCGTTCAAAGAGAATGTAGGCATATTGGAACATAGTTGTGGAACAACAATTGCTTCGAAATTAAGTAAAGGAGTGACTTGTCCTTGTGGCTTAATGTGACATTGAACGAGCCCTTTTGAAGTGAAAGAAGACATCTGATTTAATCCGAATATTTCAGTGGTGTAACTTCGCCTAGGAAGATTAAGACGCTGAATACACTTTTCACTGATGAATCCTGTCTGTGATCCAGAATCAAGCAGTGCCCTTACGGGTTGAAAATTTCCGCAACCGTCCATAACATCTATTATGGCGGTGCATAAAAGAAAGGTACCTGAAGGTCCTGAGGCATTTAATGACACATGAAGATTATTGACAGGTGGTGTGTGAATGACAGGACTAGTATCTTGGCTTCCAGACTCTTGATTAGTTTCTAAGATATGAGTTAAAGTGTGGTGCCTTTTACTATTGCAAGTCCTGCATGAATATTTTGATTTGCACGTATCTACATTATGCAAGGGATGAAAACACGCTAGACATAATTTTTTCTGTTTGACGAAAGATAGGCGATCGATAGGTGAGAGATCAAGAAATGTTTGACATTTCGAAAGCACGTGACCTTGATTACACCGGAAACATTTTATTCCCGTACTCGAATTAGTTGAGGTGCCAGCCAGTCCTATAAAAGGCGAATTGGATGATTTATAGGTAGGCTTTTGCCCAAACTGATTTCGCATAGAATTTGAATTTTGATAGGTAGGCTTTTGCCCAGACTGATTTTGCATAGAATTTGATTTTTGATAGATAGGCACCCTTTTGGGTGCTGTTGATTGAGGAAGTGATTGCAAAACTTTACATCTTTTTTCTAGAAATTGAAAAAGTGACTGAAAAGTGGGAATTTCGATATTAGTATTGGCGTGACTCATTTCGAAATTTGAACGCGTTGGAATATCCAATTTTTCTAATAAAATGAAAAAAATAATAAAGTCCCAACTGTCAACGTCAAAGCTAAGTGATTTTAAAATTTCTAGGGATTCAGAAAAGGTGTCAATTAAATTACGCAATTCTTTAGCTGACTCGTTTTTTAAGGTGGAGTTCATAATTGAGCTTAAAGCATCATTTGCGAGGTCTCGCTTGTTTTGATATCTATTGACTAATTTGTCATAAGCAATTTTATAATTTTGATCAGATAAGCTAATCCCTGATATCAATTTTAAAGGCTCATCCTCGAGATATGAAAATAAATATTGAAGTTTTCGAACGTTACTTAGACTTTGATTTTGATCTATAATGTTATTAAAAAGATCGAAAAAGCTTGGCCATAATTTTTTATCACCTCGAAATATGGGAATACCCAACTCTTTGAGTTTTGGAGTTTCAGATTCGTTTTGTCGAACATATGATCCCGAAAAAGATGGGGCCTCAACCGGAAATATTTTAGAGTAAACCCCCTTACACGCATAAAAATATTTACGAGCTTCTGAAAGGATCGCATCCTGAGTTTTAAATTCCTCATCGTCCGAGTCGTCTAGCAACATAATGACGTCATTATGTGCCAGCATGCATTTATCGAAGGTTTCAACCAAATCGGCATACCTCACTTGAAACTAGTTTCTCGCTCTTTCATCTTTTTCCGCAGTCTGCGACAACACATAACACTCGGTGATCGCAGATAAAAAACCCTTGCGTTTTTGTACGGCTTTTTTGACAGACATGATTTTACCTTTGAAATGACGAAATTGTCGGTAAATATACAATTAACGCTAAATTAATGCTTCTGAAATAGAAAAATGACGAATTGTCGAAAATATGCACTAATTTATCGCAATTGATGAAAATTGTTTTAAATATCGAAATGATATGAAACACCCTAACATATAAATGAGAAATGTTTTTGTTTGTTTTGTTTTGTGGTTCCTTCGCTTTGTTTACTGAATCGAGCACGCAAAAGGCACGTGCACCGCCCGGACGACTTCTCGTTCACTACTCGATTCAAGGCCGTTGTTTGGCTTGGCCACAGATTAGGTAAATAATTATTAATACCGTCGTATGGATTTATTATTTAAAATAATTCGGTCGAAGGAGCACTTTATGTTAGCCCGCGGATAGAAAAAACGCTAAATGCAGTGGACTGTAAATATTTTAATGATGATATCGCGAGCAAACATAAATATTGATATGAAATTACGAAATAATCAGACGTCCATAGGTAAAATTGTTGGAACCACACAACGGTAATCAGATAAGTGCACTCACCTCCTTTGCAGCCAAATTCTCCTCGTTTCCAAGGGGCCCCTGAAGGATCTAATGATGTCACCACGTAGCTGAAGGGTTGAAGATTCTAGTTCTATGCTTCAGTACACAAAATTCGAGCACTTTCAGGTGTAGATATTTGAAATTGTTGGAGAACGAAATTAACACGCCTTTTTCTCTAGGCGATTGACAAGGATCTCACTGGTTGTTGGTGCGCATGTCCAAATACGCGGAATGCGCTTTGTCCTTCATACAGTTGTGTGTTTTTAAAAATATATATAAACAACCGCGAAATTTAGCGGGAGCTAACAATATTATTTATACAAAAACATTTTTTAAAAATCCTTCACGCAATTTTCTTGAAATTTGGTTTTGTTAAGTAAAGTTAAATTCATTAAGTCGAGTGTTGAAATTTGGTAGGTGTAGTCTTTGGTAACCTGGTAACACTACAATTTACGTTTTTTATTACAAAATGGCGGATTTCTTTATTTTTAAACCGATTTGTCTCAGAGTTGAAAGTTTGCAGTGCCCGAGATCACTTAATACAATTTTATCCTCAAACTTAAAAAAACTAAAATTGCCGATCGAAAATGGCGGACTATCTTATTTACCAACCGCTTTGTCTCAAACTTAAATTATTAAATTGCTTGAGGTCATTTAACAAAAATTTTTACTCAAACTTAAAGAAATCAAAATGGCCGATCCAAAATGGCGGATTTTCTTATTTACCAACCGATTTGTCTCAAACTTAAAATATTACATTGCTTGAGGTCATTTAACAAAATTTTTTACTCAAACTTAAAGAAATCAAAAAGGCCGATACAAAATGGCTGACTTTTTTATTTATGAACCGATGTGGATCAAAATAGACTTGATAACGGTTAGAGATAACGGTTAGAGATACTTACTAACCGAAACGTCGTGTTTAAAAATAAATAAAGACAATGGAAGTCCGAAATTTTATTTCTACACTTTTGTATTCTTTTGAAACTGCACTGGGGCAATTTTTTGATAGCACCAAAACAGTGTCAGTGGACCACTTTCTCAAAAGAATTCGCTATAAGAAAAATAAAAGAATAGAGTAAATACCAAAGCCTATTTTTTCGCCAAAAATCTGGGGGTGACGTTTCGTGTTATTATAAATAAAAATAGAAAAAAAGGTGTATTTATTGTGAAAGAAAATATCGATAATCCCGAAGAAGATTTAGCCACAATAAAGGATGGAGCACATAATGCTACCATGAGCCTGCCACCAAATATATCCAAAACAAAGATACCGGTTGATCCAGAATATGAAAAGGAATATCTCCTGATCCAAAAATGCTGTTAGGATAAGAAGTAAAGTTTTCGGCAATCATTGTAAATTAAATATAATAAATGTGTTATTTGTATATTGTTGTGCTTTATTTTTGTTTCTACAACCTCGTAGAAAAAATGCGCGTTGTGTGTCTCTTCCACACTTTCTAGGTAAATGAATGAATCTGTTCGTGATTCCGTGATTTTGTTTGTTAGGTCATGGCCACTGGCCCTCAAATTTTTTTTTATAAATAGGAAAAATGTGTGTCTTTAACCATTAACTTATATTAAACAAGAATTTAATTGTTCAAAATGATTAAAAATAATCTGAAAATTCACGTGATCTTAATTAAATTTTCTCAATCAAATTGACTCGCCCCAGTATATGTGGGTGGCGCTTGTCAGGAGGTTGATGGCTCTTATCTGATTTGGTGTCCTGCAGCAAGTATAAAATCTATTGTTTTATTCCAGCTGTATATGCAAAACCTAATTTATTTTCGCACATACAGAAAAATATTTAAGCTTTCTAAGAATTGTATTGTTGTTGACGTAGTAGTGCTTACAAATGCACTTAAATGATTCTAGCTAGCATTCGCGGTTCTGCTTTTCCAAAAATTTCAACCGAATGGTTATCCCGAAAGAATTAATAAACTTAACTTATGTTTAAGGGGTTTTAGAAAACATGCAAACACTGATACATTTTTTTCATCGGAAAATGCGATAAGGGGTTTTATACCTAAAACCCAACCAGAAAATCCCTTAAATAATAAGGAAGCATTATACCAAATCCTCTATAAGTGTGGTAAATCATAAGTAGAAGAAACGAAACCCCCTCTTTAGGCAAGGGCGGATCCAGAGGTGCTTCTCGGGGGGGGGGGCATTTTAGGTGACATTCTCTGTTGGTAAAAAACGGTATATTTTATTGAATTAGTCAGTGGTTGTAATTTCGATGCTAGAAACAATAGACACTTTCATGCGCCGCAGGCAAAAATGTTGAATTTTTATTACTTTTTACTCATTTTTTGTATATTCAAAAAATTCTCGGGGGGAAGCAGGTGCCCCTAGTGCCCCCCCCCCCCCTGGATCCGCCACTGTCTTTAGGTTAGAGTAAAGGAATATTAATATCAGGCAATTTTAAAATATCATGTTTGTGGCAATTTATTGATTTTATAATGCAAAAAAGATGTTTTTAGTCAACCAAGCACGGACATACCAAATATATTGTTACGGGTTCACAACGACAAATTAACTCGTAACTAACTCGTATATATAGTGTCAAAAAACGATATGTTAATTTATTTCGACAATATGTACAAAACACGCACTTAAAGTTACTAATAACTCACTACTGTAATCGGCCTATTATATCTCGCTACTACGGCAGTTGGTTATCTCTGACTGCCTCGATGCGCGACGTCCGGCCCTATATATATGGTCTGCCTACTATTCGAGAACCATCCATCCTTCTTCGATTCCCGCTTATACTAGCCTTTTCTAAACCGCGGACCGTTCGAGCACAAACGTGTCATAGATAACGCAACTAAAACCTAGACTAAGAATACAACCATAAGGTAAGTTAACCTAATACTACACTAAACCTAAATAAATTCTAACTATAAAATTTAAATAACTTAAATTTGTAACAATATGGAAACTAGAAACCCTGTATATTTGACATGTTTTAAAGAAATAGAGACACGGCAAATCAAAATTACATTTATTTAAGTCAAAATCAAAGGAGGGATATATCGGTCCTCTATACTCTAGCCTTATTTAGACAGAGATGCACCTTCCGTCCTTGTTAATTCATAATGCGCATCATACAGAAAAATGCATAGCGCATAGCATGACGCATACTGCTGCATAGCATCGCATGGCTTATCTTATGGAAATGTCCATCACATACGAATATTGCATAAAAGGCGTTTTGGCATTTGGAGGTGTTTTTGTCAATTCCGGTTTGTTGTTATTTTGGTCTGTTTTTGTGCAGTGATTTTTTTAAAATGGATAACGACGAAATTATCTTATATGCCTCTGGCTCACTGGTTTGTTTACTTATTTAAAAAAACGTGGCACATAACGTGGCCGACAAAAAGGTGGCGGTGTCGCCCACTCTTTAGAAATTGACAGACAACAAACCTCTAGACTAACAAAAAATATAAAAAACTTCTTAAAAAAAAACAATAAAAATACTGGGATTTTTTTAGATTATGTCATCATTTTCCTGTCACCTTTGTTTTGTTGATGACGTGACTTATTTCGATACATTCTATTGGCTAACCATAAGAAAACATATGGACTCTCCATAAAAAGTTCAACCTTGTGGAATTTCCAAAAAGCAAAACCAATAAGGCGTCCTCTGGGCGATAGCGTCCTCTGGGCGATAGCTGATTGGTCCGAGCTTATGCTATGCCATGCTATGCACTATGCATTTTTGTGTGTGATCAGCTTAAGCGTAGGAAAATAAAAATAAACGATTTTTGACAAACGTTTACAAGGGATGACGTTGAAACGTGTTTGTTTGTGTGTTGCATGATGATTGATGGCACTCACCGCTGACAACATAAATTATTTTAGTGAAACGCCACTGAACTTGACAAGAAAATAACATAACCAAAAAATGTGAGTTTGAGTGACTTTGATGGGTTTGTCGCGTCTCTTGTTCTTAAAAATATGTCATGCATACAGGGTCTATAATGGAAACCACTCAGCGGCGTAGCGTGGGGGGGGGCGGGGGGTTCGCCCCCCCCCTCCGAGGGTAGTGGCGCCCCATTGGTGGTCGAAGCGCCCCCAGCTTTATTAAGTCGGGCGGGCCAGTTGAGTGGGCGCCAAAGGAAACTAACGACATGATGACCTTCTTTTTTTGTTTTTTTTTTTTTTGGTCGCAAAATTTTTAGCGGTCGCCCCCCTCACCCTTTCGGGCACGCTACGCCGCTGAAACCACTCCTTGGAAAACAAGCGTCACACCAAGTAGCATAAGTAGTAGTTGCCTATAGAATGTATGGTTTAGATTACACTTGAACATGGCTAGAGATACTTACCAACCGAAAAGTCGTGTTTAAAATAAATTAAGATAATGCAAATCCGAAATATTCTGGATTCCTTGGTGTGATTGATTTGAACCAAAGAATATCGCCGATATACAAAAATCTCTAGCATAGACAATGTTGTAAATTTAAATATCGTTCGTCTCATTATTAATTCTGAATATCTTCCGCAAAATTGCTCTTTAGTTCTTGGAAAATGTCTTTAATAAATATAAAGCTTACTCAATTTGGATTTTCCTTGTGAACTTGGGAGGAGATCAAAGGCCAAGACGAGACGCGACGTAAGTCCTCGTTACTGTTAATAGGTTTTAAATTCGTAATGAAGTTACTTCTCAGAGCAAGTACGCACACTAAAGAATGACTGAGAAAGATCTACGACGTAAAATGAAAAATATTTTTAAACTTGTATGACAGTAGCGGCTTGTCAGGTGTGGAAGTTAAAGAGAATAAAAAATTAGAAGGAAAAGTTTTAAAAATATTTATTTTGTTAAAGCTAAAATTAATCTAAACTTCGATTATCTCTTTTTATAAAAGTTAGGAGCTATACAAACAAACTTTCTGGTTTCGTGTGAAACTTATTTTGTTTTGTAAGTCTGTGTTGTGCTGTTGTTCTTCGGTTAAATTAACTTTAAAACTAATGATCACCCTTTACAGAATGTAGAGCACTACGCATACTAAGGAAGCCATCTATAAGCAAATGCAACCATTGACAGCGAGATTTAGCATCACTTGAAATGCGCCGGCGCATCGTTCGGACTACATCTGGGAAGAATCTTTAACAACTACGACGTCAACGCTGAGACCAATCTGCTCGTCTATAATGCCTTCATAATAATACTAGAGTCCCTGTATGTTGACATCTTTGTAATATACCCAAATATGTCAAAAAACAGGGACTCTACATAATACTCTCACATATAGGTGGGAAACATGGCTACCTAACGAAGCCCTTTGATATGATGTTACATGTTCGATACGAAGAGACATAAAGTGCCTAGAAAAATCTCACCGCTGCCTAAGAAGATCTGGAGAATCAAATGGCAGCAACAGCGTACGAATTTAAGCGTTTTAGAGAAGTCAGGAATAACTAGTAAAGAAGCCCTTATCTTCAAGCATCAACTTCGATGAACAGGCCACGTTATTCGCATGCCCGAGTCACCTCTTCCAAATCAGATATTCTCTGGGCAACTGAAGGAGAAAAGAAGAAGAAATCAAGGAGGACAACAGAATAGATACAAGGACGTTCTCAAGAGCAAGATGATAAAATCCCTATACACACCAACAATTTCGAGACAGTAGCAAATGATTGAGCTGATTGGCGTCGGTGCCGCGGCCGCCCGGCCCATAAAGGATCAGAAAGATTTCAACAGGAGCGACGCAGGCTAGAGATGCAGACAGAAAGAAACTAGAAGATCGAGAGAGGAATGATCAAGGTATCGCATATTACTGAGTGTGTGCCTTTAGAATCGGCTTATATAGCCATCAAAGAATGATGATGGCAATGATGAGTAGATAATAATTATACTCGATACCGAGTGATTGCCTATGATGACGATGATGAAAACTAAACCCCTCCTTTATCAAAACAAACTTTGTTGATTCAAGAAATTTTGATAGTAGTCAGTTTTGTGTGTCGTAAGGCTTTTTTTATAAGTAGAATGTCTGATACTTGGTGGGCTTTTGCAATAAGAAAGTATTTTTCAAAGCGGGTGCGTTTTTAAAGTCCTGGATAAATTTACTGTTAAAGTCATGGATCAATTCACGCAATCAAAGCGATCTTGAAACTTTTTGGATTCCATCACGTTTTTTAAGTTTTTCGGTGCAATAATTGTGTTATATTTTAAACTTTTGATTTATTTATTTTAAGTTAAAAAATTGTTTATCGGTCAGATGGCTTTGAAATTATTTAATGAAAATTTAGATAGAAAATATTACCCAATTTGAGGTTATGTGGAAACATTCTCAGTTCAAAATATTTTCGATAGACCATTTAACAGTAGATAACTTTGAAATTATTTAATAAAAATTTATATGGAAAATATTCACCAATTTGTGGTTATGTAGAAACATTCTCAAAAGTTCAAAATATTTTCGATAGACCATTTAACAGTACAAAGGCGTGCATACTGCATTAACTACCATCAAATAAATGCTCACCAACTAGTCAATTTTCCAACGAGATTTAGAAATTATCAGATGTCTTTGCTAGATCTTATTCTAGTAAATGATAAAAAACTACTCTATGACATCCACCATTGGGCTGCAGTGATCATATAGTAATTACTGAAAAATCCCAGTTGAAGTGCAAAGAAAGGTTAACTCAAAAAATTATCACGATCAAACGAACTTACCAAAAGTGAAGTTCGATTCTTGATTATGTCTGGGCCTCGTCGAAGCAAACAAAGTTCTTTGTAGTACCCTCGTATTGTACTAACTGATCACAAATTTCACAGCTAAAAAAGCGCACTCCCCCTGTAGTATACTCTAGGTGGCTCTGTCATCAATGCTTTAGTTATTTTAAAGTTATTGTTGCAAGATAATGGGATAAAAATCGGGTTTGGGTGGGACTTTGTTTACTTCGACGAGGCCCAGACATAATCAATAATCGAACTTCACTTTTGGTAAGTTCGTTTGATCTTGATAATTATGTCTGGGCCTCGTAAACAAAGTTCTTTGTAGAAGTTTAAAGACAAATACTTGCAACAATTAATTTGAAAAAATGTTTAATAATAGACATTCTCACATAAAACATATGTCGAATATAACTCGTATAGTTTAAGAACCAAAAACAATATAGTTATCTAATTAAAACATAAACAAACAAATTTAATCATTAACCAGATTAACCACTGCATTAGAAAATTCTTGAGTATCGCCTACTGGCCTAGTATATAACCTAGCAAATTTGCTTGAATTTTTTTGACCCAGCAACAGCAAATGTTAATGCAGGTCTGGTACTCTGTGATCTGTGTACTTCTGAAAGTTTTTTTAAGATCTTTATTTAATATTAGTGCCAATATTTCTCGTCTAGACACAGATTCAGGATAAAAAATATCACAAAGCAAGCGACTGATGTCATGTATACTTTCAATATATTTGTTCCACTCCTCCCTTTATTTTTCAAGTGCAGAAATAACTGAACCAAACTACTCTTCTAATAGGGATAATATCTCATCCCTTCTAGTTTTTTCAGGTATGGCTATTTTTACCCCTAGCTTAAGCTTAGGTTTTACGAATTAACGGTAACTTGCTGAAAATTCTCGGAAGGAGGATATTTTTTAAGTAAATCCTTTTTTAATTCATCGGTTAATTCGGTTTTTAATGTCTTTGCCCAAGGCGAAGCAATTTTTACATGTATTGGTTGGGAAAATATTTCGTTATTTGTTGATTAAGTTAAATGTAATTGACTACTGTAAGTCAAATAATAGCCAATCAAGGCCAAAAAATTTTGAACACTCTAGGTCATAGAGAAATCACCAAAGATCTATACAGATCTGGTCTGCCACTCTAGGCAAAAACAAGGTAATGTTATTTGGTTTACAACTCACAGTATATCTTCACGTCCGTAAGACCTTAGAAAAGAAGATAAAACAAAGTTAAATTTAATTGACTACTCTAAGTCAAACAATAGCCACTCTAGGCCAAAAATGTTAACCATTCTAGGTCAAAGAGAACCCACCAAAACTCTATGCAGATCTGGTGTGCCACTCTAGGCAAAAACAAGGCAATGTTATTTGGTGTACCACTCTAGGCAAAATATATATAACATCAAGCCTTGGTTCTCGTATATCTTTACTTCCATAAGACGTTAGAAAAAAAGATAAAATATGAAGGGAAACTATGACCACTCTAGGTCATAGAGAACACACCAAAAATCTATACAGATCTGGTGTGCCACTCTAGGCAAAAACAAGACAATGTTATTTGGTTTACCACTCTAGGCAAAACACATATAATATCAAACCTTGTTTCTCGTATATCTTCACGTCCCTAAGACGTTAGAAAAGAAGATAAAACAAAGTTAAATTTAATTGACTACTCTAAGTCAAATAATAGCCACTCTAGGCCAAAAATTTTGACCACTCTAGGTCATAGAGAACCCACCAAAAATCTATACAGATCTGGTCTGCCACTCCAGGCAAAAACAAGGCAATGTTTTTTGGTTTACCACTCTAGGCAAAACACATATAACATCAAACCTTGGTTTTCGTATATCTTCACGTCCATAAGACGTGAAAAGAAGATAAAATATGAAGGAAATCCATGACCCCACTAGGTCATAGAGAATCCACAAAAAATCTATACAGATTTGGTCTACCACTGTAGGCAAAAACAAGGAAAAGTTATTTGGTTTAACCCTCTAGACAAAACATAAATAACATCGCCACTTGGTTCTCATATATTCGTTCATAATACGTTAAAAAATAAGAATAAAATGTGAAGTAAAACCAATTAAGGTAAATACTTATATAGTGGAAATAACATAAAACAAATCTTCATATTAATAATCCGAAATATATATATATACATATATACACATACATACATAGAAACATAATATACACATACATACGAATATATACATGCTTACCAATATGAGATCATTACTCTTTGGTTTGATCTGGGACATATCCAAACAACTTTTAATTAAAATCGATTTTATCTATTTACCTATGGTTAGACTTAAAGCACGATGATACGGTTTTTTATATGTTATGAAAAATCAATCACATGATTCTCTTAGATTCTTTGTGTTTTCTAAATATCTAATTAGTGCTCTAGCCACACAAACATTAGGATCTACTAGAAGTCTTTATTCTATTCGAAATTTTAATTTCTATTAAGTCTACATGGAAAAACTATATTTTTAATGTTAAAAAGATTTCTGAATGCGGTGCCCACTTGCTAGGGCTAATAAAACAGCAACCTTTGACTTAATATATCCAACGATACATTTTAATTATCTAAATTTTTTATATATGTAACACATAAATGGATCCTAGGTATTTATTTTCTATGCGAAAAATTCCACCAAGCGGTAATTAGTCCCAAACTATGGTCTAATAAGTCTGCTGACACTTTTCCGCGCAATAAAGCCTCCCTGATAGTCTCCCTGCTACCAGGGTAAGGTCTCTCCACAAAAGGTGGAGTACACCGCTAAATAAAAGTAAGTTCTTATTAGGAGTAAAAATAATAAGATCCACCATCAATAATGATTTAAAAATTGGAGACCATGGCTGCGAGACACAGAAAGGAACAACAACTATTTTTCTTCAATAATTTTTCGTAAAACTCTCAAAATGATCGAAAAAGGCTGAAAAGCGTATAAAACATATAGTTGCTCTAACATAAAGTAAATGCATCCACTTGCACCGCCTCTGGATGTCTTATCCATGATACAAAATCTTAACATTTTAGCTCACACATACACTATACTATAGTAGTGTGAGCTATGGTGATCCTAATTTTTTGTCTTGTCTGTCTGTCTGTATGTCTGTCTGTCTGTATGTGTTGGCGTAACATACCTTGTGAGGACACACACCAACCCCTCACCGGAGTTGCGGGGACCGTTTACGTTGGGAGTTCCAATTTCTGGACCTCGTAACGTTTGGACCTTATTTTGGTCGTCCTCATAAAATTTCCAACATTTTGATATATTTCACTTAAATTTTTCCTGGTCCTCACAACGCATGTCAAAAACAGGAATTTAGTTCCAACAAATTTCTTGAGAGTATCGTAGAGGGCGCTTTTAGTGTGTATGCGAGTGGACCTAGAAATCATTGTGAGGACCCAACTCTCTGCGTGTGTATAAATTTTAGACACACTTTGGTAATTTTAAAGTCTGACCCTTACATCGTCGATTCTGTTCGGTTGGTTTAATAAAACTCGTTCACCGAGTGCATTTTAATTTTTTTTATAGTAGTAGCATTGTCTGGCCCTTACATCGTCGGTTCTGTTCGGTTTGGTTTGGATACCTAAACGCCTTTGATAAAACCCGTTCAACCAGCAATATTTTAAATTTTTTTATAGTAGTGTAACATTGTCTGATCCTTACAGCGTCGTATGAAGATATAACGGATCTTTTGCATGTACCATTTTCTCTTATCTTTTATTTGACGCATGTGCAGTTACCTGGTTTAAACCTTATCCTTTACTAAAAGATAGTGTTTGACCTTACTTATTTTCGAATATCGCAGGCTACTAGTTCCTTTATACTGTGCGTCCAAAAAGTCTGGAATCACCGAATTTTTGAGAAAATTACACGTTCTTAAGACAAAAATTTGAACACTATGATTCTTATTCTAAACCACGACACGATTTAAAAAAAAGGTACCTATGCCGTGTTTTAGAATAAGAATCGAAGTTTTCGAACTTTTTTCTTAAGAACTTGTAGTTTTCTTTAAAAAATCGGTGATTTCAGACTTTACGGACGCACAGTATAAAGAAAGTGTTGCCGCTCATATAACGTTATGACAAAATATAATGTAAATTTAAATATTTTTAATACCAGACTTATTTCAAGAGCTACCAATGCGGGATAATCCGGAGATTTAATTTTGTGCCAATTATTGAACACTATTTTTTATAAAAACTGGTAGGTGTTGTTTGGCAACAGGATCAGAAGGAAATTTGATAATTTACAGTCAAACCTTCTCAAAAAATAAAATTTTGAATAGAGTATTACCTGAGACTGTGAACTGTTAAATATACTTACTGTGTTTTTGATTATGATGGCAGTATACTTTCCTGGCGATTTTTCACTAATATTGCTGTTTCAGTTTTTTCCTTAGTGGTTATCTGAACTTTTTAATTAATTTTGCCTACAGTACAAAAAGAAAGACTTTTGACAGATAAATAAAGGGAATCAACAAAACCAGTTCTTTTCAGAACCACAATCTTTCTTTAAAAAATCGTCAATTCCCAATTTATATGTCCTATTGCCTGCGAGGAAGCAAAACATACTCTCCTGGCTTCTTTTCCGGTATCCTAGAATTTTTTTTATATACTTTGTCTTTCCTTCCAATTAGGATCAATCGGCGAGTTTCGCAAGGTTACAGCAAAATTAAAGCATTTTAAACAATCAAAAACATCCAAGTACCTAGTGAGGAATCGAACCCGGCTCGACCGAGTGTGAAGCAAATTTTGCTATCACTAAGCTACGGATGATGATTGGGGGACTGGGAATTATAGAGAATGTCAAACCTAACCGTGCCAATTAAAGATTAGGGGTCTTTATTGTCACGGTTAGTTGGCAATCAATTGACAACGGTTAGGTTTCAGACTCTTTAGAACCCCGGTGAAGAGGTAAGGAGAGTATGTTTTTAAAAAGGTCGTCTGACAAAATATACCTGGTAACATAATATAAATCAACTAAGTGAGTTTACATAAAAATTTTGTAAACATCATATGAAAACAATAAACTTAATATCAAATTAAACCTGCGCCAGGTTTTTCCCGCTGATTATACTAGCGCCGAATCGCTCGCGCCGAGTTGGCAGTGCCGAATAGTACCTTTCCTCTCACAATCTATTTGGCCCGTATCACGCATGGCAATCCAAAATGGGTTCCGCGTAAGCAATTGAGGCGTGTTTTACAAAAACAACATATATCCAAAACAAAAAAAAATCAGAAAATAAAGAAAACGGTTTATTTTAAAACGAATGATTTTCTTAAATATTTTTTTTATTACACACAGTAACAATTGACTTACGAATTCCGTTCGTAACATAAGAAAAAACATTTGTTGCCTAATTACTTTAGAAAAAGAAAAAACTTTTGGACATTGTTTTTGCAAGAAAGAAAAAGTTAATACAAAGAAAACTACAAGGGACATATGTGCTTTTTGCGGAATAATACAAATTTTAACTGCTCATATCTTGGCACTTGTGACGTTTTTGCAGAATCTTATTTCATGGTCTTAAAGCCATCCATTTTTTCGACTAGATGACGCCACTAACTTATTTTTGTTAAATTTGAACTTATGCGGTTTTTATAAAACACGCCTCAATTGTGACCCAATGTAATTCACATTATGCATCCATCTCTGTAGAACACTGATTGCTGTGGGGCGAGGGGGTGCTAAAAGGTAATGTAAAAGCAAAATAGAAAGTCTCACCCTGCACTTCCCCAATAAAATTCTATAAAAAAACGCTATATGGGCAGGGTTGGATGGGCTCAAACAAACCGGCCATGGCATTTTTTTTTATTCGGCCCTCGCAGAAAAATTTTACATAAAAAAAACGAAGTCATTTTGTGGTACTTTTGTTTTTGATATTATGGAGGTTTTGTTAATATCATCAGAAGTGGGTAAGCAAAAAGTGGAACACCAAACTTTTGAACTACTTTTATAAGTTTAGGTTCGGTTCGTGGGGGAGGTTTGATTTGAAGGGGTTATCTTTTTTTTCGTAGGGGGGGTTTGGAAACTATCAATGCGGATTGCGGCTATAGTATGATGATTCATTTGGTTATTCTTAAAATGTTATTCTGTTTACGGACGCCTTTGCAGTTTTAAAAATGAGGTTATTCTTACCTTGTTAACATCATTTAAAAGGATTTATCATAACAAAAACATTTCATGTAAAAAAAAGCCATGTACGCGAAAGTGGTATTCCGTAAAAAGAATTGAGATAAAAGTAAAGCCAAGTTCTCCATTACAAATTTTAAAACGAATGGTTCTTACTAGTTTGGAAATGTTTTTTTAAAGTTTGCTATTCCAGCCAAACTTCTTTACGTTCAATTTAGCACTGTGCCTAAGAGCCATCTGCAGCCGTAACTGCCAAGTTTACAAGCGCGGATCTGGGTCAAAATCTAGGCGGGGGTAATGGTCGACAAAATTTTTTTTTGTCATATAATTTTTTTTCTAGGGAGGGTAATTCTCCTGTTTTCCCTTATTTTACTAAGAAAAAGTGCATATTTTTCTCTGTAGGGGGGGGGGGTAATTACCCCGATACCCCCCTCAAATCCGCGCTTGCAAGTTTAGAAAAACATTTCCAAACTAGTAAGAACCATTCGTTTTATAATTTGTATTGGAGAACTTGGCTTTACTTTTCTCTCAATTCTTCTTACGGAATACCACTTGCGCGTACTTGTCTTTTTTTAAATAAAATGTTTTTGTTATGATTTCACTCCTTTTTTAAAGGATTTGAATAATATTTAATTTTTAAAGTTGTAAAATATGCGGAAAATTGTTCAAAATTTTTGCAATGCCTTATTTAAAATGTTGGGGTTTTTTTTATATTCTCCTATGGTTTTATCAAAGTTCCTATCAGCCTTCTAAAGCTCAGCTCTCTAGTGTTCCTGGAAGTGGGAAATGTTAATTTTACATACCATTACATTTAAAGGGAAGGAAAATAAATTAAAATTTTGGTGTTTTTAAATTTTTTCCTATAGTTTTGTCATGATGCCTTTCAGTCCTAAAAAGCTCAGCTCTCTAACGTTTCCGGAAGTGGGCAAAGGTATTTTACATAACTTTACATTTATAGGGGTGGGAAGTAAATTAGAATTTTGGGGTGTTTTAATTTTTTCTATAGTTTTATCATAGTTACTATCAGTCTGCCAAAGCTCAGCTCTCTAGCATTTCTTTTACATAACTTTACCTGTATAGGGGAGGGGAGTAAATTAGAATTTTTGGGTTTTTTGATTTTTTCCAGGAGTTTTGTCATAATTTCTATCAATCTGCCGAATTTCAGCTTTATAGCATGTCTGGAAGTACAGTAGAATTTTGATGATCTATACATGAGTGAGTGCGTGAGTGCCAATTTCGACGTTTTTTGAAATTTCGTAACTACTTTATGGAATTCTATGAAACTGGAGGGGTTGTTAACTTCATGAAGATCTACGACTGTGCAAAGTTTGAGATTCGTAGCTCATTTCGAAGTAAAGTTTTAGATAGGTCAAATATCGGCTGAAATGTTTCAAGAAAAGATGGAACGGCGCGCGAATTTGGCGAGGCACTGTCGCCGTGCCCTCAGATTTTAAAACAACCTAAGGGCACATTTTTTATAGAGCTTGGTTTTTAGGAAAATCGGGTGAGAAAATTGTATTTGCTTATTTCATTTTTTTAATGACCCTCATTTACGGACGTTGCTGGAGAGTTTGTTTACGAAGCTCCACTTCAAGAAAGTGTAGAATACTTTTTTATCAATAGAGCTTAGTTTCTGAGAAAATTAGACAAAACCTGTAACAAAATTAATGTGTTTGATCATGGGCGTAGTCAGGGTGGGGCACTTGCCCCACCCTGGCTTTTCACCTGCCCCACCTGGCTTTAGCTCATTTAGTAAGACGAGAATTAAAGGGGAGCTATAAAAGTTTTCAATAAATATTTGATTGTACATTTTTTTTGCTTTGTTGCCCCACCCTGAGCGACACCCTGACTACGCCCATGTGTTTGATGATTTGTAATAAAGTAATTTAATTTACGGACACCTGTAAAGTTTTAATCTGAAGCTAAATTTTGCGTTATTATAAAGAGTTTAAAAGGCTCCAATCGACTATAGATTACAATTTTTGATAAATTTAAGATAATCGGGTAAAACATGTGACAAACATGTGGTTTTTTTACCCGACGCCGCTGGTATTGAATTGATCCCACTAAAATATATACATATTGTGGAAAAGGGAATTTTATTTTCTACAATACCATAACCAGGCTTAATTTCTGAGAAAATTGGATAAAACTTGTAAAACATTGGTAAGTTTAGTGATTTTTTAAAATTAATTTAAAATTCGGACCCCCTAAATTATTCTTCCTGATCTTGCCTTATTACATCATTTAAAAGGAAATATAATTGTCAAAATAAAGCGGATATCACATTTTTGATATAGAGCCTGGTTTTTAAGAAAATCGGGTGTCCCAAGGCCCCTCCCCACTGGCCCCTACACTTTTTTCAAACCACATAATATTTTTTCAAAATCCATAATATGTTTGTAATATCATCGAAGAAATAACTGGTGTTCTCTGGTAATATGTAAAATTGTATTTACTTCAGAAATTATACACTATTTAAGAACACGCGCCGCTGCTGGCGCCATGATATACCTATATTATACAGTGTGTCCCCGGATGGAGTTGACAAGAGGAAACAATCATTTATTTTTGATTTTACGAAAAAAACTCCCTCTTTATAAAAAAATCTGCTGGTTGAAAAATTAAGATTACCATAATAAAATCTTTGATTAGATGTACAGGGTGTTATTAAATTAAGAAACATATAATTATTAAGAGGACAAAAATCGTTATTTTTAATTTCACGAAAAATATCACTTTTTATAAAAAATTCTGCTTGTCAACAAACTGAGATAACGATATATCCTTGATTAGAAGTACAAGGTGTTATCGAATTAAGAAACATAAAATAATCCAAGAGGACCGTATTTATTCAGTAAAGCAAATGTTATGTAAACAAAAAGGTTTGTATCACAACATAACAAAATCTAGGGAAACAAAATCTAACCAGGTGTTAATTTTTAAAAGTTAATCATTTGATGAAAGAACAATCCGTTTGCTTTTGTAAACATTTTAGAATGTAAAACCTATTACTTGCAAATCAATATGACAATGCTCCAGTAAGGTGGAAACCTACCTAAAATTTTCAAAAATGTCAAAATAGAAAAAAATCTGTCAAACAGGTCCCTACATTGTGAGGTCCATAAACGATGTGAGGTACTTAGGGACGTCACCTCGAAAAGTATGTCGGTCGTTGCGCGGTCCGCTAGAACAAATGGCTAGATAGATAAGGACGATAGGGATCTATTACCCAGGCGGACCGATATTTTATGTATGATGTGTGGATTTTTTACGATACGAGGCCCTACGAACATTAACCACTTATACGTCTTGTATATTTTGATATTTTGAGAAAGTTCGGAACTTATTCTCTCATTGCCTTGCCAATTGTGTCTGTATTAATTTCCTCATTGACTCATTATTACTGAACCTATTTTGATGAAAAAATCAATATCGAAATTTTCCTATATATAATTATCCAGTTCGTTGCTTGAAATAAAATTATTTTTCGACAACCACCAAACCGATTTCAACGGCCCCTAGCTTATTGTGTGGCAGAAATAGACCTTTTTTAGGTTCAATTTAGCACTGTGCCTAAGAGTCATTTACAGCCGTAATAGCCAAGTTTAGAAAAATATTTCCAAACTAGTAAAAACCTTTTATTTTGAAATTTGTATTGGAGAACTTGGCTTTACTTTTATCTCAATTCTTTTTACGGAATGCCATTTTCGCGTACTTGGCTTTTTTTTACATGAAATGGTTTTGTTATGATTTCACTTCTTTTTTAATGGAATTGGATAATACTTAATTTTTAAAGTAGTAAAATATGCGGAATATTGTTCAAAACTTTTGCAATGCCCTACTTAAATTTTCGAGGTTTTTTAATTATCGGAATCGTAGTTCCTATCAGCCTTCCCAAGCTCAGCTCTCTAGCGTTTCTGAAAGTGCACAATGTTACTTTTACATAACTTTACATGTATAGGGAAGGGAAATAAATTAAAATTGTCGTGTTTTTAAATTTTGTCCTATAGTTTTATCATAGTTCCTATCAGTCTTCCAATGCTCAGCTCTCTAGCGTTTCTGGAAGTGGGTAATGTTACTTTTACATAACTTTACATTTATAGGGGAGGAGAGTTAATGAAAATATTGGCCTTTATAAATTTTTTTCCATGGTTTTATCATACTTTCTATCAGCATTCCAATGCTCAGCTCTCTAGCGTTTCTGGAAGTGGGCAATGTTAGTTTTATACAAATTTACATTTATAAGAGAGGGGAGTAAATTAAAATGTTGGTGTTTTTAAATTTTTTCATATAGTTTTATCATATTGTCTTTTAGTCTTAAAAAGTTCAGCTCTCTAGCGTTTCTGAAAGGGGGCAGTGTTACTTTTACATAACTTTACATTTATAGGGGAAGGAAGTAAATTAGAATTTTGGGGTGTTTTAATGTTTTTCTATAACTGTATCATAGTTACTATCGGTCTGCCATTGCTCAGCTCTCTAACATGTCTGGAAGTAGGCAATGCTACTTTTACATAACTTTAAATGTATAGGGAAGAGGAGTGAGTGAGTGAGTGAGTTAGTGGCAATTTCGACGGTTTTTGAAATTTCGTAACGACTTTACTACTTTATGGAAGTCTATGAAACTTGGAGTAGTTGTTAGTTCTATAAAAATCTACGACTGCGCAAAGTTTAAGTTTCGTAGCTCATTCCAAAGTTGAGTTTTAGATAGGTCGAATATGGTCTGAAATGTTTCAAGAAAAGATGGTACAGCAGCTGCGCGAACTTGGCCGGACACTACCGTGCCCTCAGATATTCACTTGTCAAAAAGTGTTTACATGTATAGGGAAGGGAAATAAATTAAAATTGCCGTGTTTTTAAATTTTGTCCTATAGTTTTATCATAGTTCCTATCAGTCTTCCAATGCTCAGCTCTTTAGCGTTTCTGGAAGTGGGTAATGTTACTTTTACATAACTTTACATTTATAGGGGAGGAGAGTTAATGAAAATATTGGCCTTTATAAATTTTTTTCCATGGTTTTATCATACTTTCTATCAGCATTCCAATGCTCAGCTCTCTAGCGTTTCTGGAAGTGGGCAATGTTAGTTTTATACAAATTTACATTTATAAGAGAGGGGAGTAAATTAAAATGTTGGTGTTTTTAAATTTTTTCATATAGTTTTATCATATTGTCTTTTAGTCTTAAAAAGTTCAGCTCTCTAGCGTTTCTGAAAGGGGGCAGTGTTACTTTTACATAACTTTACATTTATAGGGAAAGGAAGTAAATTAGAATTTTGGGGTGTTTTAATGTTTTTCTATAACTGTATCATAGTTACTATCGGTCTGCCAAAGCTCAGCTCTCTAGCATGTCTGGAAGTGGGCAATGCTACTTTTACATAACTTTAAATGTATAGGGAAGAGTAGTGAGTGAGTGAGTGAGTTAGTGGCAATTTCGACGTTTTTTGAAATTTCGTAACGACTTTACTACTTTATGGAAGTCTATGAAACTTGGAGTAGTTGTTAGCTCTATAAAAATCTACGACTGCGCAAAGTTTAAGTTTCGTAGCTCATTCCAAAGTTGAGTTTTAGATAGGTCGAATATGGTCTGAAATGTTTCAAGAAAAGATGGTACAGCAGCTGCGCGAACTTGGCCGGGCACTACCGTGCCCTCAGATATTCACTTGTCAAAAAGTGTTTAAATCCATAAGCAAATTGTTACCTTTCATGGGCTCGGGTTAGGTAAGATTGAGCTACCCTATGCATCCTTAGCAAACTTTTGCCTCGAGAAAAAAAGTGCTACTTCACATATTCATTTATCAAATGATATGAATGCAAATACAAAAGTAAAATAGGAGTTTTGAGATGCAGTCAAGTGTGTAAGTTAATCAATTTAGCCGCCTATTAAAAAAAGCAATTTTTACACATACAAGATTGAAAGAGAGTTTTATACTTATACAAAATTATCACATAATAAAAGAATAGGATTTTGGGATACAATGCACAGGGCGACCTCACATCGTGTGCTTTGTCCGAATTTTCATAGGTCACATGTGCAAGAGTGTTAACGCACAGATGGTCAACAAAATAATTATATTATATGGGGCTTTCCATGTCAAACCAGCCACCTTTTGCAATTTTATTTAAAAAAAAATATTTTTTGGTTCCTCTATAAATAACAATTACACCAAGCTAAACAATTTTAAAAAAATTTGCGATTCCTCTACAGGGTGTTTATGGTTTATTATTATTCCTGAAAAAATACGAAAAAATTTACTACTGTTTAGAAATAAGAAAAAGCGGCTTTAGAAAAAGTACAAGACAATAAATTTAAAAAATCGTCATTTTGAAAATGCGACCCCGTTGATTTTTTATATTTTTTGAAAAAAGATGCTCCAATATTTTGTCTATTGCCTTTAAAAATTTTAGAGTGGGCTGAGAAGTATAAATGCCAAAAGAGAAAAATTCTTGTGTAAGTGCGCGGAGGCCTTGGCCGTACTTATATGTATATGGGCAAGAGAACAGTCCAATTGAGGCGCCCAACGTGTGAATCAATATACGTTTTATTGAAAAAAGATGTTTTCCTTTAAGGAAAATATATTTTTTTTATTCTGAGACCCCCCTTGCATATGACATTAGCGGCGTCAAATTGAAGGGCCAAGACGGGCCTTGGCCTTCCACTGTTTAAAATCTTATCCGCTACCAACATTGTGGAACATTTTTCTAATTAGAATACCTAGTCCTTTACTGTTATATAACTCTGCGTTTTGGGAGGGAGGCTATCACTTTAATGTTCATACAAATTGAATTTCTGCTCAAATTTCATCTGAACTTTTAATTTTTAGGGTATACTTAGTCATAAAGTGAAATAGCCAGTGAAAAGTTTCCTTTAAAGAAACGTATCACTCAGTATTTAATTTTTTTAGGTATTTTTTTAGGCAAGTTAAGCCCCGCTCCCAAAGCGCATAGTTAAAAAAATCGCTTTCCTTTTTACTGGACATTTGAAAGGGAGGGTCGAGACTTTTCAAAGAAATCAAATTTGGGGCACCCTGTATAGGGCGTCCAGTGTCATAAAAGTGTGGAAATAGGTACCTAGTCTAATTAGAAAAATGTGTGTCACATTTTCAAAATGGCGGTTTTTTAAATTTATTGTCATGTACTAGGGTCATTGATGCGATTATTTGTCATTTTTATTATTTTTTCCTAATGCCTCTTGTTCTTATTTCTAAACAGTAGTATATTTTTTTTGCAAAGCTTGTATTTTTTCAGGTAAAATCATAAACCATAGATATGCTTTGGCCAATTAAGAAGATAAAACACCCTGTAGATTTAAGGAATCGCAACATTTTTTCTAATTTTTTATCTTGGTGTAATCGGTATCTATAGAAGAACCAATAAATAAATTTATAATTTTTTAAAAATATTTAAGTGAAAAAGGTGGCTGTAATTTAAATGATGTCAAGGCCGTCGGCGTCGCTAGACTACTGGCCGCCTGGAGCAAAACCGAACCGCCCTCTCCAGCTTTTTTCCTCATCAAATTATCACTGGAAGTCTTTGTGTTATTTCTTTACATAAATGGTGCCAGCGAGTGAACCCATAACAAAGTGATTCCTTGTTTAAAACTCGTAGACAATGATTAAGTAGAAAAAAAAATTCGGCCTTCCATTGTCATTATTTATTTTAAACACGACGTTTTGGTTAGTAAGTATCTCGAACCATTTTCAAGTGTAAATAAATTACACTCGAAAACGGATAGAGATACTTTAACATAAATAAAGACAATGGAAGTCCGAAATTTTGTTTTTAAAATAATAATAATTGTAAAAAGAATCATGTGAACATAGGAAAGTCAACTATTTTTTTTAAATCGAGTTTTTAGAATACATCCTCCCTACTTTTTTTACGGGAGTCGTAGGAAAGCCCCTCTTATTTAAAAACGAAAATCAAATTTAGATCGGTTTGATAGTTTCCGAGGTACATTCCAGCGTATAGCCTTAAACATTTGAATGGGACTATCTCAGAAAATTTTTGATTTTTGTTTTTGATCTACTAGGCAGAGTCGCCGTCGGTTTGAATCAATTTCTTTAAAAAACCACAAAATTAACATTCCTCATCTCACCCAGATACTGCAAAGATGAGAAAACCGACCTTGTGTTTTTAAAAAGAACAGTTTTTAAATTTTTAGTTTTTGATCTATATCTCGAAAAAGAGACTTGCGAGAGCAAAATCAGTATTACTTTTAATTAATTTACTAAATCTTATCAAGCGATCAAATACAAAACAAAAAATTAAAATCGAATCAATATTATGTTATTTTTTGAGCCGCGCCCCACCCCCCTCCAAGCCTAAGATTTTTTATGTATCTTCCACATATTTCATTAATAAAACGATAAAATAGCACAAAATACGACATCATGAGGCCTCCCCTCGAACCGAACCGAACCCCCTTCCAGGAAAAATTCATAGGTGCGCCACTGGGTATATATATATATATATATATATATATATATATATATACATATACATATATATATATATATATATATATATATATATATATATTGTTTTGTTTTTAGATATAGGGTGTCAAAATAAAATATATATTTTTAATAACTTTCCTAAAAATGACAACAGACAATTGACATTTTTTGGAATTCAGCATTACAATAAAAATAATAATTATTTAAAAAAAATTAATTCTCAAATCTGTTTTTTTTTTTCATAACATAACAAATATGTTATAAAATATATTGCTAACATTACTATTCTTCATATTATTTAAGGTGCCTTGAGATAGTAATGCAGGCGCCAAAGGTAGTTGATTATAGTAAATATGAGGACCAAAGTTTGACCATGGATTCTAGCTGAGAATAGGTCACAGGTTAACGGTCTTGATGTTACCAAGCCAATGGCAAATTTTTTTATCCTCCCCAAGTTAACGCTCTAGAGCCACAATGACACAGAAATGCATCAAAAATGTGTAAAATCTAACATAAATTATATTAGTTTTTTAAATTTTAGCTGCAAAACCCCCCAAAAACTCCCTAGACCCCCCAAAACCTAAAATGTTTAGGGTTTTCCAAATTTTCTCAAAAAATAAACCCTCCGGGTTTCATGGACTTCCATAAAGTAGTAAAGGAGTTACGAAATTTAAAAAAAACGTCGAAATTGCCACTTACTCAATCACTCACTCTCTCACTCACGTAGAGATCATCAAAATTCTACTGTACTTCCAGACATGCTACAAAGCTGAATTTTGGCAGACTGGTAGAAATTATGACCAAATCCTTTGAACAAAAAAAACGCAAAATTTTGATTTATTCCCTTCCCGATACATGTAAAGTTATGTAAAAGTAGAATTGCCCATTTCAATAAGCGCTAGAGTGCTTGGCAGACTGATAGGAAATACGATAAAACTATAGGAAAAAATTTAAAAACCCCAAAATTTTAAATAATTTCCCTCCCCCATAAATGTAAAATTATGTAAAAGTAACATTGCCCACTGCTTCGTCCCGGCGTTTAGTTTTAAGATATAAAATTTAGAGACATTTATCTAAATTAGAATGCTTTTTATTTTCTTTTTTTTGCTAGAGTTATGCTCAAACTTTATACTTAAAGTTACTTTTATTTCTTGGTTTAAACTAATTTAGTTACTAAGATATGCCTTGCCTACAAAAAGGGTAAAAATTTGAATTTGCGCGGTGAATTATATGCTTAAGAATGCATTGACTACTTTACTATTTTTGCTTTTTCTACCTTGAGTATATCCATTTTCCATCCTTTTTTAAGTTTTCCCTAATTTTATACATACCTTACTGCTGTATTGCTACATATAGCAGTGCTCCAAAGTCCGTCTTGCTATACGGATCTCATGCGAATATTTGGGGTACTCTCCATACCAGTGATATATATTGATCGCCAAGTGAAATCACATGCGTGTTTTTTAAGACCGCGGTCGTGTATAAACATTTTATGGATTGCTTTGATGTGCTACTGCTACTACTTTGATTGGAATTATTTGGATTCGACTGTGCAGTTGTCCATGTACCAAGTTCCTTTCATCCAAGGGTAAGTCAAAGTGTTTTTGAGCTGCGTTTCTTTACATTTTTACTTATTCCCTGTGCTACTATTCCTAACTAAGAACACAAAAGTGTAACCTAAGAGTGGGAACTATTGGACTGGAGATCCCTATTGCTACAGTTCGGTTGGTTTGTTGACTTTTTCATGCGAAAGACGTCTCGACCGACCATTTTTTGGTCCTTCGAGCCGGATTTCCCGTTCTGCGTAATAGGTGCTCTCAGAGTTGCATAATTGTGTTTGAAGTTAGGACTTTACTTTGCGTCTTTTTGAGACAAGGCATATCTTAGGTTTTACATTTTATCTACGGTGTGTCTATTGTACGTTGCACGTACCAACTTGCATTGCATTTTTTATTTGTGCAATATACAAATTGCATACAAATTTTGAAAAATTTATTTTTTTTCAAAATTAAAATTTATTGCGCTGTCGATGTATGTAAGGCTTGCGTTTCCTTGCGTACCTACACAAATTCAGAAACTCTTATCAGTTGCTAAATTTTTTGTGCATATTTATTAGCATTTATACTTTTTGCTAAAAACTTGCTGTTCTTTACTCGATATTTGCTAAAAGCCGCTGGCCTTTTAATATTGCTTTGAATCTTGGTTTACGAGGGAATTTGAAAAGTAGTACGATATATTTTTTAAATTTGCTTCCCTTATTAACTATTGCTTTATTTTACACTTTAACCTTTTAAAATGGTAAACGATACCGAAAAAAAGGTAAGCTCGGCTAAGGCCTTGCGTCAGACTGCAATCAATCAGTTGAGTGTGCTTGAACACTATGCCAATCAGGCGAAAACAAATCCAGCTGCTCACACAAGGTTTAAAGTTAACTTTAAAAAACTTTCTTCTTGTTGTAAGAGCTTTGAAAAGCATCATAATGCTTTACTGATCTTGATTTCAGACGATTCTGAAGCTCTGGAAGCTCAGAATAAAATACAAAAAGATTTTTTGGATAGATGCGTAGAGGTTGAGGCTTTGCACTATGATTTATTTGAGGTGGAGGCTGAAGAAATAAATCGAAGCCACAATGAGGTAAATAATCAAACAATTATTTTTGCGGAACCAGAATTTTCTCTTCCCAAGTTAAATGTCCCTCCTTTTTCGGGCGATGTTGAGGAGTTTCCAAGCTTTATTGAGATTTACAATGCGGTTGTACATACGCGTAAGAGCTCGGACATTGAGAAGTTTAAATATTTACGTACGATTTTAAGAGGCCCTGCTTTAAATTTAATTAAAAATATACCTCTTGAAGGAAATAATTATTTATTTTGCTACGATACGCTAATTTCCAGATATGACAATAAGCGCTTGCGTGCGGTTTCTTACTGGAAATCTATCGAAAACTCACCTCGGCTATCCAATGATGACGTTTTAGAATTGCGCAAAATGCTAGATACGTTCAAGGAAAACCTTGATTGCTTAAAAAATATGGGATATGCGACCCATAGTTGGTGCTTTATTACTGCGAACATGCTTTTGGATCGATTAGATCCCGGAACGCGTAAGTTATTTGAACAAAATCACGCTTCTAATTTAATGCCAAAATACGAAGATATTTACAAATTTTTAGAGCAACATTGCACGTCTCTTGAATCTTTATATTTGTCTATGAAACAAGATAATGTTCAAAACTCACGACCAGGGAACTTCTCGAGATCCCCCCGTAATCCACGAAATAAAACAGTTTTACTTGCAAACAGACAGTCACAAAAAACTCCAAATTCCAAACAAAACACGTGTTTCTACTGCAAAGCAAAAAATACACATCTGATTTTTAGCTGTGAATCTTTTTTAGTGAAACCAATTCAAGAACGCATTGATTTTATTAGAAATAATAAGGGATGCACCAACTGCATGGCTAGTTTTCATCAAGTAAACTCGTGCACTTCACAAAAAAGATGTAGATTTTGTTTTTAAAATCACCACAGTCTTTTATGCCTAAAAAATAACTCCCCAGCTTCGGTGATTGCTTCTTCTTCGGTGACGTCTAGTGGATCACAAACTAACCCCGTAGAAAATCAGATTCCTGAAAATAAATCTATTCACGCGGGTACTGTGCTTGGCGACTATGACACGTTGCTTTGCACTGCTTTGCTGCACATCCGTGATGCATACGGAAATTGGCACGAAGTACGCGCCATCTTGGATAATTGCGCCATGTGCTCCTTTATAACGAAAAAATGTGCGAATGCACTCGGACTTCCTAAATCCAACATTTCGCTTAATGTAAACGGTTTAGGAGATATGTCTACTACTGCGCGCCATGCGGTGCATTGTAAAATTGCTGCTATCGATAATAAATCGAAAATTTTTAGTCTAGAACCTGTATTAATAGACCAAGTTTGCGATAAAATGCCAAGTGTATCTTTTAACCAAAATTCTTTGCACTACTTAACTGGTCTAAAATTAGCTGATCCCAGTTGGTATAATCAAGCTGGCATTTAGTTTCTTATTGGCGCGGACCTTTATGGATCACTTTTAGAAGAAGGTAGACTTTATTTCGGTCCAGACACCCCCTCTTGTATTAATACAGTCTTCGGATGGACTTTGCTCGGAAAAATGCCTCTGCAAAATGCTGCTTTTGCATCAAAAAATATTTCTACTTTTATGGCAACTATTTCCACTCCTGATTTAAATAATACTTTGCAAAAATTCTGGGAGTTGGAAGAGGTTCCTACGGTGGAGAAAAAATCACCTTCAGATATTTTTTGCGAAAAATATTTTGAAAAAACTACTATACGCGATGTGGACGGTAAATACACCGTTTCGTTGCCTTTTAAAATCAATCCCGTTGATTTCGGCGATACCCGAACCCTTGCTTTGCGTCGGTTGTACTCGCTTGAAAAACGTTTACTAAATGATAAAAAATTATTTACTTCTTACTCACAAGTAATGCAAGAATACTTGGATATGGGTCACATGCGTGCAGTTTCACCCCCTAATAACTCAGAAATTCATGAATATTTTTATATTGCTCACCATGCGGTTATAAAAGAAAGCTCGAGTAGCACGTCTGTTCGTCTTGTCTTTGACGCATCGAGTCATTCTTTAAATAAGCCTAGCCTAAATCAAGCCCTTCACACGGGTCCTAAACTACAAGGAGATTTAGTTAAAATTTTGCTTAATTTTCGGCTACATAAATATTGTTTTGTTAGCGATATTTCTAAAATGTACAGAATGATAAATGTGGAGGAAAATCAACATAAATACCAACGAATTTTATGGCGTTTTAATTCTGAATAATCGGTGCAAGATTACGAATTAAAAACTTTGACTTTCGGGGTAAACTGTTCTCCATATTTAGCAATTCGAACCTTGCTTAAATTAGCCGATGATTATCAAGACTTACCGTTGGCTTCTGCGATTTTAAAGGACAGCGTCTATATAGACGACTGCGTAGTAAGTTGCAATGATTTTGATCAAATCATGCTTATGAAAAATCAATTAATTGAGTTATTAGGGCGAGGTGGATTTGAACTGAAAAAATGGGCATCAAACGAACCCAAATTGCTTGCAGACTTGCCTGCAACCCACATACAAACCAAAGACTTTTCTTTGGATCGAGAGGATGCAAACTCTCTAAAAATTTTAGGCTTGAGGTGGAACCCTCAAAGTGATAACTTTTTTTATTCTGTTAATTATAATACAAAAATTTGCACTAAGCGTAATTTGCTTAGTACCCTTGCGAAATGCTTTGACCCTTTAGGTTTTCTTACACCGGTTACGTTTTTTGCAAAAAATTTAATCCAGTACTTATGGTTTATAAAGTTAGATTGGGATCAGTTAGCACCCCCGGAAATAATTTCCAAGTGGAAAAAATTCGAGGAAGAAATGAATGATTGATCTCTCTAATTTTCAATTTTGTCAAATTGTTGGATTTAGCGATGCATCCGAGCGCGGTATGTGTGCGGCGGTTTATTTTCGTATTGTTTATCAAAACGGAGATATTAAAACGTATTTTGTGTGCGCAAAATCGAAAGTCGCTCCCATAAAAAGAATCAGTATTCCCCGTTTGGAGCTCTGTGCGGCAGTTTTGCTAGCTAAACTCATTCAATTTATTCAAAATACTTTTGCTAATAAAATTGCTTTTCAAAATACCATTGCTTTTACGGATAGTATGGTTGCGCTCTCTTGGATCAAAGGATCACCACATGCGTGGCGCACTTTTGTATCCAACCGAGTCACATACATACAAGAAAAAATTCAGCCTTGCGATTGGAACCATGTTCCTTCTGAATTAAATGCCGCGGACCCCGGGTCACGTGGTCTATTGCCTGCAGATTTAATTAATTGTTCCCTTTGGTGGCAAGGACCCGAGTTCCTTTGTAAGCCACAAGAGACATGGGATTTTACTAAAAATAATATTACTACACCCAAAGAAGCTCTCGAAGAGGAGCGAAAATTGGTGTTTGCTGCAACAATTGAACCAAATTTTTTGGATTGTCTGCTTAACAAATTTTCAAATTTTTTGCGTTTAATTAGACTTGTTGCTTTTATACTACGTTTTATTCACAATCTTCGCGCGCGTAAATTTAATAATGAGAAAATTATTATTAATTCTACGTGGTTAATACAATATGAGTTACAAAATGCTCTATTTGTGCTTATAAAACACGTGCAAAATAAATATTTTCAAAACGAGATTTCTTTGCTTGTCGATAATAAACCGTTGCCAAAGGTTTTTATAAAATTAAATCCGTTTTTGGATCAAAATAATATTTTACGCATTGGCGGAAGATTATGCAATTCGGAATTAGATTATGACAAAAAATTTCCTATACTTTTACCCGGTGATTCTCAATTTACAAAGTTATTGATTGCGCATACTCACGAGAAACATATGCATACCGGCATAAACACGACTTTATTTTTACTTTTTCAAAATTATTGGATTTTTGCAGCTAAAAGGCATATAAGAAAAATAATTTCGCGTTGTTCTACATGCTGGCGCACGCGCCCCAATATTATTTGGTTGGTAATTTGCCAAAATTTCGCGTTTCACAAGCAAAAGCTTTTCAACACGTTGGCGTTGATCTTACGGGAAGTTTTGCTATTACAATGAGCCGCATGCGCGGTGCAAAACGACTTAAGGCTTATGTCGTTCTATTTATTTGCGGTTGTACGAAGGCGGTACACTTAGAAATTGTGTCAGACTTATCGGCAGACGCTTTTATGGCAGCATTCCGACGTTTTATTGCCAGAAGAGGACGCGTGGAAGTAGTCTACTCGGATAACGCGTCAAATTTTACGCTTTCTGCTAAAATGCTTAACGAGATGTTTGCTGAAGTTGCTAATCGCGAATCAATTCGTTGGCACTTCAACCCTCCATCCGCACCCCACATGGGCGGTTTGTGGGAAAGTAACATCAAAAGTGCAAAGTCTCATTTACTACGAGTAATTGGAGAACAGGTGCTTACTTTTGAGGAGCTTTATACTGTGGTTACTCAAGTAGAAGCTATCCTCAACTCTAGGCCTTTGTGTCCAGTCAGCACAGATCCAAATGATTTGACTGCACTGACGCCCGGTCATTTCCTTAGCCTGGAACCACTTACGACTGTTCCAGACCTCGATTTTGACCAAGTGCCTTTAAATAGGCTTTCTCGGTGGCAGTTGCTGCAAAAACTTCATCGCGATTTTTGGCGTAGATGGCACAGAGATTACTTACATACATTGCAACAGCACGCTAAAGTGAATCAAGACAAAATTGATCCCATTGCGATTGATACGATGGTTTTGATCAAAGATGATCAAACCACTCCCTTAAATTGGGTATTGGGACGAGTAGTAGGATTGCACCCTGGTACTGATAATGTAGTAAGAGTTGCTACAGTTAAAACCTCCAAAGGTTTATTCAAGAGGCCTTTGGTGAAATTGTGCCCTCTCCCTAATGCTTAGTTCAGAAAATACCATACCCTGGGTATTTTCAGGGGGGCCGGAATGCTTCGTCCCGGCGTTTAGTTTTAAGATATAAAATTTAGAGACATTTATCTAAATTAGAATGCTTTTTATTTTCTTTTTTTTGCTAGAGTTATGCTCAAACTTTATACTTAAAGTTATTTTTATTTCTTGGTTTAAACTAATTTAGTTACTAAGATATGCCTTGCCTACAAAAAGGGTAAAAATTTGAATTTGCGCGGTGAATTATATGCTCAAGAATGCATTGACTTTACTTTATTATTTTTGCTTTTTCTACCTTGAGTATATCCATTTTCCATCCTTTTTTAATTTAAGTTTTCCCTAATTTTATACATACCTTACTGCTGTATTGCTACATATAGCAGTGCTCCAAAGTCCGTCTTGCTATACGGATCTCATGCGAATATTTGGGGTACTCTCCATACCAGTGATATATATTGATCGCCAAGTGAAATCACATGCCTGTTTTTTAAGACCGCGGTCGTGTATAAACATTTTATGGATTGCTTTGATGTGCTACTGCTACTACTTTGATTGGAATTATTTGGATTCGACTGTGCAGTTGTCCATGTACCAAGTTCCTTTCATCCAAGGGTAAGTCAAAGTGTTTTTGAGCTGCGTTTCTTTACATTTTTACTTATTCCCAGTGCTACTATTCCTAACTAAGAACACAAAAGTGTAACCTAAGAGTGGGAACTATTGGACTGGAGATCCCTATTGCTACAGTTCGGTTGGTTTGTTGACTTTTTCATGCGAAAGACGTCTCGACCGACCACCCACTTCCAGAAACGCTAGAGAGCTGAGCTTTGGAAGGCTGATAGGAATTATGATAAAACTGTAGGAACAAATTTAAAAACAGCAAAACTGGCCTTTCCCATAAATGTAAAGTTATGTAAACGTATCATTGTCCACTTCCAGGAATGCTAGAGAGCTGAGATTTGAAAGGCTGATAGGCTTTAATAAAACCTTGTGAAAAAATTAATCATAACAAAATTATTTCATGTAAAAAAAGCCAAGTACGCGAAAATGGCATTCCGTAAAAAAAATTGAGATAAAAGTAAAGCCAAGTTCTCCAATACAAATTTTAAAATGAAAGGTTCTTACTAGTTTGGAAATGTTTTTTTTAAACTTTGCTATTGCAGCCAAACTTCAATTTAGCACTTTGCCTAAGAGTCATTTACAGCCGTAATAGCCAAGTTTAGAAAAGCATTTCCAAACTAGTAAGAACCTTTCATTTTAAAATTTGTATTGGAGAACTTGGCTTTACTTTTATCTCAATTCTTTTTACGGAATGCTATTTTCGCGTACTTGGCTTTTTTTTGAAATATTTTTGTTATGATTTCACGTTTTGTTTAAAGGGATTGGATATTTAATTTTTAAAGTAGTAAACTATGCGAAATATTGTTCAAAACTTTTGCAAAGTCTAAAATTTTGAGGTCTTTTGATTTTTTCTCATGGTTTTATCATAGTTCCTATCAGCCTTCCAAAGCTCAGCTCTCTAGCGTTTCTGAAAGTGGACAATGTTACTTTTACATAATTTTGCATGTATAGCGAAGGGAAGTAAATTAAAATTTTCGTGTTTTTAAATTGCTTTCTATAGTTTTATCATAGTTCCTATTTTCGTACTTTTAAAATAATTTTACATGTATAGGGGAGGGGAGTAAATTAGAATTTTGGGGTTTTTTCCAGGGGTTTGGTCATAATTTCTATCAGTCTGCCAAATTTCATCTTTGTAGCATGTCTGGAAGTACAGTACAATTTTGATGATCTATACATGGGTGAGTGAGTCAGTGAGTGAGTGGCAATTTCGACGTTTTTTGAAATTTCGTAACTACTTTACTTCTTTAGTGAAGTTTCAACTTAAAATAGTTGTTAGCTCTATGAAGGGGTACAACTGTGCAAAGTTTGAGATTCGTAGCTCATTTCAAAGTACAGTTTTAGATAGGTCAAATATGGGCTGAAATATTTCAAGAAAAGATGGTATGGCAGCGCGAACTTGGCGAGGCACTGCCGTGCCCTCAGAAAAACCTCAAAAGTTTTAATAAGGCATTGAAAAAGTTTATTAGCTTACGAAATAAAAAATGTTTGGATTGAGATAAAAGTTCTCTAATACAAATTTCAAAATGAAAGATTTTTACTAGTTTGGAAATGTTTTTCTAAACTTGGCTTGAGAAAAATGGGAAATGGAATAGTTCCCTAATATCTATACGATGCTATAAGGATCAGACAATTCTATGCTATTACAAAAAATTAAAAAATGCACTTGATGAACACGTTTTATCAAAGGCGTTTAGGTATCCAAACCAAACCGAACAGAACCGACGATGTAAGGACCATACTTGAAAATTACCAAAGTGTGTATTAAATTTACACAATACATACGCAAAGAGTTGGGTCCTCACAATGATTTCTAGGTCCACTCGCATACACACTAAAAGCTCACTCTACGATACTCTCCAGAAATTTGTTGGAGTTCCTGTTTTTCACATGCGTTGTGTGGTCCAGGTAAAAATTTAAGTGATTTTTAAAATTTTATGAAGAGTGCAGAAATACGGTCTAAACACAGCGGACCTCGCGGCTCCGGTGAGGGGTTGGCGTGTGTCCTCACAAGGTATGTTACGCCAACACCTATCCGTGCGTCTCTTGGTCATGTGTGAAAATTCGGTTACATTCTTACGATGTGAGGTCCAGTTAATCAAACCCCTTAACGCCGGGCACGTGCCTAGAGTGGGCCATTTGTATTTCATAATTCGGCAAATTCGGGTGCTTGACAGTTATTACAGTGCGTAATTATTTTTATGGTATATATATATATGCAAAATAAACCGAAATTATTCAGTTTTATGTCATTTTCTCAAAAAGTTACAGAAAGTATACATAATCAACTTAATTATGGAAAATTATATTATCTTTTAAACGATGTATCACCAAAGTGGGCCAAGTCTACAGTTAGCACTTAATTGGTATGCATAAATTGGGGTTATTTTTTAAGATCACAAAAAAAATTATGTTTTTTTAGGTTTGATTTAGTTTTCAAAAAACCAAGCATTTTAGGGAAAAATCTTAAAAGACCTTTTTTAGAGAAAATAAAATGTTCATTTAAACGGTTTGTCACAAAATCGTTTTAACGTTATTATCGACACTCCAGGGGCGTCCGCATATTGAGGTTGTTTTTTTTATTATTAAAAAAAAAATTCTTGCTTTTTTTATTTTTCTTAAAAACTAAGCTTTCTAAAAAATCTTTTTTTAACTCTGTATTCTTGAAAATAAAATGATCGTTAAGACGATATGTAGCGTAAATGCACCAGTAGACGGCCCCCAACCGGTACTCTGCAATCTTGGTCATTTTTATAAAAAATAAGAAAAATAATGTACAGTCGAACCTCTCTAACTCGAACCTTTATAACTCGAACCTTTAAAGTGGTCCCTGCTCTTTTTAACTAGAACTGTTTTGGTTGTCCCTTGAGTTCGAGTTATAGAGGTTCGACTGTGCTTAGAAAATTCAGCGCTGATCCTATGCATTTTTATTCAATTTTTCTATTAATACCAAGAGTTTTTATATAAATAGAAAATACTGTCATTTTAAAATGACCGTACCGTGTGTTGCAGTGCACGTTATGTTCGTTTAAAGTACGAAATTTTAAGATTTTTGCTACATGTAGGTGGTGTGGGAAATACTATTTTTTAGCGAACTGTAAAGTCTGCTTACTAAATTTTAGATTGCATATTATTTGGGAGGTATTTTTGTAGTAATTTAAAGCTAAAAATCGTAAATAAATTGGTAAAAAAATTTTTTTAAGTCACAAGCTTTTATAAAATGCACTAAAAATTAAAAAATAATTTTCTAACATTCTAATATTATCATAATAATAAAAGCGATGGCCGACTGATGGAAATTTTGACGATGTTAGCACGATAAGATGTCCGTATCAATTAAATATCACTATTTGCCAGAATCAATCTAGCAGGATTTTTTTTCAATGTTGTTTTGTCATCGGACCACTATATGTATACCAAATTTCATCCAAATCGGATAATGGGAAGGGTGTCAAAAATGCATTTTCTATGGAAGGAGGTGGGGGTAGGGGTGGGAGGATATTTTTTTAAATGTTGTATTGTCATCGGACCACTATGTGAATACCACATTTCATCCAATTCGGATAAGGGGAAGTGTGTCAAAAATTCATTTTTCTATTAAGGGGGTGGGGTAGGGGTGGTTAGGATATTTTCTTCTTAATATTGTATTGTCATTGGATCACTATATGTATACCAAATTTCATCCAAATCGGATAACGGGAAGTGTGTCAAAAACAAATTTTTCTATGGAGGGGGGTGGAGGTAGGGGTGGGACGATATTTTTTTCTTTTTATTGTATTATCATCGGACCACTATGTGTATACCAAATTTTATCCAAATCGGATAACGCAAAGTGTGTCAAAATCACATTTTTCTATAGAAGGGGTGGGGGTAGGGGTGGGAGGATATTTTTTCTCATTGTTGTATTGTCATGGGACCACTATGTGTGTACCAAATTTCATCCAAATCGGATAATGGGAAGTGTGTCAAAAACGCTTCACAAGATTTGATAGTTAGTTAGACAGAACATCTGAAGCTAAATAAAAGCAAAGAAAATATATCAACAAGAAGCGACAAAACCTGAATGACAGTAATGCAGTACTAATACCCTCAAAGAAAAAACTGTGCAATTTTTGTTTTACACTAACAAAAAAAAAATCAAAACTTTACTAGCAAAAATACTGTCAGGAATCCCTGTAATTTACTGTGTGTGAATGGTAAACTTATTTGTTTATTTGTATAATGGAGCCACGTCCTGTATATAGGGATGCATGTTTCACTTTGGCCTATAAATATATTAGTTATCCCTTTCAACTGGTCTAGCATGTTCTATGAGTTCTAGGATGTAACGAGTTTTAAAAGAGAAGGTTTGTACCCGGTATTTATAATGTGCGTCTTCAGCTCGCCACCGGCACGAGCCGCGGCTGACTCCAAATCATTTTATCCGACTAATCCATTTCTCTGGTGCCTAGTGGAAATTTTCTTTATGTTGACATAAAAGAATTGCATGTAGGTGTGTAATACACCAGAATGTGCCTCTTATTTTTGAAGTTCTCTGGAAAATGGCGATTGTCCCCGCCTGAGACCACCTTATTTATTTTTATATTCGTTAGAATTTGTTTTATAAACACAATTTTTTGCATGTTTTAGCTGTAATTAATTTTTTTAAACCGACTGGAAAACAAGTATTTTGCGTACACTTTTTTCTTTTTGGAAAATTTTCCGTTTTCAAAAGGCACGGAAAAAGAGACCGGAAAATCCATTTTACGGTCCCTTTTTTAAAAATGATCTAAAATATAAAATGACATTTAAAATTAAGCAAGAATTAATTGAAATATAGTCAATTATAAATGCAACCTATGGGTTTTTTGATATTTATAAATATAAAAGCTTTTGAGTAAGTACTTTAATATCTACATGTAGAGTAGCATGGTTGTAGTGTGTAGCGTTACCGCTAATTAGTTTAGTTTTAATTATTTTTGGGTATTAATTATCTATTCCACTGTGGTTATAAGAAAATTGAAACTTGTTTTTATTTTGTATACTTTGGATTTATATTCTTTCTTTATCGCGTTTTTTCAATTGGGATGATATTTTTTGCTGCAAAAAATAGACATTGTGCACAGACAAATTTAAAGTGGATTTTAGTATCTCAAACTCGCATTTCGAATAAACCTCGAAATAAACTCTTATTTACCTGCGCTGTTAATATTTGAAATTAATTACTCGATTTTGCCTGTAAAATTGTGAAACCATAACGTTATTTTTTATAAACTCTAAACCCCTTAAAATATAAACTTTGAGTGAAAAGGTGTCGCCACAGCTGCAAGGAGGTACCTCGAGGATCAAAAAAGAAAAACAAGTGGGGTAAGTCAGGGTAAGTCATCCCAATTGTCGTTTCTCTCTACTACTCTAAAATTTTAACTTTTTACAAATCTAAGGCCAGTGGAGTACTACAGTTATCGAAGGGAATAGTACATTTTTTGGCCCATCACGAGCCGGATATATACCAGTTCGCATTGATTTTGTGGAAAGTTTCAATTTTCTTATAATAAAGTATAAAAAACTTATATATAAAAAAAATAATAAAATTAAAACTGTAGGTACAAGGTCGCTTAATCTCCGTGGCGGTCGCCAGGCAGAATATTTTCTTTCTCTCTCGTTACTCGTAAATCTCTCTCTCATAAGTGTATTTTACCAGTTTTTTGTAATTAAAAAACTTTGATAAATTTGGTATTGCTTTTTCCACTATACTAAAGGTTTTTTAATAGTATTTTTTTGTCTTTTTTTTGGGAAAAATGTCGACCGAAGCTAAAATAAAACAAGCTAATATTTTGTGCCAACAATTAGAGGCCAAAATAAATGATTTACACACTATCGCACGTGACGCGTTAGAGGACCCTCTTGTACGCCCAAATTTTGAAATGCGCATGCGCCATCTCGAAGCTATTTATAAAGATTTTCAAAAACAACACGCTTTTCTATTGCAATGTTTCTCAATGAAAGAGGAGGCCGATGATCATCTAAAGAGCCTTATGGATATGGAAAAAAGTTTTTGCGATAAGATTTTAGAAATTAATGAATCCCTGTTTAAACCTAATGCTCCTACCCAGATTAATCAGCCAACTTTGCGCACAAATGCCGAGTACCCTAAAGTTAGAATTCCTACCTATTCGGGCGATTTAAAACAATGGAAAAGTTTTATTGACATGTATGACGTCATTGTTCATAATAACCCAAATATTGCGGATATTGAGAAATATAATTTATTAATAAGCTCCTTAGAAAATGAACCCCTTTCGATCGTTAAATGCACCCCCGTAACTGGCGCGAATTACGAGGTTGCTTATGAGGCACTTATGGAACGTTACGATAACGTACGCTTAATAGCTAGTTGCCATTGGCAAGAAATTGAAAATGCCAAAAGGATAACCTCCCCAAACTCTCAAAATTTGCGCGCACTTTTAAACACGTTTACAGAAAATGTTTCGGCTTTAAGTAATTTAAAAATAGACACCTCTGGATGGGATTTTATTTTATGTCAAAAATGATTGCATTGTTTAGACCAGGACACAGTGACTCGATTTGAATTACATCACAACTCAAAAAAAAATACCAAAATTTTCTGAACTTCAAAGTTTTTTATGTAAACAATGTAACGCGCTTGAAACCGTTGATTTTAATACCGAAATTAAATCGCAGTCCTCCTCTCACTCAAGCTTAAAACCTCCAAATACTAGATCCAAGACGTTTGAGACCAGAACATATAATTTAAGACCAAGGCATCATTCATTATTTACAAATAATAATTCACCCTCAAATAATAATGTTTCCTCAAATAATTTATGCGCCGTTTGTCAAGCTCAAGGTCATTTGATTTACCGCTGTCCTTTGTTTTTAGAAAAAACCCCTCAAGAGCGTTTTAATATGGTAAAAGCTAATCGCTGGTGCGTTAATTGTTTAGGATTAAAGCACTCCAAGGAGGGCTGTAACTCCAGTACTTTGTGTTTAAGATGCGGGAGAAGCCATCTTACTTTACTCCACTTCCCTCAAAATGATTTTCGCCCTCAAACGCAACCTCAAAATTCAAATAATTATAATAACTCGCCTCAGAATTACCGAAACAACTCTCCTCAAACTCAAAGCACACGAAATAGCTCCCCTCAAAGCGGACCTCAAAATACTAATAATAGTCAAAGCGTAAATAGTCAATATTCTAATCCCAGCAGCTCTCAGGCAATGCTTAGTTTTGATTCAAACTCCTTTAATAATACCTCCTCTTCGTTGACCGGTGTTTTGCTCTCTACTATTATATGTGAAATTCGTGACTCTCAAGGTTATTATCACGAAATACGCGCGGTTTTGGATGGAGGGAGTGAGATTTCGGCGATAACCGAAAATTTGGCTAAAAAATTAAAATTACCCTATAATTTAAATATGAATATTAGCGGGTTAGGGTTAATGAACTCTCATGCTTCAAAAATGGTGATTTGCAATATACGCCCCAAAAATGAAGAAAACCCCCTCTACACTGTAAATGCCATTGTCTTACCTCAAATTTGCAATAAGCTTCCCTCTACTCGCTTTGTAGAAACCTCGTGGAAGCATATTTCTAACTTACCGCTCGCCAACCCTCATTATAATATGCCGGGGCCGATTGATATGCTATTAGGCGCAGATATTTTCCCCCTCGTACTACAATCGCATAAAATTTCTGGTGTCCACTCTAACGAACCTACTGCTATTTTAACCACGTTTGGTTACGTAATCACAGACAAAGTTAGCATCCCCTCTCAATGTAAAATTAACTCTTTTTTATGTTCTAGTTTTGAATCTGAACTCGATAAAAATTTAAAACGGTTCTGGCAAATCGAGGAACCACCCTCAGCACCCCTTTTAACCCCTGATGATCAACTCGCAGAAGAAATATATTGCAAAACACTCTCTAGAAATAACGAAGGCCGCTATATTGTTAGTCTGCCATTTCGCGAACCCGCTCCCTTTTTTGGAGATACTCGCACTTTAGCAATGAAACGTTTTTACTCCCTCGAAAATAAATTATTGCGTAACCCCGAAATTTACCAAAAATACTGCGAATTTATGTCCAATTATTTGCAAAATAATATAATGGAAGAAATTGTCGACCCCTTCAAAAATTTAGAAAATTCTTTTTATATCCCACACCATTGTGTACTCAAACCAGAAAGTGCTACCACAAAACTGAGGGTTGTTTTTAATGCGGCAAGTCACGTTTTTAGACACCCCAGTCTTAATGACATGCTTTTTCCCGGTCCAAAATTGCAGCGCGATATTTGTGCAATTTTACTTAATTTTAGACTGCCTCTTGTAGTTTTTTCGTGCGATATAAAAATGATGTTTAACCAAATTCTTTTAAATCGCAAGCATGTTGATTACCAACGTATTTTTTGGCGTTTTTCTAATTCGGAACCTCTAAAAGAGTATAGGCTCTTAACTTGCACTTTTGGTGTAACGTCATCACCTTTCCATGCTATTCGAACTTTATTACAATTAGCTCAAGATTTTCGAGACCAATATCCTGTCGCTGCAAATATCTTAGAAACTCAATTTTTTGTCGATGATGGTGCAGCAGGTTTCAACTCTATTAAAGAGGCTCTGTGTGCTCAAAGGGAGTTAATTGACATTTTAAAATGTGGAAATTTCGAATTAAGAAAATGGGCTAGTAATGAACCCTCTTTACTCTCTCACTTACCCCCCGAATATTTACTCCATGAATCCCTTTCATTGGATCTCCATGATGAGAATTTTAGTTTTAAAATATTAGGCTTAGAATGGAATCCCAGCTCCGATCATTTTTCTTATAATGTAACTTGCCAAAATTCTGTTTGCACTAAACGCTCTTTACTTTCCGAGATACATAAAATTTATGATCCTCTAGGCTATTTATCTCCTATTACTTTATTTGCTAAGTATCTTATTCAGTATTTGTGGACTCTAGGTCTCGACTGGGATCAAGAACCTCCATCCGACGTTATAAATAAATGGCAACAGTTTAAAGTCGAGTTACCCCTTCTTAAAAATTGCAATATACCTCGTCGAATTATTTCTAATAATTTTTTATCATGTCAATTACATGGTTTCTCAGACGCAAGCATGCGTGGGTATGGTGCCGCGATTTATATTCGCATACTTACCATTGAAAATAATACAATAAAAACATTCTTAATCTGCTCTAAATCAAAGGTTGCCCCGCTTAAAAAGGTTACCTTACCACGTTTAGAATTGCAAGGTGCTGTTTTATTATCAGATTTACTCTCCTTTGTAATAAAAACTTTCGAAAATAAAATTCATATTAATAAAGTCTTTGCATGGACTGATTCTCTCGTCAACCTCGCTTGGATAAAAAAACCACCCTATTTGTGGAAAACTTATATTTCTAATCGCGTGAACCATATACAAGAAAGGGTTTCTCCCGATTTATGGCATTATGTGCCAACTGAAGATAACCCCGCTGATCTGTGTAGTAGGGGTAAATTACCCTCCGAGTTAATCAACAATCCCTTATGGTGGGGGGGACCTATTTTTTTGCAAAAAACTTCCGACACTTGGGACTTAACTTTGGATGAAGTAAAACCTTGTTCCATTGCTTTAGAGGAGCAGCAAAAAGTTGTCCTTGCTAATTTCGCTGACACAGAATATATTGATACGCTCATAGAAAAATACTCCTTTTTATCTAAGATTCAACGCATTATTTGCTATATTTTAAGATTTGTTTATAATTTAAAAAATAAGGATAATAAAAAAACTGGGTATTTTAGTTTAAAGGAATTGGACGAGGCTCTTTTGGTATTAATAAAACGCGTCCAAAATATTTATTTTTCAGAAGAAATAAACAATATTCAAAATAAAAATTCTCTATCGAAAGAATTTAGGAAATTAAATCCCTTTATTGATTCTTCTGGTTTATTAAGAGTTGGAGGTCGTCTCAGAAATTCTAACTTAGATTACTCGCAGAAACATCCTATATTGTTACCCCGTAAATGTCGCTTAACATATTTAATTATTGAGAGTTATCATAAACAGTATTTTCACCCTGGGGTGCAAACCCTACATTTTTTAATTTCTCAAAGATTTTGGATTCTCTCCGCTAAAAAAGCAATACGCTCGATTATTTCAAAATGTCACTCTTGTTGGCGGTTAAACCCTAAACCCTTTGAAGCGCCTATGGGAGATTTGCCTCCTTTAAGGGTTTCTGAATTACGCGCTTTTTCGTGCTCAGGCGTTGACCTTGGCGGCCTTTTTTTAATTACCATGGGTAAAAGTCGCGGCGCGAAGACTTATAAGGCTTATATCGTTTTATTTGTATGTTTCTCCACGCGCGCTTTACATTTAGAGTTAGCTTCGGATCTCTCCTCGGAAGCCTTTTTGGCAGCACTTCGACGTTTCATAGCACGACGTGGACGAGTGGTAAAATTAACGAGTGATTGCGGTAGCAATTTTAAAGGTGCAGCGAAACAAATCGCGGATATGTTTGCTAAAGCTGCCGAAGTTGAAAAATTAGAGTGGCATTTTAACCCCCCGGCAGCCCCGCACATGGGAGGTTTATGGGAGGCTGGCATTAAGTCCGTAAAAACCCATTTAAGTCGTGTTGTAGGCGACCAGAATTTAACATATGAAGAGATGTATACTTGCCTAGTACAGATAGAAGCTCTTCTAAATTCGCGTCCCCTTGTCTCGGTATCAAGTGATCCTAACGATTTATCTGTTTTAACCCCGGGGCATTTTTTAACCCTTGAACCGTTAACAGCGTTGCCAGACTTTGATTTAACTCATTTAAAAATGAATCGTTTGACTCGATGGCAGTTAATTCAAAGGCTTCATCAAGACTTTTGGTATAGATGGAGGAACGAATACATTCACACATTAATGCAACGTGCAAAGTGGCATATGCCCGGTACTTCAATTTTACCTGGTACTCTTGTAATTATAAACAGCCCCCTTGCGCCTCCAACAAAATGGCATTTGGGGCGCATAGAAAATATTTTTCCTGGTAAGGACGGCATAACTAGAGTGGTGTCGGTGCGTACTGCCAATGGTTTAATTAAGCGACCGGTAGTAAAGCTATGTCCTTTACCGGACTCTCTAAATAGTTCCGTTTAAAAGTTGTATACTTTTAAAGGTGGGGGGAAAATGTAGCGTTACCGCTAATTAGTTTAGTTTTAATTATTTTTGGGTATTAATTATCTATTCCACTGTGGTTATAAGAAAATTGAAACTTGTTTTTATTTTGTATACTTTGGATTTATATTCTTTCTTTATCGCGTTTTTTCAATTGGGATGATATTTTTTGCTCCAAAAAAATAGACATTGTGCACAGACAAATTTAAAGTGGATTTTAGTATCTCAAACTCGCATTTCTAATAAACCTCGAAATAAACTCTTATTTACCTGCGCTGTTAATATTTGAAATTAATTACTCGATTTTGCCTGTAAAATTGTGAAACCATAACGTTATTTTTTATAAACTCTAAACCCCTTAAAATATAAACTTTGAGTGAAAAGGTGTCGCCACAGCTGCAAGGAGTTACCTCCAGGATCAAAAAAGAAGAACAAGTGGGGTAAGTCATCCCAATTGTCGTTTCTCTCTACTACTCTAAAATTTTAACTTTTTACAAATCTAAGGCCAGTGGAGTACTACAGTTATCGAAGGGAATAGTACATAGTGTTTCATATCGTTTTTAAAAAAATGTTATTTACATGTTAGTTGTGTTTGTGCTGTTTTATACCGGTTTAAAAAAATACGTACGATACACGACCGGAAATCTTTACAGGTCTAGTAACGTAAATAGCTATTAATTGTATTTTCTCCCAATTGTGGTTTTGTTTGTTCCTGTTTCTAAAACAATAAACGTTTTATAAAAATCTCTACTTTAACAAAATTTGTTTCATTGTCAATCCCCTTAATTTCCTTTTTCTTATAATTTTTAAATTTAAAATGGCCGGAAAGAATCTTTAAACAATATAATATTACTTAGATTTTTATAAATATTACAATAATTATTGTGTATTTGTTAGTTATTATTTTTTCTATTTAATTCTGTAACCGATTTTTCTCGATAAAAATATATAACCGTTCTTGCAAACAATCAAATAAAAATTTAAAAAGGGTCGATTTTCTGTGACCACAGTTATATGATTATATAGGTATAATTTTTCTCAGTGTAATATAACTGCATTAGTTTCATTTGGTCTAAGCGTGACGTCACATATTTATTTCCCATATGAACAATGTTTTGAGTGACAGTATTTCGCGTCTTGTTGATATATCTTCTTTGATAAAAGCTTGTAAGAATAATCACAACCTAGTTTTTTTTTCTGATGGCCGACTACTGGTAGCGCATAATTCTAAAATCCTACTAGTCGCCCGGCCGGCCGACTGAATATTTTTTTCAAAACTAGTAGTCGGCCCCTTGAACTACAATACTTTTAAAGACGGACTTCAGGATTTGTTTGGTTAGTATTCAGCCATAGTTTCTTATGCTGGGTTTATACAAATAAAAATAAATATAAATATTAAAATTTAAAAAAAAAATAGATATTTTTATTTTTGCGCATGTGTGAAATGGCATCGCATGACCTTTGTTTTCGTTTTGATGTAGAATTTTGTTTTCATTTTCATGTTTTATTTATCCATTTTAGGCATTCCAATATATGGGCCCCTAAGCCACTGGTTTAATTAACAAAATACTTGTTTTCTTTTTCGTTTTTTTTTTTGGTGTTTTATTACCATTTTAGGCAATCCAAGTAAAGCCACTGGTTTAATCTAAAGATACTTGTTTTCTTTTTCGTTTTTTTTTCAGAGTTTTATTATCTACCATTTTAAGCAATCGAACTAAAGCCACTAGTTTAATAAAAAAATACTTGTCTTCTTTTTCGTTTTTTTTTTTGATATTTTATTACCATTTTAGGCAATCCAACTAAAGCCACTGGTTTAACCAAAAAATACTTATTTTCTTTTTCGTTTTTTTTTTGTGTTTTATTGCCATTTTAGGCAATCCAACTAAAACCACTGGTTGAATCAAAAAATACTTGTTTTCTTTTTCGTTTTTTTTTTGTGTTTTATTACCATTTTAGGCAATCCAACTAAAGCCACTGGTTTAATCTAGTGGGTTGTTGTTAACGGGAAACACTCAAAGAATATACAACATATTTAGGGATTTTTTTCACAAAAAAAAAGTATTGTTATCAAGTATTTTACCAATTTTTTGTAAAACCAGCTCTACCGAGAAAAACGTTTTACCATGTGTTATCGACAATTAAATTTTCTTTTGAACCATGTGTGTAGTTATAACATTTACATAGCCGTTAATACATCAGGGGCGTTTGTGATTAAAAAAAAATTCACTATTCATGCGTATATTCTTTATGAGTGTTCCCTGTTTACAAAAACCCACTAGATACATATCGTTTTAAAGATAATTATATTTTCAACAAAATAGAGCAAACCAATGTTTTTCCAAAAACTTAGTTTTTAACAAAATAAATAAAAAAATTTTAAAAATTAATTAGAAAAAATCACCTCAATATGCGGCCGCCCCTGTAATGCCAATAATAGCTTAAACACTACTTTGTAATACGCTATTTAAAAGAACATTTTATGTTCTCTAAAAAGGTATTGTAACATTTTTTCTCTAAAATGCTTAGTTTTTTTGAAAACTGAAAAAAAAACTAACTTTTTGGCTGTCTTGAAATTTTTGTAGCACGAACCCCCTTCGAGGGGTATACTTTACCCCTATATTTTGATTAGGGAAAGTGGGTCTAGTGATACCTTGTAATGAAGGCCTTTTTAATCTCTTTACAACTGTGTAAGATTTTCAAAAATCTATCTATTAGTTTTTAAGATAATTGCCCTCAAACTTTCAAATTGAACATAGACTAAAAAAATAAAAATTTAATCAAAAATTTTATATTTTTCGGATTTAATTTTTATTTTATCATTCCATGTTAAATTTGAAACTTTGAAAGCAAATATCTCAAAAAGAAATCGATGGATTTTCGAAACTCTTACACGGTTGTAAAGATATTCAAGCGAACTCCAAAACAAAGTACTACTAGACCCACTTTCCCTATTCAAAATATAGGGGTAAAGTATACCCCTCGAAGATGGTGCATGCTACAAAAATTTCAAGATAGCCAAAAAGTGTCCCCCTCGCAAACAAAATCGACGTGTCCGAGGGTTTTTCCAAATTCATTACCGTTTTTAAGATATAGGCCATTAACAGTTTTCGGTGAAAAAACGTGTATATATATATATATATATATATATATATATATATATATATATATATATATATATATAAATCTTTCTTTTTAATCCGTCTTAAAATCCAAAATAGCGGACAGAATCAAACTTGACCCATTAAAGAGGCCCTTTTATTTTTATGATCCAGAATTTTTTTAGAAATAGTTTTGGATAAAAACTTTATTTCTGCCACACAATAAGCTAGGAGCCGTTGAAATCGGTTTGGTGGTTGTCGAAAAATAACTTTTTATTTCGAGCATAAAGCAAACTGAACCGAACTGGATAATTATTGAAAGGGGAGGGTTAAGGTTATTTCAGCAAGGAGGGTAGAAACTAGGGTACGCGTGGTTCCAATCCTGTTTGAATCCCGGTTCTTGGGTTCAAGACACTCAATAGTAGTAAACGAAAAAATTTAAGTTAAAAAGCAAGCTCGACTTACCTATTATTCCAGGAACGTAAATTCTGGAAGGAAACCGGCACTATCACCCGCGTGGGTATTGATCAGAAAAACCGCAAGGTTAAAAATTGTGACGTATATGTCGATATATGAACGACGGCTGTGGTCATGAGTGAGTGTATGCTCGATGCTTTCTTGTTTTCGCACAGCGCGCAGCGGCTCGCGCGCCGGTGGTTTCCACACAGTCCATTCTTCAGTGCAGAAGGAAGTAGGGGTAGGAAGGGTGGAAACACCTAATAAGGGATGCAAGGAAAAGTGCGTCGAGCTTGATAATTATTTAGAGTAAAAGTAAATTAAACGCGCAAATTTCTATTTGCAATAGTGTAGTAAAATTAACTAGAAAAACAAAAAAAAAATATAAATAATACTAAATTCTAAAAACTTCCCAAAAACGTTACAAACAAAAATAAAGCAATATGAGGGCGAGAACGAACCATTTCCCACCCCCATGAAATGCCGCGCAATTTCATTCATGAAAAGTAGGAGGGGGCAGTGGGCAAAGTTTAACTAGTGGTCTTTTATAGACGCCTTTGTTAGTTTTAACCACTGCAACCCTTGGAACCTTATCAGTTCCGTAGAATAATTCGGTAATTCGGCCAAGTGGCCAATCTAAAGGAGACGCATTTTCGTCTTTTAAAAGCACGAGAGTACCAATAGTGACCGAGCTCATGCCCTCAAGCCACTTCGCTCTTTGCTGCAGCGTATGTAAATACTCGGTTCTCCACCGTTTCCAAAAATCCTGTTGGATTCTAACTAAAAGTTGCCATCTGTCCAATCTATTTAAAGGTATTTCTGTAAGATCGGGGTCTGGGAGAGCATTAAGAGGTTCCAAATTTAAGAAGTGACCCGGAGTAAGTACAGCTAAGTCGGTAGGGTCACTCGATAGTTCACACAGGGGACGCGAATTAAGAACACCCTCTACTTGCGCCAGAACGGTAACGAACTCTTCGTACGTTAGTAATTGTTTGCCAATCACACGCTTTAAATGAGTTTTAGTAGACTTAATGTTCGACTCCCAAAGCCCACCCATATGGGGGGCCCCAGGTGGGTTAAAATGCCACTCAATGGATTCTTATTTTGCACAATCTTCGAATATTTTACGTAAGTATTTATCAGCAGAAACAAAATTCGTGCCACAATCTGTGTAAATGTGCTGAATTCTGCCTCTTCTAGCCATAAACCGGCGCAGAGCGGCCAAAAAGGCATCAGTAGACATATCCGAAACCAAGTCAATGTAAACGCATTTTACGACACAGCAAATAAATAGGCAAACGTATGATTTAACTATCTTAAAACTACGCAATTTTGACGTTTTAATGTCAAAAGGGCCGCAGAAATCGATTCCTACTTGTGAGAAGGGTTTGGCTTGACATAATCGAAATTTGGGCAAATTTCCCATAGGGGGTTGAAAAGCAATGGGGTTAGTTTTCCAACATGGAAGGCAACTGTGCAATATTTTGCGGACCACTCGTTTAGCAGCAAGGATCCAAAAGGATTGAAAAAATAAAAATAAAGTGGTCTGTAATCCGCAGTGTAAATAAGTGATATGTATATCTTTAATAAGCAATGTGGTAAAAATGCAATTATTAGGTAAAAGCAAGGGGTATTTTTTGTCAAAGCATAAATCCGAATGACTCAAGCGACCGCCTACTCGTAATAAGCCCGTTTCAGCTTCCAAAAACGGATTTAACTTTTTTATTGCCCTATTGTTTATTGGCCTATTTTCTTGCAACAAACTAATTTCCTTTTTAAAATAAATAGATTGGAAATGTTTAATTATAAAAAGTAAAGCGCGATACAACTCAACATTCGTTAAATACGGCTTCTTAATTTTATTTTTATTTTTAAAATTTTCAACTGCGCGCAAAAAAAATCCTACAATTCTTTTTATCGCGGATAGCGAACTATATTTTTCAAATAAATTATCAATAAAACTTTTTTGCACGAAAATCGTAAGGTTCAAACTATTAATCAAATTGCGTTTTTCCTTTTGTGATTCTTCGCATGAAGGCAAATTATATTTCGTAAATGACCAGGTATCTACAGGATCATATAAAAAATCTGGACCTTTGGACCATTGAGTAAAATTTAAAATATCGCTTGGGTACATCCCCCTTGACCCGCAGTCAGATATATTCATAGCCGAAGGGACATATAACCAATATTCGGGATTTATGCGTTCCTGAATATAAGCCGCCCTATTCGCAACATAGGTTTTCCAGTTATGCGCAGAGCCTTTTATCCAATCTAACGCGCATTGGCTATCAGAAAACGCAAAAATATTTTCAAAAGTTATTTTACTTGAAAAAGTCTCATAAATAAAGGTTAAAAGTTTACAAAGTAAAACACAGCCGCATAGCTCTAAACGGGGAATACTTTGTCTTTTAAGGGGAGCTAATTTTGATTTACCAGCCACAAAAAAATTCTGAATAGTATTATCCGAGTAGGTACACCGTATATAAACCACGCAGCAATAGCCAAGTTCACTGGCATCACTAAACCCTACTAATTGAGCTGTAGTATAGTTAGAAATATTTATTTTCCTAGGAATAGTAAAATTTTGTAAAAAAGAAAGTTCAGATTTAAATTTTTCCCATTTTGACAAAACTTCCGGGGGTACCTTTTCATCCCATTGAAGACCAACAGACCAACAATACTGTACCAGTGCTTTTCCATAAAAAGTAACTGGCGTCAAGAATCCGCATGGATCATACATTCTTGCCAGGTCACTAAGTATAGTTCTTTTGGTGCACACTGTATGTGTGTCTTTTACTGGATTCCATTTTAAGCCCAGAATTTTTTGTATATTATCGCAATCTTGATCAAAAGATTAAGCATTGGTTTGAATATGGGATTGAGGCAGATCTTGTAATAATCGGGGGTCATTACTGGTCCATTTTCTAGCCTCAAAGTTACCCTTTCCTAAGAGCTCAATTAGTTGATTTTTTAATAAAATCGCGTTTTTTAAATCGAAACTACCGGTCGTCACATCGTCAAAGTACGTGGATTCCCTAAGCACCTGTGCAGCCAGGGGCAGTTCCGGGTAATCAGTGGCAAGTTGTAAAAGAGTTCGTATCGCAAGATACGGGGAGCATGAAACTCCAAAAAGTACAACGTTTATTTCGTAATCTGTGATAGGTTCATGTGGCGAAAAACGCCAAAGTATTCTTTGAAATTTAGTTGACTTGGGTCAATAGCAATTCTTCTGTACATTTGTTTCAAATCGCAAGTGAAACAAACTTCATGTAATCGAAATTTAAGAATAAAAGCAACTAAATCTTGTTGCAATTTAGGCCCTGTATACACAGCAGAGTTAAGAGAGACCTTATTAGCCGCATGGCTTGAGGCGTCATACACAATCCTCATAGGGGTTGTTGAGGAGTCTTTTTTAAAGACAGCATGATGACTGATGTAGAAAAAATTGTGCATCTCAGCATCCGAGGGCGGCTCAACTTTAGTCATGTGCCCCTGGTCTATATAATCTTGCATAGCCTCGGAATAAATAGAATTAAAAGATTGATTAAAAAGTAACCGTCTTTCCAACGAAAAAAATCTGCGCAAAGCAAGAGTGCGCGTGTCTCCAAAATCGGGAGACGTGACTTTAAGCGGCATGGAGACGATGTAACGCCCCATGGAGTCCCTTTTAGTAGTTTCCTGAAAGTATGTTTCACAAAAAACGTCCTCTGGGGCAAAATGTTTTTTGCTAGGCACTTCCTCTACTTCCCAAAACTTTTGTAGCGTAGAATCAAGAGATTGATTTTCCGATAAAGTAAAAAAAGCGCTACTTTTTAGTGAACAAGAAGAGGTTTCTTCAACTTTACCTAGAAGCGTCCAACCGAAAGAGGTATTTATACAGATAGGTTTATCAGGGCCGTTATTTATTCTCCCGTCTTGTAAAATATAGGGAAAAATGTCATTTCCAAGTAAAAAATCGATTTTTTCCGATTTATTAAAATAGGGATCAGCCAAGGTTAAGTTATCGATAAAGTGCCAGTCCTGCAAGTTATAAGGAACTGATGGTTTATTATCACAAATTTTATCAATCACAAAAAATGGTGTATTTATTGAAAATAGAGGGTCCACTAGGGAGCCAATAGTACAATTTATGTAAAAATTAGCAGTCGAGTTCATTTGATCTAACCCCTATAGGGTCATTTGTATTTTGCATTTAGGTAGACCTAATTTATTCGCGAAATTTTTTGTTATGAAACTGCTTTGGGCTCCAGAGTCCAAAATGTCACGGCCTACATGCCAATTATTAAAAACATCTTTAATTTTAATTAGTACGGTAGAGAGCATGACCTCATGATGATTAAGTAACATGCCAACAGTAGTGCTTTGCTGACCGCTAGAGATTTGCTGACCAGTGGAAGTGGGTTGACTTGTTGAGGTCAAAAATGGCTGACTCACGGGAATCCCAGGGAGTGCAGCGGATGTGCTCTGAATAGCTAGTACCGAAGAATGAGTAGAATCAGTATAATTAGGGGTAGTATTATTCGTATAGTTATGAGTAGGAGACCCTTGCGCATTATTAGTTGCAAAGCATAAAAGAGAATGATGAAACTTGGCACAATGTAAGCACCTTTTTGTGGTCTTGCACCCGATCTGCGTGTGCGCAGACGCGAGACAGTTGATACAAGCTCGTCGAGCTTTAATAATATCAAAACGCTCCTGAGGACATTTCTGCAAAAATGAAGGACACTGGAAAATAATATGTTTACCTTGACACAGTAGGCACGAAACGTTTTTATTATTGCTAGCATCAGTAGAGCTATTATTCTGTCGGTCTTCCGAGTTCACAAAAAATGTAGAACGGTTATTTCTATTATTAGAAGACGAAGAAAAAGTCGTAGAGCGCGTAATATTTTTACTTATTGTAGCGGGTTTAGGTTGAGGTTCCTTTTGAGGAAGAGCCTCAAGGGCAGTGCATTGCCTGGACACAAAATCTTTAAGAATATTGAATTTCGGTATTTCCGTGGATGCGTGTTCCTTTTCAAAGGCCTTTCTGGTCGACTTGTCTAGCCGATCTAGGAACATCATAGTTAAAATAAAGTCTGAAAGCGCCGCATTTTCCAGTTTTTTAAAGCCGCTAAATTTTTCGTAAAGGTGTCGATTAAATTACGTAAACCTATTGCATTTTCAGATTTAAGGGGAGTAATATTTTCCATTTTTTTCCAGTGTGTCTCGGCCCTCAGGCGTTTATTATTATACCTATCGAAAAGAGTAGAATACGCAATATGGTAATTTTCGTTAGTTATCGGTATATCTGAAATAAGGTCCAAGGGACGGCCTTCTAAGTAAGAAACTAAAATATTAAATTTTTCTAAATTAGTGGCCTTAGTAGAGGTGTGAACCATCGTATTAAACGTTTGTTGAAAGGTGGGAAATTGTTTTAAATCAGCCTTAAATGGAACCAATTTCATTTTTGGAATCAAAGTATTTTCCGAGTGGCAAACGAACGTACTATTATGATCTGGGGAAGCTATCGAGAGATCCTCACTTGCTTTTTCAAACAGTTCATAGTGAATCGTTTGAATATCTTGGAATTTTTGAAAAAAATCCTCAAAAAAAGCATTTTCAATGGCAACTGTTGCCGCATCCGTAGCAACCAAAGTAAGCACAGAATTATGGTGCTTTTCAAAGTCCTTTTCGAATTTTTTAAGCGATCTAAACCCCACCTTAAGTTTATTATGTAAGGAAGGATCAGTTTTTGCCTTTTCAGCAGTGGAAAAAAGGTATTTTAATTGTTCCATGGCCGTATTACGTAAAACCGTGGAACGGATAATTTTTTCCTGTGTTGTAGGCATTATGTAGCAAATTAATTATTAATATCTTAAATGAATAGATGGCAACGACCTATGTATCAAAAATTTATTAACACAAAGACACCGCAGCAAAGCGAACGGCGAGAGGGCATAAAAACTGTGCGAGTTTTTTATCACCAGCTGCACGATTTGATCTCGTGTTTTTTATATATGTACTGGTTTTTTTTAAAAGTATTTTAAAAGACGAAATTTAATATTATTTTTTAATATTTATCAATATATTATATATTTTAGTATTAATTAGCAATTAAATGCACATAAATGCGTATATTTAAGTACTGAAAAATTTCTACACTTTGCAATAAGAAATTTATTTAGCAAATTAAGTCCTTAAAATTCCAAAAAACAGGATGATTTTAACAGGATTGAACATATCCAGGAGCGAAGGACCAAAATGAAAGGGTAGGGGTAAGGTTATTTCAGCATGGAGGGTAGAAACTAGGGTACGCGTGGTTCCAATCCTGTTTGAATCCCGGTTCTTGGGTTCAAGACACTCAATAGTAGTAAACGAAAAAATTTAAGTTAAAAAGCAAGCTCGACTTACCTATTATTCCAGAAACGTAAATTCTGGAAGGAAACCGGCACTATCACCCGCGTGGGTATTGATCAGAAAAACCGCAAGGTTAAAAATTGTGACGTATTTGTCGATATATGAACGACGGCTGTGGTCATGAGTGTGTGTGTGCTCGATGCTTCCTTGTTTTTGCACAGCGCGCAGCGGCTCGCGCGCCGGTGGTTTCCACACAGTCCATTCTTCAGTACAGAAGGAAGTAGGGGTAGGAAGGGTGGAAACACCTAATAAGGGATGCAAGGAAAAGTGCGTCGAGCTTGATAATTATTTAGAGTAAAAGTAAATTAAACGCGCAAATTTCTATTTGCAATAGTGTAGTAAAATTAACTAGAAAAACAAAAAAAAAATATAAATAATACTAAATTCTAAAAACTTCCCAAAAACGTTACAAACAAAAATAAAGCAATATGAGGGCGAGAACGAACTAATTATATACCTAGGAAAATGTTGATATTGATTTTTACGATTATGCCTGTTTTCATCTAAATAGGTTCAGTAATAATTAAGGAAATGAATTCAGACACAATTGGCAAGGCAATGAAAGAATGAGTTCAGAATTTTCTCAAAATATAAGAATAGACAGGGGTCAAGTTTGAACAGTGCCCAAATTATTAATTAGCCATGTTTACGCTAAGTGGAGTATTGAAGTTTACGCCAGCTGGGGCGTATATAAATATTGTACTAGGCATAAAGTAAATTTCATAAACAGACCTCTGTCCAAGAAATGTAGTTTTTATCCAATAAATTCAAATTTGATTTTTATTTTTGTAGAGTAGCTATTAATTCAGGCAGTCCACACAGCGACGCGCTGTCCATATTTTTACCCTGTTAGGGCATCGTGTCGCAAAAAATCCACACATATATAAAATATCGGTCCGTCTGCGAAATAAATCCCTATCGTACTTATCTCAGCCATTTGTTGTAGCGGACCGCGCAACGACGCGACATTTCGATTTTCATACTTTTTAAGGCGCCGCGACGCCGACGTGACTAAGGACCACACATCGTTTATGGACCTCACAACGTAGGGACCTTTTTGAGAAGGTTTCCACCTTACTGGAGCGCCTCAAAAAACACTTGTTTTTAAACATTTAATTTATCTCTATTCTATCTAGTGGTCCCCACAGCGCCTCTTATGTCCGTATAGGTGTCTGTATGTCTGTATGTCTGTCTGTAACGACCAACGCACATAACTCAAAAACCACTAGGCCGATTTTATTGAAATTTGGTACCTAGGCTGGGTCTTGGGTCGAGATGGTCCCATATAAAAATGAACAAAATCCACCGAACACAAGCCAAGTAAAAGGGTGGGGGAAGATTTCAAAAATGAAAGTTTATGTGAAAATATGGCGTGTGTGATATCAAACGAAAGGTAATTGAGTATGGAGTTAAACAAAATACATTTTAGTTTCTTTTTCTTCACAAAGGGTGGGGGTAGATTCCAAAAATTAGAGTTTACGTGAAAATATGGCGTGTCTGATATTAAACGAAAGGTAATTAAGTCCGGAGTTAAACAAAATACATTTTAGTTTTTGTTTTTTTAAGGGTGGGGGTAGATTTAAAAAATTTGAGTTTAAGTCAAAACATGGCTTGTGTGGTATCAAACAAAAGGTAATTTAGTCCGGAGTTGAATAAGATATATTTCAGGTTTTAGTTTTATTAGCTCGCACGTACACTATAACTATAGTACCTAGTGTGAGCTTAGGGGCCCATATATTGGCAGAGTATTTTATTTAGCCTGCTTGCAAATAAATCTATTGACGGAAATCCAAACACATTAGTAATTTTTTGCATAGTCAAGACTTCATTCGGTTTCTTTATGAATTTTACGAGAAGCTTTATCAGCATATACATTATCTTAAAGTATTAATATACGTTGCTAGAATAAAAATATTTCTGTCTTTACAAACATTCCATATTTTTCAAGCCAACCTATTTAAGTTCAAAAAACGTACATTACCCATACGATTAATAGTGCATAAGGAAGTAGTGTTGTCTACCCTAAATAAAATATTGATTTTTCTAAGATGTTTTCAAAACAGCATAGAGAAAAATATAAAGATAACAACTCCAATTGATTAATATGAAGGTTTTTTCTTTTTCTGACCAGTAACCAAAGGTTGTATGGTTATTGCAGTAAGCCCCCCCAGCCAGTTTTAGAGGCGTCAGAAAACAATTCCATGTAAAAATTGTCTGACCGTATGTTATTTAAAGAATCATCTTCAATCCACCAACTAAAATCTGAACTTAAAAAGAAATTAACCGATATTTTTACATCAAAATCTCACGAATTTTTTGCTGACATTTTTTCAAAACAAACTCCGTGAATAACAAATAAATACACAATTCACGAAGCAACGTGATCCCGGCAGCACAAAAACGAAGACCAAGGTTTATAGCATTGATGACAGAGCCACCTAGGGTATACTACAGGTGGAGTGCGTTTTTTAGCTGTGAAATTTGTGATCAGGTAGTACAACACGAGGGTACTACAAAGAACTTTGTTTATGACACGAGGCCCAGACATAATCACAAAAAGAAACTTCTGGAAGGCAGATTATGATCAAGTTAATAGTTTTCTAAACCAGCAGAACTTCAACTTAAACCATCATTCAGCAGATAAGTATGACAGATGCTTTAAAATTTTTGAAAATGCTATTTCACAATTGATACCTCTAGCAACAGCTAAAGTCAATTGGAAAAAACCATGGCTAAATACACACCTTTTTCAAGAAATAGACAAAAAAAGAAAACTATGGGATAACTATTCAAAATCACCGTCAGAGGAAAAATATACGATCTACAGGACACACAATAACTCAAAAACAAAATAAGAGATTCTAGGAGCGATTTTGAGAAGAAACTTGCTTCCTGCCCCAACATTAAGCAGTTTTTTAAACATGTCAAACGTAATCTCAAATCAAATGTTTCCAAAATACCCTTAAAAACGCAAATACTTTGGTAACTGATGACTCTGAAATAGCCAAAAATTTTGCAGAACAATTTACGAAAGTTTATTCTCAGCACGAAGATAATGAGCTTTCCCCACTTCCAGATTGTATGAAAAATTCACACAGAATAACAACAATTCTCTTCACTGAAGAAAATGTGTCTGAAGCCATAAAAAGTCTAAAGACTGACACCAGCCGAAGTCCGGATAACATCCCTGTAATCTTCCTACAAAAATGTATCAATAATATCACCAAACCTTTAGCAGAAGCTATGAATGAAATTTTGATCAGATTACCAAGTATTTGGACTCATGCAATTGTAAACCCATTATATAAAAACGGCGATAAGCAGTTACACCCAAACTACAGACCAACACGCCTAACATCCCATATGCAAATGCTTTGAGAAAGTGATTGTCAAATAACTAACTTCGTTTCTTCTGGAAAATAACGCTTAATATGTCACCAGCATGGATTTCTACCAAAAATGTCAACCATCACTAACCTAGCAACATGTGTAAACTCCTGGACACAAAATTTTGATAGAAATGAACAGGTTGATGTCATCTATTTAGACTTCGAGAAAGCGTTTGATAAAGTACCTTTTTAAAATGCTTCACAAAATGGATCAATATGGTAATATAAGCTAGGGATGAGCTCTTCAAATGTATATAATTCTTCTTGACAAAAAGAACTTTTGAAGTAAGGCTTAATGGCAAGCTATCAACCATACATATATGTCTCAGTGGTATTGCACAAGGAACAGTGCTTGGTCCTGTATTTTTTTTATTGCACATCAGCGATTTATCTATGCAAATACAAATTGAACCAAAACATGGGGCATGAAACTCAACGAAGAGAAGTGTACAGTACTTAGCATTGGAACGAACAGTACCGTGCACAACTACCAATTAAACAAAACCTCTATAATTCATGTCGACCTACAAAATGATCTTGTCATCTTGATAAGCTCCGATTTCCAATGAGAGTCGCATATCAACAAAATTGTAAAAAAAAACTAATAGTCTCATTTACTGCATTCAAAAAGCCTGCTCAGACAGATCTATAGACACCATAATGCAACTACATAAAACATATGTAAGACCAAAACTCGAGTATGGAGGGACAATATTTAACCCATATTTCGCAAAAGACATAGAATCTTTAGAAAGAGTACAGAGACGGGTCACAAATATCTCTATAGAATTGGCAAATTAGAATACCCTGAAAGACTGAGAATGCTGAATTTAACAACCCTAAGAGAGATACGTTTGAGAGGAGACCTTATTACCATACTAGCCTTAACATATTTCATTCAAATACAAATACAGTGAAACCTCCCATAAGCGGACACTCACGGTTCCGTCGATTTTGTCCGCTTATGAGAAAGAGCTGCAAAATTTTAATATATAGATATTTAACAATTACGGGTGATTGAGTTTCTCCAAAATTAAATTTTTCAGCGATCTTTCGTTCTTTTCCGAAACGTTAACAACTTTAATTTTTTCACGTAAACTAAGAAGTTTTTTACTAGGCACCATTTTAAAGAGATCTATCTTTTACTACCCAATTGAACAATAAAAATAAAACACAGCAGTCCCGCCCCCGCCGAATAAAATATGTTGTAAATAGGACAGAAGTATTTGGTCTCCGCATCTAAACGAAAAGAGGTTATTCCCCGGCTGCGAGATGCGTTGTTGCCAACATACTACATAATATTTATGCCCATGTCGTGCAGCGCTCCGTCACGTTATCAGAGGTTCGCGTCCGGTTAAGGGGGTCTCAGAATTTTTTAACCAAAAAAAATTGTCCGCGTCCGGTTATTAGAGTGTCCGGTTATAGGAGTGAATTTTACATGTAAAGAAATAGGGAAAAGCTTGGTTACAAAAAATTTGTCCGCACAAGGGGAGTGTCCGCTTAATAGAGGTGTCCGCAAGGAGAGGTTTCACTGTATTCAACTAAGAAAACTGGAAAAATAAAAAAATGCAAAACTTCCCAGGAAAAAATAAATTCTTAACTAATAGAATCGTTTATCAGTGGAACGCATTATCTGAAGATGCAGTTTGTGGACACTCAGCGTGACACACTAATAAACATTGTTTCGCATTTTGGGCAGTAAAAGCTTTAAAAAAAACTATTTTTTAACAAATATTTAAATTATGCACTAAATAATATCTATAGTGAATTATAAAACATAGAACCATTGTAAAGTACAACTATCAAATAAACAACAGTTTCATCGATCGTAACCGCTTACTGTTGTATATCGTAATCGTAATACAATGTATTATTATCGCTAATAGAAATATTGAAGGCTGCGCCTCAACTTTTTCGATTTTTAAAGGACGTTGACGTTACTCTGCAAGCTGCTGACTCTGCTGTAAGAATGAGAGTGACAAAACAAAGAGGCAACGCGTGGTTTGTTTGCGAATATTCGTGTGTCCCATGGATGCGTATGCGTTGCTTAATTAAAATTAATTCTGCCCACTATAGACAAAGTTGATAGATTTTTTTAAGGGCTTCGATATTTTGTTTTAGCTTATTTTATTTTAATATTTGATAATAGAGTTTTTGAGGAAGTTTTTTAGAATTTTTTAAAAGTCCAATGTGTGTGTGCAGTAAGCATGTTAGTGAAAAACCAATCCCAATTTTTGCCTACCCTCAGCGATGCGTCAATATACAGGTGGATTCTCGGTTCTTTAAAAACGCGAGTTTTCGGTTCCTTATAGCTCATATGCACTACTTTATCTAGAATACGTCCTACATAGTAATATCTTAACCTTCCATTTAGATGAATTTCACCTAATGTGGGTCAAGATCGCAAACACGACACGAGCGCGCCACTTAATTTAACTTTTTGCCAGTTTTACGACTTCAGAAGTTGTACACTTTGGCAAGGTAGTTCCAGGATTAATTTCACATTCGCGGCCAACTTTATACTTGCTGAGTTGTTCGGATGAATATAAAGTGTCTAATAAGGATATAGGGTAGTATTTTACGGTTAATCGGGTAAAGTTTAGTAGCTAAATCATCTAGATTTATTTAATATTAAGAACATTTTAAAATGCTTATCTCACATTTTCTTGTTATACTTATTACTAAGGAACTTATTTATTTATTTATTTATTTCCAACGAGTAGCACATATAAGAAAAATTCATAGGCTTAATTTATCTAAAAAATTTTTTTAGCCCATTTACGAATCATATAAATATTAATACTTATACTAAACTGGTTTGCATTTAATGAACTTCTAAAGCCAAAACACATTTTAATTAAGAAAAAAAATATATCAGTCATAAAAGAATAAAACGACAAGAAAAACAATTGTACTTACTAATAACTAAATCACATTGAGTAAAAAAATCACGATTAAAAATAATATATTTAATAAAAAATAACAATAAAAATATAAATTAATAAATACTTTAATAGCTATTTATCAGGTACTAAAGTGAATAACTTGAATAAATTTCCTAGATGTTAAAATATTAATTCAGTTCGAAGTTATGGATTTTTTAAAGCTGCTTTGTTTAGTTTTTGCTAGGAGATACAGTTTTTTAAATCTCTTTTGAATTGAGATCTAGATGCGAAGAAGTCCAAGTCTGGCAGTAGGTTAGATGAGCTAGTTATTCTAGATATGAATGAGTTAGCACCATAATTGGTTCTGTGATATGGAGTGAAGAAACTAGGAGCTCTACGGGTAGGCCGAGGTCGACAGTACAGGCCAATGTTTTGTAACAGAGAAGGGCAAAAAACATGAGAATGGAGTATGTCATAAAAAAGCAGGAGTTCCCTTCTTAGTCGTCTACTTCTTAAACTTTGCATGTTTAATTCTGTTTCTAGATGAGAATAGTCATAAGGTCTAGGAAAGTTTAGTTTGTAACCAATGTATCTCAAGAATTTTCACTGGACACGCTCTATTTGTTCAATATGGGTAGTATAGTGGGGATTCCAGACACTGGATGCATACTCATATGGCCTAACCAAGGCACAATAAAGAATTTTTATTGAGTTTATATTGGTGAATGAATGTGTGTTACGCTTAATAAATCCGAGCATTTCTGTAGTTTTAGATATTATGTGAGAGAAGTGAGTGTTGAAAGACAAAGAACCTTCCATTGTCATACCTAGGTCCCTTATGGTGGAAACACGATCTAGTGAGTCTCCATTAATATTGTAGGTATAGTCTGTAATATTTCTACGTCTTGAAAATACCACAGTATGGCATTTAGAGGAGTTTAATTGCATACCATTAGTGCTACACCAGGTAATCAATCTATCCAAATCTGCTTGAAGCCGTTGATAATCAGATTTATCAAAAACTTTAGCAAAAATTTTGCAGTCATCAGCAAATAGTAGAAATTTAGCAAATTCGAAGCAACTGACAATATTGACAATATTATTTATAAATAGATTGAAGATTAAAGGACCAAGGTACGACCCTTGGGGGACATCAGATGTTACGAGAATTTCTTTGGATTAAAAAGTTCCTATGCGCACTATCTGGACTCGTTCTTGAAGAAAATTGTTTACCCATTCAAGCAGAGAGCCAGATACTCCTGACGTTTTCAAAAAATGAACGAGCAACTCATGATTGACCCGGCCAAATGCTTTGGAGAAGTCGGTATAGATAGCGTGAACTTCACACCCCTCCTCCAAAGCATTCGACAGAAAGTCGCTATAAGATAAAAGAATAATTTCAGTTAACCTTTTTGGTCTAAATCCATATTGCTGGTCTATTATTTCTCCCTGCAAATTAGATGATAAAAAATCACATATAATCCTTTCAAAAAATTTAGGTATTGTGCTCAGAATGCTAATAGGGTGATAATTTTGGATAGAATTTCTACTTTTAGACTTATGAATAGGTTAAGGAGAAATCTACAATTCATTGAAATCTACAATTCATTATGAATAGGTGTTATAAAGCTTTTTTTTCCACATACTGGGAAATTTACCCAGTGACAAGGATTTGTTAAAAATAACATGTAAACGGCGTGACAGAATAAAGTTGTGAGATTTTAAGAAAGATGGTGGAATACCATCTGGCCCAGGACCCTTGTGAGTATCTAATGAAGTGAGTTTGGTATACATTTCTGAAATGGAAATAGTGAAAGTATTTAAGTTTATATTATTTTCAGTATTATTGCTGTTTGGAATAATACAGCTAGTTGTGGTGTAGACAGAGGAAAAATATTGTGCGAATAATTCAGCTATTTCTTCCCTACTGTTTCCATTTGCACCATTATATTCCATTTCAGAAGGTATACCTGTGTTTTTCCTTTTGGAGTTTACAAATTTCCAGATACCTTTTAAATTTGTGCTAACAGAGCTCTGAGTATAAAAGACAAAGTTTTTATAAGATTCCTTTTTTAATGATTTGCATCTTGACCTCAACCTAGCAAACCTTGAATAATCCATTTATAATTTGCTTTAATTCTGGAGAAAACCACCCGGGAAACTTTTTTTTAGAAATTTTTTTAAGAGGAACAAATAATTCTATTGAAAGATTCATTATGTTATAAACAATGTCAACCATGTTCTCCAAGGATTGATTCACCAAAAGTGTATCCCAATTAAACTGGATAAGAAAGTCCGAGATTGCTTGATTGTCTGCTGACTGAAAATCTCTATAATAACCCTTTATGCATCAAGATATCAGTTTCCAAATTGTTGCTGTTTAATAAAAAAGTAAGCGGTGGATGGTAATTATCCACAGGAGAAATGATGATATCCTCGGACTGCTTAATAATGGTATCGGCAGCAAATTAAAGAAGCAAGCTAAATTGCCCATAACTTTCACTGATTCAACCTCACTTCTTGTTGTATTTGGTAGGGCAGTTACCACAGAACTATATTTATCAATTTCCCAAGTACAATGCAGGTTGAAGTCCCCCAATAAACAAAGCTGCGCATTGGGGTATTCATTCTGAACTCTGTCAACATTTTGGTAAAAGGTTCGGTACACATCTGTTGACGAACGTGGTGGGAATGAACAGGTTCCAATTATATATGGCCCAGCCCCAACAAGTACAAAAAGTTGCTCTATATTATGAGACGATTGGAGTTGCCTGCTGGGTATTTTAGACCGTACAACTTGTGATTTCTTTGTGCTTATTAAATACAACGAGTATTTATGGAGCTAAGTAATAAGTTTTTTAACATCTTTTAGATCTTTACTGTTATAAGCTATATAATATATATAACTAGACCAAATTTCACATTTGCACATGTGTCGCCGAGCTGTCATGCCATCGTAACGTGTAAAGCATTAATCACACAACAGCTGAGGCTATCCCTCAGTTAAGACAGCTGACGCATATGCCAATGAAAAAATTGCTTAAACTTATGCTCGCATGCTATTAATCGGATAAGTTTAGTTTTATGAAATGAGTATACCCCATGTATATGTTTATCTCTATTAGCGCATTGAAACTGTATATGACATATAGACTTGTAAATACACAATTTTTTTAAGTTCAACCAATGATCTTAGAAGCAAAGCCATATGCGAATAAAAGTACTATACTTATATTATACTTTTTTGCAGCTAATAAAATTTCCGTTTAAAATATCTAGGTATCAATCAATGCAGTGCAGATTGTAGGTATCATTTTAGTGGCGTCTGTAAGCTAGGAACATTTTTGAAAATCACAAAAAATATTTTATGCTTTTTGCAATTTTCGTAAACACCAAGCCTTCTAGAAAAATAATACATAGAATGTGTATAAAATTTTATTAAGAGAATTAATCTTCTTTTCCAACAATTTATAACAAAGTAAGAATAGTGGGTGTGCTTTCGGGCTGTTCGGCCGTCGTCGTTGGAAATTCATTCTCGACGTTTCGGCATCGGCTTCTCGAAGACTGTTGTAGATGAAGAGTGGAAACCTCCTCCCCGTAGAGGCGTCGTACAAATTGTGAAAGGCTTTCGCGGCCATCGTCCAATGGTGGTCTTCGAGAAGCCGACAAACATTCAACATCTCCTGAAGATGCCATCCACTCGAGATGGCGAAACGTCGAGAAGGAATTTCCAACGACGACGGCCGAACAGCCCGAAAACACACCCACCATTGGACGATAGCCGCGAAAGCCTTTCACAATTTGTAAAGTAAGAATAATTTTACCCCTAGCATCACAGTGGCGTTCTTAAATGTGGCCAACGGCGGTTCTCGAGTCTGGGGGGGGGGGGGTAATTGTCAAGCGGTGACTGTAAATAACGAAAAAGAAGCACATTAAAAAAGCACAGAAGGAAAAAAGTGCACACAATAAAACAGCGCAAATTTTTGACTAAATAAAAATCATGCAATAAATAAGTTTTTAGAATTCAAATGTTCCATGTAAAAAGTATCTACTCACATTATTTAACATTTTTATATTTGGCCACAAAACTTTAAAATTTGAAAAAAAAACTTAAAGATTTAAGTTTTAAAAACTTTTTAAAAACTTACAACAGCAGACAAAAGAAAGAAGTTGTCTGTACAATAAATTGGATCTATTTATCAGTTCTTCGATGCTTGGATTAAATTAAGATTAGTCTTACCTAGTTATACATAAATAATAATACTTTGATCACATTTTTCGCATTTTTCTCCAAATTTTAGAGGTCTACGGGCAAATGGGCAACATACTTAGATTGCGCACCGGAAAACATATAAATAGGTAATAGGTAGGTCTGGTCAAATTTACAGACCACTTCTTAATTTTGTGTGCCGGTATTATTATTGGAAGTTTTTCCTCTGTGCGCTTTTTTCGCTTTCGATATTTTTGTGTACGCTTTTCGCCTGTGTGATTATTTCCTGTGTGCTTATTTTCGGGAATCTGATAAAGCCGACAAAAACATTTGAGCCTTAAACATATGTAGTAGCTACCAGCCTTTATACCTTACATTTTTCTGTTGGGCTCTGGGGGGGGGGGGGGCTAATTACCCCCTCCACCTCTTCTCCCGTAGAACCGTCAATAAACATTGCTGATTGACAAAAGTCGCTTAAAATTTATTGAATTTTGACATTTTTATCCAATTTTCTTTAAAACAAAACTCCCTATAAAAAATGTTCTATACGTGTTAATAAGACGACAAAAATTTATTTTTTATGGAAATTTACGGAATATCTAGAGCGATTGAATTTACTACTAGCGGTACAGTGACATCCATATATGAGGGTTATTTACAGAAAATGTCAAAAATCGCTTATCATAAGTTTTTATTAAATTCTCATGAAAACAAAGCAGTGATTCGCAGTTTCAATTCTTGCTGCTAACTTGTATTTCTTTCTTTCTCTAATAGAAAGAGAAATATAAAATTTATTTCATCTTTTTCTATTAGAGAGAGGGCAAGAAAAGTGAGCGGCAAGAAGTAAAACTACGGACCAGGCCTTACACATCATTTAAAATAAAATTTTATTGTGTCTAACGTGGTGTTAAAGATTTTTGCTCAAAGTACTTCGTTCTCAAGAAAATTTAATAAAAACCTATTTATAAATAATTTTTGACGTTTTCTGTAAATTACCCCCATGTATGGACGTCAATGTACCGCTAGTAGTAAATTCAATGCTACTAAATGACACAAATATTTTCGTAAAGAGCTTAGTTTTTACGAAAATTGCAAAAAGTAGATGATAAATAAGTTTTTTTTTGTGATTTTTAAAAATTATCCCACTTTAGGGACCCCATTCAATTGTTATCTGTAGATATCTTAAGCATACGACGATATACATTATCAAATAGGAAATTATATCGTCGTGTTTTTTTATAGAGAGCTTTATTTTAAAGGAACCTGGATAAAAATTTAAAATTCAATAAATTTTTAACGATTTTTGCAAATTACTCACATTTATGTATCCCACTGGGTTGTTACGAGTAAACTTATTCGTACTTTGTTACACATTGTTAAAAAGAAAAATTTATAAAATTTTATACACATGTTTATCTAGAAGGCTTGGTTTTTACGAGCATTGCAAAATACAAAACATTTTTTGCATTTTCCAAAAATATTCCTGGCTAACGGACGCCACTGAAGTGTTATAATCTGCACTGTACTGAGTAATACCAATGAGTATATGACCCATATAGAGTAGCAACCGGCGAGCTTTGCAACATTGAGAAGCAGATGGTTCTGAAATAAATTCGTCTAGTACGCAATAATAATAAAACATTGTCTTCTTAGCTCTGTAAATATAGATGATCAGATCAGAGTCAGTGTCTTTGTAGATAAAATTTATAGTAGGTATAGCAACGTATAATTGCATATTAAAATAACCTATATAATTTATATTCTAAATAAGTACAAAAGACAGTATATTGTTCTAAAAAACAATCTAGGCAAACGAATACAATATAAACACTACAAAAGAGGAATTCACGACACACCGCAAGGCTTAACGGCATATTAATGTTGCAAGGCAAGACTCGCCGGTTGCCACTCTATGGGTCATATACTTATTGGTAATTCATGATGTAATTGGAAATTTTATAAGCTTCTTTTCGTATAAGGCTTTGTTTCTAACAAAATTGATTAAAAGGTTAAGGGTACGTTTCTTTGCTAAGGTAGTACTTAGGTAGTTCGATGATATCGCGTTTGGTTTGATTTCGAAATGGTTTAGTTTTGAAATGTGCTTCCTCTTACATTTCCCCAAAAAAAAAAGTATTTTCTGAATAAAACGCTAATAAACAAAAAATAGTCAAAAATCCCAGATGGCGGTGCCATTTTGATTACTGTCCTAAATGGATGGGGGTCGGGGGTTTTGCTTTGTTTAATGGGATCCCAATTGGTCGCTATCTTGAATAAGTGTGTCAAAGTGCCTAAGTATGACAGCTTGTCATCACTCGGCTATCAAAACTATGATTCCTAGCGATATTAAATCTATTCTAAACAAAACTCCCGACTACTTGTAAAAATTGCGTTAACTAACATAATTAAACCATACCTTTCAAATTTGCGCATGCTTTAAAGCGCCCGGTTGTTGTTCAGCAGTACTTTTTAGAAAAGATGTCATGACAACGCAATTGTTTTTAATTTTATATTGGCATGAAAATGATCGAATTGATCGAATCGCACCAGCAGCCACGCTAACTTAATGTTATTTTTCATTAGTTTTTTTTCCTACCTTTTAACAGGTTAAAACAGTACCTATTTTGATAAGGTTAACCCTTCTTACTTCTTAACCAAGACGTATTCTTCTTCTCAATATTTAATATCATGTCATTGGCGTACCGTAAAACGAGGTTACTTTGCTCCACTTTTTTAAGTAAATTCAAAAAATTCAAGGAAATAACCAAAAATTATACCATAAAAAATGATTTTTTGGTTTTAATGAAAAACACATGGTATAGGTAATTAACAAAGTAAATTTTTATTACAAAGTACTTACTTAGTATTATAAATATGATGATAACTTGAAAAGTGAAGCAAAGTTTCCCATAGTCCGAGGTTACTTTGCTCCACTTTATTAAATATGAAAAAAAACATTGGTGTTTTATATGTTGGCGCAAACTACACCCAATATTTAGTTAGCTTGTCTTCAAACATTGTGAACAAAAAATTTAAAAATATTGGTTTTTTAAGTTTTTATTGCATAGAAATCGATAACTGCACTAGACACCAAATTTTTCGAGGTCAAATTTTAAAGGAATTTCAAGCTGCACTTCACTCTGGTATTAACTCGAAACGACTAAGCGGAAAACAGCGGCTACCGCGTCTTTGAAAAGTCAAATTTGCAACGGATAATTCACGCGTGGTGGCGTTGTGGTGTAAAACCTCGTTTTACGGTACATAAATTTTTGCTAAAACTTGCATTTTACCAAAACTACAAATTTAAGATCTAGCATATTGTAGTACAAGGCCCAAACTTTATGTAGAGTTCATTACCGTAGACATTGAATAGTCTTTGATAAATCCACAGTAGAACAAATATAACCGTTTATTTAACCTACTTTAAACAAAGGGTTAAATCAACAACTTCTTCGTTAAAGTACAACTTTATTAATTAACCAATTTTTTCAGTTGATACTTTTTTGTGAATGGCAAAGACGTAGCTTTCTGGCCTATGTTTAAAATCAAGTACAGTGGTGCACAAAAGAATTTGATCTGAAAAATGGCTAAATTTTAAAATCAGGCGCTATTTTGGTTTTAATAGAAATGTTAATTTTGACAAAAATGTCTTCAGCCTTTCGATATAGAGCAAAATCACAAAAATCGAACAAAGGTTAAAAAAACTACATAAAAAAAAGTACGGGTTTTTTTTTGCCCACCTTATTTTTCTTTTAGTGTAATTTTGTTTTGAAATGATTAACACTGATATTTTTACATTTTAAATTAGGTTCATTAAATTATTCAATAAATCGAAAAAATTATAAACAAATAAACAAATCACTGAACTATTGATCGTAAGAGGAACAAGGTACTAAAATTTTATCGATACTAGCCGTACATTAGAAACATTACAAAGGTGTAGGTTCCTTTGCCAAAAATTTACACTTTTAACACAGCTGTACATATGAGTTGAAAAGGGTTATCTCAAATAAAGCAAGCGTCATTATATAGAAATAATATCAATGTGTAAATTTAAATTGCTATTTCAATAAAACAAACACGGAGATCAACATGATGGCTTTTGGAAATTAATTCTAATAAAATAGGAAGGTAAATCTAAAATATATAAAATACTGCTGAATACTGCTCATTAATATAGAGATAAAACTTGATGGAAAAACATTTCCATTTAAAAATTTCAATAGGAATGTGCAATTAAGAGCAAAAAGCATGCAGCTGTTTTCAGTCAAAAAAATTTTCGTTGCACCACGCCCAAAAAATGATATTTCAGGCAGCCCATTACAACTTCCAATTTTGATTGCTTTACATGTCATAAAACGCGCTGTTCCATTCATAAAAGCTTACTTTAAAAACGATTCGAGCATGAAATAACAACATGAAAAATATTTATAACCTATTGTTTTACAGGTAGGCGAAATTTATATGTTCCTCCTTTAGCCCGACACAGTGTAAGCCCCCATTATCATATTTTATTTGACGGCTTACATAAAACGTTCATTGTTGAACTGCTCTAGGAATGAATAATGGTAGCTTCATGTTTAGCTCTGGATTTATTAAAGAAACAAAGCTGTCAGAGAAGAGATACTTAATTTGCGTACAAGTCTACTACAAACAAAACATTAAAGGTAAATGTTGGCCAACCCAAAAGCAATTAAAACAATAAACAATAACACACACAAAAATATTATATTTATGTCCAGTTTTTTTTTCAACAGTTGGTTGATTGCTGACATATGTCATCAATATTTCCGATTGCATCAGATAAGGTCATCAGTTGAAATAAAAACCCGATGGCATCACGCCCACAAGTGACAAGAGAAGAAAGATACAAAACCCAACTTTTTTTCAATTTTTCCCCATTATTTTTTACCTTTAGTTTTTCGAAGAAAAACATGTCTCATGAAGAAGAAGTTCTGATAGCTCTTAATATAAAATGAGAACTGGCCTGAATTCTTTAAGTTTTATTGGGCAACTTTCAAAGATTTCTCATAATTTGGTTTCTTTTTTCATTCTCATCTACTTCGGCAATATCTCCTTCAAAAAGCTGATCATTGTCAAGAATTTCTTCTAGTTAAGTTCAGTAAACTCAAGTTCATTTTGACGAATGACAAAGTTATGTAACACGCAAGCCGCTACAACAATATACTTATAATATTCTCTATTATAGATGTAAAGGTTCCTTGTCTGAATCCTCAGATGAGAATCTAATACCCTAAATAGCTTTAGCGCAATTTTGGTGTCAGCCCTATTTATTGCAGACTTGCTGTTTTTTTTTAACTCAACTCTTAATGAAAAAATGTGAGGTTATGTACTCCACCAAAACTTTTCACCGACTCCCAGATACGGTTGAAGTAGATGGCATCGGAAATCTATCTGAAAAATTTAAGCACCTGATTGTTGCCACCGGTTGCTGTTTGCAAGCAAGTGGATAGGTTAAAAAAATATCCTTATTAAAAGCTAATTCAATTATCCATTCCTAAAATATTGCTTTTCTAATTTGGAAGTTTCCTGCTTGCTATAAAATATACTTTACAGAGTTAACAAAGACAGGATAGAGGAACAAAACTAAAATTAAAAATATTAAGAAAGATTTTTTTGAACATCTAAACTAGAAAATTATTTAAATAGAACATAACCCATAACACTGGATACTTATTCTTGAATTTTTGAGAGGAGAATATGAGTGATTCTCACCGTAAAAGGTTTCGGTTCTATTTTCTGGAAAGAACGCTCCCGTGAATTCAAGTACACCTCTTACCACGGATCACCAAAGTGCTTTGTTTCACGGATTACCAAACAAACTCACCTAGGAAAAACACACAGTTCACGGCACAACAATTTATTTGAATTGTTAAGGTCATGTTTCGATGTTTTTTTTGGACAGTAATAAGTGATTTTAGTCAGCCATATTTAAATAGTCAACGGTTGATTTATCCATCTTTCCGAAAAAAGTAGTTTTAAAAGGGAACTAAACAGAAATAGGTATAAAAGTTATGTTTACTAAATTTTCCATAGGGAATCAGCAGTTCAACTGAGTTTTCTACAATTATTATTGTAAACATGTTCTTATAATTTATGTATATTTATTGAATAAATAAACTAAATTATGTGCCTTTTGCTTTTTGAAATTCTTTTGACCCTCATAAAAACAAATGTTTCTAACACGTGCGCAAAGTGTCTTCTCTGCATAAAGTCTGCTTTTCGTCGTTCGTTAACTGCTTATGAGTGCAAGTAAGAATCACTTTGCACACTTGATAAGAATTATTGTTGAGAGAAAAAGATAACTAACGTACCCGCAGAAAGGGCTCCGGAACGAAATAGCGATGTACAAAATAGCGGGTATTAAAATAGCGGTATCGAAATAGCGACAATTAAAATAGCGATGTAATGAAAGAGCGACTATCAAAATAGTGATGTAATAAAATAGCGATTGTAACAAAATAGCGATGTAACAAAATAGCGTCTAATAAAATAGCGATGCAACAAAAAAGCGACTTAAATAGCGACTCAGCATATTTTTTCAAAAAAAAACTTCCCTGACTTTGCCCGGGACCCTAGAAGGTGAGAATCCGAACCGAACCGAACCAAATCGAATTCGGTTCGGTTCGGATTCACACTCTCTAGGATCCCGCAAAAGAAGTCAGGGAAGTTTTTTTTAAATAAATTTGCTGATTCGGTTTGGTTTGGTGCGGTTCAGTTCGGTACGGACTCTCCTCTAGGATCCCGGGAAAGAAGTCATGCGCTATTTTCTGTTTTGATACATCGCTATTTCGATATATCGCTATTTCGATTGTCGCTATTTTGGTTGTCGCTTGTTTGATAGTCACTGTTTTGATAGAGCGCTATTTTGATATGTCTCTGTTTTGTAACTATCGCTATTTTGATTGTCGCTGTTTCATTCTTCGCCATTTCGTACGTCGCTATTTTGAACATCGCTATTTCGTTCCAAAGTTCGCAGAAAGGTAGATGTAAGAAATATATTTTTATTTAAGTTTAGTTTTTTTTAAACGGCTAAATCCCAAAATTTGTCGTCAAAAAAATACAAATTCAAATCAGGAAAAATTAAATATGTTATCAGTGTTGTTAAAGCTTTTGGTGTAGAAACAGTTTTTGAAGAACAGCTAAGCTTTTTTTTGTAACCGTCCTAAACACTTCTCCCGTAGAAAAATAATGAATAAAAATATATTGTCCTTCGCAAGTGTTTAAATTAACATGTTATTCCATTAATGGTCTAAAAGGTTGGTACAGGTTTGAGAAGCGTTCTATTTATTTTTTTAAATTCTGTGGTACCTAGGCATACGTGATTCCATAACAAACTGCAGAGCTTACAAAATCAATATCTAATTTCCAATCTGCTGTTGCGTTAATATAACTTTTGCTCAAAACTCCGCAGATCAATTACTAATTTTGTTAGGGCTGTTGTGCTTGTTGTGCCAACAAGTTTTCGATATCCGATATTTCAAAACTAGAATAAAACTAATTTTCTTGGCGGAAATCGAGAAATGGCGCTCGGGTGTGGTTTAAGTAATTTCGAAAGTTTGACATAATATGTGTCGAAATTTCCGATTTCATATAACAGCAACTATATAAGTTTTCCTCCGTTAAGTATTCGACAAGTTTTTCTCATATTTAATTATTGCATCGTTAACTTAAAGCTTGGTCATTTTTGCATTATACAGGATATTAAATTTTAAAAAAATTAACCTACATAAAATCTAAAAAAATATATTTTGAGACATTTTAGAATTTTACGCTAATTTTGAAAATTGAACGAAACAAATAGTTCTATGAAATATATCAATCAATAACTTGACAACTATTGAGAAGTGATTGGATTATTTATAAAAGAACCTATTTTCATAAATACAAAATTAAAAGAAGCCCTTCCAAAATGCAAGGCTTTTGAAATGCCCCCTGCAGGGCCGTCGTAATGGGTGGAGCTCCGGGCGGCCGATTTTGGAGGCTGCTGAAGGCCGCCTTTTAATATTGAATTAAAATAATTTTTAAAGGTTCATCATACGGTGGTCGCCACACGTATTTTTGAGATGTACATGTACAAAGATGTACATGTACAAACATCTCCTTGCGGACACCACTATTAAGCAGACACTCCCTTTAGCCAGACAAATTTGTTAGAACCAAGCTTTTCCCTATTTCTTTACATGTAAAATTCACTGCTATAGCCGGACACTCTAAGAACCGGACGCGGACAATTTTTTTTGGTTAAAAAATTCTGAAACCTCCCTTAACCGAACGGAAACCTCTGACAACGGGGCGGAGCTCTGCACGGAATGGGCATTAATATTATGTAGTATGTTGGCAACAACGCACTCTGAAGCCGGGGAATTACCTTTTGCCGTTTTAATGCGAAGACTAAATACTTCTGTCGTATTTACAAAATATAGCGGGACTGCTGTGTTTTATTTTTATTGTTCAGTTGGGTAGTAATAGATTTTTTTGAAATTGCGCCTAGTAAAAAACTTCTTAGTTTAGGTAAAAAAATGGAAGTTGTTAACATTTCGGAGAAGGAACATCTATTAGCACAAAAGATCGCTGAAAAATTTAATATTGGAAAAACTCAAGCATCAGCGGAAAATATATATATACTTAAATATCGCAGTTCCCTCTCATTAGCGGACACCTCCAATACGCGGACAAAATCGACCAAACCGTGAGTCGAATGTCGAAAACTAATAAACTAAATTATGTGCTTTCTTTCATAATATTTAAAGAATTTGTAGCAGAATAAAAAAAGATAAATAAAAAAAGGTCTACAAATTTAAAAAATGAAGAGCTAGAAAAATACTTGGTTAATTGACATTAAGTTTTGTGCCCAAAGAATATTCAGGCAATCTTATTTTATCGATTTTTTGTTTAAAAATTTTAAAGCTTAAAATAGATATAGATGCTTCAGTTGTGCGGGTATGATCGCACTGTACATAAAGAATTTAAGCGAGTCAATTGCTTCGAGATTGAGATCTAAAGGAAAGTCATAAAATAAATTGAAATGCCTCTTGCCATAAATTTGTTGAAACGTTTCGTTTGTCATGTCGTACGTTGTTGACAATTTTAAGACGGAATTTACAAGCGACCTTAAAAGTTTTTACATGATTTGTAAGCTAATAAATTAGAATTAGAGCATGTGTTTCAGGGTCAAGCATATTTTCAATACCATAGCGTCATTGTAAAATGCAACTATTTAAATTAGCACCACTTTTGAAAAAAACTCAATTGATAGCTATTCAATTTAAAATTTTGCTTTTGCATTTCTCTATTTCGAAATATAAAGCAAAAACTGAAAATTAAAAAAATTTATATCGTTTTTTAAAAAGACAAGGTCGGTTTTCTCGACTTCGCAGTGTCTGGGTGCGATGAGGGATGAAGATTTTGGGTTTTTTCAAAAGAAAAGGGTTTGAACCGACTCAACTCTGTCAAGTAGATAACCGAAAACAAAAATTCAAAACTTTCTGAGAAAGTCCCATTGAAAGTTTTAAGGCTATACGCTGATACCTTAAAAACTACTAAACCGATCTAATTTTGATGACTGCCGTAAGAAAAGTTAGGGTGAATATATCCTAAAAACTCGATTTAAAAAAAATTTGTTGACGGTTTTATTCTGACATAATTATTATTACTTCGTTATGGGTTCACTCGGTGGCACCAAAAACTTGCAGTGGTGAGACAGAAAGCTGGGGGAGGGCGGCATATTCCTCGTTTTGCTTCAGGCAGCCACTAGTCTGGCGACGGCCCTGCCCCCTTCTTTTGAAGTTTTAAATTTCCCAAAATTGGCCAAGTTTAATCACCTTCTACATTTATTATCTACTGGTCAATATCGATTACTATTATGCCGCGAGGATCAAAAAAGGATTTAAAATTTAAAAACAATGCAACAAAAACGGCTACAGACTGACAAAAACACGCACAAATAATGACATTACTTTCGTGCGGTTAATAAAAAACACACACGTCGAAAAAATAATTACCGCTTTAAACATGAAACAACTTAATTTTCGAAATTCGAGCCCTCCGGTCTTGATTTCATGCAAGAACGCCTCGGTAAGCTTAATGGTGGTCAAATAGAGGACAGCAAAAAGAGGAAGGTACAGAAATCGTGTTTGGTGGCATAGACAGAGCCGGTATAGGGCTTTAACTGAGGAGATTATATCCCTGTAAAAGGAGGCAAGCTTAAAATATTGCCGGTTTTTCCTGAACATTGAAATCTCTTAGATCAATGCATAACATAAGCCTCTCACTTTTTCTTCAATGGGTATATCCACTCACCGTCATCTGTCTCTTTTTCTAAGGCTATTTTAATTTTTGTTTTGACATTTGAGGTATCCAAGTCTCTTAAAATGATATTTATATTTCTTTACCAGCAAAGAAGTACTGTTTGCTGTTTCGATGTGTTTAGTCAAACTTATCAAAATGTTATAGGGGACAAACTGATTAGTCAACAATTATTAATTTCTAATTTGAAATTATATTTTGAAATTATTAAAATTTCAATGGAGGTTTCCTAACCTATAATTATTATAAAAACTTGAAAAACACTTCGCTTTTTACAGGGAGTACAAAAAAAATATAGATGAAATAAATAATACGCTGACAAGAGATATGACCCAAGTAGGAAAAGATATCGCAAGAATGCAAATGGTTTAAAACTTCATATTAAAAAAAACTCATCAAAAATTGCAAGATTCAATAAGTCAAATGTCTGATTCATCAAATTCTACATTAGAAGAAAATAATTTAACATTTGATTCGAAACAAGAATATAACAGTAATGTATTTAAATGTATAGAATGTAAGCAAAGCTTTATATATCTTTCAAACCGTAAACCAGGACAAACTAAAGGTACCTTTGCAAAATTATTATTTGTAAAAACTGTTCAAAAATATCCAATACTGAATATAAAACAATCACATTAAAAAATCGAATAATGATTTTCCTCTGTTCTAAGTGCACGAATTCCTTACAATCCATTCCAAAATTACAAGAAGAAATTTGTATTCTCAAAAGGGAAATAAAAACTTTAAAAAACAGTAACAAACAAAGCAAACGGAGTCTCAATATAATTAAAAAAGACCTAACTATTGCTAATATGAAAGACAACAAATTAGATAAAGATACCTTGTTACATAACTCCAAAACCCCTCTTACTTTAATATCAAAAGAAAAGACAATAGCTACATTTCAAAAGTTGAAAAAGAAAAAAAATAATCAAAAAACTATTCTGAAAAAAATAGATAAAGAATTATCTTTAAATCAAAATTCTGCCCAACATAAAAATTATAACTACAAAATTATAACCCTACACCAGATCAACAACCCAATAAATCAAATATTTATAAAACTGATAACTCACCGAAAATAAAAATTATCGAATATCATTTTGGAACAGGATGTTCAGCCAAACTTCAAGAAATTATGGAAAATTCAGTATCGAATCATACTTAACACCAAATTTGCCTATCTCAAAATTAGTATCCAGAATAGCAGATATTTATAAAGAACTTAAATCTACAGACCATCTAATTTTGTTCCTCAATAGGGACACAGAAGAAATAATTAACAATCCAAGGAATTTAAAAAAATTGTTAAACATAGGTAAAAGAACTAATCTTATTATTTGTGTAAAGAAAAAGTAATTTTATTTCAACATAATTTCTTTTATTCTATTCAAATTATTAATATGTTTGATTTTAATTCAAGATATAATTTTTATCAAAACAAAAATGGAAAGTGTCGAAATGTATGCAATAAGAAGATCAATGAGAATATCTAGAACAGATCACATAAGAAATGACATCATAGAAGAAAGAATGGGAATCAAGGGAAGCATAACGGATGACATCACTAAAAGGCAACTGATATGGTACGGCCATATACAACGGATGAACGAAGAAAGATTACCAAAGCAAGCCCTAGAATGGCAACCAATAAGGCGCAGAAAAAGAGGGCGTCCTAAACTAGAATGGCAACCAATCAATCCAATCCAAAGATCAATCCAAAGATCAATGAGTCAAAAAAATTTAACAGAAGCTGATTGTCAGAATCGAAGGAGGTGGAGAATAGGCGTCGGACAACGTAGAAAAACGTTCTAAACCGATATAGTAGTAGTATAATTTTTATAAACATTTGGCTGATCTTATTAAAAGTAATTTAAAATACAATAATATTGTTTTAATACCTTTACCGTTTACCAATTTTGAAACTAATTCATTTTCAAAAAAAACTGCCAATTTAAAAGAAATAAACATACCCACAAGTCTTTTTTAGTCTAAACTCTGATCAATTAATTAGTATTTTTTATTTAAATATGCAATCAATAAGAAATAAAACAAACCAATTAACAGTTTTATTAAACAATCTTAAATATTCTGGTATATTATTCCTTACTGAACACTTGCTACATAGTGATGAACCCTTATACTAACCTGAATATGTTATAGTATCAAAATTTGGTAGAAGAAACTCCAGAGGAGGAGGAACTATTGCATTGATTAATAGATGTATTTTTGAAACTCTGGAATTTCTAACATTTGACAAATATAACGGCATGTTAATTGAAAAAGAATTTAAATTTACACTTTTTTTTATTAATTTATACATTATGTGCATATACCGTACTCCAGAAAACAATATTAACATAATTAATAATTTTATCGAAAATTTGGATAGTTTATTATATACATTTCCTTCAAAACGTAAGATTCTTTTAACTGGAGATTTAAGTATGGATTATTTAGATAAAAATAATAATTTTACATTAATACTTCAATATTTATTAGCTTCATTTAACATTCAAATGCATATTACCTCTCCAACTAGAACAACATCTAATTCATCAACAACAATAGATTATATTTGTACAAATTTTTTTGATGATCCTAACTCTGAGATCTCGGACCCAGGTTTCTCTGACCATAGCTATATTTTTGCAATATGGCCTATTAAAATTGACCTTGTCAAAAAAGAAAATAAAAATAAACTCGACTGTCAAAATTTTCAATGGAACTCCATTAATAATTCGAATGACCCACTTAATGATTTTCATGATAATCTTTATAAAATTGTGGATAAAAGCTTTCCTCTTCAACATGTAAAAAATAAACAAAAAAAAACTGGATTACGTCTGGTATTCGTTTATTCAAAAAATTTACGTTTTCGTCTAATACTGACTTCCTAATAAACTATTTTAAAATATATAAAAAAACATTCATAAAGTAGTACATCATGCAAAAAGGAAGTTTTATGAAAATCATATCAATAACTCAAGAAATATCCAAAAAGAATTTTGGTCTGTTGTCAATGAATTTACTAATCGAAATAAACTTTCAACTAACAAATACTGATTTATTACCAAATGATTTGAATAATTTTTATTGCTCTGTTGCAGAAAATATTACAAAAAAATTAGCTATAATGTTGATCCCATTTCATACCTTAAAGATATCAACATAACTAATGCATTTATATTATACGAAACAATCCTGATGAAATAAAAAATACTTTCAATGTAATAAAAATTAAATGTTCTACTGGCATAGATGGTATTTCATTAAATATACTAAAATAATTAACTATTATTGCAAATAAAACATTTTCTGAAGCTATAAATCATTCATTTTTATTGGGATATTTTCCTTCTTGCCTTAAACTTGCAAAAATAATTCCAATATATAAAGAAGGTGATAAAAATACACCATCTAACTTTAGGCCAATATCTCTTTTATCAACTCTTTCAAAGTTAATAGAAAAACTTATCAAATCGCGTTTGGAATTCTATTTTTGTGAAAATAATATGATTAATATAATCAATTTGGTTTTCAGAGAAATAAAAATACAAACGATGCAATATTCTTTTTTATTAAAGAATTATTAAACAGCATTAATGATAATGAACATGCGGCTGCAATTTTTTGTGATATTTCTAAAGCTTTTGATTGTGTTAATCATGAAATTTTTCTTAAAAAAATATTTATTTATGGATTAAGAAACAACGCTTTAAGTTGGTTTAAATCATCATCGCCTTCATTTGTGTCCATAAAAAAAAATTCATTCAAATAAAAATATTCAATATGGTGTTTCTCAAGGTTCAGTACTAGAACCAATACTTTTTTTAATTTACATTAATATATATTTATCGGTTTCACAACGTTCTACGTCTTCCGATACCCAATCTCCACTCGTTTCTGTTTGCCCATAACTCATCATCTAGGCCTCTTATTCTTATTTCACTGTCTATTCCTTCTCTCCAGCTTCTCCTTGGCCGTCCTCGTTTTCTTCGGCCAGTTGGTTTCCATTGTAGTATTTGTTTAGGTAGTCTTTCGTCATTCATTCTTTGTACATGTCCGTACCACACCAGTTGTTTTGTTCTTATATCATCCACTAAAGTACGTTCACCTACTGTCATAATTTCTCTTATTCTTTGATTTGTAACTCTTTCTCTTTTTGATTTCCCTGCTGCTCTTCTCCAATAGTCCATCTCCGTAGCGGAAAGCATTTTTTCTGTTCTATCCTTGATTGGCCATACTTCTGAGCCGTATGTAATAATACTTTTTATAATGGTGTTATATATAAGCTTTTTGTTATGTTTTGATATACTTTGGTCCCAAATTATTCCATTTAATAAAGTTATTGCTTTTCTTCCTTGTACGTTTCGATCTTTTATAGCTTTGTCTAGTGTTCCGTCAGCTGTAATTTTTAGACCTAAGTATTTATACTCATCACAGGAGTGAATTCGCTGCCCGGTATTTAAGATTAGATCCTGTTTCATTCCACCGATACACATATACTCTGTCTTATTGAGATTAACCTCTAGTCCCCACTTATTATACTCTTCTATTAGTTTTCGTGTCATATATTCGAGGTCGTCATAATCCTGAGCCACTACTATCTGATCATCGGCGAAACATAAAGTATACAAGGTGGTTTCGTCCAACGGAATTCCCATGTTTTGGCATTTTCTCTTTCATACTTTAAGGACTTGTTCCAAGTATATCTTGAAGAGCGTAGGCGAGATACAGCAACCTTGTTTAAGACCTTTATTTACTTGAAAGCCTTTGGTTAGTTTTGCTTTTATTTTAACTTTTGCCTTACTATTGCGGTATAACTCTTGGATGGCCTTAATTAGTTGTACGCTTATGTTTGTGTTTTCCAACGCTTTCCAAAGTAGATTTAGTGGTATACTATCATATGCCTTCTGCAAATCCACGTAAAGCAGATGCAGCTCTTGACCGTATGCCATTTTCTTTTCAATAACTTGGGTTATACAAAAGAGATGATCTGAAGTCGATCTACCCGCCCTGAAACCAGCTTGTTCTTCTGCCTCCATGTCTTTATATTCGCTCTCTACTTTATTTCTTATTATTTTACCGTATATTCTGCTTAGCGTACTAGTCACAGATATACCTCTATAATTGTCACATATATCTTTCCTTCCTTTTTTGTGTATTGTGGATATATATGACGTTTTCCACTCAGTTGGGACTACAGTTCCATTTAAATATTTTTGGAAAAGATTCCGTAATCTCCAAAACAGTTCTTCAGTGCCATATTTAATAAGTTCGGCTGGGCTATTTCCGGGTCCGGCAGATTTACCGCTTTTTAAGGTTGTGCACACGTTTTTGACCTCAGAGATTGTGAGGGGTACTGGAGATCCCATCGTTCTAATTATATTGTCTCTTGCGTCTTCCTTGAATACTGCTCTATCTTCACTTAAAAGTTTTTTAAAATGCTCATCCCATTCTTTGTCTGGTATTGGTGAAATGATATCTCTGCATGTTTCTTTTTTAATCGATCTTATAGTTTTCCAGCTTTCGGTACTTCTCCTACCTCCTAAGTAAGAATCTATTTTCTGACACTTTTGCGTCCACGAATGATTTTTCTTATCACTGATCATTCTTCTCACCTTTGATTGCGCGATTTTGTATTCTTGTCTGCTTCTATCTGTCTTTTGGGATAAGTAGGTGTGATATAATTTCCTTTTTTCCTCTATTTCTCTCTCAATCTCAGCATCCCACCAGTATTGTTTTCTTCTTTTAGAAGTTTCTTCCACTAATCCTAGTGCTTCTTTTGCAGCTTGGTGGATGCTTAATGTAATACATTCGTATTCCTCATCTGGGGTTTCACCTGAACTTGTATTAAGTTTTTCGTTCAGTCTCTTTTTGTATAAGTTTTTTACGCTGTCATGTTCTAGGCTTAGTAGATTATATTTACAGTGATCAATTTCTTCAATCACTGTATCATCAAGATGTTGTTGATGCAGGCTTCGGCCTTCATAAGGAAAGAGAATTTTGGACTCCAGAAAATAGTGATCACTTCCGCATGTTGATCCACGCTTTGTTCTGATATCTTGAATTTTTAGTTTTGTCTTTTGTTTAGTGATAAGATAATCAATGACGGATTTCAGGTTTTGTGAGGGTTTGGTCCAGGTATATTTGTGTATTTCCTTATGTTGAAAAAAACCGTTTTGGATTTTTAGGTTTAATTGCTCACATACTGTAATTAGCCGGTTTCCATTGTCATTAACAAGATTTTCTCCATATTGGCCAACTGTCAGATCATTAACTCTGTTACCGGTTCTACTATTTAAATCTCCCAATATGACAATTTCTCTAGATGCACTTACTGCTGATATTTCATTGTGTATTTCTTCAAAAAAATTGTCTTTCACAGCTACATTTGCATCGTCGTTATACGCATAGATTCCAAAAATCGTAAGTCTCATTCCTTTTATTGTTATATTCATTTTAATTAGCCTTTCATTGACTGCTTCCCAGTTGGTGATAAATTTTCTAAATCTTTTGTTGACCAAAATAGATACTCCTTGTTGGGCATGTTTTTCTTTTGCCACTCCGCTATAGAAATGGTCATATTGTCCTAGGTTTTCAGATCCTTTTCCTTTCTTTTTCGTTTCTGTTAGTACAGCAAGGTCTACCTTCATTTTTACATTAATGATTTACTAAATATTAAAATTTATGGTTATTTTACAATATTTGCAGAAAAAATAAAAAATAATACAAAAAATTATTCTATTTGTATAAAAACTTGGTTTGAATCAAACCAACTATCTCTTAATTTTTCAAAAAGACATGTAATTGGTTTTAAAGAAATATCTCACCAAATTATAAATATAAATAATAACAAAATTAATACCACAGATAATATTAAATTTTTAGGACTGACAAAAATTTTAAATTTCAAAACCATATTCATAATTTAAATAAAAAATTAAGTTCAGGTTGTTATTGTGTCAAAATTATTACAATTGAATTAGGTAAATAAATAGGCAGAATGTATACTTTTCTTTAATTGAATCAAACTTACGATATGGCATTCCTTTCTGGGGTACATGTTCAATGTATTTATTTAGATCAGTGTTTATTCTTCAAAAAATAGCAATTAGGTATTTATGCAATATAAATTGTAGATATCACTGCAAATATTTGTTCATCAAAAATAATATTTTGACTCTTCCTTGTTTATATATTCTTGAAACAATTTGTCTGATAAATAAAAAACTAAATTACTTTGAAATAAACCAAAATACTTGTACACAATACAAGTTGACAAGTTAATAATCTTACATTACCTATACCACATTCATTTTTATTTAAAAAATTAATAATTTATAACGGTATAAAATTGTATAATAATTTGCCAAACAATATAAAACTTAATAATAACTATAACATATTTAGAAATAAGTGCAAGGATTTTCTTATCACTAAAGCTTTTTATTCAATTAACGAATTTCTTGATCAGGGTTAAATTTAAGGAATAATTTTAAACTTAAAATTCTCAATTACTATAAAAAAACAATTAAATTAAAAAAAAAATATACCGGGTGGGCCAAAAAAAAACTGAACAATTTTTTTTCAGTATAACTTTTGAACTATACCATCGATTTTAATGGGACAAACTGCACTTGACAGACAGAGAATTAATCAGAAATTTGACTAAATATATTTTTTGTCCGCCTTCTGAAAATCCAAGATGGCGGACGAAATTAAATTGTACCCTTCAAAGATGCTCGTTAATTCTTGTGTTGCGAACATGTTTTAATTATTTGTTTAAATCAGTAACAAAGCTGCATTCCTGCCACGCACAACTAGATACAAATCAGCAAAATCGGTTCAATGGTTCTAAAAAAATATATTTTTGTTTCTACCATTGTTTTGCATGTTATACGATTGCATTGCCAATCATTATAATATGCATTACTACTAAACCGATTTTGATGAGATAAAATAACATCCTGGTGAGAATTGATTGCTTTTTAGAGATCATGATCAAAATTTACCGCCATCTTAAAATTTAAGACGGCGGACAGAATTATACTTGATTCTTCAAAATGGCGTGTTTATTTTTATTTTATGAAAAATATTTTAGTTTTTTTTAATCTATAGAAAAGCACTACTTTTCTCCCGCTTAGGAAGGTACAAAGTAATAAAATCGGTTAAGTGATCCTGTCTGCATTCAGTTTTTTATAAATTGATTATTACTGAGCCGATTTTAGTGAAATCAATTACATCATTGCGCAAACTGATTGACCTTTAAAGTTTGCACCATGATGTTTTTTATTTCACTAAAATCGGTTCAGTAATAATGAATTTATAAAATGCAGACAAGATTGCCAATGCAATCGTATAATTTGTAAAACAATGGTAAAAAAAATCCGATTTTGTGAAAACCGCTACACCGATTTTATTAATTTGTACCTCCTTATGCGGGATAAAAAATAGTGTTTTTCTATAAATAAAAAAAAACTAAAACATTTTCGCAAAAGGTGAATAAACACGCCATTTTCAAGAATCAAGTATGATTCTACCCGACATCTTAAATTCCAAGATGGCGGAAAATTTCGATAAGAATCTTTAAAGAGCAATCAATTCTCACCAAGATTTTTTTTATTTCGCTAAAATTGGTTTAGTAATAACGAATTTATAGGGAAATGAATACAGACAGGATTGGCAATGCAATCGTAGAATCTGTAAAACAATGGTTGAATCAAAAATAGATTTTTTGAGAACCACCACAATGATTTTAGTAATTTGTACGTCGTTGTGTGAGGGAAAAGTAGTGGTTTTCTATAAATTAAATAAAAATCTAAAACATTTTCGGAAAATAGGAATATACACGCCATTTTAAAGAATCAAGTATGATTCTGTCCGCCATCATAAATTTTAGAATGGCGATAAATTTTGATCATGATCTTTAAAAAGCAATCAATTCTCAACAGGATGTTTTTAATTTCATCAAAATCGGTTTAGTAGTAATGAAGTCAGGAGGAAATAAATGCAGACACGATTGGCAAGGCAATCGTATAATATGCAAAACAATGGTTTAAACAAAAATATTTTTTTTTAAACCACTAAACCGATTTTGCTAGTTGATACCTTGTTGTACGTGGCAAGAATGCAGCCTTTTAACTAATTTAAAAAAATGATTAAAACGTGTTTGCAACACAAGAATAAACGAGCATCTTTGAAGAGTACATTTTAATTTCGTCTGCCATCTTGGATTTTGAGATGGCGGACAAAAATATATATTTAGTTAAAACCCTGATTAATTCTCTATCAAGCGCAGTTTGTCCCATTAAAATCGATTGTATAGTTCAAAAGCTATAATGAAAAAAAATGGTCCGGTGTTTTTTGGGCCACCCGGTATATGTATAATCAAGCAACATAATTAAACCACTTATTGGATAGATTTATATATATTATATTTTTTATTATTATTAGTTATTTATTTGCTTTGTCTACAAAGGTTTATACTTTAAGACAATAAAGCTTGATTTGATTTGATTTAATTGAAAGCACCCAATTCCCTTAAAAGGATGTTCATATTTCTTTATGGACAGGAAACTGTCTTCTGTTTAATTATTTGTATTAAACTCAAAATTGAAAAACGATCCTTTTTTGCCACAGAGAATTGCAGATTTTTCCAGTTTATGAATTAAGTTTTACCTTAGTTCAAAAACAGTTTTTAAAAATTAATTTTTCTCGGAACACGTTTAAAAATTTGTAAACTGAATTTTGTTTATATTTTCTTATATGTGTTGTATGTCTGGCTTTTATTTAATTCATTTTGTTTTTGTCCTGTTAACTTTTATGCTGGTGAGCTGCAAGCAGTCTCGCATCGGGTGGTCTCTAATTGGTACCTTGGTTAAACAGCAGTATTAAGTCCAAGAACCATCCGCCCATTTGTTGCCATACACACCTTGGGTAGGGAATGAAACAAGTCGCCGCGGTCCATTTACCGCCGCCGTGGTTTTTAATATTTCAAAAAAAAATTAAAAAAGTCATTTTTTTTGCTATTTTTTAAACTCTTTGGTTTTTCTCAGGTTATATTTTTTGAAGTCGAAAAAAATTGTGGGCGTGTCTGAACAAGTTAGGCTATGTTTGCAATCAATTTAGGTTAATACTATTTTATCCTCCAAAAAGGAAGACACTGAAACACTATACAGTTCCTCCATTGAAAGTAGCCGTATAAAAAAAGATTATTATATTTGAAGTGTGAAAACCATTGTCAAAGGGTGCAGGTGGTACTGTCGATAGCCTTTGTTAAAACTTACAAGAAGGAATTAATCACGTATCACCAGATTAGGTGCGTTTGGTATTTTTACCTAAAAAAAATTTATAGTCGTGTTTAAAATACTGAAATGTTTCCCAGAATATCAAAATTACTTTTCAATTTTTGCACATATTACTGAAAATCTCAAAATGTTTTTTTAATCACGGGAGCGCGTTCTTCTTCACTTCTGGCAGTTTTTATGTGTAGTACAGTAGTGTGACGGCTATACACATATCTCTCAAATCTCTATTTTATGGGAAAGTACTGAAAAAGTTTCGCAAGATTTTAATCAAAGGCAAAAATAAACAAAGAAATTTAGGAAGTCAAGCTAAATAAGACCTTTAATAAGGAAAATTTTAAACTAAAACTATGGCAGCCGGCCGGCGGTGAATCGGCCGCGGCGAGTCGAGTTAAAGTATTTTTGTTACTAAAATTAATCTAGACGTATCGTATTTAAAATTTTTTGTTAACTTCGGAGGCAGAGGTGAGTTTGTTTTTAATTAATTTTTACCTTCCTAGTCCGCGCAGTAATGGCTAAAGAAAGTATTGTTTTCGACGAAGATATATTTTTTTTAGATATCGCGGAAAATGTGTTATTTGAGAGTATTTAACCTATCTTAGGAATCGTCGTGACATATGTGTGTGTGGGGATGGGACAATTTGCCGCGGCCGATTCGCCGCAGCCGATTCGCCGCGACAGATTCGCCGCGGGACAATTCGCCGCCGGCCGATTTGCCGCGGGGATAATTCGCAATTGTTTTATGATGTTACCATTGGCAATTGTTTAAACATTCTTATTTAGATTGGCTTCATATAATATATTTGTTTATTAGTTTGGTTATAACCTTTTTCAAACTTTTCCAAATAGGTATTTGGTGATTTGTGTACAATTCAACTTTTTTTTTATTAAAAAAATAAATAAAATGGTGGATCCAAAATGGCAGATTTTCCCATTTGTATAGGTTATTTATTTGTATTGAAGTCATATATTTTGTACCATTAAGGTTTTTATTGTTATCATTTTTGTCAGTTTTTTGAGTGAATAATAGATGTCACAAAAAGGAAAAAGTGTCAGCATAATTTTTTATCCGTAAAAAGCCTACAATACAAGCTATCGAAGTCTATAAGCCAATTTTTAGTCCGTTCATTTTGGTCCTTTGGAAGAAACTAAGCGATTTGCTCTGAAAACAGTGCCGAAATGGAAGAAAAGACCTCCGAAGTAAATTTAAAATTTTCAAATGTTTTTACCCAGAACGATAGAACTGGAAACAGAGACAACATTCACAGCGGTGCCGAAAGCATTAAAACAGACGGAGGACGGTCTAGCAGATCAAAATTAACAAGAAACTCATCATACGAAATGGAAAAGATTCGTTTAGAAATGCAAAAGTTAAAAGCTGAAAAAGAAGCCCAATTGTTAAATATGAAAGAAATAGAGTTACAATTAAAGTTAGTAGAATTAAAAGAAAAATCAATGGCATCCTCTCAAAAGTCGGAAAGCGTAATTTTTCAACCTCAAAGAATAACAAAATGGATACAAAGCTTGCCAGAAAAATTTGACGAGTCTGAAGTTAAAAACCAATATAAAAATATCACACAAGAAGTCAACGTGGGCGCATCAACTAGTCAAAATCCAGGTTATTCCAAGCAACAATTTTACAATAATCAGGAAAGTGATGCACATTATTTAAATAAGTATGCTTTGAGGCAAAATATTCCAAAAGATATGCCATATTTTAATGGCAGTTGCATGGATTGGCCACCTTTTATAAATCAGTTTCGAGAAACAACTGAACTTTGTGGATTTACCGACAGGGAAAATATGTCAAGATTGGGAAAAGCTTTAAAAGGAAAAGCCTTTGAAAGTGTAAGTTACTTACTTAATTTTCCGGAACAACTTGAAAAGGTAATATCTATTCTTGAAAGACGCTTTGGAAGACCAGACTTCATAATTGACGAAATTGTAGAAAAAATTAAACGAACGCATTACATCAAAGAACATCATTTTGATAGTCTAATAGATTTTTCAAATAAAGTATTAAATTTAGTCGCAACTATTGAAAGCTTACACTCTGAAGAACATCTTCATAACATGGAAGTCCTTAAACAGTTAGTTACCAAACTTCCAACGTCAATAAAGTTGCAATGGGGAAATTTTTTAAGTGAAGGAAACAAGTCCGATTTGAAAACATTTGCTATATGGTTAGAAAAAATATCTGATGGAGCTAGTTTTATATCGAAACCTAGTTTTAAAACTCATAACTTTAGGGAATCAACTTGCGCTACAATGGAAAGAGAACAAAGAAGACTTCAAAAATGTATGTATTGCCATTTTAATCACACCACTGACGAATGTAAAAAATTTCAAGGATTGACCGTCGAAGAAAGATGGAATTGGTCAAAAAGTAAGAAAGTTTGTTTTTCATGTTTAGAAAGCTATAACCATCAGTCTGGATTTTGTCGAAAGAAAAAAGAATGTGGCCAAAGTGGATGTAAACGTTACCATAATAAACTTTTACATGAAAGTTCTGCACATGAAAAGAGAGAAGAGAAAATAACTGGAAATGATCTGCCAAAGCAAAACACAACCCAGGTACAAAAACATTCTGGCCACACTAATGTCGAGTCAAATTGTAGCACAAATATTGTTCAAAAATCAAATCAAATTTTATTACGAATTGCTCCAATTAAACTAGAAGGCCCAACAGGAAAGAAACTTGATACTTATGCACTTTTTGACGAAGCATCGACTGTCACATTATTAGAAAAAGAAGTAGCAGAACAACTTGATATAGCAGGTACTGTAAAACCTCTCTGTGTTCAATGGACAAATGATATCACTCAGACTCCAGAAGATTCAGAGGTAGTTTCCGTCCAAATTTCAGCTCAAAATCCAGATAGCAAAGTTTTCCATTTAAAAAATGTAAGAACAGTTTCTGATTTACATTTACCGACTCAAACTATAGATATGGATGAAATTTTACAAAAATGGCCATATCTTAGAAATATTCCCGTTAAATCGATGTTTGACGCAAAGCCAGTGATTTTGATAGGCCAAGATAACTGGTCACTTACCATTCCAAGATCAGTTATTCAACGCTCATGGACAGAGCCAGTCATGACAAAAACAAAATTAGGTTGGGTGGTTCATGGAAAAATGGGACAAGAAAAACAACTAGAAACTGACTTCGTGCATCTTACCATTAATCACTCAAATAATGACCAAAAAATATGTGACTTATTACAAAAGACATTTGAATTTGACAGTCTCGAAGAAAATTTAAAAGCAGAAACAGAAGAAATTATACATGCCAAAGAACAATTGATTAAATCAACCAAAAAAGTAGAAGAAAGAAAACTGGATTATTGTGGAAAAAGGAAACTTGTCTGCCAGAAAGTAAAAATATTGCACTAAAACGACTTGAATATGTAGAAAAACAGATGGAAAAAGATGATAATTTTATGATAGCCTATATAGAAAAGATGGAAGATTACATTGATAAAGGATATGCTAGAAAACTTTCAAAAAAAGAAGTAGAGCAATCAGAGCCAAATAATTGGATTTTGCCACATTTTGCTGTTCGAAATAAAAAAGAAAATTAGAATAGTTTTTGATTGCGCTGCAAAATCAGGAGGTAAAAGTCTCAATGACAACTTACTCAAGGGCCCAGACATGTACAACGATTTGATTAGTATTTTATGGAAATTTAGACAAGATAAAATAGCATTCACGGGAAATATAAAAGAGATGTTTTTACAAATAAAAGTTTCTGATGAAGATCAACCAGCTCAGCGATTTTTTTGGCGCAACAACAAAGAAAATCCAATTGAAACATATGAGATGTCTGTTATGTTATTTGGAGCAGCCTGCATCCCTTGTTCAGCTCAATATGTAAGAAACGAAAATGCTGAAAAATTCGTGTTAGAATATCCTGAAGCAGTTTTGGGCATTCAAAAATATCATTTTATGGATGACTATTTATACAGTGTGCCAACAGAGTCTGAGGCCATTAAACTAATAAAAGAAGTAATTTTTATTCATAAAGAAGGTGGGTTCAAAATGTGTAATTGGGTATGTAATTCAAAAACAGTACTACCAGAGGAATTAAGATCTCTTGGAAACAAAGATTTAGAATTTTATTCAGAACTACCACAAGAAAGAGTTTTGGGTTTACATTGGGACCCCAACAAAGATGAATTTATTTTTAAAGCAAAATTTCATAAAGTCAAAGAAGATATCTTGAATGGAACATGTATACCTACCAAACGAGAAATCCTTCAAGTAACCATGTCCGTTTATGATCCATTAGGTTTTGTCGCAAACATCCTAATTTTCATAAAAATTTTGCTTCAAGATTTATGGAGAAATAAGCTACAGTGGGATGAAAAAATTACCGACAATTTTGTTCTACGATGGGAAAAATGGAGAAGAATTATTTTGGAAGCAGAAAATTTAAAAATTCCAAGATGTTTTTCCAAAATCTTTAATTGCGCTTCAAAAGTTCAGCTGCATGTTTTCTGCGATGCAAGCATTACAGCAAGTTGTGCAGTAGCCTACGTAAGAATAGAAAATACCGATGGAATAAGTGTCTCCTTCGTTATGGCAAAAACCAAGCTAGGTCCCACAAAACAACTTTCAATCCCACGAATGGAATTAAATGCAGCACTTTTAGCCAGCAAATTGGGATCATACATTGAAAATAAATTTTGCATTAAACTAACATCAGTCTTTTATTGGACAGATTCTCAAACAGTTTTTTACTGGCTAAAGAGTGATTTTTCAAAATTTAAACCTTATGTAGCCAACAGAGTAAATGAAATTCAAGAAATAACCAAAATTTCAATGTGGAGATGGGTTCCGACCAAAGAGAATGAGAGAGGAGGGTACAAAATGGACAGTTGAACCTAAAATTTTAAGAGATAGTAGATGGTTACAAGGTACTGAATTTTTGAAAAAAGAAGAACAGTTTTGGCCTCAAAATATACTATCTCAAAATGTTGACAGTCAAGAACTAGAAATTAAAAAAGAATTTTCACATGTAATTATTACCCCAGAAGTTAAAGATCAATGTCTCTTACCAGATATTGAAAGATTTTCTAATTGGACAAGACTTATTAGAACTACAGCATGGTGTATTTTTGCAGTTGAGAAATGGAAAAAAATTGGAGATATAAAACTAAACTCAATTACTGTAGAAAATATAAAAGAAGCAGAAAGAATTTGGATAATTTCTCAGCAAAGAAAAGATTTTCCTGATGAAATAGCATGTTTGGAAAAAAAGAACGAAATCTCAAAATCGAGCAAACTGTTTCAATTAAAACCATTTTTAGATAATCATGGAATTTTAAGATTTAAAGGAAGAATAACATTAGCATGTGTTAGCGAAGAAATGAAAAATCCCATTATTTTAAGCTCGAAATCCAAATTTGCAAAATTACTTGTTGAAAACTATCATAAGCAATGTCTACACCTTGGAGTTGAATACATATCGAATAAAATTAAAGAAAAACACTGGATTTTAAGTATGAAAAATTTAGTGAAAAAAGTCAGCAGACAATGTGTGATTTGTCAAAGAAGAAGAGTTCAGCCTGAAATCCCGTTAATGTCAGATTTACCAAAAGCTCGTCTTGCCTGTTTCTCACCACCATTTACACATACTGCTATGGATTATTTTGGCCCTTTAAATGTAACTGTTGGTCGTCGAAGAGAGAAAAGATATGGGGTTATATTTACATGTCTTACCACCAGAGCCGTACATATGGAGGTTGCCCATAGTCTGGATACAAGTTCAGCAATAATGGCTATTCGTCGAATGATGGCAAGAAGGGAAAGAATGTGTCATTTATACTCAGATAATGGCTCAAATCTGAAATCTGCCGAAAAAGAGCTAAAAGAGGCCGTCAAAAATCTTAAGAATAATGAAATGGATGATGAACTTGTGAAAAGAGAAATAGAATGGCATTTTATTCCGCCTGGTTCACCACATATGGGAGGCTGTTCGGAGCGACTTATTTTATCTATCAAAAGAGCCCTTTATACAGTATTAAAAGAACAAACACCGAAAGATGAGGTTCTCCAAACGTTAATCATTGAAGCAGAGAATATTGTCAACTCAAGGCCTTTAACGCACGTTTCTATAGATCCAAATGATATGGAATGTTTAACACCAAACCATTTTCTCCTGCTTGGTGGTAACAGAACAAAATTAGACTCTCCTATTCCTGAAGATGAAACAACATTTTTAAGAAAACAATGGAGAACTTCTCAAGTATTTGTTAATTGTTTCTGGAAACGGTGGATCCGAGAGTATTTACCGACTATCACTTTGCGACAAAAGTGGCTGTCAGAATCAAATCCTTTAAATATTAATGACATTGTATTGCAAGTCGACGAAAACCTTCCTAGAAACTCATGGCCACTTGGAATAGTCACAAAAGTATATCCAGGAGCCGAAGGTAGAGTTCGAGTTGCAGATGTTAAGATTCACAATAAAATATACAAGAGACCAGTTGCCAAATTGTGCCGAATAACCCTTAACCAAGGCTGAACTTTTGAGGAGAGAAGAAATGTATCGGTTATTTATTTGTATACCTCTGGTATACCTATTTTGTACCATTAAGGTTTTTATTGTTATCATTTTTGTCAGTTTTTTGAGTGAATAATAGATGTCACAAAAAGGAAAAAGTGTCAGCATATTTTATTAGCCGTAAAAAGCCTACAATACAAGCTATCGAAGTCTATAAGCCAATTTTTAGTCCGTTCACCATTTATGAACCGATTTGCATGAAATTTGGAACTTGAAGATCTTTCGGGTCGCTGATTATTATTTTTAACTTAACTTTATAAAAATTAAAATGGCGGAACCAAAACGGCGGATTTCCCCATTTATGAACCAATATGCATCAAAATCAGAACTTTGAGGTGTTTCACGTCGCTAATTATGATTTCTAACTTAAACCTTCAAAAATCAAAATGGCCGTTCCACAATGGCGCACTTTCTTATTTATAAACCGATTTGCCTCAAACTTAAAACATCGCGGTGCCTAAGGTAACACAATACAATTTTTGACTCAAATTTAAAAACCTGAAAATGGCGGATTCAAAATGACGGATTTTCCCATTTATGAACTAATATGCATCAAATTCGGAACTTTGAGATCTTTCAGGTCGCTGATTATGATTTCTAACTTAAACTTAAAAAAAATGAAAATAGTGGTTACAAAATGGCGGAGTTTTCCATTTTATCCGATTTGCATCAAACTCGGAACTTTGAGTTCTTTCAGGTCGCTTATTTAAACTTTACAAAAATCAAAATGGCAGTTCCAAAGTCGCGCATTTTCTTATCTATTAATCGATTTGTCTCAAACTTGAATCATCGCGGCGCTTAAGGTAACTCCATATAATTTTTGACTCAAATTTAAAAACCTGAAGATGGCGGATCCAAAATGGCGAATTTCCCCATTAATGAACCAATATGCATAAAACTCGGAACTATGGGTGTTTAAGGTCGCTGATTATGATTTCTAACTTAAATTTTAAAAAAATGGCCGATCCAAAAGGGCGGATTTTTTAATTTTTGAACCGATATGCCCCAAGCCTGAAAGTATGCTTAAGGTCAATCAATACATATTTTGACTCAAACTTAAAATCATCTGCATGACGTGTTAGCTCCCGCTAAATTTCGCGGTGTTTGTAAACTTTAAAAACCACACAATTGGATGACGGACAGAGTGCATTTTCGCGCATTTTGGACATGCGCACCAAGAATCAGGGAGATCCTTTTTCGACCGCCTCGAGAAATGGCGTGTTAATTTACTTTCTCCAACTATTTCAAATTTCTACACTTGAAAGTGCTCGATTTTGGTGTACTGAAGCATAGAACTAGAAACTTCAGCCCTTCAGCTACGTGGTGACATCATTAGATCCAGACAGGGGCCCCTTGGAACGTGGAGAAATTGGCTGCAAACTGGTGAGTGCTTTGTTTCTGATTTCCGTTGTGTGGTACCCACAATTAACCTATGGACCTTTTAATTATTTCGTAATTTCATATCAATATATTTATGTTTGTTCGCGCTTTTATTAATTAAAATATATACAGTCCATTGCAGTTATCGTTTTTCTAACTGCGGGCAACCATGACGCATTAAAAAATTTAAATAATGACACAATTATTCAAAATCCGGTTGAATTCCTTATTATTTAAAAGATTTTAGTACATCTTATGATTTAAAATAAAATTGGAGAATTTCTTTATTTCATTTAGTAGCTAGCCAACAAACATTAACTTGACGGAATTGTAGTAATTTTGTACTTCAACTGCTGACAAACGGTAAACACAAACGCCATTTTCATGTTATTAAATTAGTCAAAAATTTTATTGAGTTACTTTAGGCGCCGCGATGTTTCAAGTTTGAGGCAAATTGATTTATAAATAAGAAAGTGCGCCATTTTGGAACCACCATTTTGATTTTTATAAATTTAGGGTAAAAATCGAGGTTAAAATATTAATCAGCGATCTGAAAGATCTCAAAGTTCCGAGTTTAATGCAAATCGATTCATAAATGAGAAAATCCGCCATTTTGGAACCGTTTGATTTTTTAAAAGTTTAAGTTAGTAATCATAATTTTATTTATTTTTTTAATAAAAAAAATGTTGAATTGTTTACTAACCACTTACTCAACCTAGTTGAAAAAGTTTGAAAAAATTTTATAACCAAATAAATAAACAAATATATTATATGAAGTCAAGCTAAATAAAAATGTTTAAACAATTGCCAATGGTATATCATAAAACAAAAAATCTCGCGGCGAATTGTCCCTGCGGTAAATTTGCCGGCGGCGTATTGTCCCCGCGGCGAATCGGCTGCGTCGAATCGGCTGCGGCGAATCGGCTGCGGCGAATCGGCTGCGGCGAATCGGCTGCGGCGAATCGGCCGCGGTGAATTATCCCCTACCCGTGTGTGTGTTGTGGGTGTGTGTATGTCTGTCCGGCCCTCGATATAGCTCCTAAACCGCTGAATAAATTTTCATAAAATTTTTAGATAAAATAGTGTACGATATAGTATAAATCTTAAGATAAATAAAAACTTTCATTTAAAAAATACTTACAAAAAACTGCTTTCAAAGCTGATATAGCGTGGAGCGCACTCAAAGTGTGCTAGTGGACTACGAAGGTATTAGATCCGTCATGGATGCATTTATTTGCACATCAAAATACTTATATTTCTTTAGATTGTTTTTTTTTATTGGTATTAATATTCTCTTCTCATTATACAAACACAACTTTTTCTGGGTATTACGCCACTAGTAAGGAAAAATCTAAAATCTACAATCGTTTTCAAGCTTTTTATTTATATTTTGTCTCAAAATCTTAAATGTTTCTTGTTCAAATATATTTTTTATTATTATATCGTTGACAAATTGTCAATATTCTGAAGTTTATCAAAAACAATTGACCAATCTAAACAAAACACAAGGTAACATGATACTATTTCAAGACATTATGTCAGTCAATGTTGTTTTCAAATTTAAAAATAAACAGAACAGGGTGACTCATTAAAACTAGAATCAATAAGGTCTCTTTTTTATAACCATTTATAATGATATTATTCCAAAGAGTTTTAGACTAAAACCTCCATTTAGTAACAGAAGTGAAAGAATATTGCAAAGAACAAGTTTTGCATTATTAAGAGAAAGAATTCAATTTCATAGATATGAAAAATGGTCTTTGAATAATAAGATTCAAAATTTAAAACATGAAATTGAAGAAAACGTATCCTTTTTTGATTATGATCATATTTTAAATTGTTGCTATAATAGTTATTTATTTCATTTTAACCAACAAAAAAATATTCACGTAAATAAATTTATTAATTTAAGAAATGAACAATTAGAAAATCAACTGAATTTTAATATTAATAATAACTTATTAGAACGTACAGTAATAAATATGTCAGACAAAGTTTTAACAGTTTCAGAAAAATCTCTTCTTTCAAAAGGTTTAAATTTTGCTTTACCACCAAAAAATCCTAATAGGTTAGATTTTGTAATAGGTATTGAAGAAGTAGCAAAAAGCTTACCTGAAGAAGTTGCTAATGAATTTAGAATTAGATCAAAATTAGTTTTGGAAAAACCTTTAAAGATTAAACAAAATATCTCAAAAGAAGAAAAACAAGTTTTAGTATCCTTAAAAAATGATAACTCAATAAAAATTTTGCCAGCCGATAAGGGTAATGCAACTGTTATAATTAATAATGACACTTATAATGAAAAAATTGAAAATTTAATTCAACAAGGTTCTTATAAAAAACTTAATAAAGACCCTACAAAATCAATAGAGAGAAAAATTTATTCTACTTTATATAAGCATAAAAATTGTTTTCAAGATAGAGAACGTTCTCAGTTAGTTCCTCATTATAGCAAACCACCTCATTTCTATGGCTTACCTAAAATACATAAACCTAATGTTCCATTTAGACCAATAGTAAGTAGTATGAATTCTCCATGTCATAAATTAGCAAAATATCTATTAAACATTTTAAATCCCTTGGTGAATAACACTAATTCTTACATACGAAATTCTCAACATTTTTTAGAGAAATTATTTGAGATTGAGTTTAATAATAATCATTTAATGGTAAGTGTTCGTGCAACTTTAATTTTAAATTCAAATTTTGCGCCAAATTCCCGTATTCGGAAAACCCACACAATTTCAATTTGATTGGCACCAGCAAAACGCCAGCGCCATCTACGAAAAATGAATCTGCGCAAAAAGGCGTAACCAAAAAAGGATTCGTCTGTCGTATTCTATCGAGATCACCACGCAGCATGGTGATAAATTCTATTAACCAAAAAATCCAATAACATTCTTAGAAAATCAAACTAAACCATTACACAAACAAGTGATTCTAGTGTAGATCGACTGCAACGACTGGGCCAGCGAGAGGAGCTCCTCTGGACGACGGAAACAACTGAAAAGGTGAGTGCTAGTCCTCTATATTGTCTTTGTGTGGCTCGGAAAAATTAATATTTTTACATCGTCCTTTGAAGGATTTTTGCACCCAGATTTTATAAAACGACCAGCGCTTACAGTCCCGCAGCTCTACCAACCTCAAACCTCAATTCATCAACAGTAAGCTTTGATGTTGTAAGTCTTTTCACTAATGTTCCGGTAGATAAAACCCTTTTAATAGTAAGAAATCGTTTAGAAAATGATCAAAGTTTAAGAGAAAGAACAAATTTAAATATTGATGCAATTTTAGAGTTACTTACTATTTGTATTAAAACTACATATTTTCAATGGCAAAATGATTTTTTTCAACAAGATTTTGGCATGGCAATGGGCTCCCCACTTTCTCCTTTAATGAGTAATATTTTTATGGAAGATTTTGAAAATAATATTTTGCAAGAATATCAGTATAAACCCATAGTTTGGTTTAGATATATTGATGATATTTTTAGTATTTGGCCTTATGATGAAAACAAACTAAATGAATTTCTATATTTTATGAATAACAAAGAAAGTACTATTAAATTTACATTAGAAAAAGAAACTGATAACAAACTTCCATTTCTAGATGTACTTATTGAAAAACAAAATACTTTTCAAACTTCTGTATATAGAAAACCAACACATACTAATAGATATTTAAATTTTAAATCAAATCACTCTACTATAATAAAAAGAGGTGTTGTTAAAAGTTTATTTGATAGAGCAAAGATAATTTATTCTGATAATAACAGATTTTTATTAGAAAAAGAATTAATTAAAGAAGTTTTAATAAAAAATTCCTATCCTATAAATTTTGTTGAAAATTATTTTCATAGAATAGAGTTTCCTAGAAGAAGAAATGCTAATATAATTGATTTAGATACTAAAAAATTATTGATTCCTTTTATACCAGGTATATCAGACAAAATTAGGAGAATAGCAAATAATTATAATATAAAAACAGTTTTTAAGACAGAAAATAAACTTAGATCTATTCTAACAAAAACAAAACCAATAAATGAAGAGCAGAATTCAAAAAATGTAATTTATAAAATACCTTGTGAATGTGGTAAAATTTATATAGGTGATACTTCTAGGCCACTTGAGTTAATGATCACTTGAGTTAATGATCATAAATATAATTTGAGAAGGGGTGATTACGAGAAATCCAGAGTTTGTCAGCATTCTTTTGAGAGTAATCATAGAATTAAATGGGGAGAAACAATAATTTTACAAAAAGAATCTAATGACATTAAAAGAAAATTAAAAGAATCAGCATGTATTTATTTAAATGAAGATAACTGTCTTTCAAGTATTTCTATAGATATAAGTAAAGCTTGGCTTCCTATTCTCAGACAAGATTTGCAAAAAGGTTTTTTCAAAATTAATTAATACTGTAATGAAATTCTGATTACTGTTTTTTAAATAGATTTTGATATAATAGTAATATAATCCCACAATGATCATAATTTTGTAAAAATTTCTAAATGGTTATAAAAAAGAGACCTTATTGATTCTAGTTTTAATGAGTCACCCTGTTCTGTTTATTTTTAAATTTGAAAACAACATTGACTGACATAATGTCTTGAAATAGTATCATGTTACCTTGTGTTTTGTTTAGATTGGTCAATTGTTTTTGATAAACTTCAGAATATTGACAATTTGTCAACGATATAATAATAAAAAATATATTTGAACAAGAAACATTTAAGATTTTGAGACAAAATATAAATAAAAAGCTTGAAAACGATTGTAGATTGGCAATCGAAACGTAGCGTATTTAAATTCAATTAAAAGATAAGTGGTTTAGGTTTTACTAGGCAACTATTTATTTTTATAGAAAGCCACTGACAAATTAGTGATTTTTATTTTTCTAGGAGAAACGCAGTGGTTTTTTATAATTTTTTAAAGTAATTTTTCCTTACTAGTGGCGTAATACCCAGAAAAAGTTGTGTTTGTAAAATGAATCCGCCACAAACATATAGATTTTATTTACAAGAAAGGTATGGGCCTAATATTTGCTTCCTTTTTAGAAATTTAGAAAATACATATAAGAAACTTCAACATTCAGAAAATAGTTGGACCTTTCCTTGCAGATGTAGAGAGCATGATATTATTCCAAAGAGTTTTAGACTAAAACCTCCATTTAGAAGTAACAGAAGTGAAAGAATATTGCAAAGAACAAGTTTTGCTTTATTAAGAGAAAGAATTCAATTTCATAGATATGAAAAATGGTCTTTGAATAATAAGATTCAAAATTTAAAACATGAAATTGAAGAAAACGTATCCTTTTTTGATTATGATCATATTTTAAATTGTTGCTATAATAGTTATTTATTTCATTTTAACCAACAAAAAAATATTCACGTAAATAAATTTATTAATTTAAGAAATGAACAATTAGAAAATCAACTGAATTTTAATATTAATAATAACTTATTAGAACGTACAGTAATAAATATGTCAGACAAAGTTTTAACAGTTTCAGAAAAATCTCTTCTTTCAAAAGGTTTAAATTTTGCTTTACCACCAAAAAATCCTAATAGGTTAGATTTTGTAATAGATATTGAAGAAGTAGCAAAAAGCTTACCTGAAGAAGTTGCTAATGAATTTAGAATTAGATCAAAATTAGTTTTGGAAAAACCTTTAAAGATTAAACAAAATATCTCAAAAGAAGAAAAACAAGCTTTAGTATCCTTAAAAAATGATAACTCAATAAAAATTTTGCCAGCCGATAAGGGTAATGCAACTGTTATAATTAATAATGACACTTATAATGAAAAAATTGAAAATTTAATTCAACAAGGTTCTTATAAAAAACTTAATAAAGACCCTACAAAATCAATAGAGAGAAAAATTTATTCTACTTTATATAAGCATAAAAATTGTTTTCAAGATAGAGAACGTTCTCAGTTAGTTCCTCATTATAGCAAACCACCTCATTTCTATGGCTTACCTAAAATACATAAACCTAATGTTCCATTTAGACCAATAGTAAGTAGTATGAATTCTCCATGTCATAAATTAGCAAAGTATCTATTAAACATTTTAAATCCCTTGGTGAATAACACTAATTCTTACATACGAAATTCTCAACATTTTTTTGAGAAATTATCTGAGATTGAGTTTAATAATAATCATTTAATGGTAAGCTTTGATGTTGTAAGTCTTTTCACTAATGTTCCGGTAGATAAAACCCTTTTAATAGTAAGAAATCGTTTAGAAAATGATCAAAGTTTAAGAGAAAGAACAAATTTAAATATTGATGCAATTTTAGAGTTACTTACTATTTGTATTAAAACTACATATTTTCAATGGCAAAATGATTTTTTTCAACAAGATTTTGGCATGGCAATGGGCTCCCCACTTTCTCCTTTAATGAGTAATATTTTTATGGAAGATTTTGAAAATAATATTTTGCAAGAATATCAGTATAAACCCATAGTTTGGTTTAGATATATTGATGATATTTTTAGTATTTGGCCTTATGATGAAAACAAACTAAATGAATTTCTATATTTTATGAATAACAAAGAAAGTACTATTAAATTTACATTAGAAAAAGAAACTGATAACAAACTTCCATTTCTAGATGTACTTATTGAAAAACAAAATACTTTTCAAACTTCTGTATATAGAAAACCAACACATACTAATAGATATTTAAATTTTAAATCAAATCACTCTACTATAATAAAAAGAGGTGTTGTTAAAAGTTTATTTGATAGAGCAAAGATAATTTGTTCTGATAATAACAGATTTTTATTAGAAAAAGAATTAATTAAAGAAGTTTTAATAAAAAATTCCTATCCTATAAATTTTGTTGAAAATTGTTTTCATAGAACAGAGTTTCCTAGAAGAAGAAATGCTAATATAATTGATTTAGATACTAAAAAATTATTGATTCCTTTTATACCAGGTATATCAGACAAAATTAGGAGAATAGCAAATAATTATAATATAAAAACAGTTTTTAAGACAGAAAATAAACTTAGATCTATTCTAACAAAAACAAAACCAATAAATGAAGAGCAGAATTCAAAAAATGTAATTTATAAAATACCTTGTGAATGTGGTAAAATTTATATAGGTGATACTTCTAGGCCACTTGAAGTAAGAGTTAATGATCATAAATATAATTTGAGAAGGGGTGATTACGAGAAATCCAGAGTTTGTCAGCATTCTTTTGAGAGTAATCATAGAATTAAATGGGGAGAAACAATAATTTTACAAAAAGAATCTAATGACATTAAAAGAAAATTAAAAGAATCAGCATGTATTTATTTAAATGAAGATAACTGTCTTTCAAGTATTTCTATAGATATAAGTAAAGCTTGGCTTCCTATTCTCAGACAAGATTTGCAAAAAGGTTTTTTCAAAATTAATTAATACTGTAATGAAATTCTGATTACTGTTTTTTAAATAGATTTTGATATAATAGTAATATAATCCCACAATGATCATAATTTTGTAAAAATTTCTAAATGGTTATAAAAAAGAGACCTTATTGATTCTAGTTTTAATGAGTCACCCTGTTCTGTTTATTTTTAAATTTGAAAACAACATTGACTGACATAATGTCTTGAAATAGTATCATGTTACCTTGTGTTTTGTTTAGATTGGTCAATTGTTTTTGATAAACTTCAGAATATTGACAATTTGTCAACGATATAATAATAAAAAATATATTTGAACAAGAAACATTTAAGATTTTGAGACAAAATATAAATAAAAAGCTTGAAAACGATTGTAGATTGGCAATCGAAACGTAGCGTATTTAAATTCATTTAAAAGATAAGTGGTTTAGGTTTTACTAGGCAACTATTTATTTTTATAGAAAGCCACTGACAAATTAGTGATTTTTATTTTTCTAGGAGAAACGCAGTGGTTTTTTATAATTTTTTAAAGTAATTTTTCCTTGCTAGTGGCGTAATACCCAGAAAAAGTTGTGTTTGTAAAATGAATCCGCCACAAACATATAGATTTTATTCTTCTCATTATCTTCTTCTAATTTATAGAGTCTCGCCTGTCAACATGGTTGAACGTTTACAAAGTAAACACTTACAATAAAACTAATGATACCTAATTAAAAACATAAAAAAATTAAATAAATCACGATATTGTTTTACATTAATATCACTCCTACAAAGGAGTTTCTGATTTTTCCAAAACGTTTCCTACTATTTCAATCCTTAATTTCATTTCCTAAAAATAATCTACATTTTCGTTAATTTAGTTGTCTAGATATTTAAACTTACTTACTCACTTTCTATCGATTGTCAAATTTTTTACTACATACGTTTGGATATTTCCTTATTCACCATTTTATCTCTTCTTCTTCTTCAAGTGGCACTACAACGCCTGGTGGGTTTTAGCCTAATTTACCAGAACCCCCCATTCTGCACTCTCTGGTACGATTGTTTGCTACCGTCTTGTTCACATATTTCTGATGTTATCTTCGACATCATCCATCCTGTTTTTCGTGGCCTCCCTCAAAATCTCCTTTCTACATGACTCCAGCTTATTATTTTTCTTGGCGTTCTTATCTTATTAATTATTTCTACATCCCAACCAAGCTAGCCTTCTCCTTTGAATCTCATGATGGTGGAGCCATCTATAAGCTTTTCCAATTCATAATTCAACCTTATCCGCCAATCACCATCTTCTGTTTTCATTGATCCAAAGATCTTAGGAAGAATCTTTCTTTCAAATATTTTTAGTTGTTCCTCATCCACTTTTGTAATTATTGCTGTGTAGATTTTCTGTTTGAGAGATCTCGTTGGAATCTTTGATGATCATAAAAGACTGTTTCCGTTGATTATTCTCTGGTTTAAATAGTAATGTTTTCTTTGTTTATGTTTGCTCCCATGGATGTAAAATTTTCCACTTGTTCTAAGCTATAACCCAGTAACTATAAATAACGAGCATACCTCGTTGTTTTTTGAGAAGTTAATGTATATAAGTTTTGTTTTTTGGCTCCTATACTTTTCTCTCTACTTTGAGCACCAATATAGTCCATGTAGCCAGCTCACTGCGTTGATTTGGTGCCAATATATTCGCTTGTGTCATTTATCCTAGCTGGAGCTTCAAGGACCTAATTAAACTCTAATGAAGATAACGCATCACCTTGCGCTAATCCTAAAGTTAAATAAAATGGTTATTATTTTGACTGCAGCTTTAAAAGCCTGAATGGAAGCCTTGATAAGAGTAATGTATTTTGAAGACATTCTCAAAGTAGCTGAATCCTGCATCATTCTCTTCCAATTTATGCTGTCAAAAGTCTGTTTAAAATCAATTTAATTAACATGTATATTTATATGTGTATTCACAGGTTTCTATTACGTTTTATTATTTTATTCCTAATATAATAATAATCACCAATAAATAAATACCTAGTATGTATAAAATACTTATTTGGTTCTTTATATGTAACATGAAGAAAATTAAAAGATTATCAGACTCTTATATACGCCCCTTTTATTTCTATTAAGTTTTTGCCTCGATATATGCTGAATTCCGATAGTAACCTACTTCGTCTTTTTTGTCGGCGATGATAAAGATGACAATATTACTAAGACAAATGAAAAAGGATGGAAACAAGTATTACAGGTCTAAGATATAAAAGATAAATGCTAAAAGAACAGAGTAAATATTGTGTCGGCTTGTGGTTTCCAGACTGCAATTTCATGGGCAATTTAACACAATTACGATTAAATTCTTGCTTACGCGACCAAATAACAGGGCACAGGATTACTGAACAGCGAAAATTCACTGACAATTCTTGCGTATTGCCTTTTCGGTTGCCGTTTTTTTGTTTCCACAGAAAGAAAATTGCCTCTAAAAATAAAACAGTTGCTAGGGCTGTAAAAATAAGAAACAAAAAAATATTAAAGGTCCCAGCACTCCCCCAGTAGGAGACAATCAAATTTGTTTTAACCTGCTAGCTGTCTTTTAAAATAACAAACAAAAGTGAAAACTCTGTAGATTTTAGTGCTTTATAATCTATCGATTTTAAGAGCGAAATAAATTGATGGTAAAAACTAATATCAATCATACATACATAAAAGCGATAAAAGAACTATACAAAGGGTCAAATTCAAAATCTAAAAATAAAATTGGAAATCGGCTTTTTAAAAAATTGCTGGTAACAAATAGGATGTTGTATTTCTCTAGCTTTTTTTAAAATATAGATCGCAGTAGCTCTAAAAAAAACACGGCATGGGAATACAACTGAACGACCGATTTATCATATACACACTACAGTTTACTAACGATGAAGTAGTTGTAGCTTATGATAACGAACACATAAAGTATATGATGAGAAAGCTAACGGAAGAATACTAAAAGTGGGTGTTAAGAGTGGACGCGGACAAGATACATATATATTGGAAACGAATCAAGTGAGTTAGAACTAGACAATGGACAAACAAGATATCCATGCAATGAGTATGTATACTTGGGTGTCACATTGGATAAAACAGGAACCGACTGTAAAGAACTGGTAAAAAGAATAGTCAAAGTCAAAAAGGTTATTGGATGACTTAAAAGTATTTTTTTGGATCAGAGAATTAAAAAAGAATGTAAAATTTAGCATATTATATAAAACAATGGTGAAGAGCACATGGTTGTATAGAATAGAGACTTGTCGCGTATCAGAAAAATACAAAACAAAAATGGAAAATGGCAAAATGGTTTCAATAAGAAGATCAATGATAATATTTAAAACAGATCATATTAGAAATAAGACTATAAAATGAAAACTGATATGGTACTGCCATATACAACGGACGAACGACAAAAGATTACAAAAGCAGGGCCTAGAATGGCAACCAATAAGGCGCAGAAAAAGAGAGCGTCCTAAACTGGAATGACAACAGTCAATCCAAAGAACAATAATTCAAAAAATCTGACAAGATAATTATACAGGTCGAAGGAGGCGGACAATAGGCGTCGGACAATGTAGAAAAAATGTTCTAAACTGACATAGTAGTATTAGTATAAATTAATGGTTACCTTTTTAACGGTTATCCTTGAAAATTACAATAATACAAACTCAATGAATCCATTTACTATGGGAGATTCTCGATTTTTCATCATAATATATTCCTCCCAATGTTTTCTAGTAAAAGTTAAAGTTTCTGACTTAATAAATAAAGCAAAGGTACTACTACAGACTACTACTGCTACAGGCTTTCCTAAATTTTTAAAGATATGCTTTTGGTCATTATCAATAATAGTTCGGGGCCTAAGAGGGAAATGTTGGGGTTTGTCTGCATTTTCGCGTACCGTAATGAAAATGAAAATGAAATTTGGCACAGAGGTAGTACACACCTAGAGATGCAATTTTAGAAGTGGTGCTCCGATAGAACCCAGTGCAGGGCCCAGATACAGGGGCGTACTTGAGGTGGGCAGAAAAAATGTATAAATTAAATATGAAACTCATTTCGCGTACAGTTTTTTGTTTGTTTTACTTTATAGCTTGTAAATCCACAAAATTTAGAAAAAATAAAGTTGAGAAAACGGGTTTTTTTAAGGGGGGGAACAAAAGGAAGGAGGACAGACATTGTTAAAATTTTCTTTCATCTAAAGTGGTCGTATGGGGTATCGATTTCTAAATAATTTCGTATTCTAAACGAAAATAGATATAAATTAAGTCAATACGTCAAACTGTTCACCTGATATGTCAAAAATTGACACCTTAAATGTACCTGTTCTGAGATCTACGCCAGAGAATATTAAAAACATCTAACCAAGCCTAACTTAATAAAATTTGATAAATTAATTAAAAGTGGAGTTTCTGGAATTTTTGAATTTTAATATACAGGGTGTTCAAAGTTAAGTCGGCACTATTACTTACTTCGTTAATATTAGAGATACAGGGTACTATGTAACGGTACTATGTGTTAAAGCGAAAAAAAAATTCTTTAATATTTTACTTTTTACTGTAGCTCATGTAGGCGTTTTTCGAATTTTCTTTTGTTTTCAAAATTTTATGTTTTTAGTGGAATTAAATGTTTTTTATACCTTAGTGCACTTAAATGGTGCCAAAGAAAAAAAATATAAATTTTACGTGTTTAAAATTTTCTATATATTGACAGAAGAAACACCCTGTATTTTCGTACAGTGACAAAACTAAGTAAAACATTGTACACCAAATTAAAATGGCGTTCTAGTTATAATAAGTAGTGAAATTAAGAAGGTAACTTAAACTGCGTAACTAATATGTACAAAAGTTTGAGACTACCACTTTTTACATGATTTTTTTAATATCACCCTGTGCCTTTCAGCATATTATAAAATTACGCAAATCTAAATTTTTTTGTTACAGCCTGCAATGAGCCGACAAATTGAGCCCAGTTTTGTTGCAAAATTCCTATTAACGCAGTAGCTACAATAAATAATGTAAAAAAACACTAAAATGATAGCAAAGTATTTGATGCCCAGTATATACGTTCAGAAAACGGCAATAATGTAGCGCTTATTACATAAATAGAGTGCGATAAATGGTTTATAACGGACAATATAGTAATTTCAATGACATGTTTATTTGACATATCTAGAGCTATTTGAATTTTTAGCACTAACCTAAAAAATTACGAAAAAACTTTAATCTGTAGTTACTTTTTAACACTTTGTACAAATTTTTTTATTTAAAAAAATTAAAGCTGTACTAGTATTGTTGTATTGTGCTGACTTTGAGTTTTCTATAGGAATTTGTAACGTCGCCATAAAAAAAATTACTTAAAATGGTCATAAAATTTTCAATTATTTTTAAAAACACCCTGTGTTTTTAACAGTTCAAACCTATTTTACTTCAGATGTTCTGTCTAACTATCAAATCTTGTGAAGCGTTTTTGACACACTTCCCATTATCCGATTTGGATGAAATTTGGTACACACATAGTGGTCCCATGACAATACAACATTAAGAAAAAAATATCGACCCACCAGTACCCCCACCCCTTCTATAGAAAAATGTGTTTTTGACACACTTCCCGTTATCCGATTTGGATAAAATTTGGTATACAGATAGTGGTCCGATGATAATACAACAATAAGAAAAAAATATCCTCCCACCCCTACCCCCACCCCCTTTCATAGAGAAATGAGTTTTTGACACACTTCCCATTATCCGATTTGGATGAAATTTGGTATTCACATAGTGGTCCGATGACAATACAACAATCATGAAAAAATATCCTCCCACCCATACCCCCACCCCCTTCCATAGAAAATGCATTTTTAATATCCTTCCCATTATCCGATTTGGATGAAATTTGGTATACATATAGTGGTCCGATGACAATACAACATTGAAAAAAAAATCCTACCACTCCTACCCCCACCCCCATCTATAGAAAAATGCGTTTTTGACACACTTCCCATTATCCGATTTGGATGAAATTTGGTATACATATAGTGGTCCGATGACAATACAACAATAATGAAAAAATGTCCTCCCACCCCTACCCTTCACCCACTTCCATAAAAAATGCGTTTTTGACACACTTTACTTCAAATGAGTTTTATAAAATTTGGTATATGCATGGCAATACAGCCCAAACAAAAAATATATTTGTACCTCTACCCCCACCCTCTCCTTCCCCCAATAGAAAAATGAGTTTCCAAACAACTCACGATCGGCGATTTCATTATAATCTAGAATAAACCTGTTATTGAACAAATATTTTCATTTAATAGAGTAGATAGCTGAGACTAAAAAGTAGAAAATAAATTGGTAAAAATTATTTTTTAAGTTACAGGCTTTTATAAAATGCACTAAAAATTAAAAAATAATTTTCCAACATTCAATATTATCATAATAATAAAAGCGATGGCCGCAAATCAAAGCATAAGTTAATCTAAAGTTGTGATCTAAACACTTAAAGAATATTCAACATAGCAGGTCATCAAAGATATGTTTAATGTGCCGCAATGTTATGCCATTGCCATACCTATGTCAGAGAAATGCTGGGGTATCTTAGCTCGGGTTGGGTGGGTTTGGTACCTCTGCACTTTTCTGCTAGATTGATTCTTGCAAATAGTGATATTTAATTGATACGGATATCTTATCGTGCTAACATCGTCAAGATTTCCATCAGTCGGCCATCGCTTTTATTATTATGATAATATTAGAATGTTAGAAAATTATTTTTTAATTTTTAGTGCATTTTATAAAAGCTTGTGACTTAAAAAAAAAATTTACCAATTAATTTTTTTTTCGTTTCATAAAATATTAATACAAGCTAAGTATCTTTTATTTGGTATATATTTTTTTTTAATATCGTTACGTCTAAAAAATTCACATACTTTTTCATCAAGATTTTTTTCATTTAGAATTATTAATTAAAAACCCCTGTACTCCGACCCTGTATACGTCACACCCATTCAGCAATTTTTGTTTTAAAGGCAAACAATCTGTTTATAACCACATTAAATTTTAATGAAGTATCTTGTATAACGAAGCTCCTGGATTTTTTTTTCTACCCAACGCCCACAACATAAATTTATTTAAAAAAAAATAATTTTTTATTTCTCGGAAGAAAATAAATAAATATATATTTTTTTAGCGCTTAAAATGAAAGTGTATATGTCCTTATAATTGCTGCAAAGTTTCATTGCTCTAGGTTTACATTTGAATTTAATGCGAGAGATGCAATTAAAAATAGAACACCCTGTATCTTTGCTCTGCACAGGGTTCGAGATGAGCACCACTTCGTAAAATAATACTATAGTGTTGTACTATAATCGTGCCAAGTTTCATTACGGTACGCAAAAATGCAGACAAAAGTGGCTTAGGCTCCGGACTATAAGTTTGCGCAATGAAGCATAAGATCCTTTTTGTAAACAGCGTTTTTGCATGCTTTTTGACAATACTGGTTCTGTTTTCAAATCTTTTTGTCAATAAGTCTAAAGCAGTCTCATAATTTTCCCCAGTAATTCTAATAGAATCAATAACATCTGCAACAACTCCTAAATAAAAATTTTTGATAGAAGGCATGCTTTGATCATTGTGAAGTAAAGCCATTGTAATAAAATACAGGGCGATACATACTCATACTACACCTTCCCCCAAGAGAAAAATAATTTTCGACATTAAGAAAAGAATTAGTTTAATTTTAACAAGTAAGTATAGTTTTAAATATGTATGTCTGTTATATTTTGTAACATTTATTAACTAATCAATAACTTACAAACCAATTAATAAATAAATTTAAAAAAAATAAAACGTCTAAAATAGTTATTATAGTAGTAAATACAATAATAACAAATTAACAAAAATCAGGTTAATAAATAAACAAATGCTGAAAAAAAAATATACAGATTTTCAAATTAAATTAGAAAATACCAGTAATATGCATATGAACAAAAATAAATTTCTTTTAGACAAAAAATACTTTGTTAAAATCCCATAAAATAATATACGTGCACCCATATGTAAGACATTAAGTAATAAACTTTTATAAAATGATATAAATTGTATTAATATGTCGTCATATGATTACAATTATTATAGTAAAAATGTAAAATTTTCTTAATTCTAATAACTAAAATGGCCATTTTAAAATGCAATATTGAATATTTATGACTATACCTATCTGTTTTTGTATAAGTCTAAAGCAGTGTCATAATTTTCACCAGTAATTCTAATAGAATCAATAACATCTGCAACAACTCCTTCTACGTAACTAATAAGATAATAAAACTTTTTAATAGAAGGCATGCTTTGATCATTGTGAATTAAAGCCATTGTAATAAAATACAGGGCGATACATACTCATACTACACCTTCCCCCAAGAGAAAAATAATTTTCGACATTAAGAAAAGAATTAGTTTAATCTTAACAAGTAAGTATAGTTTTAAATATGTATTTCTGTTACATTTTGTAACATTTATTAACTAATCAATAACTTACAAACCAATTAATAAATAAATTTAAAAAATATAAAACGTCTAAAATAGTTATTATAGTAGTAAATACAATAGTAACAAAACAACAAAAATCAGGTTAAAAAATAAACAGATGCTGAAAAAAAATATACAGATTTTCAAATTAAATTAGAAAATACCAGTAATATGCATATGAACAAAAATAAATTTCTTTTAGACAAAAAATACTTTGCTAAAATCCCATAAAATAATATACGTGCACCCATATGTAAGACATTAAGTAATAAACTTTTATAAAATGATATAAATTGTATTAATATGTCGTCATATGATTACAATTATTATAGTAAAAATGTAAAATTTTCTTAATTCTAATGACTAAAATGGCCATTTTAAAATGCAATATTGAATATTTATGACTATACCTATCTGTTTTTCTTAACTTTTTATAAAATTTCTTTTTTTGTTTTGAAATAAAATATTTATACGAACAGGGTTACAAATTTATAATTTTCGAGTATCTGTTACTTTCAGTTGTTATGTTTTTCAAAATTTTCTCTTTAATAAGCAAACAATCTAAACTTTGACTTACGTGGTGTGGCTTTTTAAAATCATCCAATCATTAAACTTTTCAAATTAATTTTAGTGCTGTCATCATTGTTAATTACACTTTCCAATTATTTTTGATCTATTTAATTTCAATTTTTACTGCTTTTTTTTCTTCCCGAAAAGATATAGCTCGAGATATAGCCTATTTTCCTGGCAGGGTCGCCATGTAATAAATCATTATCACACTAGTTTCAAGTCAGATTTATTATTAAGTTACGATATGTAAAATATAAAGTATAATATTTTTGATGATTTGTCAATTCAGCACTATTTTATAATGATTGTTATAATAATATTAATACGTAAATACAAGGCGATACATACTCATACGACACCATAAATACCCACTGGTAGTTGCAGTGGAAGTGCTGCAAGGTCCACTTACATATGAATCATCATCACATCATAAATAAGTGCTCCATTTACAGAGCTGTAGCTGTAGTACATAAAGATTTGTAAAAGTACTTGAAGTACTAAGTACATTTTCTTTTCAAATGTACTTCAAGTACCAAGTACATTATAAAAGTACTTGATCTTTCCCAAGTCTTTTACTTTTATTATTAAATATGTCAAAAAATAAGAAAAATTAACAATATTAAAAAAATACTCTGCCAATATATGGGCCCCTAAGCTCACACTAGGTACTATAGTTATAGTGTACGTGTGAGCTAATATAACTAAAAACTAAAATATATTTTATTCAACTCCGGACTAAATTACCTTTTGTTTGATACCACACAAGCCATGTTTTGACTTAAACTCAAATTTTTGAAATCTACCCCCACCCTTAAAAAAACAAAGACTAAAATGTATTTTGTTAAACTCCGGACTCAATTACCTTTCGTTTAATATCACACACGCCATATTTTCACTTAAACTCTAATTTTTAAAATATACCCCACCCTTTTTTTTAAATAAATTAAAATGTATTTTGTTCAACAGCAGACTCAATTACCTTTCGTTTGATATCACACACGCCATATTTTCACATAAACTCTAATTTTTGAAATCTACCCTCACCCTTTTATTTGGTTTGTGTTCCGTGGATTTTGTTAATTTTTAAATGGGACCATCTCAAGCCAAGACCCAGCCTAGGTACCAAATTTCATTAAAATCGGCCAAGCGGTTTTTGAGTTATGCGCCTTGGTCGTTACAGACAGACAGATAGACATACAGACAGACAGACAGACAGACAGACAGACGGCGCAACAAAAAAGTTTCATCTGAAACGCAAAGATGTTAGCTCCCGCTAAATTTCGCGGTTGTTTTTAAAATTTTAAAACCACACAATTGGATGACGGACAGAGTACATTTTCCGCGCATTGGACATGCGCACCAAGAATCAGTGAGATCCTTTTCTACCGCCTCGAGAAAATGGCGTGTTAATTTTTTTCTCCATAATTTACAAATTTCTACACTTGAAAGTGTTCGATTTTGGTGTACTGAAGCATAAAACTGAAAACGTCAGCCCTTCAGCTACGTGGTGCCATCATTAGATCCAGAGAGGGGCCCCTGGAACGTGGAGAAATTGGCTGCAAACTGGTGAGTACTTTGTTTCTGATTTCCGTTGTGTGGTAACAGCCATTAACCTATGGACCTTAATTATTTCGTGATTTTGTATCAATATATTTATGTTTGTTCGCGTTTTCATTTAATAAAATATATACAGTCCATTGCAGTTATCGTTTTTCTAACTGCGGGCAAACATAAAGTGTTCCTTCGACCCGAATTATTTAAATTTACTCCATACGACGGTATTAATAAGTCGGCCTTGAATTTTGCCAATCGTATTGAACCGAGAGAGATTTTCGTTCGACCTTCGGTTTCGGCGCAGTTCACCTGTTTTCGGTCCGCTGCTATGGTAACGCAGGGTTTACCGCGTGGTCACTTCAGTAAACAAAAATCGAGAATCGATCAAAACAAACAAACACAATTTCTGTGATTAGATTTGTTCCATACCATTTCGATATTTAAAACAATTTTCATCAATTGCGATAAATTAGTGCATATTTTCGATAATTCGTCATTTTTTCTATTTCAGAAGCATTAATTTAGCGTTAATTGTATATTTACCGACAATTTCGTCATTTCAAAGATAAAATCATGTCTATCAAAAAAGCCGTGTAAAAACGCAAGGGTTTTTTACCTGCGATCACCGAGTGTTATGTATTTTCACAAACCGCGGCAACGGACGCAAAAGCGAGAAACGAGTTTCAAGTGAGGTATTCCGATTTGGATGAAACCTTCGATAAACGAAACTCCAAAACTCAAAGAGTTAGGTATTCCCATATTTCGAGGTGATAAAAAATTATGGCCAAGCTTTTTCGATCTTTTTAATAACATTATAGATCAAAATCAAAGTCTAAGTAACGTCCGAAAACTTCAATATTTATTTTCATATCTCGAGGATGAGCCTTTAAAATTGATATCAGGGATTAGCTTATCTGATCAAAATTATAAAATTGCTTTCGACAAATTAGTCAATAGATATCAAAACAAGCGAGACCACGCAAATGATGCTTTGAGCACAATTATGAACTCTACATTAAAAAACGGGTCAGCTAAAGAATTGCGTAATTTAATTGACACCTTTTCAGAATCCCTAGAAATTTTAAAATCACTTAGCTTTGACGTTGACAGTTGGGACTTTATTATTTTTTTCATTCTGTTCATTGGATATTCCGACGCGTTCAAATTTCGAAATGAGTCACGCCAATACTAATACCGAAATTCCCACTTTTCAGTCACTTTTTCAATTTCTAGAAAAAAGATGTAAAGTTTTGGAATCACTTCCTCAATCAACAGCACCCAAAAAGGTGCCTACAAAAATCAAATTCTATGCAAAATCAGTTTGGGGAAAAGCCTACCTATAAATCATCCAATTCGCCTTTTATAGGACTGGCTGGCACCTCAACTAATTCAAGTACGGGAAGAAAATGTTTCCGGTGTAATCAAGGTCACGTGCTTTCGAAATGTCAAACATTTCTTGACCTCTCGCCAATCGAGCGCCTATCTTTCGTCAAGCAGAAAAAATTATGTTTAGCGTGTTTTCATCCCTCGCATGGGGTAGACACGTGCAAATCAAAATATTCATGCAGGACTTGCAATAGTAAAAGGCACCACATTTTAACTCATATCTTAGAAACTAATAAAGAGTCTGGAAGCCAAGATACTAGTCCTGTCATTCACACACCACCTGTCAATAATCTTCATGTGTCATTAAATACCTCAGGACCTTCAGGTACCTTTCTTTTATTCACCGCCATAATAGATGTTATGGACGGTTGCGGAAATTTTCAACCTGTAAGGGCACTGCTTGATTCTGGATCACAGACAGAATTCATCAGTGAAAAGTGTATTCAGCGTCTTAATCTTCCTAGGCGAAGTTACACCACTGAAATATTCGGATTAAATCAAATGTCTTCTCTTACTTCCAAAGGGCTCGCTCAATGTCACATTAAGCCACAAGGACAGGTCACACCTTTACTTAATTTCGAAGCAATTATTGTTCCACAACTATGTTCCAATATGCCTACATTCACTTTGAACGATAATCAGTGGAAACACTTGGAAAACCTTAAATTTGCCGACCCATCTTATTTCAAATCTAGACCTGTGGACCTAGTTATTGGTTGCGAGCTATTCGCACAGATATTCAAGGAGAGCAGGGTTCTTGGACAAATAGGGCAACCTTCAGCCCTTGAAACCATCTTTGGCTGGGTCGTCATGGGAAAAGTTGACGAAGTAGGTAATCTTACGGAACGAACCAGTTGTTTTTTAACGAGTCATTCACCTCCTTTAGAGGTCATTATCCCTAGGTTTTGGGAAATCGAACATTTGCCTAAAAAACAAATTTTATCAAAGGAGGAAAAACAAGCGGAATCAATATTTACTGCGAGTGTCATACGACAACCGAGCGGTAGATTTATGGTAGATCTTCCGTTTAAAGACAAAATAAACCCTGACCTAGGAAATACTTATCCGCAAGCTTATCGTAGATTTTTACTTCTAGAAAATAGATTACTCAAAAATCCTGATCTGTACACTGCCTATTCTAGTTTCATGCAAGACTATATCGATTCTAATCACATGAGTCTAGTTTTACCTAGTCAACCAAAAGTCGACGTATCATGTTTTTTGGCACATCATTGCGTACTAAAGCCGGAAAGCTTAAGTACAAAATTAAGGGTAGTCTGGGATTGTTCGGCAGTCACCCCAAAGAATATTAGTCTCAATGACACGTTGTTGTCTGGACCGAAACTTCAAAAGGATATTGCTTCTTTACTCCTTACGTTTCGTCTTAATCCTATTGCCTACATTGCTGATATCAAACAGATGTTCCGTCAAGTCCTTATCAATCCTTATCATCGTCCTTATCAAAGGATATTGTGGAGGTTTTCTCCACAGGACCCACTTTCAGTGTGGGAACTTTCTACTGTCACTTTTGGCATGACATGCTCACCTTTTCTAGCCATGCGTACATTAAATGAGCTGGCAGAGAGAGAAAAGGAACGTTTTCCTATGGCTAGTACTGTTCTAAAAACGTCAATTTACATCGACGATATCTTGGGAACTAGCCCTTCGCTTTCTGAAGCTCTTTCCCTTCAAACGGAACTCAATGTTGAAGTCGGGAGGATTTGAACTTAAAAAATGGGCAAGCAATTGTCCTGAGTTATTGGCAACATTGCCAGAATCCGATCGTCAAATGCCTCTCTCTTTTGACAAGGATGAACCACACTTTATCAAAGTTTTAGGCCTTCAGTGGCATCCAAAAAACGACATTTTTTCTTATCAATGCCGAATAAAGGACAAACCCCCAACTAAACGTTCTATTTTATCTATCATAGGAACAATCTTCGATCCCTTAGGTTTTCTTTGTCCCTTGTTGCTACAAGCAAAATTTATTTTGCAACAGTTGTGGATATCGAAAATAGGCTGGGACGAAGAACCAGATTCTTCTATCATCGACTCTTGGAACAAACTTCGTTCTGAATTCCCGCTTCTTTCCAATTTTGAATTACCCCGACAAATCAAACTGTCAAAAACCAATACCTGTCAAATCATCGGCTTCTGTGACGCTTCAATTCGAGGCTACGCAGGCGTCGTATATTTTCGTGTAGAAGAGGAAAACAATATATCTATTTCTCTCATATCTGCAAAATCTAGGGTCGCGCCTATAAAGTCACAAACTTTGGCTAGGCTAGAACTCCTAGGCGCATTTCTTTTAAGCGAATTAATTGACTTCGTTTTATCTATGCTATTGCACTGGCTTTCATCCCCTCCTAATCGCTGGCAAACCTTTGTGGGAAATCGAGTCAGTAAAATCCAAGAAATCATTCCCTCAAACTCATGGCGCTACATTCCTTCTGCTTTAAATGCAGCCGATATTGCGTCACGAGGGGCCACCCCTTTACAGCTCATTTCACATGACATGTGGTGGAACGCACCGTCGTTTTTGTGGTCTCCCGAAAACGAATGGCCCGATTTTCATAAATCAAAAATGCCGATTGATGTCGGAGATATTAATCTGGAGGAAAAGCCAAAGGTCTGTTGCAATGCGATAATTGACGCTAACTTCTTAGATCAGCTTCTTATCAAATATTAATCTATATCAAAAATTCAACGTATCATTTGTTATGTCCTTCGAATAGTGAACCTTTTTCAAAACCATTCCTATCAAAAACCCACTAATCTACCGGACCAAAAAATTATTTTTGAAAATATTGTTTTTCCCACCACCGGTGAGATGCAAAGTGCGTCATACCTTCTTATCAAACGCGTTCAAGGTTCTTGCTTTTCTGAGCTTTTTTCCGCGTTATCTAAGGATAAACCAATACCGAAGCCTTTTCAAAAACTTTCACCTTTTCTTGATGAAAATAATATCATTACAGTCGGTGGCAGATTACAAAAATCTGACCTTTTGTCTTATTCTGCAAAACACCCCGTCTTACTTTCGAGTAACCATCGTTTAACTACTCTTCTTATCGAGTCCACTCATCGACAATACCTTCATACTACTACTATGTCGGCTTAGAACGTTTTTCTTTCACCTCCTTCGATCCTGACAATCATCCTCAGTCAGATTTTTTTGACTCATTGATCTTTGGATTGACTGTTGCCATTCTAGTTTAGGACGTCCTCTTTTTCTGCGCCCTATTGGTTGCCATTCTAGGACCTGCTTTGGTAATCTTTCGTCGTTCATCCGTTGTACATGGCCGTACCATATCAGTTGCCTTCTAGTGATGTCATCCGTTATGCTTTCCTCGATTCCCATTCTTTCTTTTATGATCTCATTTCTTATGTGATCTATTCTAGATATTCTGATTGATCTTGTTATTGCATCCATTTCGACACTTTTCATTTTTGTTTTGTAGTTTTCTGTTACGCGACAAGTCTCTATTCCATACAACAGCGTGCTTTTGACCATTGTTTCATATATGTTAAATTTTACTTTCTTTTTATCTCTCTGCTCCATAAAATACTGCTAAGATATCCAATAACTTTTTTTGCTTTTACTATTTTTTTTCCAATTCTTTACAGTATGTACCTGTTTTATCAAATGTGACACCCAAGTATACATACTCATTGCATGGAGATATGGTTTGTCCATTTTCTAGTACTAACTCACTGGATTCGTTTCCAATACATAAGTACTGTGTCTTGTCCACGTTCACTGTTAATCTCCACTTTTGGTATTCTTCTGTTAACTTTCTCATCATATACTCCATGTCTTCTTTATCATTAGCCACAATTACTTGGTCGTCAGCAAACTGTAGTGTGTATATGGTAAATCGGTCGTTAAGTTGTATTCCCATGCCGTGCACTTTACGTTTCCAGTTTTTTAGAGCTACTGCGATATATATTTTAAACAGAGTTGGAGAGATACAACATCCCTGTCTTAAGCCTTTTGTTACCAGGAATTCTTTTGAAAGTCGATTTCCAATTTTAATTTTAGATTTTGACCCTTTGTATAGTTCTTTTATCGCTTTTATGTATGTATGATTGATATTAGTTTGCTCTAACACTGTTCATAATTTTTCTACTGGAACGGTATCATATGCTTTTTGTAGGTCTACAAAGGTAACATGAGTCTCTATATTTCTGGCGCTTCTTTTCTCAATTACTTGCTTAAAACAAAAAACATTATCACTACAAGATCTGCCTGCGCGAAACCCACTTTGCTCTTCTTCTTCTTGTTCATGAAAATCATTCTCTATTAGATCTCTAAGAATCCTACCGTACAATCTACTTAGAGTACTGGTTACTGAAATTCCTCTGTAATTGCTGCAATCCAGCTTGTTTCCTTTTTTATGTATTGAGGATATGAATGCAAGTTTCCAATCATTAGGTACTGGATGTCCGTTTATGCATTGGTTAATAATATATGTGAGATTTTCGACTAGTTTCTCTGATCCATATTTGAGCATTTCAGCATATATTCAGGTCCGCTAGCTTTTCCGGATTTAAGCTTTTTAATATTATTCTTTATCATTTCTTTTTCGATGATTACTTCCTCTCCATGTACTTCTATGTCTCTTCTCGGAGAGGCTGCCAGATATTCGGGTCTCGTCTCCTGCAGCAGTCCCTTGTAGTGTTCTGTCCATTGTTCTGGTTTGATTATGTGGATGTTTACTTTTTCTTTTGTTGGGTTTTTTACTGTAGAAATGAATTTCCATACTTCAGAACTCTGCCTACCTCCTACGTGTGTATTTATGTCGTGGCACTTGCGCTCGAACATTTCTGGTTTCCCTGTAGATTTCTAGGTCTCTTTGCTCCTTAGTACTGAGCCATTTCAAGTATGTACGTTTTTTCTCTTTGACCATTTCCTGTATTTTGTCCGTCCACCACATCTTCCTGTTATTTCTATTATCTTGGTACCCAACAGCTTCGTTGCTTGCTTCCTTCAAGCTTTTTATTATGTTTGTATATATCTCTTCAAATGAGTGATTTGTGTTTATTAATTTTTCATCTAATCGGTTCTGATACAATCTTTGAGTACTTTCGATTTTTAGACTTCTAAAGTTGTATTTTTGATTGTCTTCGATGCTTTCTAGGTTTTCATTTTCTCCAATATTTTCGTCCTTATTTGTTTTTCTTAAAGGGAATAATATTTTTGCTCTTACCAGATGGTGGTCAGATCCACAGGTACCTTCATCCTGGGTTTAAAACATTACATAATCTGCTTTTACAGCAATTTTGGATATTATCTGCCAGACGGGCAATTCAAAGAACCATATCCAAGTGCTTGCAATGTTTTAGAATCAACCCTAAACCCTATAGACCGCCCATAATGAGTTCTCTTCCCGCTCATCGAATCAATCAACTTAAACCTTTTTCGAGTGTAGCTATCGACTTTTGTGGACCTTTCTTTGTGATTCCTCATCGTTACCGTGGTTGTAAAGCTTTCAAATCGTATGTCTGTGTGTTTGTCTGTACGGCCACACATTGCGTGCATTTGGAATTAACCATGGAACTGTCCACCGAGGGGTTTGTAGGTGCATTCCATCGATTCATTTCCATACGTGGAAGCGTGACGCAATGCTGGTCAGATCAGGGCAGTAATTTTATAGGGTTTCGTAACCAATTACTTGATTACGCAAGAAGTGCGTCCACCAGACTTTCTATTCGTTGGCATCTGGGACCTCCTCTCAGTCCACATTTCAATGGCCTGGCAGAAGCTGGCGTCAAAAGTTTTAAAACTCACTTTGTTCGAGTAGTCGGCGACCAGAAGTTGTCCATCATGGAAATGTCCACCCTTACATGTCGCATAGAAGCCGTCCTTAATAGTCGCCCTTTATCTCCTGCCTCTTCAGACCCACACGATCTTCAACCTCTTACCCCTTTGCATTTTTTGAACCTTGAACCCCTTAATTCACAAATTCCGGAGTCAGATTTGTCCGAGGTTCCCCTTAATCGGCTCTCGAGATGGCAACAAATCCAAAAACTACATAATGATTTTTGGAAACGGTATTCTGTAGAGCATTTGCATACGCTACAACAGCGACACAAGTGGGCTGATTTGTCCCCAAATATCAAATTAAATGATTTGGTTATCATAACGAGTGATCACATCCTTTGAAATGGCCAGTCGGTCGGGTTCTCGAATTGCATCCCGGCGGAGATGGTCAAGTGCGTGTAGCGGCGGTACGAACGGCTACCGGTGTTTACAAGCGGCCAGTTGTAAAACTGTGCCTCTTGCCGAATTAAAAGTAATTTTAATTTTTTCTACCTATTACCGGGTATTACAATAGGTTTTTCTTTATTTTTATTTTTTTTGAATTTTTTGTTTGTTTGTTTTGCCTTTTTCGGGTTTTCGTTATCTCTAAATGAACTTACGATACTTATCTGTTTTCCATTCATTTATATTTATCGGTCGATTATTTTTTCTTATATCTATATCTGTCCGGTTGATATTCTAAAATTGTGTGTTTTGGAGGGCAGTTATGTTAGCTCCCGCTAAATTTCGCGGTTGTTTTTAAAATTTTAAAACCACACAATTGGATGACGGACAGAGTACATTTTCCGCGCATTGGACATGCGCACCAAGAATCAGTGAGATCCTTTTCTACCGCCTCGAGAAAATGGCGTGTTAATTTTTTTCTCCAACATTTACAAATTTCTACACTTGAAAGTGCTCGATTTTGGTGTACTGAAGCATAGAACTAGAAACTTCAGCCCTTCAGCTACGTGGTGCCATCATTAGATCCAGAGAGGGGCCCCTGGAACGTGGAGAAATTGGCTGCAAACTGGTGAGTACTTTGTTTCTGATTTCCGTTGTGTGGTAACAGCAATTAACCTATGGACCTTAATTATTTCGTGATTTCGTATCAATATATTTATGTTTGTTCGCGTTTTCATTTAATAAAATATATACAGTCCATTGCAGTTATCGTTTTTCTAACTGCGAGCAAACACAAAGATATATAAAAATTTTTGAAATCAGAGCAACTTTTTTTTTCTCGAAAAAATTAGGATCACCATAGCTCACACTACTATAGTATAGTATATGTGTGAGCTTAAAGTCAAAAATGTTAAAAAATTTCAAAAAAGTTAAATATGTCAAAAACGTCAAAATATTCAAAAAATATCTAAAATGACAAAACCTGCTCACTTTGGCGTAAAAGTGATTGTTTCTTTCTTGATTCTTTTTTTCAAATTATCCGGCTCGAAGGATCAAGGAATAATTATTTGAATTATTTGTAAAAACTAAAATTTTAAGACTATAAATTAAAATTACAAGATGACAAGGTTTAAAAGTTTATAAAATTGGTATATTGACAATGTCGTAGTCAAATTTATTTAAACAACAACTTGTTTTTGACTAGCTTGATTCAAATCGACGACAGGATACAGGCAACAGAACACAGAACTTATACAGGATAAGGAACTAAACAAAAACAATATAATAGACTTTTAATAAAAATAACTGCTAAATTTTCCCAGCTGCATAACAAATATTATTTTGCTTGGTTAATATCCGTTTTTACCTTGAGCAAAACTTTTACTTACTATGATTTTAATATCCAATAGTTCAATTCAATTTTTTTAATGGACTCATTTAGAAGTACTTTTTTCAATAGAGATTTTTTACTGACTAAAGTTTTTCACTATTATGGATATTTTTGTTAGATGTTGTTTGACTTTTCACTATGGAGGGCTTAACTCAGTACAGAGTCTACCAATTAGTCATTAGTATCATTCAAATATTTTAAATAATTTCAAAGCAACGGGTTTTGAAGTGGTTGGCTTACAGGTGAACGGTTTTTAAACTGGGAATGGGATAATTCGCCGCGGCCGATTCGCCGCAGCCGATTCGCCGCGGGGACAATTTGCCGCCGGCCGATTTGCCGTGGGGACAATTCGGCGCGAGATTTTTGTTTTATTTTATTATCATTGGCAATTGTTTATACAGTTCTATTTTGCTTGACTTTATATAATATATTTGTTTATTTGTTAGATCATAACTTTTTTCAAACTTTTCCAACTAGATTTTTGGTGGTTAGTATACAATTCAATTTTTTTTTAATTAGGAAAAAAATGGCGGATCCAAAATGGCGGATTTTACCTATGAACCGATATGCATCAAACTCGGAACTTTGCGATCTTTCAGGTCGCTGATTATTATTTTTAACATAAATTTTAAAAAATCAAAATGGCGGATCCAAAATGGCAGACTTTCCCATTTATATACCAATATGCATCAAATTCGGAACTTTCAGGTATTTTAGGTTGCTGATTATGATTTCAAACTTAAACTTTAAAAAAAGTCGAAAATGGCGGAGAGAAAATGGCAGATTTTCCCATTTATGAACCGATTTGCATCAAACTCGGAACTTTGAGAGCTTTCAAGTCGTTGATTATTATTTTTTACTTAAATTTAAAATAAATCAAAATGGCGGATCATAAATGGCGGACTTTCCCATTTATTAACCAATATGCATCAAACTTGGAACTTTAGGGTGTTTTAGGTCGCTGATTATGATTTCTAACTTAAACTTTTAAAATAATCAAAATGGCGGATCCAAAATGGCGAATTTTCCCATTTATGAACTGTTTGCATCAAACTCAGAACTTTGAGATTTTTCAAGTCGCTGATTATTATTTTTAACTTAAATTTAAAAAAATCAAAATGGCCAATCCAAAATGGCGGACGATCCCATTTATGAACCAATATGCATTAAATTCGGAACTTTGGGATGTTTTAGGTCCCTGATCTTGATTCGTAACTTAAATAAAAAAAAACCAAAATAGCGGATCCAAAATGGTACACTTTCTTATTTATAAACCGATTTGCCTCAAACTTGAAACATCGCATCCGCCATTGTCATTGTCATTTTTTTAAAGAAATTTTGTTAAAAAAACTGAAATTTGTTTTTTATTTATTTTTTTACTATGTATTTAAATTCAACTACAGTAATATTACAAATTAACCCATGATACATAATGTACTTATACTAAGTATACCAAAGATACAAACACTTTAACTTCTCAATTCGAGAAAATACTCTTAGATTTATGTTGTGTGATAAATGTCTTGTTTGTAAAAATTCGTGCTACCATAAGGGTTATCTTGATTTGAAACATTTTGTGCTGTTCGTATATTGGATCACAGAAACTAATATTTCTTTTAATACATGTTTCAAGTTTGAGGTTTAAGGGAAGTTGGTTTATATATAAGAAAGTGCGCGATTTTGGAACCGCCATTTTGATTTTTTTAAAGTTTAGGTTACAAATCATAATCAGGACCTGAAACATCCCAAAGTTCCGAATTTAATGCATATTGGTTCATAAATGGGAAAGTCTGCCATTTTGTATCCGCCATTTTGATTCTTTTAAATTTAAGTTAAAAATAATAATCAGCTCTCTCAAAGTTCCGAGTTTTATGGAAATCAGTTCATAATTGGAAAAATCCGCCATTTTGGATCCACCATTTTCATTTTTTTTTTAAAGTTTAAGTTAGAAATCGTAATCAGCCAGCTGAAACAACTTAAAGTTCCGAGTTTGATGCATATTGGTTCATAAATGAAAAAGTCCACCATTTTCGATCCGCCATTTTGATTTGTTTTAGTTTAAGTTAAAAATAATTATCAGCAACCCGAAAGATCGTAAAGGTTCGAGTTTGATGCATATCACTTCATAAATGGGAAAATCCGCCACTTTGCATCTGCCATTTTAATTATATTTTTCTAATAAAAAATTTTTTTGAATTGTATACTAACCACCAAATACCTAGTTGAAAAAGTTTAAAAAAAGTTAGGATCAAACAAATAAACAAATATACTATGACGTCAAGCTAAATAAAACTGTTTAATAAATTGCCAATAGTAATACCTAGAGGTCCTCGATACATTTGACAATTGTTTTACACCAGAGGTCGGCAACTCATATTGCCCTCTCTTTCTTGCAAAATCCAGTGTTACATGTAAAACCGATTTTGTGAAATAGCTAGCTATACCTATCTTTGTCTGTGTTATTTCCCTGGATATTTTTCGACGTTTTTAATATTTTAGGTTAGACGAGACTTCAAATTCCAATAACAAAAACAAAACACTCAAAACCCACTATACCGAGGGTAAAGGTGTTCTTGTCTAAAACAAATACCGGGGGTAAAGGTGTACTTAGAGAAACCAAATACAGGGGACTGTTTTTTTTTCAATAAAATAGTGCTAGTTTTTGGGATGCTGCTACGCATAAAGTATTGAATTTTTTAGCTACTTATACATATACATACCTAACAATTTTAAAACAGGATATCATTTTGGCTCTCTTTTTTTTGTATATTTGATTAAATTAAATGTTGTGAGCCCTGTTTCCACGTTATTTTCGGCTCACACAAAAGTGTGAAAGAATAATGTTTGCATAGTTTATCGGTGCCACCACAAAGTGACGAATAAATAGAGAAACCTACTATTAAAAAAAGTCTTACTCCATTGGTTTAAAACGGTGAGGGATTGCCGAGTTAGGTTTAGGTAAATTCAGTTTACGGTTTGGTTTTATTATAATTTTATTATTTTAACGAACAGAGCAACGAGCCGAACGGCAAACCAAACGCCAGTTTGGACGGAGTCAATTCCACGAACCGTTCCGAATTGTTTGCAAACGCGTTTGTCCCGGCCAAACTAGTCCGTTCGGCTCGTTGATGTGTTTGTTTTTTGTCGAAATGTTGAGGTCTGTAGAAAGCTTAACCTCCCCAATCGCTGATCGTTTTAAACAAAGGGAGGCAGGCTTATGGTATCTTACCTTCGAAACGGACATTAAATAGATGTTTTTACAAAAATGCAGTAAAATAAATAGAAACTATATCATAATATTAGCGCGGCCACCGGTCATAAAATCATAAGAATTCATAAAAAAATTGTCTTTGGGGAAGTAAGTACATATTGTGTAAACACATAATTTTTTAATTTCCGTTCCGAGGGTCAGATGTACCATGAGGTAAACATTATATGGTGGTTGTTTAAAGAAAATATTTTAAAAATTTTCATGTCCAATTGTGTAAAGAAATGTTTGGTTTTACTTGTATTTTTGGCTCCGAAAATTTTTTGATTTTTAATTCAGAAAAACAAAAAACTCTTTTATTTATTTTTTATTGAAATACTTTTTAAGCTAAATGTATTTAAGTAGGAAAGGATCAGGCACACCTTAAATGGAATTTTAAAAAATCCATGAATTTCATGAAATTTTGGTCTGTTATAGTTGTTTCCTAAATACACTGGCGGGTATGGGCCTCCTAAGTAGTACGAATAAATTGATTTTTTTGTAAAATTTAAACATTAATACCAAAAATTGATAAAAATAATTGAATTATATCTTTGATGGCCATACTTTTGATCAGGATATCGAGATCTACAACATACCAAAATCTCAAATTTGTGGATTTTTTAAAATCCCATTTAAGGTGTGCCTGATTTACTTACATAAATATAAAAAATCATACCAACAAGGTACCTTCATAATTAAAGTAGACTCTCGATTATGCGAGCTAATGTGGGCTATAATATATATAATATATAATCCGTATTTATCTATTTTGTTTTCTATATACTTATATTAGCCATCCATACCTTACGTCGATACGGAAGCTATAGGGATCGGGATTGGGATCGCCACAACAAACTTTTTCTTTCATTCAAATGGTTCAAAAAAGTCCCATCTACCAAATTTTGTGATGGTGTCTGTCTGTCCATCTGTCTGGGACACGATAACTCAAAAACCAATAAACCGATTTTAACCAAAAATATCTCGTTAACAGTGGATAAGGCCATTAAATTCGTGAACCGCAGCACCTAGCAAAACAAGTTTTCAAAGTATGAGTCGATATTTTTGAGATATTAAAAAAGTTCATAAAAATTATGACCTACAGTGGCTAGTGAAACTCGTTTTTTAGATTTAGAAAGAAAGTTGCATTTTTTTATATAATAAAGCTTCTCAACCCCCGGAACGACTAGCTATTATTGATGGCTGTGCGTGCTTGCTGGTGCCATTTTTTTTAATACTTTTTAATAATAAATACCAATATTTGATTTATTTTACAAACAAAAAAGAACGTCTAAAAATAATAGTACATTATAAGCCTAGGGATTAAAGTGATACTTTTAATCCCGAGGCGGAAAGTTTGTAGCCCGACTGAGGCATTTTAGTCACAAGGTTCATATACTATTTTATGGATTTTAGCATAGAAAAAATAAACAAAAAGGGATATAATAAAACGGTATTTTGAAACACTTCGTACTAATTGCATTCAACGATATTCTATAGATGTAAAATATTATAAAATGTTAACCTACAAAAATTACTTTGTTTTAAATCCCTAGGGAATAAAAGTAATTGAATTAGCGACTAAGAGTGGATTTTTACTTCTTAAGGATTTAAAGTAAGTTTTTGCATCCTCAGAGATTAAGAGGATCACTTTAATCCCTAAAACAAGGGACTTAAGTGACCACTTTAGTCCCAAAAGTGTCGAAAATACAAAATTAAATAAGTCAGTTTCTGTTGCTTTGGCAATTTTATGATTCTCCATAAAATTACCCGAACAATATGGCGTCGCTCGGTTAATATGGTTTCAACCGATGTATTACGCAACTCGGATAATCCAGCGATCGGATTATCGAGAGTTAGATAATCGAGAGTCTACTGTACATATGATGTATTTAAATTTATTAAGTTAATTGTTTAAATAAATGCAGCTTTGGTACATACTGGCATTTTCCTTATAACTTATGATACTAAAATTATTATTATAAATGGCGAATATAACAATTATTTAGCTTAGGTAGTTTTCCAGTTAAACATTTTTAGATGAAGTAGATGTTTCGTTTTTAATCGGATAACGGTCAAAGTAAAATAATATAAAACTAGATATATTTACATTCACATAGCTCTAGTACTAAAAACTACCTACAATTAATAAAAATAAATTATTAAGTTCTCAAACATTTTTGGAAGCAGGCAACAGAAACATGTTCCTTTAGTGCAGTGGACACGCAGCTTTGGTTTATAAATGATTCTACAAAAAGGGTGCTATGGGGTAAAAATGCATATTCCACTAACATAAACTGCAAACTAACCAATTATTTATTTAGGTACTTATCAGATGATATCTTTATGGAGAATTATTTACATATATAGCGAATTATGAAAAAAGTTAGTGCGTCACTCGTGGTTCACTGACACTGTTTGGGTGTTGTCAACAAATAGCCCCAGTTCAGTTTCAAAAGAATATGAAAGTGCGCTAGTGTAACACTGGACTTGTCCAGTTGCTCAAAGGAGTACAAAATATTGCACTAGTTTTCTCAAAAGAATACGAAAACTGCACTAGTGGTGCACCAGTGCTGCCTCCTTTTCCCAAAATAATTTGCTGTTAGAACTTTTTAGTCCATAAGAGATACACTACGACTTAACTGGTTACCTAAAAAATTTTAAGAAAATAAAATTACTGGCTAGGCTGAGATGTTATTTTAAAAACCCACCCAAAAAATGATATTTAACGGTCTACTTTTGGTAGAATCCTCATTATAAAAAATACTTATACAATATATACATACATAAATTTATTGTATTCTACTTAAGCTAAATCGTAAACTGCGTCTATAGTCTATGCCTTTCTGGGGGAAAGCTTGTCATAAAATTCTGGAGAATTTTTAAGCAGAGGTCAGTAAAAATATGCAGGAGTGGAGACCAAATGTTAAACATAACTTATCTGTAACTGTACATTAATAAAAAAAAACATCAAAACTTTTTTATCTAGATTAGATAAAGAAATACCCCATAACAATTCCAGAGTTCCTTGAAGAAAGCTTATTACCTTCAAAATTACTAAACCGATTTTTGTCATACGTTAGGCTTTAATACACACACATACATACACATATTTTTACGATTCTAGGGTTAAAAACTAGATCTTAAAAACAAACACACCCATATATATACACATAATCATACGATTCTAGGGTTAAAAACTAGATCCTAAAAACAAAACAAATTAAATTAGTTTCCAAAAGCTACACTTATTTTTGCGCTTTTGCTGCTATTTGGAAACTCACTTTGAAGTGCTGTATCCCTCCTAATCATTTTTTAGCTTTCGCTAAATAAATCCTGATTCTATATCTACAAAATGAGTTAACAATTTTCGTTTTAAGATCATGGCAATGAGGAAAGCGAATTTCTTTAACTTCGTGATCTTTAAAAACTAAAAATTTAAGTAAACCCAAAAAGATAAAATTTTTTGGAGGAATGTGTTTTGAAATATTTAAAAATATTTGTTCGATTCTGACAAAAAGTTTAAATACTAAAGGTGAAGGAAAATTCAGAGAATTTGTTTTATATTGTTTTAATGTAACTAGTTTTGAAAAGGGTTTCATTATTGCTCAAAATAGAGTCATCATCCTGTACATTTATTGCTTTTTTTAATATGTTTTAAAATATAACCCGCTGAATTGTACAGTAAATTTTGATGAATATTGTCCAATGAAGGAACATTGTTATTCCAATTTTGCGGTAAGGCCGCCAAAAGAGGTTCGATTTCTACTCCTTTTTTCTGGAAAAATTTCTTTGTCATAACAGAATTTGGATTTGGATCGTCTTGATTGGCATAGCTTCCGTTGGCGGTATTGAAAAATGCATACATTTTTTAAGATTTGCCGACACTGTTCTGCTGTGGGCATTCTTTGTCTTAATCTCATTTGCCCAAAAACATTCTCCAACACATCCTGCATAAACGGCGATGTTTTAAGGTATGTATATCATTTTTCATTTAACAGATATTATTGAAGGTCTAAAATTGTTTGTGTGGAAAGAATTACTCCAGTTTGCACTGGTTTCCAAATACCCTTTTCCCCAATTTTCATAGTTTTAAAAAGTAGTATTATTTCCCTTAAAAATCAATAGTTTAGTTATAATTTATCATATTTAGTTTACTTAGGGCCAAATTCTCGTCCCTTGAACTCATTATTGTGAACCATTTTGACACCGTTTCCACAAACTAAGCAGTTGTTTTCGAATTTTCATCAATTATGTTACACTCACCTAAAAAACTAAGGGCAGAGCTTACATTATGATTCAAAATATAGAATGCTCTGGATACTTTCATTTTATTAAACTGAGTTAAATTTGAAAAATCCGTGTCAAGCTTTGGGCAAAATTTTAGGTCCATATTTTCCTGAAATTCCGCCAAGGAGGTAATGTGCTTAACATCAATAATATCGCTCGGTAAATTATATTTTTTGACAAAATAATCTGAAATACAGATAGTTTTATTATTCACTAGCATAGTCCTAATGTTTTTTAAAAGGTGAGAAATATCCCCTATAAAAAATATCGTTTGTTGTTATTGGGATCGGTTATAAAATTTTGAAAAACTGTTTTTTTTGCCTTTACTCCGAAATGTTTCCATACCGCAACGTTATAGGGCCCCATGTCTGACGTAATACCTAAAACATTAAGACCGATTTGGTTTGATTTATTAAGAATTTCCAAAATAATTTTGGCCACAGATGGTCCTTCACAAGAGTTTCCAATGAAATGGTAAGCGACAATTTGTTTCCAAGAAGTATTAACACCCCGAAGCAATAAAACTAACACATGGTTTGCCAAGACCGCTTGTTCAGACAGAGAATCATAGCCCAAAATTTTTGAAGATACTTGACATAAATCCTTGCTGGGGGTAATGGCACAGGCATCAAATTGCAAAGAACAATCTCTTTCAATTTCACATAGACTTTGAATTTTAATTTTAAGAAAATAAAAAATTTCATCTAAAATGCCAGGTTGAAAAGGCAAATGCTCAATTTTGGATGAAAGGGTGCGGATTTTTGGCAACGGAAGATTTAGCTTAAGGAGATATCTATACCCAGCGGTGCCACAAATAAATTTGAGTTTAAAGGCATCTTCAAATGTTTTGTTAGACCACCTGAATCCCTTTATTTTTTTAGAACCAATTATTACTTCGATCTGATCTTTATTAAATATACCTTCTTAAGCACAAACTGTGCCTTCTTCAGCTGATGTTTTAATTCTTTGATTTGCAAAGTTTGTTTTTCAATTTGTTGACTCTGGTCGTCCATTTTTTTCTTTGCAGCAACTAAATCTTCTTCTAATACTTGTACAGAGCAGATTACTGGGTTTTCACGGTAATGTGCCAAATTGTAAAGTGTTGGAGCAGCCATTTGTTTTAAAGTAAGTGAAGCTTCAAAAGAGGATTCTTCAAAATGAACCTAAAAAAGTTCCACTGTATTAGAAAAATAAAGATACGAAAAAACTGACCAGCTTTGCAAGGCTAGAATTTTAAGACAAGGTAAATATAGTTAAAATTACATCTTGTTGTTTTCGAACTACATAGGCTTTTTTAAACGTTTCCCATTTGAGAGGGGGTTTAAAACTTCTTTATTTTTTTTTTTGGCGTAAGTTTTTATTAAAAAAAATTCTACTGTCAATCCAGAAGAACAGAAGTTTTTAATTGGTTTAAAATCTTCTATTAAACCTAATATTTTTATTGAATTTTTTGAAAAAAACAAAAACATGTTTTTCAGTAAATTTTTGACAATTTCCTTGCTTTTCTCCATTTATAAGCTTTCAACAAGGTACCACAGGTGGAGTTATTTCATCTGAAAACAAAAATTTGTTGCGTCAGGAACAAAGCCCGTAAAAAAACTCAGTTGATGTGTTTTTTTTCTCTAAAAAACCTAACATTAAACCGCTAGAGGCAGTATACCATGTAAAGTCGCTACCATGTATAGGTAATATTTTGAATACTATTATCTTTAATTTGTTAGATTAAAATGTCAAAAAATACTATATTTTACTTTTATAAGGAACACTTTATAGAAAGTGATGTATTCCGCAACATGAAATTTTCAGAAATTAGCTTTTCAAATGCATTACGGTTTTTGTGACTATAAAAAATCAGAAACAAAACTTAGTCAAAGAAAGGAAAAAAAAAGGATTGTGTAAGTTTTGTGAAAATACCTCCAATAATAGGTAAAAAAATTACTGTCTTCCTTTTATTAATTTATTCGAAAAAAAAAACATAGTTTAGTCTATATCGATTGCCAGACCCACTACAAAACATTACGGACGGAAAACTATCAATGACTCCACAAATAAAAAAGTTAGTTACGTACAGGGTGTTTCAAAATTTAATAACAATTTTACTGTTAAATTTCAAGACAAAAAGTTCATACACCATAACATAGGTCCACAAACGCTTAGTCACGGAGCTACAGAGCATTTAAATTTTCCCTGACCCTGAATTTTTTTTTGATGCGCCTAAAATAAAAAAACGCTTTTGTTTGTTTATCTGTATCTCTACAACTAAGGGTTCGCGGACTATGTTTATATAACCTTTTTGTCTTGAAATCACTTAAGGAATTTAATACTAAAATTATGTTGTTGAATTTTGAAATACCCTGTATAGCTCATAAAGCAAGTCGCAAGTCATTTTTTTGAAGCAAAAAAATCTCCGCCCCTGTCGTTTTTTATCCCCACTACAAAAAAGGAAAATGTCTTATAGCGATTACTCTAATACTTTACAAAATTTACTGTTGATAGCCTCAAAAGTACCTAAGGAAGTTAAAATTTGTTTATAGTTGAAGAGCTAGCTTTACGTATAATTATAAATAACAGTTATCTATTTTAGATATTATAAGTATCTTGTTCCGACTGATATTTTATCCTAATCTACTCTCTTGTCTTTTATTTTGCATAAACTTACCTCACAAATTAAGGAATTTTCTGAAACTCTCATGTTTGGATATTGCAGGTTTCTCTTCCATATATCTAATTTATCTTTTTCTTTAAGAAACGGGAATAAACAAAACCCGCTTTCTTTTTTCTTCTGCAGTTGTTCACTACACATGCCATTTTCGCGACTTTAAATTATTTAAAAAAAAAATACGAAAAAGTTGCGAATTCGAACTGACATTGATGCGGAAGTGACAACTTTAAAATTTGACAATAATTTATTGATGTATAATGCCAACCTGCAGATACCAATTATTTTTTATCTAAAACAAAATTTCCTAATAACTGTCAAAGAGAGTTGTCCACCTCTGGTGTAAAACAGTTGTCAAATATATCGAGGGCCTCTAGTAATACCCAAAAACAAAAAATCTCGCGGCGAATTGTCCCCGCGGCGAATTGTTCTCTACCCTTTTAAACTAATAGTTTTTTGACCAAATACTAATGTTTTCCGAAAATAGTAATTTTTGAACTAATGGAAACCCAGTTTCGCGACCCATTAAAATCAGCATTGTAACGAGAAATGTGCGCTATTATTGCAAAACTTACCTTTAGTTGTGTAGCACTCCGATGGCTCAGATGGGTTGTGGTAGATTCACTGGACTATAAACATTGGCGCAAAAAATTCATTTAACTAACGAAAGAAATTAATTAAAAATTGCAGCGAAAAGTTGAAAGAGAAAGAAAATGGTGATATATCCTCATGGAGAGGGACTTACCGCTGTTTTGAAGTTCCAGGGCTCTAGGTGGACACCTTCACACAGGAGTCATGTGGCTTGAAGTTCCAAAACGATGGCGGACAATTATTTTAATTATTAGCGGAATTTTAAAGTGAATTTTCACTATTTTTTAATTTTTAAATGTTGTCCGTTTCCGACATGGCGACGCGCAGCTCACGGTGTCACACAGTTTTTTGCGAACATGCGCACAGCACTTCACCCTCTATAGGAAACCATATCACTATATTTTAAATTTTATTGATATGTGAAAACACGATAGAGGACGCTGGTAGTGCCAAAGTATATAAAATAAAGAAATAAGAATTAAAATAATAATTATTAAATTTAGAATGCATGTTACATTTTTTGCGTTTAATTCTTGCAACTTAATGCAATTTTGCTTTAGATAAATTTTATATCAACTAAAAATTAACCCATTTACTTAGGATAAATATAAATTTAAAAATAACAATTTTTTGTGTATGACAAAATTTTAGTTTATGAAAAATTGGAACAAATAAAAAGAAAATTCGAAACAAAAAGAAAAATAAAGAGGTTTTTTATGGTAACCGTAACAAGTTGTATCAGCCGAAAGATAACTTATTCGTCAATTCCTCAGGATTTGACAGGAACTAACAAAATAGAGGTGAATTCTTCTCATTTAAAATGGTGTGAAGTTTTAGGGCCATTCTTCATCATTTGTAACAAGATAGGTATATAAAGTACAGTCGAACTTCGATAACTCGAACAACCATGTGTCACATAAAAATTTTGACTTATCGAGACTTCGACTTATCAAATAATAAACAAAATATTTTGCGAATCAAAATTTACGTGTTTTTTTAAGGAGAAATTGCAATACTTCTGCTACAGCCATATCTGTAATAAAACGTTCACCTCTATTACATGTGAATACATCATTTCTGTTCTTATTTTTGTTTTTATACATATGTATGAATATACATTTTTATTTTACCGAAAGAAAGTCGTTTTTTGTGACAGAGTAACGTCCAGGGTTTTCCCGTATATTTTTACATCATATCTAAAACGTTTATTTGAATAGATATCAAAATATGATAAATACAAAAGTTTCATAATTTTTGACTAATTTTAAGAATCTTTATGTCAGAATGTCAAAAAAAATGTAAATGTCAAAATTTGACATGTCGATGGTTTTTTTAAAGGAAACACCCTATACATTATTTCAGATTTTTATAGATCCTTTCTTCCTGATTTTAAAAATATATATGTTGGGATTATTTCGTTTAATAGTTTTGGAGATATATGCGTTTAAAAGTATAAAAAACTTAAATTGGTACTTTTTAAAGCATCAAGGAAGCCATAAAAAAAACAATCGCATTGACACAAAAGTGATGGTATTGTTTTGTCACCTTATTAAATTCAGTTTGAAGAGCGGTTAAAGATGATTTTTACCGAGGAAAAAAAACTGGATATTATTAAATTAGTATTATATTTAGTTTCCGGAAAGAATACAACCAACCGCCAAACCATAGTAAATATAGTAAACTCATTTAATCAAAGAAAAACACTTAAAAGAAAAACAAGAACAGTCGAAAGAAACGCTGAGGGCGACTTAAATATTTTATTATATTTTCAAGGTTAGTGTTTCTTTATAAGTTAGTTTATCATATTTAAAAAAATGTTTTTCCTTGTTATTTTAGAGAATCCTGAACGGCCTATTCCGGATGCAGCAACTTTTTTTTTTCATGGCATAAAATTCACTCTGTTTTAAAATATCACAAATACAAGGCTTATAAATTTTTACCCGTGCAAAATTTATGCAACGAAAATAAAATATATAAACAGATATAATTTTTACTGGTGAGGCAGCATTCACCACGGCGCCGGCGTGGCGGGAATGTTCAATAGAAAAAATAAGCATATTTGGGCAAGAGAAAACCCGCAGGCTTTACAAGCTGTCAAAATTCAAGGACGCAGATTCCTACATGTTTGGTGCGCTCTCCTAAATAACAGAATTATTGGGCCTATATTTTTAAATGGTAATTTACTACTACTATGTCGGTTTAGAACGTTTTTCTACGTTGTCCGACGCCTATTCTCCACCTCCTTCGATCCTGACAATCATCCTCAGTCAGATTTTTTGACTCATTGATCTTTGGATTGACTGTTGCCATTCTAGTTTAGGACGCCCTCTTTTTCTGCGCCCTATTGGTTGCCATTCTAGGACCTGCTTTGGTAATCTTTCGTAATTTATCCGTTGTACATGGCCGTACCATATCAGTTGCCTTCTAGTGATGTCATCCGATTCCCATTCTTTCTTTTATGATCTCATTTCTTATGTGATCTATTCTAGATATTCCCATTGATCTTCTTATTGCGTCCATTTCGACACTTTCCATTTTCGTTTTGTACTTTTCTGTTACGCGACAAGTCTCTATTCCATACAACAGCGTGCTTTTGACCATTGTTTCATATATGTTAAATTTTACATTCTTTTTTATCTCTCTGCTCCATAAAATACTGTTAAGACATCCAATAAGTTTTTTTGCTTTTACTATTCTTTTTTCCAATTCTTTACAGTCTGTACCTGCCTTATCAAATGTGACACCCAAGTATACATACTCATTGCATGGAGATATTGTTTGTCCATTTTCTAGTACTAACTCACTGGATTCGTTTCCAATACATAAGTACTGTGTCTTGTCCACGTTCAGTGTTAATCCCCACTTTTGGTATTCTTCTGTTAACTTTCTCATCATATACTCCATGTCTTCTTTATCATTAGCCACAATTACTTGGTCGTCAGCAAACTGAAGTGTGTATATGGTAAATCGGTCGTTAAGTTGTATTCCCATGCCGTGCATTTTACGTTTCCAGTCTTTTAGAGCTACTGCGATATATATTTTAAAAAGAGTTGGAGAGAAACAACATCCCTGTCTTAAGCCTTTTGTTACCAGGAATTCTTTTGAAAGTCGATTTCCAATTTTAATTTAGATTTTGACCCTTTGTATAGTTCTTTTATCGCTTTTATGTATGTATGATTGATATTAGTTTGCTCTAACACTGTCCATAATTTTTCTACTGGAAAGGTATCATATGCTTTTTGTAGGTCTACAAAGGTAACATGAGTCTCTATATTTCTGGTGCTTCTTTTCTCAATTACTTGTTTAAGACAAAAAACATTATCACTACAAGATCTGCCTGCGCGAAACCCACTTTGCTCTTCTTCTTCTTGTTCATGAAAATCATTCTCTATTAGATTTCTAAGAATCCTACCGTACAATCTACTTAGAGTACTGGTTACTGAAATTCCTCTGTAATTGTTGCAATCCAGCTTGTTTCCTTTTTTATGTATTGAGGATATGAATGCAAGTTTCCAATCATTAGGTACTGGATGTCCGTTTATGCATTGGTTAATAATATATGTGAGATTTCCGACTAGTTTCTCTGATCCATATTCGAGCATTTCAGCATATATTCCCCCAGGTCCGCTAGCTTTTCCGGATTTAAGCTTTTTAATATTATTCTTTATCATTTCTTTTTCGATGATTACTTCCTCTCCATGTACTTCTATGTCTCTTCTCGGAGAGGCTGCCAGATATTCGGGTCTCGTCTCCTGCAGCAGTCCCTTGTAGTGTTCTGTCCATTGTTCTGGTTTGATTATCTGGATGTTTACTTTTTCTTTTGTTGGGTTTTTTACTGTGAATTTCCATACTTCAGAACTCTGCCTACCTCCTACGTGTGTATTTATGTCGTGGCCCTTGCGCTCGAACATTTCATTTTTTTCTGTGCGTATCAAATTTCTTAGCTGTCTTCTGGTTTCCCTGTAGATTTCTAGGTCTCTTTGCTCCTTAGTACTGAGCCATTTCAAGTATGTACGTTTTTTCTCTTTGACCATTTCCTGTATTTTGTCCGTCCACCACATCTTCCTGTTATTTCTATTATCTTGGTACCCAACAGCTTCGTTGCTTGCTTCCTTCAAGCTTTTTATTATGTTTGTATATATCTCTTATTTAACCGGAGAAAAATACCATGATTTGTTGCGAAATGAAATTGAAGAGCTTTTAGAAGAACTCCCTGTTAATAACTATATAAATTTAATATGGCAACAGGACGGAGCCCCCCCCCCACATAACATCCCGCCAGTAACGAATTTTTTAAATAATAGATATATGTATTGGATAGGAAGATACGGCACAAAATTATGGCCAGCAAATAGCCCCGATTTGTCTCCCCTTAATTTTTTTTTGTGAAGCTACCTAAAAAACAAGTTGTATTATAACAGGCTACAAATACTTCAAAGGATCAGGCACACCTCTTATGGGATTTCTGTAATCCGTCACACTTCATGAAATTTTGGTATGTTGTAGCGAGTGTTGTAGACCGAACCTCTCTTATCAAAAGTTCTCATGGGCCCATTTCAAATTAATGACCGGTTTTTGAAATACAGGGTGTTGAAAAAGATAATGCCCAAGAAGCATCATGGCTATTTAGACCGGTTTTCCAAACATATACGCACTATTAGTATTACGTATATTTACGATTTATTTATTATTTTCAATCTGTACCTTCAAAACCTTATCTACAGGGTGTAAATATTAGTCGAATTTTTTAATAAGACACAAGCTTTAGTATGTTGTAGAGTAAACCTTGCTTATCAAAAATTCTCATGGGCCCAACATAAATGTTTGACCAGTTTTTGAAATACAGGGTGTTGCAAGTGATAAGTCCAAGAAGCACAATATTTCTTTAGACGGGTTTTCTAAACATATCGTCGTTGATCTTACAAACTGACGTAACTCATTTATTGTAATTTTACAAGAGAGCAATTTCAGGTTTTAGGGAAAGTTTATATTGGATTTATATCACTAAAAATGTTCTTGGATCTAATGATTTTTATGCTATTAAAGGATTTTTATGAGTTACGACACTTTGTGGGATGAAAGAACGACACAAATAAGGTAGTATTATCGTATTATCTCAAAACTGCATTTTTTTGAGATACGTCAGTTTGTAAGATCAACGACGATATACGCATTGTTAGTATTACATATATTTACGATTTATTTATTATTTTTAATCTGTCCTTTTAAAGCATTATCTACACAGTGTTTAGGAAAATATTAACGGAAAGTGTTAATGAGAAACAAACGTTAGTGTGTTTTAGATTGAACCTTTCCTATCAAAAGTTCTTATGGGCCCATTTTAAATTAATGACCAGTTTTTGAAATACAGGGTGTTGAAAGTAATGTCTAAGAAGCATTATAGCTCTTTGGACGGGTTGCCCAACCAAGAAATGATTTTTCATCCAGTATTTTGGTAGAGGATTTTAAAAAAGTCCCTTTTTCTTTACAATTATGTCCTTTTTAGTTTTTTGCACCACAATTTCGCTAAATGCCCTTTGTTAATAGTAAGATGCTCAATAATATATACAATACATAGATTTTTAATTAGTATTTAAAAAATGGTATTTGCCAATATATACAATACATAGATTTTTAATTAGTATTTGCCAAAACACCCTGTATTAAATACTGAGGGTGCAAACGTAAGTTGGGTTGAGTTTAGGTTGGCTGGTTCACCACTTACACCACTCATTCGAGAAATACCCAATATTTTGAGATAAGAAATTGAAAAACGTAATTTTAAGGTTCATTGAAAGGAAATCAGAAAAAACGATGCATATAAAATATCTAAAGTGCACCTACCTTAGTTTTCATCTAGTTGCAGTCGTTTTGGACGCTTGAAAGATAGAAAAAACTGGAAAATTGTAGCACTCACGGCGTTTCTTGTGCTTGTTGTCGGTTTCCCGATTGCGACTCCTCGCGCAGACTTGCGCGTGTCTCGGTGCGGGGATAAGTCATATGCATATACCCCGCGAAATTTGAAATGAAAAATAATATTAAAATATAAAAGTAGCCAAAAGCTGGCAAATAATTCTTGCACCAACAAATACTAAATAAGTCCAGCTTTATCATTAAAAAACTAATAAATACTCTAAATGTAACATTGTAAATAAGTTTGAAAAACCCGTCTAAAGAGCTATTATGCTTCTTGAACTTTATCACCTTCAACACTCTGTATTTATTAAACTGAAAATTAATTTAAGTTGGGCTCATGAGGACTTCTGATGAGCAAGGTTTAATGTACAGCACACTAAAGCTTATTTCTCATTAAAACATTTAACTAATATTTACTTAAACACCCTGTAGATAATGTTTAAAAGGTACAGATTAAAAATAATAAATATGTTTGTTTGTTTATGTTTTGAAAACCCGTTTAAAAAGCCATTATGCTTCTTGGACATTATCATATTCAACACCCAATATCTCAAAAACTGGTCTTTAATTTAAGTTGGGCTCATGAGAGCTTTTGATAAGAAAGGTTCAGTCTACAACATACCAAAATTTCATGAAGTTTGACGGATTACAGAAATCCCATAAGAGGTGTGCCTGATCCTTTTACAACAGAAGATAGAGCAAACAATTGTTGATCTTAACGAAGATTTTGCCAACTCTACCTTTCAAGCTATCCACAGAAAATTTGTAAGAATTATTCAAAATTGTCTTAATAATCAAGGAGGCTATGTAGAAAATTAAAAATGAAGTAATAAATATTTTTTTCTTTCACAAACATTGCATCATATTTTGTTTTTACTGGCTTGCGGCGCCACACATTACTGCGCTGAATCACGCCGGATAGTAAATATTAATTAATTATATACCTTACAAAAGCAACAGCATCACTTTTTGTGTAAATGCGATTGTCTTTTTCATGGCTGCCTTGATGTTTTAAGGAGATCAATTTAAGTATTTTAAACATTTAAGCGCATATATCTCCAAAACTAATGAATAAAATAATAGAATGATATATATTTTTAAAATCAGGGATAAAAGATCTATAAACATCTAAAATAATATACAGGGTGTTCTTTTCAAAAAGATCATCAACCTGTCAATTTTTGACATTTGGAATTTTTTTTTGACATTCCGACTTAAAAATTCCTTAACTTCGTAAAAAAATATGAAACTTTTGTATTTATCATATTTTGATATCTATTTAAATAAACATTTTAGATATGGTGTAAAAATATACGGGAAAACCCTGTACATAGATCCCCTAAACGTACAGCAAATCAAATACACGTTATACTAAGTTGCGTCTTTAAAACATTCCAATGCAAACAAACAAGTTAGAACGATTCGTAATTAGGAGATTTCCCCAGAAAATTCGACTTATTGAAGTTTTCGCCACATACGAGTTATCAAGATATTCGACTAATCGAAGTTTGAGTTATCAAGACCAAATTACATATATTTCTTACCCTTGACGCCATTGCCAACAGTTTGGTTCGACTTATCAAAGATTTTAAGTTATCGAATATAATTATTGAATTCCAATTCTCATATTTCCTCTATCTATACATAACTCCATGCCGTGTATTCTAAAATTTTAACAGTTATTAACTTGAAATTTAATCCTAGCGATAATTCTTTCCTTTACAAACTAGTTACTAAATTTCTCACGTCTCTCGCTTGCAGACTATTAAAAGACTCCATTCATAATATGCGAAACATTATAATAATAATAATAATCATAATTACAAATTGCGGACATTTCATACACGTCATACTTGTCTTCTATGCGAATATCCCGCACAAGAAGAAAGACGCCTTTATGATGCTGACAAATATTCTATATTGGGTTGATTATTACCTGACTTATACACAGAAAAAAAAGAAGTTCTTCAGTTAAGAAAACTAGTTTTATTGAATAGATAATCTTGACCCAAAAACAAAAGTCTCCGAAGAAAATGTTTTATTTTCATCTGAGCAAACCGCTTGTTTTGGGAAAAAAAATTGTTTTCGTTTAAAACAAACTGTCTTTAGCGAAGAAAAAGTGGTTTTAAAGCAAGATATAAAATCTCTTACTAATATCTTCTTAACACAAATAAAGCTTTACTTTGCCTAAGGACTCTTAATTTTTTAACTCAAAATATCCGGCATCTCAAAACGAAAATGGCGATTTATTCCAATGGAAAGTTAAATTATTTTAACTTAAGAAAATTCAAATAGAAAATTCTCAAAACAAAAAGAAAATCTGGGACTTATTCTTGAATTAAGATATGTAAATAAATATTATCTTGAACGCTTGAAATAATATGGAAACAATGTGATCAATCAAATCAAAATAACTATAATAATAATTTCTTGCACTAAAGAATACAGGCGCATTAAGTTTTTAAAACAACACAAGGGTATCAATATTTTCTTCAGTGAAAGCAATAAATTATATAATCACTTAAGTGAAAATGAACAAGTTCAGACCTTTCGGCATTTCGTATTTTGAGCTTGCGGCGAACGCGTGTCAATGTCGGCTAATTTTTTAATACGTACTTTTCCTAAAGATAATTTCTTTAACAAGGGGGTGTTGTCATGACATATTTACATTCCCTACGTTATGGGAACATAAATATGTCAAAATATCTTGACTTCATCATAACCTTGCTAAAAAAAGTGAGTGCATGTTTAAAAAAAAATTGTGTTTACATAATGGAAAATATTGTTGGCTTGTTACATTTAGTTAGAAAAATAAGTTTTCTTGATTGAATTATAGTTTGTTTTGCTTTTTTTTTAAAGAAAACAATTAAATGCATCGAGTCAAACGGATTTTAATGTCTCAAGTCAAGACGAAATTAAAGAAAGAATCTTTTAATTTAAAAAAACTTTTAGATAATTTTTTTTATTTCAAAATAATTATTTGTTTAAAATAAATATAATTTTCGAACTTTCATTGTCATTCAGATGAAAAATTATATATTAAAACAAGATAACAATTTTTTTGGTGCAAGATGTTATCGCAAACAGATTTTTTTTTCAATTATGTCTTGGTATAATACTAGAAAACCAGAAGGTTGCCGCTTCCATTCAACACAAATGAATTTTCTTGGATAAAGGCAACTTTTATTTTCAACGGAAAACAGCAGTTCAAGTTGTTTTTGTTAGGAAAATATCGTCTCGTTTTTCTTGGATCAAAGCAATTTGCATTGACTGAACACATTTTTTTTTCTGTGTACCAAAAAGGAGATTTTCACAATAGTTGAAGCTTGAACCACAAAATCAAAACGATCTGCCATGCTGTCTCTTGCAATTGGAATACAGTTCTGGTTGGCTTTTTTGAAATGACCCTCTGGCTGTTAACGCAAGTTACATGTAACTAATTACGCAAATTTTAAATGTCATACCCATAAATGTCAAAAGTTTGATATTTGCAAAATAAGTTGCATATCACCATTATTTTAAGAGAACCCGTCATGCGTATCACCCCGAGGCTTGCGATGAAAGCATTCTATGCTGAAGGGACTTATACTATATTGATGCTACAAGGCCTACTCGGATGCACATATGAATCATCCTCATCGTCTTGGTATTCCTCAAAGACCCGTCTCAGTAGGGACTCGGAAAGCCAGCTTACCACTGTTAAGTTCATAATAATGTTGCTAAGGTATATTAAAAACAATATTCGAAAACTTTAGTCTCCAGGTTTATAAAATGCCATTTATTTAGATTTTAGGTAAGTCTCCGTTAAATCCTTCGACATGCAAAGTGCTTCCTGTTTTTAAGAATGATTTAATGATTGATGTAAAAAATGCGAGAATATTAAAGAAATGACACTTCAACGAATCTGATAATCCTTTTCTAAAATGCTTTAATCTCTTTAAACGTGACGCTAATAACGAGATTCATCTGTTAAAAAAGCAAATCTGTCAAACTTAATTAAATCTGCAAGAGGGTAAAATCAAATTTATTTTTACTGTATTATAAAATCCGGATTTAACGCTTGTCCAGCTGCTTGGCAAAACATTTTAAAGATTTGGACTAAGTATAAAAGAGAGAAAGAAAAAATAGCTTATAAGTGGTTGTCGAAGATAGTTTGTGCAATCCCAAGCAACTAGCCGAAAACAACAAAGTCACATCTCATGTAGCTATCAAAAAGCAGACAGCCTTACAAATATAAAACGCCCTATTGCGGATCAGAGCGCTACTGTGTACTAATGAACAGCTACTTTGGTTAAAAATCGAATGACCGAATTTGTCTGGCTGGACACAAACTTAAGAACTCTCTCAGAACTAAAGAGAAACGAGTAAAAAATAGTGGTCATGCGGCTTATTGGACACGGTCTAGTAAAATATCCCCTAAAGGAGAGATAAAGCTAATGACGTCTGCTGCGAATTCTGCAGAAACACATTAGATACCTGAACGTCTACTCTGCTAATGCTCGGCCCAACTAACGCCAAAAAAACAACTTTGTTCGACAGAAGCTCATGCAGGAAAACTAACGCCTCCCGGTGCATTCAATAATCTACAAGTATAGAAGAATGTGTTAGATTTTTAAATTGAAGAAAAAACGAATTAACTAGGCTCTCTACTAAGAGATATTTTTGACCCGAGCGTAGGTTTTGTATATGCCAAAAACAGAACATCCCTAGCCATTTAACTAGCTATAAATGGTAAAAATAATCTCAAAAAAGTAAAATCTATTATTTTTAAGGTAATCGTAAAAGTAAGCGTCTCAACTATTTTAAAACAGAACATGTTCCATAAACATGGAAAAACATACAAAACAACTGCATTCAAATTGGTTCTCTTCAACAACTATTGGGGCCTTATTTTAAATAAACGGGTTTATCTGTTCTGAATAAACTCGGTGCGGCGCGTGACTCGAGAAATGTTTTACAAAAGGCTTTCAGTACAAATTAATATTAGAACTATATGAACATTAATTTGTATGTATGTATCTACGTTAATACGTGACTGTCTAACATTTTCAAAATGATAAAAGGATACTTTAATTGCACCAAAACAAATTGATACCAGGGGGTCGATTTTGACCAAAACTTGTTAACTCTCTCATTCGAGATTTAACAACCACAATTTCTAGTAATCAGCTTGGTCATGGAAATTTTAAAACTAGAATTGTGGCTAAAATACAGACTTTTATTTAACATTTTCTAAGTTTTTACATACCTTTATGGATTTCCCTATATAATTTGGCCCCACAAGTTTCCTTTTATCACTATTTTCTGAATTTTTCGCGATCTTCCGTGATTGTATTTCATTGTTTTTACTTTTGGCCTGTGACATTTTTAATTAAAGAAAAACAGGGCAGGATTTATTATTTTTTAATTATAGGTTTACCTATATTTTATTATTATTAAACTAATAGCAACTTCACGCATTTTTTTGCTAAACTTTCTAACTAATTTATAATTTTGTCAAGAATTTTTACTATTTATATTATTTTTAGGTTAGATCGTTAGATCCATAGACCAATAATAAGAATGAACAGGCCCCGTCGCATAAGCGCAATGCTGTTGGAGTGATTCCAGAGTAAGATGGGTCTAGTAAGGGCAAAGACGTACAAAAACAATTCGCCGCGGGACGATACGCCGCGAGGACAGTTCCGATTCGCCGCGAGGACAATATTTATGAACCGATTTGTATCAAACTCGAAACTTTGAGATCTTTCATGTCGCTGAATTATTTTTTACTTAAATTTATAAAACTCAAAATGGCGGATCCAAATGGCGGACTTTCCCATTTATGAACCAATATGCAACAAATTCGGAACTTTGGGGTGTTTCAGGTCGCTGATTATGATATCTAACTTGAACTTTAAAAAAAATCAAAATAGCGGATCCAAAATGGCGGATTTTCTCATTTATGAATCGATTTGCATCAAGCTCGGAACTTTGCGATCTTTCAGGTCGGTGATTACTATTTTTAATCTAAATTTCTAAAAATCAAAATGACGGCTCCAACATGACGAACTTTCCCATTTATGAACCAATATGCATCAAACTCGGAACTTTGGAGTGTTTAGGGTCGCTGATTATTATTTTTAACTGAAATTTATAAATATCAAAATGGCGGATCCAAAATGGCGGACTTTCTTATTTATGAACCAATATCCCTCAAATTCGGAAGTTTGTGGTGTTTCAGGTCGCTCAATATAATTTGTAACTTAAACTTTAAAAAAAATTAACATGGCGGATCCAAAATGGCGGATTTTATTATTTATGAACCGATTTGCGTCAAACTCGGAACTTTGCAATCTTTTAGGCCGCTGATTACTATTTTTAATTTAGACTAAAAAAAATCAAAATGAAGGATCAAAAATTGCGGACTTTCCCATTTATGAACCAATATGCATCAAGTTCCGCACTTTGTGGTGTTTCAGGTCGCTGATTATGATTTCTAACTTAAACTTAAAAAAAAATTCGTTCGTTCCAAGTTTGATGCAACAAGTTGTGGTCAAAATCAACCCCCAGGCTATCAATTTAGGGTCGTAAATGATTGTAGTACAGAAGAGATGGCGGTAAAAGCTAGGTATGCAGCAAAGACCAAAAAATTTTTTACTGGATTTAAGTTTAAATTCAAATTTAAAATTTGATTAACGCTTTAAGCATTTACAAGGAGCATAATCAAGACTTAATCTAACATATTAAAATTTAAGCAGTCGAAGTAATTAAAATTGTTCCTAACTTATTTTCAAAATTATATCACATTTCACAATTATTGATGATAACATTTAAACATTTAAAAGTTGGTAAAATATTCACGTAAACATAATTTAAAAACTTACATTTTATGACATTAGATTTCTAATTCTTTATGAACTGAATAATTATGTTCTAACACTAGGACGGAAGTGATTAAAGTTGTTGTTATAATAATTGTTAAAACGTATCAATATCACAATTATCTATCACATGGTCTGCTAACCTACACATTCTAGAGTTCACACCAAAATTAATATGATTAATATTCTGGTTAAAATATTACTTGTGTGGTACTATATTAAAGGGACCTGTGCATGAAAATACAAAAATACATTATAGTTTTTGTTTAGTGGTGTTACACGGAGGGGAACTGAGGGTGAATTTCCAAACGGACGCGTTCCCGTGTCAGCTTAGGTGCCCATAAATAGCATAGCAGAGTATTTAACTGGGAAAAAATCGTGGGCTTTGGGCCCTCTGGCCTCCCTGTATCCGCCATTGTAGCCAAGTAAGAATACTCTGCCAAGTTATGGGCACCTAAGAGGACACAATTAATGTATAATGTAATTTTTACCCATTTTGGTCCGCGAAATAACCCCTTATCTGCCACCAGGGGATGCGCCGATTGAAGATTCCCCCTCCCCAGACTGTAACACCACGGAACAAAACAACTATATAATGTATATTTTTGATCTTCATGCACAGTTACTTTTAATATAGTAGCACACAAATAATATTTTTACCAAAACTCTAATTTATATTTGTAATCTACCCCCACCTATTTTTTTCGGCTTATATCTGATGGACTTTATTAATTTTTAAATGGGACCATCTAGAGGCAAAAACTAACCTAGGCACCAAATTAAAATCGGGCCAGCGGTTTTTGAGTTATTCACGTTGGTCGTTACAGACAGACAGAAATACAGACAGACAGACAGAGAGATGGCGCTACAAAAAAGTTTCAAATTCTATCGGAAAGATATATAAAAGATTTGAATTTGGAGCACATTTTTTTTTAATTTTAGACCCGATCACCATATCTATAGTTGATATTGTATTAAAGCGGCAAAATCTAAGTAAAGAAGCCTTAAAAAATTAGTGTTTCACTTTGTACATGCAGTGTGCCGCTCGGGGTTTAATGTTCGAAGAATAAAACACTAAGACCTTTGTAAGTAGAGATCAAATAGGTCCTTACCTAATAAATAAAGATCCGGAACATAAAAGCGGATCCAAAATTATATTAAAATGTGGGCAAATATTGATTTAGTTGCAAAAACAGTAATATGTTTTGTAAAAAGCTCCGTCGTAATTTGTTTGACATAAACAGTCGAAACAACAACGAATAGAAAACGTCAAAGCCCGGCTAAACCAATATGTTCGTAACAACCACATAAGAGTATATATGTTTCTTTCTAATGAAATCGTTTAGAAGAAGATATCAATCAAAAGCAAGTAAAATAGTAAGCTAATGACTAATTAGTGCAGTGCCTTATGTTGGGAATCAATATCAATAAAAAAATTAAAGGAAATGCGTGCCACTGTATGTACCTCTCTACTCCCTTCCCGCCATCAAGGTTTTGATGAGGCGGTGTCACTTTAATACAATATCAACTATAACAATACTATACTACCCGAGGGGTGGCGCGTTAGCCGATTTTTGTACACCAAAACGAATTACTTACGGTATTTCCTGGTATTTTCCAGTATTTCTTCAAATTTCAAGGGTATTTCCTAGTATTTCCCAAGCAATGGTATTTCCTAGTATTTCCCCCCTAGTATTTTCAATGGTATTTCCTGGTATATTTACCGGATCTGGGTCAAAACCTACGGGGGTGGGTGGAGGATAAAAGTTATATTTTCTGTTTTCCGTTTAATTATTAAGAAAAAGTTTTTTTCTAGGGGGAGAGGGTAATTATCCCGTTACCCCCCTCGAATCCGCGCTTGGTCTGGCTGCTGAATTATTTTGTAGTAATTTCCTTCACTACTCTTAGTTACTTTGAATAATCTTGATAATACTATCACGTCGTTGAACAGAAATTCTTCTAGGTTGCGAAACAGGAGTAGGTATTTTTCCTGCTTTAGGTATATTTAAAAAAAATCCAACGGCAGTGTGGATTTTTCAAAATGTGTTCGGTAACTTCATCACCCTTTTTGGCACATATTTGTACAACATAGGTTCTAAATCTTTTGCTTTATACTTTTTTAAATAAGCCTTCCATAACGAAAAATCTTTAGTACTTTGCATTTCAATAAAAATATTTTAAATCAAGTTTACAACAATTGTTTAATATTCTTTTGTCTGTTAAAAACACTTTTAAGAAACAAAATCACTTCGCTATCTCTGCTCAACCACCTGCCAAAAAGAAAATGAATACAAATGAAAATGAGGTGATACCGCCAAAGTACTTTAGTATTGTAGACTTTGCTAATTTTCCATTATCATGTAATTTTTTTCGTAACATTATTATTTAATTATGTTTTTTCCAGAATCGCTGAAAAAAAATTTGGTAATTTTCCATAATATATTACATCATATATTTTTCCATTTTTACAGTGTACATTGGGTTTTTACAAAACTGAATTTGAAAAAAAACAATTTTCTTTTAAATTTTTATTTTCCATAAATAAACTACAAAATACATAATATAATTTTACTTATCTTGTAATCTGATGGTAGGTGTTTTTTTTTATGGCGCTGTAAAATTGCAGTAAGAAACGTTGGTTACAAAGTTGCCAACGTTTTCTACTGAAATTTTACAAAATACTTTTTTCAGTGTAGATACCGCTATAAAATTTGCAGTTTTTTTAAATAAATCGATCCGAGATTTCATTTACTATCTAAAAATTCAAAAATCATACTTTTGGTGAAATTATCAGTTACCGCCTTTGGGCTAAGCACGGCAATTTTAGTTATAGTATACGTGTGACCTAAAATATTTATGTCCCGGGTTTTTGAAAAATTTTGATTTAACTTATTATGATGAAAGCCTTGCAGTTTAACTGACTATTATTTAATTTACCTTTAATTTTTTTTTTCGTTAAATACCGGCCAAGTCACGTCATTTTTTCTCACTTACAATCCTTAATTTATTTTAAACCGCTTGCCCACCTCCCTATTTTGGATTTGCATACATATTAAACAGATTTAAACGCTGGGTTTAAGGCGCTGTAGTTAACATCTGATATTAAATAACAAAACACTAGTTAATTGCTTATGTCTGTCTAAAAAGAAAAAAAATACGATTTATTTCGTAAAATATTGAAAAAAAAATGAGATTGCAAAAAAGGAGTAATTTTTTTACCTACTACTAGAAAATGGGAAAACCGGCAGTAAAATCAGGCGAAGTTATTTCATTTGGTCGAACCAATTTCGCTCTACTATTAACAAAACTTGAAGCTACTGGACTAATCTGACATCTAAATATTCTTATATATTTTTATACAAATCGCCAATCGCACAAACTAGGGGCGGATCTGGGAACTTTATTTGAAGGGAAAAATATCATAAATAAATATTGCTTAAAAGTATTTTGCAGTGACCAGGAGATGTATTCCGTGTGTCAAAAATAAATATTGTTTGAGATTTGGGGGTGAAATTTCCCCTTTTTCCCCTCCCGTAGATCCGCGCTGGAGATTGTACTAATTGGTTGGTGGGTCGGTTACGCTCTGCCTGACATATGAGAACGGCAGAATAAGAAAGCCAATTGAGATTTTCTTCTGTCCATTACCACGCACATAGAAATATTCGTATCATAAAACGGGACAAAATTAATTGTTGTGTTTTTTTGCAATTTCTTTGAATGACAAAGTATGAACTGTTTATATTAAAAAATATATCTATACAGGGTGTCCCACATGTTATGGATCAAACGGAGTGAGGTGATAAGGTTGAGGTGATAAGAATAACGATATAAGTATATCGTAATCCGGTCTTTAATAACTTACAAGTTATTTAATGTTTTTTTATATCAGGCGCGAATCTACGGGTAGGGGGGTAAAGAGAAATTTCCCCTCCTTAATCCAAAATTATAAAATTATATACAGTTTTGACACACAGAACACCCCTTCTGGTTCGTTTTGCGCAGACTAGCCATTAATATTCCCTCCCCAAATGTTGTTATTTTTTTAATATTATGATATTACTTTTTAAAATTATTGGGCATTTTATACAATTTTATTTTATAGGCGAACACTAAATTTTTTGCTAAACCAAAAAATGGTTAGAAAATTATTAGTTTTTGTATTTACTAATGAAAAATAATTTTTAAGCTGGTTTTAAAAATCGAATAAAAAGAGTAATATCTCAAAAACTAGAAGTGACAGATAAAAATTATTATGCCAGTTGGATTATTTATTGAAGAAACTATAAAAAAATCACTTTACACCAACAAAAAAAAAAGTTGTATGCCCCCTTCCAAAATGCAGACTTTTCAAAAGCCCCCATACTTTCAAAACAGCTTGCAATATCAAGATGCCGTTTGGACATTTAGCCACATTTTGAAAATTAAGGCTCGCAAGTGGGAGTAGGTTTTTTTCTACCTCTCCTAAAAATAATTAAACCCACCCAAAAACTTCGAATTTGGGACACTCTGTACATATTTTTTTAGTTTTATTGCTTTTAATTGCTTTTTTATTTGTTGATGAACATTTTTATACCAAATAGAAATAATATTTAATTTAAAAAGAAAAATAATTTTTTATCTGTAAAAAAATCATAATTCACATTTTTGTTTTTACATGGATACCAATGCTTTGAATGCATATAAGTCAAAATGGCGGACGTAGGCGGACAGTTTTTTAATGAGCCATGATTGACATAAGCCTAAACTTCATGTCTATTCAATAATTGTTTTTTTTTTAATATGAGCCACACGAAAACACAATAATAACACTAACTAACACATCAAAACAAAGGTCGAGAACAAAAATTCATTAAGTTTCGACTGACTTCACGACAGGCTGGACGTGGAGGGGGAACTTTTATGAGGGCGGCTTGATTTAAATGATTGGACTAGCACAAAAAATGGTTAGAAGGTAGCTTTGAGTATCTTGGTAATTTGTACTTTTAACCGGTTTTATTATACAGATACTCCTCCGTGCGACGTCTAGTTTGTGCGATTTTCGTTTGGTATGATGGACACGAAATTTCATTTTGATGACGTCCCTGCAAATCCGTCTGAGATATAGCCATTTTTTTTGCTGTGGCGGAATAACAACCTACACTCTTTATTTTTCTGGTTGTAAACGTCGGTTTTTACACAGGAATTTTTAAATTACCGCGCGTGGGATTTTCAGTAGTTTTTAATGTAAATTTCCTTCTAAAAGTTTTACATAAACAAACGCCATAATACTTTACGTGGCAAAGTCCCTGAAAAGAGCGCTCCAAACAAGCAGCTGCGACGTGGGAGCCTGAAAAAATTTAGATCTAAAAGAAAGAATGCTAAAAATTTTTAAATTTCTACCACTTTACAGTATTTTATTCTTACAAACAGTTTAAAAATATTTCATGAAAATCCATCCGTTTAAAAACAACAAAAAAATCCTTAATCCTTTCATAACAGCTTATGTCAGCAATTGGTCAGAGAGTAGAGGAGAGAATAAATGCAAGTCGCGCAGTTTTCCAGCGTATACTCTAATCGCTAGCTCTATCAAGGCCAAAAAAAAAATACAGGTCACGACCCTGAAAAAATCAGCTATTTTCGGGGGGCTGACTTTCACATTGGGTCTAATGGGAGTTAATGCGTTTTTTTATGATATTTTCAAAATGGCACTACAGATTTCCGCGAAATTTCAGTGAAATATTCTCAGACACCATTCCAATATTCCACCAAACTTTTTTAAGGGTGCAAGATATTTAAAAGGTTAAAATCTTCAAGATTTAATTAGCATGCCCTATTTTGAATTCAAATTACCCGCCATGTATCGCATGCCACCTGTTATATTTGATATGTATTGTAAAACATTTTCGATTTTTTAATGGTTTTTTACAATAAAGTTCATCCAAAAATATTAGCGTTAATCTTTTTCAAACAAAATTACAGTACAGAAAATGCATTTTTTATGTTGTAATTTTTGTAAACACATGTAAATAACTATATTAAGTTTTAAAAGTCTACCGAGTGCCGAATATAAAATACTCTGCCAATCTATGGGCACCTAAGCTCACACTAGGTACTATAGTTATAGTGTACGTGTGAGATAATATAACTAAAAACTGAAATATATTTTATTAAACTCCAGACTCAATTACCGTTCGTTTGATACCACACAAGCCATGTTTTGACTTAAACTTTAATTTTTCAGATCTACCCCCACCTTTTTTTTTTTAACTAAAATGTATTTTGTTTAACTCCAGACTCAATTACCTTTCGTTTGATATCACACACGCCATATTTCCACATAAACACTAATTTTTTTAATTTACCCCCACCCTTTTTTTGAAAGGAAAATGTATTTTATTTAACTCCAGACGCAATTACCTTTCGTTTGATATCACACACGCCATATTTTTACGCAAACTCTAATTTTTGAAATATACCCGCACCCTTTTATTTGGCTTGTGTTTGGTGGATTTTGTTCATTTTTAAATGGGACCATCTCGACCCAAAACCCAGCGTAGGTACCAAATTTCATTAAAATCGGGCAAGCGGTTTTTGAGTTATGCGCGTTGGTCGTTACAGACAGACAGATATACAGACAGACAGACAGACAGACAGACAGACGGCGAAACAAAAAAGTTTCAAAATCATCTGAAACGCAAAGATATATAAAAATTTTTTAAATCGGAACAACTTTTTTTTTCTCGAAAAAATTAGGATCACTATAGCTCACACTACTATAGTATAGTAGTAGTGTGAGCTAAAAATAGATGTGGGTAATCCGATTAATGTCCAAGTCATAACGAACACATTCGCTTCTGCTTTAAATTTAATATTTGTATAAGCTAATCAAGCGGCTCGGAAAAATTAACAATTACAAAACATTTAAAAAAAAAATTTCTACAAGAATATAGTAGAAACAATCACAAAACCGGCTTTATTTAAAAAAAAAATAATTCAATATTCATCAACGGTCGTTCCTTCAATATTTTAAAGACAATTAGCTGAGTCGTGACGTGACCATCAAAACAAAATCAGCCTCCGAAGTGACGTCAACAAAGTGGAGGACCGTGACTCGTCCGTTTTGATAGCCCTGCATCAGCTTGATAATTAAGACATTAATTCTAAAAAGAGCGAGCAAGTGAGTATTTAAAATGCATAAAATTGTATAACCAACAGGGGGACGTTCATGATTAACGTCGTGTGCACACCGGACGCGCCCGGCGTTACTTTTTGCCCGTTCACGATTGACGCCGCGCGCGTCCGGTTGGATGAATTTTCCGTTTATGATTCGGTTGCTGGCTTTGGTGCGCACACCGGAAGGCGAATTGACGTTCACGATTAACACACGGCGAACAACCCTTTATCTACCTCTATTAGTTGGGTAAAATTTAACTTGTCGCGCATGCGCATAGCGAAGATGAAACATATGAGAGCAAACTCTAACCCAACTTTGCTTCATTTCTGTGTCAAAATTATTTTTTTTTAAATTCCACTAAAGTGTTTCGGCACTTAAAGCCTAGTTTCCACCTATGTGTGCCAACATCATGTGACGGGATAAGGATTTTCAACGGTTTTAAATGCAGCGTCACCTGATGCGTTTGTTGAATCAAGGTGGGCCTGCATAAGTGGAAACCGGCTATAAAAACAATACAAAATTCTAGTACAATTTTTAGTGCCTTCAAATAATAACATAAATTGGGTTCATCTTTTAAATCTGTGTTACTAACGGGAAAGTCGTTTCGATTCACATCCGCTAATAAAAAAATTAAAAATTGACAAATGACAGACAGAAGACGTCCGGTGAACGCCCGGCGCGTCTGGGTAAAAAACACACAGTAAATTTTAACCCGAATCGTGAACGCAACCTAGGAGTTCCTTATCGCGAAGCTAACGCATAAGGGCGACAAAAGGTGGCTCTTCGAAACTAATTGGCCGCTTTGGGAAGGATGGGTTGTAAATATCCAGTTACCGATAGCTTCTAATTACTAGGGTAAAGTTTATTTAACAGTCAAGTTCACAACTTTTTTTTTTATTATACTTGTATTTGAAGTTTTGTGTAAAGAAAAATAAAGCGGCCAAAAAGAAATAATGACTATACATCAAAAAAACTTTATTTTAGAAGGATATACTAAAAAAACAAAAAATTGCCTTACTTTTAAAAAAATTCCAAATATATTTATTGTTTATTAAAGATATACATACCTAAATGTTATTTACAAAAATCTGCTGGACCACGTGACGTGAAAAATATGACATATTTTACATAATTACATAATCCTTCTCAGATTTTTTTTTTGCTTGCGGCCTTGTCTGTTCTTAAACCACAGAAGGTCAGAAACTACCTATATACAGCGTGTTCGGCACATGAACCGTCAACATTTTTTGGGATATTGTTGGGGTCATTTGCTACCTTTTCAACCTTGGAACTTGGGTCCTTAGAGTCACGAATTTTTTTATTTTTTTTCTCAAATTACCCAAAATCCCACCTTTAAACGCTCGTCAGCTTTCTATTAATGTCTGGAAAAGCATCATTTTTTTTTATAATTCTGTAATTTTATGCTACTTCAACTAATTAATAGATTTGTTAAAATGTATGTACCAAAGGGACATACATGGTTTTTTATTGAAGAACATTAGTGATTTTGTGAAAGAAAATTAATTTCAAATTTAAAAGTTAACAAAAGGATCGACACTTGCTTCATTTTCTTTTAAAAACTTCTCTAGTTGATTACCTTTCTAACGGTATGCTACACATTGAATAAAAAAAGAACAATTCTGCTTTAAAATACGGATATTCCGTGAGACGGGCAATAATCGTTCGGACTTGATAAGAAAAACAATTTGATGTTTATGATCGTTTCGAACAAAATTTATAAATAAAGAACACAATACATTATTGTTAAAAGTTTAACTTTTGTTTAAGTAGGTAAACGATCATAAACATCAAATTGTTTTTCTTACCAATTCCGAACGAGTCTCGCCCTCCTGACGGAATATCCGTATTTTAAAGCAGAAATGTTTTTCTTTATCAATGTATAGCATACCGTTAGAAAGGTAATCAACTAAAGAAGTTTTTAAAAGAAAACGAAGTTCTTAATTGTCGATACTTTTTTTGATTTTTAATTTTGAAATTGATTTTCTTTCACAAAATCACTAATGTTCTTCAATAAAAAACCCTTGTCCCTTTGGTACATCAATTTTAACAAGACTATTAATTAGTTGAAGAAGCACAAGATTACAGAATTATAAAAAAAATGGAGCTTTTCCAGACATTAATAAAGAGTTTTTTGGATAATTTGAGAAAAAAAAATTAAAAAATTCATATCTCTTTAGCCGTGACTCTTAGGACCCAAGTTCCAAGGTTGAAAAGGTAGCAAATGACCCCAACAATATCCCAAAAAATTTTCACGATTCATGTGCCGAACACCCTGTATACCTACCGAATACAAGCTACAAAATTTGATTTTCTTAACTTCTTAGAACTATCACGATCTATATATCCTAAAAATAAATAAAATCGCAAAAGCTTTGTGAATATTAAGGCTTTCTATGATATGTAGGTAATTTCACAAATATTTTGTAAAAATCAAATTACAAAATACAAATAAATAAATATATAAATTTCAACACAAAATTTTTTTAAATATTTTTTCACAAGTTTTGCCTAAAAAAATGTGCCAATGCAAGTTGGTTTCAATTTTTGGTATATTTACTTTAATAGGCAGTCTCTAGTGGTTTATTGTTTGTGAATATAAATTAAATTAATGTATTTTTATCTGCATTTGAAAGAACTAAAATTGAAAGTATACTCTAATAATTTTATGTAATTTTATAAAAAAATGTGTAATAAATAAAACTAGTGTGGCCATATTTTTTTAAATAAAATTTACGTACAATAAGCAATTTCCCAATCTCTTTTTCTGTGTGCAACTTTTAGAGCTGTCGAATTCATGCTTTACCTTCGATCTACCTTCACTCGAGACAACGAAATTTACTCTTTCTTTTAGTCATGTGACTTGCAATTTAACTCTCTTGCATATGATCACAAGACTGAAATAAATCGATCACTACGCCAGCGGCATTCTTTTTTTAGACTAGTTATTTGGTCGTTCCATCTATCCAAAACAGTTTTAAAACAGTTTTGGTTTTGGATTGCGTGCGCATTTAAATTTCTCGTACGGCTTTATGACTGTCGAATTGACGAAGCTTTTTTACCATCGATTTCGGTCTACCAAAAAAAGGGAAGCTATTTAAAAATAAATGGATCCATGGTTGATATGATACCTTCCTAGCTAGCCTATTAGCATACTTTTAGTGAACTCCATGATATATCAGCTTTGAACGAAAGCTCCTACAAAGTATTTGGTAATTACACAAATTATTGAGAGAAATGTGATCTACTTTATTCCAAAAACTGTATATTCATGCAATGCTCCGTTAAAAAGTTTGCTTTTTTTATTTTTTTTAATTATCATTAGCATTAATGAATTTTGACCAAAATCTAGTTACAGTGTCGCACACTATTTTAACGGAACATTTTATGAAAATCGGTTCAGCGGCTTAGGAGCTATTGTGTTACGGACAGACATACACACACACACAGACATACACACACACAGACATCACGACGAAATTGCTAAGGTAGGTTAAAAAACAACCAAAACACACATTTTAGGCGTTATTTCAAAAAAAAATTGTCGAAAATAATACCTTCTCTAGCCATTGCTGCGCGGTCTAGGAAGATAAAAATGAAATGGGTTATCGCGCCGCAGTGTTGTGGTTGGGGTCTTAGTTTTATCAAAAAAGAGCGATCAATAAATAGCTTTTAGTCGGTTTTCTTTACAAATATTTTTTTGTTTTTAATAGATTTAGTAATTAATTTAAAAAAAATCAAAATGACAACTAAAACCTTTGTTCTTCTGACCGTTTTAATTAGAGCATATTTCATGCAATTTAAAATTAATTAATTTAATTTTAGTAGCATTGAAAAAAAATGCTATCAAACATTTTAAATAGACCTTGCAAAAATCATGTTATTAAATTTATATTTTTTTACGTAATTTTTATGTTCAAAAATAAAAAATAATATAGGCAATAAAAACTTACTAACTTCATTTTAATTTTCAATTTAATTTTTTACGTAATCAACTTTTTTTTGAATATAGATCTAATATGATGGCTTTTGCTCAAGAGTCCTACAGAGCGCTGTCAAATAAATTTAATTAAAACAAAAAAAAATAATAAAAAAAACCCAATTAAATCTACTGGTACCTACTAGTTGCAGTTGGGTACAAAATTGATAGATGCCTGAACTTTTAGTTTTGATGTCCAAAGCGCACTTACGAAATTATACCGTTTTGATTTTTCATGAATCGTATTATTGGGTAATTTTCTACCCAACTGCATATACGTAATACTCCCTGTTACCTATTTACACATTGGTTGGCGTTTGATGCAAACATTCAGAAATAAAGGTACGAAAAATGCACATGCAGATACCAAATTTACATATATAGAGTTTTTCTCAACTGTACGCCGATGATTTGACGTAACGAATACAAGAATAAAATAATATTTATGGGTAAAAGTATCACCAATCAGGATATTTTATCTTAACGACCGCAAAAAGGATAGACTGATACCTATTGATATTGCTAATTCAAATATGTTTGCATTCTGCGTCGTAAGGTACCGTAGGTATTGCAAAAATACGTACTATATGGAAATAATATGCATATGTCTTTGAAAGCAACCAAGCAGGGATTTTTTGGTTAAAGACCCCAAGGCCCTCATGTTTGCATTATGAATGGGCAGTTACCGTGGGTACTGGAATATAATGTATGCCCAACTGCGACTAGTAGGTACACACAGATTTAGCAGTTGGGTGTGTTTTTTATTATTATTTTTATTTTTTTCCTACTTTTAGGTTTAATTCTTATTCAGCTTTATAGAAAGTACTATTTGTGTCAAACATCAAACTATGCCCAAAGTGCAGATAGGTGCGTTGCTACAAATTTAATATTAAGTGAAGGTGGGAGAGGTAGGGGGAACTAGTAAAATGCTGTTGAGAAAAATCCTAAAGCGTGCGCAGAAAGAATTTTTGAATTCGCTCTATATTTGTGACAGTTCTAGCTAAAATTATTACTAATAAAGAGGTCGGGGAGGAGAGACGGAGAGGGAGAGGGAACTAGTAAAATGGTGTTGGAAAAAAATCTTAAGGCGCGTGCAGAAAGAATTTTTAAAATGGAAATACATTTATACAAACATACATCCATATCTCAAGCGAAAAACATTACCCTTCCTTTCGCAGTGCTGCAGTTGGGTAAAAAGAAAAGGGTCTCCATGTTGAGTCGTCACGAATTTGGGCATTTTAAATCGTGTAGCGTACCAGCCATGTCTACGGCAAAGTTTTAGGTTATGTTTGCCGAAAAATAAAAATATGTTTGGGGGATTTTGTAATAAAATTTATAACACATCAATCTAATACAAAACTTGATGTAGGTACATTCTAAGTATATTGATATCGCATTGTATATTATATATATCCACATACACCTTAATGGATATTACATTAAGTGTTACAATATGTTATAGTTTAAATATAAAACAAAAAAGTACACAAAAATCATTATTAAGTTATTATTTTTACTGGCAATCTTCATATACTCGATGTACTGTGCAGAGTGGTTATTTTCAGAGATTCTTTAATTGAATGCTATGCTGGAACAACGTTGTAACCGCCAATATAGGCACATTCGAGTTTTCCATGTGACAATATTGTATGTGGTCGAAATAATCAACCTATAAAGTGGTAGGAGAATTCGGGGCTTCTATTCCTATTTTATAATGGTAATAAAATTAGTGGACTTGCATACTCCGGCGTAACAACGTTGTATGTGCCATATATATTCCATTAAGATATGTAACTTTTTATGAAATTCTTAAGAGTGTAAGTTGTAACCGACGTGGATATACAACGTTGTTTTATTAAAATATAGCAACTAAGTTCATAAAACCCTATCCTTTATACATCTAAGGCAATAATACCTAAATTAATAATATACAACCTAAAGTCAACCATATTAGACTTATAAACACTTTACATGTCTAAGCAATTAAAAATCAAACGTTTTTTTTTTTTTTTAAACAGTATTTGGCGCTTACAACGTTGTTACAGCATAATATGGTTCAATTATTATCCTCTTTGCGTCGAGTGAGCAGATAATTTGAAGACAATTCAGTCTGAAAATGATCCATGAGAAATGTAGCTGAAAGCCAAAAATATTATATTATGTAGCGTATGTAAATAAAACACGTACCGAAACTAAATACGTTTACATTGAGACACTAAAAGCATGTAATTTGACCAAATTGATTAACTGTGGGTGCTCATCAGGACGCCTTTTTTGGTCATCGGGCATGAGGCGTAAAATGACCATTTACAATCAATTAGAACACCTTTTAAGAAATACTTTTTTGATTTTGCCTTACCATTTTTGAAAAAAGTTAATTTTAGGCTAATATATTTAACATTTAATTTTTGGTAATTGTATCGTTTAACCCTTGAGCATTGATGTACGGTCTGTGAGACGATCGACAAGACCAATTGAGTTTTGAATGCCAACGCCTTCAAATTTCCTTAAGCGATCTGAAAATTGTTACAATGGCCAATGGTATTCATCACACAGCATATTTAAACCCTTCTATGGCACACATAAAAGGTGGCCCACGGGACTTTTAGTTTTATTTATTTATTTACCCACTCAACAGAGAGCTCCATTTACATAATGGGAACAAGAGTATCAACAAATAACAATATTAATAATAATAACGTCCTTAATAAAAATTAATTACAAAATCTTAAAAGAATCTTAAGGTTACACTAACAAACACACACATCGTCCCTAATTTTACAAAAGGGCGTATATCATAAAATTTATCAAAATCTTTTCCATTTTTTTTGGGTTTATTCGACTAAAATGCGTTGCTTTTCAACTCACATGTGGCAGTTCTCAGAAACATCAGTAAAATGATTAATATAACCCCGGACATATATTGGTAAGTTGGTTTCAGTAAAATATCAAAGTTGCGCATAGCATAAACTTTATTTTTTCATGTACATTCATGTAAAATTAGGGACGACTTGTAGACACACGAACAGACACATAACGTAAGATTCAAGTAAGTAAAAGAAATAATTAAAAACATAATAAAACAATTATTTTAATAATCCTAAGGCTGTTTACTGCGGTTAAATATATCACACTGACTTTGTACATCATTATAAGGGTTACAAACTGTGTTAACAGAAAGTGGGCCTCTCAGGAGCTCAAAACCTGGGCACAGAAAAGTCGATATGAGTTACGAGATCAGGCGAGTCAATTTTATTGTGAATAAGTTTAAAAATAAAATCAATTTCAGCTATTTTACGTCGAGTTTCTAAAGACTGCAGGGAGAATTTTTCCAATAGGATATCATTGGGAAAACCGATTTCTGGGTAGACTCCTTCGTTTCTGTACCACATATATTTTAGGAATTTTTTTAATATCGTCTATGTGAGCCTGATAGAAAGGTAACCAGACTACCGATCCATATTCTGAAATTGATCTGACGTATGCAAAGTATAAAATTTTGAAACTATGTACCGAGTTAAATTCACGTGAATTTTTGAATATAAATCTTAGCATTCGGTAACACTTGCTTAAAATATCTTTAATATGCGGTACAAACGAGAGTCTTTGATCAAATATCATACCAAGATCCTTAAATTGAGTGGAGCGGGGAACAGCTATATCTTAAATCTAGTAGTAGAACTCTATAATGTTGCGTTTCAGAGTAAACGATACTACATTACATTTTAAGGGATTCAGAGACAAGCGATTATCAATACAACAACTGTTCACTCTATCAAGAACACCTTGCAATTTAAGGCTCTGTATATTGGGAGAAAAAGCTTTTTATTGTCAACGTTATCCTCCAAATTAGAATAAATATCGTTAAAAACAGTTGAACAAAAGTGGACCCAGGATTGAGGCACCCCTGAGTATGCCAGGACCTCCAACGATGGCCGACCATACCACTCCACATATTGTTTTTTTTCGGAAAGCATTGAAGAAAAAAGGTTGATTAAATTATCAGATAACTTAAAAGCTTCTTTAAGTTTTCTCAGCAAAATGCCATGATCGAGCCTATCAAAGGCCGTAGAAAAGTCTGTGTAAATGATGTCAACCTGGCCATTATTGTCCAGACAGTCAGCCAATAATTGAGTTATGGACATAAGATTTGAAGTAGTTGATCTATGTTTTATAAAACCGTATTGCCTACTATCGACTAATATTTTCATTGGATGATGTAAAGCATTAAGAAGAACCCGCTCAAAACATTTAGCAAAGTTATTGACAAGAGTTACAGGGGAAATGAATCGACCCCTGCCCTCCGTAGATTCCAGGTACTCTCTGACCCGGAGAGTTAGCACCTGTCTAGGGTCCCATTCCCAGGGTTACGGGAGAAGACCACATCGATATGAAAGGCGGAGAGGATGGACCTCGGTACGGTGATCATAGCGTAGGTGGCAACCCTTTCTTTTAGGGATAGTATAAAAGAATACAGCTGTTGCCTTACAGTATGACGTTGGATCGTCAAAGGCTAGAGGAGAAAAACCTTGATAAAAATAATGGCCCTCCAAGTAAGGGGTTGAGGCATTAGACTGGTTCTCTAATACTTTTAAAACAAAGATATTACCAAAAAGCCTAAACAAAGCCTCGGAGCACTGGACGGAAACTCTGAAAGACAAAGGACTCTGAATATAGCTACATGGAACGTACAGGGAATAAACCAAAAGTTGGACATTATTGCAACCGAAGTGCAGAATAGTAAGATAGACATTTTTTGTTTGAAACTCGTAGAGAAAACAGTATCTTCTTCGGGAAATACGATAAGAAGTTTTGTAACTAAAACAAAACCAGACAATCCCTCAAATAATAAGGAATGTATTTACCAAATCCCGTGTGAGTGTGGTAAATCATATGTAGGTGAAACGAAACGCCCTCTTCAGGTTAGAGTAAATGAACATCTAAAAAGTACCCAATTAGGGGATATTGAAAAATCCGGTTTACCAGATCATGCATGGTCAAATGATCACAGGATTCAGTGGTCAGAAGCTAAAGTTTTATATAAGGAGTCGCATTGGCGAAAACGAAAGTTTATTGAAGCTGCGTTTATAATGCAGAATAAAGAAGTTTTCAGTCAACCAAGCACGTACATACCAAACATATGGAAACCACTCCTTAAGGAAAACAAGCGTCTTAGGATTAAAAAAGGGGGCGGGCCGTCACACCTGACTGCACACCAAGTAGTATAAGTAGTAGCCTAAAGACTAGATTGTTTAGTTTACACATGATAACGGTTAGAGATACTTACTAACCGAAACGTCGTGTTTTAAAATAAATAAAGACAATGGAAGTCCGAAATTTTATTTCTTAGATAGACATTATTGCACTTACAGAGACAAAAAAGAAAGAAACAGGTACAAGTAGTGTCGGTAACTTTGTTCACTTATTCACTGGAGTCCCAAAAGAACGGAGAGCAGCCAGAGGGGTATCCTTGTTAATAAAGAAAAACCTCAAACATAAGATTACAGACTACGAGTGCATTAACGAAAACTTACTTCGAGTTAACATGAAGATGCTTGGACACAATATAAGCATAATAGCTGGCTACGCACCATCAAATGACGAAACGGTAGTTATAAAACAAATGTTCTTCGACCAACTTGATGAGACTATCAGTAAAATCGGCAATACCAGGGAACTAATTATGCTTGGCGATTTTAATAGTCGAACTGGTAGACAAAGCCAAAGCAAAGTGGTAGGACCATTTGGAGAGGAAGTAACAAATGATAATGGCTTGAGACTGATAGAATTATGTGGAACCCATAATCTAAAAATAAATAATGGTTTTTTTAAACATAAGGATATTCATCGGTATATACCTGGATTCAGCCAACAAGAAATCTTAGATCAATCATTGATTATGCTATAGGTGGACAACACTCGGGACTAAAGTGGTATGATGTGCGCATACTTCGTGGTGTTCATAACATATTGACTCGTTTAAGCAGTTTCACTCTATATGAAATCCTTGAGAAGTATTTAATCGATAAACCTCTGGCCGCGTACATTTATTTTATTATAGATGGCAGCAGTTGGCTTTTTTCTCAGCCCCAAGTAAGCCCCTAAGGGTAGGCAGCACAATTAACATGCTTCCCATTCATTTGATATTACAAAATAAAGCAATGAACAAAAAGTGTCATTGCGTTTTTTTCTTTAGTATATAGAAGGATAGAGTAACTTGACTTCAAACTTCATCAGATATAGAAGGGTTAGATCAGTAAGTTGATCACTCAACAGCCATTTTCTTAGCAGAATGGGGTCAGATTTTGTGAATTTGGTGAGGTTGAAATATATTTTTAAAAATATGTTTTATTTTGTGGATATTTTTAGACTTTTTTGTGAAAAATTAAAGTGGTTACAGCTTGGGCATTCTTGGAATTCATTTATCCAGAAGAAACATGCCGGTTAGTGAATTAAAAGCAGGATTAGTTTTAGGCCGCTAGTAATTTCTGTACCTAAGTGGGTAATTTCGGTAATATTTTAATGAAAAGGTGAACATTAATTACCGTTTCAAAGGATTAGGAAGCATTCTGTTCATATGTAGATATTTTTGCAAGCCATAATTAGGTAGTTTATAGGTATAATTAAGAAAAATGGGTAAATATATAAAATAGGGGAGACTAGGGATAGTTCATACATTTTTGAAAAATATTTTTGAATAAAAATATAGATGACATTTTTTAAATATTTTTTTACATTATAATATAAAGCTTAATATGTAATGATTTTAGTGTGACAGTTTGCTAATTAATGTATCAATGATCCCTATATCTGTACCCCAGAGCCAGACTATGTTAAGTCCATGTTTGACTTTTTTTGGTTTGAACAACCTTAATACAGACTTAACATTGTTTGCCTTACGATGTCTATGGACTTAATATTGGTTCATATCGAGGTTTATAATTAGCAAATAAAAATACATGAAAAACACACCGCCCTTAAATAAGGTATAAGTTTGACAAAACGTCCTAAAAAAACTAAAAGCAGGGTATTATGTGGTAGGGTCCTAGCAACTGAAAACACCTACTTTTAAAATCGTACGTGCTTCTTAAGGCCCGTTTTTGACAAATTATTTATACATATTTTTCTTATTGGCTAGAAATTCTAATTTATGTACTTTTTCCGATAAAACCGTTTAAAATGGTAATTTGGTTTTTAAATCGGATTGAAAAGAAGTTTAATTTCAAATATAGGATTTATATTTTCACTATATCACCTTTACAAGACATAGAAATCTAAACTTAATCAAAAAATTCTGAAGAAAATTACATATCTAATGAAAAATTATATTATGATTATATCATTATGCTTAATGCCTATTTGACGAAAAATCTTGAACCGCTTTCAGCAAGTTACGTCCGTATGTGACATCATCAATTGAATTCAATTTTTATTTGTTCCAAACTTTTATAAATTCGCGGTGGACAGATTTACTGGCCTGCTCGAACCATAAACCTAAACCTGTCTTAAGATTTTCCAGGGTATCAATAAAATGATTTAGAATGCAGTGTACTTTAAGATTTTTGGACAAATCAGTATCTTTAAAAACAGATCTCAAGTATTGAATATCTAATTTTAAATCATCAATGCTATTTATTTAAGAGGAGAAGCAATTACTAACTATTCTGTTCATGGTGTTAGTTACCGAAATAAAAGGTTGCACATATATGAAATCAACATTTCCCAAAACATCTGGGGAATTAATTTCATTAGCGTGTTGCAGCAGCTTACGACAGGTGTTTCCTTGAAATACCTCTCCTTGGTAATTTTTAGGCACAACGTTACATTTTTTGGGCCACTTGAGAGCATTTTCTTTACCAAGAAGAGGTACTAAACCCTTCGAAAACACATGATTTATAAAGCCTTGTAGAAGATGTAGTTCTGAAAGGATGCACTTTTCAAGAACAGCCATATCGTCTGAAAATAAAGAATAATCAACCTCTGCACACTTGTTAATTTGCGTCTACGTGCAGCGTTGCTTTATATCTTGATTATTTAGATAGTCTTCCGAAAATATAGATAGGCATAATTTAAAAAGGTTCTGGCCTCCGTCTGCTAAAGGTTTAACTTCTTCTCTGCCAATAGCCAAAAAATCTATATATTTAACACCAGAATGCTTGCCAGGATTTTTTCATCCACCGTTATCTGATTTTTGACACTCTGTACTATTGTACTTTAATTGTATTCATTCAACAACATTCTTAACATACTTACTTATGTTTTATACACATTTTATTTGGCTTACCTTCTTCAAAAGTTCCTCTGCATCAGCATATACGACAGGTCTCATACTTTTTATACCCTTCGAAGTATCGAACTCAAAAGATTCTTGTTTGTAACAATCAACCAGCGTATTCAACTTTTCTTTGCAGTGCTTTTCATAACCGACAGGAACGGATTTTCGGCCAGCGGAGCATCACAGAAAATTGTTAATTTCTTCATTTCTCTGGTAGAAAAACCAAGATTTACTTTAAAATTATCTAAAGCTTTTGTAGAAAACAAAACATTAATATTCTCGTTTTTTGGATTTAAAATTAGGGTTGCAGTTTGCCCGCCCTTACATTTACATTCATATTTTGGTACTGTTTGGATGAACTGGCCTCTGTCATATCAATTATGGTTTTTATTAATGATACTGCAAGATGTTCTTGGTGTCGTGGAGGTACAGGCTAGACCATTATCTTTGAGATAACTTTTTTTCAGACCATAGCATAGCAAGGTAAAGATCAAAAAAATGCTTGCTTTGGTTAGGAGTCAATCGTTTTTCTTGAATAATTTCATAAAAAAGACAAATTAATATACAGTTTCAATGCGCTAATAGAGATAAACGTATAAAGGGTGAATTCGTTTCATAAAGCTTAACTTATCCAGCGATTTAATCCTATTGATAGCATGCACGCATGTTAGAAAGAGATGAATCGCAGTTGAGTTGATCCGGTGCTAAATCAATTTAAGTATGGGATTAATCCAAGGTGGTGTATGTCTAAAAGACAGTTCCGTATCTATTTACATTTTGCTATTTTGTTTATTTGAGATTTTTCTATAAACAAGCATTTGTGAAGTGAATGAAAATTTCGTTAAAAGTTAAATTTTTTAAATTTTGGCTGTGTATTTAAATTATAGACGGTAAGTAAAAGTACAGTTCTATATTATATTTGGTTTTAAATAGAATATGTGGCTAGATAAAAAAGTACCCATTCTTAAGTTATAAAAAATCTTAATATCTCAAAAACTCTATAGTGTCCTGTGGAGTCCGGTAGACAATCTCTGTACACTTACTGTGGGCAGCCCTAGTGTACACCCGTTTCCTATGTAGTTTTCATAGTATACCGGGTGGGCCAAAAAAAACTGGACAATTTTTTTATTATTATAACTTTTGAACTATACCATTGATTTTAATGGAAAAAACTGTACTTGGCATAGAATTAATCAGAGTTTTGAACAAATAAATTTTTTTGTCCGTCATTTCAAAACCCAAGATGGCGGACGAAATAAAATTGTACCCTTCAAAGATGCTCGTTTATTCTTGTGTTGCGAACACGTCTTAAGAATTTTTTTAAATCACTAAAAAATCAACATTCTTGCCAGGCACAACAAGGTATGAATCAGCAAAATCGGTTTAGTGGTTCTAAAAACATATATTTTTGTTTTAACGAATGTTTTGAATATTATACGATTGCCTTGCCAATCATGTCTGCATTTATTTCCTTATAAATTCATTACTGCTGAACCGATTTTGATGAAATAAAAATATCCTAGTGAGAATTGATTGCTTTTTAAAAATCATGATAAAAATTTATCAACATCTTAAAATTTGAGATGGTGGACAGAATCATATTTGATTCTTCAAAATGGCGTGTAGTCTTATTTTCTGAAAATGTTTTAGTTTTTTTTTTAATTTATAGCAAAGTACTACTTTTCCCCCGCACAACGAGGTATAAATTAGTAAATTCGGTTTGGTGGTTCTCAAAAAATCTATTTTTGTTTCAGCCATTGTTTTACAGAATATACGATTGCATTGCATTATTTTATTTATAAACTTATTATTACGAAACCGATCTTAGTGAAATAAGAAAAATCATGGTAAGAATTGATTGTTCTTTAAAGTTAATAATCGAAATTTGCTCCATCTTAGTTAGTTAGGATGTCGGAAATAATCATACTTGACCCTTCAAAGAGGCACTTTTATTATTTTCCAAAAATGCTTTAGTTTTTTTTTTATTTATAGAAAAGCACTTCATTAATTTTTATATCTTTATGCGGGAGAAAAGTAATGTTTTTCTATAAATTAAAAAAAAACTAAAACATTTTTGGAAAATAAGAATAAGCACGCCATTTTAAAGAATCAAGTTTGATTCTGTCCGACATCTTAAATTCTAAGATGCCGATAATCTTTGATCAACTAAAATTGGTTTAGTAATAACGAATTTATAAGGAAATGAACGCAGACAGGATTGGCAATGCAATCGTATAATCTGTAAAACAAGGGCTGAAACAAAAATAGATTTTTTCAGAACCACCACACCGATTTTACTAATTTGTACCTCGTTGTGTAAAGGAAAAGTAGCGGTTCCCCATCTTAGAAGTTAGGATGTCGGAAATAATCATACCTGACACTTCAAAGAGGCACGTTTATTATTTTCCAAAAATGTTTTAGTTTTTTTTTTATTTATAGAAAAGCACTTCATTAATCTTTATATCTTTATGCGGGAGAAAAGTAAGAATAAACACACCATTTTAAAGAATTAAGTATGATTCTGTCCGCCATCTTAAATTTTAAGATGGCGATAAATTTTGATCACGATCTTTAAAAAGAAATCAATTCTCACCAGGATGTTTTTTATTTCATTAAAATTGGTTCAGTAGTAATGAATTTATAAGGAAATAAATGCAGATATGATTGGCAAGGCAAAACAATGGTTGAAACAAAAATATTTTTTTTAGAACCACTGAACCGATTTTGCTCATTCGTACCTTAATTTAAAAAAGTAATTAAGACATGTTCGCAACACGAGAATAAACGAGCATCTTTGAAGGGTACATTTTAATTTCATCCGCCATCTTGGATTTTAAGATAGAGGCCAAAGAAATACATTTAGTCAAAACTCTGATTAATTCTCTGCCAAGTGCAGTTTGTCCCATTAAAATCGATTGTATAGTTTAAAAGTTATAATGAAACCACCCGGTATACACAATAAACCGAAATTATTAAGTTTTATGTCATTTTCTCAAAAGGTAAGCCTTTTACAGAAAGTATGTAATCTTTATTGTAGAAAACTAAATTATGGGCCAAGTCCACGGTTAGCACTTAATTGGCATCCACAAATTGTGGTTATTTTTTTGGATCACGAAAAAAAATCATGTTATTAGCATTTTCGGAATAAATGCTAAAATACCTTTTTTAGACAAAATAAAATGTTCATATACATATGGGCTCGAAATATAAAGTTTTTAAGGTACAAGGTGTCAAACTTTTTAAAAAATCGGTTGTGCGCCACTGAAAATTTTTTATTTTGTGTATTTTTTTATAACTAAGCAAATCCAAAATACAACTTTTTTACTTCATAAGAAATAAAAAAAAACACTTTATTATCATTTCCTAAATATGAAATGCGGACTTGCAATAAAGTGCTTTATATTTTTTATCTCTAAAACAAATCATGGTAAAAAAAATCCAAAAGACTAATTTGTGTTTGTAGTTATTTAATCAAATAAAAGAAAAAAAATACCGAATTTGGAAAATATTTAGTAACGCATAGTTTTTTCTCAAAAATATTGTTCACGATGTGCTTCGGCACATCACTGGACTTAATTATTTTAATCTTAGTAGTGCCAAATTCGCCTCTTGTCACTACAAACAGCACTGCCAAATTTCAACGAAGTTGACTAAACGATTATAGGTATTATGATCGTTTTTTTATTTTGTCACCCTTAAAAATACGACCTCTATGCATTATTTCCATGTTTTTTAGTAAGAGCTTTTCTTTAAATTACTCAAACGAGCACCACATACTTTAAAAATACCCTGTTACGTCTATATTAGTCTAGTTTGTGAACGATCCCTAACTTTATTTTTCATCTAGTCTGAATCCGGACCTGTGCACCCTTGGGCAGCTTTTTTCTTGATGACAAGTGACACAGTCAAAAGTTATCTCAAAGATAATGGTATAGAGTTTAAGGTCTCTTCTATCATGACAAGAGCATTATGTTTGCGATTATTTGACTTAAATGGCTGATGTCGAATACCTTTTCCAACTTTTTGTAAGCACTTGTTACAAATTTGTTGGCTAGTCTTATTTTTTATCTTTAATTTTCATTTCTTTTGGTGTCCTACATATCTAGCTTTTTGGCAAATGAAACAATTACAATTTATTGTAAATCTGGTTTGCTTAGCTATGATATTTTTGGAGAAGTCTGGCATCTTTGGTAAAACTTTACGATATGATTCAGCCCTAGATTTTCTTTCCAATAAAGCAAACTTACATGTTTATTTTGTCTAAAAACTTACAAATAAGTAAGTTTAAAAGTCACTTTATTTCCTTTAGGATTTTTTTTTAAAAACAATTTTCTTTCCGCAACACGCGCACACTTTCTTCCTGTTGTCTTCATGGCTACATTAAAGCATAGGATTTGTTAAATTCATTTTGCTTTTTTACGCCTTAAAATAAGAAAAGACTAACACGAGATACGAACTTGTCTAATCTTGAAAACAAAAGATGATGCCTCAATGTCAAAAGTAAGGGAATCATAGCCACCAAAATTTTTTTTGTAATTCCAGGGGATAATAGCCACCCAGATTTTTTTGTAATTAATTCCAGGAGATTATAGCCACTCAGATTTGTTTTTAAATTAATTATGGTAGTGTTCTTTTTAACACCGGTAAGCATTAGTAAAGGCAAAATAATTTAATATAGTTAGTTAAGTTTATTGATTAGAAAGTTTATAGCCATAAAATCGGTATTTTCAAGACTTACAAACAGTATGCCTAAAAAAAGTCGTTAAGAAGCAGGTAGTATTTGTAGTGTACTACAAGTAGGTGTACTACGTTGCTAGGACCCTACCAAATAATACTCTGCTTTTAGTTTTTTTAGGACCTTTTGTCAAGCTTATACTTAATTAAAGGACGGTGTGAAAAATAAGTATTAAGGTTGTTCAAACCAAAAAAAGGCAAAATGGGATTTAACATGCAATAATAATATATGATATATTAAGAATATTTGATACAAGTTGCATAATACATGAATAAAGAAAAAATATTTATTTGTGTTTCAGTGAATTCTCTAAAATATGAATCTTTAATAATCCCTCAAATAATAAACAGCCAAATGCAAGTAATTCTCACCAAAATAGGTACCAAGGATAGTAGTAGTATTTAAATTTTGCCAGATTTTAATACAAAACAATTTTCCCTGAACTGCTGGTTTGGTGGTGCCTTAAGGGAGATCCATATAAAATATCCATACAATATTTGATATTAAAAAAAAATATATCTACAAAGGTGTGTTGTTTTTAATTATTGTAATGTTTATTTTTTTTCAGAATTGAAAAAGCGTCGACGATCCTCAATTCTTAGTTCAGTAAATTTGACTAGAGAGAAACAGCTGACACCAAAAGCCAAAAAGCTTTATCGAAGAGTGGTAACTGACAGTAAAAAATTAGCCAACCAGAGCAGGACAATCATTTCGAAAACGTCTAGAGATAGCTGACAATTTTTCCAGTCACTATAAACATATAATTAAAAGGGTAAATACTCAAACCTTATTTTGTTATGGTTACCGAACTGGCAAGGTTTTTATTATACACATATCCTACCCTCTGAACAAAAGTGACACATCTCAAAATTTTAATTTTAGGATTTTTACTTTTTGCAGTTTGTCACTCACTATCGATACATTGTCAAAGAAAGTCACAATTCAAATTACAAATAATAAATTAAAGTTTTAAGCTACCACAGCTTCTTATGGTAACCGCAAAAGTTTTTTGCAATTTTCCAACAATTTAATTTTTGAGCTTTTTGAGGGTGTGATATATGTGTAAAAATATTTAACTATTGTAACAAATACTCTTACTTAATTAATAAGTGTCATTGAGATTCGTGTATATTTTGTAAATTGTATTAATAAATTTTTTTACCAAGTTTCAATCCTTTTTGTATTCCATTTATTTAAAAAATTAAGTAAGTTTAAATAAAAGGATTAATTAGTCACTTATTTCCTATATGAGACATTGACAACTTTTACAGTTCAGTTGCAGTGGTTGCTTTTGGAAACAATGATGAAAACCATAATTTATTATCAATAAATAGTCTGACACGATGAAATTAGTAAAAGTTGTCAAAAACACCATAAAGGATAATCACTATAAAAAGGACCAAGAAACAGGCAAAATTAAAGTTCTTTGATTTTTTAAATCTTTAATTTTGTCTTTAAGTACTCTGTAAGAAAGTCGCAACTGTTATTAGCATATATTATCCAAATTGGTTATGCTAATTTACAACTGCAACCTTCTTGCTTAGTATGGAAATCTTGGCCCTTTTTGTAAAAACCTAAGTATTGATTCCAAAAAACAAATCAATATTTTATTAATAGCGCCATCTATGTCAAACCTAATAACTAATCAAAATGTTTGGCCGCACAGTTTAAGGTGCCTGTAATACTTCTCAGAGCTTAGCACGGGAGAAAGTCTTCTGGTCTGCAAAGCGGACCGAACCGTGGTCTTCTGTGGTGGTGTTACCTGTGGATCTGACCACCATCTGGTAAAAGCAAAAATATTATTCCCTGTAAGAAAAACAAATGAGGACGAAAGTATTAGAGAAAATGGAAATCTAGAATGCATCGAAGACAATCAAAAATACAACTTTAGAAGTCTAGAAATCGAAAGTACTCAAAGATTGTATCAGAACCGATAAGATGAAAAATTAATAAACACAAATCACTCATTTGAAGAGATATATACAAACATTGTAAAAAGCTTGAAGGAAGCAAGCAAAGAAGCTGTTGGATGCCAAGATAATAGAAATAACAATAAGATGTGGTGGACGGAAGAAATACAGGAAACGGTCAAGGAGAAAAAACGCACATACTTGAAATGGCTCAGTACTACAGAGCAAAGAGACCTAGAAATCTACAGGCATACCAGAAGACAGCTAAGAAATTTGATACGCACAGAAAAGAATGAAATGTTCGAGCGCAAATGCCACGATATAAATACACACGTAGGAGGTAGGCAGAGTTCTGAAGTATGGAAATTCATTTCTACAGTAAAAAACCCCACAAAAGAAAAAGTAAACATCCAGATCATCAAACCAGAACAATGGACAGAACACTATAAGGGACTGCTGCAGGAGACGAGACCCGAATATCTGGCAGCCTCTCCGAGGAGAGACATAGAAGTACATGGAGAGGAAGTAATCATCGAAAAAGAAATGATAAGAAATAGTATTAAAAAGCTTAAATCCCGAAAAGCTAGCGGACCTGGGGGAATATATGCTGAAATGCTCAAATATGGATCAGAGAAATTACTCGAAAATCTCACATATATTATCAATCAATGCTTAACCGGACATCCAGTACCTGATGATTGGAAAATTGCATTCATATCCTCAATACATAAAAAAGGAAACAAACTGGATTGCAACAATTACAGAGGAATTTCAGTAAGCAGTACTCTAAGTAGATTATACGGTAGGATTCTTAGAGATCTAATAGAGAATGATTTTCATGAACAAGAAGAAGAGGAGCAAAGTGGGTTTCATGCAGGCAGATCTTGTAGTGATAATGTTTTTGTCTTAAACAAGTAATTGAGAAAAGGGGCGCCAGTAATAGAGACTCATGTTACCTTTGTGGACCTACAAAAAGCATATGATACAGTTCCAGTAAAATATCAATCATACATACATAAAAGCGATAAAAGAACTATACAAAGAGTCAAAATCTAAAATTAAAATTGGAAATCGACTTTCAAAAGAATTCCTGGTAACGAAAGGCTTAAGACAGTGATGTTGTATCTCTCCAACTCTTTTTAAAAAATATATCGCAGTAGCTCTAAAAAACTGGAAACGCAAATTACACGGCATGGAAATACAACTTAACGACCGATTTACCATATACACCCTACAGTTTGCTGACGACCAAGTAATTGTAGCTAATGATAAAGAAGACATGAAGTATATGATGAGAAAGTTAACGGAAGAATACCACAAGTGGGCTTAACAGTGAACGTGGACAAGATACAGTACTTATGTATTGGAAACGAATCAAGTGAATTAGAACTAGAAAATGGACAAACAATATCTCCATGTAATTAGTATGTACACTTGGGTTTCACATTTGATAAGACAGGAACAGACTGTAAAGAATAGTAAAAGCAAAAAAGATTATTGGTTGTCTTAACAGTATTTTATGGAGGAGAGAGATAAAAAAGAATGTAAAATTTAACATATATGAAACAATGGTGAAAAGCACGCTGTTGTATGGAATAGAGACTTGTCGCGTAACAGAAAAATACAAAGCAAAAATGGAAAGTGTCGAAATGGATGCAATAAGAAGATCAATGAGAATATCTAGAACAGATCATATAAGAAATGAGATCATAAAAGAAAGAATGGGAATCGAGGAAAGCATAACGGATAACATCACTAAAAGGCAGCTGATATGGTACGGCCATGTACAACGGATGAGTGACGAAAGATTACCAAAGCAGGTCCTAGAATGGCAACCAATAGGGCGCAGAAAAAGATAGCATCCTAAACTGGAATGGCAAAAGTCAATCCAAAAATCAATGAGTTAAAAAAACCTGACGGAAGATGACTGTCAGGATCGAAGGAGGTGGGGCATATGCATCGGACAACGTAGAAAAACGTTCTAAACCGACATAGTAGTAGTTATAGTGCCATTTTTGTCGTTTTTTTTTGTGCACATGAATAACTTTAGATTCCTTCCAAATATATGGGAATTGGCTAGATTTAAGTAATAGGTTGTACAAAATGGTCAAAATTTTCACCAACACGATAGCGCAATCTTTTAAAAATAATGCCGGGATTTTATCGGGTCCCACTCTAGCTTTTGGTTTCATGCGCGCAAAACCTCGGATTCGGAAACGGAAGAAATCGTTATGGTCTTATTGCAAGAACTAAATTTTGCAGATAAGGGTAATGATTGGTTTGATTAATTTGACTAATTCGGATGTGTACAGGAGCCCTGAAAAAATTTTGCAAATTTGTTTGCTATAAGTTGGTGGTTGGTAAGGGTAACGCTGCGCAGTCTTGTGTGTATGTGAGTGAGCCTTGCAGCCCTTCCACTGCGACCACTAGTGTGTTCAGATCTTGTGAATCAATCTGAGGTTTACCGAAAGTGTTCTGACGTAAACGTGCAATAGCCGGACATTCGCACAGTACATATCTAACTGTTTCGTCATCCTCCATACAGAGTTTACATTCGGTCTTTTCGGTTATTCCCATTCTGTGCATGGGTACTCTTAGTCGACAGTAACCCGTAAAGAGTCCAGCAACTATGCGGATCTCCTGTCTGGTAAGTCCAATGATATTCCTGGCCCTCTTCTGACAAGGTCCTTTAATGAACTCTTTAGAGTGAGCCAGTTCTGGTATATTCATCCAGTATTGTTGGAAGCTGTTCTCCATCCAACTCAATATGCTTTATTTAGCAGCATTGTACGATATCCCCAGGGCTGGTTCGGGGCCGGAAAATTCGACAGATGCCGCTTCCCTCACTGCCTGGTCTGCGGCCTCATTTCCCTCGTGTCCAGAATGCTCTGGTATCCATACTAATGACACCTTATTAGCGCTACCAAGCGCATTCAGCGAGTCTCTGGAGTTTTTCACGGTTCTTGATGAGACCGTGTAGGAATCAAGTGCTTTTAACGCTGCTTGACTGTCGGAGAAGATTTTTATTGTCCTGTTGGTCCATATGTGGTCAATAATCCACCGGGCACACAGTTCAATCGCTACGAGTTCGGCTTTGTTTGCCCTGCCATCCTGGTGGTTGGCCCATTCTATAAGTTGCTCTTCGTGCCTCTGCCTCCAAGAAAATGTGAAGCGGAGGTAAGTTTAGTAAGCATTCAAGCGCAGTCGATGGGCTAGAGCTCATTGCACCACATATGGCAGGACTGGTCTGTCATTGTAAGCAGAACGCTTTGATGTCCCTTCTCAAACCAGACTATTGCGCCGTACGCAATCATTGGTCTAATGGCTGTTATATACAGCCAGTACATTTATTTGGGGCTAGTGCCCCAGGTTTTTCCGCAAATTCTTTTGCACGTCCATAGGGACAGTGTGGCTTTGCGGGTTACCTTTTCCAAATGTGCATTCCAGGTGAGAGTTTTATCTAGTGTGACCCCCAGGTATTTACCCTCTGACGCAAATGGATTTATTTCACCGTTAAGCTCCGGAGGAGCCAGGAAGTCTGGCTTTCTTTTACACACCAGTCTTTCACCGTGTTTAGTATTTCTTGTATCTTTCCAGAGAATTATTCTTCTGGAATGTCTCTAATGATTGCTCCTATGTCATCCGCGTAGCCCAATACTTCTACATCCAGCGATTCTAAGATGGCAAGAAGATCATCGACCGAACCGAACCGAACCGAACCGAATCGTCACATCGTTAAGAGTGTGTTGAGCCTGTGATAGTGGATTTAATTCCTCGGGCGCACGCTGATTCAAAGAGGGAATTGGGTAGTGCATTGTTAAATACTCCTTCTATATCAAGGAAGATGCCTACTGCGACGTATTTTTTAAAACACCTATGTTTTCTTTTTATTAGATTTATTATATCAAATATTTTGGCAAACATTGATCTCAAAATTTTACCTAAGATCAATTTGTACACAAGTAATAATTTCATGACAAATATCATGCCGTCCCCTTCCTCAAAAATTGTTAAACAAATTATTTTAAATAAAATTGTAACCACTGTTATTCAAACAATTAAAGGGCATTCTTACAAACCACAGTGATCTCAAATGCTCACAGTTGCTGGTGAAGGTTAAAATTCAGATTAAATGAGATCAGCTTATTGGTGATTACAATTTTAATAAATGTGAATGTAGTAAATATTTTTAATTAAAAAATTTAAATGATTATTTTAAAAAGATAAACAATCCTAAAGGCATATAACGTTAATGTCCATAATTTAAATTGGTATTAAGTTGCAGCCATTTGATACTACCTAATTATTGCACAAGTTACAACCACTTATTAAATCCAAACAGTATTATTTTTCACCATCTTCGGATATAAGTGTCATGTGTGTGGTCGTATAAATTCTTGTCATTTTCATGTATGTTAATTAGTACAAATAAACCACTATGTATTTGAATAGTACATACGTTTATTTATCGCATTTTCGATTTACTTCCTCAAGCAAACTTTCTTGTATGCATGGAACGTTTTCCACCCATAGAAATATAAAATAAGTAGAACTCTTGTCAAACTTGCGCAGACTGGAGGAAATAGTAGGAAATTGAAATCTGCCATTTTTTCACAGATTAGGATTTGAGATGCCGCCTAATTGAACTAAACTCCATCCTAACTCCTTTCCTCCTTTTCCAAGGTCGAAATTAGTGTTAAGATCTATTGATCGTAGTGATTCCAAAAACAAACGGTTAGAATACTGGCAAATAAATTTGCTAACACTTTGAGTGTTTTTTTTACGGCAAATATTTGCAGGGCATGATGAACCACCCAGCGGGCGTGCAAGGAGTGCGCGGCACGCGGGCGCCATCTCTAAGTGGCGCCGAAATGAACAAAAATCCGATTAATTACATGATATTTAAGTAATGGATGCATTAATGTGTTTCGTTATTTCTTATGCAGCATGGCCAAATGCTATAAGATTCATGGGAAATTATTACTGTATGAAAGATAAGAACAACTGCATATGCATAAAATATGTAGTATGTAAGAAAAAAGGATAGAACCTTACACGTGGTGACGCCCATTTTTTCAGGATAGCCAGACCCACAGCCAATACCTTTCCTCTGTACATACATATGAATTACTACTATAGTTGTTAGTTTAGTTCAACTTTTAGTTTACGTTACCCACAGAAGTTAAAGAAAAACTTTGATTAAGTTCCGTGATGTTACCTTTAATATCTATATGCACATTGCATTTGAGAAAGGATGTTTAATTAAATCCCACGCAGTGGCGCAATTAGGAGGGGGCGCTTAGCCGCTCCAAGCTGAAAATTAGTCCCCCCTAAACGAAATGAGCATAATATAAAGGGCGAACTGCACGACTATGGGACGCCTATTCTTTTGACTAACTAACCAGAACTTTTGCATTTGGTACCATTTTGGGCGAAAACTTTTGGCATGCGGTACCGTTTTTCTTTAAGTTATTTAACTTTTCTAAAGTTTTCGCTTGCATCACAATTTTTTATAATTTTTAAAATAAAAACCTTCTGTAGTGCTATTTTTCCAAGAAGAAGGACCTTTTTTTTACCGTGTTAATAGTGGAAAGCTATTTTTTTAAAACGTTACATTTTTTTTATCAAACATTTTCTAATGTTTTCGAATGCAGGCCTATTTTTCCAAAATGTACCTTGGATTTCCGCGGCGCATTTTTCACCTGCAGTTAAATTTTTATAGTACATATCTGTATATTAAACAAGTTTTTGTTATGTGTCGCTGTTCGTTTTTTAAAAGTAACCTTTTCTTTATTTTCGCCTGTGGCGCCATTTTTAGTTATATTTATTTAAAAAATTACGGCGCGATGTTTTCCGAAAATGTAATTAAAGTAAATTTTAAAAAAGTTTAGTTTCTTTATATTGAACATATTTTTTTATATGCCGCCAATTCTATAAACAACAGAGTTTTTGAGGCCTCGATTTTTTTCAGCAAACTATAAAATTTTTGCCTACCGAGCAATTTTTTAAAATTTTTCAGTAGTTAATTTATATTGCAATTTTTTTTCATTATCTTAAGGTGTGTTAAGGCAACCTATCACTCATTCCCCCCTCCTTTAGTAGTATTGTTTGAATTATATGGGTCAAATTTGGGGCTCAAACATTGGGCTCAAACCACCAAAATGGCCAGGATATTTGCGCACCTGATCATACGTAAAACAAGTAATTAAAATTAGGAATAAGGGCGCAAGAAATTGGTTGCACGCGGGCTTACAAAACTCTAGCAGCACCCCGCCACTGGTCCACGTCAAGCAGGCTTTATTAAAATTTTCTATTTATTTAACTTTTCAATATCCAACGATATCACAATATTCTAATTTAATTTTTAGAACTTAAATTTCCTCTTCTGTCATTGTAAACTTTCTTGGCAACAGACTCGACTTTTAATTTCGAGCCACAAGCTAATCGAATAAAAATAAAACGGAGTCGAAATCAAACAACAAAAAGAAAAAAGAAAACTTTCAAATAAAACTTCAAAGTGAGATGCGATCGGACTTGAACGAAATCGTAATTGTAAAACAACTTGGCGAAGTAAAGAATGACGAAAAAACAAACTAGGGGAAGGTGGCCTATGATGAACCCCCTAACTACCGGGTGGGCCAAAAAAAACCTGTCATGTTTTTTTCTTTATAACTTTTAAAGTATACCATCGATTTTAGTGGGACAAACTGCACTTAGCAGAGAATTAACCAGAGTTTTGGCCAAATATAATTTTTTGTCCATCATCTAAAAATCCAAATTATTCTTGTGCTGTGAAAATGTTTTAATTATTTTTTTAAATCAGTACGCACATCAAGGTACGAATCTGCTAAATCGGTTTGGTAGTTCTAAAAAAGAATATGTTTGTTTCAACCATTATTGTTTTGATTATTATAGGATTGCCTTGCCAATCATGTCTGCGTATTTCCTTATAAATTCATTACTACTGAACCAATTTGGATGAAATAGAAAACATCCTTATGAGAATTAATTGCTTTTTAAGGATCATGATCAAATATCATCGCTATCTTAAAATTTAAGAGGGCGGACAGATCTTACTTGATTCTACAAAATAGCGTGTTTCTTATTTTCTAAAAATGTTTAAGTTTTTATTTTAATTTGTAGAAAAGCACTACTTTTCCCCCGCACAACGAGATGCAAATTAGTAATATCGCTGTGGAGGTTCATAAAAAAAAATATTTGTGTTGCACCCATTGTTTTACAGATTATACAATGGCATTGCTAATCCTATCTGCATTCATTTCCTTACAAAACTATGAATAATTCTCTGTCAAGTGCAGTTTGTCCCATTAAAATCAAATGTATAGTTCAAAGGTGTTAATGAAAAAACATTTTACTGTAAATTAAAAAACATTTAAAACAAAACAACTTTTTGGTGAAAAAGTATGTTATATGGTAGTTTTTTTTGTTCGGAAATAATAAAATTAATACTTAAGGGTTTTAGTATATTATGTATAGTTGTTTTTCATTCGCTTTCGTAAGTAAATTATTTTGTAAATGTTTTGTTTGAAAGTTCTTGTTAAAAGCTTTGACTTGAGCAATTTTTGTTTCCGTTGATTATTATCAGTTTTATTTCCTCTGTAATAGAGATTTCTTTGTTTATGTTTGTTCCCTAGTATAGCGGGAACAAGTCCACATCTAGGGGGCTTAATTTTTATCAGAGCATAAAAAAAAGATAGAGAATAGCATGTATTAATGACAGACCACAATACCGATTCCCGTCGAAAGCATTTCAGAGTTGCCAGAAATACCGTTGTAAAATAACTACAGGCTCAAGTGGTTCGTTGACTACGAAGCTCGTACGTAGTGAGTGGTCGCAGTCGTCACAGGGGGACAACCTGGAACACTTGTTTAAGGCGAGGTGGTCTATTAAACGTGAAAATATTTTTTTTTGCTTTTCTTAAATGTGAGTTTTGGGTCCTAAAACATCGAAATCGTCGGACAAAATAAATTGTCTATTTGATACACGATAAATCTGTTTGATACACGATAAATCAAGCACACACCAACAACAACCTCAACCTCAAACGTTTTTAACCCAATATGATACAGAAGTCTTTTGTTCACATTAGATTTTGATTAAAAAAAAGGGTTGTTATTATTATTCAAACAATTTTACCTTAAAACTATGAGTTATGCATAACTTTCCTTGTTGTATCGATTTTTGTTTAAAAATGTTCTTTTTGTATCTCAAACAAAAAGTGTCTAACTATAACCAAGCACCTTAAAATTATGCACATTATTTAGTATTTAGATTTTGACTAATTTATTTTAAGTTTTTTAGCATCTACTGCGTGGCCAGCCTTTTATCTAGGGGTAGGATTTTTGTATGGGCTATAAGGATTGCATGGGAGAACAGACCAACGTTGCCAGTTTAGCGAAAATATCAGTATAATTCGCTACCATGTTCGCAAAAGGTCAACTTTCAAGAATAATACCTTGAAATTCTGCTTGTTCCTAAATGTAAATAATTTATTTACTTTTATAAACAAACAGAATTTTCAAGTGTTATTCTTGTTATTGATTTTCGTTTCACATTTACTAAAGTCAATTTTTTTACACCACAGTTTACCAATCTATTGGTAAGCTATATATTATTTAATATGGTTACAATATGTGTTGTATGATTAAAGGCTATACTCTATCTATCTATGATTAAAGGCTATACTCTATCTGTTTTTTATCCTCTTATCGAAATATATACTTCTAGACGAGAACTTGTTCACGCAGTGTATTAAGCACTGTTATAAACACCAGTATCATCCGTGTAGTCAGCTATTTCATGATTTGGTCACAAAACATCCGCTTGTCTTAATCATCTTAACAAAAGCTTCAAGGGCCAGATTAAACAATAATGAACGTAGCGCATAACCTTGCCTAAATTTACAAAATGGTTCTGAGAACTGGTTATTAGCTTGTCTAACGAACTGTCACGATCAGCTGTTTTTCGATCCAAGATGGTCGCCATAGGACAAACAAAGCCTTTTCCCATAAGCCGCAATGTTATCAAAAACGTAATTTTTAAAAAAAGTAAAACGATTTAATTTACAACAAAGATGCTGTTTTAAGTATTGAACCTTTGTACACATGGGAAAAATGCGTTTTTCTTAATAAAAATCAATTGAAGCCAGTAAATCTCAAATAAAAGGGACCCTGTTTTGTTCAAAAGTCAGGTTATGTTTTTATTTACTTTTGTTTTTTTTTTACTTTTTTTCCAGTTTTTTACTCAGTTTGAATCATTATTATTAGTTTCTGTGCTGTTGTGAATTGTGGCAGCTGGGGAGAGCTTGATAATGTTAGTTTTGATGGAATGCCAAGTATTTTTACTTTAAAAAATCATCTTGATTTAAATGAACTAGGTATCAGCTCAAAGAAGGGAAAAGAAAGTGGATAAGTGCTCTATTACCTGACTTAACAGAGGATTAATTGAAATATTCGAAAGTTTTTTGTCAGGTTTGTTTTGGATAAATGTGCAACTGCCATTTTGGCAACATTTTCTATTGGGATCTTTTTTTGTGCTTGAGTGGACCTTTTGCAGAAGTGTAACATAGAATTGTGTTAAACTGTAAGAAATATTTCACTATGATTTTTTTACTATTCTAGGCAAGCAACTTTCAAAACTAGAATACAGCAATGATCATGACTAGGTCTCTCCTGAATGGATTATTGTTTCAAAACGGTTGAAAAATTTTAAAAATGATGGTTGAAAAAAGGGTCCAGAGAAGAAAGAAAAGGAAAACAATATGAGGTTAAAGTGTGAATAATGAGCTGAACCAAATTTGTGCACCATCCTACAGAACTCTTAAATAAACTTTTGGTAGTGTAGCATCCTGTATAGTGTCGAGTGAAGTCCTGTATCATCAAAGTTTCTTTTTCTTTAATAAATATTTATTTTACAGACCTCAAAACAGTTTAGAATAAACTGGTGAATTTGACAATCTTCCTAACTCAAACCTCTTTTTATCTTAAACTATTTTGGTGCAAATTTTCCTTTATTTCCATGCTTTTTGACACCTAAAACTTGTAGACCGTAAAATTTGTATAGTATCTGACTGGACCTACTACAAGTCCTGTTGTAAAATTTCTACGGTACTGTTCTGAGCTTATTACCAAAAAAATTTTTTTATGGCATCATTAATAATAGATGGAAAAAAAAGTCATCTTTGTTGACTTTGATGACCACAAGAAAAACAAATAAGTTCTCTCAGATATTTTTTTCAATTTCTCTCAAAAAAACTTGGGTTCTAATAGTCCTAATGGGTCATATGCTGTTATGCCCAATTGTAGAGTAGAGTATATATTTATTTGCAAAAACTTTTAGATACATAATTGAGCAAATATTGTTACAAAAAAACAGTAATAAAAGTAATAGTAACAGTAGTAATACAACAGCGAATATTGTACTGTTGTAAAATTTGAACAGTACTTACTGTTGTGAGCTGATGAACCTTAGGTTTGACCGTACTTAAGCCCTATGTATGTATTATAGTTCATGGAAAATCATATGGTGATGTACGGTGTGTGAGGCCAATGACAAGGAAAAACTGTATTTTAATTTTGCAAGTTTTTTTTTATATAATGTTTACTTATATTTTTTTAAATAAACATATTTTGTAAAGTACTTTTTAGAAGTTTGCTTGACCAACCTCGGTTGGAACTCATATGTGCATATTGATCTGTTGGACTGACCTACCTATAAGTTGTGCCTCTTTTCAATGTCACTACTGGAGGGTTAAAACAATTAAACTTTGTCTAAACCTAAAAATCATAGTGAAATATTTTTAACAGTTTAACGCTATAGAAGGCCTATTACTTAGCAAAAGGTTTAGTCAAGTACAACAAAAGATCCTAATAGAAAACCTGAATCTGATGAGAAAAGTTTAGTCTGTTTCAATTTCGTCTCTGTTAAGTGAGCCTTGAAGTGAGGTCTTTGAATAGAACTACTTTCCCCTACCTTGGGCTGATAGTTCATTGATTCATTGGTCAAAAAACTTCAAAAACCTTTGGGGGCCCGATACCTTAGGGGGGCCCCCAGAGGTCTTATGATGTACTTTATGCTATTTTTTCTGTTTATTCATGAAATATATGGAAAATATCTAAAAAAATATGTGGTTTGGGGGGGTTCGGGCACCTAGCCACCCCGCCCCCTTGGTGCGCCCATGTAATATTTCAAAATAAGTGAAAAAACTAGAAAAAAAGTTAAAAAATAAACAAAATAAACAAAAACATAACCTACTTTTTTGATGAAAACATGGTCCCTTTTATTTCCGATTTTCTCACTTTAGTTTAATATTTTTAAGAAAAACGCATTTTTCCCATACGCACAAAGGATCTGTTCTTAAAACTGATTAATTTTTGAGACTAAAGCTCTTGTCGTTTTCGTAAAATTTACGTTTTTGTTAACATTACGGCTTATGGGAAATCGGTTTGTTTGTCCTATGGAAGACATCTTGGATTTGATCATATGTTTTGTTAGACAGCCCTATTGACTACAGCTTTGAAACCCTAAACATAAGCGTTGATTTGATAAGATTTGATGTCTTTTAAGGGGATTCCTAAACTAGCAAAATCCTGCATCATTCTCTCCCGATTTATGTTCTCAAAGTATATTTCAGTTGTTTTTTTACCCAAATGCATGACGGCGAAATGAAGGAAACGGGTAAACCGATTTTGACAAAAAAGGTGTCGTTGAATTGCTACTGATCCCGAAGGTGCTATAGGCTATATTTTTTTAAACAGGAATCAACATGGCAGTCGTCAGACGCCATGTTGTCACATAATGTGGGCTTTAAGGCATACAAATTATCTAAATTATTTCAGGCGATTTTATTGAAATTCTTTTGATTACCCATTGCAAATGTCCTCTAATTTGCTGCAGTTAACTTGTAGTCCTTCCTGTCCCCACCCATCACCCCTCCTGTTATTCCCCCACCCTATTCAAAAACCATATTCGCATAGTTTTATCAAATATTGAGCGATTTCAAAAATTCTTTCTGCATACGCTTTCAGATTTTTTTTCCATCACCAATTTACTAATCCAGCACCTCACCGTCATCCTTATGAGTAATAGTTATAGCTATAACTTTCACAAATATAAAGCGATTTCAAAAGTTCTTTCTGCACACGCTTTAAGATTTTTTTGCCAACATCATTTTACTAGTTTCCCCCTTCCTCTCCCTCTCTTCTCCCCACCCACCTTATTAGTAATAGTTGTAGCTATACCTTTCACAATTTTAGAACGATTTCAAAAATTCTTTCGGCACACGCTTTAAGATTTTTTTGGACCTCATTTTACTAGTTCCCTACTCCCTCTCTCCTCCCCCACCTTCTCTCCCTAGAAGGTAACACGGTTCGCGTCCGCACTTTTTGGGTAATGCTAAGTGAATAGTAAAAGCATAGTAATAAAGCTGAATAAGAATTAAACCTAAAACTTGGAAATAAAAAAAAACAATAAAAAAAACACCCAACTGCTAAATTTACTTGTAACTACTAGTTGTAGTTGGGTACAAAATTACCCAATAAACTAATTCATGAAAGTACTAACTGTATAAGTGCGCTTTGGGCATCAAAACTAAAAGTTGAAGCATGTCGTACATTATAGGTATACCTATCAATTTTGTACTCAACTGCGACTAATACTTACAAATAAATTTAGCAGTTGTGTTTTTTTATTAAAATTTTTTCTTATAATAAGCTTTTTCTAGAATTTGCCCTATAACAAATATTTGATCTGAAGTAGATCTGTTGGGGCAGAATCCGCATTGGTATTCATTTATAGCAAGCTCAGAATACTCCAATAGTCTGTTATTTAAAGCTACTGATAATATCTTATAAACTACGTTTAGCAGTGTTATGCCTCGGGAGTTTTGGCAGTTTAACTTTAATAATTTTTTTGTTTGGATCCTATAAAAACTTGCCATTATTTGTATTAATTGTTTTTTCTTTGTGTCTAGACTTAATTTCAAACTGATACTAGTTGGCCATAGATCAAATCTTTTTTCCAGACTAAATATAATAATCTCAGGACAAAAATTTAAAAATCGGAGACGTGCCGCGCCGTGTGCAAAACCGAACGAGCGGTTGGTGACCGTATTACCTACTAACCGATAAAAAACCGTGATAATTCTCCGCCGCGGATTCTGTACTGTCGAATTCTATAGCGACATGTCGCCCTCTCTTTTTATATTTTGAAATTAGCAGGCATGAAAACATATCGCTATGGAATTATATATGCACAGAATGCAGTCCTGTGTCTACTCGAGATGCCGCAGGGTAAAGGCGTCCGTTGGTTGACATGACAACGTCGCATGCTTTGATAGGGCAGTCAATCAGGTGTTGAACCAGTGTACATTATTGAAATAGTGTCTTGTTACCGGCGTATTGTTTACATTCGGTTCTGATTCGGTTTTAATTTTATTTTAATTATTTTGCACAATTTTCCCTGTGTACGATGCAGTGTGTGTTTACTGAAAAACGGTTTTCCAGTAGGGACGACGATGACAAAAAAGAGTTTTTGAACTCTGAAAAGCCGTCTCCTTTATTAAATGTAAATAAACCGGCTAAGATGAAAGGAAAAGTGTACACTCAAAATTTTAAAGAATCGTGGTACAAAAATTTAAAGGATTGACGAATTTACCTCACATACAAGCACTGAAATTTAAATTAAATTACAATTGAATTATCGTGAACCTACTACCTACCTGATTTCGCTAATTTTACTGAATTTAGGTATGTTCTTTATAGGTAGGTATTTACATTATTAGCATATTATTATATTTTTTGTATGTGTATAAACAATGGAGGGACGGAAATCCTGCGTCACCTATTGCGAAAGTCATGAGCCGCCACTACCATATATGCCTACATCTCACATAACTTTTGACACAAAATTCAACAAATAAATTTAGCTATTTATTATTATTAACACGAGAAATTCTTGTTAAAACAATCTGTGTAAAAAATCTCGTATGGTCTTTCTCGCACATGCATACCTCGCTAACTAGCAGTTCATAATCTTTGATTTACGCGCTAGACGTTTATTGAGTGAATAAACGCTCATTAGTGGAATGAACAGGGCCGTAGCTAGAGGGGGGCTGGTCGGGGCTGAGTCATGATAATAAAAAATTAAGTCCTGGTAAAATGATTAATTGTTCTTTCTTGTTTAATAAAACATGTTAAGAGCAATCGAGCACTAACTAAAGTTTTTTGCCTATTCTATCGATAAATTCTGGTTTTCGGAATATAGTAGAACACATTTTTCTCAAACTGAGATATTTACAAAAACTGTTTTCAGGACTGATATAGCGTGGAGTTCACTTGGACTGTGCTTATGGGCTATTGAGGATATGCATGCTGTTTTCCAATCATCAGGGAATGGATGTCCGTTTAGGCATTGATTAATAATATATGTGAGATTTTCTAGTAGGTTCTCTGATTCTTATTTTAGCATTTCAGTGTATATTTCGCCGAGTCCGCTAGCTTTTCCAGATTTAAGCTTTTCAATACTAATCTTTATCATTTCTTTTTCGACTATTACTTATCTTTTCCATTTACTTCTATGTTTCTCCTCAGAGAATGTAACAGATATTAAGGTCTCGTTTCCTGCAGCAGTCATTTTTAGTATTCTGTGCATTATTCTGGTTTGATGATCTGAATGTTTACTTTTCCTTCTGTTGCGGTTTTTACCGTAAAAATTAATTTTCATACTTCGGAACTCTTCCTACCTCCTACGTGTGTATTTATATCGTGGCACTTGCGCTGGAACATTTAATTTTTTCCGTGCGTATCAAATTTCTAAGTTGTCTTCTGGTTTCCCTGTAGATTTCTATGTCTCTTTGATCTTTAGTACAGAGCCATTTCAAGTATGTTCGTTTTTTCTCCTTGACCATTTACTTTATTTAGTCCGTCCACAACATCTTACTGCTATTTCTAAAATCTTGGTATCCAACAGCTTCTTTGCTTGCTTCCTTCAAGCTTTTTACTATCTTTGTCATTTAAAGAGATATGTACTCTTTAAATTACTGTTCTATGTGTATTAATTTTTCATCTTATCGTTTGTGATACAATCTTTGCGTATTTTCGATTTCTAGATTTCTAAAGTTCTATTTTTGATTTTCTTCGATGCATTTTAGGTTCTCATTTTCTCCAATATTTTTATCTCTATTCGTTTTTCTTAAAGGGAATAATATTTTTGTTTTTACCAGATGGTGGTTAGATCCACAGGTAAGACCACGATCTGCTCGCACATCATACCACTATATATCCGAGTGTTGTCCACCTATAGCATAATCAATGTTTGATTTAAGATTTTTTGTTGGCTCAATCCAGGTATATCGATAAATATCTTTATGGTAAAAAAACATTATTTATTTTTAGGTTGTTGGTTTCACACAATTGCATCAGTCTCAAGCCATTATTATTTGTTACTTCCTCTCCAAATGGTCCTATTATTTTCCTTTGGGTTTGTCTACTAGTACTATTAAAATCGCCAAGCATATCTATTTCTCTGTTATTACTGATTTTGGTGATAGTCTCATCAAGTTGAAAAATTTAATTAAATACAGGTCACGGAAAGTTAGGAAGACAAGTGAGCATCTAACTAAAAAACTATACACTTTTTAAACAAAATATATCGAAATGAGATTTTCGGCGTTTGGTAAAATAACTTTTTGCAACAATTTCTAAAAATTGTTGTCAGTACTTTGGTTGGGAAGGTTTAAAATTCGTTAGACTTCGTTATTTTAATCCAGCATGTCTGTATTAATAATAAGGTAGGTACACAAGTGAGAAAATTCTTATATTCTTAATTTCTAGAATTAGATGTTATACAAAACTGTATAATACATTAATAAAATTTTGAAATACCACTCATCTTGAAAGTTTTTTTAAGGGGACACTGGTGGCTAAAATTTTTTAAGTACGTTTTTAACAATCAAATATCAGTATATTTTAGTGAGAAAATATGGGCCTTGGTACATACGTATAAAATCTAATGGCCCTACGAAGAACTCTGGCTACGGCCCTGGGAATGAAAGGTCCATAATGGGCACCCATACCTGTACTGTATTTTGTACAGCCTATTATGTTTTTATCTAGATCATCACATCAGTTGTTCCTAAACAACAAAGGGTAAGAACAAGGCGAAAATGACTGTTATACGCTATAAGCTTAGAAAATTTCCAATATGGATCCGTAAAATAAAACAAAAAAGTTTTGTTCTTGAAAATAATATTGATCATTTTTAATAGACTACTAAGTCTGTTTTGTCTCCATTTATTATTTAATTACATAAACTAATTAATTTATTTATTATTAGTTGTAACATTATTAATAACAGTAGAGAGTACGTTACAAGTACAAACAACATACCAGTTAATTAAAGGCAACGCCCCCTTATTTTTGACGATGAGTAAGACTGAATTAATGATTGTGTCTCAATTGAAGATAAAGTTATTTACATAATTAAGGTTATTGAGAACGCCCAAATTACAACATGGAATGATATCTGGATAAAAATAGTTTTAACTGAACATGGTAGGTACAATCATTGATATGCTTTACAAAATAAGTATATTAACGTATGTATATCTATACTTAACATCTATAACTTCTTTTACCAATTAGCTACGTCTGTCTGTGTAACTGTCTTTCGGGATGCATTTGACTCATGAAAGACATTATAGTATGGAATTAGAATTAGATACTAGTACACAAATACTAAAGATCCTTATACTTATTGCTGAAAGTGACAGTGAATATATTTAGCCCCAAAACTCAATAATAATGCAAAATTGTTAGTATTACTTATATTCAGGGGCGTGGGTTGAAATTTGAGACAAGGGAATTTTTTTTGCAAACTTGCTTATTTATATTTTTCTATCCTTTTTAGTTTTCGGCAAACTTTAATTTCTTGCTTTATCCTATCCTTCTTTATGATACCTATTTATCTTTTCAATTAAACTTTGGGAGCAAAACTTTTTGTTAATCAATCACATAACTAAGTGGATAGTTCTAACGGCCGTTACAATATCCTTTAGTGAAACCAAAGCCGCCATTGTGAATCGCGTATGTACCTTATCATGCATTGACCCCCCCACTATATTTTGTCATAACGAGAGAAGCAATTATTGTATCAGTCGGGTAGAGCGCAAGGAGCTGGAGGTTGTCGCGAAAGTGACGCTGCTGTCGAATAGGTACGTGCAAAATATATTACTTCTGATATTACAGCCTTACCACTCCTACAGGACTGGCACTTTTAGTTTAAATAGTGAACTATTAAAAATTTATTTTTATTGTATCTGATTTCCTGGCTTACATTGACCGCACGGCCCTGCTTATATTTGTTGTAAATATGATACTCTAGTGAATAGTTTGCAATTTTGGGTATGGAAGTTAAGTCAAATTAAGCTATAACATTATTATTAGACTTAAAGTAGACAAAAAAACTAAAATTTAAATTGACCAACCCATAATCCCATCGCCACTAATTAAGCAAAGTTGTTTAACCAGTAATCAAACATTTATTAAACAAGTTTCGTAATTATCGATATTTGTTTAATGAAAGCTAATCACGATAAGTAATGAAAATGATCCTTAATTATAATGACTTTGCAATTGATCGGGTTTTTGTTAAGTTTAACAGAAAATTAAAATAAATGACCGAGATAACATCGTTTTGCCAATTTAATGCAAAAACAGAAATGTATTTATATTATATTAAATTAGGGTTGTTGTTGTTTGGCAACTTGCAAAAAATAAAATTAAAATACATTTGATAATTAAAAGAAAAGAACAAAAAAGTTATAAAAACAGTAATTTTTATGTCCGGTCCTATTTCTTTCTAAACATCATCTGCTGACTTCTGTAACATATTATATCGTCTGCGTAATTTCATGTTTAATTTGGTAGAAAGAATTCGGGAAATATGAAGTTAATATAGTGCTATGTGTTCAATAATAGGGTCGATATGGCATCTAATTATCCAACACATAATGTAACATTGTTAATTAAATCCACTACTTCTTATTTTTTATTCTTTTAGCGTAATTCTTATCAGTCACCTTTTGGGGATGTAGTAAAGTATAATAAATACTTAGCAGTTTTTATTCCACTAGGAGTTAGGATAATAACATATAACAACTTATTTTTTTAATCTCTAAAGCTGATAAACAGCTCGAAATAAAGGAAATATTTTTTCCAGAATTGTCCATTTAATGAACTGCTGATATTGGATCAGAAACGTTTTTTGTGCCAACTTTTAGTAAAAGCATTTTTTCTGCCTTGTTGACTCAACAAATTTCTGCACCGAAACTCTCCCTTTTAACGCCCTTTATCGGTTTCTCATCTCAAGTTTTTCTTTTATCTGGAGTTTCTGTTGAAGTTTCTTTTTCAAAAAAGGCTCGTGTTCCCATAGAATTAGAGAAATCAGAAATTGATAAAATATCACACTGGCACATACGTATCGTGCGTAATACTTTTGATTATATTTGTGGCCTAAAGTTATATAACCTAAATAAAGATGTCTACTAGACAAAAACACCGCCCAGGAAAATTTAAAAAAAATGCCAAGTACTGTGAACCAACCAGTAAATGACCACTTAAGGAAGGAAACGGTCATTTTAAAATGTCTGTAAAAAAAAAGTTTTGATTGTTAAAGGAAATTAAAATGGTGATTGGAAAATGTATTAATTCTTTTATAATTTTCTTGTAAATAAAATAATATGTCTGAGTTTCTTTAAAGGATTTAACCATTTTTAGGGCAAATTGCAAAAAAACCCAGTAAATGACCACACCACATATTAGTATGTTATACAGTGTGCAAACTAGTTTAATATCCGAGAGCATTAAATTTACATACGGAGCCGGTGAGGTGAGGTTTTACGTTACATGAAAGTGGTAACAACCATGTACAGGGTGATTTTTTAAACTGGAACTGAGTATAACTTGTTTATTATTGAAAATAAACGGCTATATTAATTGGACAATTTATTTGGTTAATTATGACAACTTTGACAGCCATATTTTTGTCTATCTCTCACTATGTACAGGGTGTGACAATAAAATGAAAGATTTAGATTTGGCTTTGGGTTTGGATTTGCATTTAGATTTCGATTTCGAGTTCCGCCCCTGCTGAGGACACATATTTTTGGGATTTGAGCTCAACCTGATCAATTTTCCAATTGCGCAAATGATATTTTTTAAACAAAAATTAACCAGTCATTGACTGGATTAACTAGATACCCAGTGAATGACCACGAGTAGTCCTGGATTTCTCAGTTTTTACAAAACTTATATGTTTTTGATGTTAATTAATAGTTACAACCTAAGAATACTAACTTTAACATCCTTTCATGAAATTTAAGTAAACATAACATACATCATAATTCTATAATTTTTATAGTATTTTTTTGCAAAATTAATAAGCCCCTTGTTTCGCTTACCGTAATATTTTTATATAAACTGTTTAGTAACCACACGCAGCTGTACTTTTGATTGACATTTGCAAAACACTGTTTGTTATGCAGGGTTGCCAAACACACAAGGAATTGGGGAATATGATAAGGATCAAATTGCAGAATATTTTATTAATTGTGGTTTTTTACAATTCCTAATCATACGAAAGTAGTACAGGGGGGTCACTCACTGGCAGGTAGTCATTCCCTGGTCGGTTCACCACATTTAAAAAAAAACAATCCTGACCTAAATTGGCTAATTAAAGAAATTAAAATTGTTGATCTGAGAGCTAAATGATGCAAAAGTAAAAAACTCTCCAAACCAGAGATTAAAACAACAACAATTTTTAGTTTTTATTACAATTAGCTCAATATTTCAAAAACTAGTGCCAATTCAACAAAACCAAAATCCGTCAAATGTTATCGTAACTATATCTAAGATTTTTGCCTACGCAGCATACATAAAATCCGTAAATGTCACATAAACTAAATGAAGTGGTAAATTTTAAACTATTGAAAAAAATTCTTCATTTTACAAATCCACTATTACCTTAAAACACAAGAACAGCCAGTGGCGGCTGGTGACGTTATAAATAAGGAGATAAAAAACTTACCTAAACATTTTTATTTTAGCATTTTACAAACAAGCAGCTACTTGGTGTAGTTTTTAGTTTATTTGTTTATAGGTAAAGACTATTCGCTGTTCTTTTACATGCGCAAAGTACTTCGATTAGCATTAGTTTCAGACTCATCATGGCCCCGTAGAGCAACCTCAAAAATCCCACATAGTTTTAAACAATCTATTAACCTACTAAGTATAAGTCTCTTTTTCTCCACATTTTCATTATGTTTGGTAATGTTTTGCCTATAGGAACTATTCAATTGATACCTAATATCAGTCTTGCCTAGCAAAGAAAATTCTATTTGGTTATTTTAATAAGTAGCACTTACTTTGTGTCTTTAACTTTTCACTAAAGTGCTTGTTAGGTATCACACATTTCTTTTGCCACCCACGCAGGATCACTTCGTGGATTATTCATAATAAGACAAATAAAACAAAAAAAAAATCATTTTTCACAACCGCACAACCAGTTTTCAGTATCGTATAGTATTTTATAGCTTGCACTAAAATTTTGGTTAATTTTTAGGATTTTTAGGTCCGGTCTAGGTGGCCCTAAAGATTATATTTGTAATCGAAGTTCATATGTCAGCGTAATTAAATTTGCACAGTTAATTATGTAATCGACGGTACTTATTTCTATTTTAGAAACAAACGATAACAAAAACAATGACACGCGACCGGCAATGCTTTCTACTACTGACATACCCCAAATCAAAACAAACTCATACGTCTTCATTAAGGATAGAACCGGCAACGTGTAGAAGGGCAACAGATCTTGCCGGACGATAATGATGGCCGACTTCAACTAACACACACAATCCTCCCACCCCCGCCGAAAAACAGGCGAAATTAAAACCTTGCCCCACGCGGCGCTGCTGGCTTGTAATTATTTACGCCAAAAAAGTTCACCCAATTAATCGCTTGTTGTTAACCACAGATAATAAAAAGAACTAGACCATCATGTCGTAAGGGAAGATTTAACTTTTTTTGAATAAATCAATTAAAAATACTGTTTTTGTCTAGTTTTGGGAGGACACTGCCCCGTCGCCCTCCCTGTAGCAGCCGCCACTGCGAACAGCTATTTACTTTTACCTAGTGTTTTTTACGTTTTCTATTTTTCTGAATTTCGTTGCTTTTTGTTATCTTTCTTTTGGATTAGCAAACGCCCGCCAGTCGTTACATCTGATTAGATTTTGTTTCAAAAGTTTGTTTTCTGAGGGGGGAATAGCAAATAGGACGTTGCTTTCATAGCAATTTTAATTTAGAAACAAAGCATAGTTGTATGTAAGACCCCGAAAAGAAAACTGCTTCAATAAAAGGTTAGTTTTCTTATTTAAGTTTAAAAAAATACGGATGTTAGTATTTAGTCATGTACAGTGTGTCCAATTTTCAGTGACACTAAATGGGAAACTCAGTTATTAATAATCGCTATCTGTGATTTGATCTTAGACAACAATGACAAGGAAGCATTAAAAAATAAGTCTACACAATTTTTTATCGAGAACTGGTCAGAAATTTCTGATGTAAGGAGTAGCTTGATCTAACAAGTGAAGAGAGTAGAGTTTAGTGGAAAACATATGTAAAAAGAAAATTATAAAAATAAAGTATTCAAGAAAATTAAAAACTTTATTGATATACTATTTAATGGGCCAATATCTTGTAAAAGCGTATAACTTTTTCCAATTAAAACGACCCAGTTCCCTATAAAAAGAGCAATCCCATTAATAACCGTTATGAACTGAGCGTTTCGCCAATTATCTAAACCCAATAAATGCATAGCGCACTTAACATAATTTCTGAACAAATTACTGATTGGAAAGGCATGACTTTCCAGTGATAGATAGATAAAACTTTAATTAATTATAAAAAACGACAATTTTAAATGAAAACTAGACTAGCGCTTAAGCACAGACATAAGAATAAGAAAAATTGGCGCAATTTCGATAAAGAAACTTGACGAAAATTTTATGAATTTTGAGTAATAGATGCGTAATTTGTTTATTTATTTATTTATTTATACAAGTAAAAGTACAAGATAATATTACAAAAAAAAATGTGTGTCTCCAACTAGCATTCTTACCTTAGACTAAATTACATAAGTTGTTTTAACATAATTATTAGACATTTTTAACAAAATACACAAACAGGTTGTAAAAGATATTTGGCTGTCGTCTGGCCAAAATGTGGGCCGAAATAATACAAAATTTGAACATGACAAAACTATATAAAGTGAACAAAAATACAACATTTCTTCCCCTTGAAACAGGAATCGAACAGGAATTGTTAAACGTCTTTTAAAAATATATTATTAAAAATTCACTTGAAAAGGGTCTTTTCTTTTTTTTTTATTCCGTTATCTTGGCAAGTTTACTAACAGGTCTTTTTAAGATTGCTCCCCCTTTTGTTTTTACTTCTGCTACTCTAATTCTTCCATCTGGGCCTTCAAATACCTTTTGTATTCTGCCCAATTTCCATTCATTTCTAATCGTGTTATCGTGACAAATTACAAAAACATCATTTACTTTTAGTGGCTGGTTGTCTTTTGTCCATTTACTTCGTTTAGTTAATGTGGGCAGATATTCTTTGATCCATCTGTCCCAATAGCTTCTTAAAATCTCTTGGCATTTTCTATAACCTTTTCTCAAACTTGCTTCTCTGTCATCTCCCAATGTATACATTGCATTGGTATATTGTACTAAAAAGTGATTTGGGGTCAATGGTTCTAGATCGTTAGGATCTGAAGATGCAATTGTGATTGGTCTGCGATTAATCATATTTTCTATTTCTGCGAATACTGTTAACAAAACTTCATCTTTTAATCTTTGTTTTTGCAGGATGGCATAAAATGTATTTTTGACAGATCTTATGAGACGTTCCCATACCCCTCCCATGTTTGGAGATGCTGGGGGAATAAATTTCCATTCAATCCTTTCCAATAATAATTTTTGTTCAATTGTTGTAAAATTTATTTCTTTCATTGCTTTCTGAATTTTTTCCGGTTAGCTCCATTGTCTGACAGTATTTGTACAGGTTGTCCTCTTCTGCTTATCATTCTCCTTAGTGCCATAATACAAGAATCTGTAGTTAGTGAATGTGTCAAGTGGATTGCTCTTATACTCAGGCAAGTAAAAATTATTCCCCATCTCTTTTCAGTTCGTCGTCCTATTGAAACTTCAAAGGGTCCGAAGAAATCAATCCCAGTATATGAAAAGGGTCGGTTGTCAGATGTAACTCGTTCTATAGGTAGGTAGTTGACCCATAATTGGTACTTGAGGTTTAGGTTTGTTTAGTTTGCATCTTAAACACTGTCTAAATATCTTTTTTACGGCTGATCTTCCATTTATTATCCAGAATTTTTGTCGTGCTTCGTTCAAAACGAGTTCAATTCCTTGGTGACCAAATCTCTCGTGTAGCATTTTTAAATATAGCACAGTATATGGATGATCTTTGGGTAAAATCGATGGCCTTTTAGCAGAATATGTCATATTTGGGGATAAATCAGTTCTTCCTGATAAGACTATTATATCATTTTCTAAAGTTGGATTAAGTTTGTTTAATCTACTTTGTTTTGGAATTTTACTTGTCACATTCCCTCTTAAAATATTCACTTCTTGTGCAAACGTTTCTTCTTGACATCTTTTTACCCATGTCAATTCAGCTTTGTTAATGTCCTGCAAAGACATTTCTTTTGAGCATTGGAATGTCCTTAATTTTGATTTTAAAACATTACTTATTCTAAAAATCCATGCTGTTATTCTAATTAGTCTATAATAGTCTGAGAATTCATTGATATCTGGCAGGCAAAAATTGGTAATACCATCTGATTTGCTTGTGACGGTTAAAACATTTTCTGACTGTGGGTTCTTATTTTCCTTAATTTCTGAAATTCGTTTTGTTGACCACTTTGGGGAACAATTTCTTTTCTTTAAAAATTCAGGTCCATAAAGCCATTCATTGAAATTTGTCTGGTTATTTTTCTCTTCTCCGTAAGATCTCGTAGCAAAATCGGCTGGATTGTGCTTGGATGACACCCAGTTCCAGTCAAAGATTTCCGTCAGCTCTTGTATTTCGCCAACTCTATGGCCTTCATACTGTCCTAACTTTTTTCCGTCCCCATGAATCCAGTATAAAACTGTTGTTGAATCAGTCCAGTAATATTCCTTAGTTATTTTTAATTTAAGGTAATTTTTTACGTTGCTGGCAAGTCTACTACCTATTAAGGCAGCTTGCAATTTCAATCTTGGTATCGAGATTGGTTTGTTTGGTGTAACTTTAGCAATTACTAAATGTATATCAATCTTGAAATCTGTCATGGTTCGAAGGTAAATGGCTGTACTGTAAGCTTGCTTGCTACTATCACAAAATGTGTGAAGTTCTAAAGCATTCGAAACTGGTATTTCATTTGACAAACATCTTGGTATTTTTAATTCATGAATTTTGGTTAGATCATTTTTCCATGTCCTCCATTTTTGGAATATGTCTTCATTAATATAATCATCCCAATCTATACCGCTTCTCCATATATCTTGAATAATTAGTCTTCCTTTAAGAACAAAGTTCGCTATTAATCCTAATGGATCATAAACTGACATTACGACTTCACGTTTTGTCGGTCTATTTGAAGTATGCTGATCTAAAACACTTTTATTCAACCTAAATATAAATGAATCATCTAGTGAGTCCCAGACTAAACCTAGGACGCGTTGAGTTTTTGTGTCTGATAGATTCAAATCTTTTTGTAGGTCTTCATTAACATACATCATGGTCTTCAGTTTTCTTGAGTTGGTTGACCATACAGTCAGTTCAAACCCTGCTTTTTGTTGTACTCTTTGCACTTCTGTGACAATTTTATAAGATTCCTCTGGTGTGTGAAAAGAATCTAGATAATCATCGACATTGTCTGTTTTTTATGGCTTCTATGGCTCTTACACTTCCATATAACTCAACATTGGTATTTTTTACGAATTGCGCACATGAAGGCGAACATGTCGATCCAAATGTCACCAATGGAGTCACCTTCGCGCCATAAAAACCTTTGTGCACATCTGTCTTCTTCTCTTATTTGTACTTGACAAAACATTTCTCTAATATCGCTAGTCACTGCGATTTTTCCAATTCGAAAAGTCATAAGTACTGAAATCAATGGTGCCATTAGGTCCGGTCCTCGAAGTAGACATGAATTTAAACTCACACCATGTGATTTCGCTGCTGCATCAAATACTGTTCTTATTTTTTCGGGTTTGTGACTATGTCATGGGTGGCTCATATTTTATTTCATCTTGTGTTAATTTTCTAGCGTAATTTTTATCCAAATATTTATTTATATTTTGATGGTACTTCTCCCTAAAATTTGTGTCTTTCTTCATTTGTTTTTCAATGCATTCGAGTCTTCTTAAGGCAAGAGTTTTACTTTCTAATAATTTGTCAATACCTTCTTTCCACAGCAAGCCAATTTCGTATCTTTCTCCGACATATCTTATGGTATCTTGCATAATTTTTTGAGCATACTGTTCTTCTTTATTTTCAATGTTTTTAAACTGATTCCTTCTGCTTCTAATGCAAAGTTATCTTTCATCAATTTATGTAAATCTTCATTTCTGACGTCTGAGTCTCTATGGCAAATATGGAATGCAAAACTGTTTTCCTTTTTCTCAGGATTTGTAAAACTGCCATGTATAATCCATCCCAAATGCGTTTTTGTTGCCATAGGCAAGCTAAGTGGACCTTAGATAACTTTTCTAGCAACTGTCAATCTAATATTATCTTAACCAATAAGTAACAATGGCCTTGAAGTAATATCTTTAAGTGGTAATCCATCTATATAAGACAAATCTTTTAAATTTTTGATTTTGATTTCTTGAAATGGTAAAGATAAATTTGTTACTGATCTAACATTTTTCATTTTGAATTTTCGAGCGTTTTTATATGCACCACAGATTTCTAAATCAAAACGTTGAGAATTGTTATTTTTGTGTACAATATTATTGGTCCATTGGATGCATAGTGGTTCCCTTGAGCCTTCAATTTTTAAGAAATCTGCAACCGTTTGATCTAAAAGAGTTACTGTTGAACCTTTGTCACATAAGGCTACTACATCCATAAAATTGTCATTTGGTCCAAATAATACATTTACCATTCTTAAATAAGTGTTTGTTTTATTTAATTTGTTGGCAGTTAAAGTGCTTTCAGGGTTTTCAATACAATTATTAATTGTTTCTGCTACTTGATCATCTGTTTCGTAATCATCTTCAATGCAATGAACTGCCGCAGACCTGTCGTTTTGTCTTTCGTTTGTGGTGGGTCGGTCTTTATGCAACAAGTAATGGTGTGGTCGATTACAATTATTTTTTCCGCAACTCTTTCTTGACTTACATCGGGTGACTTGATGCATGCCCTTTAAACAAGAGAAACAGATTTTGTTCTCAGTTACTATCTTCCAGCGTGTATCTACATCGTCTTGTTTAATTTTGTTACAATTGTCAACATTATTATGATCTCTAGATTTACAATAAAAGCATTGTTTTATGTAATTTTCATTTGCTGCCGAGGCCGTGGTTGTTACAAAAGAATGTCTATTATCATTTCTTTGACTGTTTCTTGGATAATTTCTTGATGTCACAAAGCATGCAGCATTCGCAATATTATTCAGCCATTTTTCAAAGTCTTCTAGGTTAACATTTCCAAATTTAGTTAGCATTTCTTCTCCCCACCTTAGTTTGATATTATTAGGTAATTTATTTGAAGCGTTTTTTATTAATGTTGGTTCGGTTCGGTTGCAAGTACGCTTCGAAGTTAAGGTATTGTTGTAACTAAACTTGTTATCTGTCCTGCAAAATTTATGAGGTTTTCCATGTCGTATTCTTTTATATTTGGGAAATGTTTAATTTTGTAAAGCATTGCCTCTATAATTTGATCTGGTTTACCAAAGCGTAGTTGTAGCGTTTTAAGACTTTGTTCTAAATTTCTTCGTCCAATCAACATACCTGAGACGGCAGTTTTTGTAGGTCCTCTCAAACATTTTTGTAATTTTAAAACCTTATCCTCGTCGCTGTATTGACACTTTTCGACTGGACTGGATCTGTATCATGTGGCTGCGTAAAGTTGGCAGAGTAATACTCAGTAGGTTTTGTCAAAGTATGTTGCTAACTGCTTGGGTTTCTTTTTGAATGTGTTGTCTCTCTTCTAGTATTATATCTTGTTCTATACTTTCTCGCTGTCTTCTAAACTCCACAAAATTTAAGTCAAAGCTAGATTCTACTGAGGCGCGATCATCCAATTTCTCTAAACATTAATTTTGTAAATTGTCATCATTCGTGAGTTGCTGCTTTTTTGATGGTAGAGAAGCGCTTCTATAACTACAGACGCTTTTTTTGTCTGCGTTATTGTCATTTTGAACAGGCATACTATGTAAAGAAACTCAACTTGTTGACTAAATTTCATTTAAACTATTTTCTAGTTCAGTCATTCGTAAATAATGCTTATACTGTAGTTGCAACATTTTTTGTTCTAGTTCTTGTTTCCTTTTTTCATTTTCTATTTCTCGTAGTTTACGTAAAGATCTTACCGATGTCTGATTGCTGTTACTTGTCGAGGCTACTGAAATATCGTGCATTGATCCGTTTTTGTTGCTTTGTAATCTCCTTTGTCCAAATCCACGCGGCCATGGATAGTTTCAAACAAGCTCTCTCATACCAGCGGTAGATCTGGGCTGGCGTCTTGCTGTATCATCCATAGTTAGTCCTTACCGTCAAAGGACCAATGTAAAAAATATTTGGCTGTCGTCTGGCCAAAATGTGGGCCGAAATAATACAAATTTTGTGACTTTTTGTTTTTATTTCAACTCTTTTCTGACTTCTTTAAAAGTGACAAAAATAATCAAAACATGACAAAACTATATAAAGTGAACAAAAATACAACACAGGTAGTAGTAGAAACTGCCAAGAAATATTTTCTTTCTGTCACCCTAAACTAATGCTATTATCAGCTGTTTAGAATCGTTTAATGTAATACTATGGGCGCATCCAGGGGGGGCCTCGGTGCCCGGGCCCCTCCAAGACATATTTTATGAATAAAAGGATAAAAGACCATAAAATATGACATCATGAGGCCTCGTCCCCCCCTCCAAAATATATTCCTGGGTGCGCCACTGGAAATGCATAATTTAAAATTTTGCCAATGTGAAAGTGACAGATTAAATAAAATTGCTATTTTATAGAGCAATCCTTTCTTAATCGGACACAAATAGCTATTTTTTCGACTTAATAAAAACAAGTTTTAAATTCACAGTTCAAACGCCGAATATCAGCTAACAATGTTTAACGGATGATTGTCCAGTTTTTCTCTCTCGTACATGTGGGCTACAGATAAGCGTTGTCTCGATCCGTTCGATTTGAAGATTGGCTTATAAAATATTAGATAGAGTTACTTGTCGTATTTGAGAAAATGTTAAATTTTTCCTGATTCAGAAAATGTTACTATAAATACCACAATCATAATTCAGGTAGATAGGGCGCAGTTTGGGTTCAGGAATGGTTATGACACACGTGAGGCAAAGGTGCAGAGACATGAATGTTAATGTATATGCTCGTTTCACTAATTATCGTAAAGCTATCGACTACGTAAAACACGTCAAATTTATTGAAATTCTTAGTAAGACCGGTATTGACAAGAAAGAAGATAATATTATCTCACAGCTGTACTGGAACCAAACAGATGTAGTAAGGATTGAAAACGAAACATCGGAGACGAATTTTCTTGCTGTATGTTTCGAAACAGTCTGGTTCAATAAATACGTCTTTAATATTTGGTGACGTCATTACTTTGTTCGTGGCTATCTTCGCTTACGTCTTCTGCGACTGCGGGGGCCAATTCTTCAACGAGAACGTGTGGTTTTTCATGCGAACGTTCACCGGTCGCGCGTGAATACTCCCTACATTGTGTTTGTGTGATCATGGGAGACCGGGAACGATCACATCTCTCGAGAGAACGTTTATTCCTATACTCTTCCAAAATAAATTAAACTAAAAAAAAGTTATAACATATTTTTTCAGAGCCTTAAAATACACTTTTTCTACGAGCGTGTGTTTAGTTCTGAAAGTGACACTTTTCAGCACGCTTCTTAAAACTTTAGATTCGGTACCTTAATATTTGTGTTTTTAGGTGTCTTTGACAACCCAACTTTCAAATAGTTGCCAAAAACCGCCCATGTCAAGCTTTTATTGCAATATCCGCGTGAGCTACTGGATGGAGTGTGTGTCACTTTTTCGTAGTTTAAATTATTTTTCTTATAATTTTATTATTTTTATGCTTTCCACACGCTGGAAGAAAAAATAGTGTTGCTAACTCTTGCGGAAAATTTCTTTTCCTGATTGCTGGCCGAACTCGCTACGCGTTGTTCGGCCAACTACGATCGCGTGCGGAAAAGTGACACTTTCCGCACTTGTTCGGAAATATACTATTTTAGCATATCAATAATAATTTTTATTATTTATATAATTTATTAAAAAATAACTACCCAATTCATAATGTAGTTTTTAGTTGCAACTTGTACCTGTTTTAAATATCATAAGAAAAATTAGTTCAGTTTTAAGTGTTGAGTAAAATTAAGATTATTTTTGTACATGTTACCATAGTTCTCCTTTACATTAAGCTTGTGTATATGTAAAATTTGTTAATTGTAAAAATTAATTGTAAAAATTTCCGAGGCCAGAGCTTCAAGCACTGATTGGGGAGTATGTGTTTGTATTTTTCTATATTAGCACGTTAACTGCCATGTGTACCCAGCGTGCGGACACACCAATATTTTCAGTTAAGGCCGTGAGACCCCACACTAGGGTCTCTTTTATTTGCAACAAATTTTCGCCGCGAGTAGCCACATTTGGTTCTCAGTGCATTTTTTTTACTATGGATAACGAAAACTGTGGAGTAAAAGTATGTACTTGGCCGTTAAGTTTTCTGCCAGTTATGGGTACACTCGGCCAGAATGCATAGCATTCTCGTGACAAACTTGAGCAATACATTTTCAACAAAAAAGTCAAAGATAAGATGGTACTTTTTTTCTAAAGAGTACTTACTTTACAGAAAAAATAGAAAAAATACAGCAGAACTTACTTTAGACAAACCTTAGACAGTACGTTATAAAAAAATTATTTTCATACTTTGTGAGAATCAAAAAAGCCTTCCTTATATGCGTTTTTCAATGCATTATGGACGTGAGTACCCAACGTGGACTCTCAGCGAAAAAACCAGCTTTTTGCCTACGAATCTCCGAATTTACTATGAGCTGTGAACCATAACATAAACTCAAAAAAACGATAAAAATGTAGCGGCCGTAAGAAAACGATTTTTCAATACATTGTTCTTTTTGTAGTAGTTAACGTGTTAAATATAAAAACTTTAAAAAAACCATTTAAGAATTGACCCCCAGGTGCTTGTCAGCATCGCAATTTGTAGGGCATCCAAAAATTTTAAGAGGCATTGCACAGGCGTTTGTGGACGCCTTGAAGTTAGCCAATTGACGTAAGCAACCGCGCGTGGTCACGTTTTCAAACGAGGTAAAGGCTAGTTTTGAAACTATTGCTAAAATAACACATTTTATGTCATTGTTTGACGTTTATCTGAAAAATCAATATTAAAATTCAATGTTAAAATTTTGTTTTTTTAATTGAGACATTGTTTCCTAATTTTATTTAGTTTTTACTTAAATATTGACAATATATTCACAATTTACACCTCTGTGAACGGTATTTCATCGTATAATGCCCATAAATTCGAAAATATAGATATGAAACGTCATCAATTGATGACGTATTTTTTGAACCACTGTTTCAAAACATAAAGCAAGAAAATTCGCCTCTGAACAAACAAACACTGTTGCCAACTTAACAGTAAATGGAAGCATCTTAGAACAAGTTAAAACGTTCAAATATTTGTGCACAAACGTGAATTGCCAGTGCGATCCCAAAATAGAAATTATATCTCGAATTGAACAAGGCATTCATAAACATGAAACAGTTTTGTACCTCCCGTGACGTCAACCTGTACCTTCGAAAGCGGATGGTCAGATGCTATGTGTTTTCGATATTGTTCTACGGTTGTAAAGGATAGATTCTCGACCCAATTACAGAGAAGAGACTTGAGGCGTATGAAATGTACTTGTAAAGACGCTTGCTGAGGATATCGTGGGTACAAAGAATATTTAATGAAGCTGTCCTTGCCCAAATGCGCGCTAGGCGGGCATAGAAAGAATTTGTTTCTCTTTTGTTTTTCTGTGGGCCGCTCGAAAGCTGTACACCCACGGGGGTCCAAGTTCTAATGGACACCTATCAAGTGTTGACAGTAAACTGTTTCGTCCTTAACGAGCTCTTCAGAACACTGCATGGTCAATGTGACACGTTTGCAAAGCTACAGAGACGGTATATGAATCTCATCTTATGATGTTGGTAATAGAAATAAAGCCTGCAATACCGTTGCTTTCACATAAGTGGCGACATCTCCATATACAAAAGATACTACCACAGTAAAAATAAAAGCAGGCAGATGAAAGAAAAAACAGTACTCATGACCATGACATAATTTGTCCCTCAGGTCGGGTCAATGGATATTGCATTTTTTCTTCGCCTTCGCAACGTTGTATGTCGAGTCAGCGTAGCGTGAGCCAAAAATACCACAAACGTAATGTTTAGTACCCCTGAATAAAAAGAAAAAAAAAATTCGGGGCTAAGCGGGCATAGAAAAATTTTGTTTGTCTTGTATTTTTCCGTGGGCAGCTCGAAAGCTGTACACCCACCGGGGTCCAAGATCTAATGGACACCTATTAAGTGTTGACAGAATTGTTTCGTCCTAAGGGACTCTTCAGAAAACTCTATTGTCAATGTGACACTTTTGTAAAGCCACAGAGACGGTATATGAATCTTATCTTATGATGATGGTAAGAGAAATAAAGCTTGAAAAATACCAGAGAAACAAAATCTTTCTATGCCCGCTTAGCCACTAAAAAATATTTGTTGTCTTTTTATTCACGGGTACTAAAGTTCAGGTTTGTCGTAATTATAATATTCCGTTAATTTGTGGCTGAACATATTCTCAAAGGTTTTGCTTTTGTGTATTACATTTCCTGAACACCAAGTGACTTTGTGTAATATTGTCTTAATGTCCACCGATTTGAACTCCAGTAAGCGGACAGAATCAATAAACTAAAAACGAAGGAACGAACGATGTATTAAGGCCGCTACACAGGCACATGCAAGTCGGCCGACTTGGCTTGTCAAGCCAAGTTGGAACGAAAGTCTGTCAGACAGCGATAGTCTCCACACGTACCAACTTATTTGTCGACTTGGTTTAGTTTTCATGTCGTTGAAATCAGTCGTATTATCATGGCATCTACGGATGTTCTTGTTGCTGCTGCCGTTGCAGTATATTTCAAAACAAAAACATAAAAACGGTCTCGATGGACAAAAGACTAGTTAAAAAAACGTGAAATTTATTCGCACATACACTTTGTAGAAGCTGTTATCAAATCATACAAGCCAAGTCGGCCGACTTGCATGTGCGTGTGTAGCGGCATTTAGATTTGGTACCAAAAGTCGCAACGAAAGTCTAAAGAACTTTTTTTTTTTTATAGAAAATGTGAGAAATATCTAATAAAATCTTAGGTTTGGGAGGCTGGGGCCTCGAGCCGTTGCTGCTTTTTCCATTCTCGACAGATGTACTCTGCACACCGATGGCGCTGTAATAATGAGAGAGACAGAACAAGGAGGCATCGCGTTATGTGTTCGCGTCCCATGCACAGGAATATTCTTGTTTGCCATGCGTGTGCCTTGCTTGGTTAAAAGAAATTTAGCCCACTATGGAGAAAGGTGGAATGTGGAAGTTAGCAAGTTTGTGGAAAATCGACTTTAACTATGAATTGTATGTATTCGAAAGTGGTAGCAGGCCCTAATGGACCTCCATGCAGTGCGACCACATATGGGTCTAATGTGCCCACATACTTACAAACTGAGTTTGACTAAGGTGGCATATTTTTTTTCACCTAGCACATAAAAAGACTCTGCAGATTACAATAATAAATTTTTTAGGCTTAACACTTTAACTAACAAAAGTTTAGTTTGTCCAGAAAGCAGTAAATGTTTTATCGAATATTTATAACTAGTAAAGTAAATTACTGCTTTTTTAGGTTAAATTTGGGCGTCAACTAAGTGGGGAATAGAGTTTTTCAGAGAGTTTTGGAAGTTTTTATATTTTAGTCTAGTATGTGTGTGCAGTAAATGTGTAAGTGGCAAAAAAACGCCATTGTTTGCCGCCCTGCTTAGAACTGCACGCGACAGCTCGCGTTTCCAACCGCGCCACCAGAACCGCGTTACTACAAATTGCGTGGTATTATACCGCGCATGCATACACCACCCACGACTTTTACCACGAATACCAAAATCGCTTACAATCTATTTACCGCACGGTAAATGACAACGTTGGACATAATCACGCAAAACATATTCGCGCGGTTAGATACTGCCCGGTATATCACAGCGCTATACCCACTAACCTTTAAGGCGCCAACAATAACGGCGTCTAATTTCTAGCCGCGCAAATTTAATTCTTGGATGAGTTTCCATAGTCGAATTATAAAGGTGGTGTGGAGTTTCGTTGAATAGATGAGCATGAAGTTAGCCAAGCACCCATCGCAAATCGAATCGCGACTAGGTGGATAATTTGCCGTTAATTAGTCGTGAATTAGTTGTGGAAAAATTAATAGTGTCGCTCTTATTTTTGACCGTCTTCACTGACACGGTTAGAATACGTTGCCGATCCATTGACAACGGTTAAGACACACAACTAGGACCCCGGAAAGGAGGTCAAGAAAGTATCTTTTTGAAAAAAATATGTTAGTTACCCCTGTTACCCCTTAGTCGAACCATATAGGTTGTGTTGAGTTTAGTTGTATTATCGTCTTCACTGACATAGTTAGGATACGGTTCCAGGAGAAAAAAAAACAGTTGTGATATACCGATTTATATGAAATTTTTTAATACATACCATTAAAATAATTTTGCTATAAATAGGTATTAAAAATAAATGTTATCGATCCGCAGACATCACCGCATGGCCCATTATCGCGCGTTGCTTATACCGCGTAGTTCATTTTTTGAAACGTATTTATTTTTTAGCGCGATTGATAATAATGCGCTATAAATTACTGCGCGGTTTAAAATGACGCGTTCATTAAAATGACGCGGTATGGCGCTGTTTTGCACCACGCGTTAATTGACAAAACGGTTTTTTCTAATTGGCGCGGTTTTGGTTTTGCGCGGCTATTTACCCCGCGATCTATGTTTACCCGGTTTTGGTGGCGCGTGTAATTTCATTAAATTTGTTTTCAAGATTTCGACAATATTTCAATTTTTCAAAAAACATAATTTTTAGTTTTTTCTCGATATTTTAAAAACCCCTGTAGATATTTTTAATTTTGATACGGCATCTAATTGAGCTTAGAATAGCACAACTTTTTTCTCATTTAAACAAATTCGTATCTCTTACCGTTTCCGAAATACGCATGTAGTAGCTTTTATTTGGGACACTCTGTATATTGAGCGGTTTAATAATTGAAACGACTCTGTAATCTTCGTAGGTGTAGAATCTATTTGGGTGATAATAATATTATGTGTGAGTTAATATGTGCATATTAATTTACCTGTTATCTGCCTTTATTTCCATACACAATTCAACCCATTTCACCATTTGTAAATGAATCAGCTTTGGCAGGGCAAACTTTAATTTAGTCAAATATTTGAACTCGTACATAACCAGTCGACCTTATCCATCGTGTTTGTTTGCAATTCCTGAAACTCGATTTGAATGCCAAAATTTGATTCCAAACATCGAAACCAAGCGTGTTTATTTATTTGTTAATTTTGTATTGGAAGCAGGTTTATGAGAGCCGCTATTAGTTTCGGAAATTCTTACTTTGAAAATGGTACAAAATATTTATTTTAAATACAGGTCTGTAGGGAATTAGTATAAATGCCAATATTTGTAAGAGAAGGCAAAAAAAAACTTATCTTAACATATGGGTCAAAACTCTTATTTTTGTCAGGATACAGAACATCAAAGTTAATGATTTTTTAAACTTTTTTGGTTATAACCACTTTGAGCAATGCAGTAAAACTATCACATTTGTTAAAATCGTATAAAAAATGAAGAGTAAATTTTTTGAAAGGCATAAAGTCTTATAAATGCTTCCCGTAAGTACTTTCATGTTTTTAAACGGTCTTATTTAACTTGCCTTTGTTAATTTTGCTTTGCTTCCAATCACAAATTTTTGATGAGATGGAACTTTGTTAGGTGCAGTGTTCAGGGAATAACACAACTATGTCTCAAAATAGCGGGACTTTTTATTTTTTAATTAGCTTCGTTAGCCAATGGATAATTCAGGCAACACAACGTGCCTGAGACTGGTCTGAATAAAAAAATTTACGTATAACGTATACGGTGTGGATATATATTTTTCTATGTGTTGTAAATTTTTTATTTAATATTTGTTAAAGAAGACCAAAATAAGAAAAAAACTAATCTAACATAAACTATTTTTTTATCAGGATACAGAGCATTAAAGTTGATGATTTTTTAAACTTTTTTGGTTACAACCACTATAAACAACGCAGTAAAACTATAAAATTTGGTAAAATCTTATAAAAGAACAAGAGTAAATTTGTTTTCAAAAGGCATAAAGTTTTATAAATGCTTGTCCCGTAAGTACTTTCATGTTTTTAAGCGATTTTATTTAACTTGCCTCTGTTAATTTCGCTTTGCTTCTAATCACAGATTTTTCAGCTACTTTTCCATGAGCTAAGGAACAACCCTTAAAATGGCGGGCTTTTTATTTTTTAATTAGCTTCGTTAGCCAATGGATAATTCTGGCAAAGCAACGCGGCAATGCCGCATCACTTCTCGGGACTCTCTCAGCTGAGACTGGTCTGAATAAAATTTTTACAATTGTGTGGATATAAATTTTTGTGTATGTGTTATTTATTTATTTATTTTTACAAATTTTAATTTTATGTTTGTTAATATTAATTAAATTTAAACTTTAAACTTAGGTAGGTATCTAAGGTTACTCAAAACAATTTTCGACTTAGACTTAAGAATATTGGAATTGTTTATCCAACCACTTTTATAGGCTTTCCAATTTATAAACATGCTTATTAAAGTTAAAACTTTGAGGTGGTTAAGTTGCTAATTTTAATTCAATCCTGAAATAATCAAAATAAGGAATACAAAATGGCAGACTATCCTGTTTACAAAACGATCTGTCGGAAACTGGGTTCTAGTACTTGAAGTTAATTAATATTACTTGGTGAGACAGTTGAAAAGGATGACGGATTTGCGTAATTATTTGAGCCAATGAACCAACTTCAAACTAAAAACTAACCAGAAAGGAAAAAAAACTTTAAATTTCAACCGTGTGCCGAAATTTTTCCGCACATTTTTGTAAAAGTATACGATGACGACCACTGTCACCATACTTTTGCGCAAATGTGTTGCAAGGTACTTTTCCACAAATTTGATTTTTGCAAAATTAAAGACCAATTTTTAAAAAAAATTGTATAGTTTAACAGTGTTCGTAAGAAAAATAGCTTACACAACTCGAAAGATATTAACTTTCTTTCACTCGTGTGTTGTTTCACTCAGCTTGTTCAGCACATTCACGCTCGTGTCAAATTTGTCAGTTTCTTCTCTTGTTATGTAATATACTATTTCGAATTACTCCTTAATCTATAGATCCCAAATTTAAAACACATAAGGGGTCCAGTGGAAAAATGTTGAGATTCCATTATTCAAAAAGTTGAGTAAACGAAATTTAAAGTAATGTGCATATTTTTAGCCGTAGCTTTTAGTGGAATTTCATTGTGTATCCCCTGTAAGGTTTAGTGTGTTACTACTTCACGTCACAACTATCGCATGGCGTCAAAATGTCGATTTCGAAAAAAAATTGAATCTCATCGTTTTTCCACTGGACCATGTTTTTAACATAACCAAAATAAATTTTTTGACATCTAAATAAGAGAACCACATACAAGAATATACGTATGGTGCTACGATTAACTTAGATGGCGTCTCAATCAGCATTTCATTGGCATTGGCAGGAAACGTGAGCACCCTTAAACAAAATCCTAAAATTCCAAGACAAAGTTACTCAAGAAGTCAAGAATTCGAGGATATAGATTATATTTTAGGATTACTGATAATTCGATACATTGCTTTAGAGATTTGATAGGGGGGCGTTAAGCAGTAAATTTTCACTATGCAAAAGCGAATAGTTTTTATATTATATTTAAAGCTCTACGAAAAAACTACTGAACCTTTTTTCTCTTAAAAATACAGCTTTTGTCAAAAATCTAAAACATTGGTTCACAAATTACAAATTTATGAATTTTCCATACTGTTCTTTTTTTATTTTTGAGGCGCCATCTTGTATTTGGCATAAGTTTGATAAATGTTCAATAAGTCGAATTGTGTTCCAAAAAGTAAGGGCTTTCAGCCTCCGACGTCAAGTTGGCATTTACAGGCAAAAATAATGAATCACCAAGCGACTAGGTAGTAATCTATGATATAATGAAGCTTTTAAGATTTTTGACGAAAGCTGTAAATGACACTGTAGTTTTTGGTCGAGCTTTAAGTTACCTTTCCACCGATGTGCCTTTTAGATTCTCAGGGGTACGTTCAGATTAAAACGTCGGGCGAGACGTCTTGCCGAGTGAATGACGTCATGGTTAAATCGCCGGACGGACCACCTTTCTGAACGCTTTAGTTGTTTTTGCGTTTGATGAACATAACCTTACATTTCGGTCAGTGTTTATACCGGTGTTCTTTTAATGAAAACTAACCATATTTACTTAAAAAACTAAATTTGTTGACTTCTAAAAAATAGAACAACTGCTTTTTTCTTGTTTTAAAAATGGAGAGACTTTTTCTAGCCGCCAGACTTTTAATCGATGTAGTCTTTGATAGTGAAGATGAGGAAAATGATGAAGAAATCTGGGAACAACTACATTTTGTTCGAGGGGGCAAACCAGTCAGAATTGAAAACTATTACGAGACTGTGATTCCTAGATTGACAGACACTCAATTCCAAAGCCATTTCAGGTAAAAATATAATATTTAATGAGTTAGCCTGTATAAAGTATTTTTGCTTAGGTGTGTAACACACAAGAATGTGCCTCTTGTATTTATAGTACTTGCCACACTTTTGTGTTACTCTGACATGAAATAAACATATAAACAAATTAAAGGTAAACTGTCATTGTCTCTGGATAAAAAGAAGCTGACTGTAGGTTGACAAAAAAAACACAGATAAAACAATTCAAAGACATGCCATTTTTCAGTTTTTTTTTGTTGCTGTCAGTGTGCATATGATAAATAAAGAGGCTTGAAGGGTCACAAAAGTGTAAATGCCTATGGCAAGGACTATATAGTTCTCTGGAATGAGGAGGGGGATATCAAATTTATGCGAGAAACATCTTGGTATGACTATTTAAACCAATATTGTTTTAGGATGAACCGTGATATTTTTGTCACAGTAGAGAACATAGTCTCCCCACTAATAAGAGCAAAACCAAATTCCTGCAAGAAAACTATTGAAGAAAGAAAACAAATATTAATGGTCATATGGCTAATGGCAAATCAAGAGTGCTATAGGTAAGAATAGGTAAGCATATTGTGTACTTATTTTAAAAGTTTGCTTGTAATACTAAAGGGTTTTAAACATTAAGTAGTTAAAAATAGCATAATATTTTTGGAATACACTTGTACCACACACAAGCCTTACTAAATATTTTGTTAAGAGAACTTTTTAATGTAATTAAAAATATTTTGTTTCAGGTCTGTCGGGGAGCGCTTTGATGTTGCAAAATCAACTTTATGGAGTTGCTTCTATAGAGTGATGAGGGCTTTGAATGTTGTTTCAATCAGATTTATTTACTGGCCAAACATTGAAGAAAGACAAGTGATCACTCAAAGTTTTAGACAAACTGGCAGGTTACCCAATGTATTGGGGGCCATTGATGGCACCTACATCCCCATAAAAGCCCCAAAAGAAAACCCCGAGGCATATATCAATAGGAAAAGTGGCCATTGATGGCACCTACATCCCCATAAAAGCCCCAAAAGAAAACCCCGAGGCATATATCAATAGGAAAAGTTTTTATGGCATTACCTTGCAAATCATCTCAGACAACAAGCTCAGAATTTATGATTGTTTCGCAGGATATCCATCATCAGTAGCAGATGCTAGAATTTTCAAAAATTCTGATTTTTTTAAAAATGTTATGGAAAATCCGGGAAACTTTTTTAATGAGGAACAGTATATTATTGGAGATAAGGCCTATCCAATTTTAAAATGGTGCATTCCTCCCTATATAAACAGAGGTCAACTTAATCATATCCATACAAATTTTAACACCATGCATGCAAAAATGAGACAATGTGTTGAACGTACATTTGCATTACTGTATGGTAGAATCAGAAGGTTACAACATTTAGATATGAATAGGTTCCAGTTATATGCATACGTTATTAAGGCGGGATGTGTGCTTCACAACATGTGCTTATTAAACAGAAATGAAAATGTAGAAGATTACATAAGAGAGGGCCGTCCTGTTGTTGTGCAAAATCAAGACCCTGACCAATTAAATAATATTGAACCAGAGGCAAATTTTGCCTTATTAAATAATGAAGGCAAAGAGAGGAGAGATGCCCTAGCAAGGCATTTGCTTTAATTTTTAAATAGTAAGATATTTTTGTAATTGGGTACAGTGGCATGATCTATTATAAATGCCCCCACCTCTAACTCTATTACTATTAAAGTTAGAGAAAAACTTCAAAGTTGTATAATTTTTTACAAACTTTTAGACAATGAATGTCAAAAATGTTAAATGTTACTCCTGAAATTTTTTTAAATCAAATGGAAAACCCCGTATATTATTTTAGTTTTGGAATGCCCGTTTCTCTCAGAATTTAAAAATGTATAACTTATGTGACATCGAATCAACCATTTTTGAGATATATGCAATTGAATGTAAAACTTAGTACCCTACATAACATGGATGGTTAAAATCAAATTTCGAACAAAATCAAAAGTTGCATAGTTTTCTGAAAGTATTTTGACCAAGAATTTTAAAACTGTCAAAGTTACATGTTTACAATGTTTAAAATTTTACATTCAATTGCATATATCCCAAAAATGGTTGATCCAAACTCATATAAGTTATAAATCACAGAAAAACATTCCAAATGTAAAATAATATACAGGCTGTTCCATTTGATTTAAAAAAATTGTTGTCAAAATTTGACTTTCATCATCTCAAAGTTTGTAAAAACTTATACATATATACAACTTTTGTATTTAAACTTTTTCTCTAGCTTTAATAGTAATAGAGTTAGGGGTGGGGGAATTTATAATAGATCACACTACCTATATATGTACAGGGTGTCCCAAATTCGATGTTTTAGTGGGTTTCGAGTATTTCTAGGAAAAAAACTGACCCCCCCCTTTTGCGACACTGAAATGTCAAGAAAAGCTTCAAGATCACAATCGCATTTTGATATAGCAAGCCGTTTTTAAACTATGGGTTGTTTTTAAAAAGTTTGCACTATGGGAGGAGGTCCTTTTTTATTTATGAAAATTTTGTTTTTGTGTAAAGAGCTTTCTTATAGATATTTTCTTAAAGAATTGACAGATTTAATCGGTTTTTATCTCTTAGTTTTTGAGATATAGGATAAAGTTCTTATTTTTTTTATGGAATTATCCTCTTTTTATTTGATTTTTGAGAAAAAAACAAATTATATAAAAAAAAATATTAAGTGTAACAAGTCATTCTAAAGAAAAGATTTTAAAAATCGAATAAAAACTCATTCCATAAGAAAAATGATAACTTTATGCAATAACTCAAAAACTAAGAAAGATATATAACAACCATTTACATCTATCAATTTTTCAAGAAAAAAATTATAATAAAGCTCTCTACATGAAAAGAAAATTTTCAGAAATAAAAAAGTTATAGACCCCCTCCCAAAATGCAGACTTCTCAAAAACACCCCGTAGCTTAAAAACAGACTACTATATCAAGATGCGGTTTTGACCTTTACCCCTGATTTATAAGTTGCCGTTCACGGTTCACAGGTCGTAGACGGATTTTAGCATTTATAGACTGCCGTCTTCCGTTCGCAGCTGTTCGGTAATAATAACCTACAAATAATTATTTTTTTCATAGTTTTTTTGTTTAAAATGGAGCCTCTAACCTGTTCTAACTTAGCTTTTATTATAAAGAAAGAAAAAAGAAAGAATAAACCAACTAAGTGTGACGTACGTGGCCGACTACGAATCTCGAAAGATAAAGATGAATTATCTCCAACTTTTGCGAACGGCATGGCCGAACTTTGCTCAACTTTAACGAACCGCAACTTATAAATCAGGAGTTAAGGTTCTCTTAAAATTTGAGGGTCGCAAAAGGGGGGGTCAGTTTTTTCCTCTCCCCTGGAAATATCTGCAATCCCCCAAAAATGTCGAATTTCGGACACTCTGTACAAATAAAAATTTAGATAAAAATACCTTGTTTTGTCTTAAGTTTGCATTTTAACTCACATGTAATTTTTCATTTGATATTGTAGTCGGATTTATTTAATAAAAAATTAATCAGTTATATTTAAAAAAATATTTGTATATTTTTTTGCATTCAGGCACAAATAAAAATTGCCATTGGTGCAAACAAACCATTGAAGTGAACTGAACGGAACCTTTCTACTTTATTTTTATCAAAAAACACGAAAAACAAAACTGGTAGTACATACATACTAACCTAATAGTTAAATAAATTAAACATTTTAAACAACCTTAAAAGATTTTTGTGTATTTATTTAAAAAAATTGCCAGCACTGGTTTAACAAACAACCAAAATAAAATCATCTGCTTATTTATTTCTATCGGTCAAGAAATGCTACAAAAACCAAAACTAATACTACTAACATAACTCCGAAAATATTTTAAAAACAAACCATAATTTTTGTTTATTATAAGTTTTATTAAAAAAAAATATTCTTTTTCTTCAGGTACAAAAATATTGGCAGCATTGGTGCAATAAGTAATAATAGAACTAGAGTCTACCTCCTTTTTTTTTAAATTTTTATATAACAAAACTAATAAGTATTTTTTAAAAACTTAAATCTTACATAACAAAAAAACAGAATGTAAGTATTTAAAACACTTGACTTTTTTAGTTAGAGCCAGACTAGCTCAGGCACATAAATACTAATCAAACTGAGAGAAACAGATTGCTTGTGAATCCAACTAAGACATATTTCATAGCTTTTCACAAAAGGCGTCAAATTCAACCATTAAATTTATATCTAGGAGGCAACAAAATTGAAAAACTAGAAAATGGTAAATTTCTGGGACTTTATCTAGATTAAACGTTAACATGTAATTATATAGCTGGAAAAATGAACTCTTCTTTTTTTGCAATTTTAAATCTTAAAAACTTGCTTACTACCAAACAACTTTTAAATGTGTACTACTCACTAGCCTACAGTCACCTAAAATATCTGGTACTTTTTTGGGGTCAATGTGCAAATTTTGATAGAATTCTGATCCTGCAGAAAAAAATTATTAGAGTCAGTTTTAAGGCAAACCCTTTAGAAACATGCAAGCCAATTTTTAAAGAGCACGGAATTTTAACAGCACCTTCTATTTTACTCTTTGAGTCAGCTCTATTTGTAAGGAAAAATTTGAGCAAGCTTCCATTAGCAAATACGCAGCATGAACATAACACAAGATCCCAATCCAACATATTAATACCACAATATAACCTTACACTTTATACAAGAAGTCCATACTGTTTTTGTGCTACAGTTTACAACAATATCCCTAAGGCTATAAAAAGGCAACCTAGCCTAAAAAAATTTTAACTGGAACTAAAAAAATATCTTACAGACAAATCGTTTTATTCTGTCAGAGAGTTTTTGAATCTTAGAGGCCAATAACCAAATTTTGTCATTTAATTTAAAAAATACTAAAATAATAATGATAATAATAATTAATGTGTTACATTTAACTTTAAATTTGAAGTTTAGTACCTATATAATTGACTTTTTATAATTATATTTATGTTATGTTTAATTTACTAGTATTAGCTACTTTATTTAGTTAACCTGTTTTCTTTGACAATGTCTATACATTTACTTATGTAAATTATTTAAGACAAATAAATGAATTCTGAAAAAACAAGTTTTCTCTCATATTTTTCTGTGGGTAGATTGAAAGCTTAACCCCACGGGGGTCCAAGATCTAATGGACACCTAATAAGTATTGACAGTTAACTGTTTCATCCTTATGGGACTCCTCAGAACACTTCTAGGTCAATGTGACAATTCTTGTGAAGTTAATTAGACAGTTCGCAAGAATTGTCACACGAAGGACGAAACAATTAACTTTCAACACTTATTATGGGCCAACGGAATTACCATATTTTAGGGCAAAAAAAAAAGAAAATTATTAAAATTATTAACAGGACTTGGAGCATTGGAAATTGTAGAGCGGCGAAAAACGAAGTTAAAAAAAATAAATGCGTGAGCAGGGGCGTTGCGGGTTAGGTTTGGGGGGGTAAAAAGTGGCAGGGAATCGTATTATTGCGATTTCTGGCGAAAGTTGACCTCGGAGAAAAAAGTCATATACAGAAAAGTCATAGGCCATGAAATTGTGAATGACATTTTCTACATAACCTCAAAATGTTCGAGAAAAATTTTAAAAACCGTAATTTTTTTTATTTTTTGTTTTTTATTTTTGCAAAAATAATGTAATTTCAACAAAACTTTGTAAGAGTAGAACTCTTTGGGTGCTAAATGTCTACAATATTTTACAAACAAAAAAATTAAGTTGTTTCAAATATATTGGTTTTTTCCGCTCAAAAACTCTTTATTTTTAAATGAAATTTCTCCTTCAGAAAATCATCGTCTCCAATTCTGCCGGTACTGTTTTTGGCACTGAGATATACTTTTTGGCGAAAGAAAAAGAGGTAATATGCGTCATTTAAAAAAATGTCCAAAAAAGGAAAAAACTAAAAAAAAATTGTCACAATATTTTTTAAAGTTACTGTAGTTATTTTATAAGTTTTAAAACATTTTTTAAAACTGACTATATCACCTAATTTTACGCAAGAAAAATGGCTATTATTATGGCTAAAAAAAATTGGGCTAGCTGCCTTGCTTTTGGAAAATTAATGTAAATATATACATTTTGACAAAAAATTTTTCTAAGGGGATGACAGGGTGCTACGCTTTAGGCGGCACTTTTTGGGAGTGATAAAACTCAGAAAGTAATTAAAAATAACATACAGAGCGATAAAAAAAAATTATTAGAAAAAATAAAATTTTTGTCATAATGTATATATTTACATTAATTTTCCAAAAGCAAGGTGGTTCGGTTCGGTTCGGTTTTTTATATTTTTGGACATGTTTTTAAATGACGCATATTATCTTTTTTTAATTTGCCAAAAAGTACATCTCAGTGCCAAAAACTGGGTACCGGCAGAACTGGATACGATGATTTTCTGAAGGAGAAATTTTATTTAAAAATAAGTGATTTTAAAAGGAAAAAACAAATATCTTAGAAATGTCTTAATTTTTTTGTTTGTAAAATATTGTAGACATTTAGCACCCAAAGGGCTCTACTCTTACCAAGTTTTGTTAAACTGACATTATTTTTGCAAAAATAAAAAACAAAAAATATAAAAAATTACGGTTTTTTTAATTTTTCTCGAACATTTTGAGGTTACGTAAAAAATGACATTTACAAAACTTTTAGATATTTTCATGGCCTATGACTTGTCTGTATGTCACTTTTTTCTCCGATGTCCGTTTTGGCCCGAAATCGCAATAATACGATTCCCTGCCCCTTTTTACCCCCCCCCCCCAAACCTAACCCGCAACGCCCCTGCTCACGCATTTATTTTTTTTAACTTCGTTTTTCGCCGCTCTACAATTTCCAATGCTTCAAGTCCTGTTAATAATTTTATTTCGCTCAAAGTGTAATTGGCCTGGTCTATTAGGTGTCCATTAGATCTTGGACCCCCGTGAGGTTAAGCTTTCAAGCTACCCACAGAAAAATATGAGAGAACGTAAACTCATTTTTGCCCGATTAGCTACGAAACTTTTTTGATTTAAATTCACGGGTTCGAAATTCCACGTTTATAAATACTAATATTTTTACAAGACATTGTTAAAAAAAAGGTGTTCTTGTTTGATATTAATAAAATAAAATTTATTTTTTTGTGCCTGCTTTTGCCAATTGAATAAGCTCTTTACAGAGTTCTAAGGCCTCATTTTTTTTTTAGGTTTTCTTGGTGTCTTCTTTCAGTATTTTTTTCTCTTTCCAACAAAATATTTGTTACTTCTCTGTTGAGTTTGGCTTTTTTCAGTGCTGGTTCATTCATGTTTTTTGTGTATGTGTCATCACTCTCTGATGGGAAATGATTGTTGTGAGACGATGCCACAGCTACTGGAACAATATTGTGATCTTTTCCAAAAATTGCATCCATCTCGTCAAAAAAAGGAAAATTTATTTTTGCATCTCCTGTTTTTTTTGAAGACATGTTGTCTTTTTTCTTTTTGTACATCTGGGTCAAATATTTGAACTTATTTTGACACTGAGTGGGTGTTTTTCCAGAATTAAGTTTTTTGGCAGCCATTTGCCAAAACTGGTCTTTTCTGGTTGTTGATGATTTGTACATCACTTGATTTTCTTCATATATACCAATAATTTTTAAAATTTCGTTTTTGGTCCACGGAGATCTTAGATCATAACTACAAGGTTCACCGTTTTCTTTTCCTGCTGTCTCAATTTCAACACAATGGCTAGATTCAGGGCCTAAAAAAATCAAGTGTCTATCAAATTATAATACTTATGGTCCAACATAATATGTTAAAAATAATCATGCTACATAATTTATACTATGAGGCTGTCAGGCTCACTAGTCTGTTATTTCATAGTTATAAACCATAGAGTTATGGTTTAACTTATTAGTGTGTTATTTAATAGTTTACTTGTCTAAAATGACATAAATAATGACTATCATAACTGGGTAATTCCATTTAATATCCACCAATGAGTGCCCCTCATAGTCTTAGATTATATTTATTTTTTTACAGTAGATAGACAGGCCCCAAAAAACTTCAAAAAACTTTTTAAAAAAATCATCCCCACCCCTCTTTTTTAGTGTCCATTTAAAATTTCCCAAAATGGGCCATGCAGTCCTAATTTAAAAAAATTCTAGTTCATACACGAATTAAGCCACCGATATTAAACAAACTGCAAATTGTAAAGAAAACTTTGTTTGTTTAAACCTATTTGAGTATAATTGCTGTACTAAACAGGCTTTGTGCAGATTTAAAAAAAAATAACATTTTAAAAAAATTTCATATTTTATAAATTTATATCTGCTTCTGATAACTTGCAACCAAAAAAATATTTATATGGTTTGTAGCCAATGACCTTTTCTTATCTGAAATTAGTATAAAAAATTTCAAAAAATATGGCTTAGCCTATAAACAAAAAAAAATTAACTTGATGTTTTCGAAAAATTGCTTTTTTAGCTATATTCAGGAGTCAAAAAGGCCATGTTTGAGTGAGTCGACTTAAACCAAATTATGCTGGTTATCACGAGAGGGTATTGGTCTTCAATAATCATAATTAAAATGTTTGTGTATTTTGCTTGTAATTGCCCTTTGTGTCTATATTATGTTCGCCTATAACCAAATCTATATAAAATCATATACTTTCAATCGGTAGCTACGATTTTGAAAAATGGTGGTTGGAGTCAAAAAGGGCTTTAGTTGGTTCAGTGGGGTAACAGTAGGTAAAAGGTAACAAAAAAAACTAGATTTTTAAATCTCAATTTTATATTTAAAAAAAAAAGAATACCTTTGGTTCATCTTGGCCAATTTTTCGTATGAATACAGGGTGTTTCCTAATTGAATGTCAATATTTATGGGGTTTTTTTTTTGGGCCCATTTTAAGAAAAAACTGAACATATGTCCAAACTTCTTTTTAAGATACAGGGTGTTAAAGTTTTCAAAAATAAATAATTTATTATTAAAGATTCAATTTTGGAAAATCGTGTATAAGATTTTTTATGGCACTCTTCTAAAACTATCTTTCCCACCGAACAATCCACTTTTAAGCTATTTAAAACGTCAACAGTCTCGAAAATTAATAAATGTACAAACCACTTTTATTGGAAACTGTCGCGTGTTAAAGCCTAGTTTGGTTTAAATCGACTCACTCAAACATGGCCTTTTTCACTCCTGAAAATAGCTAAAAAAAGCAATTTTTCGAAAACCTCAATTTAAATGTTTTTTTGTTTATAGACTAAGCCATATTTTTTGAAAAATGTTATATTAATTTTAGATAAGAAAAGGTCATTGGCTACAAACTGTATGAAGATTTTTTTGGTTGCAAGTTATCATAAGCAGATATAAATTTATAAAATATGAAATTTTTTTAAAGTTATTTTTTTTTAAATCGGTTCAAAACTTGTTTAGTACGGCAATAACCTATTATGTTCAAACAGGTTTAAACAAACAAGGCTTTCTTTACAATTTGCAGTTTGTTTGATATCGGTGGCTTAATTCGTGTATGAACTAGAATTTTTTCAAATTAGGACTGCATGGCTCATTTTGGGAAATTTTAAATGGACACGAAAAAAGAGGGGTGGGGATGAAAAAACAAAGTTTGAGTTTTTTGAGGGGCCTGTCTATCCAATGTAAAAAAATAAATAAAATCTAAGACTATGAGGGGCACTCATTGGTGGATATTAAATGGAATTACCCAACTGTTACTTGCTGGAATAAAATATATATGAAAGAATCTTTAAATATACATTTTTATAATGTAACATACCATTGCCCAAAATGCACAGTTTTCATACCCCCCCCCATAAATCTGAACACCTTGTATGCTTACCAACATTATTGTTTTTTATTTTTGATGCTGCCAAAGCATATTTTTGATCTTTGTCATCCAACAGAATAATATCAAGGGTAGAAACCATACATGGTACAATGCCATGTTCTTTTAATTCTCCTGACAATGTCATTTCTGTTATATAATTTATGATATATTCCTCATCTAAAAGCAATTTAACAAATTCATAAAATCAACTGCAACTTTTATTATTAATATTAAGTGAAATATACACATTTGGCAGGAATTTGAGTAGAAGTCGCTGGCACCAAAAAAGTGTTTGTGGGTTGTTTTATAAGAGTACACCTTTTATAACTTAAAATGCAGTTCAGTTAAGTTTGATGACCGAAAGCTTATTGAAACCTGGATAGAAAAAAATCTACTTATACTTAATGAAAAAAAATGCAATCATATAATAATAAGCAAAAATCAAAAAGTTCTAAATCATAATGGTGAAATAATTATAAATAAAACCAAAATCAATAAATGTGAGACTGTAAAATACCTTGGAGTCCTCATTGGAGTCTTAATTGATAACAAACTAAATTGGTCTGCACACATGGAAAATCTAATTAAAAAACTTTCAAGCCTATCCAGAATACTCAGCAAAACCTCCAAATATCTAAGCAAAAAATCTAAAAATCTTATTTAAATAAGAGTTTTAGACTTGTCAGTATGTTTTACAAAATTTGTCTCTGAAAAGTACAAACTGTTACCAAAGTCTCCTCTAAACTACATTTTGTGCAACTAAAAAATCCTGTGTGACCTTTTACATTTAAAATGTAAGACTTTGCTGGAGTATCACAAATAAGCATTTGTAATTGAAATTCATAGGTATTTCCTTCAACTCAAATACCATTTGTGATGAGGTTTTTGAGTTCAGCCAAAATAAATAAAATAAAAACTCATTGACATCAGATTTACTAGTTCCCAGATATAGAGCTACACAAGAAACAGATTCCAAACCCTTTATTGATTTAATAAGGCAAAGAATGGGCCAAAATGCCAAATTAGAACTATCGAATATTGAAACCCCATCAACATTTGCACCAATATAAAACTTATCACCAGGTTTTAGTTTTATTTTAAAATTCTGATACCCAAAGATTGCTTTAGAAAGATTGAAACATCTTTCAAAAAATGATCACCCAGAACAATGCAACAATTTTAACTGGATATCACAACTAAAATTCAATGAAAAATAATACTCAAATTATGACTTAAGCCTAAAAAATATCGACCAAGATACAATTAATTTAATACTTATTGCAACTGAAAAGGAGCTTAACATATATGACTGGGATAAAATACTTCTCTCAGTATACTGTCCTCACTAAAAGAACTTCTTCAGTAATGATCCTAAACTATCTGATAGTACCAAGTATATATATATACCAAAGCCCTACTTTTTTTGAAAAAGTTTATTTCACAACTGAGACTATATAATCAATACACTCTTAAAGTGACTATAAGCAATATTACCTATAGAATAGACCTAACAGAAATCTGCACTGTGTGCAACATGAGAAAAACAAAAGCAATTGAGCACATTTTTCTAGAATGCCCCATGTATAACCCAATAAGAAAACAATTTTTAAAATGTGACACAGACCAGGAAATTGTAAGTATTCTGAACCAAACCTCTGATATAAAAATGTGGTACAAAATATTAAATTACACAACTGAGATACTAAAGCTTAGATCCTTTATAATTAATGAATAAATACTTACAGTACAAAAAAAAAACTCAAAGGGGGACGAAAACCAAAAGCAATTCCTGTTTTTTTTTATTATTATTATTAATTTATCATGAATTACAATACAATTTTTTCCCTACATTAATAGGTAATTAAGCCAAAATTTAGTGTAATTAATACTATGTAACCCCATAAACTAATAATATAATTAGTTTATGGTAACCCTCTCTTTTATAATACCCATAGGGTATCAGAAAACAATAAAGATTTCTATTCTATTCTATTAAAATTCACAACTGTAGTATAGTATTTTTAATACCAAAGTAATAAAATAATCCAGGCTTCATGCTTACAATCCCTTCAAGTTTTGATGGAGTTTTTAACAGAGTTCTTGGGTCTGCAGGTAAACTTTTCAACTCTGAAGTTGTAATGTTACTATATTTTAAGATATTTAAAAGTTTGTGTAGACTTGAATGCGATATTCTTTCATTTACAGCCCAAGAGCTTAAATGATACTCAAATGAATTGTTGGAGCAACTAAATTTTGACAAGGAATTTCAGATTTTTGTGTTACAGGCTCAAATAAAGATGCTGAACCATGGCTTGTACCAGGCTCACATGTTTCTCTCCTTTGACTAACGGAGGGGTTGACAGAGGAGCTAACCGAGGGGTTGACAGAGGAGCTAACTGAGGGGTTGACAGAGGAGCTAACTGAGGGGTTGACAGAGAAGCTAACCGAGGAGCTGAGGGGTTGACAGAGGAGCTAACCGAGGGGTTGACAGAGGAGCTAACCGAGGGGTTGACAGAGGAGCTAACCGAGGGGTTGACAGAGGAGCTAACCGAGGGGTTCATAGAGGAGCTAAGCATGGGATTAACAGAGTTGTTAAAAGACAAGCTGCTTTCAGGACTGTTATATGCAGCTAAAAGCTTGCTACCCTTGCATTTTCTTGTTTTTTAGAAACTTTTTTGAAAAACCTTTTTTATTTCTCTGAGACCTAAATGGGCACTTTCTAAGTAGGGGCCTTACCTGGCATTTGGCAATCCAATACCAAAAAAATATAGGAAAAACTTCTAGTAAAAAGGCAGGCCTCAGACGCACACAAAGAATGAAGGACCGCATTATTTTTGGTTGAAGTTGACGTAACGTCACCCAATATGAATGATACTATGATGCGTTCGAAGGGGGCCGTTCAAAAGTTAATAACCCATAAATCACACGATAAATTTATTTATTTATTAAACGCTTATAGCACTTGAAAATTACAAAATTCAAAAAGTTACATATTATAAATATAAAGTAAATATGGGTAATATCCTACATCATACATCATACAGAAAAAACATTCATCACAGAATAGTAAAACAAAACATCATTTATTTATTTATTTATTTATTTATTATTACACTGCTTAACAGGAAAAAAAACCCAATTACAAAGCAGGAAAATCTTAAAAATTACACAACCTAAATACTCAAGCAATAAACTAAGTTAAAAAACATTAAATTTAAAATAATTATAAAAATACACACAGGGCATGGTTACATCATCACATTTATTGATAGGTATATCACATTTTTTGATCACATTTTTTTTTTTATTTTTTTTTTTATTTATAATAGTCGGAGATATCGGCGGTTGTGTAAATTACTTAAATAGATTGACACAGTTACATCGTTGATTGAAAAATTTATTCAAACAACAATGTAAAAATAGGCATAATTTTGCAATTTCGCCGAGGTATTCTTTACACATGCAATGCATAAACTCTGAAAAGAATACTACCTCTAAAAAGCAATAGTTTTTGTACATTTTTATTATTCAAAAAGGTTTTAAGAATAATGTAGTATTTTTTCTTAGAATATATTAATGACTTCAATAATACTGGAATATATGTGTATGTTCTAGTGCCTTCCGGAATATTCTTAGTATGTTAGTCTCAGAATATTCTTAGTATGTTAATCTTAGAATATCTTAGGCACATTCTTAAGTGAAACATTCTCACATGGTATATGCTAAGAATATGGTATGCTGATTCCTAAAAGAAGATCCTTTACAGTACATTTGTCACATATGTTTAGGATGTGAATCTTCTTTTAAAAATATGCTATGCATATTCCTAAAAGAATATACAGTCGAACCTCTATAACTCGAACCTGAAGGGACAACCAAAACAGTTCGAGTTATGGAGAGTTCGGGTTATAGAAACTCGAGTTACATAGGTTAAAATCCATGTAAATGCAGGGACCGCTTAAAAGGTTCGAGTTATAGAGGGGTTCGAGTTATAGAGGTTCGAGTTAAAGAGGTTCGACTGTACTCTAAAGTACCTAAAAAGCATATACAAAGCATGTGAATGTTCTTTCAATATATGGATTATTATACCCCAACTAAACACTTATATGAAAAAACAAAATTTTTAAACATCAAGGAAATAATAAATTATGAAAATGTCAAATTAATCTACAAAATTAACTATTGACCTAAAGAAAAATGATGAGTATCACCAGCATAATACAAGAAAAAAGAACAACCTTCATCTAAATAGCAATATGCGAAACTCAGGAAAAAACGGATTTCTTATATGGCTGCTACCGAGTTTAATAAACTGCCCTTTCAAGTCAAGGCTTCAACCTCTTTACAAAGTTTTTCCAAAAATGGTAAAATGAATCAAAGATTAAAGTAGGTTCAAAGAAAAAATATATATAGTTTATTTTAGTTTTTAATTCTCATGTCCAAATATTTTTAAGAAGTGTTAATTTTGCTCTTTTCTTAAGTATTAATTCAAGTACCTAAACTATAATGTAATGTTGTACTATTTTGGGTTTTTCTTTAATAAATAAATAATAAGGTGCAGTTAACAGATTCTGTGGTTAACAGTAAAACTAGTAAAACACTACAAAGTTTACCAACTCATTGATATCTTACCTGTTAAAAGGCGTATCAGGGTCTCTCTATCATCTGCCATATACAATATTTTATTATTTATCGAAAAAGCCACCGCTTCTAAGTCGTTTTCCATTTCTTTTTACAGTTTAATTCAAAAAGACAAAAAAATATTTAGTGAGGTTAGATTGTGTTCCTGTCAATTGCTACTGCGCAAGTCGGGCGTTTTTCACACAGCTCATAGAGCAGGGTGTAAAAGGCGATTCGCCCGACGTTATTTTCGGCCAATATGAACGAGAGAACTTTCACCCAGTATGTAATAGGTGTAAAAGGCGATTCGCACGACGTGATTTTTGACCAATATGAACGTGGGTGAGTTTCACCCATTGACTTCTATACCCTACGGGTAGACCCGGCATGGGCCAAAATTGCCATTATATCAAGCTTTTATCGCAATTGACCAAATACAAGTAAGAATTTAATGAGCAAAATAGGGATGAAAATAGAATTTCGGTTTGGTGAGTCCGGAAACATGCAACATCGCAAAAATATTCTATTTGCTTGTCTTGGATAAAAAAGGGCAGTGGCGGCGCAAAATAAAAATTTTGAATTCCACTAGAATTTTTTTATCAACAATTTTCTGTTTGAATAATAAATAATTCATGAATACTTACTTGTGTGTGTTTACAAAATTCTCTTCAGTAAAAAAAAAGAGTAAAAAGAATTTCTAAGCATGCTAAGTGCAGTGGATGTATTAAAATTATTGTTTTCATCTTAGAACTTTACAAATGTTGTACCTTCCAGGTAAAATATTTTCTTTCTTTGAACAAGGGTCTTCTTCAACTCTTCTTTTCTTGGGTGGACTACAAGTTATGCTCAAGTCAGATGAAATTTCGAAACTAAAAATTTCAATTCGGAATGGGACAACGGGGCGCCGGGCGCCGGGCCAAATCGGCGCCGGGCCAACTCAGCGCCGGACTATTTTTTTTTCGATGAAATGTGCAGATAAAAACAAAATAAATATGTTATTTATACAAAACTTTCAACATCTATTAAGTCGAGTGTTGAAATTTGGTAGGTGTAGTGTTCTGCGACTTGAAACACCGCCAAGTTCCATATTCGATACATATCGATGCATAAATAAGAAAGTCCGCCATTTTGGATGCGCCATTTTAATTTTTTTAAGTTTGTTTTTCATCTGCACATTTTATCAAGAAAAAATATTTTAGTCCGGCGCCCAGTTGGCTCGGCGTCAAGTTGGCCCGGCGCCCAGTTGGCCTGCCGCACAGTTGGTGGCGCCGAGTTGGCGGCGCCCAGTTGTCCTAGACTGCAACACATTTCAGGGGTCTGGTACGTTTTACCACCTTTCTTAAAACTACGAAGTTTTTTGAAAAATGATAATTTTAGACCATTTTATAGGGATTTCTAAAAAAAAAATTGCGGACTATCGTTGATTTTGTTAAAAAAATTGAAATTGAAACATTCTTAAAACCCCATTAAAACCCATACAAATTGCTACAAAAGAAGCATTTTCTCATTTCAAACTGAAACAAAACGGTCCCTGACGTCTATCAGCTGTCAACAAAAACTTGAAATAACTAAGGTCACTGATCGAAATCGGGTCAGTTTTTTTGGTCCTTTTATGAAAATGCACAATTTTTAAAAAAGCATGAAATTCAAAACAAAATCAAGAAAACTATGATTCCTACATTTTTACAAATAAAAATTAGTTTAATTGAACATTATATCAATTTTTATTCCTTAAAACACAAAAAATTAATAATTAGTTACTTTTTTAAAATTTATCGAAGGTCTAACTGAACAAAAGCAAACTGAACCCATCCGTATCGAAATGAACCAAATCAAACCGAATCTAACGGTTCGGTTTGGTTCGGTTCGATTTGCTTAAACTGAACCGAACCTAACCGAATATAGCTAAACCTAACCTAAACAATCCTAGCGGAACCTAACCGAACATACTCAAACTGAACCAACCTAACCCAACCTAACCCAACCTAACCCAACCTAACCCAACCTAACCCAACCTAACCCAACCTAACCCAACCTAACCCAACCTAACCCAACCTAACCCAACCTAACCCAACCTAACCCAACCTAACCCAACCTAACCCAACCTAACCCAACCTAACCCAACCTAACCCAACCTAACCCAACCTAACCCAACCTAACCCAACCTAACCCAACCTAACCCAACCTAACCCAACCTAACCCAACCTAACCCAACCTAACCAAACCTAACCTACCTATTGTTAATAAATATAGTAAAAGTTGTTAGGTTTATGTCCAGGGGGTAACCATTGTCCATAATCGTCGGAAATCGAGTTAGGATTAGTGTATGCGACCATAAACATTGAGTGGCGAGTGAGTGTTTGGTCTTTAATTTTTTTAGGGAAATTTTTCAAAATCTTTTTTTGCGCACTCTGGGCACCCTAATAAACCGTAATCTGGTCACCCTAATCCATCGCAATCAAAGAAAATGGGTAATCGAAGTGTCACAAATTTTTTGTTGGTTTCTATTCTTCTTTTATATTATGTAGGACAAAATTATTAATTAAACTAAGTGACCTTATTAAGTAAGACAGCATGATATTCAAATGACATTAGAAGGACATAAACATATGATACCGGCCTGTAGACCGGTCGCGGTGGTCATATAATAATAAATATATACTTTCGCGATGAAAGACCAAAATTTAACTTAAAATTACTGTAAAGTCCGCAAAAAACATTAAATTTATCGAAATTTATAAAAACATAGATCAGTGTTTGTAACAATTCATCAAGATGTATGAAACTCGACCGTGACATGTCAAAAGTTTGGTTCGAAAAAACAAAAACAACTGGATAAAAATCGGTATGTAAGCATTTAAAAAGAAATCATTTTTAAGAAAATCAAATACTTTTTGTTAATTTTCATGCAATGCAAAAAAAAGTGCGGGGAAGTGACACTTTCTGAATCAAAATGTGTGAGGGTAAAATCGCACGGTCGCAGAAAAAACTATCTATCGTGACGCTACTGAACTTTCTCGTGTTTTAGGAAAAACTATCCGTCAAGACGACTTACCCATGAAATGTTGTTTTTTTATGGATTTTTTTTCTTCTTTTGCACAAAAAACAATTTTGGACCATGTTTAAACTCAAATAGTTACTTCTAAACTTGTTTTTAAACGTTTTAAAATTTCTTTTTGTAATATTCCCGCACAAAATTCAAAAAAAATCATTTCCGTACTTAGACAACATTGTCTATCAGTTTTCCCTGTATACACGGACTAACAGGTAGAATCACTCAAAATACGGCAGGTGGATTAAAGGTAGCCAGCTGCTTTTCTGTCGCACTTATGCCGTCAGTGTGAAAGAGATAAAAGTACCCTTATATTATCTAGGGTATTATTAGCATGCAAAATCACCCTATCTTTGTCCGTTTCACATGTTCAATAATGTCTATCTCTGTTTTTATTGTAAAAGAAATACCCGACCATAGGAACCAAATTGGATAGGGTCAATAAAAAATGCCTTGTCTTTCGGTCTCTAACGCCCTTTTAGGGCGTTATATAACTCAATGGTTTCACCCAGATTTCAATCTGAACGGTTTTGAGCGCGTCCGACGACATCCGACGTGCTATCTGAACGTACCTCAGAGGATGCCCTAAGGTATAAAAAAATAGTCGCGAAAACATTGGTCAAAAATCTTAGGTCGGCCATATTTAAACCGTCATATTTGGCACATAACTACAAAAAATAATCCACCTTTGAAACTTTCATGAAAAAGTAAAGATTTTTACTAGTTTGGAAATGTTTTTCTAAATTTTGCTAATACAGCCAAACTTCTTTATGTTCAATTTAGCCTAAAAGTCAATTACAGCCGTAATAGCCAAGTTTAGAAAAACACTTCCAAACTAGTAAGAACCTTTCACTTCTTTTTTTTAATGGAATTGGATAATATTTAGTTTTTAAAGTAGTAAAATATGCGGAATATTGTTCAAAACTTTTGCCTTACTTAAAATTTTGAGGTTTTTAAATTTTTTCCCATGGTTTTATCATAGTTCCTATCAGCCTTCCAAACCTCAGCTCTCTAGCGTTTCTTAAAATGGACAATGTTACTTTTACATAACTTTTCATGTATAGAGGAGGGAAGTAAATTAAAATTTTCGTGTTTTTAAATTTTTTTTTGGTCATAGTTCCTATCAGTCTTCCAATGATTAGCTATCTAGCGTTTCTGGAAGTGGGTAATGTTACTTTTACATAACATGACATTTATAGGGGAGGAGAGTAAATGAAAATTTTTGGGGTTTTTAAATTTTTTCCCATGGTTCTATCATAGTTTCTATCAGCCTTCCAAAGCTCAGCTCTTCAGCGTTTCTGCAAGTGGGCAATATTACTTTTATATAAATTTACATTTATTGGGGAGGGAAGTAAATTAAAATGTTGATGTTTTTAAATTTTTTCCTATAGTTGTTATAATGTCTTTCAGTCTTAAAAAGCTCAGCTCTCTAGCGTTTCTGGAAGTGGGCAGTGTTACTTTTACATAACTTTACATTTATAGGGGAGGGAAGTAAATTAGAATTTTGGGGTGTTTTAAATTTTTTCTATAGCTTTATCATAGTTACTATCGGCCTTTCAAAGCTCAGCTCTCTAGCGTGTCTGGAAGTGGGCAATGTTACTTTTACATAACTTTACATTTATAGGGGAGGGAAGTCAATTATAATTTTGGGGTGTTTTCCTATAGTTTTATAATGGTTCCTATCAGGCTGCCAAAGCTCAGCTCTCTAGCATCTCGAGAAGTGGGTAATGTTACTTTTAGATAACTTTAAATGTATAGGGGAGGGGAGTAAATTAGAATTTTGGGGTTTTTTGATTTTTTCCAAGGCTTTGGTTCATAATTTCTATCAGTCTGCCAAATATCAGCTCTGTAGCATGAAGTTCTTTGAAATTTCGTAACTACTTTACTACTTAATGGAAGTCCATGAAACTTGGAGGGGTTGTTAACTCTATGAAGATCTATGACTGTGCAAGGTTTGAGAATCGCCGCTCATTCCGAAGTAGAGTTTTTGATAGGTCGAATATGGGCTGACATGTGTCAAGAAAAGATGGTACGGCAGCGCTTACTTGGCGAGGCACTGCCGTGCCCTCAGGTAAAGACAATGGAAGTCCGAAGTTTTATTTCTACTCAATCATTGTCTACGAGTTTCAAACAAAAGATTATTTTTTCGCTTATATAATGGCAACAAGTTTGATGAGGTGGGTTCTCACGTAGTGAACGGTTAGCCCAAATTTTCCTAAGCTCTAAGGTCGAGACTGACAGTAAAATGTGTTTGTATTAAAGCAGTGGCCGTCGGACCCGGTGTATTGAATTTTATTTTTGTAAAAAAGAACTTGGTTGGACGTAAAAATAATCAAGAAGTGCCATGTTTGTGAACATATTTTGAAAATTCAGCCCACTTTGGTTTTTGCGAGATGATTCCAGTGACGCAGCTATGTTGCCATCGCCAGGGATTCTGTAAATTCTAAGTTTTCAGGAACCACCGCCACGAATATGGAAAATTTACACGGGGCCGCGGTTGATTACTTCTCTTTATATTTTTATTACTATTTTTTATTTATTAAGGACATAACCAAATCCTAATGACATAACCAAACCTAAAGTCGTTAATTTTTGTTAATGTGCGCTGTTTGCGAGAACCCGCGCTCGATTTGCGATCATGTATGCTAGATACAAACGTGTCTCCCGCGGGGGCCGAACAAATAAAAAAGGAAAATTGTCCTTAACTGAATACTTATTTCATTGCATTCAAACAACGTAATAAATTAAAATAATAATTAGTAAAAACAAAAAATTAAAACAAGTTAAACAAAAATATCTTCTATTAAACCAATTCCTTTTTTTTTGTGTATGTAGTTAGGAAATTCCAGGTTTTAAATTCATGTCTGTGTTCAAACTGTTGAAACTTAAATATGTATATTACACATTTTTATATGTATGCATTTTATAGTGCGAGGTGTTTGATTAAATTAATAAAACAATAAATTGAAAATATTTGTATACAAAAAAACACCTACTTCTAAAGGCGCCGGCCAGCGTATAACATTATGCTTTACATAAAATCACAATTCTATCTGTGACATTTTTTTAAAACAGACATAAAAATACGCCAACATCTAAACCGGAAAATTACCATATAAATGCCGCATTACTTGGGTACAAAGATGTCTCTAAAATAAGCTTTTAAAATGTATAAATATATAATGCTTTATTATTTTTATAAAAGAAAATTGTTTGGTTTGCCAGCGTCTAGTCAATATACAGGATGATAATTTTAAAACTTACAGTGACCATATTATTTAGAATTTTCTCAAATCTATGTGGGCTGTTATTTCATGCTTTGTGGAAATTAGTGATAACGACTGTAACACACAATATACGAAACCCCTTGTGGCACTAGATACTGACACTGGAAAAGATATTCTTAAAGCAAAAAAAAAACATTTGGCATTGATGCTTGCAGACCATAAGCAATTAAAGTAAAAATTGAAATAAATGGTTCGGTTTGGTTCGAGAGTAGCCAAAAAATTTTTAGTTTTATATTTATATTACGGCAGGTGACAATGAGCATAAGGTGGAGAAAGAAAAACAAGCAGTAACAAGATTTTTTATTTATTTTCGAGGCTAGACTTTAATGTGTTCTGATTGAGATGGTATAACTCAATCGAAACCCTGATGATGAAAGCGTATTCTTCTTCTTCAAGTGTCATAACACAACATTCTGCCCTCTTTGGTATGATTCTTCCTCACCTCCGTATTCCCATATTCGTGATTTTGTCTTCGACATCGTCTATTCAACTTTTTCTTGGCTTCCCTCTTACTCTCCTCCTGGGTTTCTATTTTGGGTTTTGAACGATGTAAACATACACATCACACGCTTTGACCAATAGCAAACTCTGAGCGGTGGCATGTTGTGCGAAATTACTTGTCTTGACCAATGGCATAGTCGCCCGCTCTTCAGAGTTAGTGAATTTTACGCGCTTGAGGTGAAATCTGTTCTCCTGCTCCGTCCGGCTGAATGTTTCTCGATAGGATCATAGGATAAGCTTGCACCAATTGCGCCTTTTTCGATTATTATTGCGTCTCTCTTTTGCAGCATATTGTTCTAGCGCATTCAATCGCTTCTGGTTTTACATTGCTCTATTTACTCTGGTATCTCTCTGAAGGCTCAGTTCTCTGACTTTTCTTTTTTCTTCTACCTCTCTTCTGTATTTATCATCGTACTAATCCTCGTTTCTTGTTCTCTTGTTTTGTCTTATTGTTTCATTTGCTGCTTTCTGTATGCTGATTCTCATTAATCTAGATTTGTTTTTCTATGCCTCGTTTGTAATTATTTTTCCAAATTTCTTTTACATTCTAAACGGATTGCATTATCGTTATATTTTCTTTGGTGGTCAGACAAGAAATTACAACCTAATTATCAAAGGATTTCAATATTACTGATTAAATAATGATTATCTTTTATAAGTAATTAGTTTTGTTCTTGATCAAGATCATCAAGAATTGTATTCTTATAAACATACAAAGCAACAAAAGTCATACTGGCGTGTCTTGTGGAAATGCAGTCGATCAAAATGCAAACATCTCGAAAATGACAGGGTAATCCAACCCAGAAAACGTGGGTGTCCTACAATGAAAAGGTATACCACGGTATGTATTTAGGAGGCACTTAATTAGCGTTTAGAAGAGATAAATTGTTTTATTAGACAGCTGGGTGGATAGTATTTGAAATTGATTATACCCAATCTGGGTAATTACTGTTTTATTGAATTAGGCTATTTATCATCTTGAAAGTCTTTTTAATATTTTCTCAATTTTCGGCTAACAAAATTTGAACATACTAATATTTTAACATTCTCAACTTGCCATAAAAGGTATTTATTTATAAACAGAAGGTTGGTTGTTTTAAGAAGTTCAGTGTTGTCTCAAAGGTTCTCAAATTCTATAAGTTCGTAGGTTGTGAGGTAAGATAATTGGAAAAAAACTTTTTAAGTATAGGTAATTTTGTAAATTTGTTATAATAATATTTATTCTTGGTAATTGTTAAAATACCATCATCGGGATAAGGTTTTAGTTTCCGTAGTTATATTGGGGTTTTAGTTTCGTTCAAATTGTCGTATTTGTTTTACCAGCAAGATGATATTTGTTTGTTTGGCTAGAAGAAATTATGTGTATGACTATATCGCATTTTGTCTTCAAGATTTGCAAATTTCTTCTAAAGGAAGCTTTGTTTCTGGGATCTATTTGGCTCACTTCTTAAGATGATAGATGATAGAGTACCTTCTACCTCAGATGTTTAGCTGTATTTAATGCGCTACTGCAGAATTCTGCAGTTGTGGTTGTTGGCTTCATATATATCCCTTTTAGCTGATATTTAACTAGGCAGTATTCGATCAATCCGACTGCTAGTCTTAAGTCGTTCCTTTTCATTTCTAAAAGCTTTTTGGAATGATAGACTTTAACAATTATTTTATTTTATATGATCCATTAAACCATTTAGAGCCTTTTTCACATTTATTTGCAACAAAAGCAGAGATGACTTTAAATCCATCTTAATTCCAGTAAATTCCCCCTCAAATTTATCGTCTTCAAACGAGCCACAAGGCGACAAAGAGATACAATTGAGTTGATATTTTCCAAACGCCCTTTTGTCTGAAATTGTTACAGAAATGGTTTAATTAATTCAATACGCAAAAAATTTAATTGTTTTTTATTTTACGATTCCAGACTTTATATAGGTATGTGGCTATAGGTAATCAAAATATTTATCATATGATGGGTAAATAGAAAACATTAAAACCACTACCACTCAACGCTAAGGTAAAATTTGGCTCACTTCTTTCAACATTACTCTCTTTCTTCTTTCAATATTACTCTTCTAGCTACATAGAAAACGAATCAGGCCAGTCACTGCACCAAAAGCAAACAAGTTTATAAAATGGGAATTGACAAGGACTCTTGCGGACTATGTGATGAAGCCACGGATGTTTTAACTTCAAAATGGAAAGCTAATCCTCGTTAGAACAAATCACTACACCACGCAAGTGACGATGTGGATCCTATCTATCGTGGAAAAACTGATTTCAGTGTTACCACTTAATCACTTGCTTAAGATTGAGTGAGAAATTGTTGAAAGTTTCGTCTGGCTGGTACAATTTGGCATGCATACGAGGCTTGTACTTTAAGTTTTGCATTTTCAGCTCGAATAAAACAGTAAACTTTTAAAGAATATTGTTGTGTCGTGTTCTCCACAAAAATCAATGCACTTTTGCATGGGCTTAAACCAGTTTTTCAAAACTGTAATTCCACTTATTTCTTGGTACTGTAAAAATTGCATTCTTGTAGGCGTCGACTGCTTCCGCTGGCGACTGAAATCTTTGACCACACAGGCCATTCTTGATTTTTGGAAAAGCATTGAAATCATTGGGACTTTGGTCGGGACTGTATAATCCAACAATTCGATGTTTTGTTCATTACCGAAAAGAGAAATCAACTTGGCAAGCCATTCCTGTTTAGATAATTTCATTCGCAAATTTAAAAAAATTAAAGCTCGAAAGAAAAAATAATAAACATTTTTCGACTTTTTAACTTAAAAAAATCACTGTAGCCATAAAACTTTATGTATTGCACTACGTTTTAAATTTAGGTTAGGTAAAGATTAAGGTTAAGTTTTAGTAATGACATTAGATTAGTGTCGCCCTCTATGTTCCTATATGCAAAATGTAAAAGACAGCCCTAGTACAAATAAAACTATTGGTGAAATCCGTATAAATTACAAAAACAAGAAATTTAACTTTAGAAAATACGAGAACGATTAGTAGATTCACAAAGAATACAATAGAGCTTAGCGGTGAACTGGGTGCGGAAAATTGAGGGTTTAATGTGGCGCCGCGTTAGTGAGACTTTGATACCTTGGGTTTCCAAACCTGCAGTTCCTGACATACATATGTGCTGCTTTTATTAATTTCAGGGATGCCACGGAAACGAGACCAGAACGCCAAACATGCTGCAGTGATTTTTAGGTTTTTAAGCGATATATGTGAGCTAACCATTTTAAGGTTACGAATCTATGGATAAAGCCAACGAATCAGCCGCTCACATGATATCCGACTACTCCGCACTAACGCGAAGAACGCAAAACGTTTTGGATAAGAATCCCTCCGGGTTGGACCAATCTATACAAATCCTGATAAAGGGGAACCCTCAGAAACATTAAAACCTAGCCTTGCTGTATATAATACATTAATCAGCCAATCAATAAATATCCAACAAAGAATATAAAAAAATACTCTGAATTATTAATTTTATAGATTTTTTCTCCTTTTCTTCCTCATTTTCTTTATCGGCCTATAACATGTTTTGGATATGTATTTACCTCAGTAATGATTGAAAGTACGTCGTTTAAGGGACATTTATTGCCTATTGATTTATGGTTACCTTTCTATCTTTTTTTGCTGCTTGCCGGAATGCATGGCCTAAAGCCTTAATTGAACAAAGTTATTGACTCAAAACTTAAGGTTAATTAAGTAAAATCTAATAAAAGCATAGTCAAAAAGATATAAAATCCAGAACTGAAAATCAATAAATTGGAGTAGGCTCAAACTTCATAAAGAGCATAACTTATTTTCTTTTTGACGTGGGGATTTTTGACAAAGAGCTACAAATGATGGTTTGCAAACACAAACTGCCGAAATGGAGCAATAATCACTTTATGGAAATTTCACGTTCAATGCGGACGAAGGGCTGTTATTTTAAAGGAAACGCGATGTTGCCAGATATAGCTATAGTTTATGTGTATTTGTTATTATTGTTTTTAAATTAAAATAATTAATTAGAGTTTGTTATCTTTTCTTTTTAGGCTTAAATAAAACCTAATATAAAATTGGCACCACGCACTACGCAGAAAGCTGGCTACGATATTATATTAGTGTTTATAGCAGAAACGAAAGAACTTTGACCAAAACATTAATAGTGCTTCATATAGAAGTCAAAAAACGGGAATTGAAAATAAATTGGTTAAAAACGAAATACATTAACTTCTTGTAAAGCACCGGGAGATATGCTCATAAATTTCAGGTACTTGGTTATAGTTTCGACCTAGTGGAAAAGTTTACATACTTGGGAGCAAACATAAACAATGAAGACTCTATTACAGAGGAAATAAACCAGAGAAGAATCCACGGCAACAAAGTTATTTAAGCTCTTCAAGAAGTGCTCAAGTCAAAGATTATTAAGGACCCTGAAAAAAAATCAACACCACAATAGTTAGGTCGGTAGTCATATGGTTGATAATCATGGACACTTACAAACACGAATGAAGAACAACGAACAATTTTGAAAGAAAAATAATTTGTAAGATCCAGTACCAGTGCAAACAGAAGGTGATTGACAAGCACGTCAAGCAAAATAATGAACTGGTGACCTACAGGATGGAGGCTAAGAGGGTGGCTACGAATATGTCAATGAATATGGAAATAAAAAGGTGGTGATTAATCAGGATAAAATCCATCAGGGTTACAAGCCTTGCCACTTGCAGAAGAAGAATACAAAATAAAAGGCTAATTTACAAAATATCATCCACAAAGACAATCTAAAGAATTTTTACACTTATCTTAAATATCAAATGTAATACTTCAAACAAATTTTTAGAAAGCAAACTTACTTTCTTATGCATAGGAAGAGGGGTCAGACAGGGTGACACAATATCCCCTAAGCTATTTTACCAGACCCTAGGAGATGTTTTTATAAACTTAGATTGGGAAGACATAGGCACCAATGTAAGCGGACAATAATTCAACCACCTAAGATATACTGACGATATCACTTTAATAACAGATAAGAAAGAAGAACTGATAAAAATGCTGGAAGAACTATATACAGCAGCTATTTAGGATACAGGCTTGAGCATGAACTACACTAACACTAAAATCATAACAAACACAGATGATGATATCACGATCAGAATAAACCAAGCAAAAACAGAACATGTAGAGGAATTTATATATCTGGGACAAATTATTAAACTTAAAAAAGAAAACCAAACGGCTGAAATCAACAGACGAGTAAGACTGGCCTGGGCAGCATTTGGTAAATTAAGCTACATATTTAAAAATATCCTCAGTACCTCAAAACAAAATGTATTCTGCCTGTACTCCCATGGATCCCATACCTGGATACTTACAAAATCAAACATGGAAAAGGTAACAAAAGCCCAAAGATCAATGGAAGGACAAAAGTTACATGTAAAGCTAACAGATAGAGAGAGGAACGAATGGGTAAGAAATTAAACAAAAGTAAATAAAGGATGTCAGAGAAGAGGTAGCAAAATTAAAATGAAAATTTGCCGGTCATAATATTAGACAAAAAGACGATCCATGGAATAAATGTATTGTAAACTGGAGACCTTGAAAAAATAAAACAAGTAGAGGAAGACCCCAAATGAGATGGGTTGGACGATTGAAACAAACATGTGTGGACTAGATGGGTGAACACGACGAAAGATCAAGAAGAGTGGAAGATATTGGGAAAGGCCTATGTCCAAAGATGGATCGAAGAAGGCTAAATATATTGATAGATAGAAACTTACTTTAATAGTATCAGATTTTAAAATTTGAAGACTAAAAACTCGATCATCAAATTACAACTGAACTTTAGTATAAAACGTTGTCTTAAAAAACTGGGATCAAACATAAATACCTATTTTGGAATAAGATGCTTTATGTGCAGCAAGATTCCCACACTTCGCAAATTTGTATCAAATATGACAACTCGGTAATACACTAAATCCCACTTTGCGATTTCCCTTTCAAATGGGGTGCGACAAGGAGTGTCAATTGCTCTGAAAACCGTCGCATCTTCATCTCTCTCTCCCTCTGTCTATAAGACAAAGTATAAGTTTAGGATAAACATAAGCGAGTATAGAAAAATTTATTTTATTTTTAGTAAATCACAAAATACATTGTAGCGTTATTTTTTTTATCTATCTATTTAGCATTTTTCGATCCATCTTTAAACATAGGCCTCCCCTAATATCTTCCACTCTACTCTGTATGTCGCCGTGTTCATCCATCTAGTTCCAGCATTCCCCTACTTCTTTTATTTTTTCAAGGTCTCAAGTTTACAATACATTTTTTCCATCGATCGTCTTTTTGTCTGATATTATGACCGAAAAATTTCAATTTTAATTTTACTCCCTCTCCTCTGACACTTTTGTTTTATTTCTTATCCATTCATTTCTTTTTCTATTTATTACCTTAGATTTGTCTTTCCATTGATTTTTGGGCTCTTGGTTGCCTGGTATGGGATTCATAGGTTTCCTTTTTAGTTAGTTAGAGGTTATTTTTTATTTTTTAATATGAAGCATTCAGTAAATTCAGTCATTCGTCTCAGTAAATATTCTAACTCAGAAATATACATTAAAATAATAGCGACCTGGACCGCAAACCTGTTGTCTTTTGACTATTTCAACGTAACATCTCTAGTAATTTATTGTATATTTCTGGGCTAGGATATTTACTGAGACTGATTTTATCTGTCTCCGTAGTGACGCCCTATCACGTCTACGCTTAGTAGGCGATTGTGACTAAAGGTTTGACTTGACATTTGATCTTTTTTAGTAAATGTTCGCATTTCATGACTCCTTTTCAGATATCACCATTCATTTCTTCTCCATCCCATATGATTACGCTCAAACTGATGTTTCCCAATGAAGACGAAACACCGGTGTGTTCGAGCTACCTTGTCCTCCTTTTGAGGAACTGCCCATAAACCTGTTTTTTTCTTAAGTATTTTAACTATTTCCTCGCAATATCGCTATTATTTTATTGTATTTATATATAGTTTTTATAGTTTGTTTAATTGGTATTGAAAATCCAGTTAATACGCCCCAGTCTGCAAGTTTTTTTTGGAGAGGATGAAGCTTATTACCTCTCTCTTATAGTTGTTTTTTTCATCGCCCTATCTGGATGGTATACTCTATTTTGTTGCTTAGTTAGTAATTACTAAGTGCGTTAATATATAATATTAAATTTCTGAAAATTTTATCGTCTTTAACTGTTCCAGATGCTCAAATGGTTGTATCCGGACACAAATTGTTGTGTCCAACAAACATATTAACAAAATTCGCTAACATGTTGGCAACAGTTAACAACATTTCGTTATCTGATTAGTTAGTTCACATTTAAGCTATAAAATCATTGTTGCACAACTCATTAATGATTTGTCTCTGCTATTATTAAGGTATGAAGACCTACTCTTTTCTGCTTTTTTTGTGTTGTGATGTGATTGCCCTCAGAAAATGTCTCTGGATGCTCTTAAATTACGGAAAAGCTCCGACAATTTACCCCCTGGTTTGAGCCATTAGGTTTTCCTTATAACCCGGGGGTGGAAATTAATGTTTTATTTTATTGATATTCGCAAAAAGAGGAATTGGAAGATTAATAATATTAATATCTGGTACTAATATTGACAAAGCTAAATATTATGATTTCTGAAAATGAAAACAAATCAATAAGAAATAAAGTTTTTGGAAATATAGATTGTTTTTTTTTTTGGCGCGGCGGTTACGTTATGACATATTTACAAGGTTAAATGAGAAAATGTCAATGTCGAAGCGCCATAATGAAAAAACAAACTATAGAGACGCGATAAACCCACTAAATGTATTTAAACTCACATTTACCTTATTAGTATTTTTTATTTTGACTGGGAAAGAAATGTTCGTATTTTAGTTAGTCCGTCGTCAACCGGTAATAATCAATAAAGTTTCTTTAAAATTACGTATGCAACATTACTTTTAAGGAAAAGTTAACACCATCACGATTGTACGGAATTAATTAGTTAAGTAAGTAGTAACTAATACTACGTAACATTTATCGTTAATTGCTAGTTTATTTGAATTTTAAGGAGTTAATGCATATTTTTTTTACCCGTAAACGGTACCGGTCAATAAGTCACCGGCTCATAAGGCACCGGCCAATAAGGCACTGGCCCTTAAGCCACCCGCCCGCACAGGAAAAAAAATATCTTCAGTCAATGCAAATTGCTTTGATCCAAGAAAAAATCTGCTTTCCTATGCACGAAGACGATATTTTCTTAACAAAAAAAAACTATTCTCTTGAACTGCTGGTTTCCGTTAAAAATAAAAGTTGCCTTTATCCAAGAAAATTGATTTGTTTTGAATGGAAGCGGCAACCTTCTTGTTTTCTAGTATTATACCAAGACATATGTAACGTGTCATTTTTACGTTTAAGGCAACGTTACATATTTGTTTATTCAGGTAAATAATCAAGGCTCTTCGACTCGTCTTTCTGTACACAAATTAAGGGTATTTTATAGAGCTAGGTTTGGAGGTTATAGAGTGTCCAAAAAGTTACCTTATAAAGGAGACATTCCATCGAATTACTGTGGACACTACGCACACCGTATTATCTGGACATCGTGGTTGGAATTCGGGATCACAGGTTTCGGGAAATCACATTGAAACTTTTGATTGTTTTGTTTATCTGTGGAATTTTGTGATCTTCTTTGACGTTCACGAAAATAAACAGCTGTTCTGCTGGGGAATGGCGGCGTTGCCGCATCACAAATGGTTTCAGTAACAGGAAGTAAACATTTAGATGAACATTTCATTCGCTTACGTTTATTTTCGAGGATATTGGGACAATCCGAACCTCATAGCTAGTTGTGATAGCACGAAAACATATTTAGGTCCACGGTTTGACCAGTAACAACCAAGGCTCCGCCCTTTGATATCTTTATTAATTTGATAAGGAGAAGATAAAATAAATACGAGTTATGCACTTTCGTAAATGGAAGATAAACGAGGAATAAAAACCAGGACTAAAAGAGTAAACAAAATCGTATTTTTTTATTATATAAATTTATATATAATCATAGTTATATAAAGTTAATAACTAGCTCAGTTAGTCGGATTGAAGGGTTTGTAGGGCTAGCTAGTGGTGAGCAAACTTAACATCTGAACACTCTTGTGCCGAGTTTAAGCAGTAGTTCAATGTATATTTTTAGGTTCAAGTTCAGAAACAACTTTATTAATGTAGAAAGGTTTTACAAGAATGGCGTCAAACCATATGAATCTTAGAGAAAACATATATAAAGAGCAAAGGAAACTTTTGACGAAAACTGCAACTAAAATACAACTAAATTCTACACTTAGTATAGCTTTACCCATATGGGAATTGGTTGAATGTTCGAATATTCCTGGGTTTGCTGCATGCTCTGATCTCCAGTAATTGATTTTACAGTTGATCGTTTCAATGCTGAGCTTCTTATAGTCCTGCTGGTTATTTTCCTCCTACTTGCTATGTCGGCAGGGGTGCGGTAGGCAAATGTTCGGGCTATGTATAGAGGGTGTCTCGATGTCCTTGTTATAAAAATTTCAACCGTGGAAATAGATCCGACAACACCTCAATGCGCGTTTTACGTATTTTCAATGTCCCCTTGGTCGATGCTGCCCCCTATATACCGGTATGGAAGTATTGGTGTATTTCCTCATTGGTTAGTTTGAAAACCGCGGGTCTTTTCCTCCAGTGTTGCAAACCGGATTTAGTGATTTTTTGGCGAGAAAGTTTTTTTATAAATAGATTTGCATCCTTTTGAATTTAACCGGGAAAATTAGGATGGTACTGTGCGTTTTACTGTCCTCACCACATTTACGAAGCGGTTTCCGGCGGCTTCATTTTTTTTGTGTTCTCGATGGAGTGCCTTGTCTCTTTCCTAACGAATTTTGGCTGGGTCGGCAACAGGTCTCTGGGGTCGCCATTGTTTTTGGTTAGTGGCACTGCAGAAACTGCAGGTTCTGCCCCAGAGCCTGTGAAGAGTGAGTCCGTCGTGAGGCGTATCTCGTTGACGGCTCATATCCTCTGCATAGAGGGATTTAAGGCGGCCTACGCTGTTTCTACGGGAAATAAGCGTGGTAAGTTCGATTTTTTTTATTATTTTTTTGAGTTCTTCAAGACAATATTTGCCTCCCAAATTGTAATTGTTTTTCGTGTGAAATGTACTTTTTTCGACAAGAGACGTGGGGAATTTTTGGAGTTTTTTTTATTTTTTTTAAAACTATGTTTTGGATAAAAACTATATATTGTTTTTCTCCTTTGTCTACAGCCCTGTCCATTCCATCGACAGTTGTGCTGGACGCTGGTGTGAAGCCGGGTGTAGCCTTGTAACCCTGGGAAAGGTACGTTAGGATTAGTTTAGTTCATCTGTTTAAATCTACTTTATTTTATTGAGTCGACATGGGGTTCATGATTAAATTACTCGGTGTAGGGGAACTTCGTGCAAAATAGACGAATTCCAGGAAACTGAAACATTTCATTTTCCACAGGGTTTTACGCTCGGGCAAGGATCCCACAACCTTTTGAGCACCATGTGTTGCCCTAGCACCATGTGCTAAGCAAGGACGAGGGGAGGCGCGGACAAGCCAGAACAGGAGTAGCAGGAGGAGAATGACACCAGGTTTACAGAATAAAACACACACATATAATCACACAAAATAATCAAGGACCAAGGTAGGAGCAAGCAACATTTGATATAATCTTTTTATATAATTTTTTCTATAATTTTCCATAATATTTTTTTTATTAAGTACAACTTTTGAAATTCTTGTAAACGCAAGATAAGGTATGACGTCATAACCCTAGTTTTGCGGCATAACTATTTATTTATAATTTTTATCATACAATTGAAGTGCCTGGCTATTTTGGCCTGAACTTGGTCCATCCTTTTCATATTTCATGTTTCCCATATCTTTTTTAGTAGGTTTACACCTAAAATAAACAAGATGAACTAATTTTTTGTGTTATTTGTACAACCCAATGACCGACTTTGCAGAGACAAAAGAGAGATGAGGTTATATTTTTTTTAGTGTTTCCTTACATTGTTTTGCCTCATGGGGCAGATCTCGGACTGGGTTGCTGTCTGTCTCATTCTACCCAATGTAGAATGATGACAGCAGATATTTGGTCCAGATCTCCCCTATGACAGAATAATTTTGGAAGTATATTTATTTTTTTCAATCGTTTATATAACTGAGTCTCACACTACTGACTCAGATGTAGGTACACTATGACCTGTTAAAGGAGTCCATCTACCTGTAAAGTGCTTCTAGTTTTGTCATCTTAATTCAATCTTTTAGAATTTTATTCTGTTTATTAGTCAATTTTTTTGGTTATTCTTAATTACATAAATACTCTGGAAGCCTCGGAGGTAAGTAGAATTTCATTGTTTGGCTACAACGTTTGGGTTGAACTGTATTTTATTTAAGATCTTCTTTGTAAAACATTGGTATTTAACACTGTGGCGCACTTAAAATTTTCTTATTTCTGAACCCCCCCTTCTCCACTATATAAAAGTTACCGGGCATATCAATGTTTTACCTAGCTGGAAAATAGAGTTCTGCTTCCAGATATTTGTTTAATTATTCAGTGGTTTTTTTAGTGTCACAAATTGGCAAATTGTTATTATTCTATTTACAGTGTCACAAAATGGCGGCAACGTCTTTAAGCTGCCACAAATGTCACACAACGCATTTTAATAGGCCACAAATTGGCGCCCTACGTGAGTTTTGGCTAGTTTTTTAACATCTGATGTAATTTTTTTTGTTTTTTTTTTTTGAATTTGAAAAAAAAAGGAAAAATTATTTTAATTTTTTTTTATCTTTTTTAGATAATTTTTTTTTGTTTTGGCTTTCAGTGGCTGTCGGTGTTTTTGACACCTAATCACTTTTTTAATAAAAACAAGATTTTTCATCATCATTGGTTTTGATAACATTATTTAAACATTTTTCTTTGGTAATATTTAAGCCTTGATTTGGAATTCGTTTTGTTGTTTTAGTAATTCTTCACAGGTTTTTTCTTGGAAAATAAAAGATTCATTTTTATTTATTAAGGAAGAATAAGTAGATAAAAAAGATGGGAGTTTTTATTGAACGGAGTCCAACTCATGTCTTAATTCTTTAAAGTTTTTTGTACGGAAAACATGTTTTAATTTTTTAAATTTTTTAAGAAAAATAAAAGTAACGTAAATTTACTTCAATTTTTATTTGTTGATTTATAGGTGGATGGACCTCCAGACATGGTCTTTTTATGTTTTAAATATATGACATAGTTAGTGTGTTTTTTTCTAACAATTTTTTTTGCAGGTTGCCTACTACTAATATGTTATTATTTCCTGCTTGTGATAAGATAGAAATTGTTTCACCGATTATTTTTTAGTGCAGTCAATGTATTTAGGTCAACAAGTTTTTTTTTTTTTGGTGATTTTAATTTTTTGTGGGATATCACCACTTGGAAATTGGAATATTTTTACAGGGTTTCACACAAATTTTTCTTGGCTGAGTTGTTTTAAAGTAAATATACCTTAACAGCTGGTAGCTTTGTTTAGTTGAAAGTATTAATTAGTAATGAAAGAAAAGGAAAATGAGTTTATTTTGCTTTGTCATCTTCTTTTCTTGGTTTTTTTGGTGGTAACTGTTGATGACAATTAAGATCTTACGTCACTCAGTTACATCGGGTCAGAGGAGGGTACTACTACTATTTAGTGTCAGCTCGGGACGTTAGGAAACACAAGGCTAAAATCCCTAGAGCAGCACATTGGCTGAAGATCAACGCCAGAGGTCCAGTTAACATTTGTTTTTGGAGTATTTTTTTTGGAGCAGTTTTTTTTAGGTCTTTGGTTGCCAGTTTAGTTGTCTAGTTGTGTTTTCGTGACTAGTCAAATTTTTTTGGTAGAAAATACAGCGTTGGGCTTTGGAGTGCATTTTTTTTTAAATGACCTACGGGTATTTCTATCAATTAAAGTTTTTCTGGTTCACAATTACTTTTTTCTGTGATTTTTTTCTGCGTTCAGGTCATAGCTTGGTCATGGCCAATGGAGAGCAAACATTTATGTTTGAGCCTTGAGAAGTTTTGCCTGCTCCGGATTGAATACAGAGAAAGTGAATTTGAAGCCCAACTAGATATAATACCACGAAATAAATGTTTAACTGAGACAGATATAGATTTAAGTTTTTTGATTTTTTTTTAGTAATGTCATTGTGAGGCCGTGAAATTGGTCAGTGAATTTAAGAGAGACTTTCAACTAAATATAAATGCTAGGCGGGGGTAATTGGTAAAAATATTTCAAAATTTTACTACTTTTTTAAATAATTTAATTTTTCTTAAAAAGATTAGTTTTTTCGGTAAACATAACTTCTCGAATTCTTGTTTGGTCTAAACGGTTTGTATAGTGGTCGTAGTTTTAAAGGGTGACCAGACAGGTTATATTTTTTTAGGGGACCAAACGGGAACTTCTTGAGTTGCAAAAGGGGAACTTTTTTTGTCTTAGTTGATCAGGCAGGAATAAATAAATCTTTTTACTTCCGAATCATAATTTCAAATAACAAGATTTATTGGTTAGGTGTTTGGGTCTTATAGTAAAAAACGTTTTGTTTTTGGAGGATACTGGTATGATATGGAATTATTTTTATTTCATGCCAAATGTTGTTTGACGGCAGATATGCTAGTCTTCAGTTTTTTGATAGTTTGCATTTCAGGACAGTGGCGTGTACCTAAAGGGGCCTGTCATCTGCGCCCATTGTAACTCAACTTCCAACTTACTTGCTTAGCTTTTTCACTTAATCTTCGTTTTGTTGCTTCTGAAATTAAAGCGTTATGTTGGATAACGATGGATGGTGTTTGACTAAGAAAGTACCTATTTAGGGATGAAGATTTGGAAGTTGTGGACAATTGGGAAATAATTTTTTATTTAATTTTTTTTTAATTTTAAAATAATTTCATGCTGATGACCTCAAATAATGAAGCAAATTTTTAAATTACAAATACACTGTTGTGGAATAAATGGGAAAGTGTTCAGGTTAAACAATAAATTTAAGATCATTGATTTCTAAAAAAAAAAAGATTTCAACCTAAGAATAAATTTAAAAACAATAGGTTTTCTTTGATGCGACTAAACATTGATGTGGGCATCTAATTTTTTTTTTAATCTGATAGTGTACAGGGTGTAAAGAAGCTAGCTACCTTTTATAGTGCAATAATTAGGGTTTTTTTTCCTCTCGCGAGCTGGGTGGAAATGGAATAAATGTTTGGTTCGGAGTGTAGAAATCGAGAAACGAGGACTTCCTGCTAATCTTTTTAGGATTTCGCAACTTCGGTTTTCGCTAAATTAAAATACATCCAAATTTGGCCTACAGGCTGAATCTCACATCTTCCAGGACCTTGCAGATTTGCGGAGAAACACAAATTTTGTGATCTGTTTAGTTATGATAGGAATTAAAATAGTAACATGCACATGAGGAAACTAGATATATTTAGGTTAAAAATTAGTAAGAACACTGCTCTTAACAATTTTCCATAATAGTGTCCTATTTTCACAGGGTGCTTCAAAATACCTTCACCTTTCTTTGAAATAAGATATTGTTTGGTCTGTGGGCGTTTGACCGTTTAAAAATAATATATAGGGTATAGTTTTGGGTTTTATTGACATTATACTTAGGGAATAGGGGAAATGTCTAATAAAAAGTTTTTTTGGGTTTAGGCCTAGTTTTGTTGAGATAACAAAAGTTTAATTGGGGCCGGGAGTTTAATTATGCTCTTTTAAAATTAATGTAATAGTTTTTGGTTCTTGATTTTGTTTTCTGGTTTTTACGCAGGATTATTCCCAACTGTTTCATTTCAAAATATCATTTGTAGGTGATAGGGTCTCATTAGCCCTTGGACATTTGGTAATTTTGCTTTGACTAATAGTTGTGGAAAGGGCCCAACTTAATTTTATATCTCGTGAACACCGGGAAAAAGGATCTGAGAATGCATTAAGCAGTAAAATTTTTTTTTGATTAGATGTTGTGTGTAAAGATACTTGAGTAGGCAGATTTAGTTTTACAACGTTCTTATAGGTGAACCTTGGAATTGTTTTCATAGTTGTTTTTCTGAAAGTGCACACAAGATAATTCTTTACGGGGTTGAGTGCAAAGTTTAAAACTTAGGTTCCTTACATTATAGTGGTACAGTAAATAAGTACTAACGTTGCTTATTTCCTTCAGTAATAATTTTAAACAAATATACTAACATCGGTTGTTTTTTTTGGAACATAAATATTTTTTAACTTTTCCTTTATGATTCTTAAGTAAATTTAATTTTCAATATATTTTTTTTGTATAGTAAATTAATTTTTCTAGCTCATTCACTTTTCACATTCACACAGTTTTGGGAGAGGAAAGGAAATCTACAACTGTTTTTTTTTTAAGGAAAAGAACAAAAACTGTTGCATGACATAACTAATAAGATATAAGATTTTTCTGGTGTTGATTTTATGAAATTTTTTTTTAAGGTTCACTAATAGGAGCTGCAACCCCACTTAAACATTTTTAATTTTTTTTTGAAAATATTTTTTTTAATATTTTTTTTTAAAAAGGGAAACTTGATTTTCTTGTTGGAAATTTTTTTTCTTGGTGCATAGTAGTACCTTGCCCTTACAATGGTTCGACCAGTTTATTTAAATATTTTTTTTTGCTGAATTAAAATATAATTTTATTTCGAACCCTCGCGTTTTAACAACTTATCATCATTTGTTTTAATTTTTTTTTCTCCCTACTCCAAACCACCTATCAGGGTAGAGTAATTTTTGAAAACTTTAGGGAGTCACTAATTAATTTTTTTTTTGATTATTGGGCTACTGTGGTCGACACCAAAAATTTTTTTTATTTTTTTTGGACACCTTTCGGTACGATCCTAGGGTCTTTTTGACCATGGGTTGATGCATCAATTTAGTTAAAATTTTGGGAATTTCATTTTAACGATTATTAGAGAGTTGCAGTCCTACCAAGACGTTATTTGTGTAAATTTTTTATTACCATCGGTAATTTTTTTTTTAATTTTCTTTAAATTTTTTTTTAATTACACACAACATCCTTACTAGTCTAATTTGACGCAATTTCAGCGAGCGGTTTTTTTTTTTAATTGAGCATATTTTACGATTTCTATAACATGAACATCTGTTCCGATGTTTATTGCATTCTCTTATATATTAAGGGATGATTTTGCCTTAAGCAATGCAAGTTTCGTGTAGACTCAGAATAGGTAAGCAGGTCAAGTGGGTTTTGATTTATTCTTTTTAGAAAAATCATTGTTTACGGCGATTTGGGTTTTTTTGAGGAGTTTATTAGTGGATCCGTTCTGCAATAGCAAGAGTATACCCTAGCGTTAACTGTGTACAACAGCTTTGGGATTTTTTTGTTATAGGTAGTCTGTTGTACGTTCCATTTAGGGATAAATTTACCTATTCGGTTGCTGAGGTAAACAAACATAACTTAACTTTAATTTTAATCCGGTCCAGCTAGGATAAGCGCAATTATTTTTTTTTTGGTTTTACTCACGCAGGAGTGAAACATAAGACCTGAATACCTGCCAAAGCTCTTGTCTCTCTTTTATTTTTTTTAAACTTTTTTATGGCTACTTGTTAATTCTAATTTAGGATTTAAGTAGTTATTTCTCTCTGCAAGGTTGGACGTTATAGTTGGTTGTACAAATAATTAATATAAACTATGATTACATTTTTAAAGGCAAATAAATTTTATTTTCTTACTGCTCCGGTGTTCTTCGATTTTGTTCGCGTCTGCCCGTATTTAAGTTTTATATTTTCTACATTTTTGAGAAAATTTATAGTGATTTTCACTAGTGAATTTAAAGTGAACTTTGTGGTTGTTATTGCGTGGTTTAGTTTTATAATTGGGAGGTACAATTAACAGTTTTAAATAAAGTTTAAAGTTTGAATATAAAAGGCACCATGGCTATTTCTTTGAGTCGGTTATCGGACATAAGGTACTTAGTCAAGGACGAGTTAATCTACGAATTAACATGAAGAGGCATAGCCATTGGATCGGTGAAAGAGATGAAGCAACAGCTCATACTGATTAGACAGAGAGAAAGGACCGATGGAAGTATGAGATACCCTCCGTATCCCTTTAAATTTGGCCAGGATGCTTTTAGCTGCATGAAGAAGCTTGATAGTCTGGTACCGCTGGTAGAGAAGTTCTCTGGTACGAGCAAAGAGGGAGAGTTTAGGAAAATCGCTGTAAGGTTGGAACATGTGTTAGCCAGGATAAATAACATGAATCCGTCAAACTTTGAAGAAAGTCAAACAAAAGGCATACTGGTTGCGGAAACCTTGAGTTTGATTGGGAGGTTGCAGAGCCAAGCAACAGATTTATTAAAAGTTGGCGTGACCTCAGATGATGATGAAGCATCTGAAACCCAATCAACGAGTCAAAGCTCAGATCACTCGACAAATGTTGGTAACATTCCCAGCCAGTCTCAACTCCCGCAACCACAGCACTCGAGCACACAAAGAACAGCTCAACAGCCTACGAACCAACCGTCGGTCATTGCTCCAGTGCAAATGCAAGTGCTGGCGAACCCAACTCAAGCATCAATACAGGCACCACCCCCAATGCTAATTCAGAATGACCGTGCATCAGCTTTTCATTATCAACAACCGTCTACCGTTCCTTTGAGTTTAGCTGCCCTCCAAAGTAGCATAGCACCAATTGCTCAGTCACGACCATTTTCATGTTCGTCGCCAGTACCAATGTCAAGTGATCCTGGTACCTCATATCACGTTGCACCTGTACCTCCGCATAAATGGAACCTTAAGTTTACAGGCGAGAGGGGTACGATCTCCGTCACCGCATTTTTTGAGAGAGTGGACGAGTTGAGTCAGGCTAGAGGAGTTAGCAAAAAGGTGTTACTGAACTCAGGCATTGATCTTTTTGAAAAGTCAGCCTATACTTTTTATAAAAATGTTCGAAGAGAAGTCCATACATGGGAACAGCTGGAACAGAGGTTCATGGCAGAGTATCTTCCTTCTTCATATGGCGAGAAGCTATTGAAGGAAATTCAAAAACGTAAACAAGGCCCTGGAGAGTCTATAGGGACCTACATTGCTGTCATGAACACATACTTCCAAAGACTTGGCTGTACTGTTTCTGAAGAGGCGAAATTAGCTATCGTCTTCAGAAATATAGCAGACATCTATAAGAATGGGTTGATTGCTACTGAGGTCAATAGCCTATCACATCTAAAAGATCTGTGTCGTAGAATAGACCAGAGATATGGTTTAGAGGAAGAAAATTTTACACCTAGAAGAAACCAAACAATCGAACCTGACTTAGCCTACGTTGACGTAGAGAGTGACAGTGACGATTTTCCAACAGAAGTCAGTGCAATTCAAATATCAGGTGCCGGGACATCAAATCAACAGAATGTGAATATTCCTGAAAATAGATTTAACAGAGATAGGCAGCAGCCAGCAAGCAGTTTCGCTGCTAGAGCTGATAGAGATAGACAACAACCAGCTAGTGGTCAGTCTAGTGTAAATGACAGAGATAGACAACCACCACAAGGTGCTAGACCTGGTAGGGCGAACAGGGACGTTGTTTGTTATAGATGCAACCAAACAGGGCACATGGCAACCGGGTGCGCATTATCTAGAGGTAAGCAATGTTATTCGTGTGGACAGGCAGGGGTTACAGTAAGAGAATATCGTAATTGTAATCTTCAGGGAAACGGACCCAGGCGCTCGTAGGCGGTCGACCTTCGAGTCAGCCTGAACAAGCATCGACCGATAGGCTAACGAACGTCTTACATTATGTGATAAGTCATGCTCGTAAAGATGAGAGACCTTATTTAGAAGTGGATGTGCTCGGAAATAAGTTATTAGGTTTGTTGGATTCCGGGGCTTCACGTACCTTTTTAGGGAATCATGGTTGGTCAATCATCGAGAGGTTTGGTTTTTCACTTGATACTACAAAGAAGACGAGTTGTATTGTGGCAAGTGGTCGAAGCACGAGTAGTATTGGGACAGTGCAGCTTCCTATGCGAGTTCAAGATAAATTTAGGTTAATAGAGGTCGTCGTCGTTCCTGAGTTGCCGCACACTTTGATTTTAGGATTAGATTTTTGGATTTCGATGGGTATATTACCGAACTTAAGTATTAATGAGTGGCACTTTGCCGATAATAAAGTTGTGATTTGTTCTTTAGAAACATCAGACCAACAAACTACTCTTACGCCTTATGAATCAGAACGACTAGAGGAATTGGTCGATAAATATTAGACTATTATGGGTGACTCACTGGGATGTACAGACAGGGTAGAACACAAGATTACAACAGATGCAGCACCGATAAGACAACGTTCTTATAAGGTCTCACCGGTCATTCAAAAACTTATTGATGACGAGATCGACGAAATGCTGAAAATGGATGTAATAGAACGTAGTAGTAGTTCATGGGCTTTACCAGTGGTAATGGTACAAAAGAAAAACACAAAGAAATATCGTTTCTGTGTAGACTACCGCAAATTGAACTCAGTGACGGCGCGTGATAGTTATCCTTTACCACTCGTATCCGAGACTCTTGACAAGTTGAAAGATGCTAAACACTTGTCAACATTAGATATCAAAAGCGCTTATTGGCAAGTACCAATGGAAGAATCATCGAAGCCACTAACAGCATTTATCTGTCGACGAGGTCTGTTCCAATTTAAGCGTTTACCTTTTGGTCTTCATAATGCACCTGCAACTTGGCAGAGACTCATAGATAGCATCATAGGAAACGATTTAGACCCCTACGTGTACGTATATCTCGATGACCTCGTAATTGTCACACAGAGCTTTTCTGAACATCTTAGAATTCTTGAGGAAGTCCTACGAAGATTGCAGAATGCAAAGATAACGGTAAGTTGGGAAAAATGCCAACTGTGTAGGCCAGAAATGACTTATTTAGGTTTCGTAGTAGACCGTCGAGGCATCCGAGTTGACCCTAATAAAATTAGAGCCATGTTAGAGCTCCAGAGGCCAAGAACTGTCAGAGAAGTTCGTAGTATTGTAGGTACAATTTCCTGGTATAGACGTTTCATAGAGAATTTTTCAGCGATAATAGTTCCAATTACAGCTCTAACTAAGAAGAATCAAAAGTTCGATTGGACTCCAGACTGTGAAAAAGCATTTATTAAGATTAAGGAACTTTTAGTGACTGCACCGATTCTTACATGTCCAGATTATACCAAAGAATTTGTCATTCAAACAGACGCATCAGGATATGGAATAGGAGCATGTTTAACGCAGCCTTATCCTGAAGGAGATAAAGTCATATGCTATTTGAGTCGATCTTTGACTAAGCAAGAACGTGTTTACACGACCACCGAGCGAGAATGTTTGGCATTGGTTTGGGCGATAGAGAAGCTCCGGCCATATATTGAGGGGATCTCATTTAAGGTCATAACAGATCATTTTAGTTTAAAATGGCTTCATAGCTTGAAAGAGCCCAGTAAAAGACTTGCTCGTTGGTCTGTAAAACTGCAGCAATATGACTTTGAAGTAATCCATCGGAAAGGGAAAGATTTAGTTGTCCCCGACATGTTGTCTCGCGCAGTACCCATGATTGATACAATTTCGCAGCCCAGAGACGTTTCAACAGCAATTAAAGATCGATGGTACCAAAAGATGGTAAAGAGGGTCGTAGAATCACCATTAAAATTTATGAATTGGAGATACACTGATAATAAGTTGTATAAATATGTCAAATAAGAATACCGTCAACTTTCACCATCTAACGAATATTGGAAAGAGGTAGTCCCCAAAGATCATAGGCGTAGAATTATTAGAGAAGCTCACGATCCTCCTACCGCAGGACATATGGGTGTGTATAAAACTTTTCACAGAGTGGCAGAAAAATATTATTGGCCAAAAATGCGCCAGGACGTGGCAACTTTTGTAAAGAAATGCTTTGTCTGCGCAGCTCATAAAGGTGATACACAAGGTGTATCTGATCAGATGATATCTCACCCAAAACCAACTCGTCCTTGGGAAATTATTTCAACAGATTTATGTGGACCCCTACCTCGTTCGACAAAGGGTAATTGCTGGATTCTCGTCGTTACGGACTATTTGAGTAAGTTTTCCTTAGTTTTTTCAATGCGAACAGCCCCTACTCAAGCTGTTGTCAAGCATCTTGAGGAGCAAGTATTTATGGTCTTCGGAGTACCTCGTTTGATACTTTGTGATAATGGCCCTCAGTACAAAAGCAACGAGTTTAAGCGTTTTGCTGAGAGTTATCAGGTTAAAATTCAGTATAATCCGTATTATCACACCAGAGCGAATCCAACAGAAAGGACGAATCGCACGTTAAAAACCATGTTATGTTGTTATGTGAAAGACAACCACAGGAAGTGGGAAGAACAAATACATAAACTTGCCTGCGCGATTCGTACTGCAACCCATGAGACAACCAGGATGTCTCCTTTCTTTGTTAATTTTGGTAGGAATATGTGTTTGTCAGGAAAAGATTACTCCAACCCAGTGTTGTTATCTAAAGAGAATGGTGTACAAACTGCAGCTGAAAGTAAGAACGAAGGTTTCCGGAAGCTCTATGCGGATGTTAAGAGAAGGTTAGAGGTGGCAGGAGAGAAAAACGTAGTTCAGTATAATTTGCGTACAAGGGTACCCAACTTTGTTGTGAGTCAGCGTGTTTGGAAGAAGAATTATGTGTTATCAGATGCTGCGAAGTTTTTCTCGAAGAAGTTAGCACCGAAATTCGTTGGTCCTTATGTAATTAGGAATAAAATTTCTCCATGGATATTTGAGCTTCAGGAACCATCGGGTAAAGTACTACCAGGGAGCTGACATGCCAAAGACCTTAAGTCGGCAGCGGATCTCTCCGATTAACCTTTTTAGGTTAATCGTCTTGAAGTTGGGGGGGGATTATGTAACGTGTCATTTTTACGTTTAAGGCAACGTTACATATTTGTTTATTCAGGTAAATAATCAAGGCTCTTCGACTCGTCTTTCTGTACACAAATTAAGGGTATTTTATAGAGCTAGGTTTGGAGGTTATATAGTGTCCAAAAAGTTACCTTATAAAGGAGATATTCCATCGAATTACTGTGGACACTACGCACACCGTATTATCTGGACATCGTGGTTGGAATTCGGGATCACAGGTTTCGGGAAATCACATTGAAACTTTTGATTGTTTTGTTTATCTGTGGAATTTTGTGATCTTCTTTGACGTTCACGAAAATAAACAGCTGTTCTGCTGGGGAATGGCGGCGTTGCCGCATCACAAATGGTTTCAGTAACAGGAAGTAAACATTTAGATGAACATTTCATTCGCTTACGTTTATTTTCGAGGATATTGGGACAATCCGAACCTCATAGCTAGTTGTGATAGCACGAAAACATATTTAGGTCCACGGTTTGACCAGTAACAACCGAGGCTCCGCCCTTTGATATCTTTATTAATTTGATAAGGAAAAGATAAAATAAATACGAGTTATGCACTTTCGTAAATGGGAGATAAACGAGGAATAAAAACCAGGACTAAAAGAGTAAACAAAATCGTATTTTTATATTATATAAATTTATATATAATCATAGTTATATAAAGTTAATTACTAGCTCAGTTAGTCGGATTGAAGGGTTTGTAGGGCTAGCTAGTGGTGAGCAAACTTAACATCTGAACACTCTTGTGCCGAGTTTAAGCAGTAGTTCAATGTATATTTTTAGGTTCAAGTTCAGAAACAACTTTATTAATGTAGAAAGGTTTTACAAGAATGGCGTCAAACCATATGAATCTTAGAGAAAACATATATAAAGAGCAAAGGAAACTTTTGACAAAAACTGCAACTAAAATACAACTAAATTCTACACTTAGTATAGCTTTACCCATACGGGAATTGGTTGAATGTTCGAATATTCCTGGGTTTGCTGCATGCTCTGATCTCCAGTAATTGATTTTACAGTTAATCGTTTCAATGCTGAGCTTCTTATAGTCCTGCTGGTAATTTTCCTCCTACTTGCTATGTCGGCAGGGGTGCGGTAGGCAAATGTTCGGTCTATGTATGGAGGGTGTCTCGAAGTCCTTGTTATAAAAATTTCAACCGTGGAAATAGACACGACAACACCTCAATGCGCGTTTTACGTATTTTCAATGTCCCCTTGGTCGATGCTGCCCCCTATATACCGGTATGGAAGTATTGGTGTATTTCCTCATTGGTTAGTTTGAAAACCGCGGGTCTTTTCCTCCAGTGTTGCAAACCGGATTTAGTGATTTTTTGGCGAGAAAGTTTTTTTATAAATAGGTTTGCATCCTTATTTGAATTTAACCGGGAAAATTAGGTTGGTACTGGGCGTTTTACTGTCCCCACCACATTTACGAAGCGGTTTCCGGCGGCTTCATTTTTGTTTGTGTTCTCGACGGAGTGCCTTGTCTCTTTCCTAACGAATTTTGGCTGGGTCGGCAACATGTCTCTGGGATCGCCATTGTTTTTGGTTAGTGGCACTGCAGAAACTGCAGGTTCTGTCCCGGAGACTGTGAAGAGTGAGTCCGTCGTGAGGCGTATCTCGTTGACGGCTCATATCCTCTGCATAGAGGGATTTAAGGCGGCCTACGCCGTTTCTACGGGAAATAAGCGTGGTAAGTTCGATTTTTTTATTATTTTTTTTGAGTTCTTCAAGACAATATTTGCCTCCCAAATAGTAATTGTTTTTCGTGTGAAATGTACTTTTTTCGACAAGAGACGTGGGGAATTTTTGGAGTTTTTTTTATTTTTTTTAAAACCACGTTTTGCATAAAAACTATATATTGTCTTTCTCCTTTGTCTACAGCCATTCCATCGACAGTTGTGCTGGACGCTGGTGTGAAGCCGGGTGTAGCCTTGTAACCCTGGGAAAGGTACGTTAGGATTAGATTAGTTCATCTGTTTAAATCTACTTTATTTTATTGAGTCGACATGGGGTTCTTGATTAAATTACTCGGTGTAGGGGAACTTCGTGCAAAATAGACGAATTCCAGAAAACTGAAACATTTCATTTTCCACGGGGTTTTACGCTCAGACAAGGATCCCACAACCTTTTGACCACCATGTGCTGCCCTAGCACCATGTGCTAAGCAAGCACGAGGGGAGGCGCGGACAAGCCAGAACAGGAGTAGCAGGAGGAGAACGACACCAGGTTTACAGAATAAAACACACACATATAATCACACAAAATAATCAAGGACCAAGGTAGGAGCAAGCAACATTTGATATAATCTTGTTATATAATTTTTTCTATAATTTTCCATAATATTTTTTTTATTAAGTACAACTTTTGAAATTCTTGTAAACGCAAGATAAGGTATGACGTCATAACCCTAGTTTTGCGGCATAACTATTTATTTATAATTTTTATCATACAATTGAAGTGCCTGGCTATTTTGGCCTGAACTTGGTCCATCCTTTTCATATTTCATGTTTCCCATATTTTTTTTAGTAGGTTTACACCAAATAAACAAGATGAACTAATTTTTTGTGTTATTTGTACAACCCAATGACCGACTTTGCAGAGACAAAAGAAAGATGAGGTTATATTTTTTTTAGTGTTTCCTTACATTGTTTTGCCTCATGGGCCAGATCTCGGACTGGGTTGCTGTCTGTCTCATTCTACCCAATGTAGAATGTTGAAAGCAGATATTTGGTCCAGATCTTCCCTATGACAGAATAATTTTGGAAGTATATTTATTTTTTTCAATCGTTTATATAACTGAGTCTCACACTACTGACTCAGATGTAGGTACACTATGACCTGTTAAAGGAGTCCATCTACCTGTAAAGTGCTTCTAGTTTTGTCATCTTAATTCAATCTTTTAGAATTTTATTCTGTTTATTAGTCAATTTTTTTGGTTCTTCTTAATTACATAAATACTCTGGAAGCCTCGGAAGTAAGTAGAATTTCATTGTTTGGCTACAACGTTTGGGTTGAACTGTATTTTATTTAAGATCTTCTTTGTAAAACATTGGTATTAAACACTGTGGCGCACTTAAAATTTTCTTATTTCTCTACCCCCCCCCCCTTCTCCACTGTATAAAAGTTACCGGGCCATATCAATGTTTTACCTAGCTGGAAAATACAGTTCTGCTTCCAGATATTTGTTTAATAATTCAGTGGTTTTTTTAGTGTCACAAATTGGCAAATTGTTATTATTCTATTTACAGTGTCACAAAATGGCGGCAACGTCTTTAAGCTGCCACGAATGTCACACAACGCATTTTAATAGGCCACACATAATTGAAAAAAAATATCTTGGTGTAAAACAATGGGTTTGCGATAACATCCTGCGCCAAAAACATTGTTATCTTGTTTTAATATATAATTTTTCATCCGAAGAAAATTAGAAAAATTAGTTTTCTTGATTGCATTATAGTTTGCTTTGGATAATCTTTTTGTTTTAAGAAAATAACTAAATGCATCGAGCCGAGAAAGTTTTTCAAAAAAACTTTTAGATATATTTTTTTTTTCAAAATAATTATTTGTTTTAAAAAAATCATTTCGGACTTCCATTTTATACACAAGGTTTCGACCATTGTAGCTTTGATTGTCTTCAGGTGGTACTTAGTTAATTTACACCTCAAGACAATCCAAGATCTACTGATCTACACTGGATCGAAACGTAGTTTATAAAATAAAATAATGACAATGGAAGTCCGAAAATGAAAAGTTTCATCATTAAAAGATTCTTTCTTTAAATTTGTCTTGACTTGAGAAATTAAAATCTTTTTGACTCGATGAATTTAATTGTTTTCTTTAAAAAAAAAGATTATTCAAAGCAAACTATAATTCAATCAAAAAAACTTAGTTTTAAGCTTTTATTTAGCATTTTTGCTACAATGTTTTCTTAAATTAACTTAAAATTACACTTGATATTCAAATCTACAAAACAAATAAATAAATAGGTATAAACTAACACTATATTAATAAAGTTTAATAACTTATATAAATTATTATGTAAACACAATTTTTTTTTAAACATGCACTTTTTTTTAACAAGGCGATGAAGTCAAGATATTTTGACATATTTATGTTAAGTAGGGAATGTAAATATGTCATGACGAGACCGCCTTGTTAAAGAAATTATCTTAGGAAAACTACGTATATTAAAAAAATAGCCGACATTGACACGCGTTCGCCGCAAGCTCAAAATACGAAATTCCGAAAGGTCTGAACTTGTCCATGTTCATTTAAAAGATTATAATATAATTTATCGCTTTCACTGAAGAAAATATTGATACCCTTGTCTTGTTTTAAAAACTTAATGCGCCTGTATTCTTTAGTGCAAGAAATTATTATTATAGTTATTTTGATTTAAAGCACATTGTTTCCATATTATTTAAAGCGTTCAAGATAATATTTATTTACATATCTTAATTCGAGAATAAGTCCCAGATTTTCTTTTTGTTTTGAGAATTCTCTATTTAGATTTCCTTAAGTTAAAATCAATTAACTTTCCATTGGAATAAATCGCCATTTTCGTTTTGAGATGCCGGATATTTTGAGTTAAAAAATTAAAAGTCTTTAGGCAAAGTAAAGCTTTATTTGTGTTATAACGTTATTAGTAAGACATTTTATATCTTGCTTCAAAACCGCTTTTTCTTCGCTAAAGGCAGTTTGTTTTAAACCAAAACAATTTACCAAGACAAATATTTTTTTTGCCAAAACAAGCGGTTTGCTTAGATGAAAAGAAAATATTTTGTGTAGAGACTTTTGCTTTGGGTCAAGATAATTTTTTCAAGAAAACTACTTTTCTTCAGTTAAGAAAAGTAGTGCATACACAGACAAAAAGAAGTTCATCCGTTAAGAAAAGTAGTTTTCTTGAAAAAATTATCTTGACCCAAAAGCAGAAGTGCACAAAATGTTTTCTTTTCATCTAAGCAAACCGCTTGTTTTGGGAAAAAAATAATTGTCTTGGTAAATTGTTTTGGTTTAAAACAAACTGGCTTTCGCGAAGAAAAAGTGGTTTTGAAATATCCGGCATCTCAAAACGAAAATGGCGATTTATTCCGTAATACTAGAAAACACAAAACAAGAAGGTTGCCGTTTCCATTCAAAACAAATCAATTTTCCTGGATAAAGGCAACTTTTATTTTCAACGGAAAATATCGTCTTCGTGCGTAGGAAAGCAGATTTTTTCTTGGTTCAAAGCATTGATTTCGAAAGTTAATGGATCAAAGCAATTTGCATTGACTGAAGACATTGTTTTTTCTGTGTAAGGCACTGGTCCAAAAGGCACCTTACAACACCAGCCCACCAGAAATTTTTTTATTTTCTCATATATCCATCCCTTCTGCGATAACGGCTCAAATGTTACTAAAGAAGATGCGGCAAACTATCGACCGTCCAATGTTGGAAGGTATTTGTACCATCGTTTTCCGGTGCGTTTGAACATTAAATACTAAGACTTTTATAGAAAAGCATAATATAAAGAAGTATAAAATAAAATAGTGTTGTTCTTCATTTGGATATAGTAGTCTCTTTATTTAATTGCTGCACCTTGTAAAAAATAAAACTTTAAAAAAATTTGGTAAACCTTTTCTCGTCTAAAAATGTCCTTTGTCTTAGCTCGAGCACCTTTACAAACTTTTTTTGCTTCGTTTTCCACGTTTAAGCGCTCACCAGCTAGATTTTAGCTAAGCTTAATTTGAACTTTTTAAAACTCCCGGCAGATTTAATAATCCCTCATCGTGCATTTAATTTGTAATTGCGCGACTTTTCTCTACTTCAGACTGTAGTAAAATTAAATTATTAAAAGTAGGGTTGCACCTCAAAAGTTGCATCAATACAGAACTTTAAACTCTATTTACTTCGAGCCTCCGCATGCAGTTGAAAGCCTTTAGATACGTTTAAAATAAAAGCGGCGGGCAGCGCGGCAGCGGCGCGTCTAGAGTATTGATTGCTAATTTAGAGTTGGACCGGCGGGGCGGCGAAAGGAAAACAATCACGTGTGCCGGTACCGCAACGCGCGCCGCTCCTACTCTGAATTAGCAATTGTGACGCTCGCCAGTGTTCCCAGGTCTAGGGATTTATCCCGAATCTAGGGATTTTCGATGTATGGCAGGGATAAAGGAATTTTGTTGCAAAATCTAGGGAAATTTAAGAAAAACGATTTAATTGGATAAATACCAGATATATTTTATATTACTTTAATGAATTTTGAGAAATGAAATGAATTAAACAATGTTTAAGAATTTTGGACAAAAATTTCAAAAATGAAATATCGTGAGTTTGTCACATCCAAGTGCCACTGCTTAAAGAATTTTTTCAACCATTAACGTTTGTTGTTGTGTTTGTTTTCAAAATAAGGAACAAGCTTTTAATAGAAACTTTGTCTAGTATCCTGCATAACAAAACATTGATAAAAATCAAGATTGTTTTAGCTTTAATATTAAACAAGTCCTGATTAGCGAACTAACAATAAGATGTATACCCAAATTGTATTCTTGTATTGTATTTTTAAACTAATGTATATTATTTGCATTTTTAATGGCGAAAATAAAATAATTTTCTAAATGATGGTTTTATCTTATTTTATTTCCGGAATGCAGGCTGCAATTCTTGGCGCTTGCTGTATACGAATTAATGTAGATCTAGGGATTTTCTAGGGATTTTTGGATTATAATCTGGGGATGGTGGAAAATTTTACCTGGCAACACTGACGCTCGGCGCTCTTACTGTGAACGTTCACGTAGCACTGGCAAGAGGGTCGGTTTATGGCAAATGTCTGGGAATGGGACAGTTCGCCGCGGCCGATTCGCCGCTGCTGGTTCGTCGGGGGGACAATTCGCCGCCGGCGGATCCGCCTCGGTCTGCGTAAATTTTAATGTTTTCTATTTTAATGTTTCGTGTGTGGTAAACATATTTTTAGTTTTTTTTATAAATTAGTTTTTGAATAAACTACTCCTTAAAAAAGTATTATTTTCAAAAATAATTTTTGTAAAATTTTTTTTTTGTTTTTGTATTAGATTTTTGAAAAACTACTTATTGAAAAAGCATTTGTTTTTTTTTGACAAACCATTTTCTTTGTGGAGTTTTTTTGCAATATGTTTGTGGTCTAGACACCGATTAGGATATGTTCGCCATCAATTGACCACAGTTAGGTTTAACCATGGACAGAACATCAGTTTTTGGTTTAACATAGATTTTGGTCTCCCGACAAGAGGACAAGGTAGTTATTCCGGGTTATGATTTAAGAAAAAACAAGTTACGTTCCCAATAAAAATTTTCTGAAACCTCTGGTGACACTCTGAACGTTCACGTAGCCCTGGCGAGATGGTCGGTTATGGCAAATGTCTGACAATGGGACAATTCGCTCCGGCCGACTCGCCGCCGCTGGTTTGCCGCGGGGACAATTCGCCGCCGGGCGATCCGCCGCGGTCCACGTGAATTTTATTATTTTATATTTTAATGTTTCGTGTGTGGTTAACATATTTTTATTTTTTTTTATAAATAGGTTTTTGAATAAACTACTCCTTAAAAAAGTATTATTTTCAAAAATAATTTTTGTCAAATATTTTGTACCACAATTATGTTCGCCATCAATTGACCACCGTTAGGTTTAACCATGGACAGAACATCAATTTTTGGTTTAACACAGATTTTGATCTCCCGACATGAGGACACGGGAGATATTCCGAGTTATGATTTAAGAAAAAACAAGTTACGTTTCCAATAAACATTTTCTATAACCTCTGGGGACACTCTGAATGTAAACGTAGCCCTGGCGAGAGGGTCGGTAGCTGCGTTCGGTGTTTGCATCTCAGACGTGACGGATTTTTGGTCACGTGATTACAGATTAGTCTGAGCAAATTGGAATTAACGAACGATCCAGATCAAATCGATCAAATTTTTATAAATGGTTATAACCTTAAATATAACCAAAAATATTATGTACAGTCAGGGACTTTTTAAATTGCCATTGTGTATTTTTCTGTCAAAAGTTATAATGTGGTATGGACATTTTGGATTTTAACAAATTTTTTTTTAGTGGCCTTTAACTTCAAAACTGCTTATTTTTGAGAAAATCTGTAATGATATAAAATAAAGGCCCACTAATAGCTTATAAAATAAGAGATTATTGTGTTCTCTGAGTAGTACCCTTGCTGAGACACGAACCCTGATCTGTTAGCAGTACACTCGTTTCTTATGTATTTTCATAGTGTTAAAAATTTTAGTTATTTAAATTTTATAGTTAGAATTTATTTAGGTTTAGTGTAGTATTAGGTTAGTTGCTTTTATGGTTGTATTATTAGTCTAGGTTTTAGTTGCGTTATCTGTGACTTACGCTCGCTCGTATACGCAAGTGTTGTAGGCACCGAAAAAGAATAGATAGTTCGCGAAATATATACGGTCATAACTCGAAAACCATTTGTCTGACAAAAAAACGTACAAAAGCGTTTTTGTAGGAAATTTTATTGTCTGCAACTTTTGTTTGAAACTTTTTTTTTGAAAACGTACAGTAAGCAAGTAATTTAATAATAATAGTATATATTGGAAAAAAATTTTTTTTATAATATGTGTGTATAAAGTAGAGGTAAAGTTCACTATTTTTTTGGTTTAAATCAAACCGGGTGTCCTAATTTAAAATAGGAATATTTTTTATTCTCAAGTGCGGCCAATTAAAAAGTCTCTGACTGTACATATTGCAACTCACGTCCAGCTATAATTTTGACAAAATTTTCCTGTGATGTCGGAAATTTATATTTTTTGTCGTCTTCAACATCAAATAATTCGATTTCAATCTTTTTACATAAAAAAATTATTTTTGTAAAAAAACAAATACACAACATACGTCACAATCTCAAATTAATCTGTTTTGTCGATCAAAATGTACGGAGCAACCAGATTTACGTCCGACTAGTCTGGGCAGAATTACCGAACGATTCAGATCTACCTCCCCTAGATCTAGATGGAATTAACGAACGATTTCGATCAAAAACATTAGTCCGACGTAAATACCGAACGGAGTTAGTATATGGCAAATGTCTGGGATTAAGACAATTCGCCTCGGCCGATTCGCCGCCGCTGGTTTGCCTCGGGGACAGTTCGCCACGGGCCTATCCTGCCGCGGTCCGCGTGAATTTAAATATTTTTTATTTTAATGTTTCGTGTGTGGTAAACATATTTTTGAAAAAATATTTGAAAAAAAATATTTTTAGTTTTTTTTTATAAATTAGTTTTTGAATAAACTACTCTTTAAAAAAGTATTATTTTCAAAAATAATTTTTGTAATTTAATTTTTTTATTAGTTTTTTGAAATACGACTTATTGAAAAAGTTTTCGATAAACCATTTTCTTTTTGGAGTTTTTTTTTGCAAAATGTTGGTGGTCTAGACACCGGTTAGGATATGTTCGCCATCAATTGACCACGGTTAGGTTTAACCATGGACAGAACATCAGTTTTTGGTTTAATTTTGATCTCCCGACAAGAGGACAAGGGAGTTGATTGATGATTCATATGTGAGTGGTCCTTGCAGCCCTTCCACTGCGATTACTAGTGGGTTTATTGTGGCCCACTTTTGAGTGGTTTCTCACCACTGTATTCCTAATCCTCCAATAAAATTAGCTATCCGAGTTATGTTCTAAAAAAAAAATAAGTCACGTTCCCAATAAACTTTTTCTGAAACCTCTGGTGACAGAAATGTTTATAATAGTTATAAAGAAAGCTTCGTAGTAAGTTTGTGGTATTTGAAAGTGGTTTTCAAGATTATTGTTATTATAGTTAGTTTATTAAAAATACCAAACGCATAAAACCAAAACTAATATTTATAAAATTAGTGTTGGTTATATTGCCGTCAAAAATATCATAAAACTTGCAGAATTTTGATATACAAGTTTTATAAGTTGGTCTTAAAATTATTTTAATCCACACGTTAATAATAAATGGATCCATGACGAATCTGACGCTTTCCCAGCTAGCGTATTAGCACATTTCAAGTGAAGCCATGATATACCAGCTCCGAAAACAGTTTTTTGTAAATATCTCAGAAACTAAAGCTCTTACGAAGTTTTTGGTTATAACACAAAGTTTTAATCAAAATACAATATACTATATTCTGAAAATCGCATATTGATACGATTAGGGAATCCAATCCCGCACCAAAACCTAAAACCCGCAAATCCGCGGGATTATAGCCATCAATCCCGCGGATCCGCAAAATTGCGGGATTGCAAAAAATAGTAATATTCTTTGTAATCAGCCTACTAAATATGATAATAAAAGTTTATGTAATACAAATCAGAGTATGGTAGTAAGAAAATATTTAGCACATATAGATACAGTACAAAATACAATAGTCGGAATAGCTTAAAAGTTACATTTTACATTGATTTTGAAAATATTTCCGGAGGAAATATAACATATCTAATGTGTCATCTTTTAAACTTGATCTAATTTTAATGCACATATAACTTGCTGCTGAAAACGCACACTCAGCTTCGACACTTGACGTAGGAATCGACTTAAAACAGTTTTACGCAGCTTCCAAGTATCCCGCCCCAGATTATAATTCAATATATTCAAAAAGGATCATAAGTCGCTGGTCCGGTGATGCTCGGGATCGGCCTGGTACAGTCATAGGAACGGACTGTGATACTGATACCCATGGAGTACGAAGGCTTCGACCCAATTCCTCTTCTAAATTCGGTGATGGTTCGCGTCTTGTTATTAGATGAGATAAAGGTGCATTATCCCGCTTGTATCGAACCCCGCAAATCCCGCGGATCCCGTACGGATAATCCTGCAACGTTGCTGCCGCGAAATTCCTGTGGGATTGGATGCCATAAATACGATGATTAAAAGTTTTTAATTTTTCAATAGTCAAAAAACTGTCATTACCATTAATGCATTTTGATCAACATCTAAATAGCTCGTTAGAGTGTCGAACAGTATTTTATCTGAAAATTTTATGAAAACACACACAGATAGATCACCAGGATATTGCTAAAATATACACTTGCACAAACCCATTTTTTCGCACTTAAATGCTTGACAGAACTCGCTACACACTTGTAAGGAATATAACTATTTTATTAAAATCGAAATCGCTGCTTTTTGTCAACTATAATAAAAGAGGTTAATTTTATATGAATAAAATCAAAGACACCATACTCTTAAACAGCTTTCTGAGTGTAAAAGAACCTAGGGATTTAGTAAACAAAAGTCCGGCTCTAAAAATGTCATTAACAGTTTTATTTTCTAGAAAAATCCAGGGATAACACGTTCTAAACCTAAATTTTTGACTCAGCTTTAGGAGACCGTAAAATTAGCAGCGAAAAGGTGAAACGTTATCCTCAAAATTTTAGATAGCACTAGTTCATGGAACTAGTTTATAGTACGTACTTATATTATTATCTTCTCTTTCTCTCTCTTAAGAGCTTAAGCAAACACTATCTAAAATTTTTTAGCCACAATATTGTTCTTCTCATTGAGTTGTATAAAGGCCCTGAAAGGGCCTTTAGAGACGGAAAGACAAGGCATTTTTTATTGACTCTATCTAATTTGGTTGCTATGTCCAGGTATTTCTTATACAATAAAAAACTAGACAGAAACTATTAAACTTATGAAACTGACAAAGATAGACTGATTCTTACATACTAATGCCACCCTAAATAATATATGGGTACTTTTATCTCTTTCACATTGTCAGCATAACTGCGAAAGAAAAGCAGCTTGCTAATTTTAATCTACCTGCCGTATTTTGAGTGATTCAACCTGCTGTCGTTTTTGACAGGAAAAATTGATGTTTTGTGATGTGCAAGGTTGATAATGTACGTAATGGATTTTTTTTGATTTTTGTGCGTGATTTTTCACAAAAAGTCATAAAAGCTTTTAAAAACAAGTTTATTAGTAACTAATTTGGTTCACTTATGGTAAGAAATTGTTGTTTGTGCAAAAAAACAAGAAAAATAGATGAGAAAACAACATTTCATGAGTAAGTCGTCTTGACGTATAGTTTTTGGTCAAAATCGACAAAGTTCAGTAGCGTTACGATAGATAGTTTTTTATACGATTTTACCCTCACTCATTTTAATTCAGAAAGTTTCACTTTCCCGCAATCACAAAGATTATTTTTTAATAATTTGTTCATAAGTCCCGTAATGTAGTAGTGTGTGTTATGTGGCACGGTGTATGTAGTAGCACTTAAAGTTTTGTGTAATATATAATATCTCAAAACAAAACAACTTTTTTAAAAATCATTATATGTATATGTATATATATATATATATATATATATCTATATATATATATATATATATATATATATATATATATATATATGTATATGTATATAAATATACATATATATATATATATATATATATATATATATATATATATATATATGTATATGTATATAAATATATATATATATATATATATATATATATGTTCGGTCCTCAGTACATTCATTTCGTGTGGATGTTAGAATTTAGTTATTTTATTTTTACTTTTAAGATATTTTTTGGTTCAATGTGTAGAATTGGAATTTGTTCACCTTAGCCTGTAGCTTTTAGAAAAATATAATGAAAAATCAGCGTGAATTAGTATCTCAACGGGATATATCGTTTCAAATCCCTATTCAATCAAACGGTGTGCAATCAAGCGAAGCACTTTTTAGTTAAATAATTTTAAGTAAATAGATTTACGAATTTTCGCGAGTGTTTTCCCTCGTCCTCCCTTTTCTTGCTGTAAAACATTCACACAAAATTTCCAATTATAGGTCGTGCATTTATTTAAATTGAATAGAAATCAATTTCTTTTGTATCGCCTTTTTTTTGCTTTGCTTCGAGGAAAAGCAGTTTAGCAGCCGGTCTCTCGGTTAGTAACGGGAATGGATTCTCATATAGTATAGAACGTATAGTCGTCTCATTTAGCTCTTGCTTCACCGTTGATTTCACACTCGCAATTAGAATATAGCCACACTCCATATTAGAATTTACTGTATGCATTGCTTTAGTACGCTGACACACACGTCTACTGTGTCCAGCCATTAGAATACACAGTGACACGTATAAATTGAAAATTGTAGTAGCCTTTTTCTGAAACCATAAAATAATTAATTATAGATGCTAATTAGGTAAATAACTGATAAAATTAATTGCGTATTTAGTAGTAGGAGCATTTTTTCTTAAAATTTCCAATTAATTGCTCAATTTATTAGTTGAGAAAAAATAGTAGAAAAATTTTGTTTTCAACAAATAGTAGCACTCATTTACCACGTTTAGACAACTTCATTAAATTCGTAGTTAGTAGATTTCTCGCCATTTATTAAGTTTAAAATTTAACTTAGGAAATAAATAAAAAATTTTTAAATTTTTTAAATTTAAAATATAAAACAGATTTTTTTATAATTTTTAATTTGGTTTAATTATTTAGCTACAATGTCAGATAAAGTTAGAAAAGCAACAAACTTAAGACTGAGTGAAATTAGTCGCATGACTGAAATATACGATTTTGCTATAAAAGCTGAGACTGATAGCAAATATCATGCTTCACTCAAGATTCGCTATCAAGACCTAGAACAAATTAGAGATGATTTCAGTAAACAGCATAACATTTTGATAGGTTTATTAGATGAACAGGATGATTTTCAAGCTGAAGATAAAGTTCGAGCTGATTTTGAAAATAAATTCTGGCATATTAAAAGCATATATTTTAGCTAATTTTCTCATACAACTAGTGAAACGCAATCTTCTGTTTCCTTATCAAAGGCACCTCAGTTTACTAACAATCTTAAACCTTTAGATTTACCTATTTTTAGAGGAGATGTAACTTCATTTCCTAGTTTCAAAGATATGTTTGAAGCCCTGGTTCATAACAATCCTCACTTTTCGGATGTAACTAAATTCGAATATTTACTGAAAGCCCTTGAGGAACAGCCAAAACTCCTAGTTCAGCATTTGCCATTAACTCATGCTAATTATTCCATTGCTTATGATACTTTGTGTAAAAGATATTATAGAAAACGAATCATAGCAGCTAGTCATTGGTCAGCTATTGAAAATGCTAAAAAAGTATCTTCAGAAAATCCTCAAGATTTACGTACCCTGTTAGATACCTTTAACGATAATTTAGAGGCCTTGCGCAATTTACAGTTACCTATAGACGCCTGGTCATTTCCATTAGTTCAAATGATTAATAGAAAAATAGATATTTCCTTAGCAACAAAATTTGAGTTACAGCTTTCTGATTCCAATAAAATGCCTGATTATAAAGAGTTAATAGCGTATTTGGAAAAACACTGTAAAGCTTTAGATAATGTAGAATTAACCCGAAAAGAAGATAAAAAATTCTTTAAAAAATCTATAAATAATAATAGTAGTAGTTTTAAATCAGGTAGCTCCAGACAAACTTCCAATGTTTTTCTAAGTCAACCCACTCAAAATAATAATAAAAATACTTGTGTAGTTTGCAAACAGGGACCTTATCACACTCTTTTTAAATGTCAGTTCTTTCGCTCAAAACCTCCCAATGAACGTTATAAACTTGCCAAGGCAAATTATTTATGTTTAAATTGCCTTTCTAGATCGCATAATATAAAGGAGTGTCCCTCTACTAATTCCTGTTTTCGTTGCGGTGTTCGTCACCATAGTTTACTTTGTTTCAGTGGAAATGATAGTTCCAATCAAGTTAGCACCTTATATAGTAGTCAGAATAATAGTAGTCAGAATAATAGTAGTCAAAATCATAGAAATTTTCAAGCCTGCAGTACTGTTACACACCATAATAGTCAGGGTCCTAAGTACAATCCTGTACACAATCATAGTCAGGGTCCTAACCCCCATTTTAGTAGCTTTAGTTCCACTCCAAATTATTATAATCAGAGTGTCAATACTCATTGTAGTCCAGTAGCGCATTCTAGTTCTAGTTTCCCGAATTCCATTGGCCACCCCACTAGTTCGGGTGCCAACCACCATGCCAACCATAGTAGTATAGTTTCCAATAATGCTAACTCTGTAGCTCAATTACCTCATATTGATAGTCAAAATTCACAAAGCAACCCCAATGCTTTTGTCGGATTAACTGTAGACAACCCCTTATGTTTAAGTAGTAGCATCGATTCTTCGGGTGTATTATTATCCACCGCAATAGTAGAAATTTTAGATAGCAAAGGCGATTATCAACCTATTAGAATAATCGTAGATTCAGGTTCAACCTCAAATTTCATAACGAAAGCTTGTGTTAAACGTCTTGGTTTACATAGTTACAAATCAGATATCGATGTGCAAGGCATTGGTGAAGCCCCTATGCTTAAAAGTTGTGAGAGCATTTCTTCTACCATTCGTCCTTCAGGAAAATCTAGTCCCCTTGTAGAATTTAGTGCCATAGTTATCCCTAAAATATGTGGAAATCTTCCACTTTCAACACTTTCCACTACTAATTGGCCTTTCTTAAAAAATTGTCAGCTAGCCGATCCTTATTTTTACAAATCTAGACCGGTTGATATATTAGTAGGAGCTGATATATTTGCAAGAATTCTTAAAGATGGAAAGATTGTTGCTGGTCCTAATGATCCAGTGGCAATTAATAGTATTTTTGGTTATTTGCTTATGGGTAAAACTTGTCCTTCGTCGAAAGTAATTAGTCAATTTATTTCTCAAACATTTTTGGCAATGGACACCCTCGAAGATACCATTCAAAGATTTTGGCTTGTCGAGGAAGTTCCCAAGGTCAATTCAATGTCACCTGAAGATAGTTTAGCTGAAAAAATATTTTCTGAAACCACTTATAGAACAGAGACAGGCAGATTTGTAGTATCTCTACCTTTTAAGTCTAGTGAACCTTCTTTTCCCAACAGTAGAGAGTTAGCACTCAAGCAATTCTTAGCATTAGAACGTAGATTGTTAAAAAATTCTGATCTTTACATGCAATATTCCGATTTTATGAAGGAATACTTATCTTTAGGACATATGAAAATAGTTTCATCTTTGGCCATTCCAGATAAAAGTTATTATATCATTGTGTACTAAAGCCTTCTAGTGTCACAACTAAACTTCGCGTGGTTTATAATGGCTCTGCTAAAGGTTCTAGTGATCCTTATTCATTAAACGATTGCCTGCTTCCTGGTCCCAAACTTCAAGCTGACATATGTCAATTACTTCTGTTATTTAGAATGGAAAAATTCGTATTCACAGCGGATATCTGTAAACTGTTTAGACAAATTCTAGTTACTCCTCCTCATCAGGATTATCAACGCGTTCTTTGGCGTTTTCAGCCTGATGGTCCAATCGAAGACATAGCTCTCTGTACTGTTACTTATGGATTAACATGCAGCCCTTACTTAGCTATCAAATCATTGCTTACTTTAGCTGAGCAGGAGAAAGTTAATTACCCTGAAGCTTCAGAACTAATTATCTCGCACTCATATGTAGATGATATAACTGGCATGCATTGTGACCTTGAAGGTGCCAAAAGGATTCAGAAAGACCTAATTTCTCTTCTTGCCAAAGGTGGGTTTCAATTGCGCAAGTGGTGCAGCAATGACCCAAGACTCTTGGCAGACTTTCCTTCTTCTCATCTGTGCAATGAAAATTTATCCTTTGATGCTGATTCCAATAATACTCTTAAAGTTTTAGGACTTGAGTGGAGTCCATCATCAGATTGCTATCAATTTTCGATAAACTCGATTTTGTCACCGTGTACAAAACGTAATTTACTTAGCAACTTAGCTAAGATTTTTGACCCTCTAGGTATCTTAACCCGTGTTACTTTTTTCCTAAAACATTTAATACAGAAGCTTTGGGACTTAAAGCTCAATTGGGATGATCCACCCTCGATAGAAATTAGTAGAATATGGGAAAAATTTACAAGTGAAATTAGTTTGCTATCTTTATGTAAAATAACTCGTAGAGTAGTGCCTGATAGTTATCAATCAATTCAGATTCATGGCTTTTCAGATGCCTCTGAAAAAGGCTATTGTGCTGTTGTTTATTTTAGATTTTCATTAAAAGATAATGAATTTTGTGTCAAATTTGTGACTGCAAAATCCAAAGTAGCCCCCTTAAAAACAATTAGTATACCCCGCCTTGAACTGTGTGGAGCAGTTCTGTTATCAAAATTGTTACATTATGTTCTAGGAATTTATCAGCCCAGGCTAAAAATTAGTGAAATATACGCTTGGTGTGATTCAACTATAGTCCTTTCTTGGATAAAGTCTTCCCCACATAGATTTACCACTTTTGTTAGTAATAGATCAACTTTCATCCAAGAAAAAATCCCTTCCTCGCATTGGCATCATGTCATATCTGAGAACAATCCTGCAGATTTAGGTAGTCGTGGTCTCCTCCCATCTGAGTTGTCAGAAAGCTCAACGTGGTGGCATGGCCCTAGTTTTTTGTCGCAACACACCGACACATGGACAGAAATAAATCTTCCATTGTCTGATGAAGACATTCCTGAACATAGAAAAACATGTCTTCTTGTAGCAGAATTAGAACCCCATTTGTTAGCTCAACTAATAGAAAATATTTCTAGTTTTGATAGATTACGTAGAGTTTTAGCATATATTTTAAGATTTTTGTCGAATTGTAGAAACAAAATCTAAGTAACTGAACCTCTTACTAGTTTAGAGTTACATCAGTCTGTCATGCTCTTAGTAAAGCATGTACAAACTTTAGCTTTTTCTCATGAAATTGATAGAATCCAACAGCATCTTTTACCCTCAAAATTATTTAGAAGACTAAGCCCCTTTTTAGATGATGAAAGCATACTTCGCCTTGGTGGCAGATTAAGAAATTCTACTTCGTTGTCCTATCAACAAAAATTTCGTGCTCTATTGCCCAACAATCATCGATTTACGGAACTTTTGGTTAGTTATGTACACTTGAAATATTTCCATGCAGGAATTCAATCAATTCAGTACATAATCGCACAACAATTTTGGATAATTTCCTGCAAAAATGTAATTAGAAAGGTAGTTTCTAAGTGTATTACTTGCTATAAGATACATCCAACCCCTGTTCAAGCTCCCATGGGTGATCTACCCTTACTTCGCGTGAGCCAAGTTAAGCCTTTTCTTCACACAGGTGTTGACTTCGCAGGTCCCTTTAATCTGTTAATGACTCGCTACCGAGGAGCTCGCACGACAAAAGCATACCTTTGTCTTTTCGTTTGTTATGCTACCAAAGCTTTGCATTTAGAGCTAGTTTCAAACTTGTCTTTCGATGCTTTTCTGGCAGCCTTACGCCGCTTTGTAGGCCGTAGAGGCAGACTTGTTTCACTCCACAGTGACTGTGGAACTAATTTTACCGGAGCTTATAGAACTTTATGTAATCTAATGCATGATGCTTCGAAAGCAGAAACAATTTCGTGGCATTTTAATCCCCCCTCTGCACCCCATTTTGGCGGTCTTTGGGAATCTTCAGTAAAATCCGTTAAAACTCATTTCTTACGTATAGTTGGATCTCAAATCTTAACATACGAGGAGATGTACACTCTGCTTGTACAGATAGAAGCCTTTTTAAATAGTAGGCCTTTAACCCCCCTTAGTAGTGATCCGAATGACATTTCGGCAATCACCCCAGGTCATTTTTTGACCTTAGAGTCTCTTAGTGAACTTCCCGAACCCAATTTTAGTGACACCCCCCTTAATAGATTAGATCGCTGGCAATTGCTCCAGAAGTTGCACCAGGATTTTTGGTCTCGGTGGTCTAAAGAGTACTTACATACTCTTCACCAACGTGCTAAATGGCATGATAGTAAAGGTTCACTAAAAATTGGTAACCATGTGGTTATAAAAGAGGATAACACTCCCTGTATGCAATGGCGACTGGGTCGTATTGAGGCAGTGCATCCAGGTTCGGACGGTGTAGTACGAGTGGCAAGCGTGCGTACTACTAACGGTACTTTAAAGCGACCGGTTGTTAAGCTGTGTCCGCTCCCCATTGAAGACAATGTAGATAGTAGTTAAAATTAAAAGGGGTAAACCCCTTTTGGCCGGCGGGATGTTCGGTCCTCAGTACATTCATTTCGTGTGGATGTAAGAATTTAGTTATTTTATTTTTACTTTTAAGATATTTTTTGGCTCACTGTGTAGAATTGAATTTGTTCACCTTAGCCTGTAGCTTTTAGAAAAATATAATGAAAAATCAGTGTGAATTAGTATCTCAACGGGATATATCGTTTCAAATCCCTATTCAATCACACGGTGTGCAATCAAGCGAAGCACTTTTTAGGTAAATAATTTTAAGTAAATAGATTTACGAATTTTCGCGAGTGTTTTCCCTCGTCCTCCCTTCCTTAGAACCTCTGTAATGGAAACCCCTCAACAGAACTGCTGAAGCCAGGATAAAGGCGGCCGCCCATCGACCCCACAACACAGCAACGAACAGTGAGTAGAACAAAAACCATTTATACAGTCCATTTTAAATCTCTCCTGAGTAAATTACTCAACACCCCACCAATATATATATATATATATATATATATATATATATATATATATATATATATATATATATATATATATATATAGATATATATATATATAAACTTTAATCTAAGTTTAACAAATTTTGATTTTACTGTTATACAAATGGTCTTTAATTTCGTCAAATCTTTTCTCAGATTTCCAAAGAACAATGACCAAAAAAAATTTATGGATTGCCCTGCTGGGAATTCAATATCAACTACCTAGATATGCAACTCTATGTTCTGATCATTTTGAAGATAGTGCCTTTAGCTTAGGAAAAGATGGAAAGAAGAGGTTAAAACAGGGAAGTCTTCCGAAATTAGTCGACAATGTTTTTCGAAGTGAGAGGTAAGTAGGAAAGTTTTTTTATCATTATTATCTATTACGCTGTGGTTCTGTAAATATATATTTTTTCGTTTAGAGCAAAACATAGGCTAAAGCTTTTTTTTAAATAGGTCAGTTAAAATGTTAGAGAGGTACATGATCTTATAAACCTCGGAGTAAAAACTCATAACATTTTAATAGGTTCTTTGGGTTGCTGAAGTGTTTAAAACATCGTCTCATTTTTTAGACCAATATGAAGTAGCTATAATACTATTCGAGTTTCAAAGCTTAATATTTTGAGGATTTTTGTAAATGATATAAATTTTTAGTTTATCTATTACTTGCTATCAACTAAATAATACCTTAGGAAATTTTGACATAACAACATTGAACATTTTTAGTTCCGAAATTTCTGACTCCAGCATAACTTGTAGTCCACCCAAGAAGAGAAGAGTTGAAGAAGACACTTGTACAAGGTACAACATTTGTAAAGAACACCGCACCCGTTTACACAGGCCTTATGGAAAATTGTTGGCTCCGTGAAATTGGCTATAATTTTAATATGTTATAGCAGGATATGTAACTAAAAAAAAATGTAAGTAAATTTAAGTTTTTCTATGTACTGTTTTTGAGATATAAACGGTCAAAGTTCGTTAAATGGTCGTTTTTGTGTATTTTCTAATACTAATAACTCTTACATCTTGACCGAAAAAAATTATTTGGCCATAAAAATGACTTAGTAAATGTCTAAGGACAATGTCGCTTATGATGTAATTCGTATGAATTTAATTAATACCGTATATTATTGTCAATTTATTAAATAATATAGGGGGGATAGTCAAAAAAACATTTTTATATCTGCACTATTACCGAATTTTATAACTGACGCTTTTTATTTTGGCACAGGTTAACAGTTTTATATAATATTTAAAGAAAAAATATATTTTTGATTTTTGACTGCCCCCACTTTTATAGATATTAATTTTTTTATTGCAGGTATTTTTTCTTACTAAATAAAATTGACTTTAGCTGTTTCAAGCTATTTTCCGTATGGCAAAAATCAATTTGTTAAATATTTTGTAATAAGATACAGCTCAAAGAATGTTTTTATTATATAAAAAAAATACTATACCTTTTGTTGAGTCAAAGGGTCTGTTCAAAAAAAACATTAACATTTTTTTTTGCCCTTATATAATTTTTAATTTATTTTTGGAAAACGGCTCGGTGAATTTTAAATAAACTTCACCTGCTTATTTTTGTAACTATAAAAGCGTCACACTAGGAATAAAAGTGTTTTTTTTCTATGTCTAGTTTTGAAGATATTAATTTTTGTAGCTGTAACTATCTTATATTTACAGGACGGCGACAAAAAAAAAGATATTTAACGTCCAATTTTTGCTGTACGTACAACTCTAAACAACTAAGAGCCAAAACAGTAGAAAAATAAAATATGTCTTAAGAAAAAAGCTTGTTTTATTGTACTGTTTTAATACTAATAATGCTAACAAGTAACTAAACAAATTAACTTAAATTAAAATTATCTTAAACATGTACTATAACCTTCATAATTTCTATTTATATGTTTATTGATTAATATTATGTGATCTATTTGCGGCATCCATTTTGAAGCAAACTTTGCCTGGAGTACATTATATACCCCTGATGATCCTAGGTACCATAGTACACTGCAAATATGAGAGCAGAATCCTACTGCCCTTGCTCCACTTTTACATATACAGTAGTATCCAGTGGCGTGTCGTATAGGGGGCCAGGGGGTCGGTTCGGTTCGGTTCGGTTCGGATCGGTTCGGTTCGAAATAGAATTAATAGTGCTATTATTTTAAAAAGGTTTGTAATTTATTTGACTCCCATACCTATCGCCCCCCCCCCCCCCGCCCTTTTATCCACGACACGCTACTGGTAGTATCCTAGGATACGCTGGTATACGAGGGCTTCGGGAATTACCGAGAATGACACCCATAACAGGTGCTTAACAATAAGTTACGTACTATTGACATTTTCTAGTTAAGTAAAAAAAAACTACTACATTAGTACTAATAAAACTAATATTTTTTGAGACGCCCTGTATATATTTTATTTTTCTACTGGTTTGGCTCTTATTTATTTAGAGTTTCGGTACGTACAACAAAAATTGAACGGTAAATACCTTTTTTTTGTCGCGGTCCTGTAAATATAAGAATAGTTAGAGCTACAAAAATTAATATCATTAAAACTAGACAGAGAAAAAATATGGCGCTAAGTTACAAAAATGAGCAGGTTAAGTTTAATTAAAATTCACCTAGCCGTTTTCCAAAAATAAATTAAAAACTATAAAAGGGCAAAAAAAAATAAAAAAACATTTTTTTGAAAAGACCCTTTGACTCAACCAAAAGCTATAGTATTTGTTTTATGTAATAAAAATATTCCTTGAGCTGTATTTTATTACAAAATATTTAACAAATTAATTTTTGTCATACGGAAAATAGCTTAGAACAGCTAAAGTCAATTTTATTTAGTAAGAAAAAATACCTGCAATAAAAAAATTCATATCTATAAAAGTGGGGGCACTTAAAAAACAAAAATATTTTTTTCTTTAAATATTTTATAAAATTATTAATCCGTGCCAAAATAAAAATTGCTGGTAATAATAAAAATTCGGTAATAGTGCAGATATAAAAAAATGTTTTTTTTGACTATCCCCCCTATATTATTTAATAAATTGACAAGAATGACATCATAAGTGACTTTGTCCATACACCTTTACTAAGTCATTTTTAAGGTCAATTGTACCTTTTTGGTCAAGATGTAAGAGTTATTATTATTACAACATACCCAAAAACGACCATTTAACGAACTTTGATCGTTTATATCTCAAAAACTGTACATAGAAATACTTAACTTGACTTACATTTTTTTAGTTACATATCCCACTATAACATACTAAAATTATAGCCAATTCCACCAAGCCAAAAAACATAAGGCCTGTGTAAACGGGTGCGGTGTTCTTTCTACGATGAAAACAATAATTTTATTACATCCAAGCATGCTAACAAATTATTTTTACTCTTTTTTTTTAGTGAAGAAAATTTTGTAAACACACAGACAGATAGATTTATAGTTTAGTAAGTATTCATGAATTATTTAATATGCAAAAATCGTTGATAAAAAATGCTAGTGGCACTCACACACAATTTTTATTTTTATTTTTCGCCGCCACTGACTTTTTTATCCAAGACAAATAAATAGAAATATTTTTGCTATGTTGCATGCGTCCGGACTTACCAAACCGAAATTCTATTTTTATCCCTGTCTTGCTCATTAAATTCTTACTTATATTTGGTCAATTGCGATAAAAGCTTGATATAATGGCAATTTAGGCCCATGCCGGGTCTACCCGTAGGGTATAGAAGTCAATGGTTCTTCTCAATTTGGGGTTCTTTGAATTTTGGTCTTCGAGTCACATGGCTAAATTTCTACTTCCTTTAGCCAGTTAAGAATTTTTAACTATTGTAGTATATTTTCCAGTCTGCTCCAAATATGTGTAGTGAGGCTTATAGGGCCCTCCTAGGCCAAATTTGATGTTTTTAGGGGATTTTATACGTCGCCAAATATCAAAATTGCTTTTTTGTAGATTTTTTTATAAAGAATACAACTGTTAAATTGAATTTAATCAATCAGTTTTAGTTAGTGAGATATTACAAAAAATTGTAATTTTTTTATATTTTTTGTATTTTTAGTTCTGGTTTAATATTCAAATTTTTTTACTTGCTTTAAAAAGTAAAAATATATTTTAAAATGATCAACAAAAAAAAAATAAACAAATCAAAAATAAAAAGATTTAATTAATAAATACACGAGTAAAACAGAATAACAATTTTAAAAAATTAATGGATCCATGACGGATCTGACACCTTCCTAGCTAGCCTATTCACACTTCAAGTGAAGCCATGATAATATTATACTAGCCTTGAAAACAGTTTTTTGTAAATATCTCAGAGACTAAAGCTCCTCCGAAGTCTATCATATTCCGAAAACAGTGTATTGATACGATGCTCCGTTAAAAAGTAAGCATTTTTAAAAATATTTAATTGTCAGAAAACTTAGCATTAATGGATTTTGACCAAAATCTAACTAGCTTGTAAGAGTGTCGAGCACTATTTTACCTGAAAATTTTATGAAAATCGGTTCAACGGTTTAGGAGCTATCGTGTTAGGGACAGAAATAATATACACACACACACACACAGACAGACATCACGACGATATTGCTAGGATAGGTCAAAATACATCCAAATAACACATTTTTGGCGTTATCCCAAAAAAAAATTTTATGTCGAAAATAATACCTTGTCTAGCAATTGCTACGCGGGCTAGAAAGGTAATAAAATATTTAGTGTGGTTGGTCATTTTAAAAGAAATTTAACGCTGATTCCAAAAAATTAATAAAAAAATAATTATTGTATAAAAAATGCAAACTTTCATAGAGTAATTTACTCCAAAATGAAATATTCCCTCCCACTAAATGCAGAATTTCACAATCTCCTTGTAACGGAAAAACTACAAAGCCTATCAAAAGTGGTTTTAATATTAGAAGCTGTCTCGAAAGTCAAAACGTTAATTTTAAAAGCTGCGGGAAAAAAATGTTTATTTCACATTTAAAAACAAGCTTAATAAAATTAAATTCATTCATTAAAATCACATTAGGTTCTCGCCGTTTCTACACGAATTCACGAATTTTAAAACGCGACTTACATGGCTTTTCTACCAAATATTTTTGAGATTTTACTAGAAGCAGCGCCATCTATTGGCTTTGGACTCCAAACTCCAAAAACCAGTTAATGAACTGATTTCTGATCCCTTATGATCACGACGCATAATTTTATGTGAAAGTGTGTGCTGTTGAAAAATTTTGTTTAGCTTTTAAAGAAAACAATGTATGTATAGAAATTTTGTCTTGCCTTGAGCGCGATCTTTTAAAATTGTCTTGAAGTGTTCTAGTATTAAACTAGTGAACTATTAGAACTTCCTTTCGCGTTATTTTTAATTTAAAAACAGACGCAAAAAGATTGTAGATTTGAGACGTTTTAATCTAGTGGCGTTTTAGAACCTTTTATGGAGGACTTTTCAAGTTTGAATTTGGCATATGAAAATAACGAGGGTAAAAAAGACGTTATATACACAGCACCAGAAACTTCAGCAAAAATTACATTTATAGCTTGATTCCTCCTTGAAGTTATTTTCAAGCATTTAGATTTAATAAAACAAATATTACATGGTATGAGGTTGTTTTCCAGTAGAATAATTATTTTATTATTTTTGTTCATGTGTATGTGGGTAACTACTCGTTTTTATCTATGTCGGCTAGAAATATGTAAATTCTCAAAAGAAATCGAATTTGGCCCAACCTGTACGTATAGGTGTGTATTCATAGAGTAAAAAATATCGAACAAATTCAAACGAACGAATTCGTTCACCTTCGCTACCGTTCGGGCGAGTGCGAGTGGCCGAAAAATTTTGCTTTTGTTAAGCGTTTGAATAGGCACCTTTATTTAAAACACATTTTTTATTGGTTTTAATAGTGACATGGGCGCACCCAGGGGGAGATTTAGGGCCCGAGCCCCTGAAACCTAAGTTTTTTTTGATATTTTTCATATATTTTTTTAATAAAAAGATAAAATAGCGTCAAATACAAAATGCGAAAATTCTTGGGCCACTGATAGTATTTTAATTAGAATAAATTGCTTTCTAAGGCACGCACAAGTCCTATTTAAAAACATTGTCTAAACCCTAAATCACTTGGATATTCCACAAAGACTTTTATTTCTTTTTTTGAAAGATATGTAGGATTTTCAAGTAAAATAAAAGGGGAGCAAGTCATAAATCAATTTTTTTTACGTTGTTTCGGAGTTTTTAGGGTTGATGAGGGGATTTATGAATAATTTAAAACTCAGTGGCTTCTAAAAGTTACACAAACTTTTTTCAAGCAGTACTTTATTTGATTTAGAATGATATTATATTTACTAATACCAGTCCAGAAAGTTTTTCCTGTGTTTGAATTCTTTAAATGGGTGGGAATGAGAATTATGATCTTCCCACTTTAGGGCCAATAGAGATATGGAAATTAAGTAAGATCGCATACACCCATTTATGAATTCATACACCGAATAAAAATAAATTAAATCAATTTGTGTAATCATTGATTCAATCAAATGCGCAGGAGACCCCACAACATGCATAGTATATTCTGTTAAATTCTTCAACATAAGTGCTATCTTGAAAAATGAACCTTTCTATTTAGCTTTCTTCAATCCATCTTTGGACATAGGCCTCCCCTAATATCTTCCACTCTTCTCTGTCTGTTGCAGTGTTCATCCATCTAGTTCCCGCGTGTTTCTTCAAATCGTCCACTCATCTCATTTGGAGTCCTCCCCTACTTTTGTTATTTTCCCTAGGTCTCCAGTTTACAATACATATTTTCCATCGATCGTCTTTCTGTCTGATTTATGACCGGCAAATTTCCATTTTAATTTTGCCACTTATCCTCTGACATCCTTTACTTTTGTTTTATTTCTTATCCATTCATTCCTTTTTCTATCTGTCAGTTTTACATGTAACATTTATCGTTCCATTGACCTTTGGGCTTTTGTTAAATTATCCATGTTTGATTTTGTAGGTGTCCAGGTCTGCGATCCATAGGTAAGTACAGGAAGGATACATTGGTTATACATTTTCGTTTTGAGATATTGAGGATATTTCTTATTTCTTATTATGTAGCTTAATTTATCGAATGCTGCCCAGGCCAATCTTACTCGTCTCTTGATTTCTGCTGTTTGGTTTTCTTTTTTCAATTTAATAATTTGTCCCAGGTATATATATTCCTCTACTTGTTCTATTTTATTTTTGTTTATTCTGACCTTAATATCTTCATCTGTGTTTGTTATGATTTTAGTTTTAGTGTAGTTCATACTTAAGCTTATATTTTTAGCTGCTGTATCCAGTTCTTCCAGCATTTTTATTAGTTCTTCTTTCTTGTTATTAAGGCGATATCATCAGCATATCTTATGTGGTTCAAGAATTGTCCGTTTACTTTAATGGCCATTTTTTCCTAAGCTTTTAAAAACATCTTCTAGGGCCTGGTTAAATAATTTAGGGGATATTGTGTCACCCTGTCTGACACCTCATATATATTGGCTATTAATTCTGTATATCTTTGATCTATTCGGCTATTAATTAAAGATGCTTTTACTGCCCAGTGCTCAATGCTATCGAAAGCTTTTTCGAAGTATATAAACACAATATATAGTGGAATGTTATATTCGTTGGCTCGTTCTATTAGAATTTTCATGGTTAATAAGTGGTCAACTGTACTGAAACCTTTTCTAAAGCCTGCTTGTTCCTTTGTTGAATATCCGTCAAATTATGTTAGTATATCTGTTAATATTTTGAGTGTTATAGGTCGATAGGTTTTAACGTCTGTTCTATCGCTTTTCTTGTGTAAAATAATGGTTATGGAACCTTTCCAGTTGTTTGGGATTATTTTTTCTTTTAGTATTGTATTCAGGAGAATATGGAGGGCATTAACTACAGCTTTCCCACCGTACTTGAGCACTTCTGCCGTTACTCCGTCTTTTCTAGGTGATTTGTTATTTTTCATTTTCTTTAATGCTCTCTTTATTTCCGCTTTGCTTATTTCAGGTTGTAACTCTGAGTTTAAGTTCTTTATTTTTGTTTGGAGTTTCTTCATGGTCTCTCGTGATGGTTCCCTTTTTGTTTGGTATAATTCTGTATAGAATAGTTGTGTGATATTTATGATATCCTCTTTAACGTTTCTATGCCGTTAATATCCTTTATTTTAATTATTTCATATCTACCTAGAGTCGGCCTTAGACATTTCATTATTCTGTTATTTCCTTTAAGTCTTTCAACTTTAATTTCTTGGTTCTTTCTTTTATTTTCTTTTATCATTTTTCTTATAGTTTTAGTTATTTCTGTGTATTCTATAGATGTTCTTTTTCCTTCTCTCTAGGGTCCGCCTTTTTTCATCAGTCTCTTTCGTTCTTCTGATATACAACTTTCCCTCTTTTTATCTTTTTGTGCGACATCTTTTCCTACTTTGGTCATAGCTCTTGTCAGCGTATCATTTATTTCATCTATATTTTCATTTTCGCATCCTACGTTTTGGGTTAGCTGTTCCTTTAGCCTTTCTTTGTATACAGCTTTATTTTGTGTAAGTTTATTCATGTCAAGTTGTTCATTGTTATTATTAATTTTTCTTGTCATTTCGAAATTGCTATCAATAAAGATTTTTGTTCTGACCATCCTGTAATCACTTACACATACCATATAACTAACACTGACCGTGATATGGACAAAACAATCAGGCACAACTTTTATGGGATTTCTGTAATCCATTAAACTTCACGAACTTTTGGTATGTTGTAGACTGAACCTTTCTTATCAATAGTTCTCATGGGCCCAACTCAAACTATTGACCAGTTTTTGAAATACAGGGTGTTGAAAGTGATAGTGTCCAAGAAGCATAATAGCTCTTTAGACGGGTTTTCCAAACACATTTAAGCACTGTTAATATTACATATATTTACGATTTATATATTATGTTTATTCTGTTATTTTAAAATATTATCTATAGGGTGTTTAAGTAAATATTAGTCGAAAGTTTTAATGAGAAACAAGCTTTAGTAGTTCTAAAGGGCTCAACCTAAATTAATTACCAGTTTTTGAAATACAGAGTGTTGAAAGTAATAATATCCAAGAAGCATCATGGCTCTTTGGACGGGTTTTCCAAACGTACTATTACATGTATTTACGATTTATTTATTATTTTTAATCTGTACCTTTCAAACATTATCTAAAGGGTGTTTAAGTAAATATTTCTTGAATGTTTTAATGAGAAAGAAGCTTTAGAATGTCGTAGATAAAACCTTGATTACCAGAAGTTCTCATGGGCCCAACTTAAATTAATTTCCACTTTTTAAAATACGAGTGTTGATAGTGATCATGTTCAAGAAGCGTAATAGCTCCTTAGACGGGTTTTCCAAATATATACGGAATGTTACTTTTACTTTTTATACTATTAAAAAATATTTAAGCATTTTGTATATCTGTCCGTGTCCTGTAAAAAGCTTGTTTCTAATTAGAACTTTTGACTAATATTTATTTAAACACCCTGTAGATAATGTTTTAAATGTACAGATTAAAAATAATATATAAATCGTAAATATACGTAATACTAACATTTCGTATATATAGTCATTAATTTGAGTTGGGCCCATAAGAACTTTTGATAAGAAAGGTACAGTCTACAACATAACAAAGTTTCATGAAGTTTGACGGATTACAGAAATCCCATAAGACGTGTGCCTGATCCTTTATACTGATGGTTTCGGTGGCCTAATTGGTAGGGCGGTGGCGTACATAGCCATAGGTTCAGTTCAAATATACTAATTTTTGGTTTAGGGAGATGCTAAAAGCGGCGGTTTATATTTACGTTCGCAATATAAAGTTTATTTGATTATGATTAAATTATTATTATTATTAATATTAATACGTGAAAAATCCGGTTTTAGTATTGAGTCCTATGTAAAACATCTTTTTGAATACATTTTTTTCGGGTTTTCGTTTTATTTACATATTTGTGCTCTGGCAGGCTGTAAAAATATTGTTTTAAAATATTACTTTTTTCCCAAACCGCTTTTATTTTTATGTTAATTAAAACTCTACTTCCCCTTTTTTGCACCGTTTGTCTAAAGTCTTTAATTAAACAATAAATTCTGACACATAAAAATAAAAAAAGTAAATAAGTTATATACATTTATTTTTATCACTTTTTATCCTTGATTTCCGTGATAAAGTATCACATTTTATTGCTGAAGTTTAAAACAAGGGTTTACAGGAACTTTTTTTTATAATGGTTTTCTTCATACCTAAGGTATTTCCTGGTATTTCCCAGTATTTCCTTGTATTTCCTAGTATTTCCCAGTACTTCCGAAGTATTTCCTGGTATTTTCCCTAGCCTATACTCCAAAAGGATATACCGAGCCACCTCTCGACTTAACCCCTCCTACTTTGAATAGGGAATTTTAAAAATCTATCAGTTTTGTTAAAATGCTATTTGCCTAAATATTTACCATAGACCTATAAAAAACCACGAATTATTTTTTATCGAAGCAAAATTTTGTAGTGTCTTTATTTCTTATTTTATTTTTCTTATTTAGTTATTTTAATCATTTCATGGTAAATTCGGAGGCAAACACTTTCAAAATAAATCAATAGATTTTTAAAATTTAAGGGAGTTTCTAATGTTCGAAGGGGCCTTTAAAATAAGGTTATCCATCAATCCGCCCACTCTCTGTATTCAAAATATAGTGGTAATCAGTGGCGGTTCCTTCATAAGTGCACATGTGCACGTGCAGTCCCAAATTTTATTTAAAAAAATATTAAAATTTGATCATTCTTTAATTAATAATTTCATCATAAAGTATCAATACACCTCAAAAGAAATTCACCAAAGACTTGAATACGAACTAGAAATTATTAAATAGGAACCAAATTCTATCTCGCATCTTAAGTATGATTACTAAATATAGAAAGAGATAACGACATGTCCCTATAGAATTTCACAGTAAATAGAATCTGGGCCTTACTTTGGTTGTGCTCTTATGCCGAAATAGGGAGGATCGATGCCGCTTGCACCTCCGTGATGCCCCCGCGACAACGGATAGCGTTGGCTGCTATAGCACCTCATGTGCACTTTAAATTAGTGACTGGGACGACTTGACGTTATCGGTCGGGCTCTATTGTTTTGATATCGACGATTTTGTAATTACGAGAATGGCAGAAGTAACTAGTTGTGATTGCATTAGCGTGCAATATTTTCAAATACAATTAAATTTTTTTCTTTACCACAATGGGTGAGAATAGATTAACTGCCCTCGCAATGTTATTTATTGAGAAACAAATGATTCAAGAAATTCCAAAGTTCAATGAATTGGTTATTGAAGAATTTATTTCAAAAAAGGAGAGACGCCTTAATTTTCAATACAAAACGCGAAATATAAAAACTAGGTTTGATGCATATATTATTTATTTATACAAACAATAATAATAAATAACTAATATCTAACTAAATATCTCATTTTTTAATCATTTGTTCTAAATTATATCATATAATGGCCTAGTCGATAGCCCAAAAAATTGAACGTGGCTATCACAAAAAATTTTCGCCTGCGCCGCAATTTTTTCAAGATGGCTAAGTGTCCCTCGCAAACAAAATCAACTTGTAATGTTCAAAGACTTTTTTTAAAACGCAGGAAATATACTCAAGAAAGCCTCTGTTAACTTAAAAAAAAAACATCCTTCGTATTAGGAAATTATACAGAGTGTAACATTAAAATGGATCCACCTAGAGTTTCTCAAAAACTATTAAAACATTTGAAAAACTCCAAAGCACGTCAATTTTGTTTGCACGGGGGACACATTTTAGCTATCTTGACATTTTTTTAGCACGCTCTTCCACCAAGGAAAAAGTTTACTTTCCCCTATATTTTGTATAGGGAAAGTGGGTCGAGTGATTGTGTTTTTAAAGTCTAGTAAATGTCTTTACAACTCTGTAAAAATTGTAAAAATCTATCAATTAGTTTTTGAGATATTTCCCTTCAGATTTTCAAAGTTAATATGGACTGATTAAATAAAAATTAAATCAGAACTTTATATTTTTCTAATTTAATTTTTATTATATCGGTCTATATTAAATTTGAAAATTTGAAAGCAAATATCTTCAAAACTAATCGATAGATTTTTAAAATTTTGACATGGTTATAAAGATATTCAAGAGAACTTTACAACAAGGTATCACTAGACCCAATTGTAAATGTAAATGTAAAGTTTACTCCTCGAAGGGGGTGCGTGCTACAAAAATTTTAAAATAGCCAAAATGTGTCTCCTTTGCAAACAAAATCGACATGTGTTGGCGTATTTCAAATTTACTATCAGTTTTTGAGAAACTCCAGGTAGATCCTTTTTAAGGTTACACCCTGTATACTACACTGATTTTAAGATTTTAATTTCTTGTGGTTAACTTGTAAACTAACCAAGAGTTTGTTGTTTTTTGTAGGACCACCCGGGCCACCAGGACCAGCTGGACCTCCTGGTAAAAGAGGGAAAAAAGGCAAAAAGGGGGAACCCGGAGAACCCGGTTTAGAGGTAAGTTTTTTTTAATTGTTTGCTTGTGTAGTTACTTTTATTTTCATCGATATGGCCCATTATTATTAGGGTGTTTTTTATCAATAACTTTAATCGTTAATATCGTTATAATTGTGGTTATCTTTCTGGTTATTAACGGTAACCCAGGTAGCAAGGTGCAGTCAAAAAGTGGTAAATTTTAATGACATTTGACATCTCCAACCTGACGTGTAAATGCCTTTTTTATGTCGTTATACACCCAAAATGACATCATTTTTAGACGTCTTTAAGACGTTAGTAATATGACTTATTTGTAACCAAAAACCGAACATTAGTGACTCACCGAAGGAAACTTAGATTTGGAAATCGTGGGACAGACACCTACAGATCAAAATAGACCTAAACCTAGACCTAGCACAGTTAGCCTGAAGAATCTTTAAAAAAATATATACATGGTTTGAAACTTGGATTTTTGGAATACATATAGGATGTGCTTTTATTACCAAAAAAAAATAAAATCTTCTATCGAGCCCTTTTGAACAATTTGAGAAAAAGCTTTTTGCTTAGAAAAGTTAAAATGATTTGTAAAAATAATATTTATTTTATTTTATTTTCTTAAATTTTACTCTAGATAACGATATAAAGTACAAATAACTACCATGGTCATTAGTTGGGATATTTGTTGCTCTGCCAACGGCACAGCGTCAACTGGTTTATTCAGTCACGTAAAAAACCTTTACTAGGTACAAGTTACAATTATTTATATTTATATATTCCGAGTACAACACTTACCCACTAGATTTATAACAAAAAAGTTTGATGGGATACAAAAAATTAATATATTGAAGTAATAACCAAGATCACATACACATACAAGCAAGTTATAATAATAATTTTTAGACTTTGGGTTTAAATTGTAACGTAAGCTGTGTTGCTTGTAGGCAAAATGGCATTGTTCTGATGCCTGTTCCGAATAGTACCCCAGTGCAGTGTTAGTTATTTTTCCTAAAAAAAGTAGATAATATTTTAATACTTCTAAAAAAAAGGCATTTAGTTTTAGACTAAAAACTAAATGCCTTTTTTTGAGAAGTATTCAAATATTATCTACTTTTTTTAGGAAACAAGTATATTCCAGCTTCTAAAGCCTTTACCGAAGTTGTTACAAGCTGCTTTGGAGGAGCCCTAGATGCTCATGATAAAATCTACATTAAAAAATTTAGTTGTGAATTGGAAAAACTAAAAATTCCGTACACTCCAAAAATGGAGGTGCTCGTTCATCATTTCCCAGAATTTATTAAAATAACTAACACTGCACTGGGGTACTATTCGGAACAGGCATCAGAACAATGTCATTTTGCATACAAGCAACACAGTTTATGTTACAATTTCAACCTAAAATCTAAAAATTATTATTATAATTTCCTTAGAAGTGTTTCTTCATTTAATAGTAAACATATCTAATTGTATGTGATCTTGGTTATTACTTCAATATATTATTTTTTTGTATTCGATTATTTTTTTTGTAGTGTTGTACTCGTAATATTTAAATGTGAATAATTGAACCTTGTACCTAATAAAAGTTTTTTAAATCCTGACTTTGAGGCCTGTGACTGAATAAACCAGTTGACGCTGTGCGGTCGGCAGCGCAAAAAAAAACCAAACTAATGACCATAGTGTACTTTAAATCGTTACCTAGAGTAAAATTTAAAAAAAATAAAATAAAATAAAAACTATTTTTATAAATAATTTTAACTTTTCTAAGCAAAAAGCATTTTCTCAAATTTCTTAAAAAGAAGATTTTATTTTTTTTTTGGTAATAAAAGCATATCCTATATGTATTCCAAAAATCCAAGTTTTAAACCATGTATATTTTTTTTCTTTAAAATGCCCTTCAGGCTAACTGTGAGGCTGCCTAGATATCTTCTTCTCGAAGCGAAGCCTCGAAGACCTCGAAGTTTGTCTTGTAATAATTAATTTATTTTCGTACCTACATAACTTTATGTCTCAAATAATTCCAGTGAAGTACTGACTGGGGCACCATCCATGTAAGTATTGATGTACGTCTTTTGGACAAATTGTGTTGTATGGGTAGTGACCAATAAATGACGTGCTTAAGACGTCAGAAACTATCGACGACAAGACGTTAAAAAACTAACGTCTTAAAGATAACATTTTTTTGTAGATGACCGGATGGTCGTCCAAATGGCCACTTGTTACCTGGGAAGTTTTTGTCGCGAAAAACAGATTTGGTGATGCGCCAAACCTTTACGTTAACGAACTGTCATTTCGTTTTAAATTAACCTCAAAATGTTGTTTATTTTCCTCAAAACTGAAAGAAAATAATTTTAAAACGAAAATTATTTAAAACTTGCCAAAGAAGTCATAAAGATATATGGTTATTAGACAATTTTTGGAACGCTTAAATTATTGACAAATTGAACAGTCGTTTTGGTAGTGATTAATAACTACTATTAATACGACCCCTAAGATCCGCTCTTTTTAGAGCTTTTAGAACACGTTTAAAACTGTCACTTATAAAAGTCACAATACTAAAACCTAATCTTTGTTTTAAGCCTTTTTTTAGAAAATAAATGTTTCGAATATTGGAAACAAAAGAAATGGAAATAAAGAAAAAGAATTTAGCACTACCACTGGGATTAGATTACGTTGTTGAATTTCACTCTCATTAGCGCATATTGCTGCTTTGCTTTGATAGTGGCACAACTAAAAAAAAATGCGGTTTTGCGTTTTCTGTAAAAACTAACTTCTTCCTTATTGTCTATTTCAAGCATGGGTAATTGCATTTTGAGATTAAGTTATTGATTGATTTAATTAAAGCAAAAAAAAATATATAAATATTAGCCTTTGCCATTATTTTTAAAATGCGTTTCCTGAAAATTATCATATTTCCAGTTATGTTACTATCAAAGTAAGGCAGCGATATATAGTCATCTCCTAAAGGGCTGCTTTATAGCCCATAGAAGATGTGAAACCAACGACCGCGGTGTCTGTCTCCACGTAGCACACCTGGACATGGACGTATCATAGTTTGGTTGATTTTATACTCGTATAGCCATCTGGGTTGCGACCATGACTAAAGACGCCTCTTTAAGAAGCACTGGGGGTTGCGGAGGCTTCTTGTACAGACCTCTAGAAAGGGCTAAGAAGCCGCTGATGGAACCCCAATGTTTCTTGGTCGGCTAACCACTGACGCGCCATGTAACATACAGGGGGTCATGCATAACTGGAAGCCTAAATTAACGATCTGCAGAGTTTTATCAAACTATAAGATGATATGTGTTTCAATTACCATTCTTAATAACTTTGCAGTTAGTGTGGGCACAAAATGTATTGTAGGCATATGTGCAAGGTTTACCTTACGCATAGACCGTGAACAAAGAACTTGTCGTTGCGGTCTTGACCACCACTTCAACGTTATCTACAGTCGTAATCTAGAACTACCACTTAGGGCTCCGTAGTGATTAATTACCACTACGGAATGACATTTCGATAGTGCGTAGATGCAGTGCTTACCACTACCACAACGAAGGGTAAAATAAGCGTTCCGAAACTCCCTACTAATCATATCGGAGCCGGCGCGGCGCGGCCTAACAGGTCGCAAATGCGTTGACTCAGAATAACGATAACCACGATTATATTGAAAAATGTGCCTACCAAAATCACCCTAATATTTACCTAAAATACTTTTAACCTAAATGCAGACAACCAAGTAAGATTTGTGGCGAATTTTTGTAAAAATTTGGGCACTCGTCATTTTATACGAGAAATTAAAAACAAAAATAATTTCTTAGTTTAGATTTTATTTTTACTATTAGATTATTTCTAGTTTTTTAATTTATTTTTTCGCATGAATATTTTTATTGCACGGTATTTGAACTTACATAGCTAGAAGTACATATCCTTATTTATATTTGTAGTTATTTTTTATTTTTTTTGTAGGGTACTCCAGGCACGCCAGGCAGCAATGGCTTTCCGGTAGTTATTTTTTTATTTATTTTTTGTACACATTTATATAACAGAGTGTTTCATGTAAAAAGTAGTACAGGTGTTTTTGGGTATTTTTTGTGTGCCTTTGTTTTTGAGGAAAACACTTTTTAGCTATCTTAAAATTTTTGTAGCATGCACGCCGCTTAAAGGAGGAAGTCATCCCCTGTATTTTGAATTGGGAAAGTAGGTAGCTTGTTTTGAAGGTTTTTTGAATGGCTTCTGATCTATTTGAAAATGTGGAAAATATATCTATTGGAAAATATATCTATATTTGCATACGAAGCTACCATGGAGCGATATAAAAACGTTTTACATTTCTGAGGTACAATTTTAAAAATCCCGATTCATATCGACTTATTTTTTAACGATGGAATATTTTGCTTTTATTTCTTATTTTTTTATTTTTTTATTTAATTTTTTTTAAAGCTCCATTGTAAATTTTAAAATTTTAAGGCAAATATGTCAAACACAAATAGAAGAATTTTTATATGGTTGTAAAGACATCCAAGAGACCTTTAAAACAAGATATCACTTGACCCACGTTCAATATTCAACATATAGAGGTAAAGTTTATTCTTCGAAGGGGTGCATAATACAAAAGTTTGAGTCGAAAATTGGCCACCGCCAACTCGCAAGCATTTTTACAAATTCGCATGAAAAATAACAAAAAACACCTTGTAAGATTTTACTTGAAATACTCTGTATAAGAATAATAATATTTGAGGAAAACACAGACTCGCAAGTCAAAACACATTTTTTGTTAAGTCCAGTACACCTTATAATATTTTAACACACAGACACCACCGCGGATCAAAATAAAAGTATGGTTTTTAATCATTAAATTAATCACTCCTTACATTTTTTTTAACAGGTACCGTAATGTGAGTGTTTATGGGAGAGCAGGTAACTGCCCTAAAATAATAAAATAAATTCTATTTGATTCAGATTTCTCAAAACATAATCTTGGGTATTAAAGAAGTTTACGTGGCTAATCGGGCAAAATAAAGGTTTTTTTTGTTTCTCTCTTATTTTTCCGTGGGTAGCTCGAAACATTATCCTTACGGGGGTTCAAGATCTAACGGACACCTAATAAGTGTTGACAGTTGACTGTCGTGAAGTTAATTATACCTACCATTTTGTCGAGGGGTGGCTCGATCGCCGATTTTTGTACACCAAAAGGGAAATACCTACATTATTTCCTGGTATTTCCCAGTATTTCCTCAAATTTAAGTGGTATTTCCTAGTATTTCCAAAGTAATGTTATTTCCTAGTATTTCCCCCCCCCCTAGTATATTTCCGAGTACTTCCCAAGTATTTCCTGGAATTTCCCCTAATCTGTACACCAAAAGGAAATACCGAGCCATCTCGCATTTTGTCTTTCATCCGCAAGAAGCACCATATAACAAAATACGAAAGAAACTAGGGTCAGTGCACCAGTAAATGAACAGCTACCAGTAAATGAATAGTTTGCTCTATTTTCCGGTAAAATAAGGCGATACGCTATTAAATCTTTTTCTGTTTCTGTCCTATGGCTAACCAACTTTCTTCGTAAGTGTTTTTTCACTAGACGCGCTGGAAAAATCCGTTAGTCTAGTCTTGGCACTTAATGCATATAGTCGATGTTTCAGTGCAGCGGCCAGGCAGCCATATTTTGTTAAGGTAAGCTAAAAGTGGTGATTTATAGAACTTATGATTCTGCACTTATAAAGGGAGTTTCGTACATTTTGGGTGTTTAGCAGTTATTATAGGTAATATAGGACCAAGTTTTTCACATTAAACTCAACCTAATGCAATGTATGTTCAAAATATTTGCATGTTCAATTACTGGTACACAGATATTTCGAAAATCCAGTCAATGAACAAGGTGTTCATTCAATGGGTATTTACATATTTGCAGAAAAAAAGAAAACTAGGCCTCAAAAGTAACTATTTTTATCAAGCAAGCTTCCAAATTGAAATATTTTTGCCATTTTAGGTAGTATTCTAGTAAATGAACGGTGTTCATTCACTGGTCTTCATTTGTTCATTTACTGGAATTTCCGCTTAACTATACCAGTTTTTTAAAAATATATTTGAACCAGTTAAACCATTCTGGCATTTTTAATGCTAGGTTTGTACAGAAAAAAGTTAAAATTAAAATTACAATATTTTGCTGTTTTTTTACACACAAAGAAAAGGAGAGGGGAAGCACAGAAAAAAAGATGAAATAAAAGAGAAGAAACTGAAAACAGAAATGAAAAAGAAAGGAGCAAAGGTGAAAATTGATTCTAAAAAAAAATTGATTAAGCTTTGGTACCAAAAATACTCTGCCAATATATGGGCCCCTAAGCTCACACTAGGTACTATAGTTATAGTGTACGTGTGAGCTAATATAACTAAAAACTGTAATATAATTTATTCAACTCCAAACTAAGTTACCTTTCGTTTGATACCGCACAAGCCATGTTTTTACTTAAACTCAAATTTTTGAAATCTACCCCCACCATTTTTTTTGTAAAACTAAAATGTATTTTGTTTAACGCCGGACTCAATTACCTTTCGTTTGATATCACACACGCCATATTTTTACGTAAATTCTAGCTTTTGAAATCTACCCCCACCATTTTTTTTGTAAAACTAAAAAGTATTTTGTTTAACTCCAGACTCAATTACCTTTCGTTTGATATCACACGCGCTATATTTTCACATAAACTTTAATTTTTGAAGTCCACCCCACCCTTTTATTTGGCTTGTGTTTGGTGGATTTTGTTAATTTTTAAATGGGACCATCTCGACCCAAGACCCAGCCTAGGTACCTATATTCATTGAAATCGGGCAAGCGGTTTTTGAGTTATGCGCGTTGGTCGTTACAGACAGACAGACGACGGGACAAAAAAGTTTCAAAATCATCTGAAACGCAAAGATATATAAATTACTCTGCCAATATATGGGCCCCTAAGCTCACACTAGGTACTATAGTTATAGTGTACGTGTGAGGTAATATAACTAAAAACTGAAATATATTTTATTCAACTCCAGACTAAATTACCTTTTGTTTGATACCACACAAGCCATGTTTAGACTTAAACTCAAATTTTTGAAATCTACCCCCACCCTTACAAAAAAAAACAAAAACTAAAATGTATTTTGTTAAAGTCCGGACTCAATTACCTTTCGTTTGATATCACACACGCCATATTTTCACTTAAACTCTAATTTTTAAAATATACCCCCACCCTTTTTTTTTAAATAAAATGCATTTTGTTTAACTGCAGACTCAATTACCTTTCGTTTAATATCACACACGCCATATTTTCACATAAACTCTAATTTTTTAAATCTACCCCCACCCTTTTATTTGGTTTATGTTCGGTGGATTTTGTTCATTTTTAAATGGGACCATCTCGACCCAAGACCCAGCCTAGGTACCAAATTTCATTAAAATCGGCCAAGCGGTTTTTGAGTTATGTGCGTTGGTCGTTACAGACAGACACACAGACAGACAGACAGACAGACAGACATACAGACATACAGACAGACAGACGGCGCAACAAAAAAGTTTCAAAATCATCTGAAACGCAAAGATATATAAAAAATTTTGAAATCGGAGCAACTTTTTTTTTCTCGAAAAAATTAGGATCACCATAGCTCACACTACTATAGTATAGTATATGTGTGAGCTAAAAAAACGTCAGCGATAAAGAGATAAAAGAAACAAAACCAAAAAAAAGCTCGTTCTGACAACAGATGAAAGACCCTTAAAAAAAGTTTTGTTTCCTTAATGACTATTAGTAGTTGCTACATTTTGTTATTTTTTTTTTATAAATAAGACGGTATTTTTTAATAATAAAACCTTGGCTGTTTTTTACTTTTTATATTGTATGTTTTTAATTTCTATGAGACTGTTAAACTAACTGCTGCCTACCATTTTTATTTTCTCACTTTGGTAATGAAAAATGTAATTTTTTCCGCATTTTAAGTATAAAAGTGTCACTTTTTAACCCCGCTATAAAAAGTGATAAATCAGGGATAGCAAAATTCGGGATTAAAAGTGACTGATCGGAGATAAAACAATAAAAACCAAAATAAAAAAAAAGTCGAAACCAAAAAACCCAAAAAAAAAGAAAAACAAACTAAATAAAAAAGTAGAAAAATAACGTACAAAGCTTGTGATAAAACTGTCTATTTACCCTCCCGACGAACTGCAGCTCTTCCTCTGCTCGGGCCACAAACTATCCGCCTATGGATAAAAAGTCACACTTTTATCTCTTGGTATATAATATACTATTATATACTTTTGAGAATAATAGTGTACCAAAGATAACAGTGCCACTTTTTATCCTGAGGCGAAAACTTTCCAACACGAGCGTAGGACCAACTCGTCAAGGGAGGAGCCCGGCAGAAATGAGTCGGGCCAGAGCCTTTCCTGGGGCTCACAAGAGGGCAAATGAAGTCGGCCCTAACAGAGTGGACCCAGAAAGAGATACAAAAGGAATGGACCAACACAGGAAACTCCAGACAGGTAAAGGCGTATGTGACGCAGAACACGAAGAGAGGTGGGAGTCCTAACCGGACACTGCGTCCTACAAGGACACTTGGCAAGGATGAGAGTGAAGGAGGACGCGACGTGCGAGCGATGTTGGGCCGAGGACGAGACCTTGGCGTATTTTCTCTCATCACGTGAAGCATAAAAGGAGGCAAGAAGCCTTTAAAACGGAGCACCTTCTGAATCTGAGGTGGCCCGATATTCTGGAGCCTACCCCACACCACTACTACTACTACTAATAACACGAGCGTAGCCAGGGCCACTGTGAAGTTATATGCTATTTTTCACACTTTTGGACTTTTTTCCCAGGTTTTTCTTTTTTTGAATTTTTGTCTCTTACTTTCTATTCTAGATCTGTCAATTTTTATTTCTGATCTGTCACTTTTTACCAAAAAACCTCATATGTTCACTCACTGGTTCCTTATTGTTCAGTAATTGGAGATGCCTCTTCATTTACTGGAGTTTTATACAATATTAAGAAAATAACGAACGAATAATGAATTAACTTTTATTTACTTTTTATTATTTAAAATAGTTTAATCTACCTATGCATGCAATTTTTAAACAGATTTGTTAAAATCATCTAGCTTATTTCATAACCCAAAGTTCAGGATTCTCTTATTCGTTCATTCACTGGTGCATTGACCCTAGAACAATGGCAAGCGAGTAATAAAACTGTTATTATCAATCGGTGAAAAGATCGATTGAAAAGTAAAGATTGAGTTAATATTTATAGAAATAAGTTATGTAATTATGGCAACTTTCTATGAATTTATTAGTAAAAATAAATCACAAGAATATATAAGAAAACAAGTTTTTTTAATACACTATTAGGCTATTTTATTCATTGGCGTTTTTAACATATTTTTGATAGCGACCCGTATGTATAACATATTTTAAGTATTATTTTTATCTTTTATAAAAATATGTTACATACAGCTCTTTGTCAATTAATCTGTTCCAGTCAAATACCTTAATTAATGTATTTGGTTCCAGTACAATGTTAAAAAAACTGAAACTCACAACTTCAAAATAAATAATGGTTTTTTTAAACATAAGGATATTCATCGATATACCTGGTTTCAACCAACAAGAAATCTTAAATCAATCATTGATTATGGTATAGGTGGACAACACTCGCATTTAAAGTGGTATGATGTGCGAGCACTTCGTGGTGTTACCTGTGGATTTGATCACCATCTGGTAAAAGCAAAAATATTATTCCCTTTAAGAAAAACAAATAAGGACGAAAGTATTAGAGAAAACGAAAACCTAGAATGCATCGAAGACAATCAAAAATACAACTTTAGAATTCTAGAAATCGAAAGTACCCAAAGATTGTATCAGAACCGATTTGAAGAGATATATACAAACATAATAAAAAGCTTGAAGGAAGCAAGCAACGAAGCTGTTAGATACCAAGATAATAGAAATAACAGAAAGATATGGTAGACGGAGAAAATACAGGAAATGGTCAAAAAGAAAAAACGCCTAGAGACCTAGAAATCTACAGGGAAACCAGAAGACAGCTTAGAAATTTGATACGTACTGAAAAAAATTAAATGTTCGAGGGCAAATGCCAGGATATAAATACACACCTAGGAGGTAGGGAGGAGTTCTGAAGTATGGAAATTTATTTCTACAGTAAAAAACCCAAAAAAAAAAGTAAGCATCCAGATCATCAAACCAGAACAATGGACAGAACACTACAAGGGACTGCTGCAGGAGACGAGACCCGAATATCTGGGAGCCTCTCCGAGGAGAGACATAGAAATGATAAAGAATAGTATTAGAAAGCTTAAATCCGGAAAAGCTAGCGGACCTGGGGGAATATATGCTGAAATGCTCAAATATGGATCAAAGAAACTACTCGAAAATCTCACATATATTATCAATCAATGCATAAACGGACATTCAGTACCTAATGATTGGAAAATCGCATTCATATCCCCAATACATAAAAAAGGAAACAAGCTGGATTGCAATAATTACAGAGGAATTTCAGTGACCAGTACTCTAAGTAGATTGTACGGTAGGATTCTTTGAGATCTAATGGATAATGATTTTCATGAACAAGAAGAAGAAGAGCAAAGTGGGTTTCGTGCAGGCAGATCTTCTAGTGAGGTTTTTTGTCGTAAACAAGTAATTGAGAAAAGGAGCGCCAGAAATATAGAGACTCATGTTACCTTTGTGGACCTTCAAAAAGCATATGATATCGTTCAAGTAGAAAAATTATGGACAGTGTTAGAGCAAACTAATATCAATCATACATACATAAAAGGGTCAAAATCTAAAGTTAAAATTGGAAATAGACTTTCAAAAGAATTCCTGGTAACAAAAGGCTTAAGACAGGGATGTTGTATCTCTCCAACTCTTTTTAAAATATATATCGCAGTAGCTCTAAAAAACTGGAAACGTAAAGTGCACGGCATGGGAATACAACTTCACGACCGATTTACCATATACACACTACAGTTTGCTGCCGACCAAGTGATTGTAGCTAATGATAAAGAAGACATGGAGTATATGATGAGAAAGTTAATGGAAGAATACCAAAAGTGGGGTTTAACAGTGAACGTACACAAGACACAGTACTTATGTATTGGAAACTAATCCAGTGAGTTAGAACTAGACAATGGACAGACAATATCTCCAGGCAATGAGTACGTATACTTCATTATCACATTTGATAAGACAGGAACAGATTGTAAAGAACTGGAAAAAAGAATAGTAAAAGCAAAAATAGTTATTGGATGTCTTAACAGTATTTTATGGAGCAGAGAGATAAAAAAGAATGTAAAATTTAACCTAAATGAACAATGGTGAAAAGCACGCTGTTGTATGGAATAGAGACTTGTCGCGTAATAGAAAAATACATAACAAAAAAGGAAAGTGTCGAAATGGATGCAATAAGAAGATCAATGAGAATATCTAGAATAGATCACATAAGAAATAACATCATAAAAGAAAGAATAGGAATCGAGGGAAGCATAACGGATGACATCACTAAAAGACAACTGATATGATGCGGCCATGTACAACGGATGAACGAAGAAAGATTACCAAAGCAAGTCCCAGAATGGCAACCAATAGGGCGCAGAAAAAGAGGGCGTCCTAAACTAGAATGGCAACAGTCAATCCAAAGATCAATGAGTCAAAAAATCTAAAAGAAGATGATTGTCAGTATCGAAGGAGGTGGATAATAGGCGTCGGACAACGTAGAAAAACGTTCTAAACCGACATAGTAGTAGTACAATGTTAAAATATTTGTCAATTTAGGCGCGTCTTCGTCTAAGTACCAATGCGAATTCCTCATAAATTGGCTTAAAAATGTTACGTTTTGAAAACGCTAAGCGAAACGCACAGCACCACTTCTCGCATGGCATTTGCGGTGACCGATCAAATTTGGTATTCATGTTGGTAAACGCGCCCTTGGGGTGGAACTCGCTAAGCATCCTTCAAATTCTCGATTTTTGTTTGTTTGTTGACATTTGTGGTATACATTAGAGATTTTTTTACCCCAGTTAGTTATTTTTGGTATTTATTGATAAAAATATCAAAAATCTAGAGAAAGTGATGGTAAAACTCGGTGCCCACCTACGACTTTCTCGTGCGTGCCCGCGCACGCGTCACATGACTGTCATAACATTTCATATTGAGATCATGTGACGCGTGAGCGGGCACCCAAGAGAAAGTCGTAGGTGGGAACCGGGTGTTAGAAATGGTTTGGGCTAGTGGTGTCTTAACATGATTGTAATGACCCCTACCCTCCTAGGGTATAATAATAAAGGTTATATAGACGTAAGCCATAAATTTTCATCATATCCTAGTAGTAGTAGTAGTAGTAGTAGTAGTGTGGGGTAGGCTTTAGGCCTGGCGACTAGGCACATGAATCGCCCTTTTCGCCAACCCCCGGGCATCCCCCCTACTGCGTCCTTCCTTCGCTAAGGAATCTGCCCGTCTTCTTTGCAAAGGCCAGAATATCGGGCCACCTCAGATTCAGAAGGTCCTCCGTCTCAAAGGCTTCCTCTTCAAATATCTCTCTTCTGGCCTCCTTGTATGCTTCACATGATGAGAGGAAATGCGCCGAGGTCTCGTCCTCGGCCCAACATCGCTCGCACGTCGCGTCCTCCTTCACTCTCATCTTTGCCAGGTGTCCCTGTAGGACGCAGTGTCCGGTTAGGACTCCCACTATGGCGCCCACCTCTCTTCGTGTTCTTCGGAGGCGCCAGTCCCTACGGGATCTGCTGTATCCTGTCACATACTCCTTGGCCTGTCTGGCGTTTCCTGTGTTGGTCCATTCCCTTTGTATCTCTTTCTGGGTTCACTCTGGTTGGGCCGACTTCATTTGCTCTCTTGTGAGCCCAGGAAAGGCTCTGGCCCGACGCATTTCTGCCGGGATCCTCTCCTGGCGAGTCCGTCCGCTTTCTCGTTTCCGGGGACTCCCATGTGGCCTGGGACCCATACGAGCTCTACCTCTCTTAGGCCGGCCAACTTCTGAAGTGCATCCGCACACTCCTGCACCAAACCCGCGGACATGGTTTGTTTGCACAGTGCTTTCAGCGCAGCTTGACTGTCTGAACAGATGCAGAGGCGTTTTCCTGTTTCGTTCCTAATTTCTTCCTCCAATGTTACCGCCAGTATAGCGTAAACCTCTGCCTAGAAGACTGTTGCATTGTATCCCAGCGAGTAGCTTTTTCCAATGCCCTTGCTTTACACGTACACTCCTGCACCGGTCGAATTTCGGTCTGTCAGCCTTGATCAGTGTGTATAGCAGACCGTGGCGTGCGTCGCTAAGGAATTCAACTCCGTCCTCCTTCCATGCATCCCTTGGCGGTATGGTTACACGGTATCTCCTTTTCTCTTTTAACCGCTTCTCTGGCATCGCTAGCCTGTACGTCGATAAAGGAATCTCCTTATCATATTCTAACAAATAAAATAAAGTTTAAGAAGAAAATTTAGTTAAAAATCTTTAATAATTATTAAAATTTAAATTGTTTAAAGCTTCGGCACCACCACCACCATTTCATTGTTTCAATTGAATACATTCGCTCTTACTAGGGTGTTTCCAATAAGGCTCAAATGCTCGGGTACCTACCCTACAGGGTACCGTTACATATAGGAGTGTATAAAACTTGCCCATAAACAATTTTTATCTATTCATTTCTCACTTAGATTCCAGAGGGGAGAGAAATACAGTAATAGCCACTTGCACCAAACATACCAGAAAGTAGCACTTTCAAAAGTGTTACTTTTATTTTTAGTGTGGATTCACTTGTACCAACAATTTTGAACGCCACTAACAAAAGTGGCGTTGCCAAATTTATTTAACTGGAAATTGCTTTGGCCGAATGACCAAATGGAGTGAATTTGACGTTTTTGACAGTCCATGGCTGGCTTGCGTCACCTATTATTTTTTAATTTTTTTGTTGAAAGTTTATTATTTTGTGCTCTTTTTTAATTTGTTTTGCTAATATGTCGCAAAGACATAAAGACTTTACTGATCAAGATTAGATTTTGTTATTTAGTTTTTGTTTTTGTTGTTTTATAGATTTTTTATAAATAAAACACTATAGTGGATAATTACTATTTTATTATTACTTTATTTATAAAATAAAAAGTTAAAAAATAAACATATTTTATATTTATTCTATACAGGGTGTCCCAGAACTAATGGTACATAGTTAAACTGTAGATTCCCTGGGTCAAAATATTACGATTTAGCCACACTTACCTTTGTCCAAAAGTTCGTACTAACCGAGATACAGGGTGTTAAACTTTATTTTTTCAATTCGATTTTCTTTAATAACTTTTTTATTAATTAATATTTTTGCAAAAAATAACAAGCTTGTAAATTTTTTTGAAATTGGCAAGACGACTCCGTTGAAAATTTTGATGTACAATGTACAGGGTGTTCCTTGGACCACTACCATTGCATTAAAATCACTGTATTTTTTTTGTGCCTTGGTGTATACCAGTTTTTATGTAAAATAATGGTTTTTCCATCCTTTTTATCTAAAAAAATTATACTGTTTTAAAGTCGCTCAGAGCAACGGTTTTTGAGAATTTTGCATTTAAAGTTTTTATTGCATGTGAGTGAAATGCCTAAATTATGAATGATACTTTCTTAAATTCTTTCTACTAATTAATATTTTTGCAAAAACTAACCAACAACTAGGTTTTTCTGAAATTTGCAAGACGATTCCGTTGAAAAAGTTGATGTACCATGTACAGGGTGCTCTTTGGACCACTTCCATTGCATTAAAATCATCAGTGTATTTTTTTTGTGCCTCGGTGTATACTTAAGCAGGTTTTTAAACAGAATATGATTTTAATTATTAAGTAATTTTACAAACAGTTCTGTCGTTTTAAGAAAGTTTGACAGAATAGACGCAGACAGCAACTTTATTGGATTTTATTGTTTTTTATTTTCAAAGCCTACTATAATAAACAATTTTAAGTTTGATTTACTATTTGTCAATTTTAAAATTTTAACTTTGTTGCTGATAGCGCCATGCTTAAGAAATTTTATATTTTTTTCAATAAATAATAACATATTAATTTTATTAATAATTATAATTTTCTTTCAAAACAATAAAAAAAAGTTGCATTAGTAAAGTATACGTACTTACCAAGAATACGAAGAATTTTTTGTTCCTCATTAAAAACATCGCACTACAGAGTTGCAATAACGGACAATAACTTACAATTGTTTTAACACACTTTTGATAATTTAAGAACCATTTTGTATATTTTTTAACTTAATATTTCTTAAGAAAACATCCAATCTTAAAATGCTATAAAAAATTATTGATTATAGCTAATATGTATGAAGTAGGTAAGAATTTAATCAAAAATTTTTTACGCATACAATAAAAACTTATAATTTAAATATCTTAAAAACCGTTGCTCTAAGCGACACAACTTTTTCACATAAAAAAAATAAAAATGTTAATGTGTTTTATAGAATCTTGTATACACCGAGGAACAAAAAAGTTAGACCTATTTTAATGTAACGGTACCGAGCTAGAGAACACCCTGTATAATATTTTAATTTTTTTTAACCAAAATTACATTGTCCATGCCCAAAAATCACCAAACCCAATTTCTTGTGCAAAATTATTAATTAGTAGAAATAATTGAAGAAAGTATCATACATAAATTAGGAAGATTACTCACATTCAATAAAAACTTTAAATGCAAAAAACTCAAAAACCGTTGCGCTGGGCGACTTTAAAAAAGTTTTTTACATAAAAAGGATGGAAAAACCATTATTTTATATAAAAACTGGTATACACTGAGACACAAAAAAATATACTGATTTTTATGCAATGGTAGTGGTCCAAGGAACACACTATACATCAAATTTTTCAACGGAGTCGTCTTGCCAACTATAAAAAAACGTACACGCTGGTTAGTTTTTGCAAAAATATTAATTAGTAAAAAAGTTATTAAAGAAAATCGAATTGAAAATATAAAGTTTAACACCCTGTATCTCGGTTAATACGAACTTTTGGACTAGGGAAAGTATGGCTAAATCGTAATATTTTGACCCAAGGAATCTACAGTTTAACCATGTACCATTAGTTCTGGGACACCCTATATATTATATGCTCTAGGTTATAAAGTGTTTCTTTTTATAGGGTGATTTTTTATAATTTCAGAATCCCTGTCACTCGGTTATTATTAGGAATTAAAACTTCAAACGAAAACTGCTCGATTTGGTTAATTATGGCACTTTAAGCTCTGCAACACTTTTTATTGCTACCTCACTATATACAGGGTGCGGTAATGAGGTATTTTTTTGAAATTTAACACCCTCTATATTTTTAATTCGACTCTGTTATGGTTTTAAATATAAATGTATATAGGATCTTTATAAAGAAAATGCATTAGACGTCAGAAAATGTTTTAAATAGCATAGACATATATATTTTTATAAAAAGACGCATTCAAGAATGTAAAAATATATGTATGGGGTATTCAATTAAAATAAACTGAACTTAATGACACACCCTGTATATGATGAGATGAACACAAAAACTGTTGCAGATGGCCATAACTTACCAGATCAACCAGTTTTGTTTGAACTTTTAACTCCCAATAAGAACGGAGTTAGGTACAGGAATTGTGCAATTATAAAAATCACCCTCTACATACAATCCAAGCATTTAAAAACGCTAAAAGGGTCCAGCGGTAAGAATTGTATCTCTGGTACCCAGTGACGCACCCAGGAATATGTCTTGGGGGTCAGAGACCCCATAATGGTATATATTCTGCTATTTAATTTTTAAATTCATGAAGTATGTGGAAAATATCTAACAAAATCCTTAGGCTTAGGGGGGAGGGGCAGGTCCCTCCTTGGGTGCGCCCATGGGTAACCTATATATTTTTTGGAATGGAAACACAAATTGTACCAGGTCCAAAACATCTACATCATTGACGCAACGTTAACGTCAGTTAAAAAATTGTTGTTCAAATAGTTTCTTTATGTAAAATATTCGCCCAAATTGATACAAATCACAAAAAACACATGAAAGATAAAAAAAAAAACAAAAAACGTTTAAAAAACAATCTAAATAACCCCGCATTTGGGTTTAGTGACTGTTTTAGGGTCGGATATTCTACACTAACTAATAGAATACTAAAGTGGCGTTTTAAGTGACACTTTTCAATGGTGCAAGACTTTTAGTGGCCACTAAGACTAAAGTGTGACCGTAAACGCTTGGTGCAAGTGGCTATAAATCTTCATTCATAAAATACTTAAAATCTTTCATTACTACCATAATGAATGAAACGTAGCTATTTTGGTAACTTATTGTACTTGAAGTATAGGCCGAAGGCCTCCTTTAACTTAACCACTATAAATACAAAATTGGCCAAAAAAATTAAAAACTGTGTGCAATCAAGCGCAGATCTGGCTTAAAATCTAGGGGGGGGGGGGGTAATAGTCGACGAAATTTTTTTTTGTCATATAATTTTTTTTTCTAGGTGGGGGGTAGTTTTCCTGTTTTCCCTTATTTTATTAGGAAAAAAAGCATCTTTGGTAGGTGTTTTTAAACACGGTTACCGTTTTAAAAAAATGCTCAGTGCAATCATGCGTGAATACCATTTTTGCACTTTTGGTCAGGTGCTTAGCGAATTTGATGTCATAAAAAGGTGAGCCGGTTCATTCATCCTGATTTGCGTTTTTTTATGAACCGAACCATCAAGACGTCAGTGTCAGTGAGCGGAATTTTAAGCCAAATAAATACCAGCAAACGTAAATTTAAGTACTCGTCAATTTAAATAAAGGTCCATTAGATCTTGGACCCCCGAGAGGATAAGCTTTCAAGCTAACCATCGAAAAACATGAGAGAAATTTTTTTTCAAAAATTTGCGCCTTTAAAATAAACAAAAAATTTTTTACTCTATATTCAATAAAAGAAAAAAAAATTAGGCCTTAAAACTTAAGAAAAATATTACTTTAAATTCAATGAAAGAAAAAATTAAAAGCAATATTATAATGAGATCAAATTTGGTTGGTATATTTTCTCCGACGGCTTAAAACTGGCTTTCTAAGGCATAAAAAAGATTTAATACAAATCCAAACATTTTTTCATTTTGCCAATCCCTATACCCAATAAAATCTAGTGAAACTAAAATTTAACTTTCTTAATAATCTAAATGTTTGCCCACATTTGTTAGTTTTTTGCAATCGCGATAAAAGCAGTAAAAAAGGCTCATCTTGTTTTATCTGGCTAGTGTTTTGAGTGCACAACATGTAAGTCACTTTTTAGATGGGAATTCGTAGAATGTTTTAAACAATCTGCCTGGCTTTGTTTTATGATTCTACACTCAAAAATAAAACAGAGATCTTGTGGAGTTCGAAAAAGTGGAAAAATCTGGCTTTTAAAAGTGTAAGTTTGAAGCTTTTTAGACCAAAAATTTGGAAAACTGTTTTCTTGTGTTTTTGGACAATTTGTGTTCATTATCTTAGGCATAATTAGGTCTCATATATATTTTTTTTTACAGTTAAGCGCACTCGCAAGGAGATCCCTATCACGCTCGAGAAGCGGCCAGTGCGCGGAAATGTTGGGTTGTGTTGGTTTTGAAACGGTTCAGGTTGTAACCTGCAGGGAAAACTGTCGCAGGGGGTTTATTCCACAGCGATGCTGTTCTCCAGAGATATGAATTCTGATATAATGAGGTTCTTGGTGCCTCTATTTTGACAGTAAATTGATGGTTACCGTCTGTTTGACGTGTTCGCCTAGTAGGTGCTACTCCCGGGGGGATCATACGTGCCAACTCTTCAAAGCATTTTCCGTGATAATACCTGTAGAAGAGAGATAGATCGCCCACAGTTCTTCGATGTTCGAGACTATCCAAGCTACGGGTAAGTGCGGGGTCATTGATCAGCTTGATAGCTCGTTTTTAAACGGTGTTCAAAAGCATTAAGGTATGTTTGGGTGCCGCACTCCATATATGTGAGCAGTACTCCATAGTTGGTCGAATCTGGGCTTTGTAGAGTGTCAGCAGTTGGCTTGGTGTATACAGATGTCTTGTACGAAATAGCACCCCAAGCTTTTGGGACGCCCTTTTAGCTATATCTGCCACGTGACTGTGCCAAGACATGTTGGTCTCTGCAGTGACTCCTAAGATGTTCAACTGGCTCTGCAATGTGACAGCACTTCCAGATAGCATGATGTTCGGCTCACCGGTGCTGGTCTTTTTTGAAAACAGGGCTGCTTGGGTTTTCTGCGCGTTGAACTGTACAAGGTTTTTGTTGCCCCAGTCCTCTATTATCTCTAGGTCGTTATTTATCTGCGATATTTGAGTTAGTCTAAGATGATGGAATTCACGTGCGGATAGACACTGAGTGGGTGGTATGACTGAGGAGACTACATTGCCATCATCTGCAAAGCAATAAAGTGGATTTACTGTTTTATCTATGAGGTCATTTATGTAAATCAGAAAAAGTGTTGGCGAAAGGATTGCTCCCTGTGGCACACCAGCATTTATTTCGTAAGAGTTGGAGTTCCGGCCATCCAGTGCAACATAAATGGATCTATCCTTAAGGTAACTTTCAAACCAAGTCCAAAGTTTCGGCGACAATATCATTGTTTTGAGCTTGTTGAGCAGATTTTCATGCCAGACTTTATCGAATGCTTTTGATATATCTAAGGCAATTGTTCTTGTTTCGCCCCGTAACTCAATCACTTTTTGCCATAAATGAGTGACCTATGTAAGTAAATCACCAGTTGACCTATATTTTCGAAATCCGTATTGCTTGTCGTTGATAATTTTGTACATTTCCAAGTACTTGGTTAGGTGATTGTTCACAACTCTTTCCATTACTTTTGATATCACCGGAAGTAGAGCAATTGGTCTATAGTTTAACGGATCTGTCTTGTTTCCTTTCTTTGGAATAGGTTGTACTCCTTGCCTGTAAGATAAATTGAATAATTTAGCGAAAGTTGGGGTGAGTTCGTTAGCACAATTTTTGAGTACTATCGCGGGAATGCCATCTGGACCCATTGCTTTGTTTGTATCCAACTTTTTAAGGGATTTTCGTATTTCTCTGTGACAAAAGGGTACCTCTGGCATACTGTGGGAAACCCTTCCAATGAACGGTGGAGTTTTTCCATTTGGCACTGTTAGGTTTGAGTTGTAGGAAAAGATTTTGGCCAGCATATTGGCTTTTTCCTCTGATGTTGTGGCTAAGTGAGTATTTTTATCTGTAAGTGGTGGTATGGATGACTTGGTGAAGTTTGATCCAACAGCTTTTGCAAGAGACCAAAAGGACCTAGAACTACTTGGACAATTCAGCAACCTGTTTTTTATTCTTTGATCGTATGTTTTTTTGGCGGCGTCAATAGTAATTTTGCAACTATTTCTGGCTTCTATGAATTCTTCTATAATGTCTGTTCTATTTAATATATTGGCTGACCAATAGAAGTTCAAAGTGAAAATTTTTTTTGCTCAGATCTAAAAAAGAACAAAAAAAATTTATAAAATCAAACGAAACTTGTTGATGTTTTAAATTTACGGATACTAAATTTCACGTTTGTTAGTATTATTTGGCTTAAAAATTCCGTTGACTGACGCTCACGTGTCTGACAGCAGGTAAAAACGCAATAAGCTTTGATCTGACCTAAAAGACAGAAAGAGCTGTCTTAGGTCACGGATTAGTTTGTTTCGTTTTATTTGTTTTCGATATTTTCCTTGATCGATATGTATAGCAGGTTATTTCGCCTGCTTTTGTTACTGTTTCTCTCGTATCTCGATAAATCTCTTGCGAATGTTTTCTCACTATTTATATAGGATTAAAGACAAAATCGGCAAGAGTGTCACATTGTCCAAGCAGTGTTCTGAGGAGTCCCATAATGACGAAACAATTAACTGTCAACATTTATTAGGTGTCTATTAGATCTTAGACCTCCGCGAGGTTAAGCTTACAAGCTAACCACGGAAAAATATTAGAGAAACAAAAAGTCCTTTTTACCCGATTAGCCACGAAACTTGTTTGATTTTTTAAATTCACGTAAAAAATATTTATATTTAAAATATCTCATGAAATTTAAAAAATATTATGTTAATTTAAAAAATATTAACTCCCTCCATAAAAATGTTTAAGTTGAAAAAGTATCTCATATAAGCCCCATGCAAAAGTAATATGGACACCTCAAAGAAAATTGTTCAGGTCTTTGTTGATTTTTCAAAAATGTTTTTAGTTTTTATTTTTTTTTATAACCATTATATATTCAGATGTTTTTCAAGACAAACATTATAGACCTACCTAACTTATTAGTCTCAAATTAATAAATGATAGATGAGTTCTATAGGGTTAATTTAACAGAATCCTCATTAATATTGCAGGGTGACAAGGGTGCGAAAGGCGATATGGGCTACCGGGTAAGAGACACTTTCGAGTTTTTGGTGTTGCGGCTAGTTTTGCCTCTTTGTGATGAACGGTTGTTGGTTGGGATTTTCGAATAACTATTTTAAACAATCTGGAAAATAGAGTAAGAAACAAGATATTCTCTTCCAAAACCCGGTAAAATTAAAGAACGAAAAATCATTAAGAAATATTTTTCTTCAACCTAGAACATCTGGTTTGTACGCCAACGTCCTACCAATTAGACCACCGAAACACATGATTATAATTTTTTAAACTTCACAGCACAGGAAATTTTTTGATAGTTTTTCGTTTTTAAATTTCGCCCTTGATTTGGGATTGTTGTTTATGATTTTGAGGAAAACCTTGCATTGTTTCCACATTGGTATTTAAAAATATATTCTCTATTTCAGAAAATTTGAGACTGCTGGCGTGAAGAGTTTTATGTTTAAATTATAGGTGCAATGTCATCTTTTTTAAAAAGTCAATGTTATCCTTTTTGGATTTGGATCATTCTTATTTGGAACACGTTCTGACAAGCTAGATGTCTCATCTCTGGGCACTGTAAATCTAGAAATAAGCTTTTGATTTAGAAGAAAACTTACCCATGTCAAGTCAATGAAGTTTAAACGTATATTGTGTCAAGTATACATGAATAATTTAATTGCAATCTTTGCCATGTTAAGGGGTGGATGGGCCATATGGGAAAATGAAAAAAATCCCGGTGGCCCTGGTGGAATTATGGACCGGTGCCTTATGGACCGGAGCCGTATGGGCCGCTGCTTTATGGACCGGAGCCTTATGGGCAGGTGCCTTATGAGCAGTAGATTTTTGGTTTACGGTTCCCCATCCAGCCCCGGTAATGTTAAATTTACAACAATATATTTTTAATGATTTAGTTCTTGTTTCTTATTCTGTTTCCTGCTTTCAAGTTTTGAGTTATTAATTTCGGATAATATAATACTGTAGTAAATACTATTTCTGGATCAAAGGTTGCCTGGGGATTTTAATTACACTAATTTATTGCCAATCGTATTGTGTTAGCTAATCAATTAACAATAATCTTGCAAGGAATCATAGTAGCAGCGGTCAAATTAATTGAAAAACTTTGTAGTGATTAAAAATTAAAAAGGAGACAACTAAAACCAGTGTCCCCTTCCAGTAGTAAATTAAATTGGGACTGATTTTATTACGAATGAGGCAGTTCACCTATTTATTCTTTATAAATGACGTCGCACAAATTACATGGGGGTTGGATTTCGGTGGAATTCTTTTAGACTTACGTAGGTTATAGAGAAGATCCTCCTATACAACGTATAAATGGGAAAAATCTTCCGATGGGCTCCAGAAACTTCGGAATTTCCATCTAAAATTTGCAATTTGACAATGATATTAAAAATAAGCAAATATAAAATTATTTCGACGATAGTTTATTTTGGCACCACATACTATATAAAGGTCTAGATTTAAGGTTTCTTATAGTAAAGCATCTTCTAACTAACTTTATTTTCGCAAATTGCCAATTTGAAAAAATTGCCGAAATGTCTTGACGTATTTGTCCATGTTTATTATGAAAACATTGTCAAATTGCTAACTTTGGATGGAAATTCCAAGGTTCCTGGAGCCCATTGGACGATTTCTCCCATTTAAAAATTAAACGTTGCATGGATCTCGTCTATAACATACGTAAGTCTTAAATCATTCCACCGAAGTCCAACGCCCATGTTATTTGTGCTACGTCATTTAGACATTTTTCAAAATTTTATAAGTTGGAGTTCACCTTTTTTTATTCTTCTATTTAAAATTTAATGTTTATAATACTATCAAGTATCATCGAACTCAAAATTAATGTACACAAACACAACTCTACACTCTAGAGAAGAGATCTAATAGAACCGCATTAGATCGTTTATGTGAATAGGGATAACATCATTATCTATTTGATATAAAGTTTTATGCCGAGAGTATACAGCTGCGAAATAAAGTAAAACAAAATAAATTAAAAAAAAAATAAAGCAAAATAATATGTTTTCAACAGCAACTTAATTGTGAAGGTACTGTGGCCATTACCTTTTCATTTGTTAATATTTATGTCATTTGTTGTAGGGATTGCTACATTTTATTTTATTTTAAAGTTGTCTGAACTCAGCACTATTTGGTTTTGGAATATAATTGGTGGCTTTGTGCTTAACTTGTCTACCCTGTTCAGATGTGTAATAGTCGGTTATAGAAATGTTTGACGTATGATTTTCCACTAAATTTTCCAAAATGTCTGATTTTTTTACTAATTGTACATTTACCTACATATTGCAAACGGTGCAGAAATATAAGACACTTAATTGAATGAAAGTTATACTTAATGATTGTCAGACATATTATAGTTGAGCACATTCTAGAGTGATTCAAATCCGAGTGCAAGCATTTTTCTTTTGTTGAATTAAAATTTCGTACTTTTATTGTCTATTTATTTTAAACACTACGTAAGTTCTCTAACCGTTAAGTGTAAATTGTTTTTTTTTGTTGCGTAACTGGTTTTAAGGTTATGTTATTTTGTTATGATCTGACTCCTTAATCTATGAAAATTGACAGAGCAGTCCAGAGTGGTCTTTAATGGATTTTGATCAATAATTTTGTAAGCCAAACATGCATATCTTAAACGAGATAAATACGGGTCGATTTTTGGCCAGGCACCTGAAGCGGTATTTATAGGAGTTGATTTTCCAGCTAGGCCGCACCGTCAAAAATCGACCGTGTACACGAAAAATCGTCTGCACCGGAGGCGACTACATCGAAGACGCCAAAAGTTCTTTCGACTTTTGTCGCGCGATCGTAGGCCTCATGCGGTTCATGTGTGTGAATGACTGAAATCGACCGTGTAAATACTTCATTGTTAGGCGATTTGTAGGCGCGTGAAGGTCATTTGAGCTCTTTTTTGTTTACTAGTATGTGGCACATCATTTGGTATGTGAAAATTAAAAATAAAATTTGGATCTTAATTACCATCCATAAAATATCCGAAGCACCGAAAAGTTTGCGTCAAGAAATCCATCTGCAAACATAAAGTTTACGATTTTTTTTTATTTTTTCTGTTATATTTTGTTTTTCAAGCAATTGATCATTTTTTGGGTCACTATTCTTAGGCGTGAATGACAAACAATGCATTGTATACGGAAAGTATAGGCTTAGGCTTATCCCCGGTGTTTATTTGTGTTTTTATTTTTTGCTTTTTAGCATTGATAAAAGTCCCTCAATATATTTTGACAGTGGTTTTGCACCAGACATCAGTCAAATGTGCCTAAGGTGTCTAACACCTGTATTTAGTTGCTTCTATTTTTCATTGTGCTTGGAACCTTAAATGCATTATTGCCTACATTTTTAGGCAAATCTTGCAAAATGCATTTACTAACATTATTTTTTATCTGAAAAAAAAATGTTTTGGACAAATTCTGGCACATTTAAGACAGGAATCAATCAATCTCCCTTGATGAATGATCTTATTCGACTTTTTCGTCTCTTCACTAAAAGCACCAGAACTTTTCCACTCGATCTTGTAACAAAGGCAGAAATCTAAAAATATGAACTCTGTGTCTACCTCTCTTATTTAATAGACTATGGACAAATCGGCCTAAAAGGGGGTTTCGTGTGCAAGTCGTGCCAACTTTTTGCCGATAAGCCAGGTTTGTTAAGGGCACTCCATAGATCAGGTTTTGACTTGTTGTCATTCTGGTAAATGCGTTTTTTTAAAGATATGGCCCCCACCACTTTTTTTCGCACGATACTTTTAAAACGATGTATCTTTCTTAAAAATAGTCGTAGAGGGTTGCAAAAAATGGCAAATGAATCAGTAAACACGCGCAATAAAATAACTTTCTTTTATATTTTTCAAAATATTTCTTCGTTTTTTTAGAAAAAATAAAATAGCTGAATTTTTACTTTTTTTTTGTATAGCTAGTAAAGTTTAACCTACATTTTTAATAACAACAAAGCAAAACTTAAAAAAAAAGTTTAAATAAAAGTTATAGAATGAACATTTTTCTTTAGTTTAGATGTATATTTTATATTTGTTTAAATAAAAAAACAATTTGTTGTCACCAAAACGACTACCGAAATTGTATTACCATAGCGGCTTTACGCAGGTGATTCTATTATTATTGTTATCGTTGTTTGATGGACATTATCAAACAACGTTGTTATTGTTATTTTTGAAAGTGAATATCAATCGACGAAAATTTTTACAATATAGTGCAGGTGCTCGAGGTAGTTGAGTATGCAAAATATGAGGACCACAGTTGGACAATAGATCCTAGCTGAAAATAGGTCACAGACTAACGATTTGGATGTTGCCGGGCAAGTTTTTGGTCCAATTTTTTTTATCCCTCCTTCTTATATAGTCGTGTTCGAATTTCTAAAAATGTAACTAAGTTGACGCCCTAAAGACACAATGACATAGAAATGGATCAAAAATGTGTAAAATCTAATTTAAAAATAAAATTATATTAGTTTTTTAAATTTTAGCTGCAAAATCCCCCAAAACCCCGAACCGAACCACTCCCCAAATCCTGAAATTTTTAGATTTTTTCAAATTTTCTTAAAAACTAAACTTAAAATTTGTAGTAATCTTTATTGTAGACCATAAAATTTCCTTTTCAATAATGTATAAGTCAGTGGGGTACGACTAATGACAAACTCTCCAGCGGCGTCCGTTTATTGAGGTAGTGTAAATAAATTTAAAAAAGAAACATGTTTATTAAGGGTTTTACCAGATTTTCTCAAAAATCTTATTCGACTTTTTCGTCTCTTCACTAAAAGCACCAGAACTTTTCCACTCGATCTTGTAACAAAGGCAGAAATCTAAAAATATGAACTCTGTGTCTACCTCTCTTATTTAATAGACTATGGACAAATCGGCCTAAAAGGGGGTTTCGTGTGCAAGTCGTGCCAACTTTTTGCCGATAAGCCAGGTTTGTTAAGGGCACTCCATAGATCAGGTTTTGACTTGTTGTCATTCTGGTAAATGCGTTTTTTTAAAGATATGGCCCCCACCACTTTTTTTCGCACGATACTTTTAAAACGATGTATCTTTCTTAAAAATAGTCGTAGAGGGTTGCAAAAAATGGCAAATGAATCAGTAAACACGCGCAATAAAATAACTTTCTTTTATATTTTTCAAAATATTTCTTCGTTTTTTTAGAAAAAATAAAATAACTGAATTTTTACTTTTTTTTTGTATAGCTAGTAAAGTTTAACCTACATTTTTAATAACAACAAAGCAAAACTTAAAAAAAAAGTTTAAATAAAAGTTATAGAATGAACATTTTTCTTTAGTTTAGATGTATATTTTATATTTGTTTAAATAAAAAAACAATTTGTTGTCACCAAAACGACTACCGAAATTGTATTACCATAGCGGCTTTACGCAGGTGATTCTATTATTATTGTTATCGTTGTTTGATGGACATTATCAAACAACGTTGTTATTGTTATTTTTGAAAGTGAATATCAATCGACGAAAGTTTTTACAATATAGTGCAGGTGCTCGAGGTAGTTGAGTATGCAAAATATGAGGACCACAGTTGGACAATAGATCCTAGCTGAAAATAGGTCACAGACTAACGATTTGGATGTTGCCGGGCAAGTTTTTGGTCCAATTTTTTTTATCCCTCCTTCTTATATAGTCGTGTTCGAATTTCTAAAAATGTAACTAAGTTGACGCCCTAAAGACACAATGACATAGAAATGGATCAAAAATGTGTAAAATCTAATTTAAAAATAAAATTATATTAGTTTTTTAAATTTTAGCTGCAAAATCCCCCAAAACCCCGAACCGAACCACTCCCCAAATCCTGAAATTTTTAGATTTTTTCAAATTTTCTTAAAAACTAAACTTAAAATTTGTAGTAATCTTTATTGTAGACCATAAAATTTCCTTTTCAATAATGTATAAGTCAGTGGGGTACGACTAATGACAAACTCTCCAGCGGCGTCCGTTTATTGAGGTAGTGTAAATAAATTTAAAAAAGAAACATGTTTATTAAGGGTTTTACCAGATTTTCTCAAAAACCGAGCTCAATATCAAAAAATATAATACACACTGTTATAGACAATAAAATTGCCTTTTAAATGATGTATAATAAGGCAATGGTAGTTTTATATATAACATTTTAGGGGCGTCCGTAAATAAAATCAATTTTGAAAAATCACTAAATTTATCAATTTTTTACAAGTTTTATCCAGTTTTCTCAAAAATTAAGCTTTTTGGAAAAAAAATATTTTGCCGTTTATTTTAGAAAATAAAATTTCCTTTTTAACAATGTATTAGTCAGTGGGGTCAGGCTAATGACAAACTCTCCAGCGGCGTCCGTTTATTAAGAAAATATAAAAAAATTAAAGAAACCACATAGGTTTTACCCGATTATGTTAAAAACCAAGCTCTCTATAAAAAATTGTTACCTAAAGTCGATTGTAGACAATAAAATTTCCTTTTAAACGTGTATAATAGTGTAAGATTTATCTTCAGGTTAAAATTTCACAGGCCTGTGCAACTTAAATCAATTTTTACAAATCACCAAACAAATTAATTCTGTTACAAGTTTTTTCCAATTTTCTCAGAAACTAAGCTTAACTGACAAAAATGTGTTATATATTATTGTTAGGAAATAAAATTTTCTTTTTAACAATATGTAATTAATGACAAACACTTCAGCGACGTCCGTATATGGGGGTCAATTAAAAAATAAAATTATTTTTGTCAAATGTTTCACCCGATTTTAAATAAAAAAAAATACAAATACAAAAATACAAGTATTTTTTAAATACATTTCAAATCAAGTAATTTAAACTTTGTTGTATTAAAATCGGATAAAAAATAAAAAAGTAACAATTTGTCTTTAAATATGCTTTTCCGCCATATTGAATCCGCCATATTTAAAAAAGGCGCGATTATCCCAATGACAATAAGTCAAAACCTGATCTGCTAGGTATGTTAAACAAATTTAAGTTACTTTCAAAAAGTTCTTATGGTTTTCATTAAAATCATAATTTTTAAATATACCCCAAAGTTTTCCAGTTATTTGGAAATAACTTAAAAACTAATTAACGCATTGGAACACTTGAACCATATTTGAATAAAGAATTAAATCAGCTATCTTTTTTATAGAAACTTTTTACTTCTAGCTCCAATAGTTTTATAAATAGAAATAAAAAATTCCCTTTTTTTTTTAATTTTTTTTGTTTTTTTTTGACAAATACAAAAAAATACATATTTTCTGACCAATACATTTTAAAAACATTACAAAGCAAGTATTTTAAACTTTGTTCCATGAAAATCGGATAAGAAATAAAAAAGTTACAAATTTTTTAAAGATACGCCTTTCTGCCATTTTGTATCCGCCATATTTTTCAAAAAACGTATTTACCAGAATGACAACAAGTCAAAACCTGATATATGGGATGCCCTTAACAAAGTTAGCTTATCGGCAGAAAGTTGGCACGACTTGCACACGAAACTTGATTTGTCCATAGACTATAAGCAACCCACAACGGCACAAAAGTTGACACTTTTACATAAAGAAAAACTAAGTACATGCGTTTTAATATACACAATCCTTTGTTATCCACGATAAATCTACGCATCAGCTGATCTATTTGTGACGTCATTCCAAAATGGTCAATTCATCAAGGATTTCTTCATGCACTGTTTGAATTCCGGCCCGTAAAACACCTGTTAAGTTCTCTACATTTTCAACAAAAATGACCTATGCCCTTGATATTTTAGTCGCCCCGTCTAAATGGCGCCGCGTAGCGATGCGACTTGCCGCACGGCAAGTCGAGGTGACTCCCCCGCACGGCAAAAATTGATCATTTCGCTTAAGCCACACGGTGAAAATCGAAAGTGTAAGCGGAAAATAGTGTGCATCGCAGGCGACTTTATCGAAACCGCCAAAAGTCACAGGCTCATAACTAAAATCGACCGTTTGAACTTCATTGTTCTCAAAAGATTTTGAAAACAATTTAATCTTCTAACCTCCATTGCATCAATAAAGTATTCGAAGCAACCAAAAGTTTGCGTCGAGAAATCATTCAGCAATCCCAAAATTCGCAATAATTTATTGGATTCTTCTTTTCTTTTTGTTTTTCAAACAATTATTCAAATCTCTTTACGCACTATTTAAATTTCAGTACGTAAATCACCTGTTCTGCTCAAAAGTTTCAAAGAAAATTATTCCCTTGTGGTTTTATTCGCCCCGTATAAATAGGGTAGCGATGCGACTTGCCGCGAGGTTGAAGTCGACCCGTGTTAATCCACCTTTATTTAGACCAACATACTCATTTGGTTTATCAGCACTATATGGATTTCCAAGTGGAGGCGTTAATTAAATATTTAAGAAACGGTAACACTCAATTTAAGTGTCTTATTGCTAACTGCAGCGTTTGCAAAATATAAATTTCTAAACGTTCGTAGTTATACTCGTAGTGTGTAAATAGAATTTTGCTATTATTATTTTAATTATTTCAAAACAAAAGCTGATTTAAATAAAATATTCTGTTGCAGGGTCCGACAGGGTCACGCGGATTTCCGGGATTTCCGGTTTGTGAATTTTCATTTTGTTTTATTGCTTTGCGCTGGGGTGTAAAACGGTGGCGGATGCAAATGCGAATAGTGGTGGTGAAGGTTCAATTCATTTTTTTAGTATTAAGTTATTAAAAATATAAATCGAATTGGATTGAAACAGAATCACGACAAATGTATGCAAATCTCGTCCAAATATTATACTGCTGGACACCAGAATTTTTTTTTATGAAGGTTGCAAAAGCAGCAAATATATTTTCTAATTTTAAAAACTGTTTTAAGAAACAATAAAAATATAAGTACAAATATTTTTACCAATTCTGACTTTTTAGATGTTTTCCTCGTCCCTGTACATGTATATAAAAAAATATAAGTACACACATTTTCACCAATGTTGACTTCATAGATGTTTTCCTCGTACCCACACATATTTTTTTACACATTTGAAAACAGATTGAAGCCTACATTTCAAAGTTTTTTTTTGGCTTTTGTTGTAGTGTCATTTTCTTAGATTAACCCATGTGTTTTTTGGTAGAATGTTTTTTGGTAGCAGTAGCTCTTAGTACTTAATATAAATTTTAAAAATCATTTAATTTATAATAATCTATTAAAAATTTCATAACCTTATAATTGATTGATATTATATCAATAAAAAAAATTTGGAAAAATTAACATAAGACATATTTGAGATAAAAAATTCAGGTTATTTAACCTTATTAGCCCACAAAGCCTTAACTAGAAAAAGTATTTTGCCCCTAAAAGTTAGAAGAAAACATTAAACATGCTATATTTAATTTTTTTTTGACCTAATTATCGATCTCGACGTGATGCCTGTTCGTGTGTCTGCCTGTACGAATATATATTTTAAACTGCTACGATTTTCATAAATTTTTAAGAAGAAATAGTGCTGGGTGGTACTTTATTGCCTCCCCCCCCCCCAATAGAAAAATCATCGCGAATTTGAAAACGAAAGGAAATGGTCTACAGGTGAGAAGGAGGCTCTCCAAATTCCACACCGCTATGTCTGCCTCATGGAATTTGAGGGACGCAAGAATTCGCTTATGACAAAAATGATCAAACATTTAAAAACAAGCAAATACTATTAGGGTCAACAATGGAAATACATAATATTAGGTCAATGAACACTGATAAAAAAATTAATGAACTAGAGGAACAGCTGACAAGAATAAAATGGGACATTATAGACTTGTCAGAAGCCCGTCGAAAATCATAACACCGAATAAAATTAAACTCCGATAATCTACTATTCTATAAAAATAACGAATATAACAGCAACTTCGGAGTAGGATTTATAATAAATAAAGCCATAACTAAGCACGTCCATACTTTTAAAAGAATCTCAGGTCGTGTGGCCTATCTTATACACAAAATAAAAAGAACGTCATTTAAACTGATCTTTTTTTTGTTTATACTGGGATTTTCCATCCAATGAGGATTAATCACCCAGTTTCGCAGAGTTAGAGCAACGTAAAAGCCTTTTAAAAATCACAAACGACAAAGTACCTAGCCAGGAATCGAACCCGGACCGCCGGTGTAAGAAGCAAATGTTGCTACCACTAGACTACGGACGACGACAACACTTAAAGTTATTCAAGTATACACCCCTACACCTACGATGACAAGCACATAGAAGCATTTTATGAAGACTTCTCAAAAGCTATGGAAGAACACAAAACCCATCTAATACTATTAATGGGAGATTTTAATGGCATACTAGGTAAGAAAATGAATAAAGAAGGATTTTGGATAAGGCGAAAGGAATGATAGGGGCACATTCTTAATGAATTATCTAGAGGAAAGACAACTTACTAGTACTTAGTACGCAATGAATTCGTTCTATAAAAAAAACTCCAACGAAAGGGACATGGCTCAGAAAAAAAGATTGTTATAGATGTAACAGTCCTAAACAGCTTTAAAGCAGGCAGAAGAAAGATTTAAATTGATTGCAATTTCGAAATGAAAAGCAAAATTAATAATAGCAATGAACAACTTGACATAACTACGCTTACACAAAACAAAGCTAAATTCAAAGAAAAGCTAAAGTATAGTAATTGCATAGAAATGAACGTTAAAGAGGATATTATTAATATCACACAACTATTCTATACAGAATTATACCAATGAAAAAGAAAACCATCGCCACAAACCATGAAGAAACTCCAAACAAGAATAAAGAACATAATCTCGGATCTTGAACCTGAAATAGGCAAACCGGAAATAAAGAGAGCATTAAAGAAAGTGAAAAATAACAAATCTACTAACTACAAAATTTAAAGCATATCAATCAAAAGAACAACCAGGCATCAGAATACAGTACAGTTGACCAACTGTAACAATAAATATCCTAATAGAACGAGCGAACCAATATAAAATTTCACTATATATTGCATTTCTAGACTTTCAAAAAACTTTTGATAGCATTGAGCACAAGGCAGTAAAAGCAACTTTAATTAATAGTCGAATAGATCACAGATACACAGACTTAATAGCCAATATATATAGCAAGGCAACAACATCAATCGAAATCCACGATGTAAGCAAGCCAATCCGCATCCGCAATCCGTAGAATAGGTGTCAGACACGGTGACACAATATCCCCTAAACTATTTAACCAGGCCCTAGAAGATGTTTTAAAAAATTTAGATTGGGAATAAATAGGCATCAAATTAAGCTGGCGATACCAAGGAAGATGAACTGACAAAAATGCTGGAAGAACTGAATACATCAGCTAAAAATATACGCTTGAGTATGAACTACACTAAAAGTTAAATAATAACAAATACAGACGAAGATATGACGATCAAAATAAACCAAAAAAAAATAGAACAAGTAGAAGAATATATATAGCGGGGACAAATTATAGAACTAAAAAAAGAAAACCAAATAGCTGAAATCAAGAGACGTGTAAGATTGGCCTGGGCAGCATTCCGTAAATTAAGCTACATACTATTAAATAAAAATATCCTTTAAACAAAATCGCACTTACAAAATCAAACATGGATAAGGTAACAAAAGCGCAAAGATCAATAGAAAGACAAATGTTACATGTAAAGTTAACAAATAGAAAAGTAAAGGATTTCAGAGGAGATGTGGCAACATTAAAATGGAAATTTGCCGGGAATAATATCAGACAGAGAGACGATCGATGGAACAAATGTATTGTAAACTGGAGACCTTGGGAAAATCAAAGAAGTAGGGGAAGACCCCAAATGAGACGAGCGGATGATTTAAAGAAACATGCGGGAACTAGATGGATGGACACGGCGATAGACAGAGAAGAGTGAAAAATATTGGGGGAGGCCTTTTGGATCGAAGAAGGCTAAATAGGTAGACAGATAGTGCTGGGTCCTCTTATGAGCTTAAGGAGGTATTCTAAAAGTTCAATATTGCTCAATAATAAACAAAATTTTGGGTAGAAGTTTGGTTTCTGAGTTACTAAAAAAATAGTTTTAAGGATTATAAACAATAAAGGAGTCAGATCGGTCCCAAAATTTGTACATAGATACACCTTTTTTAGTAAATAGTACAGTTATCCATATTAACAATTATTTTTATTATATTTAGGGTCCAATAGGATTAGATGGTCCCAAGGGAGAGCCTGTAAGTAGATCTATATTGTTTAAATAACATTTGTAACAAATGCGGCTTTATAATAAAACCAAAACCAAATTTTCCTTCCCTTTCTGATACTCGCGAGTTAAGCACACACACCTTTGTGTGAAGTATAAAAATATTTTTGATTTTTATCGAAACACACACAGCACATCTTTTTTCTTTGCATATGCTTTGCGCAGTACGACCTTTTAGTTGCTACGTGATTACGTGGTTTTAAAACCACATTCAATGGACGAAACTTGTCTATAGATGGCGCAGCTGCGGCTCAGACAAGACGATGTCAGTGTGCTGCAACTTTTGAGTGCTCGAGCCAGATTGCTAGATGGCGCCACACCTTTAAGTTTGCTCGTATCTCATATGTAGGAGTTGGTTTTGTTTCAAATTGGCTTACCTAGGGATTCTGTTCTCCACTGATGACGTGAAACATACAGAAACGTACGTCTGGAGATGCTACCTTGTGTAAGTTGGAAACTAACCAAAACCAACTCTTCCTTCTCTTTCTGACACTCGCGAGTTAAGCACACACACCTTTGTGTGAAGTATAAAATTATTTTTGGTAAATCCGTTTGTTATAGGTAATTTTTTTTGTATTTGCGCTGTTGTTGTTTTTTTTTTACATTGCGCTGATTTTCTTTAAAATATCGTATGTAATAAACGACGAACATGTATTTCGTTTAAAAAATTATCTGTGTTTTTCCTTTTATTTTAGGGTCCTGCAGGTGAAAAAGGTCAAAAGGGATCGCCGGGTAGCGCGGGAATTGATATTTTACAGGCCGTAAAGGTAGGTGTTTAACACCATTACAACATACACTTTTGTACTTGAGGGTTTTTCTGCTGTGCTTAATAAAAACCCAAGTAACCTTTCAGTACTTACAAAAGCTTTAAGAAGACTCTTGCTGCAAAAAGTAAGCGACTAAATACAGTTGTATCCTACAGCAAAATAAAGTGATTAGGGACTTATTGGAATAAAACCTGATTTTATTTTAGAGTCGGCTTTATTGTAACAGATTTACAAAGAAAACTGACAGCTGACCTCTTAGAATTAACATACCGAAGTCAAATTTACAATTAAAGTCGCTAACTTTCATTTAATAAAATCAGACTAATAAATCTGGTTCCTAAATAGACAAAGGCCGAATTTTAAAAGAAAGCAGCTGCTTTTCATATGTAAATCTGCCACAATACTGCCGATTTTAAAATAAGGTCACCGAAGGTATTCGAATAGACACTTATTGCAACAAAACCTGACCTTATTTTAAAATCAGCAGTATTGTGACAGATTTACATATAAAAAGCAGCTGCTTTCTTTCACAATTCGGCCTTTGTGTATTTAAGAACCGGATTTATTATTCTGTTTTTACTAAATGAAAGTTAGTGACTCTATTTTTAAATTTGATTTTTGTATCTCAATTTTGAGAGGTTCACTGTCAGTTTTCGTTGTAATTCTGTCAGAATAAAGCCGACTCTAAAATAAAGTCAGGTTTTATTCCAAAGTCCCTAATAACTATCTAATGTCTGTGTCTTTCTTAGAACATGGCCATTATCCTCTTATATGTAGGGGAAATGGGGGCAAAATGGAATACAATTGCGTTAGTCATTTGGATATAAGTTTGTTCAGTTTAAGTAATTTAGAACTCCAACATGCTTTTATTTTTATTTTTGTAAAAAGTAACTTTGCCCCTGGTTTTATTTGGTAAAATACCTATTGAAAAAATACAAAGTTGCAATAAAAAATACATTTATAATATATAAATTCAGTATTTACAAAATTACATTACATTTCTTGCAAAGACAACAAAAAATACAACTTTCAGTAATGGTACCAAAAAACAAACGAAATTTTTGGGGCAAAATGGGGTATAGGTTACTAGGTATTCCACCCCGTTTCGCCCCCGTGAAAAAAAACCCGTTTTGGCCCAAACCACCAGTTCATACACAGTAAAATTTTACGGGCAACGCGATTAATTATGAACAATACATAAACCCACTAATTGTTCAATGTAATCAAAATTTTGCAAAGTCTGTAAAAAAATGTACTTACCGTCACAAAATGCGCAAGCTATTTTTACAATAAACAGCGCACAACATCACATGTTGAGCCAAAGCCAACTTAAGCTCAGCCGACCGGCTAAGAGTTGAACCAATCATGTAGATAAAATATCTGATATTAAGAGGATTTATTCTCGCGCAGTTTAGCTTGCACTTTGCCCTTCTTTCCCCTATGTCTATAAAAAACATTTCACTTTTGTTAGTGTCTCTCACCAACTCTGAGAAGAATCTTTTTTTCTTGTAAGTATCTTCAACAAAGGCAAACGTACCTTCTCAAAAACAATTAAAAAGCATTTTTTCGCAAAGAAGCAATTAAGAAACAGCCTTATAGAAGTTCTTAAATTAAGATAATAGGCCTTTACAAGACAGTCTTATAACATCACTCTAAGAACCTTCTTACAGCAAAAAATTGACAACAAGGGACGTTTTGCTTTGCTGCAAGCAATGATACAACAAAATGCCACTTTGTCAAACTTTATAAAACTCTTATAAACACAAAGCCTTTTTTTAATAATCAATGAATGTTACTTATGAAATGCCGTATCTACATAGAAAATCCTATTTAGAGATGACATTTTCATTAAACACGGCAGAATAATAATCCTATAGCGTAGAACTTCCTAGAAAATATTCTTATCATATCCAAGTTAAGAATCCCTTTTTATGATAAGTTAACCTTCTTGTATAAGGAACTATAAAATATTATAAACAAATATTACACAATTTGGATATGTAAAAAATGTAGGTTTTTTTAAGTACCTACATATATTAGTTTTTTATGTTAAATGTTCATTTCTTAAAATTGCTATTTCTTATACAAAATGCCTTTGAACTTTTCCATTTAACTAAAGCTTTTTTCACTTTTTATTTTTTTCTGTAGCAGCCAGGAAGGGTGAGTATCACTTCAATAAATTTTTTCATATTTTTTGCATTTTCCTTATGTAGCTACCTTGTTTTTTTATTTAATTTTACCATACTCAGTTTTGATTTTTTAACCATCATTCTTACCTTCCTACCCTGCGTCATAATAGCTAAAAAAGGTATTGTCTTATTTGGGTATATTTTGACCTATCTTAGCAATATCGTCGTGACGTCTATGTGTGTGTGTATATCTATCCGTAACACGATAGCTCCTAACCGCTAAACCGATTTTCATGAAATACTTAGATCAAAGTCCATTAATGCTAATTACAGTTTTTTGAGAGCTTAAAAATATCGTCGCATTAATATGAGGTTTTCGGTGTATAGTAGATCAATAATAATTTATGTTATTACCAAAAACTTCGTAGGAGCTTCCGTTTCTGAGATATTTACAAAAACTGTTTTTAAGGCTGCTATAGTATGGAGTTCACTTGGAGTGTGCTAATGGTCTAATTATTTCTTTATAATACGAATAGATTGGCGTGGCCAACGCTATTTAAAAATAAACCAACCCAACCCAAGTTTAGTTTTGAATACTTTGGCCAAATCAGGGTTTGATTTGTCTCTATTACATATTTAAAACAAGGGTCAAGTATAAATCATAATCTCTTCGAAAAACAGTAGCAAAAATTACAGTGATAATTGCTGCAGGTTTTTTGTTTTAAAAATCAAATATGGTTATTCTCATTATTCGGAAATAATCAATTAAATTACACTTGTGCATCAAAATCAACCGGATAACATTTACATTTAAATATGAATGCAAACCCTTGCAATTATAAAAAATACGTATCTTGCGCAAATTATCGTTGATTTTGGTGCCTTTGTGCAATAATAAAAAAGTTTATTTCATATTATTTAAGACAACTTTTTTCCGTTGACCTATATTGCAAACAACAAAGTTGTAGATCGTCGCCCTCAAAAAGTTATCTTAAAAATTATGAAATGAACTGTAAGACTTATGCTTTCATAGATCAAATCACTTTTTTGATTAACACTTTTATTCTGACAGATAACCGTGAACACTTAAAATTTTTATCTACGCATTTTTCTCAAATATTGTCTGTTAAAAATTAATTCGTTTAAAAAAACCACAAATAATTTAGAAATTACATAGGGAGATTTCAAAAAATTACTAGTTTAGCTTAATTCACAACTCTTAAACTTTTTATTTGGAAATATCTGTTTTATACATGGTTTTTCACCAATTTTCCGACAAAATTTAACCACAAGTTCTTGATTAGAAAATAAGTAGGCTTAAATATTAATAAAACTCCAACAGAAAATGAGATAATGAAAAACAAAATTAAAAAAAACGTACTTATTTTTTCAAAACCTGTTTAACCGTCCGGCGGGCGCAGTTATTAATTTTTAACGGGCGGGCGCGCCGCGGCATTTTCATTTGTAAATCACAACAGCTGGTGAAATTGTTAAAATATAAAAATGAAGTGACAAAACCAATACAATAAAATACACCGCAAATTTGTACTGCTGGCAGATATGTTGTCTTTTAGAGCTGTATATGTATTGTGCGCGAAAGTACAATGTTTTTCCGTATATTTTTACACCATATCTGAAACGTTTATTTAAGTAGATATCAAAATATGACAAATATAGAATTTCATAATTTTTTACAAAGTTTAAGAATCTTTGGGTCAGAATGTCAAATTTTTTTTCTAAATGTCAAAATTTGATAGGTCGACTGTTTGTTTTAATGTACATTATTTTAGATTTTTATAGATATTTTCTTCCTGATTTTAAAAATATGTATATTGGTGTTATTTTCCTTATTAGTTTTGCAGATATATGCATTTAAGTTTTAAAAATTTAAATTGATACTCTTTAAAACATCAAGGCATCCATGAAAAAGACAATAACATTGACACAAAAAGTGATGCTGTTGCTTTTATTAAGTATATTATGATTTATTAATATTTATCATCCGCGGTGATACTGCGCAGTAATGTTTGGCGCCGCAAGCCAGTAAAAACTAAAAATAATACATTTTTATTAATATCTAATACTTCATTGGACATTTTTGACATAGCCTCCTTGATTATTAATACAATTTTGAATAACTCTTATAAATTTTCTGTGAATAGCTTGATTTAGAATTGTCTCTTCTATTTTCTCTTGTAGAATTTGAAGTGTTTCCAGACTGTTTTAACACACCTTATTTTTTAGGTAGCCCACAAAAAAAATCAAGGGAAGGCAAATCGGGGCTATTTTTTGGCCATAATAATGTGTTTACAGTATTCAATACAGTTCGGGGGGTGGGTTGTCTTTTGCCGGGAAACTGAATATAATACTGGTTGCGAGCTATAGTAATTATGATTTGAGTAAAACAATTTAATCATATCCGGTTTTTCTTCCAGGGCGCAAAAAACCATCTTAACCGTCCTTACAATTAAACTTGACAAGTTAACAAAAAAATAGCATCACTTTTTGTGTCAATGCGATTGTCTTTTTCATGGCTGCCTTGATGTTGTAAAGAGTAACAATTTAAGTTTTTAAAACTTTTAAACGCATATATCTCCAAAACTAATAAACGAGATAATCCCAACATATATATTTTTGAAATCAGAAAGAAAGGATCTATAATATTCTAAAATAATATATAGGGTAAACCGTTAAAAAAAAACCCTCGACCCGTCAAATATTGATATTTAGAATTTCTTTTGACATTCTGACACAAAACCTCGTAAAAAATTATGAGACTTTTATATTTGTAATATTTTGATATCTATTCAAATAAACTTTTAGATATGGTGTAGAAATATACGGGAAAACCCTGTACGTACACTTTGAATAACAAATACCTAAGTGCCCAAAGGCGTGTTGTATTTTGAACTTATTTAAATACTATAAAATTACAATTTGCGTTGTGTTTACCACTTGCGCGCCCGCCCGTGCCCGTGGATTAAACTTGTCTCCATTGAGTTTAATGTAGGCTAGGGTGCTTGGAATATAATTTAGACAATTTTGAACAGCATTCATTAAAATAACTGCAAAAAAAATATAAACTATTAGAAACTTTAAAAAATTAAAAATATTTATTTTTTCATAAATCAACGATTTATGTAACCGTGAACTTGTGGGTAAAGTTTGTTGGATATTTTTTAAAATACCCCGCATATAGGTATTTTGATCTTATCTTAAGATTTTCTATTTTGGTCTAGTTAAAACTTATTTGATATAATAAAATTTCCAATTTAAATAACATAATAAAACAAAATTATTTTTTTGAGGCTGTCAAAAGTCAAAAGAATCTAGTATTTAATTTTTTTAAAGGCTTTATTACTTTTTACTAGTATTGTTGAAAATACTTAATACATACCGCCAATGTCTTTTTTTAAGTAATCGCATTTTGCAAACAAAATTATTTTGTGTAACGACGCTGGCGGCCTAAAATATAACCTATACCCTGTTCCTTATTTATTCTAGGGCCTTAAAAGATCTGTGACCACGCTTCGAGGAGGCACATTAGGGTACGCAGAAATAGTAGCGGTCAAGGTGAGGCAGAGGTTAAACTCAAGATCGTAGGGTCACATTCAAGGCCACGTTGTGTTTCGTGTTTTTAGTTTGTCCTGCATCTCCATGTATTCTGCATTATTGTTGTTGATTATACCCTTCTATTTTAGATTTTAGGTGTTCCCGATTTTAATAAAAATAAGATACTAAACTATGACATATCTTATGTTATACGAACTATCACAGCAGTTTTAAATTAATTTCGTTTTGTTATCCTTATAACGATGACTATAGACCAAAGTGTAATTTTTACTGAAGTGTTTTCAAATAAACGTGTCAAATAATATAAATAAATCAATTTAAAAAATTGTTAATTTCAGTGATTTTTTGCTCATTTCAGAACGTAGAGAATCGCAGTTATGCCATGTATTGCGAAATAAATAATATGAAATACTTGGCAACAAAACATAGTTTAGCATTTTACTTATTTATTATTTGTTATAATGTTTCTTTGTAAAAAATATATTTTTATAGCTTAACCGTAGTATTTGTTAGTTTTTAGTTTGTTTTTATGTTTGTTTTTAGGGGCTACAGGAAAGGGGCCATAACATATCGGGGGAAACTATCATAACATTAAAAGTGAGTTTATTTTTATTTTACCTTATTTTCTTTTTTCTTTTACAACTCACTTTATAACCTATGCTAACCATTTTCATTCAATTGTTTTTATAATGCATGCCAGTAATTTAAAATATAATAGAGTGAGGCTCACTATTTACAAATTTTAATCTCAAATGAGGATTTTTTCCTTTAGAAGTGGTTACCAAAATCTGCCACAGTAAGCGCAATAAGTGTTAAAAAATTAACATTTTTATGTTTTAGTTACATCTCCAGTAATTCTAGAACTGCCTTTGTGCTAAGCAAAGCAGATAGTTACAAATCCTTGCAAGAACCCTAACAAATTCTGAATTTCCTTAGTTTGTTGTTTATAGTTTCTAACTGTATTTATCGATTTGCTTAGTTGCTTAAGTTGGACTCAAAGTTTCTAGATGTACCAGTAAGTCTGGAAAGTTTGGCTGTGAAGTTTGGGTTTACCACGTGAGTTTTAGTCTTTAGAGTTTATGTTTTTGGGAGTTAAAGAATCCTTATACTGCGCGACGATACAAGTACTTAGTGATTAGTTTTGTTATATCCAAAGACGTTGATAGTAGTACATTTTAATTTTTTTAATTTTAAATTTAAAAAATGTATTTTATTTTATTTTTCTGCCTTTTCAATATTAAGATTGTCATTCTTTATTTATATTCAGTGTGATGGTAAAAATTGTAGTGTAGAGATTGAAAACTTAAGGCAACTAAAAACATAGTGTTTCCGAAGTTAACTATTCAGAATGCTGAACTTAATCTAGTTCTTTTAGCGAAAAAGAAAAACATTATATAATTGACGAAACATTAACCAAAAACGAATATGAAACTTAGTCATGCTAAACGCATCTGATCCACATGTCTTTTCTAAATTCTGCCATGGTTAATTTTAATAACCTATTTTTTTATGAATGTGGACAAATATCCATTTTTCCTGACCCAAATAATTGCGAATTAATAGATCATTATTTACTGCAAACCTACGGACTGTAATATTATCAACTGTTATAGTTCTCAAAGGAATGTCAGTCTACGCGGGATCATATTTCTCTTTTAAACATTAAATAGGATGGGGCTTGTTTTGTTATTGAATGGGGTATTTTAAGATACTGTAGTAAAAACTCACTAAGCTCAATTTCCACATCAATTGATTTATCATAAGGTTTAATAGTTTTTAATGCTTTTCCTACAGTCTGTACACAACTTTTTACTAAACTATTTATGCCGGGATGACACGGATCTATTTTATGTTGAATTTAGTTATATTTCAGAAAATTTTGAAAATTGTGTGAAACAAATTATTGAGCATTATCACTAACTATGCATCTTGGCATACCAAAAGTTGAAAATATTTTATTGCAAAGATCACTAGTTGCTAAACTTAATTTATCTTTAGTTATATAAACTTCTATCCAACGCGAATATGCATCAACTAAAAGAAAAAAATTGCCTCCAAACTCCATATAATGTATGTCAACTCTTTCAAATGGTTCTATCCTGTTTTCCCAAGGGCAAACTGGTACTTTTACAGGATTATTTTGAAGACATTTACAATTAACACAATTTTTACTAGTACTCTTAATATTTTTGTCAATGTCAGCCCACCAGCAATAATTTCTAGCTAGGTTTTTTATTTTCCTAATTCCTAAATGAAAAACGTGTATCTCTAAAACTTGCTTTTGTAATTTCTGAGAAAATTCCAACTTATATTTCACGTAGTATACATCCCTGTTGTAAAAAAAAACTGAGTTGGTGGAATTTTAGATCGTAAATTTGCAGAAATTTTCTATCCTTATTGTAAAGCATTTAGTAAAGGCCTAAGCATATGATCGTTTTAAGTTTCATAAGAAATGTAAGAACATGACATCGGCATTGTTTCTATTTGTTATAATTCGAATACGTCAGGATCATCAAAGAATGTAACTGCTTCACAATTAATGTGTAAATTAGACAAAAAATCCAAGTTTGCGTGATCTTTAGTATCTTTATAACGAATGTCATATTTAAACGCTCGTAAGTAAATTGCGTAATGTTGCATATGTGTTTCAATAAAAACTGGTAAAGGTTTACTTGGATTAAAGATTTAAAGTAAAGGTTTATGATCGGTGAAAAGCATAAATTTATTTCCATACAGAATACTGTTAAAATTTTCGTATACCAAATATTATAGCATACGCTTCTCGATCAGTTTGAAAATACCTATTTCGAGTATCGGTAAGAGTCTGTGCCGTATATTGTATTGGTCGATTAGTTCCATCAGGAAAAATATAGTCATCAGTAGTTAAAAGAGTGTTAAATTCGGATCAAAATGTACAAGAAAATTTATTTATTTATCAAAATAAAAATAATTTTCACATTCGTCATCTCAAGAAAGTTTAACGTGTTTATGTAGCTATTTAATAGAAGGGTGTAAAAATGTACTTAAGTAAACATTTCTCTCGGGTCATCAATAATGTTATTTATTTTCTTTTTAATCTTATGATTAAAAAATACAGACACGAGCAAAGGAAATAACAAACATCAATTGCTTCCATGTAAAAAAACCTTTATATATATTAAAATAGATTAATAAATGACACTCTTAAGGACGAACTAATCATTCATCTACTGTTGGTAGTGGGTGATTATCAACTTGAATATAGCTATTTAAAGTAGCCCTAAAATCTCAGCAAATACGTATTTGTCCATTACTTTTAACCACCGATACTATAGATGTTGGTCAGTCAGACCTATCTATTTTGGTAAGTACCCCTTGTAAAACCAAATTTTCGATTTTTTGTTCGACTTTTGACATTAAAGAAAGCGAAACCGATCTTTTTAAAAACTGGCCAAGCATTTCCTTCTAAAAAAATGGAAGCTTGCATTCCTTTCAGTTAACCTATACCAGGTGTAATTACCTTGTGTTTATTAGTTCTTGTATAACTATATTTATGAAGACTTTAGATTGACATGTACTACACTAAATAAGGTTAAAACAGTTTTAAATAATATAAAGAACAAAAACAGTTCTGGTTGCGATGAAATATTTCTGCATATACACGTTAAATTTTCTTGGAATGACGAATGCAAAAATTCTTTTTATCTGGGAAAGCAACAAATTGTTGCAGAAAATGTACTTGTAAATTTTGATTCAAATTTAACACTTGATTTAACTACTGATACCTCACCTTACGGTATAGCGGCTGTGTTGTCCTATATTTTTCCTGATGGAACTAAACGACTAATACAATATGCGTCGCAAACTCCTACCGAAACTCAAAAAAAGTATCATCAAACTGATCGAAAGGCGTATGCTATAATATTTGGTATACGAAAATTTTAAGAGTAGCTGTATGGAAATTAATTTATTATTTTTCCGATTATAAACCTTTACTTTAATTCTTTAATCCAATAATACCTTTGCCAGTTCTGATTTAAAAACAGATGCAACATTACGCAATTTATTTACAAGCATTTACATATTATATTCGTTATAAAAATACTAAAGATCACGCAAACGCGGATTTTTTTTCTAAGTAACACATTAATTGTGAAGCAGTTACATCCTTTGATGATCTTGACGTTTTCGAATTACCAGAAATAGAAACATTGCCGATGTCCTATTCTCAAATTTCTTATGAAACTCAAAACGATCATATGCTGTAGGCACTTGAAAATTGGAATTTATATTAATTTTTAATTTATGAGTAATTTCATTAATATTACTGGTAGCATCGAATTCAGCAAAATCCTTAACGGATAGTTCCATACCTACAGCTATGTCCACTGCTTTCTCTAATGTTAAAACTTGTTGTTCCAGTAAGCGATTTTGAATTTTCTCACTTTGTAATCCCCAAAAAAATGGATTTTTTAGGGCTTGTTAAGTAATCTCCAAAATTGCACACTGTAAAACTGTAATATATTGTTTTATAGTTTCACCATCCTGTTGTACTCGTTGATGTAGACTAAAAATTTATGCGATTTCCAGTGATAGTTTTTGAATGTTCTGGCGTTAATTTATCGCACAAAATATCATATTTTAAATCAGAGACTCCATAAATTTCGCACTCACCTTCAAATCGTTGTACCCAACCATTGTGATATTGTAGAATCACTGTTCCATTAAAAATGTATACCTATGGTTTTATTCGACGCTTGTTGAACGGGATGTAAAGTCGGCTCTCTTTAATTTGTTCTTCTAGGCATTGTAGATAGAAGTTCTTCGAATCCTCGTCCCAATTTCTTATTTTAAAAGACCATGGTAGTAGTACTTTTTAAAGGTTTTTGATTTTAAATTTGAAGAATGTATGACATTCTATTTTTCTGCCTTTTCAAAATTAACAATGTCATTCTTTATTTTTTTAAGCAAACCGTTAGTATTTCAGTTTCATTTAATCTAGAAGAAATATAAGAAATTAGCTTCACATTCTCAGACTTAAAAAAAAAATTTAATGCAACATTTTCATAAAAAACTTCTTATTGCAAAAAATACGGAAGTAATATGTTTTGCTCGACTCAAGAATCTTAATACTGATTTTTACAATTAAATGTTTTTAGATAGAACCTTTCTTTAAGTAAGTATATCTGAGTAACTTTAATTCTATTAAACAAGTTGTTGTGTTAAAAATTAATGTAATTTCATTTAGTTATTCAAGAAAGTTTTGTCGCTGCACTAAAGCAAATTTAAATACTTCTAGAAACTTTCACACAGCCTTAGCATTAAGAAAAATCTTAAATTAACAACTTTTTCTCAGCATAAAATATGTAGACCTTTTTTATAGATCCAGAAATAAAAACAGTTTAATTTTCCTTCCTGCCTAAAAAATGAGGGACAATATTAAACAATATTTTTAAGTGTTTAATTGGTAAATGGTTTTATAATTAAGAATATTTTATATAATTAGTTTATATTTACGCTTAGACCCAGAAAAATCTTGTTGTCGCATTGTTGTTGTGTTTGTATTGTCTAAAAAGCATGTTTAAGATTAGTACTACATTTCTGATGGTTGTTTTTTCTTTCAATGCATGTTAATAGCACGGCACACTACGATGGTGATTAATAATAGATCCAAAAATTGCGCTAAAAAGGGCTTCAAAAGTATGTTAATATAAAAAACACCGTTGGTTTATTTGCTAGTACTAAAACTAAAGTCGTCTAAATGTCAAAAGATTTTAGTTTTAATACCTATAATTTCAGATTAAATTCCACCGATCACTTCTGTGAGAAATTTAAAATAAAATAATTAAATCACGTTATGTAAAAACAATTCTTATATTTAAAGAAAAACCTAAACATGTAACAAAAAAATTCGTTCTGTTTTTCTACGTTAGATGATTACTTCATCTCTAAAAGGCTGCATTTTCTTGAATGTTCCTTTATGAAACCTTAAGACTTTTTTTTGGTAATTATTTAATGCCATTTAATTATTTAATGCCATTTAGTACCATAACGAAAATTGAGTCTGCAGTTGCAATAAATATGTCACTACATTTTCGGTAAAAAATAAATAAAAGTCCTTCGGAACTTTTTAATCCAATTTCTAATGCACTGAAAAATAAATATTTGCCAATTTATTTTAAAGCAATATAAAAATCTGTTTTTAATTTGGAAGCTAAATTTTTATATTTGACTGGATATGGATATAAGCCAAGAACATTTGCACAGGGTCATTGATTATATTTGCGTGACCTTTTTTAGGAGTTAACTTATACGACAGAAAAAAGCTTTAAATACAAAAGTTGCATATTTTTTTCTATGTTATCTTTTGGACTATGTCAGAAGTCATAGATGTAATTCCTTATGTCAAATTTTGGCAGCAACTTTTCAGCAAGTTATAGGGAACACCCTCCATATTATCTGTCCAAACTAAAGACATATTTGCCCTGATTTCAAAAATATATAGGTTGCCATTTGAATTACCTGTATTTGCGTTATGTTTGTTTAAAATTTTGGTTAAAGTGCACTAATGACAATCCACTCAGATCAAGTTTTCGTATACTTCAATGTCAATTTGTAACTTAAGTAACTCAAAAATCTAGATATTACCCACCCATGTGTTTTTAAAATCAGAGGAAATGCGTCTTTCCTTCTGACGGAAAGTATGCAGGATGTTCCCTTTTAGTTAGCAAAGTTGCTGCCAAAATTTGACACAAGGAATGACATCTGACACTCCTGATGTAGCCCAAAAGATAATATAAAAAAAATATGCAACTTTTGCATTTAAAGTTGTTTTAAATCAACTACATTCACCCCTAATAAAGGCCAAGCCAATATATCCAATGATCCTTAAACCGTCGGCAAAAAGTTTAACCTAACACCGTGATCGATTTACTTACACTGATCATGGCCGCTCAGAAATCGCTCCCTGCTGGAACAACTGTAATATTATTTAAAATTCATATAATCCTTTCAACATTAGATCAAACACGCCTTTACAGAACTGGTACTGGTCAATAAAATCTTGTGGAAGATCCAAGTCTATTATTAACTACTGAAACAGTTCCCATTTTAAACAAAAATTTGGTTATTTCTTCAATTTTAATAAAAGAACTCGCCGCAAATTAAAGTAAGAGTTTAAAATGTACCAGTTGGGAAGCCAAAATACACCATCCAACTCTATGGATTTGAAAAACTAGGTTCTAAGTAAGTAAAAAATCTTTTTTTATTTCGTTTTTTACAAAAAAAAAATTTAAGGAAAAATTTTTGAAATACTTTATTCTTATTCTTATTCCCAGGGCTTGAAAAAGCAGAAATATAACTGCGAAACGTCGCCAAAGAAAAATTATTTTCTTTCATATTCGTCCCTACACCCAAGAAAATTTCTGAAAAAAAAAAATCTTCGATTCTAGCTGATGCATTCTACATGTTACATAATTTTTAATAACTGAACTAGGGTGAACCTGGTGAACCTGGACCACCCGGACCGCCAGGTCCAGCGGGCCCTGAAGGTTCCGCGGGACACGATGGAAGACAAGGCATGCCTGGAGAATCAGGTCCAGCAGGAGAAAAGGGAGATCCAGGACCAGTTGGACCTCCGGGGCCACCTGGATTAGATGGACTAATGGGACCTAAGGTAAGTTCAGAATCAAATTTGGAACTTTTTACGTTTTTGGTAAATTTGAAGAAATATTTTATCCTTGTATCTCGTAATATATATTGAGTGATTTAGTTACCTACGTGAAAAAATGACAAAATAACAAAATAAAAACATTTAAAACATCTAAGTAAGTTTTTACTTTACTTAATATTTGCTTCATTATCCAGTATTTTTTAAATTAGTTATTATTAAAAATATAAGATTTATTGTATTCTGATACCGACAGTTTTATATACCAACAGATTATATATTTTTCTTGTCTTGCAAGGTCTTTTTTTGTGTTGGTGGCTAAAATGGTAAGTTGAATACATTAACAATGAAAATTGTATTTTGTCTATGTACTACACGAACTTCGTAACCTTCAAATGGATTGCTGACATATATATATATATATATATATATATATATATATATATATATATTTATATATATCGCTGAAAAATCTTAAAATCATTGCAAACAGTTTGACGTTCTGGCCCTGCTTCAGGCGGCGGCACTGGTTTTTTTAAATAGAGGTGGGCGTACGTCATTTTTTGAAAAGACTTACGTTCGTTAAGGTTTGCCGGTTTGACCCTTAACATTCGAAGTCCGATCAAGGAGGCGCCACCTTAGATCCTCGTTCTTCCGCACTAAAATTATCGCTGAGCTCCACCGTGTTCTGTGTGAATCAGCTGATCGTTCTCGTATTTTCTGAAGTTCAAATGTTCGTTTTTGTAACTGTAATTTTTACGGATTTTACTTAAAGTTTTGTTTGTAGGATGAGCCACTAATGAGAGACTACTACGCCTCATAATTGGCAAAAGTGTATGTTTGTGTCCCAAATTGTTAGTTAGTTGTTTCTTACTCAATCCCAAGTAAGATTCTGTGGTATTACTGAAATTGTGTTGTGTTGCCACCAAAATAGGATTCACAACGTCAAACGCACAGTGCAGTGATTTTTTTCAACAAGTGTTAGCTATCAATTTTGAGTCTTTGTTTGAAACTCGTAGACAATGATTGAGTGCAAACAGAATTTTAAACTTTCATTGTCTTTATTTATTTTAAACATGACGCTTCGGTTAGTAGGTATCTCTAACCGTTTTCAAGTGTAAACTAAACAATCCAGTCTATAGTCCGCCCCGTTTTTAATCCTAAGACGCTTGGTGTCCTTAAGGAATGGTTTCCATAGGTTTGGTATTTTCGTGCTTGATTGAGTGAAAACTTCTATATTCTGCATTATAAATGCAGCTTTAATAAACTTTTGTTTTAGCCAATGCATCTTCTTATGCAAAACTTTAGCTTCTTACCATTAAATCCTGTGATCATTTGAAGTTTTGGGCTACATTTTAAATGTTCACTGACTTTAACCTGGAGAAGGCATTTCGTTTCACTTACGTATGATTTATCACAATCACACGGCATTTGGTAAATAGATGCATACTTATTATTTGAGGGATTTTCTGGTTTTGTTTTAGTTAGAAAACTCCTTATCGTATTTCCCGATGAAAATACTCTTTTTATATTATAGTGCTCGGCTATTCATCTTATGTTTTCTGAAATCCCTTGAACATAAGAATAACACCCAACGGATTTTTTTTTGGGACTTTGCTACATTTGGTTTGGTTTTAATTTTAGAGATCGGTGAGCTTATTAATTTCTCGGAATAACCATTCTGTTTTAATGTTGTTAATTTCTGTGGTTAATTCTTCATTATTACTACAAATATTTACGGCTCTTAAATACCAACTATAAGATCGATTAAAAAAGAAACATGCAGAGATATCATTTCACCAATACCAGACAAAGAATAGGATGAGAATTTTTAAAAACTTTTAACTGAAGATAGAGCAGAATTCAAGGAAGACGCAAGAGACAATATAATTAGAACGATGGGATCTCCAGTACCCCTCACAATCTCTGAGGTCAAAAACGTGTGCACAACCTTAAAAAGCGGTAAATCTGCCGGACCCGGAATTATCCCAGCCGAACTTATTAAATATGGCACTGAAGAACTGTTTTGGAGATTACGGAATCTTTTCCAAAAATATTTAAATGGAACTGTAGAACCAACTGAGTGGAAAACGTCATATATATCCACAATACACAAAAAAGGAAGGAAAGATATATGTGACAATTATAGAGATATATCTGTGACTAGTACGCTAAGCAGAATATACGGTAAAATAATAAGAAATAAAGTGGAGAGCGAATATAAAGACATGGAGGCAGAAGAACAAGCTGGTTTCAGGGCGGGTAGATCGACTTCAGATCATCTCTTTTGTATAACCCAAGTTATTGAAAAAAAAAATGGCATACGGACAAGAGCTGCATCTGCTTTACGTCGATTTGCAGAAGGCATATGATAGTATACCACTAAATCTACTTTGGAAAGCGTTGGAAAACACAAACATAAGCGTACAACTAATTAAGGCCATCAAAGAGTTATACCGCAATAGTAAGGCAAAAGCTAAAATAAAAGCAAAACTAACCAAAGGCTTTCAAGTAAATAAAGGTCTTAAACAAGGTTGCTGTATCTCGCCTACGCTCTTCATGATATTCTTGGAACAAGTCCTTAAAGTATGGAAGAGAAAATGCCAAAACATGGGAATTCCGTTGGACGAAAACACCTTGTATACTTTATGTTTCGCCGATGATCAGATAGTAGTGGCTCAGGATTATGACGAGCTCGAATATATGACACGAAAACTAATAGAAGAGTACAATAAGTGGGGACTAGAGGTTAATCTCAATAAGACAGAGTATATGTGTATCGGTGGAATGAAACAGGATCAAATCTTAAATACCGGGCAGCGAATTCAGTCCTGTGATGAGTATAAATACTTAGGTCTAAAAATTACAGCTGACGGAACACTAGACAAAGCTATAAAAGATTGAAACGTACAAGGAAGAAAACAATAACTTTATTAAATGGAATAATTTGGGACCAAATTATATCAAAACCTAACAAAAAGCTTATACAATGTGTCCACGTAAGTTGGCGGCATATGGGAAACTTTTTTATTATTAGCTTTACAAAAAAAAGTTATTCTTCATAAAAAGTTCTGCATGGTCCAAAACCTAAAATGCAACCATCAGATGTTAAATTTTTTCAGTCATATTACGAGGTTTGTCAAAAAATGTGATTTTTGCTCTAGAGTAAAGTACCTTTCGTTTTGACAATATCGAAAATTGTTATAAAGAAAAGATGTTTAGAATTAAAAATAGCTTTCAAATATACAACATTGTTTATTTACATTATAATTATTTGCATCCTAGATTAATTATGCCTTAATGTGCAAACTTAAATTTCCAACGTAATCGCCGAGAAAATGTAGAAAAAAATATTTTTTTAATGTAAATAAACAATGTTGAATATTTGAAAGCTATTTTTAATTCTAAACATCTTTTCTTTATAACAATTTTCGATATTGTCAAAAAGAAAGGCACTTTACTCTAGAGCAAAAATCACATTTTTTGACGAACCTCGTAATATGACTGAAAAAATTTAACATCTGATGGTTGCATTTTAGGTTTTGGACCATGCAGAACTTTTTATAAAGAATAACTTTTTTTCGTAAAGCTAATAATAAAAAAGTTTCCCATATGCCGCCAACTTACGTGGACACACATAACACCATTGTAAAAAGTATTATTACATACGGCTCAGAAGTATGGCCAATCAAGGACAGAACAGAAAAAATGCTTTCCGCTACGGAGATGGACTATTGGAGAATAGCAGCAGGGAAATCAAAAAGAGAAAGAGTTACAAATCAAAAAATAAGAGAAATTATGACAGTGGGTGAATGTACATTAGTGGATGATATAAGAACAAAACAACTAGTGTGGTACGGACATGTACAAAGAATGAATGATGAAAGACTACCTTTACTACTACAATTGAAACCAACTGGCCGAAGAAAACGAGGACGGCCAAGGAGAAGCTGGAGAGAAGGAATAGACAGTGAAATAAGAATAAGAGGCCTAGATGATGAATTATGGGCAAACAGAAACGAGTGGAGATTGGGTATCGGAAGACGTAGAACGTTGTGAAACCGATAAATATATAAGTACCAACTTCTTGTAACTCCTTGTTTTGTAGCAACAGAATGATTAGACTTAAAATTTAGATATTGTCCCGTGTATGTAAGTTTCCTATATACAGTGGTTTGAATTTTTCTGTCTCTTCGTTTGACAAGAACATTCAAAAAAGGTAAGGCGGAATATTTTTTCATTTCCATTGTGCATTTGATTGTTGGTCGAATACCTTGTGGTGTAGAAAATTCTGAAGTTTGTAATCATTTTCCGGCCATATTATGAATGTGTCAACCGTGTATCGTAGCCATAGTTTTGGCTTGACTATGGTTGTGTTGATCGCATGGTTCTCGAACTACTCCATCTTGATGTTTGCTACCATTGGCGAAAGAGACGAACTCATTGGAAGTCCATTATTTTTGCGCGTAAAACTTATCTTTCAATTGAAAATAAGAGTTACGGAGACAGACCTCAAACAGATCCATTACACCCTCCATCGATAGCGTCAACCAAGCACGGCCATACCAAACATATAGAAACAAGTTTCTTAGGATTAAAAGGGGGGCCGACCATCATACATGACTTCACACCAAGTAGTATAAGTAGAAGCATGTAGACTGGATTGTTTATTTTACACTTGAAAACGGATAGAGATATTTACTAACCGAGACGTCCTGTTTAAAATAGATAAAGACAATGGACGTCCGCAATTGTGTTTCTAATCAATTTTGAGAGGTTAAAAAGTCCGTGATGTACTACCTACAACTAGTTCAAATATAAAATAACGGATTATTTTTATTTTTATTTATTTTTTCATTAATTTGATAGTCACTTAATTTGGGCAAAATTTATTTCAGTAACCCCGGACCTTTCAAAAATTGTTTTGGTATCATAAATAATATGTATTCCCAAACTATAAATATGTAAGAATCTGTATTAGTTATAGTCTAGCGTTATGGTTAAAGTAAATAAGTGCTGCAAGTTTTTGAATGATCTCTTATTTAGAAAAAAGTCGGCGCTGGCTTTAAGATTTTCTTTATTAAAGCTATTAAAGTTTTATCTTTACCTTAGAAAATTGAACTTAATGTTCGCAGGTGTTTACAGTTTGTCGAAAATAAAAGAGTAGTAATCTTACGACTTTAATCGTCTTCTTTAAATGTCTTTGTATTTGAAATGTATATTCTTTGTTATAAATTATATGTATTATATATTTAATGAATTTTGTCTGCCAAACCATCAACAAAAACAACAATGGTTTGTAGGAATGTATAAATTATTTCGATTGGGCCTAGAATAATAAATACATTTTAATTCGCCAAGATAAGAAGTGATTACTTGCAATCTGATTAAGATTTCTACCTAAGTATTTAGGTTATTTTTAAATTTTACTTTAGGGAGACAGGGGTTCCTTGGGCAAGCTGGGTTTACCAGGATATCCGGGACTACCAGGACACATGGGACTACCAGTGAGGTTTTTTCATATATTTTTTGATAACATTTTTGATCTAAATTTGAATTTTTTTTATTCTAAAAAACTAAAACCCAACATAAATATGTTTTTAATACCAATATAAAATATTGTGTAACATTTTTGAAAAACATTTTAAAATGTGTCTTTTAATTTACTAACAATTTTAATTCTAAACTTTTTTTATTTTAATTTGTGTTCATTTTTATAATGTGTCTTTTAATTTACTAACAATTTTAATTCTAAACTTTTTTTATTTTAATTTGTGTTCATTTTTATAATCCAGGGTCTACCAGGTCGCAACGGTACCAAAGGTGAACCAGTAAGTTTTGACAAACATATTGTTTGAAATGGTAGTGGTATCTTTATTGGACGTGGGTATATTTCTTATTTGGTTAAGTTTATTGGTGTAATCTTACTTATTTACTTGAATTTTATAATTTATATTTATAATTTTGCAGCTATTGCGTATACTAACATTTACTGGCATTTTGAGATTAAAAAAATAATTTAGAATATTACTAATATTTTGGGAAAAGATATTGATTCCTGGTAATAGTTTGTTGTAGGTATACATGGGTTTTAAGAACTAATATTTATTTTCCTTTTACTAAGGTGACATGGATTGTTTTTTATATTTCCTACGTAAGGTCTGATATTTATCTAGGTGGCGCTATATAGTATACCTTCCTAAGGTCACTGCATCCTGGAAGCCTGGCGTCTCCAGGCTTCCAGGACGCAGTGACCCTATACCTTCCCTGTTCTACTTAAATAAATGTGGTATAAGTCTTAAGTCTCTCATCTTCTTTTTTTAGTAACCTTTCGCTTAAATAAATATTTCTTCACGTACTGCGGCAAAAGCAGACAAATGGCAAAATCATTTTTTTTATATTTAAAGCAGTTACTGCTTTTGGCAATTAGCAGCATTTAAATATAGTTGCCTTTTAATAGCAGTTTTGGTTCGGAAAAAGACTTGACGATTAAAACAGGGTCATTATCACGATACACTAATACACCGTATGTCAACAACATGGACCAAAACTCGTTATCGCCGCGTATTACTTCATGTAGATATTGTTTGATGGAGATCCATCACAATGTTGATTAAAGAATCGCGAAATTGGTATGCAAGCTAATGTTTAATGTTGCTTCCGCGATCGTGTATGTGTCCAAGGAATAAATATATTAACTTGAAATTTTGAAAACAAGGTAAGCTTGGGTATGCTTAAGAAGTACGGTAAAATTAGGCCAGATCAGAAGAATGAAGATGTTTCATGTTGAGACTTTTCTGAACTTACGCGGGGCACCATTTACAGTTTCAAGTCATTACTTTAAAACAAGTCAGTCGATTTAAACCAAATTTTGCACAATTATATGCCAAATCGTTTGCCCGACAACGGTTTAGTCAATTTTTGATATTAGTGTTTAGTTTTTAAGTTTTAAGGAGTTTAAAAAATATGGAGAATTTTGACAGTCTGAAATAATGGATCGACCAAAATTTTTATTAGACACCAAGCAAATGTTTAAAATTTTGTTTAGATCTATTGGCTAGTTTTAATGTAATAACTTAAGACGTTGGAAATGGGGTGCCACGTAAGTTCAGAAAATCCCCAAAATGAGGCGTTGGCATTGTTCTGATCTGGCCCAATTTTACCCAACTTCTTTAATATACTCAAGCATAAATTGATGCAAAATTCAAAGTTGATGTAATAATTTCTTGGACAGTTATCGCCGATCGCGGAAGGATAATTTAACGTTTGGGGAAGAATAACATTGGCTTCCGAAAAAATTTACTAAGAAAAAATCGTCTGTCACCTAGGTTCTGCTATATTTTTAAAGCGCTTTTTGTTTTGTTCAATAGCAATTTTCTCAAAAGCAACTTGTCATCAAAACAGACCAAAGGGCACTGAAACACTAGAAGATATTGGGTTCATTCAAGAATCATACCAATTTTCAATTTTTATTTTAGGGTGATAAAGGAGACAAGGGAGAACGGGGTCTTACAACGACACTAGCAGGTGACGTGAAGTTTCCAACTGGAATTATCGAAGGACCTCCAGGACCTCCCGGACCACCAGGTAAAATAAAATTATAGATCTTAAACAAAATATCAAGAACTTGAAGATCGTGGTTTGTTACACAACCCAACAAGAAAAATACTCTACCAATTTATGTGCACCTAAGCTCACACGATTAATGTATAATGGAATTGTTACCCATTTTGGTCCGCGAAAATAACCCCCTATCCGCCACCCGGGGTTGCGTTTAATTGGATATCCCCCCCAGTGTAACACCACTAAAAAAAACAAACTATAGATAATGTATTTTTTGATCTTCACGCACAATTACCTGTAATATAGTACCACACAAGTAATATTTTTACAAGAACTCTAGTTTTTGGTTTGACCCCCACCCTTTTTTTCGGTCTATTGTTAATGGATTTTATTAATTTTTAAATGGGATCATCTAGAGCCATAACACCTAATATAAGTACTAAATTTCATTAAAATCGGGCAAGTATTTTTTGAGTTATGCGCGTTAGTCTTTACAGACAGACATACAGACAGACAGACATATAGGCAGAAGGCACGACAAAATGGTTTCAAAATCATCTGAAACCTAAAAATATGATACAATTTTTGAAATCGGAAATCGGAAATAGCTCACACTACTTATAGTATACATGTGAGCCTATAGAGATAAAAAGCATGGCAGATTTTGATTTTAATTATTTTTAATATTATTTTACCGGTCAAAGGGATAAAGAAGTCCATATTTGAAAACTTTCAGATATCTCCGTAAGTCCTTTTACAGGATAGTAATACCGTTATGACGTATCTCGACATTTTCTTTTATTGTTGGGTTGTGTTATTTTTGTTTTTTTCGCTGTGCATGGAAACATTGATCCGTGAGGTGTCAAAGCTTAAAAAATTATTTTCGTTATAGGCTAAAAACTTGATATTCCTAATTTAAAAGATTTGTTACTCACTGGATTACTGTTGCGATAAAAATGTAGTTTGTGGTCATTTTATTGTTCCTTAAATTTTTAGTTTAATACTTTCACTATTTACACCATTATTTTATTTACTTGGATAGAAATATACCCTTCCTTATTTAATAAGAGTTAGTTTCTATTCAAACAAACTAATTAGTTTTTGGTGAAATTGTGTACAAATATATAAAAATTTCAATAAAATTTATTTTAAATTAAAAATAGTTAAATTAGATTAAAATTTATTATAAATTAATTGTAATTTGAAGATTTAGAAACCATGCATTTTACAATGTAACTATTAATTAATAGAATTTTTACTTCAAAAAATGCCTGATGGCTTTTATTCATTTTTAAATGGGACCATCTAGAGCCAAAATACAACATAGGTACCAAATTTCATTAAAATCAGGCAAGTAGTTTCTGAATTATGCTCGTTAGTCGTTACAGACAGCCATACATACAGACAGACAAATACCCAAACAGATGGCGCCGGCGCGACAAAATGGCTCACCCTACTTATAGTAAACGTGTGGGCTAACACTACTTATAGTATACGTGTGAGCTAAAGTGTCGAGGTCAGCAAAAACTTGGCAAATTTTAATGATTATTAATATTATTTTACCCGTCAAAGGGATAAAGAAGCCCAAATTTCAAAACTTTCTGAACATTAGTTTCTAATTTATTATTTTTTTAAAATCATATCTACTACTCTATTAATTCAGATATCTCCGTAAGTACTTTTGCAGGATAGTAATACCGTTATGACGTATCTCGACATTTTCTTTTATTGTTGGGTTTTGTTATTTTTGTTTTTTTCGCCGCGCGTGAAGACATTGGTCCGTGAAGTGTCAAAGCTTAAAAACCTATTTTCGTTATAGGTTAAAATCTTGATATTCCTAATTTAAAAGTTTTGGTACTCACGGGATTACTGTTGCAATACAAATGTAGTGTATGTTAATTTTTTTGTTCATTAAATTTTTAGTTTAATACTTTCACTATTTACACAATTTTTTTATTTAATTGGTTCCTATTCAAACAAACTAATTAATCCTTGGTTAAATTTTGTTCCAATAAAAATGTCAATAACATTTATTTTAAATTAAAAATAGTAAAAATTAGATTTATTATAAATTAATTTTTAGTTGAAGATTTAGAAACCATATATTTTACAATGTAACTATTAATTAATAGGATTTTTACTTCAAAATTTAATATAAATATATAATATAATTTATTGCAATAAAAAACTACTAAAATATATCTTTAAATAATTAAGGTGAGAAAGGGGATGCTGGACCATTGGGACCGCCTGGCCCCCCCGGCGAAAAAGGACCAAGAGGCAAGAGGGGTAAAAGGGTAACGTATGACATTATGTCAGAATTTGTCTATTCTTTTCTTGGCCCTATTTCTGAGCGATAAAGCAAAATAATAGTTTTTTTTAATGACAATATAACGGTTTTAACTATTTAACGGTAAGACTTTAAATTTGAAAACCGTTTTGACAATTGATGTTATGATGGTTGCCCACTTTTTTAATGTCAACTTACAATTATTATCTAATCTCGTTTGTAAAGCTCTTAAGTTCAGCGTGCTTTAAAAAGTACTAAAGAAAATCCTTAAATAAATCATGATGCTTGTTTACAACCACGCGGTGTTGTCAAATATTGCACTGATTCTTTGTATTCTTTAAATGTGGGCAAATGTACAAATATACAAAGGCTTAATACTACATGTTTACTTAAGGATTTTTTTCAAGAATTATAAAAACTAAGCTTAAAGTTTATATCAGACGAGCCGAGCTATAATGAAACTCGACATATTGAAAATAAAAAAGATATTTTTTCATATTATTATTTTGCTTTTAAATATTCTTTTACTAAAGTCTTCTTAATACTAAAACATTCACTGCATAGCTTCATATAAATATGGTAATTCGTAAAAATGCATGAATATTAGATTATCAATAAACAAGTAAAGAATTTGTGCATAACATTTCTCCTATGACGGCCATTGTTTGAAACGTCTTAAAAAATTATTAATTTAAGATTTTTAAAATGTTACGAAAATTAAGTACAGTTCAACTTTTGTCGTCCGCACACGCACCAAATCGGACACTCCAGTAATCCGGCGCCTCTTACCAACCAGACACTTTGCAATTTTTACATTCTGTAATTCGGACACAAACAAAAAATACTTTTAAACAATTTAGTAAACTAGGTATGTGGTGGGGAAATCACAAAACTAAACACACATAATGTTGTTTATTCTTGACTGCCCGTGAGGTAAGGTGAGCGAAATGTTTTACGGATGGACTTTCACCACCCTTTTGCAAGGGAAAATGAAGCCACACAGGTGATCGCTCACGCCACATCACGTCACGGGCCAAGCGCGGATTTGAGGGGGGGGGTAACGTGGTAATTACCCCCCTAGAACAAAAAATATGCACTTTTTGCTATTAATTAAAAGGAAAATAGACGAATTACCCCCCCCCCTAGAAAAAAAATTATATTACAAATAATTATTTCGTCGACTATTACCCCCCCTAGATTTTCACAAAGATCCGCGCTTGTCACGGGCCTTCAAGAATAAACGTCGTGGACACCTTTGTAGTTATATTTTCCCGTGCAAGAAGGTGGTGAAAGTCTTCAAAGTTCACCCGTAAAAGTGAACATTTCGCTCACCTTCACCTCACGGGCAGTCAAGAATAAACGTCAAGAGACAAAATCAAAGGAGATAACCGAAAATATAGGGCCGCGCAGCCAAGATGTTCCAGTAGCGCCCCAAGGACTGTGCACAGAGAATAGGATGGTCCACTTCGCGAAATCTGTCAGACGGTTTTTAATACGTCACAAAATACTCAACGACATAACCTCACTTTTTCATAAAATATAAACAAAAACTAATTTTAAAACGTTTTTTTTTAACCATGTCTCGCTGTAATGTAGAAGAATAATAATAATATACAATTTTATGTAAAAATATCATAGGTATTCTTCAGAAAATAGTTTACAGAACCCCTCAATCATCAATAAAATCAAATAAATTTTTTCATTGTCATTCATCAGCATTTGCTTAAAAAAACATGTTAATATTTGGAATATCATCTAGAATATTTTGTGAATAGTATTTTACTCCCCATTAGAATACCTATGCCTAGAATGAGGAGTGATCAGCTACCCATAGTAGGTGTACAAAATTCATTTACAGGACTGTGCAGGACACTATATTGCCCGGCTTAAGCTATAATGCTTTACATTATTCTACTTATCAATTTCTATTAGCAAATCTTCTTAAGCTTTTATGGTTTTTAAGAAGCAAATAACTTACCATTATCAGAAAGTAGCATTTGTATATTATTTTTCAGGTTTTTTTTTCTGGCTTAAGCAGTATACATGCACCCTGCAATCCACTACAGGACCAAAAATTTATTGCTAATTCCTGTAGAACAATGCATACCTTTCATTCCACTTATCACCTAGTAGTTCCACCTAGAGTGAGGGGCTCATCAATATGTAAGGACCTATACAATATCTCGACACTTTTAATGACCACTCAGGACTGATAAGAATCAGGACCTGGCACAACCTTTAAGGACTAACGGGGTCAACAAAAATATGGTTTATTAAGTCCCTGTACAAAGTTTTTGCTATTGATCAGCAACAGACCCAGAGGTATTTTTTGCACTTAAGAAATATTCACTTTTTGTCAGTAGCGGCTTGTGGTAGAACATGGAATCATCAGTTGAATAGAAAAAACCAAGGACCATAAACTGACTGTCTTTGGTAAAAACAAGATATTGTTGGCAAAAATGTTCAGTTATCATGTCATTTGTACAGTATGAAACCTCATTCCACAGTTTTTTCTTTCAACTGATGTAGAGTGTTCTACAACATTGCTAAGTTTAAAAGGAAATAACATGTGTACCTACTGAGGTGTGTATATTGCTCAACTTCACCTAAGTAGCAGCAGTACTAGCTTTTTGTCCCTTATTATTTTAGTAATTAAAATCTCACTTTTTGTCCTGTTAAAGCAATTTGTAGTTATCAGTATTTTAACTTATTGCTTCATCTAAATGTTGCCTATAGGTTTGATTTTATGAGGTATATGTTAGTGCCCCCAAAGATATCATCTCAGGATACATGTTTACATATTTAAAGATAAAAAATAAAATGATTAAATAAAAGTTATTTTCCTATTTTAATTTCGACCAAATTTATTATATTTATTGATTTATAATACTAGAAATTATCTAAGTAGATAAAGTCTTTAGGCATGTGTATACATTTTTAGAATTTTTTTGTTATATCACTCATAATAGCAAAAAAATAACAAACATGTATACAATATTAAGGGGGGTTATTGATTAGAAGCAATAAGGAATTGGTTACCATAAACATCAGGATGACAAATCCTGAATTTGATAAATGAAACATAAGAAGAATGAACCATGGGGGCAAAAAATCTAGGACATGTAGGTATTTTACCTTTCTAAGAAATGTCCTAGTATTTTTTACCCAACTGCAAGATCTTTTTACTCTCTCTACTAACATCATTTTGTTTTTATTAAGTGACACTAGCTTCTCAAAAATTGAAACAATATAATAATATATTACATTTTAATAATATATATAAAAAATATAAATATATCTTTAAAAAAACTGTGCTAAAGCAAAATCTCCATTGTGCAAAAACTAAAATTGATAAAATTGACAAAACAAAAACTTAGAACATTATAAATAAATTATTGGGGAGGCAAAGAAAACAACTAAATTAAACTTAGAATAGATTCTGAAACTATTAAAGACACACACTAACAGTCGCAAACCAACTGAATACTCATTTTTGTACAATAGCAGACTCCGATACAAAAAATTTAACAATAACTCTATCAATTTGCACAAAACAAAAAAAAATCAGACTTTAACTAAGTAGTTTTCTTTTGTACCAACATCAACCAGCAAATGTTCCTCGATTTCAATGCTTGTACCTGCAGTTGGCTCTTCAGGATCAACTTCTATTGGTTTCACTGATAGGTTTTGACTTGGCACAGATGTATTCCTTAGTATTGTTTTGGAAGTACATAAGCCTGTAATAAAAAAACATATATAAGGAACTTTTTTAAAAAAAGGTAGTTTCTACAGTGTAAATTTTGTACTCTAGTACATATGGAATTCACAAAAAAACATGAGGTTTTAGAAATTGTGAAGTATTATTTTGTTATGACATTTTTGTCAAAATTACAGTAGGTGTCCCAAATTAAGTTGGCACTATTGATAACTTCACTATTATTGGAGTCAAATTAGTACACTAGTAGCATTGTTTGAGCTAATTAAGATAATCAAAACAGAAAAACAATTAAATTGCACATTTACAGAAAAAAAATTAAAAAATATGTTTAATGTCTAATTTTTGTGGTTGTAGAGGTTTCTTCATAGACAAGGGGTGATCAGCTGCCCACAGTAGGTCTACAGGACTCCATAGGACACTACAATACACTACAGGATCAAGAATTAATTAAAGTCCTGTAGGATGGTGAACAAATTTGGTTCAGCTGATCACGCCTTGTTCATAGATGAACACACAGGCCTAAATGAATTAACATGCAGCTTCGTGTTACATTAAGTAATCTCTGGGGGGGAGGGTTACCTTTGTGTCATAGTCTTGGCCATAGGTGGTTACACTTTTGTGACATTTTTAACCTATTTCTTTATCAAAAAATCTGAAAAATGGTATGTTGTTGAGCTGTTTTTATGAGAACCATTTTTTTTGTCAACATAAGGTATGTATGTATTCGAAAGTGGTGGCCGGCCCTACTGGACCTCCATGCACTGCGACCACATATGGATCTATTGTGCCCATGTACCTACATACTGAGTTTGACTAAAGTAGCATATTTTTTTTCCACCCAGCACTTAAAAAACTCTGCAGATTACAACAATAAATGATTTAGGCTTAACACAACATAAGGTATACCTACACAACATATTTAATTTTTAATATATTTGTGGTAAGGAAATATGCTTGGAAATAGGCTCGGAAATAGGTATGTTTATGTCAAAGTCACAAAAGTGTAACTGCCTATGGCAAGGCCTATACACTGAATGATTTTTTTATATTTTTCTTGAAAATGCGTTACGACAGGAGAAGGGCGGCAAAATCCTGAATTTTAGCCTTACATAATTAAAGAATGTGGCCCTAAATAGATTTAAAAAAATGTTAAAAATGAGATTTACCTAGCAATTTATCTTGAAAAGGAATTTCGAAATCTGTTCTGTAGAAATGCTTTCGTGGGATCCATATTGTCTTTTCCACAACGCCTTAGCCACTCTTGCAAAATAGTCTTGGGAACAGTCATTGGAAGGTGGAAATTTAAAAAAACTCATAAACATAGTACTTCTAAGTTCGAATAGTTGGATTTACATCCAGAAACCGCACAGGATGCTCCTGGGATTTTGCGATTCCGAAAATTGTTTAAAATAACGAAAATAACAATACAAAACCAAGATTCCACAAATTTTTTCCTTTAAAATAAATAAAAATGCGAAATGCACGGAAAAATTAACCTCACTTTGGATTGGCGAAAAAAATCAATAGGTTCGGTTGTCCTTTTTCATTTAATGTGAATAGAAAAGGAAAGACCACCCTATCAAACAGATCAAGGGTCTTTTGAGAAGGATGAGTAGGTTTATAGTAGGATGGCTCAACACCTTGAGGATTTTGTGACGTAGCGAAATTTGGAATATATGGGGCTTATGGAAGTGGACCGTCCTGTTCTCTGTGTACAGTCCTTGGTAGCGCCCAGCGCTGCAATCGCATAGTAGGTTTCTATTTGTGTTTGAAACTGATTTTAGCCCGTTAGAATTGAACTATCGGGGCCGTTTATAAATTACGAAACACTTTGGAAAAATGACTCTACCATTACGCTCAGTCTTTTTCTAATGCCATTTTTTTGGTAAAAATGGTTCACTACTTTTGTAATAGAAGTTGCAACCAAAAAAATATATAAATAATACTGGTATTCTTAAAACAAGTGTATTGGAAACAAAGTCTAATCGTAACCTCAAATTCGTGGCATGCTTGGCAGGGACAAAACTTTCTTTCTCTATGTGTACTCTTCACTTTATATTTGTGCTGGAGTGTCATATGCCGCTAAAAATGGCACCAAACAAACGGTCCCATAAAATGCTAAATTTTTCCATAAAATCTACATATTGCTAAAGATTAATCCATGACAGTGGCACACCCAGGAATGTCTTGGAGGGGCCCGAGACCTCATAATGTAATTTTTTATACTATTTTATCTTTTTATTCATGAAATTTGTGTAAAATATCTACAAAAATCTTGGGCTTGGGGGGGCCCGGGCCCCAAGCCCCCCCCCCTCTTTGGGTGCGCCCATGTCCGTGATATTGCATTATTGTATCATACAAGAAAGCATACATTTTTTTTGCTTTTTATCAGGCAATACTGAATCTCTTTCTTTGCTTCTTAAAATGAATTTTAGTAAAAAAAAATCTATACCTCGATAATTCGCCGGTAGCTTTACCCATATGTGTGCGGATAATCGAAGTTGTACTGTACAGGATAATCAAAAACTAATTTTTTTTCAAACATGGTTGTAGGAAAAAAAATAGCATGTGTCGCAACTTTTGCATTCTAATTGTGCTTGGTAGTTTTGGTTTTGTGCATTGCTTGCAGTCTTGTTATTAGTTGGAATATTCTTTCTGTGTAATTTAGAACTACTTATTTCTAGCTTATAGCATATTTGTTGATATTTTATTTAGTTATTTCCAATCATAAAATAAACATTTTGTATTTAAAAAATACCGTTGATAAAACTTTGGTTTTTATTTTTTTTTTGCTATTTGTAAATATTTTTAGCTTTTTTTAATTAAACAATTGAAAAATGTTTTGATTTTTAAGTTGACATGCAAATATTTTGTTATTTTGTAAATATACCCACAATTGGCTTTTTTAACACTTAGTTTTGTTGTTAGTTTATTCGTATTGTACATACATTATTAACTCTTGATCAAAAAGGTTCATTTAAAAAACTAATATAGTTTTTATTTTATTTTATTTTATTTTTTATAACACTACTTTTTTACACATCAATTTAAGAACTCCATGCATTTTATCTCAGCAATCCATTTCTTTAAAAAAATAAGCCTTTTTGTCAGAAATGTTTTTTTTATTATACTGTTATTTGTATTAATTTGTATTTGCCTTATTGTTTTTAGATGTAAATATATTGTAAATAGTTTCTAGGTTCATAGTCCTATTTTAATTTTCTGTTATTGGTAATTTTTGAAAAACTTACTATTTATTGTAATAGATTACTTAAAATTAAAATAGCACTATGTCAGTTTGTACCTATGTATATAAATTAATGTGATCGCTTATATGAAGCTATGTCTTGACACGATTTTTGTTGTAATTCGTATAGGGTCAAGACGCTGAATTGACAAACAGTTCCCTTCAAGGTCTCAAGGGGGAGCCAGGTGAGCCTGGCCACAAGGGAGAAAAAGGAGATAGAGGGTTTACAGGGTTTCCAGGTATAAAAGATGGTTTGTCTGAGCTTTTACTAACATTTACCTCAAAATGGTATTAATAAAACTAAATTGTATTTGGGAAATTTGAAAAAGAAACTGTAGGTAAGCGCTTTTTTGTTAATAAAAAAATTAATTAAACTAATTATCTAACATTTATTAGCAAATTTTATGCTTATTAGAAAAGCTTAAATCATATATTATAACCTCCAGCTGAAATTCTAAAAGGTTGTTAAGCGCAAGGAATTTCCTTAGAACTTCTGCCCTTAGACCCTTTAGACGAGCCAAAATTTTAAAAAAAATCCGCTCAAGATATCTTTGTATCTCCGGCTAAAAATTCCTAGGATGCCACTTTTCAGGACACAGATGACGTATATACATTATCAGACCGCTAAGCCGCTATAAAAGTCAAACGCTCACAAATTTGTATTTTTTCCTATTACGGCTGACGTTTTAATTATATTGTTGGACGAATATAATGGAAAATCTTCACCATCAGTTTATTTGTCCTTCGATCAAATTTTTAGTAAGCATGAAAAATTGACAAAGCATAATTTTTAAATCTAAATAATTTTCTATGTTAATGAGAAACTGATAATTCGTCACATACAAATGAAGCTTTCTTAAATAATCAATTAAACTTTGTCAATTTAGCAAGGCTCACTTTTATTTCTTGGAATCATTGAGCAATAGGTGAAGGTGCAAATAAAAGTTGAAGGAATTTTGTTTTAACATTTTCAATAATTTATTTCAATTAGGTCCTAAAGGTGACATGGGTCTAATAGGGCCCCAAGGTCTCCCAGGTGGTGATGGAGAAACTGGACCTCAAGGACCTCCAGGTTTACCTGTAAGTATCTATTTCATAGCCCATAATTTACTTAAAGAAATAAAACCAATTTCAGCTACATAGAACTGATGATTGCAAAATTTTAAAAAAAGGTTTTTTATAGGGTTTGGTTGGACCAAAAGGAGAGAAAGGCGAATATGGTGATATTGGACCCCCTGGACTTATGGGCCCTCCTGGTTTACCAGGACCACCTGGCTATCCTGGACAAAAGGGGGAAAAAGGAGAGAAAGGAGAATCCGTAAGTCCCACATCTGTATGATTGTGTTTTATTTGTATTTTATTATAACTAAAAGTCTGAAATTACTAGTTAAAATTTTAAAATAATTTGAAAAAAATTTTTTATTATTTTTTTTTCGGTGCGGCAAACAACAACAGAAATACAAGAAGCTTAGGAGAAGACAGGTAATAATAAAACACTTCATATTCTTGTTGTACCTTAATTATTATCTTTTTTTTTGCTATCTTTTTAAACAAATTATTTATACATTGTTTTTTTTTTCAGTTTCAAGGAGATGGTACAGGAGAAATTATATCAGCAGGAGAAACGGTAAGTTCCATAATAGCCAACAAGCTTTTCTGTAAAAAAAATATCTATTTCAAATTTTTAAAAGAGCCAGGAAAAAATAAAAGACATAATCAGGATAACTAATGAAGGCATTACCGAAAGGATATTGATATTGCAATGTAATCTGAGAAGTTGATAAATAAGAATTGATTTTGGCTTACTCTGGCTAAGGATCTTCTCTTTTTGAATTTTCTGTATTGTATAAGAAAATTTAAGTGTTTAACAGTGCGTGAGTGGCGCTTAATTTTCTAACACGAAGGGTGGCGTGGGGCACTGTGTTCCCCAGTCCACAAAAAGTGTATTTTTTTTGAATAGACAATATGTTTATCATAAATTCTGGTATATTTGAACAAAAGTACAATGATGTCAATTCAGTAACATAGTATTTGGGATTCTTAGTGAGTATAGACCAAAAGGAATAAGCATGACTCTTTAAACCGACGAAAACTGATAATCAATTACTAAGTAAGCAAGTAAATAAATAAAGAAAACTAATCAGAAACTCTATTTAATTACAAATTCATTCTCGCTACTCTTGTTACTGGCGTTTTAATAACTGTGTAATAGGTTTCCGAACGTGTCAATTCATCCGCCGCTTTATTACGTAATTCGCTAATAGCAGATTCTTGTTCAAAATTATGTTCTTCTAGAGTATCATTAAGGTCTAGCACAGTTTCGGAATCATAAATTTCTTGTTCCACATCATTTACATTTTCATCTTCCGAGGTAGATTCCGACCATTCATTAGCGTCTTCTTCGTGTTCCAATTTTTCCAACCATTTTATCCACTGATTTGGATCCTTACTTCCTTTCACAGGGTGAGTCATATGTAACTCTGTAAATATACCAATGATTACCTTCAGAGTGCGTAAAATAAAGCCATAAAAAATCACAAAAGAAAAAAATCGGAAAACCCAAATATCACGCGAGTGGTGGCGTGGGGCACTGTGTAACCCTACTGCGAACTTACTTGCGAATCACAATTAGACTGTCGCACATACAACAATGTAGTACACCCTGATAAACTGCAAATATTTCTGTTGAAGATTACCTGAATCTGCGTAGACATACCTGCGCCCCCTCCGAAAATATAGGCACGGAAAACTCTCGTGGGGCACCGAGTGGGGCACTGTATGGCCCGCGCCACATGCAGTATTAAGAAACTAAATAAAGGATTTATGAAAATGGCGAAGATATTAATATCATTTTTTCACAGATTGTGGGACCACCCGGACCACCAGGTATCCCAGGTATTCCAGGATTACAAGGTCCTCCCGGCATAAAAGGGGATAGAGGCATTGACGGTTTAAAAGGAGAACCGGTAAGTACTAGGATTTTTACTAATTATACGAATGGTGATGTTTTTAAAGAAACAATTTCTAGTAACTGCTCCTATTCTATCGTTTGATACGTATTAATTGGAAATATTTTCTAAAAATTATAATTAGGTACTATACCCTGCCAAAAAAACCGCTTGAAAACTGTTAGAAACTCATAAAATCTTGACCATAATTTACGATATTCAATTGACTTGACGATTATCGACCAGGCACCAATTTATGCCATGTGAAAACTGACTAGATCTGATTGGGCTTTACAAATCTTAATTCTGCCTTAAAACTCAAAAGAATTCAGAGGAGAAAATTTTTAGCGCAAAAAGTTTGTACAAGATTGTATTAGTTTACTTGAGGCATACATTTTAGCAGATTTCGGTAGGTTTAATTGGCAGGAATTCTATAGGATTTTACTTTAAAAGATTCTATCAGGTTTTACCAACAAAAGCTATAAGTTTTGCCGAGATATGACAAGATTTATGAGTATTTAACCAGTTGAATTATGACCTGTTTTTAATTAATTTGACTATCATTTTTTGTTGTTTATCATTCGTATTTAAAAGATTTAATGAGTTATTCATGTTTCTGAAGTTTTGGTCAGCAAATTTGTCGATTTTTTTAGGAGAACAAGTGTTCTAATGAGAAATACACAACAAAATATTGACCAGTTTTGGTAAGTTTTTACAAGTGTTTTGCTATAAGAATTTAAAAGATTTGACTAGAGTTTTTAGTTTCAAAAATTTTTAACAACAGATGTTTCCCTAAGAGTTTAGGAGATTTTATGAAAATAAAAAAGATTTTCTGTAAGAATTTAAAAGAGTTTATGAGTAAATTGCATAAAAAGTTTTTACAATAGCAAATTTCATATTTAAATAATGTTTCAAAGTGGGATCCAGTTTCAAACTACGTTTTTCAGTAAGAATTTAAAAGATTTGACTAGTAAATTTTTTGATTCTTTCTATGAGATTTTATGAGTCAGTCTTGTGGGTTTTTACCAACGACCAAATCTTGTCTGTAAGATTATAAGAGATTTTGTGAACCGAAACTCGTGAAAGTTTGCGAGACATAATACGAATTTGACGCGAATCATAAGGCCAATTTCTGGCGAAATCTTAAGAACTTTTGACAGCTTTGACGCGGATATGCCTTTTTTTTTATGGGTATGCGCACTCGCAAGGAGATCCCTATCATGCTCGAAAAGCGGCAAGTGCGCGGAAATGTTGGTGTGTGTTGGTTTTGAAACGGTTCAGGTTGTAACCTGCAGGGAAAACTGTCGCGGGGAGTTTATTCCACAGCGATCCTGTTCGCCAGAGATATGAATTCTGATATAATGAGGTTCTTGGTGCCTCTATTTTGACACTAAATTGATGGTTACCGTCTGTTTGACGTGTTCGCCTAGTAGGTGCTACTCCCAGGGGGATCATACGTGCCAACTCTTCAGAGCATTTTTCGTGATAATACCTGTAGAAGAGAGATAGATCGCCCACAGTTCTTCGATGTTCGAGACTATCCAAGCTACGGGTAAGTGCGGGGTCATTGATCAGCTTGATAGCTCGTTTTTGCACGGTGTTCAAAAGCATTAAGGTATGTTTGGGTGCCGCACTCCATATATGTGAGCAGTACTCTATAGTTGGTCGAATCTGGGCTTTGTTGAGTGTCAGCAGTTGGCTTGGTGTATACAGATGTCTTGTACGAAATAGCACCCCAAGCTTTTGGGACGCCCTTTTAGCTATATCTGCCACGTGACTGTGCCAAGACATGTTGGTCTCTGCAGTGACTCCTAAGATGTTCAACTGGCTCTGCAATGCGACAGCACTTCCAGATAGCATGATGTTTGGCTCACCGGTGCTGGTCTTTTTTGAAAACAGGGCTGCTTGGGTTTTCTGTGCGTTGAACTGTACAAGGTTTTTGTTGCCCCAGTCCTCTATTATCTCCAAGTCGTTATTATTCTGTGATATTTCAGTTAGTCTAAGGTAATGGAATTCACGTGCGGAGCGACATGTGGGTGGTATGACTGAGGAGACTACATTGCCATCATCTGCAAAGCAATAAAGTGGATTTACTGTTTTATCTATGAGGTCATTTATGTAAATCAGAAATAGTGTTGGCGAAAGGATTGCTCCCTGTGGCACACCAGCATTTATTTGGTTAGAGTTGGAGTTCCGGCCATCCAGTGCAACATAAATGGATCTATCCTTAAGGTAACTTTCAAACCAAGTGCAAAGTCTCGGCGACAATCCCGTTACTTTGAGCTTGTTGAGCAGATTTTCATGCCAGACTTTATCGAATGCTTTAGATATATCTAAGGCAATTGTTCTTGTTTCACCTCGCAACTCAATCGCTTTTTGCCATAAGTGAGTGACGTATGTAAGTAAATCGCCAGTTGACCTATATTTTCGAAATCCGTATTGCTTGTCGTTGATAATTTTGTACTTTTCCAAGTACTTGGTTAGGTGATTGTTCACAACTCTTTCCATTACTTTTGATATCACCGGAAGTAGAGCAATTGGTCTATAGTTTAACGGATCTGTCTTTTTTCCTTTCTTTGGAATGGGTTGTACTGCGGCAGACTTCCATGATGATGGATATACTCTTTGCCTATAAGATAAATGAATGAATAAATTTGCGAAAGTTGGGGTGAGTTCGCTAGCACAATTTTTGTGTACTATCGCGAGAATGCCATCTGGACCCATTGCTTTGTTTGTATCCAACTTTTTAAGGGATTTTCGTATTTCTCTGTGACAAAAGGGTACCTCTGGCATACTATGGGAAACCCTTTCAATGAACGGTGGGGTTTTTCCATTTGGCACTGTTAGGTTTGGGTTGGAGGAAAAGATTTTGGCCAGCAAATTGGCTTTTTCCTCTGATGTGGCTAAGTAAGTATTTTTATCTGTAAGTGGTGGTATGGATGACTTGGTGAAGTTTGATCCAACGGCTTTTGCAAGAGACCAAAAGGACCTAGAACTACTTGGACAATTCAGCAACCTGTTTTTTATTCTTTGATTGTATGTTTCTTTGGCGGCGTCAATAGTAGTTTTGCAACTATTTCTGGCTTCTATAAATTCTGTGTGGTTTTGAGCGGTTTGTTGTCGTTTCCAAAGGTTATATGCTCTGTGTTTTTTCTGTACAGCCGTTTGACACTGGCTGTTGAACCAAGGTTTTGCATTAGCTCTGCGTTTTATTGTATGTGGGATATATGCATCCATTCCAGATAAGATTACTTTTGTTATTTCATTACAGCAAATAGTAGGATCAGCTGTTTTAAAGCAAACCTCTTGCCATGGAAAATCCAGGTAAAACTGTTTAAGGTCATTCCATTTTGCCGATTTATAGTGCCACATTTTACGAGGAAGTGATTGTTGGCTTGGCGGTATGAACATTTCGCACTTTGTTCTTATAAGTTTATGATCGGATGAACCAAGTGGGGGATCTACTACTACTACTAAATTGTGTACAAGTCAGGATTTGTAGTTAGGAACAAGTCTAAAAGCGCTGCAAATTCACCCCTTTCTGAGATACGGCAGGTTCATCGACAAGCTGCGTTAGACCACAACTTATGGCAAAAGCTTCTGCTTCCCCGCCTTCATTATCTGTTTTGTTGTGGTGTTTTAGCCAGGGTATATTGTGGACGTTGAAATCGCCTAAAAAAACAATTTCCGCATGTGGATAGTTAGACTGTATACTATCACAGTTTTCGGGTAATGTCGCAAAAAAGTTTTGATACTCGGTGTTACTTGGCGGTCGGTAGAGGCAGCAAATGAACTTGGTCGATAACTTTGAGGTGAATTTCAGCCATATGATACGCTACTCACTTCTGACATGGTGGTATCTCACCGGTCGACGCCCAATGAGTAAAAAGCGTCTACCACCTACCTGTAATAATATGCTGATGAAAACTCGTGAAAGTTCATAAGATCTCGTAAATATCTTTTGCGGATTATGAAACACCTCTTCCTGGTGTAATGTAATAAACATTCAGCACTTTAAATTACGTGACTCGTGAAACTTTGGAGGTCTGCTATGGATTTGACGGGGATCATAAAACCAATTTCTTGTGAAATCTCGTCAACTTTCGACAGCTTTAACACGAATATGCCAGTATCAAAGTGCTTATAGAAACTCATGAAAGTCCGTGAGATCTGTAAAAATGCTGATTAAGGGCTACATTAAAAAAATTTAAGGTATTCAAATATATTTTTGATAATCATTTGTTTTCGTTTCAGGGTGAAAAAGGCGGTAAAGGAGATCCTGGGCCAATGGGACTACCTGTAAGTACCTACCTTTCTATCGTTATCGATAAAACTTTCTCGTAACTTCATACAAGTTACGACGAGGAGTGTAAAATACTGAAAAAATTGTAAAATATTTACCAATTATTTATCGACTTTTAGCCTTCTGAGGCCCTTTTATACCAAAAAAGGTTATGTTATTTACAAAATCGTCTTCTTTTGTTTTTAAAGTTGGACATATAATGAACTAACCCATATATTATCGCAATTATTCGCGATTATGCATTTCTGAAACGCATAGGGATTCATTTCTCTCCTTTTCTCCCGATCCAGTACCATTGTCAAAAGGTACGACCTCTCCGTGATTTTGTAGGTTATTGAAAGCTTTCTTACTTTGTATTTGTTGTAATGCTGGCGACATCAGTTCGAAGCGTATATGAAAGGATACTAATCTGGAAATTAAATGCTATGTGATATATTTCCAATGACCGGGTACTGCTTACTAATTGATTTTTATAATATTTTTAGGGTCCAATGGGTCTGCGGGGCGTGAGCGGTCTACCAGGCGAAAACAAACCGGGCCCGATGGTAAGGAAATCATACTATTAGGAAAGGTAACTTTCCACGTTTATTTTTAATGCAGTGACTTAACAAATTAATTAAATTAAATTAAAAAGAATCACAAATTAACACCCACCCACAAACGAATAAGCACAACACTTAAATAAAATTAATTTGTATAATAGAAATGTTTTAACAAGGGATGGAGTTTTTTGTTAAGTGATTGTTGCCCATTGTGGACGCCTTCCAGCGGTTCCATTGGAGCAGCATGGAACAATCCATAGTTTCTTCCAATTAAAACGCGAATCGAAAACTTATTGAGATATTTTGGAGTTTAGGAGGACAATAACTACAGCTGGAGGACTTGAAACGATGGTGACAATTAGATAGATGTGACTGACTTCCAATTTATTTCCGATGTTTTTTTATTATTATTAGACACTTGAAGTAAATAAACACCATACATAAGGGAACTTAACATTCTAACATTAAACTATGTATACTCCAGGTTAGTTTTAGCGCCGTAGGTATATATAACGAGAAGAGTTAATGCCATAATGGCAAGGCATAATGAAGAAAAAACTTAAATATTTTACCTCAGGCTGGATTTGAACCAGCGACCTTCCGCTAACCAGGCTGATTATTTAATTTAATAATTTATAAACCAGCCCATTTTGCTCTTCATAAAAAAATTGCCAATTGATATGCCAGATGGTCTCAATATTCTACATATCAAAGCTTGGTGAGCCTTAAGACATAGAGCTATAAATGGGTGGAGAAAAAGCTTAGATAATTTTTGTCTTACAAAAGCAAAATATACTGTCAAATTTCTACCCATGTTTTATGGAGCAAATGTATAATGTAAATAGACTTCAAGTGTCAGATTTTTTTTGTACGATAGTCAAATAAAAACTGGCAATTTATTTAGATTTCACAGATTATTTTTCGTGGGTATTGTATCCGAACATCTTAGAACAAAATTAATAATAAATAAATACTTTTTTGTGATAAAACTCTATGTAGACCAAAATTATTATTTTTTAAATATAACAATGTCGTTTTGAAACAATTTTTATTAAGAACTACAGATACAAAGATTTAAAACGAGCCGTTAACTAGCTTAATATTATGAAATTTGTTCGATGAAATAGAGAATTATTGAAATACAGCCAGGCTATAATTGTGCCAGGGACTATTTTGACACATTCACATTGAAAACTGACAGTTAATCCTTCAAAATTGACATACCAAACTCGAATTTAAAACTTTCCTCGTTTATTTTCAATTAATAAAAGAAGGCACTATTTATTCCGGTTCATATAGTAAACAAAGGCCGTGTGTTGAAAGATCACAGCTGATATTACAATGTGAAGGTCTCAAAATTGTGCCTGGCACTATTATAGCCTGGCTTTATTTTAAAAATTCTCTAATAAATTGCCAGTTATTGTTAAATTATTTAGTGTGCCACCTTCTTTTAAATTTGTTTAAATTATATTTTTCTTCAAACGCTGGAAATGGCAATTAAAAAAAATTAACCTATTTGTTTAGCTAGAACTACAAAGAAGAAAACAATTTGTGCATAAAAAAGATTTTAATTTAAACAAATTTATAAAAAAAATTCATATATACATAGGCACCTTTATAATTTAAATTCTACCTATTTAATTTTGCAACTGTATTATAATTCTAATCTATTTATTAAATAGTGTCTAAATTACTGACGCATAATATCTTATACCTACACTTACTCAGAATATGTAGTTCACTTTGTAATTATATATAAAATGGAAGGTTTTTTAAGCAGAAGTTTATTGATTTTTTTCCTTGTTTTATTAAAAAATGAAATGTTTTAGAAAAAAAATTATAAACAAATAATCGCTTAGAATACCGTCCATTTATCTTAATGCTAATATTTGCAACAGATTTCTTTCTATTTCCACTTACCTACTTCTTAAATTTTTTTATACTTTTTTTTACCTATAGAGATATTTTGTCTTTTTAATTTATAAATATGCTCTCTTATGAAATGATTCTGACAAAAAAATTGACAATAAAAATGCACAACAATATGTTTACTGCCTTTATAAACAAGCAAATCTGTTGTAACTATTTAAATATTCAAATTTGTGAAACTAGAAATTAGCGACAGTTTAACAAAAACACAATTATATTAGTTAAAATTAATTAAATTAAAAAGTCTTATAAAAATGGCATTTTGAGATAAGATGAATAAGTCTTACTATTGGATAACCGGAGCTATGAGAACTACCCCGATCCTGGCCCTAGAGACAATTCTGGGACTACCATCGCTACCAACATGGATCAAGAGGGAGGCGATGGGGATCTACATACGTCTAAGGGACACGGGTCAGTGGAGAGGAAGAGGGGAAACAGCTGGTCATCTAGCTATAGAAGAGCTGACAATTAGAGAAATCCCCCTCACGTCAATGACGGTCAGCAGAGCACACGCACCTTGGGGGCTCGAGAAGAGGTACAAAATCCACATCCCAGACAGGGAAGCGTGGCAAAGAGACGAAATGATGTTTGAGGAGAGCGCTTTAGTTTGCTACACTGATGGATCCAAACTATCAGAGAGGCAAACCACAGGAGCGGGAGTATACGTGGAAAAACTAGAAGTTCAGAAGAGCTACTCGCTCGGTGAGCAGGCTACTGTTTTTCAAGCAGAAGTCTACGCCATAATAATGGCGGCAACCCTAGAAGAGGTTCGGAAAAGCGAAGAGGAGCTTATATATATATGCTCTGACAGTCAAGCCACCCTGAAGGCGCTAAACGCACCCAAGATTGCTGACGGCTTGGTGGAAGAATGCGTAGAGGCGCTGGAGACCCTAAGCGATGGCAAACGGGTGACGCTGGTTTGGGTTCCGGGACATACGGGGGTACCAGGCAACGAGAAGGCGGACGAACTCGCACGACTCGGGGCAGGAACCGCCTATGTAGGACCGGAGCCACTTTTGGGCGTGACAAAAAGACAAGTGCAAAGCGGACTCAACAAATGGGCCCAGGACGCGCTATTAAACTCCTGGGAAACAGGAACGGGTTGCAGACAGACCAGAGAATTCGTAGACCGTCCAAAAGCGACCAGAATTAGATGGATGCTGGGACGGACACGAAAAGACATCGGACTGCTGATAGGTACTCTCACCGGACATAGCCGGTTGAGGAAGCACATGACACGTATAGGAGTCGAGAATGACCCTACCTGCCCAGCCTGTGGACAGGAAGAAGAGACATCAAGACACCTCGTGGCAGAATGCGAGGCCTACGCAAGGATGAGACAACAGGCACTGGGAGCGCCAACTCTGAGCGAGGAAGAACTGCACATGCTCAAATGGGCAGACTTACTGGACTTTGTAAAGAGAACAGGAAGGCCCAATGAGTTACCCGACCATCAAAGGGAAGTGCAGAGAGTGGGTTAAGGGACAGACTTAGGGCATGGCAAAAAGGGCCTACTCTGGCCTACTTGTCAGACATGCGGGTCAACCCCCCCCCCACTACTACTACTACTTCAACTACTACTACTACTACTATTGGATTAATAAACAATTTTGCAAAAAAAAAATCGAATAAAAAAATTGCCGAAGCTCACAAGATATAATTAATTTTAATCTAAAATGATATATTTGTGTCATTGCACACAATAAAATAAAATACTGTGACAGAAGAGGTCTAACAGTAAAAATATACGTCCATATTAGTACTTAGGCCAACCATTTAAATACGTGCCCTCATGAATCCCTTTTTTGTCCATGTTAATATAACTAAATATTAAAACAAGACAATTTTTATAAATAATGATTTAGCAACCATTCTTAGGCTACCGGACTTAAAATTAAGTATTTATTTGTTTGTATAAAAATTGTGTTTTTATAAAAAAAAATGTAGTAAATAATATGTGGTGACTTTAGTTTGGTTTATATATTAGATATTTAAATAATTTCTCGCTAAATTAATGTTTGTTTAACATTGCACAAAAAAAAAACAAATCAAAATTATATATAAACCAAAACGAGAGCTCAGTATTGTAATATAAATGTTAACATTTTTAACATATATAGATGTCATATATATTAATTAAATTAGAATTAGGAATTGTAATTACAATATTTACAATAAAAATATAATATTAAAAATATTTATAGATATTATATTTATGTGACTGATTCTAGGTTTAGGTAACTATAAGAAAATAAAAATCCACAGAATATTTTTAAACAAATAAAAGAACGTTCTAACAATAAATTGTCCTCGTTTTCACTTAAAAATATTAACATCGCAATTTGTATTTGTTTGTTTAAAAAATATTCTGGCTGCGTTTTCTTTTGTTAGTAAAATGTATCAAAAAATTCACTGTAAAATATAAAATTAAAATTTAAAAAGTAAGTTAGTCGTAATGTAATATTGAACATCTGAAAATAAATGTTTGTGCATGTGACACCCTAAATGTATGCCCTTTTGTTTTGTTTCTCTAAATTACCTTTTCTTTCCTATTTTGAATTTGGCTATTTCAAGTTTTAGTTTTTTTTAACTATCACAAATTACTTACCTTTTACTAATATCTGCGAATTTACATAAGTTTAACTTTATAAGAGAGCAGAGAGCATGTAGACTATAACAATGCTTTAGCATTTAAATAAAATGCATTGAAATACTGAGATCCGCATGATTTAAATTATCAAACTTAAATATGAAAAATAGTTATTTTATTTGCTTTGTGATACATTTTTTGTAGATTATGGGATGTGGTAAAACCAAAACCCCAATGTTTTAAAGATTTTTTTTCATAATAGAATCCTAGAACATAATCCATTTACAAAGACTTGAAAAAGGGAAAATACATTAGAAATATTAAAATATCTTGTCAAAATATTTTAGCGTTTTACCTTTACCTCTCTATTTGCTATAAAGCTGCAATAAATTATATTTTACACATCTTAATACGTTAAGCCACAGGCTACGAAAGCCGGGCTCCCATTCTCGTGTATTTGGCAAGTACGCAAATATTTGAGTACTTGGGCATACTTGGCAAGTACACCAAGTTCCGAAGTCCATTTGACAAGTGCAGCGCTTCCACTGCTCCTGTATTTGACAAGTACGCCAATATTCGTGGACTTGGCAATTATAGCATTTTCTCGATCATTCACAACGCGTGCTTACGCGACCGAAGCCAAAAACAGAATAAAACTAAGAACACTTGCCGAAATATTTGCAGGACAAGCAGTGAGAGTGCATTGATTCATAAGCATGGATTGTCAAATACTTGTATTCATTTTTAAGCCGCGCTCCCATTCTCGTGAATTTGGCAAATATGCAAATATTTGCGTACATGGGCATACTTGGCTCCCACTACTCCTATATTTGAGAAGTACGCCAATACTTGTTTTCTTGGCATTTACACCAAGTGTACACGCGGCGAAATATTTGCCAAACAAGCAGGCAAGTAGTGGGAGTGCATCAACAAGCATGAACTTGTTAAATACGAAAATTATTGTAATCCCTTTGGCTCGCGTAATTTTTACCAAGAACCACCGGGACTTTGCCAGAGGCCAATAATTGTACAAATATTGGCCGAGTATACCACTTCCACTACTTGGCAAATATAGTCAATTGACAAAAAGTTTGCCAAATACACGAGAATGGGAGCCTGACTCGCGTAATTTTTACCGACAACCGCCGCGCCGTGACTTCGCCAGTGACCAATAATTGTACAAATATTCTTTCCTTCCACTACTTGGCAAATATGAGCAATTGACAAATATTTTGACAAATATTTTGCCAAATACAGAAAAATGGGCAGCCGGCTTAAGGGGCGACCTTAATCCATGACCAAATACAACTTTCAACCGAGAAGTTGCAATTTCGCGCTTGGTTAAAAACCAATATCTTTCATGGTGAACCAAAGTGACTCCTAGCGTTTAGCACATGAAAAACTTTACTCGTATTTCATCATCATCATTTATTCCAGCTTAAATATAGTAAACACTCTAGCTTTATGGGCATGCATCACTTCCAAGCTAAGAAAAAAGATGCCAAGCAATGTTGGATTTAACATTAAAGGTACTGCTTTTTAAGCAGGCATAAAAGGGCACACCGCACACAAAGAACTTTAGTCCGTAACCATATGATACAGATGATGAGGCTTAACGTGCCTAATTACTTCAAAATGGGAGTTATTTTTTAACAATTGGTATTCAAAACTACTTTAAGATAAATATTACCACGACCGACAAGCAAATAAAATAATAATTTTAATATTTTATAATCATTATTCAAAACTCATTTATTGAAGCACCATTTTCAACTTTCATTTAGATTTAATGTGGCTCACAAAATTCACACGTCACTTTTAGAAATTTTTCTTCACAGGGTCCGCCTGGTCTCGACGGCATGAAAGTAAGTATCATTTTATAACAATTTAGATAAATTTATTAAGATATTACAGAGGTATTTTTTGCCAAAATAATTAGGTAAAAAAGAAAAAACTATATTTATTTCTTTTACTATACAAAATAGTATACAGGGTTACGAGTTGTATTTAATGCCTGACCTTTAAATTATATGTTCCAAAAATATAGAGAATAAATATGTTATTTATAAAACAAAGTAATAATTTTATTTAATTTTATTTCAAAAGAAGTGACCTATATAGAATATTTTTTCCCTAAATTAATATATATAAAAAAATATCTCATTACAGATATATAGGGTTACGTGTTGTATTTAATATCCATTAGCTCTCAAACTACCTTTTCTAAAAATAATAAAAATAAAATGTGTGTTTAAAATATGTGGTAATATAGTAAATATATTCAAAAATTGAGCCAATAAAATTTATATACGACTACGAGTTATATTTAATGCGTCTTGTGTATTTCTCTTAAACTAGCTATTCTAAACAAGCGCGTATTTGAGGGGGTTAACGGGGTAATTACCCCCCTAGAAAAAAAATATGCACTTTTTCCTAATAATTAACGGGAAAATATAAAAATTACCCTCCCCTAGAAAAAAAAAATATATTTCAAAATAAAATTTTCGTGGATTTTTACCCCCCTAGATTTTGACCCAGATCCGCGCTTGATTCTAAATACGTATATAGGGAATAAAATGATTTTTGAAATTAGTATTATTAATTTGATTTAATTAACAGATGACAGATATTAAATGTTTTTCGTCAAAATAAATAGAAAAAAGCTGACAAATTTTTTTTAGCCGTATAAAAAATATATAGGATTACGGATTACATTTAATGGCTTGGCACTAGACCTCAAACTGTCTGTTAAAATATAAATAATGATTCTTTAAAATACTAAGTAATAATATGATTTCATTTGAAAAACGGCGGCAAATATTTTGTACCCTTTGTTTGAAACTCGTAGACAATATTATGTAGAAAAAAAATTTCGGACTTCCATTGTCTTAATTTATTTTAAAACACGACGTTTCGGTTAGTAAGTATCTCTAACCATTATCAAGTGTAAACTAAACAATACCAATTAGAACAACGGTTAGTAATAATGAAGTATTAACCACAGAAATTAACAATATTCAAAAGGACTTACAACAGAATGGTTATTCCGAGAAATTAATAAACTCAACGATATTTAAAATTAATACCTTAGCAGACCTTAAACTATATGTTTTAAAATTATAAATAATAATGATATTTCCTCTATACAAAAAGATAAAAAACTACAATAGGTTTACTAGTCGTATCTCTTAAACTACCTTTTCTAACATCATTGAAATTAAATAATGTTTAAAATAGGAAGTTATAATGTAATTTTATTAAAAAATTGTGGCAGATATTGACTATCTCTTACAAAAAGGATGAGGGAAAGAAACAAAAAATTAATTAATTAAATATAAAAAATGTATACGATTACGACTTGTTTTTAATGCCTCTTGTCAAAGACTCTCAAACTACCTATCCCAAAAATATAAGGAATAAATATTGTTTGAAGTTGACAGAAGTAATTTGATTCAATTTAAAAATAACGAATATCAAATGTGTTTAGAAAAATAAAAAACTAGAATAAATTTTTTGACCTTATAAGAAATATATGGGATTACGGGTTCATTAAAAAACTATTAAAAAAAATTTATTCAAAACTGTTTTTTTATCTAATAAAAAGTATACAGAGTTTAGACCAGTCAAATTACACTTTGAGGGAAAAAAATTATTAACAGGACTTCAACCATTGGAAATTGTAGAGCGGTGAAAAACGAAGTTAAAAAAAATAAATGCGGGTTAGTTTTAAGGGGGTAAAAAGGGGTAGGGAATCGTATTATTGCGATTTCCGGCGAAAGTTGATGGCGGAGAAAAAGTGACATACAGAAAAGTCATAGGCCATGAAAATGTCTAAAACTATTGTGAATGTCATTTTTGACATAACCTTGAAATGTTCGAGAAAAATTAAATTTTTATTTTTTATTTTTTATTTTTTATTTTTTATTTTTTATTTTTTATTTTTTATTTTTTATTTTTTATTTTTTATTTTTTATTTTTTATTTTTTATTTTTTATTTTTTATTTTTTATTTTTTATTTTTTATTTTTTATTTTTTATTTTTTATTTTTTATTTTTTATTTTTTATTTTTTATTTTTTATTTTTTATTTTTTATTTTTTATTTTTTATTTTTTATTTTTTATTTTTTATTTTTTATTTTTTATTTTTTATTTTTTATTTTTTATTTTTTATTTTTTATTTTTTATTTTTTATTTTTTATTTTTTATTTTTTATTTTTTATTTTTTATTTTTTATTTTTTATTTTTTATTTTTTATTTTTTATTTTTTATTTTTTATTTTTTATTTTTTATTTTTTATTTTTTATTTTTTATTTTTTATTTTTTATTTTTTATTTTTTATTTTTTATTTTTTATTTTTTATTTTTTATTTTTTATTTTTTATTTTTTATTTTTTATTTTTTATTTTTTATTTTTTATTTTTTATTTTTTATTTTTTATTTTTTATTTTTTATTTTTTATTTTTTATTTTTTATTTTTTATTTTTTATTTTTTATTTTTTATTTTTTATTTTTTATTTTTTATTTTTTATTTTTTATTTTTTATTTTTTATTTTTTATTTTTTATTTTTTATTTTTTATTTTTTATTTTTTATTTTTTATTTTATTAAGTGTTTAACAAAACTTGGAAAAGAATAGAGCTCTTTGGATGCTATATCTACAATATTTTATAAACAAAAAAGATATTTGTTTTTTCCTTTCAAAAACACTTTATTTTTAAATGAAATTTCTCCTTCAGAAAATCATCGTATCTAGTTTTTCTGGCACTCAGTTTAGACATATGAGCCCTGAAGGGGAGAAAAAATAGAGATATCCCAAAAAAAATAACCCCAAAATTAAATTCGCCCCGCCTGGGAAAACAGACTCTATTAAACTAAAAAACAAAGGAAAAAATCGGCAACACGCTAGAAGCTTACCTTCTGTAATTATGTAGCAGTCCCAAAATTTCACTGGCGGTCGCGGCCCTTTCTTGTGACTGGAATTTCGGTCTTCAACCCAAAAACACGTGTGACTAGTTTTTTGTCGGAAGTGATTTCTTCATTCCCCTGTCACATACAGGGTGGCGCTTCAAACTCCCAGCGTGAGCAAAAAACGCGCATGATTTTACCATAATGATCAGGTGATCAAAAAGAAAATAACTTTCAACAAAAAGAGAAATTATCACCTGATCGGAATGTTTCCCAAACAGGACTTTCTTTTTTGAAGGTTTTTGCAGAGAGCCCAAAAATATCAAAACAAACTTTAAGGTTAGGTTTTCCAAAAAATTCAAAATAAAACAATTAAAAAAAATAACTGGCAGCATTAAACATTCCGCCCACCATAAAAATTCCCAATTTTTATAGAAAAACCCAAAACTAAAAAATCAAAAAAAAAGGTTATTTAATTACCCAAAGGGTCTAAACAATAGATTAGCATTTTTGCAACAATAATTTTATCGCAATAACTATGGACGTCATACTTATGTTAATTCAAATAAGCATGATTCAAGCTACACAAGGCTTTGAAGGTTGGTTAATGGCTGGGTAACGGACATACCTTCACCAAACTACGGTCAAGTAATCCTTTCGCGGTTTTTACTTGCACGACACGGGGAATTCTATCTGGACTCGAGTAAATTTTTTCAATTCTACCGAGTGACCACTTCAATGGGGGTAGGTTTTCGTCTTTCAACGCTACTAATGTTCCAACTTTTGGAGGGTATTCCATCTTTCGCGTTGTTGCAAAGACTGTAAATACTCCATATGCCAGCGGCGCCAAAATTGCTGCTGGATCTGCTGAACAAGCTGCCAGCGATGGAGACGGTTTAACTTAACATTGGTTAGGTCTTCATCGGGAGGGGCTGTCAAGGGTTCCAAAGTGAGGAAATGTCCAGGAGTAAGACTTTGAAAGTCATGAGGATCAGGGCTCATACTACACAATGGCCGACTATTTAAAATAGCCTCAATCTGAACCAATACAGTCATCAACTCTTCAAAGGTTAGGATTTGATCCCCCACAATTCTCTTCAGATGAGTTTTCGTGGACTTTACCCCAGACTCATGGAGTCCACCAAAATGCGGACTGGCGGGTGGATTAAAATACCACTTAATCGCTAAAGTCTCAGCAGCTTGCTGACAATAGGACACAAGGAGGTTATTTGCCCCAACAAAATTAGTGCCCTGGTCACTGTAGAGGGCAGCACATCTGCCACGTCTACCAACAAATCGGCGGAGGGCAGCCAAAAATGCATCACTGGACAAATCAGAAACAGCCTCCAGGTGAATGGCCTTTGTTGGGAAACAAAAATAAGCCTTTTGACTTTTTACACCACCACGCTTGGTTAACGTGATGGAGAATGGACCCATAAAATCTACACTAACATGGGAAAAGGGCTTCACCTGGGACACGCTAAATTTAGGAAGGTCACCCATGAATGGGTGCAATGGTTTGGAATTTACCCTGGCACAACAAAAACACTTGGAAACAACACTGTGAATGGCACTTTTCACCGACAAAATCCAAAACTGTTGATTTAGGAGGTACTCCAATAAGCGAGGACCTGGATGTCCATGCTCATTATGGAATTTTTCAATAATCAAAGTAGTAAGCCTATGACTACGAGGCAACAACATGGGGTGTTTCACCTCATATGCTCATCAGTGTGACGTAATCTACCGCCCACCCTGAGAACACCATGGGAATCAAGAAAAGGAGCCAACTTTCGAAGAGGCTTAGCACAACTCTCACCCTTACATATCCTTTTCAAATCTTCAAAAAAAACTTCTTGTTGTACAACTCGCACAACAACTAAAGTAGCATAATAAAGACCTGCCTCATTGAGGGCTTTAGTAGGAAAAGATAAAGAAGGAACTTTTTTCACTCGAAAAGGTCTCAAACAAAAGGCAGCAATGCCTAAGATTTTACGTAAAGATGAGTACTTAGTGAGTAACAGCTGTACTTCATCAAGGGGTATTTCTGTCACAAAAACAAAACGATTTTCCTCAGGGGGTAGATCAGCATCAAACGCATCAATTTTATGGTTCATAGGCCATGTTTCACTAGACTGGGCCAACCAGGATGGTCCAGTACACCAAAGAGGATGGTCTATCAATTGACCAGGAAGTAAGCTCCGGGATAAGCAATCAGCTGGGTGCTCCTTACCATTTACATGGTACCAACAGCTGGGGGGAACTTTCTCTTGAATAGTCGTTACACGATTGGCTACAAAAACCTTTCGTTTTGATGGACACGATTTTATCCAAGCAAGGGTAACGCTGGAGTCAGACCAAGCAAAAATCTTATCAATCGGGATGCAATCAAGATGATTGCCAACAAACTCCAATAGCTCTGCCAACAATACAGCAGCACACAATTCTAAGCGTGGAATAGAAATACTTTTCAAAGGGCACACCCTACTTTTCCCACACAAAAGGGAGATAGAAATATTTCCATCCAACTCAATTTGTCGAATATATACTGCACCACCATATGCACACATTGAGGCGTCACAAAAGCCATGCAATTCAGTGGTGACAGCATTTTGCTTCACAACATAACGAGGTATTGATATCGAAGATAATAATGGTAGTTGCGATACATAGAGTTGCCACTGTGCAACAATATCACTGGAGGGGGTATCATCCCATGAAAGACCCTGGACCCACAAACGTTGCATTAAACATTTAGCAACCAAAACAACTGGGGCTAGGAACCCGAGTGGATCATATATCCTTGCAATCTCAGAAAGAATGTTTCTCTTGGTACAAGGTCTTACAATGGGCATCACATCATAACAAAACGAATCCAATTTTGGACACCACTTTAGTCCAAGGATTTTTAAACCAGCAGATTCATCATCAAAGGAAATTGGTTGCTGATGACTAGCTGGAACCGATTTTAGTAACTCAGGAGTGTTGCTAGTCCACTTACGAAGCTCAAAACAACCCAATTTTAACAACGCAATGAGCTGTTTCTGGCTTTCTAAAGCATCAGCTACAGAATTAGCTAATCCGATGGCATCGTCCACATAAGTAGTATGCATCAACACCTTGCTCGCTAGTGGAAAGCCACTGCCATGATCTTTAACGAGCTGGTGAAGAGTACGAATAGCTAGGTATGGGCTCGAATTCACACCATAAGTTACTGTTTGAAGAGAGTCTTGAATCTCCTCGGTTGGGTCGAACCGCCACAATATCTTTTGATAACACACATCAGCCTGATGCATATCAATCTGCCTGAACATTTGACGTATGTCACTAGAATATACAACACTATAAAGGCGAAAAGTAAGCAATATTGACACAATATCTCTTTGGAGTTTAGGTCCTACCAATAAAATAGAATTTAAGCTACGACTATTTGAGGTCTTGGCAGATGCATCAAAAACAATTCGAATTTTTGACAAATCACCATCTGCCTTCACAACTGGGTGGTGTGGAATAAAATATGAATGGAAGTCAGGGCTAGAATTGTCCAATTTCATATGCCCCTGGTCTAGGTAATCCTGAACCAAGTCTTTGTACGCACTATACAAAGCAGGATTTTTGAACCTTTAGAGTTACCAAGTTCTTGTCGAGGCTCTCTGAAAGGCAAGCGAACAACATATCTGCCGGACTCAGTTCTTGAATGAGTGGTAGCAAATATTTTTTCACACAAGTCCTCATCAGAGGAAAGAGGGATTTTTTGAGGGGTCGATTCTAGTTCCCAAAACCTTTGTAAGGTACTATCTAATCGAGATTCTATAGGGGAAGACACTGAGGTCAACAAACTAATGGGTTTTTGAGTTTTACGAGGACCCTCAATACCACCAAGGAGTATCCAACCAAATATTGAATTAATGGCACAAGGTCCTCCATTTTCTCATTTTTTAAAGCCAGGCACAAGCATCTGACCAAACAAATCAACACCAATTAAAAGGTCTACACTACTAGGTTGTCCAAAATTAGGATCAGCAAAATCTAAATTTTTTAGGTACGGCCACTGAATAGAATCATATTCTACAACAGTCACAGGTATGGTTCCACAAATTTTAGGAATAAGAATGGCATCACAGGAAAACAAATTATCAGGAAACTTGGAGGAGCCTATTTTCAATGTTACATTGCCATCTGATGTACTAGAAATCATGCTATTTATTCCTTCAATACTGCCGTCCTAAGCGTAACCCCCGTATTTGAATTTTATATAAAATGGAGTGAATCGCGTTTGAATGTTTGAAAATACATAGTGCCTTATGGAAAAAAGAAAATTTTAAGTGACTTTTTAAATTCTTTTTGTAGTTTTACGATTTGTTTTATTAGTATAAACAATAGAGTATATTATTATAATTCGTCTTCACCAACAATCGCATTTTTGGAGTTTTTTCAAATACGGGGGTTATGCTTAGGACGGCAGAATAGGAGTTCTATTCGGAGCTACTTTAAGTCCTAACCTCTCAGCCAAAGAGACGGTTACAAAGGACGCTTCACTAGCGGAATCTAAAATTGCCCGACAAGACACATAGTTCTTGTTGGCATCTACAACTAAAACTTCGACAGTTGCAAAAAGCACAGGTCTCCTCTTACGAGGTTCAAAATGGTTGCTACTGGGTGTAGCGGTACACAATGCCTGTTGGGCACCTTCACTATTAAGTATACGGGGGGTCTCCCCTGGACGATCAACTTGGGGGCTCGGAGAGCTTTTCACAAAGTGCAACAGGGAATGGTGAGACCCTGGCACTGACGACACGTGGCATTTGTAGGGCATTGAGATACACCATGTTTGCCAAAAAAGTTAAACAATCGTTCACGCTTAACAAATTGATGGCGTTGACCTACTTCTAATTCCAGAAATCTGGTACACTTCACAAGGGGATGGTAGGGCTGTTGCTGGCAATAAACACAACCTTTATTACCAGACTGGCATGTTCCAGTCAATAACACAGGATAGGGTGGTTTGTCACCCTTCCTAGGGGGTAGAGGAGGTGAGACCTCCTTCGGCTTATTCAAAAGAGAACTATTTTCCAAAGCCCGACAATTTTTTTAAAGAATTTAAACAAATCTTTATAGGACGGGATTTCCTTATCACTATACTCAATCTCAAACTGAGTTTTCAATGGGGTATCAACCTTTTGCAAAAGAAGAAGCATTTTAGCAAAATCTAAAAGGTCTACATCATCATAGTTTGACAATGCTTCTAAATTTTCCCGGAAAGTGGACAACAATAACCTTAAATCATGAGGGTTGCTCGATTTTGCAGAAGGGGCTTGACAAATAGACGGCCAATAATTTGTTACCAAAAGTATTTTATTATTAAAGCGTCTAATCATTGCATCGAAGGCTACTCGATAATTATCTGAGGTTAGCGGTATGTTCCTAATTACAGCCTTAAATACCAGAGCGGTATTTAAGGCTTGAAATTTAGGTATTTCACTCATGTCAGCTTTATCATGAACAAGTGACTTAAACATATCAAAAATAGTGGGCCATTTTTTAAGATTACCGTCAAAATGGGGTACCTCTATTCTTTTAATTTCAAGACCCCTGTCCACATTTACCAGGGAATGGTTCAAAATTGTCTTTGAGGCATCTTGGTAATCCTCCGGATAGATCTCACGACAAATCGATCTAATTGTGTATTTCATTTCATCAAATTCCTGCAAAGTTTCCTGACTTTCTTCTATCTGATCACTACTATCCAAGCTTATAATTTCAAAATGCAATGCATCGAATTGACTTACCAGAAAAGGCACATCTTCCCATCTGGGTTTTAACTTTTTTGCCTTCTCTGCATTGCCCTGGGCTTCGACGGCTCTATTATAAGTTGTTTTTAATTTATTAAAAACACTTTTTTGTTTTTGTTTTAAACTTCTTGGATCAGACATTATAAAGCGCCTTTTATCAGACACAAAAAGGTAGGTTTTTTCGCGACAAATTGGCTATCAACACACCGGTACGGTTCGCTAAACAACGCGGCACTAATCTCGCGCTTAACGAAAGCAAAAAATGAAGGTAAATTTCGACGGATTTCACACAAACAAATTCGAAACCCGACGAATAATCAACAATTTTCTAACCTCGGAGGTAAACAAAACAACACGTGAAGTTGTGAGGTTGAATACACAAACGTCAATGAAACGTCAGCCAGCAAGAAAAAAAACGGGGGTCCGGGCCGCTCCCAAATGTCGAACGGGTTTTTTTTTATCGCCGCATGAGGTCATAAACCAAACTCAGGGCAACCAACCTTCAAAACCATGCGGAAAAAAAACCGGCACAAAAACAACAATGTCCGAATCTGGCAAAAAAAACGATAAAATGTGGTTGCTTCAAAAAAACTATAAAATTACCAATTTTTTAACAAAAAAAACTGTAAAATCCAAAGGGCTTTTTCAAAACATAAGGGTCTGAAGGACCAAATAGACATCTGAGCCCTGAAGGGGAGAAAAACTAGAGATATCCCCAAAATTAAATTCGCCCCGCCTGGGAAAACAGAGTCTATTAAACTAAAAAACAAGGGAAAAAATCGGCAACACCCTAGAAGCTTACCTTCTGTAATTCTGTAGCAGTCCCAAAATTTCACTGGCGGTCGCGGCCCTTTCTTGCGACTGGAATTTCGGTCTTCAACCCAAAAACACGTGTGACTTCTTTCAGTTTTTTGTCGGAAGTGATTTCTTCATTCCCCTGTCACACACAGGGTGGCGCTTCAAACTCCCAGCATGAGCAAAAAACGCGCATGATTTTACCAAAATGATCAGGTGATCAAAAAGAAAATAACTTTCAACAAAGAGAGAAATTATCACCTGATCGGAATTTTTCCCAAACAGGACTTTCTTTTTTGAAGGTTTTTGCAGAAAGCCCAAAAATATCAAAACAAACTTTAAGGTTAGGTTTTCCAAAAAATTCAAAATAAAACAATAAAGAAAAATAACTGGCAGCATTAAACACAGTTTTTGGCTCTGAGATATACTTTTTGGCGAAATAAAAAAAGATAATAGTCTTTATTTACAAAAATGACCGAAAAAGAAAAAACTAAAAAAAAATGTCACAATATTTTTTTAAGTAGTTGTAGTTATTTTATGAGCTTTAAAATAATTTTTAAAATTGACTATATTACCTAATTCTACGCAAGAAAAATGGCTATTATTATGACTAAAAAAAATTAGGCTACTTGCCTTGCTTTTGGAATATTAATGTGCATATTATACATTATGACAGAAATTTAATTTTTTGTAATAAATAACACAGTATTTTTAATTTCTTTCTGAGTTTTAACGCCCCCAAAAGTGCCGCCAAAAGCGAAGCACCCTGTCACCCTCTAGTTAAGCTGCTGATATATGTACAGGGTTTTTCCGTATATTTTTACACAATATCTTAAACTTTTATTTGAATAGATATCAAAATATGATAAATACAAAAGTTTCATAATTTTTTACAAAATCTTGGGGTCAGAATGTAATTTTTTTTTCTAAGTGTCAAAATTTGACAGGTTGTTTTTTAAAAAATTGAACACCCGATATATTATTTTAGATTTTTATAGACCTCTTCTTCCTGATTTCAAAAATATATATGTTGGGATTACTTCGTTTATTAGTTTTGGAGATATATGCGTTTAGATGTTTTAAAAATTAAATTGATACTCATTGAACATCAAGGCAACCATGTAAAACACAATAGCATTGACACAAAAAGTGATGCTGATGCTTTTGTAAGGTATATGATTAATCAGTGGCGTATATAGAAAAAAGTTTCGGGGTGGGGCCGAGACAGTTTTGGGGGTGGCCGAGACCGCATGACGCTGTATTTTATGCTATTTTATGTTTGTATTCATGAAATATGTGGAAAATATCCAAAAAAAATTTAGCTTCGGGGGGGGGGGCCTCCAGGCCCCCCCATATATACGCCACTGTAATTAATTAATATTGATTATCCCTGGTGATTCTGCGCAGTCACATGTGGCGCCGCAAGCCAATAAATACAAAAATTAATTCTTGATTTTTAAGACAATTTTGAATATTTCTTATAAATTTTCTGTAAATAGATTGATAGATAGAGTGCGCAGAATTTGAATGTCTGTTTTATTTTCTTTTGTAGAATTTGAAGTGTTTTCGAGCCTGTTCAAACTCTACAAGAGAAAATAGAACAGATTTTCTTCGATCTCAATAGAAATTCTGCGCACTCTATCTATTAAGCTATTCATAGAAAAGTTATTAGAATTATTAAAAATTGTATTAATAATCAAGGAGGCTATGTAGAAAATTATCAATAAAGTATTCGATATTTATTTTTTTCTAAAAAATTATTTTTTGCTTTTACTGGCTTGCGGCGCCACACGTTACTGCGCAGAATCACCACATATGGTAAATGTTACTCAATTATATACCTTACAAAAGCAACAGCATCACTTTTTGTGTCAATGCGATTGTCTTTTTCATGACTAAAACTTAAAATCTCCAAAAGTAATAAACTAAATAGTCATAACATATATATTTTTGAAATCAGGAAGAAAAGGTCTAATAAAATTTAAAATAATTTATAGGATGTTCAATTTAAAAAAGGACTGTCAAATTTTTAAACTATTCGTAAAAATTTATGAAAGTTTTGTATTTATCATATTTTGATATCTATTTAAATAAACGTTTAAGATATGGTGTAAAAATATAAGCAGCTTAACTAGGGGGTAACAGGGTGCTTCGCTTTTAGCGGCACTTTTTGGAGGCCATAAAACTTAAAGATATTAAAAATAACATACAGAACAATAAAAAAAATTTCCTGCGTAGAATTAAGTAATATAGTCAGTTTTAAAAAATATTTTAAAACTTATAAAATACCTACAACTTAAAAAAATATTGTGACATTTTTTTATTTTTTTTTTCTTTTTTGGACATGTTTTTATTTTGCTAAAAAGCATATCTCAGTGTCAAAAACTGAGTACCAGCAGAACTGGATACGGTGATTTTCTGAAGGAGAAATTTAATTTAAAAATAAAGTGTTTTTGAGCGAAAAAAACAAATATCTTAGAAACTTCTTAATAATTTTATTTTCAAAATATTGTACACATTTAGCACCCAAAGAGCTCTACTCTTAACAAGTTTTGTTAAACTGACATTATTTTTGCAATAATAAAAAACACAAAATATAAAAAAGTACGGTTTTTTAAATTTTTTTTTTGAACATTTTGAGGTTATGTAAAAAATGACATTTACAAAACTTTAGACATTTTCATGGCCTATGACTTTTCTGTACGTCACTTTTTTATCCGACGTCAACTATCGCCGAAAATCGCATTAATACGATTGTGCGTGCAAGGGCTGAAAAATAACGGAATTTCCTTCGATAGGTCGCCGGTATTGGCTTCACAAGCACATTTAAAAATAATTGTCGATATTGACGATTGTAAATGGAAAGTTACGATACATATGGAATTTTATATGAAAAGGCACCTACCTCGGACTCTCTTGCAGCTCCAGTCGACGTTTAAACGTCCAGGTTTTTCACCTCAAATTCACTTTTTTCGGGAACGTGATTTTGCTAGTGTCTTGTTGTGACGGTGGTTCTTTGCGCACTCATCGCGGCGCTGCTTGTCTTCCACGTGTCCGGTGCCGTGAAACCCCATATGCATATTTTAGAGCGCGAAAATTTAAACTATTTTAAACGCGCAGAAAAGGAAAAGAAAATGAAAATTAGGAAATTTCTTGCTTGCACCAACATTTTCCGGCCGCCAAAACACGTGTGTTTTTACTTAGTTGAGAAAAGGAAAGGAAAAAAAAAATATTCGCCTATTAGCAATTAAACGATACAATTTAACATTAACCCAAATATGCATTAGATAATGCATGTAAATTAAAATTAAAAGAAATGAAAAAATACTTAGAAAAAATTAAGAAAGAAAAGAAAATTTTGCCTTATGCGTCGGGCATAGGCAAAGGACATAGTTTCACTACTGGTCGACGATATGTTCCTGTAGCTGTTTTAACGGTCACAACACGAATATGACCGTCTGAGCCAGGGTGTACGTCGACAATTCGCCCAACAGCCCATTGCAATGGCGGTTTTTGTTCATTCTTTACCACGACTAAAGTATTTAGTTTAATATTGTTAGAAGCCTCTGTCCATTTAGAACGCTGTTGCAAGGTGTTTAGGTACTCCAAGTTCCAGCGTTTCCAAAAATCGGACTGGAGCCTTTGCACCAGCTGCCAGCGGGACAGGGTGTTCAACTTGGAATCAGAAAATTCGCGTTCTGGTACGGAATTCAACGGTTCCAGGGTAAGAAAATGACCAGGGGTCAGTGGAAGAAAGTCATTCGGATCCATACTTTGGGCATACAGTGGCCGGCTGTTTAGTATGGATTCGACCTGACACAAAAAAGTAAAAAACTCTTCATAGGTTAACCGTTGCTCACCTATTACACGTTTTAAATTTGCCTTGGTGGATTTAACTCCTGCCTCAGCTAGTCCGTTTAGGTGCGGACTACCAGGACTTGAAAAATGCCAGGTAATTTTTAGACTGTGACATGCTTCCTGGGAGTACTGTTTGAGTAAACGATCAGCTCCCAAGAACGCGCTACCACAATCTGAGTAAATGTCAGAGATTCTTCCTCTTCTTGCCACAAATCTCTTAAAAGCCGCAAGAAAGGTAGGGGTGGAAATATCGGAGGTAAGTTCTAGGTGAACTGCCTTTGTTGCGGAGCAGACTAAGACAAGAATATAACCTTTGGATACCTTTGCACCTCGGTACTTTCCCATTGTAATTGGAAAGGGACCACAATAATCTATGGCAACATGTGAAAATGCCTTTACTTGAGAGATGCGTTGAGCAGGCAAGTTGCCCATGATTTGTACGGAAGGTTTAGGATTTAGTCGATAGCATAAAATGCAATGAGAAGTTACGCTCTCGATTGCATAGCGAGGGGAAAGGATCCAAAATTGTTGTCTCAAGAGGTAATGCAACGTTTTTTGACCGGGATGACAGTACCTTTTGTGAGTGTACTCAATGACAAGTTGAGTAAGACGGTGAGAACGTGGTAAAAGTAAAGGGTGTTTTGCTGAATAAGAGAATTCGGAAGAATGTGGTAATCGACCCCCCACTCTTAAGCAGCCTTGTGTATCTAGAAAAAGTGAAAGTTTACGAAATTGTTTAGGAAGTAGCTTTGCGTCATTCAAACGTGAAATGAGATCAGCAAAGATGGAACGTTGAACATGCCGAACGAGAACAATAAGAGAAAGTTGAAGTTCTACTTCGGTAATTTTTTCGTTAGGATATTTAGATTTCTTTTCGGTAAGGCGAAAAATATATGAAATTATGCGTTGAATTTTCTCTAGGGAAGAGTAACGAGAAAGAAAAGTATCAAGCATGTGTGGTTCAACTGTGCATGTTTGAAATACTGATTTTCGTTCTTCCAGAATAACCTCGTTTTCCGGAGGGTCTGGACAGCGAAAATCATCAGGCCAGCTCTCTTTTGGTAGCCTAAGAAAACAAGGACCTTCCCAATACAAGTCATGTTTGACAAGTTGATTAGGCATAAGACCGCGCGAAGCACAGTCGGCTGGATTTAGCGCTGTGTGACAGATACGGTTTGCCACAAACGTTTTAAACCTGTGAGGTGAAGCCGCCAACCAGCATAGAACCACTTGGGAATCACACCATGCACAGATTTGGTTGAAGTTATGAATATCTGAATAAGTGTTTTGAATAAAGGAAATTAGGTCGCAAAGTAAAGTGGCACCAAGAAGCTCCAGTCGCGGAAGACTGACTGTTTTCACTGGTGCGACCTTAGATTTGGCCATTACAAGAAAGGTATGGATTTCTCCGGATACTGACTCCATTCTGAAATAGACCGTAGCCGCGTAACCTATCATAGAGGCGTCTGAAAAGCCGTGAAGTTCAATGCTACGTGGTTGATCAATGGAAAGGCGTCTAGGTAAATGAATATTTGAAAGATTTGGAAGTTCGGTTCGAAATTGATTCCAAACATTTACGATATGCGGAGGAGGCTGAGAATCCCAGTCCAGCTTCTCCTTCCACAGATCTTGCATGAGATGCTTAGCAAGTAAAGAAACGGGAGAACAGAAACCTAAGGGATCAAAAATTTTCATGATTTGAGATAAGATACCTCGCTTGGTGCATGGTTTATCTTCTGGTACGACCAAGTAGGTAAACGAATCTGAGATAGGATTCCATTGGAGACCCAATATTTTTACAAAATTAGGTTCGGATTTGTCGAAACGAATGGACATTTGTGTTTCTGATTCTGAGAATGAGGAGAGAAGTTCCGGACTGTTGCTCGCCCATTTTTTAAGTTCAAACCCTCCTAGGCGCAACAGGGAGATTAACTCCGACTGAAGTTCTTTGGCAGAGGCCACAGAATCCTGCCCAGTGAGCACGTCGTCGACGTAAATGTCTTTAAGAAGCACCTTGGAAGCATTAGGATACCTTTCAGACTCAAGTTTAGCTAGTTCTTGTATAGTACGAATAGCTAAGTAAGGTGATGACTTAAGTCCATAAACAACTGTTCTTAAGGAGTAGGTTTGGACAGGATCATCCTCCGAAAATCTCCATAGAATATTTTGATAACGCGTGTGCTCAGGAATAATTAAAATCTGTCGGAACATTTTTACTATGTCAGTAACAAAGGCTACAGCATGAATTCGAAAATTAAGTAGAATTTCACGGACATCATTTTGCAGTTTAGGACCTGCGCACAACGTCTCGTTGAGTGAGACACCTCTGGGACTACGTTGAGACCCATCAAAGACCACTCTTATCTTCCCAGTGTTCCAGACACTGTGATGAGGGATAAAGTAGGAATTATCCAAGACATCTTTAGATATAGGCGTAGGAATAGGTATCATGTGACCAGTGTCTAAATAATCTTGCATAAAATCTTTGTAAGCTTGATAATTAGCTGAGTCTTTGAGAAGTCTAGCTTCCTGAAGCTTGAAACGTTTTAAAGCGATTGGATAGGTGTCACCCAACTGGGGTTCCAAGTTTATGAAAGGTAATGGAACGACGAATCTACCTGATTCGTTGCGTGAAACTGATTGTGAAAATAATCTTTCGCACATAACATCCTCAGGACTGTGATGAACCTTATGTGGAACCTGCTCCATCTCCCAGAAGCGCTCTAGGCAGATATCCAGAGATGGTTCGATGGAAGTGTAACAGCTTATGAGTGATTGTGGATTTTGTTGCTTTGAAGTTTCAACTTTACCAATCAGCACATAGCCAAAGATGCTATTAAAAGCACTAGGTTGTCCACGCTCTCCGTGGATAACTCCCTCTTGTAAGAGATGCGGAAAAAGTTCACAACCTACTAGGACATCAATGGAACTTGGTATATGGAAGTTTTGATCAGAAAGTTTGATATTGCGAATGTGATTCCACTTGCTCGAGTCGACAGCGCAAGAAGGAATCTCTGTACAAAGTTTTGGAAGTACTAAAGCCTCAAAATCAAAGGTAGGTCCCGCTTGACCTTGAGGTTTGATAAGACATTTCGTCTTACCTTTGGTATTGGAAGATGTCATTTGATTTAAGCCTTGAATAGAAGTAGAAAAGAAGCTTTTCGAAAGACCTAAACGATTTAGACATTTTTCTGAAATAAAGTTTGCCTCTGAGGCAGAATCGAGTAAGATACGAACTGGTTGGTAATGTCCCCTTGAGTCTAACATGTCAGCTACAACGGTAGAAAGTAGAAAAGTGGAATTTTTGGAAATCATTGTCGCATGACAGTTTGTGGAATGGCTTCCTGACATAGGGGTGCTATTGAAATTGGAAAGTGGAATATTAACGTTCTCTGGAGGATAAGAATCAACACTCACAGAGGGCGCTACTGGTTGTGGAACGTGAAGAAGACTGTGGTGTCTAGCTCCACACGTAAAGCAGTTGTAGGAAGAGGGGCAATTCACGGTCTGGTGAGCAAAACGTAAGCAATTTTGACATAGATTCACCTGCCGAACATAACCCATCCTTTCCTGTGGACTTTTGTTTTGAAATTCGATACATTTCGATAATGCGTGATTCGAAGAACATAGGTAGCATTTTATTTTTGGATTAAAAGTTCTGTTCTGATTATTTTGTATTTGAGGGTTGCTGCGTTGATTGCTATTTTGTAAAGTATTTTGTTGATTTCTTGAATTTGAACTTTGATTTGAAATAGTTGTATTGAAAGCAGAAGGTGAATTAAAATTATTAAAACTGTTTCTCTGAAAACTGTTCTGTTGAGGATTACGCGTAGTTTGAGGTTGTCTAGGGGTTTGATTTTGCCTACTAAAACTGGGCATTTGCACTACAGATTCGAGCGCAACGCAATGATTTTCTATAAACGTGTAAAGATCAGTGTAGGACGGAATTTCTGAATTGTTTTTCTCTCTACTATAGTAAAGTTCGAAATCAGTCCTCATCTTGACTTCAAGTTTTGAGAGCATCATGTTAAAAGTAAGAAAGTCCCATTCTTTTGTAGGAAAACCAAGCTCATTTAAGATGGCTAGATTCTCAGAAAATGTATCCAACATGGAACGTAATTCTTTCCCAGAACTGGATTTAGTTGAAAGAAAGTTAATAGCATTCAAAGCGGTAGTAGCAATAATTCGTTTATTTTGATACCTCTTTACTAAAGTTTCATATGCAATGTGATAATTGCTATCTGCGAAGGGAATGGTTTTTACTAGAGAAAGGGCTTCATTCAGAACAGAACTCCGCAATTGTTGAAATTTCTCTATATCACTTAAATCAGAATTTTGATGTACCATGACTATAAATATATGAACCGTGGTTGTGGAAATGATCTTGTATTTGACCTCTGAACAATATTTTGTTGGCTAGGGTTGCCTACGTAATTGACAGGGTTGGCCCTAAAAAGGTCGTAGTAAATACCCTTACATTCATAATAAAGGTTGTCAAAGTCTTTTCTAGTTTTATCCTGCTCGTCAAATGAAAGTTTAAACTCTTCGAGAGAGCTAATAATTTGGATATGAAAATTATAGAATTGAGCATGACATTCCTCGACGTCTTCATATCTGGATTTGAACAAAAAGTGAAACGCTGTATCCGACTTCGCTTTCAAAGCTACCTCGTGAGCTTCCGCCATTTGGTTGAAGCTCAAAAGCCTTTTGTCGCAAAGTTTTTTCTGTTTTTGCGTAGACATTTTTGTTTTTGAAAGTTAATTTGGTTTTAAAATTACCCAAAAAAATGCTTAAAATATAGCTTAAAATATAACCCGAATTTTAGCAAAAATTAAACAATTTTATTATTTTAATTTTATTAACTTTTTTTTCGAAAATTTTGAAATGAAGTGTTTGTAAGTTTGTCTGTATGTTATTATTTGAACATATCCCTTAAAAAAAACTTTTATGTCTCACCAAGGATTGAACCCCGCACCTTTCGATTCCAAGTCGCACACTCTGTGCATACGACTAGCGGTCCCGTCTGAAAGTTTTTAAGAAACGACGGTATTCGAAGACGGCGACACTTGCACCTGCGCGTTATCGCGACACCTGTAAAATCGATAATTAGAAAAGTAGGTGGAAGAACCGCCTTAAAATTTTCACTTTCGGCGTATTGACGCCACTTTTACTGAAAATGTAATGAACAAAGCGATCAACTTTCTTTGATGAACTAGTAAACTATACGAAATATGTGCATTGGCTCTAGCTATTTTTGAACGGTAATAAACACTTCGATCAACTTTGAAGGAACATATCCCCAACAGGTCCTAAAACAATATGGTCTGATAATTGAAATTGAAATAAATTTTGAAATTTGAAATAGAAAATAGAAATTTGGAATTTTTGTAGGAAACTGCTGAACCACAGGAGTCTAGGTAGTTTGGAACACTAATAATTTGGGTCGAAGGGCCATTAAATGTGCGGAAAATAACGGAATTTCCTTCGATAGGTCGCCGGTATTGGCTTCACAAGCACATTTAAAAATAATTGTCGATATTGACGATTGTAAATGGAAAGTTACGATACATATGGAATTTTATATGAAAAGGCACCTACCTCGGACTCTCTTGCAGCTCCAGTCAACGTTTAAACGTCCAGGTTTTTCACCTCAAATTCACTTTTTTCGGGAACGTGATTTTGCTAGTGTCTTGTTGTGACGGTGGTTCTTTGCGCACTCATCGCGGCGCTGCTTGTCTTCCACGTGTCCGGTGCCGTGAAACCCCATATGCATATTTTAGAGCGCGAAAATTTAAACTATTTTAAACGCGCAGAAAAGGAAAAGAAAATGAAAATTAGGAAATTTCTTGCTTGCACCAACAACGATTCCCTGACCCTTTTTACCCCCCAAACCTAACCAGCAACGCCCCTGCTCACGCATTTATTTTTTTAACTTTGTTTTTCGCCGCTCTACAATTTCCCATGCTTCAAGTCCTGTTAATAATTTTCTATTTATATTAGATGTTGTATTATCTATTCTGAAGATATAGGGAAAAAAATCTGTTCTTTAAAATACAAAGTTATAATGTGATTTTATTTAAAAAATGAGGGCAGATATGAAATATTTTCCCCTAAATAAATAGATCACAAAAATTTTGTTTAATGTTATAAAAAAATATATAAAGTTTCGAGTTGTATTTATTGTCTTGGCCCTCAAAAATTACTAGTTCAATTTTCGAGAGTCTTGGCAATTGCTTTCAACCTACCTTTTCTAAAAATATTAAAAATAAATAATGTTTCAAATAAAACTTAATAAGGTAAATGTATTCAAAAATTTTGGCGGATATCAAAATGTCTTTTACCAAAAAAATTAGGAAAAAACTTTGTATTTAATGCCAATGACCCTTAAACAATCCATTCTAAAAATATGGCGAATAAATATTTTCTATAATTAACAAAATTTGATTTTATTCAAAAATGACAGAGAGATATATGTTTCTCGTCCAAATAAAGTGGGAAAAAATAAAAAATCTGATTAAATATAAAATATAAGAAATATTGATTCTTGAAAATACAATTAATAATGTAATTTTATTTAATAACTGGCGTCAGATATCAAATATTTTTTTCGTAAAGAAAAATATAAAAACTATATTTTTTTATCTTATAAAAAAGCATACAGAGTTACGAGTCGTATTTAATACCTTACCAATAGTCCTTATATTATCCGTTCTAAAAATATAAGGAATAAGTTTATGTTCCTTCAAAAGTCAAGTAGTAATGTAAGTTTATCTAAAGAACAGCGGCAGATATACAATATTTTTCCCTTAAATAAACAATTTAAAAAATAAAAACTATTTTTAAAATTTTATATAAAATAAAACATAGTGTAATAATATATGGTTAGAATAACAAAATTAAAAATATAAGAAATATTGACTCTTTAAAATACAAAGTAATAATGAGATTGTACTAAGTAACTGACGTCAGATATCAAATACATTTTTCCTAAATAAAAACATAAAAAATTTCAAAACTATTTTTTTTATCTAATTAAACAGTATACAGAGGTAGGAGTTGTATTTAATGTCTTGGCTATAGTAAATAAATCTACTCTAAAAATATAGTAAATAAATGTGTTCTTTAAAATACAAAGTAATAATGTGATTTTGTTTAAAAAACGGCGGCAGATATAAAATATTTTTCTCGTAAATAAATAGATCGAAAAATATTTTCTTTTATGTTATAAAAAATATATAAAGTTACGAGTTGTATTTAATGTCTTGGCCTTCGAACATTATTAGTTCAATTTTCTAAGGTCTTGGCAATTGCTCTCAAAGTACCTTTTCTAAAAACTTAAAAAATAAATAATGTTTCAAATATAAGGTTTTAATTTTTGCCAAAAGAATCAGGAAAAAATAAAAAACTAGAGTAATTATAAAAAATGTATACGATTACGAATTGTATTTAATGCCAATGACCTTTAAACAACCCATTCTAAAAGTATAGGAAAAATAATATCTATAATTAACAAAAGTGATTTGATTTTATTCAAACATGACAGACATCATAAAAAACCAGATAAAATTTTTTTGACAATATGAAAAATTTACTATTACTATTAATATCATTATTTTTGAGACAACTTTTTTTTGTTGGCCTATGCTATTTGTTATGGTAAACAGCTGATAACTGTCAAAAAGTTATCTCAAAAATTATGATATGGAGTTTATAGGAGTACGGGTTGTATTTAATACCTTAAACATCCTGTTTTAAAAACATAAGAAATATTGATTCTTGAAAATACAATTAATAATGTGATTTTATTTAATAACTGGCGTCAGATATCAAATATTTTTTTCGTAAATAAAAATATAAAAATATAAAAAACTATATTTCTTTTCATTTATAAAAGAGCATACAGAGTTACGAGTTGTATTTAATACCTTACCAATAATCGTTAGATTATCCGTTCTAAAAATATAAGGAATAAATTTATGTTCTTTCAAAAATAATATAGTAATGTAATTTTCTCTAAAAACGGCGGCAGATAATAATTCCCATAAATAAACAGTTTAAAAAATTAAAAACTATTTTTTTAAAAGTTTATATAAATTATATAGGCTTATGAGTTGTATTTAATGTCTTAGCAGTAGCTCTCACACTACCTTGTCTGAAAACAATAGAAATAAATCATGTTGACAACATGGGGTAATAATATAAATTTATTTAAATATCGAAATAGGGGCTCTATAAAAAATATATATGAATACGAGTTGTATTTAATGCCTCTTCTAAATATACCCGAAATAAATATTGTTTGAAAAGAAAAATGACAGATATTAAATGTTTTTCATTAAAATAAATAGAAAAAATAAATTAATTTTTTTTGGTCCTTTAAGAAATATAAAGGATTACGTGCTGTACTTAATGCAATTACAATAATAGACGCCATCTGTTTTAAAAACAAAAATAATGATTCTTTAAAATGCCAAGTAATAATTTCATTATATTTAGGAAAACGGCAGCAAATATTAAATATTTTTCTCCAAATAAAAAGATAAGAAAAAAAAACCTTTATTTTTTCATCTAATAAAAAATATATATGTATAGTTATGAGTTGTATTTATAGCCTTGGCCATAGCTCTCAAACTACCTTTCCTTAAATGATTAAAATTAAATCATGTTTAAAATAGGAATTTATTGTGTAATTTTATTAAAAAAATTGTGACAGATATCAAATATCTTTCACAAAAAGGAATGGGGAAAAAATAAAAAACTAGATTTATTTTACCTTTGATCCTATAAATATATTATAATACCGTTTTTGTCGACCCTTAAACAACCGATTCTCAAAATATAGGAAGTATATATTATTTGAAATTAATAATAGTAATTTAATTTAATTCCAAAATTGTCAAAATAAGTGGGAAAAAATAAAAAACAAGACTGAAATTTTTTTAATTTTAGCAAAAATATAGGGGATAAATAATGTTTAAATTAGAGATAATATTTCAAAAAAATTATAATATAAGATAAATATAAAATATTTAATTTAACTTACCATTTCAAAAACATAGGGAATAAATAATGTCCAAAATAAAGAGTAGAAATGTGACCTTATTCAAAAATGACGAGAGATTCATTGATATGTTAAAAAATAACCTTATTTTTTAGGGAACCATTTTTGCTGTAGGTCTTTAAATTTGAAATTGCTTCGTAATATATCAGCTGAAAATCCAGCAATTCCTCTCTAAACGTTTATTTAAAATTTGCTTTATATTGTATAACTTGAATTAATTATAAGTAAAAATTATTATCTCAATATATACAAAAATAAATAAGATAGGAAGGTTATAGACTTTACTTAAATTTCTTGTCTCAGGGTGCCCAAGGAGAACCAGGTTCCAAAGGTGAAAGAGGAGATCCAGGATTGCCTGTAAGTTTAAATTTTATTATTTTTTTTATATTAAGCCATACGTAAAAAAGTATAAAAATATTTAGTTTTAATTCAACTTAAAACTTATTGACAAAATATGCCTTTTACAATAATCTAAAAATTAGCCATACGCAGTTACACTTTTGTGACTTTGACATGATAATACGAGGGTGGATCAAATATAAACAAGCCTTTTAAACTTACTAACGGAAACGTCATTCAAGATGAACGTGCATCTAGGCGGCTGGTAGTGCCGCGATGCTCATTTGGCCAGGAGCAATCGCAATGAGCGAGAAGAAGGTACACAGCAGTGTTGCGCAAAGAATAATCATTAAATTTCTTACACGCGAAAACCTTAAACCTGCTGAAATTCCATGCAGATTGCGAGCACAGTTCGGAAAAAAGACGCTTTCGTGGGTACCTGTAAAAACTTGGTGTAAAAAAATTAACGACGGCTGTGAGCGTGTCGACAACGTGAGTCATCCACGTCGTCCTTACCATCATTTCTGCAGTCAAAGTTTTAGCGACCGTTTTCTGGGACTGGAGAGGAGTTTTGTTGGTCGATTTTTTGCACGAATAACAATAAACGCGGCTTACTACTGCAACTTACTCGACCAGGTAAAGCTTGATTATCGCCAAAAGAGGAGAGCACACCCCATCCAAGACGTGTTGCTCCTGCATGACAACGCTAGACCTAATACAGCAGTTTTAACACAGGCCAAAATCAATTAAATGCACTGCACTCTGCTGGACTACCCTCCATACAGTCCAGATTTGTCACCTTGCGATTTTCATATGTTTGGCCCACTCAAAGATTCATTGGGAGGCGAGCAATTTTAGACCAATGAAGAGGTGGAGGCATTCGCGCGCAACTGGTTAGATACCCGCCCAGCTTCCTTTTATGAAAACGGGATTAAGAAACTGTCAAACCGTTAGGAAAAGTGTATTAACAGAGAAGGGGGATGTGTAGAAAAGTAGAAAAAATTTCTGTTTTGTGTCATGTTTCTAAATAACTAGTTTATAAACAAAGACTTGTTTATATTTGATCCACCCTCGTATTTCCTAAACAGAAATATATATATTAAAAGGTAAAACTGTCATAATCTCTAGATAAAACATTCAAAACAGCGGTCTCATTTGAGCGACATTTGAAAGAGCGACAAATTAAAACAGCGATATTTAAAATAGCGTTATGTTAAAACAGCGACATATCAAAAGTGCGAAAGATTAAAAACAGCGACATTAAAAACAGCGACATATCAAAACAGCGACATATCAAAACAGCGATATTCAAAAGAGCGACATATCATAAAAACAGCGACATTAAAAAAGCATCTTAAAAAATAGCTGGAAACAGTTCGACTAAGGGGTCTCTTTCCTAACATATTAAGAAAAAAAAAAACTTTCCTGACTTCTTTCCCGGGATCCTAGAGGGTGTAAACCGAACCGAACCGAACCAAACCGAACCGAACATATAGCCCTCGTGGTATAGAATCGGTTTGTTATTTTGCGAAGACCTTTCCATTTTAACGTTGATTAAAAGTGACTGGCAGTCGCTTTTATTTGACGATTTTTGTTGTTGTCTTAGTGTATCGTGGTTACAATAAGCTTTACTCAAATACCAAGTGTGGCTAGTCATAAGACGTTTTTTAAGTGTTGCCTAATATTGATTTTTAAATTGTCGCTCTCTTAAATGTCGCTATTTTGATGTGTCGCTCTTTTGAATGTCGCCGTTTTCAATTGTCGCTATTTTGAATGTCGTTGTTTTGATATATCGCTCTTTTCAATGTCGCTGTTTTGATATGTCGCTGTTATTATTAGATGTCGCTCTTTTGAATATCGCTGTTTTGATATGTCGCCCTTTTGAATGACACCGTTTTTATATGTCGCTTTTTTGAATGTCGCTGTTTTTAATGTCGCCGTTTTAAATATCGCGCTTTTGAACCGGTGCCAAAAAGATGCTGACTCTAGGTTGTCAAAAAAAAACACAGATGAAAGCAACTCAAAGACAGATTTACAGATTTTTTTTGTGGCTGTCATTATGCATATGATAAGAAGAGGTTGGAAATGTCACAAAAGTGTAACTGCCTATGGCAAGGACTATACCTAGTTACCTTTTAAATAAAGTACGTTTAAGTTATCTAATTTTTTGAGGTTGAAGATTCCAATTTTTGTTTCCTTTTTTGAGCGTATTCTAAGTAAAATCAGACATTTTAAAGTTGCTAAAATAAAATAAATTTTTTTATAAAGCCTTGATTTGAAAAGGCCTTACCTCTAAGTACAAATTAATAAATATAATCAATTTAAAGCATTTTGTTGCATATTCTTAAATTTAGCAGATAGTTTCAATATTTCTTAGAGCGTTTTTTAAAATTTGTAAAGAGTTAACACCAGCGGCGTAGCGTGCCCGAAAGGGCGGGGGGGGGGGGGGCGACAGCTAAAAAGGGCGCCTCTGAAAACTGATGAAAAATCTTGTGTGAAAAACAAACAAAAAGGTCAAAAAGGCGCCTCTCTCACAAATCTGGCGACCAAAAAAAAAAAAAAAAGGTCTTCATGTCGTTAGTTTCCTGTGGTACCCACTCAATTGGCCATTACCGGCCCAACTTAATAAAGCTGAGGGCGCTTCGGCCACCTATGGGGCGCCACTACCCTCGGGGCGGGGGGCGACGAACCCCCCGCGCCCCCCCCCACGCTACGCCGCTGGTTAACACTAAAAATACTAGGCAGGATTTATTTATTTTTTGTGTGATGTGACACTAATTGGTCCTTCTTGTTTGGTTTTAGGGAACTGATGGCATTCCTGGTCAAGAGGTACTAACTCATTATTTTAACACATTTTTCTATAATTAAGTGTCAGTTGTTGCTTTTTCAGTTAATCAAAAAGAAAACAAAGATTTACAGTTAAGGGACATAAAGGGATTTTACCCTTTATTTCCCCTATGAAGGTATTTATTTGCGTTTATAATAGGTAAAGGATTTGTCCATACTAAAAATAAAACTTTGTTGCCTTGCTGCCTTTATCATTGTGCATGCTTTTTTAAAATCAACCAACAAAAGTACCCAGGCTTTCTTATCTCTAACTTTACACAATTTGTTAGCCATATTAGTTTTCGAATTACTCAGTTATTAAAACAATAAAATAACCACAAATGCACTAAACACGTTTGTAACAAATAACTTGTCCCAAAAAATAAAAATCCTAACTCAGCAAATCAGTCAAAAATATATAAAAGTTTCGAAAATGTTTAGGATACTTACTTTTTTGTTTGAATTATTTTTGGGTTCTCTATATTCTTATATTCTTATTATATTTTTTTTTCTCTAATAGTTTAATTTAAAGTTTTAACCTTTTTGTATTTTTCAAAAACAAGAAAATTAACCTCGATCGATCGATCTGAAAAATATACTAAACTTATTATTTTTCTTTAGGGACCTAAAGGAGACAAAGGCTATAAGGGAGATATAGTAAGTTTTATTTTAATTTCTTTTTGCACAGGAGAAAAGAGAATGGCATTATGGATTTGCTTTTCTTAAAGGTTCTTAACTGTGGAGTTTTTATCAAGCACATATATATTGAGGTCAGTAAATTTTGCAATCCTATAAAATATTTACAATGTCTTCAACAAAAATTTCTTACTTCAGAACCTCCAGAGTGAAACAAAACCATAATGCAGATAATATAGATTTATCTATTTTCTCCTGCAGAAGAAGAAATTGCCTTTTTTTCTTCCATGAAAGAATTTCCTTTTGTTGACATGGTCAGATATATGTTGTCAACTTAGTTATTTTTCTAGTCCTCTACGCTCAGCTTAGTTATTTTTCATCTTAGGGCCCCCTTGGCAAAAGAGGTCGAAAAGGAGACAAAGGTGATAAAGGAGATCAAGGTGTTCCAGGTCTAGATGCTCCATGTCCACTAGGTCCCGATGGCTTACCACTGCCAGGATGTGGATGGAGGCCTCCAAAGGTAAGAATTTTTGGTTACTAATAATATGCTCTAAACTAATTGGTGCTGAGGTGAAACTAACTAATATAAGTTAACATAACGTTTTTCGGTTACGGGTATTAATTTAAAGCACATTGCTTACCTAAACTAAATTAAACGGATTGATAAATATTAAGATCCTGCTCGAATGACTACAGTACAAGCTGAAGGCTTTGTAGTTTTTTAAATCTTAATTTATTGTTACATAAAGAAAGGGGCTTTACCATTCTATGTGATCTCAATACAAATTTTAGCGCACCCTGAACGCATAATTTAAAATACAAACAACTAAATACAGATGTTTGACGTTGATGAAAGGACCTCAATATATTTTGACAGTTATTTGACACCAGACTTCAGTCAAATTTTATCCAGGGCGTCTATTAATTTGTCGCTTGCATTTCTCATTGTGCTTGCAATTTTATTGAAGCTGATTTTTAATTGTAATACAGTCGAACCTCTATAACTCGAACTTCAAGGGACAACCAAAACAGTTCGAGTTATGGAGAGTTCGAGTAAAAGAAAAAAATCATATATTCCAATAAATTTTTTATTGCAGTAAACCAGTTGAAAAGTACAAAACTAACTTAAAATAAATGTATAGATACTTAAAAACTAGAAAAATAATTAGTTAAGTTTTTTTTGCGCAGTTCAACTCATTTTTTTTTTCGTATTTCAAAGATAAGAGACAAGTCAATACTTGTTGCGGCCTCATTCATTGAAAAAGCGAGCTGCATGGTTTCAATTGCTTTTGAAACTTCAGCGTTGGAAGGTTTTTGTCTAGGAATTTCTTCACTCTCATCTTCATCGTTAGAGTTTTCCTCAAAATTATCCTCTATTTTGCCAACACTTTCCAAGATATTATCTTCTGTAAGAGTTTCGCTTGTTACTAAATCCTTGTCTACATTTAAAAATTAATCAAAAGTCACCTTATCATTCACTTGAAAAATGTCCTAGTATCGATTAATAAACTCTTGTACATTTAAAGCAACCTGCTGTTCACTAATGATTTGTCTTATTAATTGTGATAGAGAGGGATTTCAGTTTTCAGGGTTCGTCTTAGAGAGATCTTGACGTTGGCGGGACTGGGAATACGGTTCGAGTTATAGAGAGGTTCGAGTTATAGAAATTCGAGTTAAAGAGGTTAAAATACATATAAAAATTTAAAAATGTGCAGGGACCACTTAAAAGGTTCGAGTTATAGAGAGGTTCGAGTTATAGAGGTTCGAGTTAGAGAGGTTCGACTGTATTCGGAATTAAGTTAATATCTACCATCAATGGCGTATATAGAAAAATACTCTGCCAATATATGGGCCCCTAAGCTCACACTAGGTACTATAGTTATAGTGTACGTGTGAGCTAATATAACTAAAAACTAAAATATATTTTATTCAACTCCAGACTAAATTACCTTTTGTTTGATACCACACAAGCCATGTTTTGACTTAAACTCAAATTTTTGAAATCTACCCCCACCCTTAAAAAAAAAACAAAAACTAAAATGTATTTTGTTAAAGTCCGGACTCAATTACCTTTCGTTTGATATCACACACGCCATATTTTCACTTAAACTCTAATTTTTAAAATATACCCCCACCCTTTTTTTTAAATAAATTAAAATGTATTTTGTTCAACTGCAGACTCAATTACCTTGCATTTAATATCACACACGCCATATTTTCACATAAACTCTAATTTTTGAAATATACCCCCACCCTTTTATTTGGTTTATATGGGACCATCTCGACGCAAGACCCAGCCTAGGTACCAAATTTCATTAAAATCGGCCAAGCGGTTTTTGAGTTATGCGCGTTGGTCGTTACAGACAGACATACAGACACACAGACAGACATACAGACAGACAGACAGACAGACAGACGGCGCAACAAAAAAGTTTCAAAATCATCTGAAACGCAAAGATATATAAAAATTTTTGAAATCGGAGCAACTTTTTTTTTCTCGAAAAAATTAGGATCACCATAGCTCACACTACTATAGTATAGTATATGTGTGAGCTAATACATACGATACTGTCTACCATTGCTAAGTTTTTTTAAAATTATAGATACAGAATAGTATAAATAACTAGAAAACTAGTACATTTACTAAAAGTTAGTGTTTAGTACGGGACAGAAGATAAAAGTATCGAAATTTGGTTAAAAAATAACCATTGTTAACTATTAATTCAATTAATTGTATTTTATTACGTGTTTATGTCCGTTTGACTGATTTTAGCTCACACATATACTATACTATAGTAGTGTGAGCTATGGTGATCCTAATTTTTTCGAGAAAAAAAAAGTTGCTCCGATTTCAAAAATTTTTATATATCTTTGCGTTTCAGAGGATTTTGAAACTTTTTTGTTGCGCCGTATGTCTGTCTGTCTGTCTGTCTGTCTGTATGTCTGTCTGTCTGTCTGTCTGTCTGTCTGTCTGTGTGTCTGTATGTCTGTATGTAACGACCAACGCGCATAACTCAAAAACCGCTTGGCCGATTTTAATGAAATTTGGTATCTGGGCTGGGTCTTGGGTCGAGATGGTCCCATTTAAAAATGAACAAAATCCACCGAACACAAACCAAATAAAAGGGTGGGGATAGATTTCAAAAATTAGAGTTTATGTGAAAATATGGCGTGTGTGATATCAAACGAATGGTAATTGAGTCTGGAGTTAAACAAAATACATTTTAATTTATTTAAAAAAAAAGGGTGGGGGTATATTTCAAAAATTAGAGTTTAAGTGAAAATATGGCGTGTGTGATATCAAACGAAAGGTAATTAAGTCCGGAGTTCAACAAAATACATTTTAGTTTTTGTTTTTTTTAAGGGTGGGGGTGGATTTCAAAAATTTGAGTTTAAGTCAAAACATGGCTTGTGTGGTATCAAACAAAAGGTAATTTAGTATGGAGTTGAATAAAATATATTTCAGTTTTTAGTTATATTAGCTCACATAACTATAGTACCTAGTGTGAGCTTAGGGGCCCATATATTGGCAGAGTATTTAATCTGTATGTTGTTTTAAACTATTTGAAATGTTTTTTAATTTTTTATTTTTGTGTGTTCCAGTTTTTCATTTGTTTCAAAGATAATTCTTAACTGTCTACCAGACCACTTGATAATGGTTTTTTAAAAACCGAACCGCGTCGTGGTTAGACAATAAAATATTTGTGAAGTAAGCAGGACTTTTCGTTTCTTCTCCTTTAACAATGGTTCAAGGACTTCACCCTGGAAAAATCTACAATTCATTAAAAAATAACCATTGTGGGTTTTTTGGTTAATTAGCATTAGAGGGTAGTTATTTTTAAACAACCTGTCATGTAAAAATAATTGCGTAAATTAGAAATTTGTATAAATTAGGCTATTAGTTCAGCTAACAATACTAACAATAATTATTTTGCATGCACTACCTTTTAGGATATACCTCGACCCCCACCACTTCCTACTCCTACGAGAAATAACTACGATTTAGAGGAGCCCGAGGAAGTAAACGAAGAGTACGGAGAAGAACCCGAAGGTCCCGAAGAAGAATACGAAGAATATCCCGATCCTAATCAAGCGCTTCCGGTGTCGGCTTCTGCCATTTAACGATTGATAACCCTTTTTTGTGTTGGGTTTGGTTTAGCTGTGTTTGTGGTAGGCAACTAATGGATTTTACGAATAATTTTAGGCACGGCAATTAAATTATCATTGGTCAGTTGTCATTCAATGACATTTGATATCTCTGAAAACAAAATCTTATTGTGTTTTAGGAGTTTTTGTTTTTAGATTGGGTTTTTAGAATTGATTTTTTTATTGCATTTCAATGTTATTCTATCAAAGTCATGTCAATACCGTATCAGACTTTTTTGAAATTAGCTGTACATACATAATTCTATTCTGTCATCTAAACATGGTGCAGTCGATATGATATCATATTCTCAATTCTCAATTCCCAACTATAACACTCTTTCGAAAATTAATCCGTTTTAATAATTTTGCAAATCAATATTAGAGCTTTGTAAGAATTATAACGCTTCAATAGATAACACTTGTTTTATTATTTTTTTCAGAATAATGAGGTACTTTATTAGTGAAGAGAAAAACGCAGGAAACAGGGAAAATTTGCCAATTAGTGTTACCTATTCTACGATTACCGTTTTACAGGATGTAAACTGTACTTATACAGTGCCATAATAGTTTGTATATAAAATGTATATTTGACAAAAAATAAGAAGCTGGTTAAACAGGGTTGTCTAAAACCAACGCTACTCTTCAAAGCTTTATCTAAGAAAATTACAAGAGTTTTCATTGCATATGTTGTCATTATTTTTTTATAATTTCTTTTCATGACTTATATGCAAAAAAGTGCGAGGAGCAAGTAGGTATTAAAAAGTCTTTTGTGTTTGCAAAAACCTTCGAATTATTCTATACTGGTGGTTGATGTAAGCTACTTTGTATGTAAAACAATTAGATAACCACTGTCATATTAGTATAGTACCTAGTATAACCCCTGTTCCATTGCAATTCTTTCATATGGAAATCGTGAGTGCGAGTGATAAGGTATGCAGTTCACATCTAGAGGTATAAATTTCCATAAGAGGATAAAAAACAGATAGATTTTATTAAAAACAGACCGCGATACGCCCGAGTCATGCAGAAAGCTTTGCAGCGTTGTCAAAGGTAACCTTGATAAATTACTACAGGCGCACGCGGTAACACTCGTCATGGGGCGGACAATCTAAAACATTTTTTAGGGCGACAATTATTACTTCACTTGTCACCATACAAGAAGTGGACTATTAAAAACCTTTTAATAACACCATTTTATTTTTAAAATATTATTAAATGTGAGTTATTTAGTTCCTAAAACACCTTGACCGGATAACAAAATAAATTGTCTCAATACACGATAACTCAAGAACACCTCAAATGATTTTAACCCAATATGATACACAAGTTTTATGTCGGCATTAAATTTTGGTTAAAAAAAAGAGTTAGTTTATAGTATTACTAACCAATGTTACCTTAAAACAATCAACGTCGCCTGCAAGCATTTAAAGTAACATTACTTCAATATTTTCCGAAAATTTTCGTTTTTAGTTTAAAAGGCATTATGATATTTGTCTTGAAAAAATACTTGATGAGCTCCGCGGAACTACTTTTGAGGCTCAATACCACCTCTGCCGCACCCTTGAGTTCTAGACCAACTTTCCGCGTGCTATAACCACGCTGCTTTCACTGTGGTCTACAATTCCCTTTGTTAGGGTTAGACTAAAAATGCATTAAAATAAACCTAAAATTAAATAATAGTTAGCTTACTACTAGATTGGTACACTGTGGTGTAAAAAAATTGACTTTCGTGAATGTGAAACGAAAATCAAAAACAAGAATAACACTTTGAAATTATGTTTGTTATTAAAGGTAAATGAATTATTTAACAAGCAGAATTTTAAGGTATTATTCTGGTTGTTTATCACCCCGTTTGATAAATGCACTTACATAAAACTGAAAAGTTGACCTTTCGCGAACCCAGTAGCGGATTATACTGATATTTCGCTAAACTGGCAACGTTAGTCTGTTCTCCCATGCAATCCTTATGGACCATACAAAAATCCTACCCCTAGATAGAAGGCTGGCCACGCGGGATACCTTTGTATGCGTTGTCTCACGCACTCAATATTTTTCAAATAAAGAATTTAATTAAAACACCCTGTATAATCAAAATATTAAACTTTTAAAAATGTATCAAGTTGTCACAATAAATGTCATAATTAATTTCTTCTATATTTAGAGATCGTAGAAAATTTATCATTTACTATTTAAAATCTATTTGACTTTAGTTTTCTTTGTTTTCTTACCTTGTTGCTTACAACCTATTTCTGGCTTATTTTAGTATTTTCCAAAAAGACATTGATTTGAGATTACCATCTAGTAAATACTAATTAACTAAATATAGGTAAAGTTTAGTAAAAATAATTTTTAATATAAGTAACATTATAATTTTATGTTTGATAGAATAAGGTACATAAGGAATTTAACAATAAATTAGTTTTAAAAATATTTTTATACTTTTTGTTTTTGTTGATCGATTCTTTTGTTTTTTATCTAATAGATATTTCCTAAAAAAATATTTATATGTATTTTTTAAAAATCGAATGTTTAATTTAAAAATAGTATTATTAATATAAGGTAAATAAATTCGATTTATGTAATAAGTTGAGTTTTACTATTTTTGTAACATTGCAAATGATTAAAAAAGTTTATTTAGGTAAGTCACGTATATTTTTTATTAACTTGTTAATTGTTACAATCAATAATCTATAATTTAATAAAATATAATAAGTTTATCTGTTTTTTATTTTATGGCTTTTATTTAAAATTGTTTATATTTATATTTTTACTAAGTAAAAATGAATTCTCATAAAATATAATATTGATACTGACAGCAACCATAATTATTTTATCAATATATAAAGACTTAAATTATTGAGAGTTTGATTATACCTTCATGTAGATTACGCTATTTTTTTGGTTCGTTTCAAACAGAGTTTCTGTATTTCAAATAGGTAAATGTTTCAATTTTTGGCACGTTCTTGACTATACATTTGATTGTGGTTGTGGTCATTTTGTTTATGTAAATGCCAAATAAAAAACTACTTGTCTCTCCAAAAATGTATTTAAATCTATTGTTCATACAATTGTCGTAATCAATAACTATTCATTCTGATGTAAATTTTTCTGATTTGTATTAAATATTTGTAATAAGTTTATTAATTAAAATCATATACAAAATTATAAACAACTCTTTTGTTATTATAACTCCTTAAAAACTTAGGCACGGATTATATTATTCAGAAAGCGAGTTTTGCAATAAAGAAAATTTGAAGCTTTTATTTACATCCTAACTTTTAAATACGACCAGGTTTTAATTAGAGCTAGAGAAAGCTGGCTGGACATCAAATTAAATACGTGAAACAACATTTAGAAATAGGTATTAGACTTGGCAAAAATTTAAGATTTCCAAATAATTGTACCTCTACCAAATGTTGTACCTATATAGAGCACCCTTTCACGATTTTAACAACCTACTTCGTTAACTTTTTTTGCGCAGAGGCGATTTACTGATATGCGAGATTCGTACAAACATAAGTTTCTTATTTATTATATTTCTTCAGAACCACTATGTATATACACTGCCTACATTTTTTAAAAGCTGTTAAAATTTCTAATATAATGATATATTACATTATTATAATTTTTATATATGAGCAAGAATTTAGTTTTTCCAAAAAATTTGCGATTTAAAAAAAAATCCTTTTTGTTTTTTTAATTCTCAAAAGCAGAAAACAAAAAACAAATAATACGGTTTACTACAAAAAGTTTTTGTAATCTCTCTAGTAATAAAAGATCATAAAAAAAGTAAAATATTCTACAGGGAAAACACGATAAGTTTTTATGCAGTCAAAAACAGAGCAAAATCGCATTTTCTTGAAGATATTGTATTGACTCGGATTAATCAAATTTTCTTTAAAACCGTTTCAATTATTTAAATGAATTAGATAGATAGATAGATAGATAGATAATCTTTATTATTATAATATTCATACAAATGTACAAATACATGGAGTCGTCATACACTTAATAATTTAAAAAATCTTAAAACATAAGTTTAAAAAATATTTTATGTTAAAAATTGTATAGGTATAGTAGTAATTTAAAGTTTTTCCAGAAAGACTTATCGTTTATAAAAAAATGTTACAATTTTTAATGCTAAACATTTTATATATAGGTATGTAGTTCAGCATAAGAGTAGAAATTAAAAAATTAAAAATACAATGTTTAAAATATTTAAACACATAGATAAGGACAAACATAAATTATGAACATTAAGACAAATTCACACATATATTTTAATATGCCTATTATATACAGTGTGTCCACGTAAGTTGGCGGCATATGGGAAACTTTTTTATTATTAGCTTTACGAAAAAAAGTGATTCTCCATAAAAAGTTCTGCATGGTCCAAAACCTAAAATGCAACCATCAGATGTTAATTTTTTTCAGTCATATTACGAGGTTTGTCAAAAAATGTGATTTTTGCTCTAGAGTAAAGTACCTTTCTTTTTGAAAATATCGAAAATTGTTATAAAGAAAAGATGTTTAGAATTAAAAATAACTTTCAAATATTCAACATTGTTTATAAAATCACATTTTTTGACAAACCTCGTAATATGACTGAAAAAATTTTACATCTGATGGTTGCATTTTAGGTTTCGGACCATGCAGAACTTTTTATGAAGAATAACTTTTTTTCGTAAAGCTAATAATAAAAAAGTTTCCCATATGCCGCCAACTTACGTGGACACACTGTATATAAAGTTAATTTCTGTTTTTCATCTTGAGCCATTATAAGTTAAAATTTAAATATTCACCTATTGTATAAGGTTCAATTTGGCATATTATTTTGAAACATTCTGTCTTGAATTTTTTAAAATTATGTATATCTTGTATCAGCTTTGGGAGCTTATTGTAAAACTTAATAGCCGAGTAGATCGGGCCTTTTTCAGTTGATGAAAGTCTATGTACTGGATAGAGAAGTAAATCGTTACGGTTTCTCATTTGGTACGAATGGTTTGGCTTAAATGACTCAAATAGACTGGGATTCTTTCTTAAATATAAGATACATTCAAAAATATAAATGCCATGGTAAATGATACTGTTAAATTATTATTCTTTTTGAAAGTTTGACTGCAGCTTTTTAGCGTTGTTAGATTAGCACCAGTTGATAGCAGGTTTATGATCCTTTCACAAAAAAATTCTAGATACAAGGATAAGGCACACAAGTTTGGAAAATTATTAACGGGTGTAAAGTTTAAGTTGGGTACCTATAAGGTTTTAGACACTGCCTTTTTAGTATTAAATAACAGATACCTACGTAAGTAAGAATAGTGACTATAAATTTTAGATCTCCCTATTCCATTTTAACACTTTAATGTAAGAAAAACATTTTGAAGGTCTAAAGTAAAACGACTAAACAAAAAGTTTAACGGGCAAATAATCCTCAACTGGGAGACTCTGCGTTTATAATTTTTAAGGCTTGATTCAGCCCGAGCATAACCAAAAAATGGAAAAAGATGAACTTTGTTCATATTTTGTTAAGTTCGTCGTTTGGCTACATTATAATTAAATATTTTAAAAAAACACGATTTTGGCATCTTTACAAGAAAAAATGGCGATATTTTGACATTTGTGCCAAATGTCAGGTAATTATATAAGTTTGCTCGTCAACGATAATATTTCTGTAAATTTTACCAAATTTCATAAATATATCCCGATCGGAAGCTATGTTATGTTTAAAACTGTGAAATCGGTAAAAAGTACTCCTTTATAAAAAATATTGCCTGCAAGAATAAATAATTGTATATAGAGCACCATCGCGCAGATGGACAAAACTTTCTTATTTAGAAATAAATATTTACATATAAAAATTAAAATAAAATCAAAAGACATAAAATAGGCATTTTTATTATTTCTGATTATTTGTGTGGCTTATTCTTGTATCTCGAATTTTTTTACGAAAGTACCATAAACTTGCTATAAACTAGGCTTAACTCATTTAAATAATTGAAACGGTTTTAAAGAAAATTTGAGTAATTCGAGTCAGTACAATATCTTTAAGAAAATAGGATTTTGCTCTGTGTTTGTCACCATAAAAGCTTATCGTGTTTCCCCTGTAGCATATTTTACTTTAGTTGTATGATTTTTTAGTATCTTAAAAACTTTTTTTAGTAAACCGTATTATTTTTTGTTTGTTTTCTGCTTTTAAGAATTGAAAGGCAAATAAAATATTTTTTTTAAAAATCGCAAATTTTGTGGAAACACTAAATAGTTGCTCATATTTTTCCTTAATTTCAAAAAAACTTGTAATAATGTAATTCATCATTTTATTAAAAATTTTGACAGCTTCTAATTCTCATTTGTGAAGAAATATAATAAATAAGGGAACGTTGTTAAATTACATTACGCAAAAATGCAGGATTTTTGACCGCCCCCCTCGTAACTCATTTTCAAGAAAAAATATGTTAAAAAAATAATGAGTGTAACGCAAGGCCCCTCCTCCCCTTGAGCGGTACCTAATTTAAGGATGGCCCTAAAAAACTTATGTTTTCTCAGAAATTTAACAAAAAATTAACGAAATAGGTTCTTGGAACAGTGGAAGGGTAATGTATATGTATACAAAATTTTGTTAGGGGTACAATTATTTGGAAATTCAAAATTTTTGCCTGGTCTATATGTAGAAATGCTTTACAGAAAAACTGAAATTAGTAAGTATATTATTAAAGCTTTTTTAAATTAAAACGACTAAAGTTCTATGACAAAATTAAAATCCTTAAGTCTAACAGAATAAAATAACAGTAATACTATATGTCTTTTTGGTTATAAAATTTAAAATTAAACATAATTTAAAACTTGTTCTGCTGGAAAAATCTTATCTTATAATATAACTTAAAATCAATTTTAATTTTAGTTACTTGGAGACTATATGAATTTTTTACATTCTATATTTAAGAAAAATAGTCAGTTCATTCATACTTACTTATCCTTATTAGTTTCGCCGCTTTCATTAAAATATCTATCTTAAAATGATCTTTAACAAATTTATCGCTGGTGCTTCAAACATCACGGATAAGAAGAAAGTAGACTACCACCTAACATCACCTAAAATCAATTTTAATGTAAGTTACTTAGAGACTATGTGATTATTTTACGTTCGACATTTAACAGAAAATAGTCAGTTTATTCATACTTACTTATCCTTACTAGTTTCGCCGCTTTCATTAAAATATCTATCTTAAAATGATCTTTAACAAATTTATCGCTGGTGCTTCAAACATCAAGGATACAAAAAAGGAAACGATGAAAGATATGACAACATTTCCAAAGAAGACAACCACCTAAAAAATATAAATATTTTGTTTAGCCTTAAGTTGAATTGAGTTACTAGATATTCAGTTAAAGGTTAGCAAAAGCACAGACTGAATAAGGTCGGTTTTTTATTAAAACATGTAGGAACTAGCTCGCTAATTGAGTTAAATTGATAGTTGTATCCGAGGGGTCATCAGCTTTCAACAGTACTGTACAAATTTCACAACAGTACACGACAGGATCCAACAGTACTCGACAGTACACGACAGTACCCAACAGTACTCGACAGTACCACGACAGGACCCAACAGTACTCGACAGTACCCAACAGTACTCGACAGTACACGACAGGACCCAACAGTACACGACAGTACCCAACAGTACACGACAGGAGCCAACAGTACCCGACAGTACACGACAGTACCCAACAGTACTCGACAGTACACGACAGTACCCAACAGTACACGACAGTACGTAACAGTACTCAACAGTAAACGATAGAATCCAACAGTATTCGACACAACCCTCTTACCCGAAACAGTGGCGTAGATGCGAAAAGACAGGATGACCTTTTTTTTTTTTTTTTTTTTTTTTTGGTCGCACGTTTTTTGAGTGCGCGCTAAGGCCTTGTCGGCGTTCCGGAAACAGGATGACCGTGTTTGTTTTTGTGGGCGCACGATTTGTGAGCGCGGCGCGGGTCCCCAAAAATGATGACTTTGTTTTTTTTTTTTTTTGGTCGCCTGTGTTTTGAGGACGCGCTAAGCCCTATCGGCCTTCCCCAGGATGACCTTGTTTTTTTGGTCGCAAGATTTGTGAGCGCGGCGCGGTTCCCCAAAGATGACCTTTTTTTTTTTTGTTTTTTGCTCGCATGTTTTTTGAGGGCGCTCTTTGTCCCTGTCGGACCCCCCCAAGGCACGACGACAGTACTCAACAGTACTCGACAGTACACGACAGTACCCAACAGTACACCGACAGGACCCAACAGTACTCGACAATACACGACAGTACCCAACAGTACTCGACAGTACCCAACAGTACTCAACAGGACCCAACAGTACACGTCAGGACCCAAGTCCTGTTGGACGCTGTACAAAATTTTAGGGTGCCGATGACCCCTCGGTTGTATCCGTTGTGGAGTAAATCCAAATGGATTTCTAAAATCAAGAATGGTTAGTTTGATTCGCGCATACTACTCCTTACTCTCTACAATATAAGTGTTTACTTAGATGAGATCCCTGAGTTGGACTAAGAACACTGGCTCTTCTATTGGGAGATCAACCAACCTTGTAAAAATAAATTATCAAAGATTTTCCAGTTTCCTATTTAATAAATAATCTATTTATTTATATAACCTACCAAAAAGAAATAAAGATTTTGTTTTACTAGATAAAATATTTGTTTCTAATATTTTATCTATTTTTCTTAAATGGTTTTTCTATTTATTCCCGTAATTTATTATCAAATATTTTAGATGAATCAAAAGTTTTGTCCTAAATGTGTTTACTTTATTTGTTGTATGTTGTTTTTGTTCTAATTTATACAGATATTCCATTTGGTTTATTATTTTTTATTATTATTTCCAAGTTGATTTTTCTCTTAGTGTACAAATTGCAATGCGTTGAAGCAAGGTCTCGCAAGGGTAAAATATTGCCGATGATGAATTTGACAAATTGTTGTATGCCTACAAAAATAAAATTTCATAATATCAGGAAATATTTATATTTGTTTTTTGTTCTGTTTAGTTTAAAATAAATGAGAAAAAGTGGCCAGTGCAATCGAAGATATTCATTGGGAGGTTATAAATATGCATTGGGAGCCCTATGGACTAGAAATACCATCAGGCCCAGCCCTGCTTTCGAGGAACGTTAAAAATAAGATTTAAACTAAAACTTGGGTGCTAATACAAATGTAATTAGATTTCTCCCTAGAATTGCACCGTGCAGGCAACGAAAGTGGTCCCAAACCTAATCATGTATCTTGTAGGTCTTGCAGAAATTGAAAAAAAGGTGAGTAAAGGCTGCTTGACATGGAGCAATAAACTTGCAGTTGCATGCAAGATTAGTATCCCTATGACACATATTTGTCTGTTTATAAAACCGATGTCATGCCAGGGACCCTATTCTTGCATGCAACTGCAAGTTAATTGCTCCATGTCAAGCGGCCTTTAAACTCTTAGGTACGCATGTCTGTCATAAAGAGGTCTTCGATATTGCATTGCACTGCAAGGCGGCCCCTAGACCTACAATATTGCACAATAGTTTTTTTGCGCAATATTATTGAATGAACCCTTGCACTTAAATAAACTTCAATACATTAGCCTAAGCGGTCAAATCCGTAATATTGTGCATTATTATTAACCATCTAGAGGCCGCCTAAAACAAGCCTAGAAATAAATGTTGAGCAAGAAATAGGATAAAAGTCACTAGCAGAGGGTTGACAACATCGCATTTATTACCAGAATTGCATCTTGCAAACAAGAAATATTGCTCCATGTCAAGCAGGCTAAAGGCCGCATGACATTGAGAGACTTATTTGTTTGTTTAAACAACCGATGTCATGTCAGGGTCCCTCATTTTGCTTGCAACTGCAAGTTTATTGCTCCATGTCAAGCGGCCTTGAAGTAAAGAAACTTACTCCCATAAAGTCATGCAACTGAATTGGTCCATCTAAAGCAAAGCTGGTAAGACACATTAGCACGGGATGAACCAGATATGCGCAATACGTCAGTCGACTTAGTGGTAAGAACAGTTTGCAGCTGAGAAGGGCGTCTAAAGGTCCACCATATCCGGACACGCAGGCTATTGTAATCCATGCTAAAGCCAGACCCCAAGCTGTATGACCCAAAGATGCCTAAAAGTGAAGATCAAAAGTCAAAAATAAGAGTCTACACACGATACACTGATACACGGTATGTCCGTAAAGTGGACCAACATTACGTAACGTAGATTATAAAATTGCGAAATTAACGTGCAGCTAATGTTTAAATCGCGCTTGGCGCGGCGATAAGTTAGCTTGATATTTCACACAAAGATACGATTGTGTATGCTTAAGACGCATTGTGAAATTATGAGTTAAAATTAACACCAGTGTTTACTAAGACCATATTTAAACTTAGCATTTTAGACCGGGTTTAAGCATCAAGTCTATAGACTATATACCAATGGGTTTAAGTGTATTTTTTGATACCCCTACGTTATATAACTGCAAAGATTCGGTTCACCCTAATGAGCAATATTATAATAAGCATTTCTCAGTGAGTTTCATCTCAAATAAATTCAAATGACCTTTAGAAATAAAGAAAAACCACATAAAAAATTTGTAATGTAATTTTTTGGAAATTTAGTCGGTGCAGTCGTAGGATTCCCATTAAGAATAGTCTCAAATTGTAGTACCACCCCTGAGGGGTGGTTTAAAGGTCGAACAAAAAAAATACATATTTAACTTAAAACTATGTATGTAGATGCACTACCGTATTAAATACGTATCAATCAGTGGCGTATATAGAAAAAAGTTTCAGGGGGGCCCGAGACAGTTTAGACAGTTTCGGGGGGGGGGGGGGGCAAGACATCACGAGGCCGTATTTTATGCTATTTTATATTTGTATTCATGAAATATGTGGAAAATATCTAAAAAAGTCTTAGCTTCGGGGGGGGGGGGCCTTATATACGCCACTGGTATCAATATTTAAATATTGTAAAAAGCACTAGAAAGATATATTAGAATCCGTTTTGAATTACACATCCACCAAAACAATTAAGCATCGGTTTAATCATCGCTAACTTGTCTAAAAAAATTACATGTAAAATATAGCGGACAGCTGACACTGACTTACACTGTTTTTCATGAGCGCCCCCAGAGGGGGGGTGCTCGGGGCTCCGAGCCCCCACATGCCTAAGATTTTTTAGATATTTAGATATTATCCACATATTTCATAAATATACAGATAAAATAGGTTAAATGAGGTTTCAAGCCCCCCCAAGACATATTCCTGGGTGCGTCACTGCGTTTTTATTGGACATCTTCTAGTGATGTTTAGAGGTTTAAATATGGCTACCATTTTTAAACCAAAAGAATATATTATTTTTATTTATTTCTAACCTTTGTGTGAAAATAATTATCTTTGTTACAACGAAAAAAGTTGATCCATATCGCAACGTATTTTATATTAACAATTTATATAAATATTAAAAACTATTGCATTCACGGGAAAAATAAGTAAAACCTTCCAAAAAAATCTAGACTTGTAGACCTAGGATTGTAGCACTTAGCATTGTGCTTGCTCGATAGTCGCTCAGTTAGTTTTTAATATCAGTATTTAGTCTTTGAGCATTAACGATGTTTCAAAAATTATGCAAAATTTTTGCAATCTGAAATAGTGGATCGACCAAAATTTTTATTAAATACCGAGCAAATGTTTTGACCTACAGTTGTTCAAAATTTGGTTTAAATCTATTGACTAGTTTTAAAGTAATGACTTGAAACTTTGTTCAAATTGGGGCACCAAGGGAACTATATACTACAATTCGGTGCGACCATCGCGTCACGGCGCAGGGGCACAACTCGGCGCAGGCCGACTCGCCGCGAAATACCTGGCGCAGGGTGACTTTATTATTAAGTGATGTTTAGAAATTAATTTCTTCTTTCACACGGTTAGGATACGGTGGCAATCAATTGACAACGGTTCGGTTCGGTTAGGTTCAATTCACTGGAGAGTCCATATTAAAAACATAATGAGACCGTTACTTACTTCCTCGCAGGCAATAGAACATAAAAATTCGGAATTTACGAATTCTTTTTCAAGAAGATGCGCCCAATCGGCTCGTGCCGAGTTGGCCGCGCCTAATAGTACTAGACCCCTGGGTAAATTCATAAAACCCTAAAAAAAAGTACTTACATTTTGCTGATCTCGCCCAATTATACCAAACTTCTTTAGTATACTCAAAACTACAATTGTGCAATTTAAGTTGGTATGTATAAGAACCCTTGAATACGTATCTCCGATCGCGGAAACATCATTCAACATTCAAGTGCATCTCTTCAGAAAAGTTCATAACTCTGAATAATAAATATCGGCCGCGACGAATTGTCTTATCCCTATTCACACATTGATTGGAAACTTCATGTTGAACAAAAATAAAGCTTACCCAAACCCAGAACAACTATGTCTTATGTATTGGATCCAGCAGGCGCGTAACTGCCGGCGCCAATTTTTACCTTCCTAGCCCCCATAGCAATGGCTAGAGAAGGTATTATGTTCGGCGAAAAAATTTTTTTTGAGACAACATTGAAAATATGTTATTTGGGTGTATTTTGACCTATTCTAGCAATATCGTCGTGATGTCTGTCTGTGTGTGTGTATATTATTTCTGTCCGTAATTTTTAGGTAAAATAGTGTTCGACACTCTTACGAGCTGATTAGATTTTGGTAAAAATGCATTAATGCTAAAAAAAATAAGCTTAACCAGCCATTGAGTAAAAAACTTACAAAGTTGTGATATTTTTTTTATTATTTTTCTTTTATTTTACAAATTTTTTTTTTGGGCCACCTAAAATCTTTACGAGGTAAGATATGCGTTTAAGATATACTTCTTTGTAATGGAACATTTATTGTGCTTTTGTCAGTGTATTTAGCTTCGGTTAGTGACTCGTTGTTATGTTTTAAATTAATCTTTTTTATCTTAAGAATATATAATTTTTCAAATTTTGGATAAACCGGGTTATAATAACATTTAATTTTTTTCTCGCAAAGTGCATTACAGTGTTACCAACATATATATTACCAACTATTTTCCAAATGTGTAGCTATGAATTGGTATAAGACATTTTTTACGCCTATGACCTTGAAACATTTTAAAAGCCTCTAAACAAAAAAAAATAGAAATAATGAATTTTTAATCAAAACACAACTATTTTAAATACTCGCCGTTTTAACTTGATTTTTTTAGGTGATTTTGGTTTCCTCTACCACACGTTAATCTATGATTCTTTGGCTTTTAAACTGTGTATCTCATATATTTCAGTTCTGTGAAGAAATTTTGAGATAATGAGGCATATTCCAATGCAACGTGGACTTTATCGACATTAGTTTAAATTATATTATTTTTTTTAAATTAGTACACCAATTCTAAAAAAGAAGGTGTTCTTTTTTAAGCGAATGCCTTCTGTTAAGCAACCAGCCGATGAGTAAATAGTTTACAAATTTGTAATATTTTTTTAAATGATTTTTATTTTGCAAAATTTTTGTTTGGGGCCACCTAAAATCTTTATGACGTAATCTATGCGTTTAAACTGTACTTCTTTGTAATAGCACGTTTATTGTGCTTTTGACTGTGTGTTCCGCTTTGGTTAGGGGTTCGTTGTTATTTTTTAAATTAGTATTTTTTATCTTGGGAACACATAATTTTTCAAATTTTGGATAAAACGGGTTCCAATAACATTTAATTTTTTTCTAGCAAAATGCTTCAAAATGTTACCAATAAAAGTACCAATTATTTTCCTATCAATTGGTGCAAAACATTTTTTACTCCTATGACCTTGTAGCCCTAAACCTAAAAAATAGAAATAAATAATCTTTGATCAAAACACGACTATTTTAATTCTGATTTTAAATACTCGCCTTTTTAACTTGATTTTTTTGTGATTATTTTGGTTTCCTATACCACACGTTAATCTATGATTCTTAGGCTTTTAAACTGTGTATCTCATATGTTTGCGTCCTGTGAAGAAATTTTGAAATAATGAGGCATATTCCAACGTAACGTGGATTTTGTCGACATTAGTTTAAATTATATTCAATTTTTTTAAAATTTATACACCAATTTTCAAACAGAAGGTGTTTTTAAGCGAATGCCTTCTGTTAATAAACAAAAAAAAAATTAGTCAGGCGCAACCAGCCGATCAGTAAATAATTTACAAATTTGTAATGTTTTTTTATTTTGCTAAATTTTTGTTTGGGGTCACCTAACATCTTTATATCGTAACCTATGCGTTTAAGATATTTGTAATGGCACGTTTATTGTGCTTTTGATTGTGATTAATAGAGAATTATTGAAATAAAGCCAGGCTATAATTTTGACACCTTCACATTGTAATATCAGCTGTGATCTTTAAACACACGGCCTTTGTTTACTATATGAACCGGAATAAATAGTGCCTTCGGTTCGGTTGTATTATCTGAAAATAAACGACGAAAGTTTTAAATTCGAGTTTGGTACGTCAGTTTTGAAGGATTAACTATCAGTTTTCAATGTGAATGTGTCAAAATAGTACCTGGCACAATTATAGCCTGGCTGTATTTCAATAATTCTCTAATAGCTCGTTGTTATTTTTTAAATTAGTATTTTTTATTTTGATAAAATTATGCGAATATGGCAGGAGGGAGGTGGGTGGAAGCAGGGAGGACTATAAAGTAATTACAGCAAATTAGAGGACATATGCAATGGGTGATCAAAGGAATTTTATTAAAATCGCCTGAAATTTAGGTAATTTTTTTAGAAGTCTGTGGTAATTTGTGTGCCTTCAAACTTACATCATGTGACAAAATGCCGTCTGGCGACCGCCATGTTGACTCCTGTTTAAAAAAATATAGCCTATAGCACCTTCTGGATCAATAGCAATTCAACGACACTTTTTTGTCAATATCGGTTCAGCCGTTTAGCCTCTAGCGCGACACATACATACATATCCCAAGCGAAAAATATTACACTTTCTTTCGCTGTGCTGCAGTTGGGTTAAAAATAGATGATGATGATCAAACCATTCCACACATATTAGTACAGGTTTACTAGTGTATAATGATTGTATTAAATTAATACAGTATTTAAATCTATAATAAAGGCAATAATTTTTTTACCAATAAACATGGTATTTTTTTCTGTTTTTTAGATTAAATTATTTTGAAATACTACTTAAAGGTCATTGAGCTTAAAATAAATTTAACTTTAAATTATTTCCTTTAATTAAGATTAACGCATAGCATAAACATTAGACTCTTTGTTTGAAAGTCGTAGACAACGATAGAGTAGAAATAAATTTTCGGACTTCCATTGTCTTTATTTATTTTAAACAGGACGTTTTGGTTAGTAAATATCTCTAACCAATTTTACACTTAAAATTGGTTAGAGATACTTGCTAACCGAAAAGTCGTGTTTAGAATAGCTAAAGATAATGAAAGTCCGAAATTTTATTTTTAAACATTAGAATTTTATTTTTAAACATTAGAATTATGTTAATTACGAGTATATTAATAAATATTTTAATATAATAATAAACCGTCGATAAGAACTCTACGAAAAGGTTTATACGCTGGAATGGAATATGCCTCATTATCTCGAAATTTCTTCACTGAAGTCACATATATGAGATACACAGTTTCAAAGCCTAAGATCCATAGATTAACGTGTGGTCATTGGCTGGTTGCGCCTACTAACCACTTTTTTTGTTTATTAACAAAAGGCATTCGCTTAAAAACGACACCTTCTTGTTTTTAAATTGGTGTATAAATTTAAAAAAAATTAAATATAATGAGGAAGGGTTAGCGGGAAATAAGGACAACGTTAGAGATTTAACCCTCTTTATTTTCTGGCGACGTTTCGAAGCTATAAAACAAACACAATAAAAATATTATTATACATTCATAAATATTATAATTATATAAAGCTAAAAGGTTTTTTTTTTAATTCAATTAATAAATAACATTAATACATAAAAGATATATTCTTCTGTTGTTTTTAAGTTTTTTTTATCTATTTTATTTGTTCTTACTATTTTTTTTATAATTTTTTATTTTTTTATTTTATTTTATAACTATTTTTATAGATTTTATCTATTTAACTTCTTATCATAATTTTTTTAATAGCACCATGACATTAAAATCAATTCGATTGTAATAGTTTGTTAGGTAATATTGACATTAATTAGGTTTTATTATTTATTTATGGATCTACTGGTATGGATTTTAATTTTAATAACTTACCCTTAAAATTAATGGGTTAACACGTAGATCTTACTAAATAGGCACACATTTCTTTTTAATTTAATCAAATAAAAATAACTAACCTCAAAAAGTTTGAGGAGCTTAAAGGTAATAGTAAAAAATTAATCTTAAGTTCAAATGAAAAATTTATACACAACTTTACAGATGTTCAAATACCAGATAATATTAGAATTATTTTAGGATTGGGTCCTAAATTTTCTATTCCTTTTTCTCCAAAAGAAATACCCTTTGTAGAAATTGTCAAGGATCTAGAATATATTATATCTAACAGGGTGGTGACGGATGAACAGAAAGGATCTCTAAGGATGCGAACAGTTAATAACTGGAGTAACTCTTACACAAATCATTCTGACAACCTTAAAACATATAAAAACCTACTGTCAGATTTTAGAGATTCAAAATTGTTTTTAAAAAATCATGCAGATTTGTTAGTGATAAAATCTGATAAAGGCAATAGCACTGTGGTTATGTATCGGGAGGAGTACAATGCGTCCATGAATGAACTTCTGTCTGACAATAACACTTATAAACTTTTAAAATCCGATCCTACAAATAAATATCAAAGCCTTGCAAATGATTTTGTTTCTAAATTAAAAAATCAAAATTTGATTGATGATAATCAATCCAGATTTTTGAAGAGGTATAATTCTGTATCACCTAAATTATATGGTTTGAGAAAAACACATAAACCAGGTGTAAAAATGCGCCCTGTGGTATCGTGTATTGACGCCCCCATGTACAATATAGCTGTGTTGTTGCATAAAATATTATCCCCTGTTGCCACCACTTTTATTTATAATGTTAAAAATTCTTTTGATTTTGTGCAAACAATAAGAAATTTAACTATTCCCCCTGGATACATAATGATTTCACTAGACGTTGTATCATTATTTACAAATATTCCTAAAGCATTGATTTTGAATATTATTAAGTCTCAATGGAGGTACATATCAGCTTGTACCGATTTCCCAAAAGATATAATTCAAAAAATGGTCTGCTTATGTTTTGAAACGAGCTATTTTTCTTTCAATAACCAATTTTATCAACAACTTGATGGTACCGCGATGGGTTCACCCAGTAGTCCAATATTTGCAAACTTAGTAATGAATTATGTGATCACCAAAGTTTTAGAATCTCTACCTTTTGAGATACCTTTTTTGTTCATGTACGTCGATGATACCTTTTTGGCAGTTCCAGAAGATAAAGTTGACGATCTTTTAACCCAATTTAATAATTTTTGCCCTCAACTTCAGTTTACAATTGAAAATGAAATAAATAAACGAATATCCTTTTTAGATGTTTTGATAACAAGAAATGATTCTGGGGCAATACTTACTGACTGGTACATGAAACCTACTAGTTCTGGAAGAATATTAAATTACAATTCATGTCACGCTACTCAACACAAAATTTCTACTATAAACAATTTATTGTTTAGATCATTTAATCTAAGTTCGGATTGTTTTACAGAAGGAAATATTAACCGTATAAAAACTATAGCCAAGAACAATAATTATCCAACCTCATTTGTAAATCGAATAATTAACAATTTTCATCAAAAAACTAAAAATACTACCAGTTCGGATACAGAGTCTCAAAATACATCCCAATCAGAGGTACAACAAGCACCTATACGCTATAGGTTCCCATTTATTTCTGGTTTGTCAAATAAAATAAAAAACCTTTTGGATACTGAGAGTATTAAAATTGTATTTTATAACACTAAAACATTAAATTCTTTGTATACGAAATTAAAGGACCCAATTCCTATCATTAAACAATCGAATTGTATTTATAGAATACCTTGCTCTTGTCAAAAATTATATATTGGCCAGACGAAACAATATATTGAATCCAGAATAAGACAACATAAATACGATTGTCAAGTAAAAAATAAAAATAAAAATTATTAGCGGTTTTGTATAACTATTTGATTCAAAAACAAAAAGAGAACTTAAATCCATATAACGAAAATTAGCTAAATTATTTTAATCTTAAAATTAAGAAATAAAGATAAGTCTGACAACAATGTTTTTAACATATTAAGAAGTTTTCGGTGTTGCCAATATATGGTTTTAAAAATTTTTTATAAACAATTTGAGGTATTTTTGAATGTCTGTTCCGTATTGTTATATGTAATTTTAATCTAAAACTTATTTATTTATGACAAGTTTGGCAACATAGTTACACCGTTCAAACAGGAGCCAACAACAGACGACTGAGAAAAGTAACTAAATAATATAAATTAAAATTAATAAAAAGATATAAATAAAAATAGCAATTTTAACAGAAATTGGAAAACATATATAATAATATTAATTAATTTTTACAAAAAGTTGTTGGTTTCATAGTTATGCTGCGATTCTTGTCTTTGTGTTTAGTGTTGACCAAGTACCTGACATCTTGTAATTGTCCGAAAAATGTGTGCCTATTTATTAAGATCTACGTGTTAACCCATTAATTTTAAGGGTAAGTTATTAAAATTAAAATCCATACCAGTAGATCCATAAATAAATAATAAAACCTAATTAATGTCAATATTACCTAACAAACTATTACCATCGATTTGATTTTAATGTCATGGTGCTATTAAAAAAATTATAATAAGAAGTTAAATAAATAAAATCTATAAAAATAGTTATAAAATAAAATAAAAAAATAAAAAATTATAAAAAAAATAGTAATAACAAATAAAATAGATAAAAAACTTAAAAACAACAGAAGAATATATCTTATGTATTAATGTTATTTATTAATTGAATTAAAAAAAACCTATTAGCTTTATATAATTATAATATTTATGAATGTATAATAATACTGCTATATTGTCTTCTAACGTCATTCTACATTTTTATTGTGTCTGTTTTATAGCTTGAAAAAGACGGAAAACAACCGTCGAAACGTCGCCAGAAAATAAAGAGGGTTAAATCTCTAACGTTGTCCTTATTTCCCGCTAACCCTTCCTCACTGTAAATTCTAAGGACGTCAACTTTCTTCAAATTAAATATAATGTCGATAAAATCCACGTTTCGTTCAAATATGCCTTATTATCTCAAAATTTCTTCACAGAACTCACATACAGGGCTGACGTAAAAATCCCCCCCCCCCTGTTAACTTTTGAACAGAATTAGATATCAACTTATAACAAAAAGCATATTAAATAGTATATATCACCTTTACTACTTTCAGACGTATTGCTTTGAACCTTCGTGTGAGCGTAAGAGCATAAGGTTACTAACAACTTTAAATTCTTAAGTGAGAAGAGGGATTGCGTGATACATTGTTTAAAAGGTAATTCAATTATCTAATCAAAAAAATTAAAAGCCATAAAATCGGTTTAATACTCACGGAGTTATGTGTGTTAATTTTTATAGTGTTTGCAACTCCTCTTAGTCTTCAGCAGTTTCAGATATTGAATCGAATTAAAACCTATAATTAATGGTAACATTGCTGTTACTTTTTAGTGTACCGCTCATTACCCTTAAATTTTTTACTGAAAAGTGGTCGAGTGATACCTTGATTAAAAGGCAATTTGATTCGTTACTTTAAAAACTAATTTTTTTTACGGTTAATACTTAAAGCAACATTATTAAAAAGCACGTCAAAAAGTAGTAACAATGGTATTTATTCTAACTTAAACTGCATAAAATAAAAAAAAAGTTGCTTGCACAATTATTGGAAATACTCATAATTTGATCATTAATTTAGCGATTAAAAAAAAATGTAATATTTTAAGCTAAGAATTAAATTACCTTTTAAACAAGGTATCACTCGACCACTTTTCATTAAGAAATTTAAAGGTGTCAGTGACCTTATAAACTTAAGGCAACATTACGATAATGAGGGGTACACTAAAAAGTAACTGCAATGTTACCATTAATTTTAGGTTTTACTTCAATTCAATATCTGAAACTGCTGAAGACTATCAAATATGATAGGTTGTGGTGGTGGAAATAACGAGTCTCTTTGGGAGTTAGTTAGCGACTGATTTTATTATATATTTTTTGGTTATACATTGGCCTTGTGGCTGTTATTTATATGTGGGTTAAATCGATTTTAATAAATACTATGTTTACATCACATCCTTCTTTTTCTAAAGTTTATCTCACCATATTCACTATGAGTCACTTTGTTAGATCATATTTAAAATTCAGAATTTTGTTTAAAATTTAAGTTACACTAACCTAAGTCGCTTTCTTACAATCTAATATCACGTATTTTCTAAACTATAATTACAGTCATATTTTAGTTATCACAGTCAAATTTCACTTTTGTTTCCACAACAATAATCAGTTTTTACAACAATTACAATTTACATTCAAGACAATTTCATTTTTTATTTTAGTACAAAAGACATCAAACATTTATTTTTGTAGTTAGCTCTGTAGTTCTAATATTATTTTAATAAACATGTTTTTTAAAAATAGCTTTGTAGTTTTAGTTTTATTTACATATTACCTATCCTTTACCCCCTTTTCTTTTTTAAACAGTTATAAGTGTTCACTTTTTATGTAAAAAGTTAAAAACATTTCTTAAAATATAATTAGACAGTTCTTAGCCTAAGATTATACAAAATGTATTTATTGACACATTTTTGTCTTTAATTATGTAATTAAAGTAGATAAAATTTAACTTAAACAATTTTGAATAAAAATTTTTACAATTTTGTAATTTAAATAGAAACATGTTAATTATAACACATTTTACTTTCTTTTTTACAATTCTGTAATTAAAATTGATTTTTTTTACATATTTTAAAAGATCTTAAAAATTTGGTTGTTTTTGGTTATCATTATGTAATCATAACCTTATTAATTGAAAACAAAAATGTTAGTTTTTTAACCTGAAAAATAAAAATACAGTTTATAACATTACAACTGCTCATAACGAGAAGGTCTTTTAACTTTTCTTCCTGATTTTGTTTGGAAATTTACTGGCACGAAGCTATAACACTCTTCAGAAGAAGATGAAGTTTTGGTAAGACTACTTTCGCTATGAGTACTATTTTCAACATCATTACAACCTACAATGGTATTGTCAAACTTATTATTAAAATTTACAGAATTGCTTTTATTTACTACAACTGTTAACACTATTAAAACTAGACCTACTACTAGTTTTGTCACTGGGGGAAGAACTTACGTCGCTATACCATTCTCCCTGATGCCTACCAGAACAACCTGGTAAATAATGGTTTTCTCCCGAAAACTCGTCAAACTCTATCACCACAGGTGAAAAACCCTCGCAATCTGAAATATTCTGAAAAGAAGCTAAACTTTGAGTACCTGAAAAATTTTGTTTATTCAACTCAGAAGGCTCATTCTGAGATTGACAATGATTTTGAAATATTTTTCTAGAAAAGTTTTGAGAAAAACTTGATGGAAATGGTATTAAATTTTGATTATTTAAGTTATTAGAAAAATTACTAAGTTGTTCTTGGCTATTAAAATTATCTCTAGACAAAGTCTGCTTACAATTTGATTTGTTTTTTACATTGTTAATTGGTCTAATGTAAATTCTATTTCTAACAAACGTCCTGCCATCCTGCAATAAGATTTTATAAGCTCTAATACCTTCCATAGATAGGACTCTACCCCTAAGCCATTTTGTTTTGGGTTTAATTTGACACCAAACTTCAGAATTATTTTGAAGTTCATTCAAGTTTTTTGTACCTCTCTTATCAAAATAAAATTTTTGATTTCTTTGATTTTGATCTATAAAAGCATTATATTGTTTTTTATTTGGTAAGTGAGATTCAAAGTTTTTATTAACTTGAGGCAATAAAGATTTTAAATTTCTACTCATTAAAATATTAGCTGGGGAGTGTATACCATCCAAGGGAGTATTACGCAAATCCAGAAGAGCCAAATAAGGATCCTTTCCATCTTGCAAGCATTTCATTAAAGTTTTCTTCACAGTTTGGACAGTTCTCTCCACCCGACCATTACTCTGTGGATAGGTAGGTGAGGAAAACTTGTGCTCAAAACTGTAATTTTTTGCAAATTCTTTAAACTGGTAACTTGAAAATTGTGGCCCGCCATCTGTGATACAGATTGAAACTATTCCGAAACGTGAGAAAATGCTCTTTAAATTGTTTATAACATTCTGACTAGAAAGATCCCCATTCAGGTCAACTGCCTCGAAAAATTTTGAGTAATAATCTACCAATAACAAATAAGATTTATCATAAAATTGAAATAAGTCTACGCCAACTTTAAAAAATGGAATTTTCACAATTTCGTGTGGAATCATGGGCTCTGAAGGATTAGATTTCTTGTTGGATTGACAAATATGACAAGATGTTACAATGTCAGTTATTTGTTTAACCATGCCTAGCCAGTAAAAAGATAATCTAGCCTTAGCTATTGTCTTGTTTATCCCAAGATGACTATAATGCAACTTTTGTAAAATATAGTCTCTGAAAACTATTAACCTTTGGCCTTTAAAAACCAAACCATCTATTATATTCAATTCACTACGAAACTTATAGTAAAATTTTAACTGAGATGGAACCAAATAACTTTTTGGCCAACCTTTCTGAATATAGTTTTTAATAATAGAAAGTTCAGAATCAGTTGCATTTTTAAGTTTTTCTCTAATTTCAGGAGTTGTATTAAGCTGCATTGAGACTAAACATACTTGAGACTCAAGCTCTAAATCTATACTTTCATCGAAATTCTGATCTAAATAAGCATGACTTAAAGTATCAGCCAAAATTAGTTTTCTGCCTGGCTTATATACTAATTGAAAATCAAACTTCTTTAACTGAATAAGCATTCTTTGAAGTCTTGCTGGACAAGAATTAAGAGGTTTTTAAATAATCGAGACAAGAGGTTGGTGATCTGTTTCTACCACAAACGATCTACCAAAAACATACTGTTCAAAGTGACTAACACCAAAAAACACTTGCTTTCAGTGTCTTTCTCAATCTGGCTATATCTTTTTTGTGTCTCAGTCAAACTTTTAGCAGCATATGCACAAGGGATACCCTCCTGCAACAAAACAGCTGCCATACCATTCTGGCTAGAATCAACAGAGATGGTAGTTTGCTTTTTGACATCAAAAATCTTAAATATGACGTTGTCATTTATTTTTTATTTAAATACCAGTTGGAATTTTTTTTTATATATATTTTTTTAAAATAATTTAACTGCGTTACAGTTATCGAAAGAAAAATCTAAACATGACGATGTCATTTTACTTTTATATAAATTCTAATTGGATATTTTATATTTTTTATTCTTTTTTAATTGCGGTACAGTTATTAAAAGAAAAATCTATACATGACGGTGTCATTTTACTTTTATTCAAATTCTAATTGGAAATTTTATGTTTTAACTGCGTTACAGTTATTGAAAGAAAAATCTAAACATGACGATGTCATTTTACTTTTATATAAATTCTGATTGGAAATTTTATATATTTTTTTAACTTTTTAATTTTTTAACTGCGGTACAGTTATCCAAAGAAAAATTCAAAAATGACGGTGTCATTTTATTTTTATTTAACATATTTTCTTTGGTTTTTGAGTCGATGACTTCAATTTCTCTGTATTAAGTTTAAAGCTACACATGTTTTTAATTTAATGAACCAACTTTTTTCAAAATACTAGCTGACATTACATTTGCAGAGGCTCCGCTATCAGTTTTAAAATTTATTTTCCATCCATTTATGTCCAATTCCTGAACCCACGATTTCCCACTACTGCTGTCAATTCCATCCAATTTGATGACATCCGAGACAGAATCATGACCATTGGTTATCTCTCTGTTGGAGTCACGTGCTTGTTCATGAGCTAAGCACATGTCAATTGCGTCTCGAAGTTTGCTGACGTCATTGCCCATTTGTTTTTCTCGCAGAGAGTCATTACGTAACCCAATAATCATGATTGACAAAATTAGGCTTTCTCTTAAGTCACCTTTGTCTCCAAAATTTCCATTGTTCAGCGACATTTCCCGTGAAGTTCATCTGGGGGATACCAGGAAAATTCATCTTTTTCGGACCTTCGACACAATCTGAGTTGGATGTTGCTGGTTTAGATTAAAGCTGGTAGCTTAATTTACCTTTATTGCTGTTCTTCGTTGAAGAATGTTCAGGATTTATTGACTTACTTTGATTTTTCTAAAATTTCCGACATGGCGGATTTCGGGCGTTGTCCTCTCCTTTTTACTGCGCCATATCAAATTTGATGGGTTGTGGTGGTGGAAATAACGAGTCTCTTTGGGAGTCAGTTAGCGACTGATTTTATTATATATTTTTAGGTTATACATTGGCCTTGTGGCTGTTGTTTATATGTGGGTTAAATCGATTTCAATAAATACTATGCTTACATCACAAAGACTAAGAATAACTTGGCAAATCAAATTTTTTGCTCATCGGCTGTTTGCGCCTGATGGTCAGTTTTTAGCTCACACATATACTATACTATAGTAGTGTGAGCTGTCTGTCTGTCTGTCTGTCTGTCTGTCTGTCTGTCTGTCTGTCTGTCTGTCTGTCTGTCTGTCTGTCTGTCTGTCTGTCTGTCTGTCTGTCTGTCTGTCTGTCTGTCTGTCTGTCTGTCTGTCTGTCTGTCTGTCTGTCTGTCTGTCTGTCTGTCTGTCTGTCTGTCTGTCTGTCTGTCTGTCTGTCTGTCTGTCTGTCTGTCTGTCTGTCTGTCTGTCTGTCTGTCTGTCTGTCTGTCTGTCTGTCTGTCTGTCTGTCTGTCTGTCTGTCTGTCTGTCTGTCTGTCTGTCTGTCTGTCTGTCTGTCTGTCTGTCTGTCTGTCTGTCTGTCTGTCTGTCTGTCTGTCTGTCTGTCTGTCTGTCTGTCTGTCTGTCTGTCTGTCTGTCTGTCTGTCTGTCTGTCTGTCTGTCTGTCTGTCTGTCTGTCTGTCTGTCTGTCTGTCTGTCTGTCTGTCTGTCTGTCTGTCTGTCTGTCTGTCTGTCTGTCTGTCTGTCTGTCTGTCTGTCTGTCTGTCTGTCTGTCTGTCTGTCTGTCTGTCTGTCTGTCTGTCTGTCTGTCTGTCTGTCTGTCTGTCTGTCTGTCTGTCTGTCTGTCTGTCTGTCTGTCTGTCTGTCTGTCTGTCTGTCTGTCTGTCTGTCTGTCTGTCTGTCTGTCTGTCTGTCTGTCTGTCTGTCTGTCTGTCTGTCTGTCTGTCTGTCTGTCTGTCTGTCTGTCTGTCTGTCTGTCTGTCTGTCTGTCTGTCTGTCTGTCTGTCTGTCTGTCTGTCTGTCTGTCTGTCTGTCTGTCTGTCTGTCTGTCTGTCTGTCTGTCTGTCTGTCTGTCTGTCTGTCTGTCTGTCTGTCTGTCTGTCTGTCTGTCTGTCTGTCTGTCTGTCTGTCTGTCTGTCTGTCTGTCTGTCTGTCTGTCTGTCTGTCTGTCTGTCTGTCTGTCTGTCTGTCTGTCTGTCTGTCTGTCTGTCTGTCTGTCTGTCTGTCTGTCTGTCTGTCTGTCTGTCTGTCTGTCTGTCTGTCTGTCTGTCTGTCTGTCTGTCTGTCTGTCTGTCTGTCTGTCTGTCTGTCTGTCTGTCTGTCTGTCTGTCTGTCTGTCTGTCTGTCTGTCTGTCTGTCTGTCTGTCTGTCTGTCTGTCTGTCTGTCTGTCTGTCTGTCTGTCTGTCTGTCTGTCTGTCTGTCTGTCTGTCTGTCTGTCTGTCTGTCTGTCTGTCTGTCTGTCTGTCTGTCTGTCTGTCTGTCTGTCTGTCTGTCTGTCTGTCTGTCTGTCTGTCTGTCTGTCTGTCTGTCTGTCTGTCTGTCTGTCTGTCTGTCTGTCTGTCTGTCTGTCTGTCTGTCTGTCTGTCTGTCTGTCTGTCTGTCTGTCTGTCTGTCTGTCTGTCTGTCTGTCTGTCTGTCTGTCTGTCTGTCTGTCTGTCTGTCTGTCTGTCTGTCTGTCTGTCTGTCTGTCTGTCTGTCTGTCTGTCTGTCTGTCTGTCTGTCTGTCTGTCTGTCTGTCTGTCTGTCTGTCTGTCTGTCTGTCTGTCTGTCTGTCTGTCTGTCTGTCTGTCTGTCTGTCTGTCTGTCTGTCTGTCTGTCTGTCTGTCTGTCTGTCTGTCTGTCTGTCTGTCTGTCTGTCTGTCTGTCTGTCTGTCTGTCTGTCTGTCTGTCTGTCTGTCTGTCTGTCTGTCTGTCTGTCTGTCTGTCTGTCTGTCTGTCTGTCTGTCTGTCTGTCTGTCTGTCTGTCTGTCTGTCTGTCTGTCTGTCTGTCTGTCTGTCTGTCTGTCTGTCTGTCTGTCTGTCTGTCTGTCTGTCTGTCTGTCTGTCTGTCTGTCTGTCTGTCTGTCTGTCTGTCTGTCTGTCTGTCTGTCTGTCTGTCTGTCTGTCTGTCTGTCTGTCTGTCTGTCTGTCTGTCTGTCTGTCTGTCTGTCTGTCTGTCTGTCTGTCTGTCTGTCTGTCTGTCTGTCTGTCTGTCTGTCTGTCTGTCTGTCTGTCTGTCTGTCTGTCTGTCTGTCTGTCTGTCTGTCTGTCTGTCTGTCTGTCTGTCTGTCTGTCTGTCTGTCTGTCTGTCTGTCTGTCTGTCTGTCTGTCTGTCTGTCTGTCTGTCTGTCTGTCTGTCTGTCTGTCTGTCTGTCTGTCTGTCTGTCTGTCTGTCTGTCTGTCTGTCTGTCTGTCTGTCTGTCTGTCTGTCTGTCTGTCTGTCTGTCTGTCTGTCTGTCTGTCTGTCTGTCTGTCTGTCTGTCTGTCTGTCTGTCTGTCTGTCTGTCTGTCTGTCTGTCTGTCTGTCTGTCTGTCTGTCTGTCTGTCTGTCTGTCTGTCTGTCTGTCTGTCTGTCTGTCTGTCTGTCTGTCTGTCTGTCTGTCTGTCTGTCTGTCTGTCTGTCTGTCTGTCTGTCTGTCTGTCTGTCTGTCTGTCTGTCTGTCTGTCTGTCTGTCTGTCTGTCTGTCTGTCTGTCTGTCTGTCTGTCTGTCTGTCTGTCTGTCTGTCTGTCTGTCTGTCTGTCTGTCTGTCTGTCTGTCTGTCTGTCTGTCTGTCTGTCTGTCTGTCTGTCTGTCTGTCTGTCTGTCTGTCTGTCTGTCTGTCTGTCTGTCTGTCTGTCTGTCTGTCTGTCTGTCTGTCTGTCTGTCTGTCTGTCTGTCTGTCTGTCTGTCTGTCTGTCTGTCTGTCTGTCTGTCTGTCTGTCTGTCTGTCTGTCTGTCTGTCTGTCTGTCTGTCTGTCTGTCTGTCTGTCTGTCTGTCTGTCTGTCTGTCTGTCTGTCTGTCTGTCTGTCTGTCTGTCTGTCTGTCTGTCTGTCTGTCTGTCTGTCTGTCTGTCTGTCTGTCTGTCTGTCTGTCTGTCTGTCTGTCTGTCTGTCTGTCTGTCTGTCTGTCTGTCTGTCTGTCTGTCTGTCTGTCTGTCTGTCTGTCTGTCTGTCTGTCTGTCTGTCTGTCTGTCTGTCTGTCTGTCTGTCTGTCTGTCTGTCTGTCTGTCTGTCTGTCTGTCTGTCTGTCTGTCTGTCTGTCTGTCTGTCTGTCTGTCTGTCTGTCTGTCTGTCTGTCTGTCTGTCTGTCTGTCTGTCTGTCTGTCTGTCTGTCTGTCTGTCTGTCTGTCTGTCTGTCTGTCTGTCTGTCTGTCTGTCTGTCTGTCTGTCTGTCTGTCTGTCTGTCTGTCTGTCTGTCTGTCTGTCTGTCTGTCTGTCTGTCTGTCTGTCTGTCTGTCTGTCTGTCTGTCTGTCTGTCTGTCTGTCTGTCTGTCTGTCTGTCTGTCTGTCTGTCTGTCTGTCTGTCTGTCTGTCTGTCTGTCTGTCTGTCTGTCTGTCTGTCTGTCTGTCTGTCTGTCTGTCTGTCTGTCTGTCTGTCTGTCTGTCTGTCTGTCTGTCTGTCTGTCTGTCTGTCTGTCTGTCTGTCTGTCTGTCTGTCTGTCTGTCTGTCTGTCTGTCTGTCTGTCTGTCTGTCTGTCTGTCTGTCTGTCTGTCTGTCTGTCTGTCTGTCTGTCTGTCTGTCTGTCTGTCTGTCTGTCTGTCTGTCTGTCTGTCTGTCTGTCTGTCTGTCTGTCTGTCTGTCTGTCTGTCTGTCTGTCTGTCTGTCTGTCTGTCTGTCTGTCTGTCTGTCTGTCTGTCTGTCTGTCTGTCTGTCTGTCTGTCTGTCTGTCTGTCTGTCTGTCTGTCTGTCTGTCTGTCTGTCTGTCTGTCTGTCTGTCTGTCTGTCTGTCTGTCTGTCTGTCTGTCTGTCTGTCTGTCTGTCTGTCTGTCTGTCTGTCTGTCTGTCTGTCTGTCTGTCTGTCTGTCTGTCTGTCTGTCTGTCTGTCTGTCTGTCTGTCTGTCTGTCTGTCTGTCTGTCTGTCTGTCTGTCTGTCTGTCTGTCTGTCTGTCTGTCTGTCTGTCTGTCTGTCTGTCTGTCTGTCTGTCTGTCTGTCTGTCTGTCTGTCTGTCTGTCTGTCTGTCTGTCTGTCTGTCTGTCTGTCTGTCTGTCTGTCTGTCTGTCTGTCTGTCTGTCTGTCTGTCTGTCTGTCTGTCTGTCTGTCTGTCTGTCTGTCTGTCTGTCTGTCTGTCTGTCTGTCTGTCTGTCTGTCTGTCTGTCTGTCTGTCTGTCTGTCTGTCTGTCTGTCTGTCTGTCTGTCTGTCTGTCTGTCTGTCTGTCTGTCTGTCTGTCTGTCTGTCTGTCTGTCTGTCTGTCTGTCTGTCTGTCTGTCTGTCTGTCTGTCTGTCTGTCTGTCTGTCTGTCTGTCTGTCTGTCTGTCTGTCTGTCTGTCTGTCTGTCTGTCTGTCTGTCTGTCTGTCTGTCTGTCTGTCTGTCTGTCTGTCTGTCTGTCTGTCTGTCTGTCTGTCTGTCTGTCTGTCTGTCTGTCTGTCTGTCTGTCTGTCTGTCTGTCTGTCTGTCTGTCTGTCTGTCTGTCTGTCTGTCTGTCTGTCTGTCTGTCTGTCTGTCTGTCTGTCTGTCTGTCTGTCTGTCTGTCTGTCTGTCTGTCTGTCTGTCTGTCTGTCTGTCTGTCTGTCTGTCTGTCTGTCTGTCTGTCTGTCTGTCTGTCTGTCTGTCTGTCTGTCTGTCTGTCTGTCTGTCTGTCTGTCTGTCTGTCTGTCTGTCTGTCTGTCTGTCTGTCTGTCTGTCTGTCTGTCTGTCTGTCTGTCTGTCTGTCTGTCTGTCTGTCTGTCTGTCTGTCTGTCTGTCTGTCTGTCTGTCTGTCTGTCTGTCTGTCTGTCTGTCTGTCTGTCTGTCTGTCTGTCTGTCTGTCTGTCTGTCTGTCTGTCTGTCTGTCTGTCTGTCTGTCTGTCTGTCTGTCTGTCTGTCTGTCTGTCTGTCTGTCTGTCTGTCTGTCTGTCTGTCTGTCTGTCTGTCTGTCTGTCTGTCTGTCTGTCTGTCTGTCTGTCTGTCTGTCTGTCTGTCTGTCTGTCTGTCTGTCTGTCTGTCTGTCTGTCTGTCTGTCTGTCTGTCTGTCTGTCTGTCTGTCTGTCTGTCTGTCTGTCTGTCTGTCTGTCTGTCTGTCTGTCTGTCTGTCTGTCTGTCTGTCTGTCTGTCTGTCTGTCTGTCTGTCTGTCTGTCTGTCTGTCTGTCTGTCTGTCTGTCTGTCTGTCTGTCTGTCTGTCTGTCTGTCTGTCTGTCTGTCTGTCTGTCTGTCTGTCTGTCTGTCTGTCTGTCTGTCTGTCTGTCTGTCTGTCTGTCTGTCTGTCTGTCTGTCTGTCTGTCTGTCTGTCTGTCTGTCTGTCTGTCTGTCTGTCTGTCTGTCTGTCTGTCTGTCTGTCTGTCTGTCTGTCTGTCTGTCTGTCTGTCTGTCTGTCTGTCTGTCTGTCTGTCTGTCTGTCTGTCTGTCTGTCTGTCTGTCTGTCTGTCTGTCTGTCTGTCTGTCTGTCTGTCTGTCTGTCTGTCTGTCTGTCTGTCTGTCTGTCTGTCTGTCTGTCTGTCTGTCTGTCTGTCTGTCTGTCTGTCTGTCTGTCTGTCTGTCTGTCTGTCTGTCTGTCTGTCTGTCTGTCTGTCCAACGACCAACGCGCATAACTCAAAAACCGCTAGGCCGATTTTAATTAAATTTGGTACCTAGGCTGGGTCTTGGGTCGAGATGGTCCCATTTAAAAATGAAGAAAATCCACCGAACACAAGCCAAATAAAAGGGTGGGGGTAAATTTCAAAAATTATAGTTTACGAGAAAATATGGCGTGTGTGATATCAAACGAAAGATTTCAAAAGTTTGAGTTTAAGTCAAACCATGGCTGGCTGTGGTATCAAACAAAAGCTAATTTAGTCTGGAGTTGAATAAGATATATTTCAGGTTTTAGTTTTATTAGCTCGCACGTACACTATAACTATAGTACCTAGTGTGAGCTTAGGGGCCCATATATTGGCAGAGTATTTTGTTTGGTTTATTAACACAAGGCATTTGCCTACCTTACACCTTTTTAGCTCACACATATACTATACTATAGTAGTGTGTGAGTGTGTTTTTCGAGAAAAAAAAAGTTGCTCCGATTTCAAAAACTTTTATATATCTTTGCGTTTCAGATGATTTTGAAACTTTTTTGTTGCGCCGTCTGTCTGTCTGTCTGTCTGTATGTCTGTCTGTATGTCTGTAACGACCAACGCTCATAACTGAAAAACCGCTTGGCCGATTTTAATGAAATTGGGTACCTAGGCTGTGTCTTGGGTCGAGATGGTCCCATTTAAAAATGAACAAAATCCACCGAACAGAAACCAAATAAAAGGGTGGGGGTAGATTTCAAAAATTAGAGTTTATGTGAAAATATGGCGTGTGATCAAACGAAAGGTAATTGAGTCTGCAGTTAAACAAAATACATTTTAATTTAATTTAAAAAAAAGGGTGGGGGTATATTTTAAAAATTAGAGTTTAAGTGAAAATATAGCGTGTGTGTATCAAACGAAAGGTAATTGAGTCCGGAGTTTAACAAAATACATTTTAGTTTTTTGTTTTTTTTAAGGGTGGGGGTAGATTTCAAAAATTTGAGTTTAAGTCAAAACATGGCTTGTGTGGTATCAAACAAAAGGTAATTTATTCTGGAGTAAAATAAAATATATTTCAGTTTTTAGTTATATTAGCTCACACGTACACTATAACTATAGTACCTAGTGTGAGCTTAGGGGCCCATATATTGGCAGAGTTTTTTATAAATTGGTTAAGAAATTTTAGAAATTTTTTTTTTTTCTAAACTAATGCCGATAAAATTCAAGATGGCACCTCCCTGCACGGGTTTGGAGAAAAAAAAACTACTTTTTAAACTTATCTTAAGCCTCTAGATCTACCGCAAAGATCGCACGATAAAACCATTTTTACATAGGCCATCTGCTCTACTAATGTGACTCCTATGCAAAACGTTAGCTTCAGACCATTAGAGTCTGTGATCATTTGATCAATTCGCTTGATTTTTATTATCCCCTAATTAATTGCTTCCTTTGGGCTGTCACTTTACGGTCCTTTCCATGATTAACAAAACCCATACGGGATTTTATAAACCAATTCGTTCTTATTTAAAGGATTTTCTTGTTTTGTCTTAGCTTTTTCTTATCGTGTTTCCTGATAAAATACTGCTTTAACATTGTAATGATTCATGGAAAGGGTTTCTTTTATAGCTTTGACCATACTGGTATTTAAAAAAAAAATACTTTTTTGGAAAGATTATGTTTATTTTAGCTCACACATATACTATACTATAGTAGTGTGAGCTATGGTGATCCTAATTTTTTCGAGAAAAAAAAAGTTGCTCCGATTTCAAAATTTTTTATATATCTTTGCGTTTCAGATGATTTTGAAACTTTTTTGTTGCGCCGTCTGTCTGTCTGTCTGTCTGTCTGTATGTCTGTCTGTCTGTGTGTCTGTATGTCTGTCTGTAACGACCAACGCGCATAACTCACAATCCGCTTGGCCGATTTTAATGAAATTTGGTACCTAAGCTGGGTCTTGGGTCGAGATGGTCCCATTTAAAAATGAACAAAATCCACCGAACACAAACCAAATAAAAGGGTGGGGGTAGATTAAAAAAATTAGAGTTTATGTGCAAATATGGCGTGTGTGATATCAAACGAAAGGTAATTGAGTCTGGAGTTAAACAAAAGACATTTTAATTTATTTTAAAAAAAGAGTGGGGGTATATTTCAAAAATTAGAGTTTAACTGAAAATATGGCGTGTGTGATATCAAACGAAAGGTAATTGAGTCCGTAGTTTAACAAAATACATTATAGTTTTTGTTTTCTTTAAGGGTGGGGGTAGATTTCAAAAATTTGAGTTTATGTCAAAACATGGCTTGTGTGGTATCAAACAAAAGGTAATTTAGTCTGGAGTTGAATAAAATATATTTCAGTTTTTAGTTATATTAGTTCACACGTACACTATAACCCTAGTACCTAGTGTGAGCTTAGGGGCCCATATATTGGCAGAGTATTTTTTAATGAACCCCTTACTTTGTTAAATATTAACCTAAAATTCAAATTTAAGATTTTATTATTATTTAGTTATTTGTTTTATATAATCTTTGTATTATTGCTTTAGAATCCTGATACGACGGAAACTATACTACGGCTTTAAAGAATAAAATAAAAAAATACTTTTGATTAATATGTAACAGGATCATTCATGTCATTTAATCACAAACTTATCAATGCGCAGAAATCTCTTAAATAATATAGAAAAAAGGAAATCCGCAATACAATTCCGCATACCTACCAAACATTGTTTACATAATTACTAAACAACTCAAAATATTACTAAATAAAATGTTTTGCTTTAAAACATTGATATTTTGACAAATAAAAGTTTAATATTTTTCTTCTTTCTTGTTTAAAAATATTATAATTTAATAAACCTATTTTTTATCATTGATGGTAGATTATGCAATTCTCTTATCCCTTAAAAAATAAAGAATTCGCAAATGACTATATATACAAGGGGTCCCGAATCCGAATTTTAGATATTTCTAGCGAAAGTAGAAAAATCTGAATCTCACTTTGGAAGTTCGATTTGCAACAGATGAGAAATTGTTAAAATCGTATCTTGTTATATCAAGCAGTTTTTAAGCTACAGTTTTTAAAAGTATGGATTTTGTTATCTTGGATTTTCTACTTATAAAAATTTCGTTTTGGTTTAAATTACTTTTTACCATACCAACTTAATGTAATATCTCAAAAACTAAAAGTGATAGATGAAATTGAATTTAACAGTTGGATTCTTTATAAAAAAAACTATTTAAAAGTAATTTACATCAAAATAAACTTTTTATAAATAAAAAAATTGTATTGTGCCAAGACAAAAGAGTGTAGTTCCAAGAAATACTAAAATGACCTAGCATATAGCACAATTACGTGTGTAACACGTAAAAAAAGCGTGAGAAAAAAAAAGTTAATTTTAAAAGCTGCTAGAAAAAAACGTTTAATTAATATATGAAAACAAGCTTAATAGGTCACTCATTAACATTGCAAAAAATAACGTTGCTAAAAACGGCGTTGTAACGCCATTATCAAATCAAACAGCAAAGCTTATACGTTATTTTCAAGTGAATTTTAAGTAGATTTGTACCAACATCAAAATCACATTAAGTTCGCGTCTTTTCTACACGAAACCCGACATGCATGACTTCTCTAACAAAAATTTGTAAGATTTTACTTGAAGCAGCGCCACCTATTGATGACATTTTTCACTTCGACGAAATTTATCCGGGAGTGCCTTGGCTTCTAAACTCCAAAAACCAGTTAATGAACTTATTTCTGATCCTTTACCATCACCATCAGGTATTAACCTAATAAAGACACATTAATATATTAGCTCACACATATACTATACTATAGGAGCTATGGTGATCCTAATTTTTTCGAGAAAAAAAAAGTTGCTCCGATTTCAAAAAATTTTATATATCTTTGCGTTTCAGATGATTTTGAAACTTTTTTGTTGCGCCGTCTGTCTGTCTGTCTGTCTGTCTGTCTGTCTGTCTGTCTGTCTGTCTGTCTGTCTGTATGTCTGTCTGTCTGTCTGTCTGTATGTCTGTCTGTAACGACCAACGCGCATAACTCAAAAACCGCTGGGCCGATTTCAATGAAATTTGGTACCTAGGCTAAGCCTTGGGTCGAGATAGTCCCATTTAAAAATGAACAAAATCCACCACACAAACCAAATAAAAGGGTGGGGATAGATTTAAAAAATTAGAGTTTATGTGAAAATATGGCGTGTGTGATATCAAACGAAAGGTAATTGAGTCTGGAGTTAAACAAAATACATTTTAATTTATTTTAAAAAAAGGGTGGGGGTATATTTCAAAAACTAGAGTTTAAGTGAAAATATGGCGTGTGTGATATCAAACGAAAGGTAAGTGAGTCCTGAGTTTAACAAAATACATTTTAGTTTTTGTTTTTTTAAGGGTGGGGGTGGATTTCAAAAATTTGAGATTAAGTCAAAACATGGCTTGTGTGGTATCAAACAAAAGGTAATTTAGTGTGGAGTTGAATAAAATATATTTCAGTTTTTACTTATATTAGCTCACACGTACACTATAACTATAGTACCTAGTGTGAGCTTCATATATTGGCAGAGTATTTTTATATGCTTGCACGTTTTAAAACTTTTTAATTGAAATTTTAAGTGCAAATATGTCAAACATTGAATGTCTAAAATTTTAGAAAACATATAGGTATAGGCTCGGATATAGGTAGTGGTTAAAAAAACAATTAAAAAAAATTTGTTCAAAATAAAAGTTTGTTTAAAAAACAAAGTGCTCTTAAAGCAGAACTGTCTCGCTTTATCCTACAACTTTTAAATATTGAACGAAATTAAGCAATAGGCGCACATAATACTAAAAGAGATTGTTACAAGACAAATTCCACTTGCGAGGAGTAAATAAATTGTACAAAATACTTTGGAAAACGTTCTATAAAAGGTACCCATACAAAAAATTTAGAAATGCCTTGACGTCACCAATGTTATTCTAGTTCAAATTTCACTTTACCGCCATTACTATTCGAGCGAAATCGGACTGCTACGTAGCAGGATTTCAGAAATATCTAAGATAGATATCGGTTTTTGGGAAAACTGTTAAGCTTTGAACCTTCGCTCTAGAAGGTTTTTACTGTAACTTCAAAAATTGTGTTTGTAGTTCAGGTGACAATCGTTTGATAAACCGAAAGATAGTTAGATTTAGATTACATTATTTATTTTTGAAATGTAAACTTCTTTAGGCGCGTTTAGCAGTTTTTTTGGGACCTGAATTGGACTGAGCCGTCAGGCTCGGCTATGTAACGCTCATTCGGGTGAAGTCAACTCGAGTCGACTAACTGTGAGAGGAACATTCAGCGAGCGATATGATGATGCAGATGAAGGCCAGTATTATTAATTTCGCTTTGTTGAAGTTTACACTTCTGCCGTGTGGTCTTAAGCACACACAATTTCTTTAACTAAAGTTTCGTTGCCATTGTTTACAATTTGTATCCGAAATTGTGATATTTGAACTCTTGCACTTATTTTTAGTCATGTAGTCAAGTGTCTTAGATTTGAAGGATCCCGTTTGCTGTTTCTTTGGCTATTTGGGCTACAGTTTTTTTTGTTAATTTATTATTAAACTTCATTATAACCCCCAAATGCGCAGTTTTCTGAGACGCACAGTTTTCTACGACCCATATATATTTGCAGCGTATGGCCCAAGAACATATACATAATATTCCAATACCCACGTTAACTGCCCATTCATGATGCAAACATGAGAGCCTTGTGGTCTTAAAGCAAAAAAGACCTGATTGGTTGCTTTCAAAGACATATGCATATTATTTCCATATAGTACGTATTATTGCAATACCCACGGTACCTTACGATGCAGAATGCAAACATATTTGAAATAGCAATATCAATGGGTATAACCTCTTCCCAACTAACATTTATAGTAGCGGCTACATGTTCTAAAGGCTTTGCTACTTTCTTATAGTAGAAATGTGGTGATCCCAACCAAAATTTGTTACTTTTTAGTTCTAACTACTATTTAGTATCAGGAAATAGTAGATGTTTCGTAAAAACGACCCTCTAAACTACTTCATAGGATTGTTTCTTGATAGTCGATTCTGATAGTCTTCTCTACCACAATAGGACGTTGCTAAAGTTTTACTTTCTTTTTAGTCGTTATTTCGTAGTCGCCCTGACTTTTATATCCTACTTAATTACCACTAGAAAGTTAAGCTTCATTGGAGTCCCAAACAAGTGTATCCGACAACTACATTATAACTTTAATTTTTACCACAAAAGTTTGTGTCATCATAGTAACATCTGATGTAACAATGTAGACAAAATAACTTTTTGGATCAACTTTAAAGCCGCAACTACTTTCAAGTAACCTTTTCGACTATCAGGGAATATAGTTTGGGACGCCATGTTTTTATGTAAGAAAGAAAATTTAATATTTTTGTTGTCGTTTTATGAGCTCATATTAAAGAGCCATACTATTTTATAAACAAATTAGTTGAAGCTTACCAAAAATGCTCTTCTTAAGCACCATTTGTTGGAGTTAACTGTCGATTATGAAAACATAACCTCCAAAATCACAACACAAAAATTCCATCAGCTACCAGAAAACGGCTCAATTTTACGGGCGCACCGGTTTTTTGCAATATATATAATGCATGTTATACAAAAAACTTTGCGTCGCACTCGACTTTTGATCCTCTGCTCGTAAATTCTCACACTTTTGGATAACATAGTTCATATTATAACCATAACCAAACAAAAAAACTAAGCGAGTCTGTTTACTGTTGTGTCCACCATATTGTGTAACAATTCTACCAAAAAGAAACGATTATATTATTTGCAACTACATCGCAACTTTTATGCCATTACGGAAAAAAAACAGCCTCTACGACGTAGTAGATACCTGGCTACGACGTAGTAGTGTAGTTGTTACTACAGTGACTTTAAACACTTGGCCAAGTAGTTATAACCAGAAATTGGTTCCCCACTTAGGGAATTATAACGTCGCTGTATGGTATACTGAGACGTAGCGGGAGTACGTTGCGGTTACTTTTAAGAAATTCTTTCTAGTTGGGGTTTCGTCGTTACAACTTTAATTGTTTGTTGGGTTTGCGGTCCTTAAGATAAAATGTCCTGATTGGTTATACTTATACTACAAATCATCGGCGTTAAAGTTAACAAAAAATCTATCTATGTAAATTTGGTATCTGTGCATTTTTCGTACCTTTATATCTGAATGTTTGCATCAAACGCCAACCATTGTGTAAATAGGTAACAGGGAGTATTGGAATATTATGTATATGCCCGAGAACAGCAAATACTGTTCTCGGGTATGGCTATCTCATTCTTTAGAGAACACTATGTGGCCATCAAGCCACGTGGCCAAACAGAATAGCCAATATTTTTGTCCGGATCCCAGAAATCAAAAAAAGTTCAGAAATTAAGGACACTAATACGACTACATTTTAATTAATAAAATTGGTAATTTTATTCGAAAGTTTAGGGTTTGGAAAAATCGAATAAAGCTATCGTTAATTTATAGCTCCTACAGAAAGGCTTGATTTTCGTTAAACTTTTAGCCAAAATGATAAACTGTCAAAATAAAATCAAAATTAGTATTTTATTATTAATTAAAAAGTACCTACTCTTAGCTTTTTTTAGCTGAAATTGTGAGAAATGTTCATTTTCTTGTGATATGTTGGTTTGACTTGGGTTAGCTATCTTGGGTATAGGGATAGAAACAGTAAAACCAGTTTTCCTGTAACAACGACTTGTTTCATTTCCGTACAAATAAATAAACTATAAAATAAACTTAAAAATAATACTTAATAACAAAATAGCTGGTTTTTCTATCAACATCTTTAGAAGAAGGTAACACTGATCAATAAATTGAAATATTGGAAATGTTTGCACATATTCTTCGGTTTGTTTTTACTTTGTCAGTGTCCTGCTTTCCCCAGTGCCTCCCCAAAATTTCCGCCCAAACATTTGTAGAAAATCATTCGAAATAATGACCAGGAGAGCAGAGCACAGAAACACAATTCAAATAAATAAATGGTCCTTACAAATAGAATTGAAATTTGTGTGACCTTTATTTTTAAATCTCAAAATAGATTTTTAAAAAAATCTCCAATGAGCTACTACTAAGATCCTTAATATTAAAATCGAATAACATGTAAATACTGGAGATATTTATAGGGGTAGTAGTTGGGTTGATCACAAGGATCAGTAGTGACCTATTTACTGTTTAAATAAAAGTCAGATTTTCGAAATAGTGGAGTTAAAAAGATAAATACAGACTTTATTAGGTCCTTGCAGTGGCGGATCCAGGGGGGAGCACTTGCCCCCCCTCCCCGAAAATTTTTTGAATATACAAAAAATCAGTAAAAATTAATGTTTTTGCTAATAAAAATTCAAAATTTTTGCTTGCAGCACGGCGCATGAAAGTGTCTATTGTTATTCTCACCCCCCCCCCCCCGAACCGAACCGAACCGAACCCCCCCCCCCCCCCCCCCCCCCCGAGAAGCACCTCTGGATCCGCCCTTGAAATAACCAAATAAGTTTACGATAATGCTCGGTAATACCTACAAACACTAAGGAACTTTGGAATAATAATTAATTTCAAGTGTTGATCAACTCATAAGCTTAAAGGAAAAAGATCCAAATTATCATGAGCATGAAAAAAATAAATAATAACTTTAAACCAAGGAATGAGGAGTTAGCGAAAAGCCGTTTTAACTCTCCAAAATTCCTAATTAAACTAAACAAAAATTTTGCTAATTATATGACTAAAATTTAAAATATAAAATTATTTTAATGAAAGAAAACAAATTTTATATTAAGAATGTTTTGTAACGTCTTACTTTGATACTGAAAAAACGTAATAACATCCAACAAGAATTTTGGAAATTCTGTAATTCCGTTTGTAACGCCACCCCCAGATTCCTCCCAATCAGTTGAGGAAACGCATTCGAAATAATAACCAGGAGAACATAGCGCAAAGACACAATCCAAAGAATCGTAGAAATTCGAATTCCTGCCGTTTTACTGTCGCTAGAGCGTTTCAACGATTGTCTGTCGGTTTTGTCCTTCCCGTTCTGCATCTGTTCTCTTGGGTTCTTTTAAAAGAAAATAAGGGAGCACGTTTGCGCTATTTAAATATTTTCAATTTCGAAAACTTGTTAAATTTTTCGTTTCCAGGATTGTTTTTAAATTAATAACTCTTTGTATAAAGTTAGTTAAAGTTTTTTGGAAGAAGAAGAGGTTTATTTTAAAAGAATATAAGAGAACTCGTTTAGGCTTTCTAAATTAAATATTCTTATTTATGTTATTCATTTATTTCATCTACTTGTTTTATTTTACTTTTCCTTATTTAATATTTTTTTAAATTTATAACTTTTTGTATAAAGCTAAAGTTAGTAAAACTTTTATTAATGGAAGAGCAGGTTCTTTTAAGAAAATAAGGGAGCAGGTATAAGCTTTGTTATTTAAATATATGCATTTGTGTTATTTTTCATTTTTAATTAATAATTTTTTGTTTAAAATTGGTAAAACTGTTATTAATGGAAGGGTTGGTTTTAAAACAAAAACAAAGGAGCACGTTATAGCTTTGTCATTTAAATATTTTCATTTGTGTTATTTATTTATTTGGGTCACTTATTTTATTTTGCTTTTCCAAAATTGCTATATTTTAGAGTATAGTCTGCTATAAAAAAACAGCTTAATTCTGAAGGACTTTTAGCCCCAAATTTTTCTCTCTATAAGTATAAAGATATACTCCAGAAATTTTGGTATCTTTTTCAAGATAAAGCTTAAATCTAGGGTTCTCTTAGTGGTCTTGTTTTTTAAAAAATGTGGAACAACATATGGTAAAATAAATATTTGCTAATTGGCATGACCGTATATCTGCCTTGCAAGATAAAAATTGCAAAATTGGTATGCAAAAAGTACCACTGGAGATCTTTAGATCTGAGCTTCGACAACAAAACAAACTTATTTAAGCTCAAAATTTAGGGCCAAAGTAACCATTGCAAGTGAAATTTACAGGTTAAAATTCAGAGCCAGAAAGTGGTGGGACGCTCTAGGAGAAACTATCGTTCAATTAAATGATACACAAATGTATTTTATTTGCATAATGAGCAAGCTGTATTATTTATAAATAATAAAATTCTTATCCGTTGATTTATTTATTTATGACTACTGCTTGCTGAGCAAAATAAAATTAAGCAATTAGGCATCTTAAATAATTCGTAAAAAAAACGCAATTTTCATCGTGGTATCTACCTTTTGCAGAACAGCAATGACACTATATGTCATAAGTTCTCCCACTCTTTTCTGTCGCCGTGTTCATCCATCTAGTCCCAGCGTGTTTCTTTAAATCGGCCGCCCATCTTCTTTGGGGTCTTCTTCTACTTCATTTATTTTCCAAAGGTACAAGTTTACCAAAGTTTACAATACATTTGTTCCATAGATCGTCTTTCTGTCTGATATTATGACCGGTAAATTTATCCTGAAAAGATTTTAGAGGAGAGGTAGCAAAATTAAAGACAGAAAGACGATCAATGGAACAAATGTATTGTAAACTTTGGTAAACTTGTAACCTTTGGAAAATTAATGAAGTAGAAGAAGACCCCAAAGGAGATGGGCGGCCGATTTGAAGAAACACGCTGGGACTGGATGGATGAACACGGCGACAGAAAAGAGTGGGAGAACTTATGACATATAATTTACCGATTGATGCGTAGGCCAATCTTACTCGTCTCTCGGTTTCAGCTGTGAGGTTTTCTTTTTTTAGTTTAATAATTGGTCCCAAATATATATACAGGGTGTTCGGCACATGAACCCTCAAAATTTTTTGGGATATTGTTGGGGTCATTTGCTACCTTTTCAACCTTGTAACTTGGGTCCTTAGAGTCACGGCTAAAGAGATATGAATAAAAAAAAAATTCTCAAATTACCCAAAATCCCACTTTTAAACCCCTTGTAAGCTTTTGATTAATGTCTGGAAAAGCACAATTTTTTGTATAAATCTTTCATCTTATGTTACTTCAACTAATTAATAGATTTGTTAAAATTTATGTACCAGAGGGACATACGAGGTTTTTTATTGAAGAACATTTGTGATTTTGTGAAAGAAAATCAATTTCAAAATGAAAAATTAAAAAAAGTATCGACAGTTGAGAACTTAATTTTCTTTTAAAAACTTCTCTAGTTGATTACCGTACTAACGGTATGCTACACATTGATTGAAAAAACAATTCTGCTTTAAAATACGGATAGTCCGTGAGACGGGCAATAATCGTTCGGACTTGATAAGAAAAACAATTTGTGGTTTATGATCGTTTCGAATAAAATTTATAAATAAAGAACACAATACACTATTGTTAAAAGTTTAACTTTTGTTTAGGTAGGTAAACGATTATAAACATCAAATTGTTTTTCTTACCAATTCCGAACGAGTTTCGCCCTTCTGTGGCAGTATTCTTGAAATCTCCCCGAGTGAGTACTCCCCGGGGAGTGACAACGAGTGAGCACTCCCTCGTTTCTCACCGTATTGCATAAATGCAGTATTCTTGGTTTGGGGAATACATGAAAAGTGATATGAAATGAGCGCACTGTTGCCAATTTTCAGATGACAGCACGTGACAATTTTGACCAATAAAAAAGCAAAAAGTTTTGACAGACAATTAACCAAATACAGTTATGTGGTTGAAGGGATGTTACCCCAATTTTTATTTCCTTGATTTTTTGTTTGTGGACATATGAGATATAAAATTTGCCCCAAGATTTTTTATTTAGTTTTTATTTAAATATGACTTATTTTCTCTTAAATAATAGCTCTGTCCTTATGTTATGGGATCAAAATTTGTGTTAAATCTAACCGCGTTCAATTGAGTAAACATACCCTAACCGGTGTGTCGACCACCAGCAAAAAAAATGTCCCCACATAAAAAGTTGTTCTTCGAAAAAAAATGCTTTTTCAAAAATCTAATTTACAAAAAAACTACAAATATTTTTTTTACAAAAATTCTTTTTGAAAATAATACTTTCTTAAAAAGTAGTTTTTTCAAAAACTAATTTATAAAAAAAAACTAAAATTTTTTTTTAATAATTGAACAAGTTTCCCAACTTGTTTTTATTTTTGTAAATAATTATATTCTCTAATTTTCACTTAAAATTCGAGAAGCTATCTCTCTTAGTTTTTAAATATTTTTGGGTTACATTTTCTACGCTTACAAGCGTTTCTAGAATATTATTTTTATTTACTTTACGCTATATCTTTCCATATTTTAAATTTAAACTTCGCGCGCTTCTTCCAGCAATGAAGGATTTGAGATAAGCGGCTAAATTCGGCCTAGCAGACGAAAACGCCGATTGTCTGCGCGAACACAGAACCACGCGCCACGTGCAAGGAAAGTCACCGCACCGCTATCATTTTATATTAAAATTGTGGAAACTATTAATTTTACGCTTTAGTTTATTAGATATTAGTGTTTGGAACATTTTGAACTATAGAACAATGGAGAGTCTGGTACTTCACGTATAATCGGGCTGGCCAGCCAAGTAGCTACAAAAGACATCGAATGGTAAGTCGTTTCTTGATAATTTTTCATTGCTGCGCTCTTTTTAGTATTTAAGTTTTTAAGCTCTTTTTTCCCTGTTGGAGCCCTGTGGAAAGATACAGTCCCTCTTAACTCCCCCACGTTTTTCTCGAGCTATCTCGAGTGGTCCTTCGGTATATTTTATTTTCTACAGAAGGCCTAACCTCACCATTTGGTCCAGGTTCGAGCCTGATAACAGGACCCCGGGAAAAATTAAAGTCTAAATCGCATTTTGTTAAAAATAAAATTTTTAATAAATACGCATGACCTTGATCTTTTTGCTGTGCTAGCAGTAAAAATAACAAGTAAAACAGTACCGAACGCGCATTGTTTTCGCGCATTTCCTACCTCTTTTTGGCTTGGCATTGCCTGCACGTAGGAAAAGTTTCCAACACAACGATATTAGAGAGGTAAATGAGACTTGTTTACATTTTTTATCGCCTATTTTCTTTTCTTTTTAAACACTTTTAATTTTTAAATATTAAAAATTTCGGAAACTAATCGTTCACCTGTTTTAACGGAGTTTTTTAAAAACATCACAATGAGTACGCAACTTAAGAAGTTAGAAGCACTCCGTAATGTGCAACATAATCGCATTAATACTCTTCATAACTTAGCTAATGCATGCCTAACGGATGATACAAAAAAACCGTGTTTACAGGTTCGACTTATCGACCTTGATGAAATGAAAGAAACATTTTTTATTTATCAAAATCAAATAATAGAGGCTTATTCGGCAAGTCCGGAGAGACTGGAAGAAGAAAATGAACGCCTTACTGAGTTTGACGACAGCTTCTATGATATTAAAAGAATTCAAAAACAACTATTTGAGGTGAAAATTGAAGCTCCTCATCCTCAAAACTTAACGCAAATTTCAAATTCTTCTGATCCAGACCGCTTTATGGCGTCTTTAATGCCAAGACTGCGCATTGTCGAATTTCATGGCGACATCACTAAGTTTCCAACCTTTCTAGATATGTACAATAGTTCTGTACACAATAATCCTAGTATTCCTACAAACGCTAAATTTAATTTGTTACTGTCCTACCTAAAAGGACCGCCTTTAAACGTAGTTAAACATTTACAAATAACCGACGCTAATTATATAATCGCTTACAATACGCTTCTAAAACGCTATCATAACCCCCGCTTATCGGCTCAAACTTATTGGCGCTCCGTGTATAATTTTCCCGCTCTCAAAGACGACAATCCAGAAACGCTGCGCACGCTGCTTGATGTTTTTTCAGAAAACATTGAGGCTTTAAAAACTCCAAATTACGACACTGATCAATGGTGTTTTCCGCTCGCCAACATTTTACTAGATAAATTGCCTGAGGTACTACTTTCGCGCTTTGAACTAGCTAATTCAAGGTCTAATGAAATGCCCAAATATCACGAAATTTATAATTTCCTTGAAACTCAATGTAATTCGCTTTATTCGCTACAATCTAAAAATAGATTTAAAAATAATAAACAGTTTTATAAAAATAACGCCTCGCCTTATTATACAAAAACGCTACTTGGTACGGAAAATACTCATTCTAAAGATAGATGCGCTTTTTGTGATTCTAACACACATTCAATATATTTATGTCACGCATTTAAAGGTAAATCTCCCTACGAACGCTATGCTTACGCTAAAAATAAAAAACTATGTTTAAATTGTTTAAGCTCAATACATTTAACAAATTCTTGTCAAAGTCTGCGCTCATGTCGCTATTGCCCTGGTAATCAAAGACATCACTCATTAATTCATTTTGAGCAAAATTCTAATTGCGTTAATTCTCAAAATCAAAATAGATCACATTTTGATGCTAACGTGAATTTCTCACAAAATCTCTCTAATATTTCTCCCAACGCATCTCCAAGTAGTGCACCACGTGGTTACTTCGCCAGTCAGCAAAGTTTTAGATCCCCGGCTACTGGTTGTCCGCTTCAAAATTACTCTACTCAAACTAATTTCCCTCAAAGTGCCTCTTCTCAAAATAATCAAAATTTTACTTCGACGTCTTCTAATTCACAAGTACCAATCGCAACTCCTTCAGGTTCTAACCCCACGCATTGTGGTTTTATTTCTGCGCAATCGCAAGTTTTATTGTCAACTATCCTAGTAAAAATTCAAGACGTCCGCGGTAACTTTCAAACAGTTAGAGCCGTGTTAGACAGCGGTTCGCAAAACACTTTTTGTTCTCAAAATATAGCGCAACAATTGGGCCTTCCAAGACAACCCTTATGTTCAAATATACAGGGGGTTGGAGGCAACTCTCTTACTTCTGATCTAGGATCGATTTTTATTAAAATTTGTAATTTTCAAAAACCAGATATTTTTGTGTCTACGCAAGCGATTATTTTGCAAAAGGTTTGTACTGATTTACCGTCAGTAAAAATAAATACAGAAAATTGGCATTTTATAAAAAATTTACCCTTAGCAGATCCCACTTTTTACAACCCTTCGCCTATAAATTTACTAATTGGTATGGATCTATTTCCACTAATTATACAGGGTGAAAAAATCGCTAGCGATGATCCAAATCATCCCTTTGCTATGGGAACTATTTTCGGCTATATTTTGATGGGACAAATAAATCAACCCTTAATTTCTACCCCGCCAATTAATGCTCTTTTTTGTCAAAATGAAAATGACTCGCTTTCGCAATTAATTTCAAAATTTTGGGAAACCGACTGCGTCCCCCAAAAAACTCATTTGAAACCAGAGGATGAAATTTGTGAAAATTATTTTAAACAGAGCGTGCCGCGTAATCAAGACGGCCGGTATACTGTCTCCCTTCCCTTTCGCACATCTGAAAATCCACCGCAGTTTCCCGCAATAAAACAAGTCGCGCTAAATCGTTTCTTATCTTTAGAAAAAAAACTGCTTCGCGATAAAAACTTGTATTGTGAATATTCTAAATTTATGAATGAATATTTGGAATTGGGTCATATGGACTATGACTCAGAAAAAGAAGACGATTCAGACAGCTATTTTATTCCACATTTCGCTGTTGTTAAAAATGAAGCTATCACTACTAAGACAAGGGTAGTTTTTAATGCGAGTATTACTGACCCTTTTACGCATATTTCGCTTAATCAAGTATTATTATCGGGTCCAAAACTACAAAAAGATATTATTCAAATATTATTACATTTTCGCCTTAACCCTGTGACGCTCACCTGCGATATTCAAAAAATGTATCGTGGTATAAATATCAACCCTGATCATCAAAAATACCAAAAAATATTTTGGCGGTTTAACCCTAATGAAAAAGTTTCCGTTTTTAAACTACGAACTGTCACTTACGGAGTGAACTGTTCACCATATCTCGCTTTACGCACCCTTCAGCACTTAGCTGAATCCGAATATGATAACTACCCTCACGCTGCTAAAGTTATACTTAACGATACCTATATTGATGACGTCACTACTTCATGTAAAACGGTTCAAGAGGCGTTAAATTTGCAGCAAGAGCTTACGGAGTTATTAGGAAACGCTGGCTTGAAATTACACAAATGGTCTAGCAATCACTCAGAAGTGATCTCTCATTTAGATCCCTCCTTAGTCAACCCCGCAGTTTTATCTCTCGATTCGGATGACGTCACTAAGGTCTTAGGCCTGTGCTGGCATCCTTCCTACGACGAGTTTCGATTTAACATATTACCTAATCAGCAAAGCTGTACTAAAAGGACGCTTCTCTCTTTTTTAGCACGCTGCTATGACCCCCATGGGTATCTTACCCCAGTAACATTCACTTTAAAATATTTGATTCAACAAATTTGGTTACTTGGTATTTCCTGGGACGCCATGCCTACTTTAGAAATAGTTCGTCAGTGGACACTCTATCAATCTGAATTTCAAGTTTTAGAAAAATTTAGTTTACCCCGCCACATTGACATCACCAACGCCGAATCCATCGATCTCTGTGGTTTTTGTGATGCGAGTGAACGAGGGTACGCATGCGTAATATACTTACGTGTCTTACGAAACGCTAAATATCACATATATTTTGTTCTTGCGAAAAGTCGCATCGCTCCACTTAAAAAATTTGTTAGTATTCCGAGAATAGAACTTCTAGCCGCTACTCTTTTATCTGAGGTCTTAAAATACACATATGATATCTTTATAAAAAGGTTCACAATAAATAATATTTTCGCTTTTTCGGACGCAATGGTTGTTTTACACTGGATAAAATCCCATCCAAGTAAATGGAAAACTTTTGTCGCAAATCGTGTTAGTCTTATCCAAGATAATATTAATCCAGGATGTTGGTTATATACCCCCACCTTTCTCAATAGTGCCGATGTAGCCAGCCGCGGCTGCTCGCCGAGTGAGCTTTTAAATCATCCCCTATGGTGGGCCGCCCCTAGTTTTTTACAAGAATCTTTCGATAAATGGCCAACAAAAATCCCGCAAGTCAAAATAAATGACAGTTTAGAGACTGAGGAACGAAAAAATGTTGCTCTGATTTCTTGTGACCGAATAACGGAAAATTTTTTAGATTCGCTTTTAAATAATAAATCCGATTTTTACGCTATTCAACTACTTTTAGCCCGCAGTTTGCGATTCATAAATAATTGTAGACTATCCGCAGACGTCAGAAAAAAGACAAATATAGATTATATCGATCTCTTTAACGCTTTAAAATGTTTGGCTAAGCACGAACAACAAAAATACTTTTCTGAAGTAATTCTTAACCTTCAAAACCAGAAAAAATGCATAAAACCCATACAAAAATTGAATCCCTTTTTAGACCAGGATGGTCTTATAAGAGTTGGAGGACGCATTCAACAAGCCATGACTATTTCTTACGGACAAAAACATCCTCTTCTTTTACCCAAGGAAAGTAGACTTTCTTATATTTTTATTGAATATATGCACAAAAAATATTTGCATGTTGGAGTGCAAACAGTCCAATATCTCATTAGTCAAATTTTTTGGATTTTATCTGCCAAACGCTTAATTAAAACGGTTTTATCCAAATGTGTTCGTTGCTTTCGCGTCAAACCGCATTCTTATGAGCAAATCATGGGACAAATTCCGTCCTACCGCTTGATTCCACAAAAGCCTTTTACTTTTAGTGGAGTAGATTTTAGTGGTGCTATACCTATCACTCTCAGTAAACACAGAGGTGTAAAAACACAAAAAGCATATATCTGCCTTTTTATTTGTCTAAATACTAAAGCTTTACATCTCGAGTTAGTGTCAGATCTAACTTCGGACGCTTTTTTAGCTGCGCTACGTCGCTTTGTTGCCCGAAGAGGTTACATAAAAACTCTTTTTTCAGATAATGGCACAAATTTCGTTAAATCAAGCAAAGAATTGCTTGATCTTGCAAGAAATGCTTGCACGCAACAAGCTATCGCCAGGAATTTTATCCCTCCATCAGCTCCCCACTTCGGCGGTCTTTGGGAGTCAGGGATAAAATCAGTAAAAACTCACTTAATTCGTACCATTGGCTCGCAAATTCTAAGTTATGAGGAGTTGTACACGGTTCTTTGTCAAATTGAGGCGATTTTAAATTCTCGCCCCTTGACCCCGCAATCTACCGACTGTAACGATCTACAGGTTTTAACACCGGGACATTTTTTAACACATGGACCTTTAGTTTCTGTTCCTGATGAAGATTTTTTAAGTAAACCTGAGAATCGGTTATCGCGATGGAACTTGGTCCAACGAATACAAGCCGATTTTTGGCGTCGTTGGAGCCAAGAATTTTTACATACCCTTCAAGTACGAAATAAATGGTTGGAACCATGCGCAGAGCCAAAAATAGGTACCCTCGTTCTTATCAAAGACGAGTTATCACCGCCCCTTCAATGGCGGGTAGGTCGCATTATTGAAATTTTTAAAGGGCCTGATGGGCACGCTAGGGTGGCAAATGTTCGTACCGCGTCCGGTATCTTTAAACGACCTTTAGTCAAGCTTTGCCCCCTTCCAATTGATTCAGATTCACCTACCGAAAAATGATGCTCATTTTGGTGGGCCGAATGAACAAGTTTCCCAACTTGTTTTTATTTTTGTAAATAATTATATTCTCTAATTTTCACTTAAAATTCGAGAAGCTATCTCTCTTAGTTTTTAAATATTTTTGGGTTACATTTTCTACGCTTACAAGCGTTTCTAGATTATTATTTTTATTTACTTTACGCTATATCTTTCCATATTTTAAATTTAAACTTCGCGCGCTTCTTCCAGCAATGAAGGATTTGAGATAAGCGGCTAAATTCGGCCTAGCAGACGAAAACGCCGATTGTCTGCGCGAACACAGAACCACGCGCCACGTGCAAGGAAAGTCACCGCACCGCTATCATTTTATATTAAAATTGTGGAAACTATTAATTTTACGCTTTAGTTTATTAGATATTAGTGTTTGGAACATTTTGAACTATAGAACAATGGAGAGTCTGGTACTTCACGTATAATCGGGCTGGCCAGCCAAGTAGCTACAAAAGACATCGAATGGTAAGTCGTTTCTTGATAATTTTTCATTGCTGCGCTCTTTTTAGTATTTAAGTTTTTAAGCTCTTTTTTCCCTGTTGGAGCCCTGTGGAAAGATACAGTCCCTCTTAACTCCCCCACGTTTTTCTCGAGCTATCTCGAGTGGTCCTTCGTTATATTTTATTTTCTACAGAAGGCCTAACCTTTTTTCAAAAAGCAGTTTTTAAAAAATATATATTTAGCCCAAAAAGATTTAATGGTGGAGTTTATCAAGGAAAAGCCTGTAATGGAGGCCAAAAAATATACTTCAACATTTACAAAACAAACAGGGAAAAAACTTTAAAAAAACAAAACCCAAACGTAACCAAAACAACATTTTCTAGGTTATCTCAGAGTTTTTGACAAAAGTCACCACGTCGGCACCTATCGAGATCTCCCCGGTGAGAAGTCGCCAAAATGTCACACGTTTTTCGGTTGAGAATTTCAAGAATACGATTGGTGGAGAAACGCCCACTTTCGCTCGAATTCCGAGGAGTACTCGCTCGGGGAGATTTCAAGAATAACGACTGACGGAATATCCGTATTTTAAAGCAGAAATGTTTTTTTTATCAATGTGTAGCATACCGTTAGAAAGGTAATCAACTAAAGAAGTTTTTAAAAGAAAAAATAACTAATGTTCTTCAATAAAAAACCTCGTATGTCCCTTTGGTACATCAATTTTAACAAATCTATTAATTAGTTGAAGAAGCATAAGATACAGAATTATTTAAAAAAAGGGTGTTTTTCCAGACATTAATAAAAAGCTTACGAGGGTTTAAAGGTGGAATTTTGGATAATTTGAAAAAAAAAAGATTAAAAATTCATCTCGTTATCCGTGACTCTAAGGACCCAAATTCCAAGGTTTAAAAGGTAGCAAATGACCCCAACAATATCCCAAAAAATTTTGACGGTTCATGTGCCGAACACCCTGTATATATATCTGGGACCAATTATTAAACTAAAAAAAGAAAACCACACAGCTGAAACCGAGAGACGAGTAAGATTGGCCTACTTTAAGTCATTTCGTACAGTCACTTCTAGTCAGTTTTAGATCATGTCCATCCAGCTCACTTTAAGTAGGTTCAGGTTAGGTTAGTTGCAGTCACTTCCGGCCATTTAGTCATTTCCAGACACTTACTTTACGTTTACTTTCAGTCACTTCATGTTCTCTTTTAGTCAATTTCAGTCAGTTTTCATTGTAGGTCACTTCTAGTTAACTTTAAGTTACTTCCGGTACATTTTTATTTACTTCCGGCCGCTTTTGTAAATTCGGTCCCTTTTAATTGTCTTCCCGTTACTTCCGGTTCAGCTTCACTTACTTCCGGTCCCTTAAGGACACTTATGGTGACTTTTGAGACACCTCTATTCAGTTTTGCAAATGTTATAAACAGAAAACAAATTTTAAAAACACTTTATAGATTGGCAACAAAGCGTTTTAGTCTTCAAATAAGACAAATAATCACTTCTCATTTGTGTGGGTCTAAGAAACATTAACATAAATATGTGTCAAATTGACGGGTATCATATAACTCTGGCAAGGCTTTGGGGGCTTTTAAATGGAGAATTATTGAAATAAAGCCAGGCTATAATAGTGCCAGGCACTATTTTGACACCTTCACATTGCAATATCAGCTGTGATCTTTCAACATACGGCCTTTGTTTACTATATGAACCGGAATAAATAGTGCCTTCCTTTATAAGTCAAAATAGACGACGATAGTTTTAAATTCGACTATGGTGAGTCAATTTTGAAGGATTAACTGTCAGTTTTCAATGTAAAAGTGTCAAAATTGTGCCTGGCACTATTATAGCCTGGCTTTACTTCAATAATTCTCTAGTAACAGCCAGATGGTGTTTTAAGATTTTGTTATAATACAACCTATCATCTTATAAACTTTCAGAACTAAGAAAATAAGAGCAATTATTTCATATTGTTTTTCACTTGTCAAAAATACTTGCCAACCTTAGAGATTAGCCAGAATATTTTTTTAGTTAACTTAAGTATACCCTTTACTAGTACAACTAGTTTTATTAATAAGAAAATAAGTTCGTTGTATTCATATCTTATTTTGCATTTTCCGCCTAAACCCATCCGAAAAATTTGCTTAGATTTGGTCAATGAAAAATTATATCGATGTTTGCTGACTAAGAAATTAAGTTCCCAAAATCTTCAAGGCCTCCCCTACTATAAGTAATTTTCAGAATCAAGAGCGTGCATCACCTGGGACGGTTTATCAATGAAGGGGTATCTCGTCGTGTTAGCTAGACCTGGGCCAACTCTAAAGGGTAACCCTCGAGTTAAAGAAAAAAGTGTTTATCCACGCCATATTAACCCAAAGCTCCGAAACTCGTAGGTTGACAAAGCTGATAACAATCGACCATCTACCCACTAAGCACATAATCGTAAAAAACGTTAAATAAATGTTGAAAACAAATGTTTTTTTTCTAGCACAAATTTGTGTTAAAATTAAGTCAACTTTTGACATTAAAAAACATGTTGAAAATCCTAACGAAAATTTCATGTAAAAGCATTACCAAAAATACTTTTCTTAATAACGTTAAGAAACCAATATTTAAAATACCATAATTTTATTAACATTAAAAATAATACCATCAATATATGGTTATTTTTGTAATGTTTTTCCTAGATCTCATTTCTAACGTTGAATTTAAGATATATAAAGCTAATAAATGTTTTGTTTTTTAAACATTAAAAAAACTGACACTATAGAGGGTGCTGCCGCATAGTTCCACTACCAGAACGGGCCATGGCCATTTTTAGTTGCATTTCGCTGCGAGTTCATACGAGTCGGTGGCAGATACGCTTTGTGCAATTTTGGTTGAAATATTTACCTTTTGTAGAAACAAACATGGCAAATTAAAAGCACAATTATTAATAATAATAGTAAATACATATTTGGATAGGCATATACACCAGTTGTGTGGAAAAGATGGTATAGTTAAAGAATAACAAATATGTATGCAGCGATTTGAATAAAGCATCACAAAATTAGGTAAGAAAAGTAAACAAAAGTAAAAAAATTGTTTTGTATGGAATTTCGCATACGTTGCAGTTAATCAGACAGAGAATGCGACAATTCACTGCGAATGATTAGCCGCCGGAACTTAAGCCGCGTATTCATTTAAGGCAGAATTGGCAAGCCTCGCAGCGGGACCAAACGAAAGCCTCGGCACGGGACCCCATCCGATCAGAGTGCGAATTGCAAACGAGCATTCAGTTGAATATTGTTTGCCTTGTATTCACTTGAGCATTAATGAGAACGAGAGCGAGGCACTTACTACATAATTATTGTTTACATATAATTTTAAATTTTATTTTCAGAAGCTACGGATCCGAATTTCCTTTACTGAGCGTCGAGTTCACGAAAACCTCGACGCTTTTTTTTTACATTATTTAAGTTACTTTATCTTTAGAGATATTTGAAAAAAATATATTTTTTCATTGTTAAAAAAACATTTATTTTTCAATGTTAGAAAAACATTTCTTTCCCACTGTTAAAAATCAATATTTTTTTTAATGTTCGAAAAACATAAGATTATTTTTCTAACGTCAGAAAACGGATTATTAAGCTTCTTTTTCACTATGAATATGACGTTAGAACTAACATCCAACCTAACGTTATGTTTTTAAATGAAACATTATTTTGACATTATTAAAATGTTTTTGTGTTTAGTGGGTAAGTTTTCCCCTCTTATTAATAGTCTGTGGGATTTTTAACATTTTGTGGTTTAATCATATGTTTTTATTTTTGTTTTTTTGGTTTTGGCTGTTTTTGTTAAATAAAATGATTTGAAAAAAATTTATTCATCTTCTTCAGTTATTGACTTACTATGTATGATGAAAATAGTTTTGCTACATAAAAATTAGCATGTAATTCCAAATTTGTAAATTTTTTCTTTTCTACTTAACTACTTCTAGTATAAAATAAAAATGCATCTATAGGTACCAATCTACCTATTAATTTATTGTTTATTTTTAAACTACTCTCTACTACTCTTTACAAGGAAACAAACAAACTTCTCTCAACTTGGACATTTTAATAAAGAATTTTCAGAAAGGTACATCAACAAGAAATAACGGTAGCAGTTGATACATCAAACTTTTATCCCAGAATGACTGATTTACAAACCCAGTGAGAGGGTTCCTGGCTGACAGAAAGTGTTCAAAAACCTTATTTATAAACTACTCTCTACTACTCTTTACAAGGAAACAAACAAACTTCTCTAAACTTAGACATTTTAATAAAGAATTATCAGAAAGGCACATCAACAAGAAATAACGGTAGCAATTTCTGACACATCAAACTTTTATCCCAGAATGACTGATTTACAAACCCAGTGAGAGGGTTCCTGGCCGGAATGGGACAACTGGGCGCCGCCAACTCGGCGCCGCCAACTGGGCGCCGCCAACTCGGCGCCGCCAACTGGGCGCCGGGCCAACTCGGCGCCGGGCCAACTCGGCGCCGGGCCAACTCGGCGCCGGACTAAAATTTTTTTTTTGATAAAATGTGTGGATGAAAAACAAAATATATTATATATATAATAACATCTTTAAAAAATCCTTTACGCAATTTTTTACAAGCTTTTATATTTAGCTTCAGATGTTCTGTCTAACTAACTATCTATCAAATCTTGTGAAGCGTTTTTGACACACTTCCCAATATCCGATTTGGATGAAATTTGGTACACACGTAGTGGTCCCATGACAATACAACACTAAGAAAAAAATATCCTCCCACCCCTACCCCCGCCCCTTTTATAGAAAAATGTGTTTTTGACACACTTCCCGTTATCCGATTTGGATAAAATTTGGTATACACATAGTGGTCCAATGATAATACAACTATAAGAAAAAAATATCCTCCCACCCCTACCCCCACCCCCTTCCATAGAAAAATTGTTTTTGACACACATCCCGTTATCCGATTTAGATGAAATTTGGTATACATATAGTGGTCTGATGACAATACAACATTTAAAAAAAATATCCTCCCACCTCTACCACCACCCCTTCCATAGTTTTTGACACCCTTCCCATTATCCGATTTGGATGAAATTTGGTATTCACATAGTGATCCGATGACAATACAACAATAAAAAAAAATCCTACCACTCCTACCCCCACCCTCATCTATGGAAAAATGCGTTTTTGACACACTTCCCATTATCCGATTTGGATCAAATTTGGTATATATATAGTGATCCGATGACAATACAATATTAAGAAAAAAATATCCTCCCACCTCTACCACCACCCTTCCATAGAAAATGTGTTTTTGACACCCTTCCCATTATCCGATTTGGATGAAATTTGGTATACATATAGTGATCCGATGACAATACAATATTAATAAAAAAATATCCTCCCACCTCTACCCCCACCCCCTTTCATAAAAAATGAGTTTTTGACACACTTGCCATTTTCCGATTTGGATGAAATTTAGTATACATATAGTGATCCGATGACAATACAATATTAAGAAAAAAATGTCCTCCCACCTCTATCCCCACCCCCTTTCATAGAAAAATAAGTTTTTGATACACTTCCCATTATCCGATTTGGATCAAATTTGGTATACATATAGTGATCCGATGACAATACAATATTAATAAAAAAATATCCTCCCACCTCTACCCCCACCCCCTTTCATAAAAAAATGAGTTTTTGACACACTTGCCATTTTCCGATTTGGATGAAATTTAGTATACATATAGTGATCCGATGACAATACAATATTAAGAAAAAAATGTCCTCCCACCTCTATCCCCACCCCCTTTCATAGAAAAATGAGTTTTTGATACACTTCCCATTATCCGATTTGGATGAAATTTGGTATACATATAGTGATCCGATGACAATACAATATTAATAAAAAAATATCCTCCCACCTCTACCCCCACCCCCTTTCATAAAAAAATGAGTTTTTGACACACTTGCCATTTTCCGATTTGGATGAAATTTAGTATACATATAGTGATCCGATGACAATACAATATTAAGAAAAAAATGTCCTCCCACCTCTATCCCCACCCCCTTTCATAGAAAAATGTGTTTTTCATACACTTCCCATTATCCGATTTGGATCAAATTTGGTATACATATAGTGATCCAATGACAATACATTATAAGAAAAAAATATCCTCCCACCTCTACCCCCACCCCCTTTCATAGAAAAATGAGTTTTAGACACACTTCCCATTATCCGATTTGGATGAAATTTGGTACACACGTAGTGGTCCCATGACAATACAACATTAAGAAAAAAATATCCTCCCACTCCTACCCCCCCCACCCCTTCTATAGAAAAATATGTTTTTGACACACTTCCCGTTATCCGATTTGGATAAAATTTGGTATACACATAGTGGTTTGATGATAATACAACAATAAGAAAAAAATATCCTCCCACCCCTACCCCCACCCCCTTCCATAGAAAAATGTTTTTGACACACTTTCCATTATCCGATTTGAATGAAATTTGGTATTCACATAGTGGTCAGATGACAATACAACATTAAAAAAAATATCCTCCCACCTCTACCACCACCCCTTCCATAGAAAATGCGTTTTTGACACCCTTCCCATTATCCGATTTGGATGAAATTTGGTATTCATATAGTGGTCCGATGAAAATACAACAATAAAAAACAATCCTACCACTCCTACCCCCACCCACATCTATAGAAAAATGCGTTTTTGACACACTTCCCATAATCCGATTTAGATGAAATTTGGTATACATATAGTGATCCGATGACAATACAATATTAATAAAAAATATCCTCCCACCTCTACCCCCACCCCCTTTCATAAAAAATGAGTTTTTGACACACTTGCCATTTTCCGATTTGGATGAAATTTAGTATACATATAGTGATCCGATGACAATACAATATTAAGAAAAAAATGTCCTCCCACCTCTATCCCCACCCCCTTTCATAGAAAAATGAGTTTTTGATACACTTCCTATTATCCGATTTGGATCAAATTTGGTATACATATAGTGATCCAATGACAATACATTATAAGAAAAAAATATCCTCCCACCTCTACCCCCACCCCCTTTCATAGAAAAATGAGTTTTAGACACACTTCCCATTATCCGATTTGGATGAAATTTGGTAAACACGTAGTGGTCCCATGACAATACAACATTAAGAAAAAAATATCCTCCCACCCCTACCCCCCCCCACCCCTTCTATAGAAAAATATGTCTTTGACACACTTCCCGTTATCCGATTTGGATAAAATTTGGTATACACATAGTGGTTTGATGATAATACAACAATAAGAAAAAAATATCCTCCCACCCCTACCCCCACCCCCTTCCATAGAAAAATGTTTTTGACACACTTCCCATTATCCGATTTGGATGAAATTTGGTATTCACATAGTGGTCAGATGACAATACAACATTAAAAAAAATATCCTCCCACCTCTACCACCACCCCTTCCATAGAAAATGCGTTTTTGACACCCTTCCCATACCAAATTTTATCCAAATCGGATAATGGGAAGGGTGTCAAAAACGCATTTTCTATGGAAGGGGTGTGGGTAGGGTGGGAGGATATTTTTTTTTAATGTTGTATTGTCATCGGACCACTATGTGAATACCAAATTTCATCCAAACCGGATAATGGGAAGTGTGTCAAAAACTCATTTTTCTATGAAAGGGGGTGGGGGTAGAGGTGGGAGGATATTTTTTTCTTAATATTGTATTGTCATCGGATCACTATATGTATACCAAATTTCATCCAAATCGGATTACGGGATGTGTGTCAAAAACAAATTTTTCTATAGAAGGGGGTGGGGGTAGGGGTGGGAGGATATTTTTTTTTATTGTTGTATTATCATCGGACCACTATGTGTATACCAAATTTTATCCAAGTCGGATAACGGGAAGTGTGTCAAAAACACATTTTTCTATAGAAGGGGTGGGGGTAGGGTGGGAGGATATTTTTTTCTTAATTTTGTATTGTCATGGGACCACTACGTGTGTCAAAAACGCTTCACAAGATTTGATAGATAGTTTAGTTAGTTGCTGTAAAAAATATTGCGTAAAGGATTTTTTAAAGATGTTTTTATATAAATAATATATTTTATTTTTCATCTACACATTTTATCAAAAAAAAAATTTTAGTCCGGCGCCGAGTTGGCCGGCGCCCAGTTGGCGGCGCCGAGTTGGCCCGGCGCCCAGTTGGCGGCGCCGAGTTGGCGGCGCCCAGTTGGCGGCGCCGAGTTGGCGGCGCCCAGTTGTCCTAGACCGTTCCTCGGTGACAGAAAGTGTTCAAAAACCTTTTATATTATATTTTATTTTGTAGCATATTTTTTTTAATTATAAAAGTTCTCTAGCATGTTTCAATCATTTAAGTATTTTAGTTTGATGTTACTCTGTAACCCAATAATACCCAGAAACAAAGATCAGCAATCCAGAAGCTAGAAAACTTAAGAATACTCCATATTAATCTGCAAGGCTTAAACTCAAAACTATTAGAGCTTGAGGTACTGCTAGATTCGTTAAACCCTGATATTTTGTGCGTCACCGAACACTGGTTTCGAAGTCCTGATGAGTTACAGCAAGTTCACATAAGCAACTTTACCCTTATCAGCTGCTTCACAAGTTCAAAATATCATGGAGGCGGAACTGCAATATTTGTGAAGAATAATATTAATGCTACCAACCAAAAAACAAAACAGAATCTACAGAGAAAGACTGTGAATTTTCAGTTTCTACCTTGCATTTTAGCAATCAGATACTAACAATAATTTGTCTTTACAGGTCACCGAATGAGAACGAAAATGAGTATTTTAATACCATCACAGATATTCTTGAAGAAATGTACAGGGTGTCCCAAATTGGGTACTTTTAGGGGGTTTAAGTTACTTCTAGGGGAGACAGAGAAAAACTGACCACGCATTGCGAGGCTCAAATTTCCAGAGAAGACTTATAGTGAAAACCGCATTTTGAAATATCGTCTCGTCTTTGAGCTACGGGGACTTTTTGAAAAGTCTGCATTTTGGAAGGGGGTCGATAACTTCGTTATTAATGGAAATTTTGATTTAGAGTAAATTGCAATTTTATAGACTTTGCCACGAGGAATTCACATGCTAAATTAGATTTTAACTGTCACTTTTAGTTTTTGAGATATGACATAAAGTTGCATTTTTTCTTATGGAATGGCCTATATTTTATTTGATTTTCGAATTCGTCATTGAATTATTTTCAAAATATGTCAAAGTTTGATTGAGCAGTTTAGGAGATATTCAGCTTTTTCACTTATTTCTAGTGCGCTATGATTTCCTGCTGAGGAAGGTCCAAGGCACTCCAGTATTTTTATTATTTTACACAGTCAAAAATATAGGAAGCCTGGTTTGGAAAAATTATAATTCATCTGACGGCCCTCAAAGCCTAGTTATAAAAAGTAACAAAAATGTATGTAATACATATTTCAAAATAAAATTAAAACGCTTTTGTGCAAAATAATTTCATATAAAAGCGTAATGTCAAATTGTTTAAACAATTAAAAACAATGACAAAAGGCGCAAGGCCAGCTTGATTTGCATAGTATAAGACAACAAAACTATAGGAGCATTGAAATAAGATTTGACCGCAAGGCTTTCACGTCAATGGCGCATGAGGTCATTCAACGCACACTAGACAAAATTAAAAAACTTTAATTATCTCCGAAACCGCACAATGAAACTATGACATATGATACATCTTTTTGAAAAGAATTCAATGACGAATTCGAAAATTATTTAAAATATAGGCCATTCCATAAGAAAAAATGCAACTTTATGTCATATCTCAAAAACTCAAAGTGACAGTTAAAATTTAACTTAACGGGTGAATTCCTCCTTACAAAGTCTATAAAACTGCAATTTACTCTAAATCAAAATTTTATTAATAACGAAGTTATAGACCCCCTTCCAAAATGCAGACTTTTCAAAAAGCTCCCGTAGCTCAAAGACGAGACAATATTTCAAAATGCGGTTTTCACTGTAAGTCTTCTCTTGAAATTTGAGCCTCGCAATGCGTGGTCAGTTTTTCTCTGTCTCCCGTAGAAGTACCTTAAACCCCCTAAAAGTGCCCAATTTGGGACACCCTGTACAATGCGGATAAACCTTTAATTAATAATATGTGAGGATTTTAATTTTCACTTTAACACTGATAATGCCATGGCGATGCTCCATATTTTTTCTAGTTTTGATCTTATGTCGCACATTAAAGGCATAACGAGGCCTGCCTCGCAGAATCAGCAGGATAACATATTTAGCAATTTTAGCGATCACAATATCACAGGTGTCATTGATAAAACTAAAATATCTGACCAATATGGGCAGTACATAGATAAAAAGATTAACCAAAACCAGGAAACAAAATTAGGCAAAAAAAGATTTTTCTCAGACCCAAACATAAATAGCTCTAGGGAGTCTCTTTGCAGTGAAAATTAAGGAAGGGATATTTCTGGGTAATAATGTAAATGGTAAATATGAAAAATTCAGTAACATATTTAAATATCACTTTGATGTAAACTTTCCTTTAACATTGTTTAGGATAAAACCAGTGGCGGCTCGTCAAGTATAAGAATGGGTGTGCGCTATAATAAGTGAGTCGAAATAAATTTAAAATAAATAAATTTAAAAAAATTTGCATATTTATTTGTAACCAAATAAAAGAACTTATGGTGCCCACTAGGTAATAAGATTGTCAAAGTAAAAAAAAGCAGGTCTCCAATAAATAAAAATATGCCTACACAAAAAAAAATTACCTACAGTTTACATACCTATTAGTTTTTAGCCAACGAAGGATAACATTAATTCAATGTACAAAACCGTTTTATCTTAGCTTTTGATTCAAATACCATTTCATATTGTAATGTTCGTATACGTTGATTCAAAAATTCATGCTTTTTAATTTTTGCCTGTAGATGATTTAAGTCAGTTACCCCTATGCCGCTCCAGCTTTTATCCATGCTTGCATTGAAAAGTAATAAGCATGGAAAACAAAATAACGAGTTTGTAACATCACATTCACAAATCCTGTTGTTTTTTTGGTAAATATATTTTCTAAAGTATCTTTTAAAATTCCTACCTTCTTTTCTTTTGGAGCAAGTTTGCGATAATTCTAGTTCTGGAGTCGGCCTTCCTAATCTTTTAATTTCAATTTTTTAATTTAAATTAAAGGAGGAAAAGCTTGCTATAATGTTTTGTACACAATTAAGTCTTGGATTACTTCCAGGATTACCCGAACCCGAACTTATAACTGCCTCAGACACAGTGGCGTATATAGAAAAAAGTTTCGGGGTGGGCCCGAGGCAGTTTTGGGGGGGGGGCCGAGACCCCATGAGGGCGTATTTTATGCTATTTTATGTTTGTCTTCATGAGATATGTCGAAAATATCTAAAAAAATCTTAGCTTCGGGGGGGGGGGGGGGCGGGCCCCCCAGGCCCCCCCATATATACGCCAGTGCTCAGACATATTCGACACTTGTAGATAATAATTAACCCAAAAATTACAAACAAGAAGCCGAAAACAGCATAAAATTCACTTAAATACTGCCTAAATAAATTTTAATTACGCCCAATACACACATACTATAACGATAATATAAACAGTAATCAGCTAAGAACTATAAAAAAACAATGCAAGTGTGTATTGATTTAGCGCACCACCCCGCCCTTTTCTCGGCCGATATCCCGAGCATTTCCGATCCAATTGCGTGGCAAAAATTGGATTAAATAGGAACGCCGAATCCACGCGCACCTCCAGATTCAAGCCCGCCCTCTCATATCTCTAGATTCAAGCGAGGCGAGGCGATCGAAGGTCACCGTATGCGGCAGCAAGCGTCAAGTCGATATTAATTACTTCCGTTAATGGCCGATAGATGCCACTAGCGGGATCGGGATCATTAATAAATAAATAAAAAACAACAGTAATTATTTAATAATGGTTTGTATTTATTTCTTTTCTTATTTTTGCTGGGGGTGCGCGCGCACCAGCGCACGAGCCGCCCCTGGGTAAAACAACGAAAAAAACCCTGAGTAAACAGGGAAATCAAAAAATACTCAAAAAAAAACAAAACAAATAGTCCTGAACTTTACCTAAAATATAAGTCTGAAAGAAAACAATACAAACGTTACTTATCTAGTTACAAAAAATCCATTAATGAAAATAAAATATCAAATTCTTCCAACAAACTGTCTGGAATATAATTAACCAGGAAAGAAATAAAAACAATCATTTTGAAATTCGATTAAAAACAACCAATTGTAACATTACAAAAAATCCGCAAATTGTTGAGAATTCTTTGATATACCTGCAAACCTAAGAAACTCAGAAAGTTTGGTCCATAATTCCAAAGAAATCCATCAGGATCAAAGAACATACAAACTCGATAAATAGACACCTTGTAATATCACAGGAATCATTAACATCATAAAAAACTGCCCCAAAAACATTCATCAGGCGTGGATGAGGTCCCTATCTTTCTACTTAAACATGTCTCAAATCAAATCGCCAGTCCATTGTGCGACATCATAAATAGTTGTCTTGCCTCTGGCGTATTCCCTGACAAACTAAAAATTGCCAAAATAGTCCCTGTTTATAAAAAAGGTGAAAAAACTAATATTAAAAACTATCGCCCATTCTCAATTCTTCCCGCAGTGTCAAAGGTCTTCGAGAGGGTTATATATATAAGAATTCTGGGATTTGTTATTTTCAATAAACTTCTTTCAGAGACACAATTTGAATTTTTACCAAATAAATCGACGCAACTTGCAATTTTCAAAGTAATAACCTTTATTGTTAAACAATTAGACAGAAAACAGGAAGTGTCAAGTCTGTTCTTTGACCTTTCAAAGGCCTTTGACACTGTTGACCACCGGCTACTAATACAAAAAAATAGGCAAATTTGGAATGCAACGTATGTGATCGTTCTACGGTACTACATGGCAATGCTGGCAATATATGTATAGCGGTTTTTGTTGATAGAAAACAAATTCCGCTTGCATTGTAACTTCTACTACTTCCAAACTTTGTTATGTTTTTTGTCTCTCCACAATTTGTACCATTATCCTCAAGCCTGTTTAAATGATAAAAATTTGAAATTCGATTATTACGCATCTTAAATCTACTGAATGACAAGTCCAACATAACAAACAGATGTAGTGCCAATAGTTCAAAAACTGATAGATTTTAATTGGAAAAGCTATGCTTTAAACACATTATTAGAGGCTCCAAATAGCTATTTTTTTCAGTGCTCTGGTGAGTTAATTGCGGGAACGTTCATACGATTTTGTTGTCGCCCAACTATCCTTGGCACCTGTAACTCTATTCCAAGATTTTTGCCATGTATGCTGGCTTCAGCTAAGATAGTGTTCATGACTCCTATTGCAGATTCGCGATGATGTTTAATCAGATCTAATACTCTTTTAATGTGTTTTTCACATTGCGATAAATCTAAGCTTTTAGATTGCATGATATTGGCCACAGGTTCCAGAAGCGCAGAATACTTTGCTATCAGTCATAGAAAAATAATAAATACCGGTTTTGTTAAAGCACTGTTATGCTGAAATGCTACCTTTCTAGTTGCAGAATTGCCGTTTTCTAAAAGTTTTTAAAGGCCTTTGACAATGGCCAAAAAGCTGTCTTTAAATACAGCAATACTTATGTTTTTTTGACACTGTTGACCACCGGCTACTAATACAAAAAATAGGCAAATTTGGAATGCAACGTATGTGATCGTTTTACGGTACTAAGACCTCTTACAAAGGAGAGGAATATTTGGACCATACTTTCTTCGTATAACTAACTCATGAAAAAAATTAATTACATATATCCCGTACAATATATCGACTGCTTACTACCAATACGTTACTTACATATATCCCGTACAATATATCGACTGCTTACTACCAATACGTCCTAAGTGCGAAAACTAAAAATGTTCAGGAGGGACAAAAAACATTTTAATTGTTTATCATTGCCGAACTCGAATCTAGATTTATGGGCATAGTTAAATGGTAATTAATTATCTTTGTTTATTTAAACTTTATTTGAAAAAATGTTCCTAGTAATTCATTTTTGTATATTTTAAAAGACAGGAGGTACTGGTATAACTTTTTGTGTGAGACAGAAGGTAATGGTGTCAAACAAGATTTAAATTATTTTTCTCTTTAGTTTAAAAAAAAAAAATTATTGTCTCATTACTTAATTGACCAATCACTTTAACTAGGTAGATAACAATCATCATTAATTTAGAATGAAATGCGAGATAGAAGGTATTGCTACATGTTATTTTACTTTTCTAGAGCGGAAATCGCGGGGTGGCCCGGTATTTCCTTCTGGTGTACAGGTTAGGGGAAATACCAGACTTGGGAAGTACTGGGAAATATACTAGAAAATACCGGGAAGTGCTTGGGAAATACTAGGAAATACCATTGAAATTTGAGGAAATACTGGGAAATACCAGGAAATACCATAGGCTCGGTCCCTACCGTAGGTATTTCATTTTGGTGTACAAAAATCGGCGATCGAGCCACCCCTCGGCGGAAATACCTCCTGTCTACAATTTAACTTTAATTTACGCATTTTAACGAATATAATCAACATTTTTACGGCCCCTGTCTTGATTGCGTCACCAGTAATAGAGTACAAAAAATACAAAATTACTGTTGCAGGTTTGTTTTTGGTTTACGTAAGTATGATAGAGTTACACAGAAACTTAAAGAACTACGATGGATGCCTATGTCTTCAATTTGGGAAACCAACTAAGCATGTTTTCTACACAATTTGGTATCCAAGGGCATACTGTCTTACTTAAGGTGTAAATTGCAGGAGCGAGTGGATGCACATGGTGTAAATGTCAGAGCAAAATCATTATTGACATTTCCAAAGCAAGGGACTGCATTTTATCAAAAATCCTTTTTACACATTGCAGTTAAAATATATAATAATGTCCCGTTCGAAATAAAAAAGTTAAGTAACGTGTCGTTTAGGAAAAAAATTAAAGATATGTACATACAAAAATTCATTCAGAGCTAACTAACTACTTTATTTTATGAGTGAATCGAGTATAAAGCATGAAAAAATAAGGCTAAAAAGGACAACTAGGTTACACATTAAGTTGGGTCGAAAAAGGCGTAAAAATTTTTTTTTTTTTAAATTCATTTGTCATAGTTAAAAAAAGTTGTGTAACGGGTCAAAAACGCTAACGTATATTTTCTTTAATTTTTAAAAGTATTTCTAGCCGCGCCCCTGGGGGTTAAAATGGGCAGTTTTTTAAAAATTTTAATTAATAGCCGAATCGATCACAGATACACAGATTTAATAGCCAATATATATAGCGAAGCAACAATATCAATCAAAATCCACGAAGGAACCAAGCCAATCCACATAAGAACCAGGCCCTAGAAGATGTTTTTAAAAACTTAGATTGGGAAGAAATGGGCATCAGTGTAAATAGACAATAGTTAAACCACCTAAGATATGCTGATGATATACCCTTAATAACAGATAAGAAAGAAGAACTGATAAAAATGCTGGAAAAACTGGATACAGCAGCTAAAAATATAGGCTTGAGTATGAACTACACTAAAACTAAAATCATAACAAACACAGATGAAAATATCACGATCAGAATAAACCAGGAGAAAATAGAACAAGTAGAGGAATACCTGGGACAAATTATTAAACTAAAAAAAGAAAACCAAACAGTTGAAATCAAGAGAGGTGTAAGATTGGCCTGGGCAGCATACATGTAAAGCTAACAGATAGAAAAAGGAATGAATGGATGAGAAATGAAACAAAAGTAAGGGATGTCAGAGGAGAAGTAGCAAAATTGAAATGGAAATTTGCTAGTCATAATATCGACAGAAAGACGATCGATGGAACAAATGTATTGTAAACTTGAGACCTTGGGAAAATAAAAGAAGTAGGGGAAGGCCACAAATATAGGAGAGGTGGGGGTGGGACTCGATATACAGTCAGTGGCGTATATAGAAAAAAGTTTCGGGGGGGCCGAGACAGTTTCGGGGGTGGCGAGACCTCATGACGCCGTATTTTATGCTATTTTATGATTGTATTCATGAAATATGTGGAAAATATCTAAAAAAATGTTAGCTTCGGGGGGGGGGCCCCGCCCCCCCTTATACACGCCACTCTATACAGTTACCTCCAGGCGGTTAGTTCTGGGTTGAAAAACGATGAATAAATTTTTTATATCCATTAATAATGATTATATTATATCATCTCTTTTCCAAGCGAAAAACTGTAACGTATTTAGATGAAAGTGCTCAGGGGCGCGGTCAAATATTATAATAATTGTGATTTTTTTTAGTGTTCGTGTTCCTTAGACACATAAGATACATTTTATAACTATTACAGCCCCTTACTTTAAATTTGAAATTTTTAAATATTTGGGGGGTGGGGGGCGCGGCCAAATTTCTTATTTTTTAGGAAAACAAAAAATCATTTATTTTCTTGGCGGATTTTACATATTTTTAGAACTAAGACATAATCTATTAAAATTTTTTTTTTTCGACCCAACTTATTACACATAGAGTGTAGATTAAATTCATAAATTGGGTGTGTAATTGTTAATAGTATAGTTAAAATTAAAGGACACAGACAAAATGAATAATGTGAAAAAAATATTTTTGTTTTTTTGTGGATGGTTAGGTATGAGTAGCAGTTTGCTAAACCGCGCCTATGTAACATTTATTTATCAATAAAGACGATTTATTATTATTATTGTTATTATTTTTATTAAAACGATGTACATACGGATTACACAAGACGATTACTACTATTTACCAAAAAAACAAAAAAAAAACTAGAGGTAATTAAGCAAAACTTACTAGCTGATATACACACACTAACGGGTCGTAACAAAATGCGAGATAGAAGGTCTTGCTTACACTAGCTTCGTTCGGTATTTGCGTCGGATTAATCTTTTTGATCGAAATCGTTCGTTAATTCCATCTAGATCTAGGGGAGGTAGATCTGAATCGTTCGGTAATTCCGCTCAGACTAGTCGGACGTAAATCTGGCTGCTCCGTACATTTTGATCGACGAAACAGATTAATCCGAGATTGTGACGTTATGTTGTGTATTTGTTTTGTTTACAAAAATTTTTTTATGTAAAAAGATTGAAATCGAGTTATTTGATGTTGAAGACAACATATTATATAAATTTCCGACATCACAGGAAAATTTTGTCAAAATTATAGCTGGGCGTGAGTTGCAATATGTATGTACATAATATTTTTGGTTATATTTAAGGTTATAACCATTTTTAAAAATTTGATCGATTTGATCCGGATCGTTCGTTAATTCCAATTTGCTCAGACTAATCTGTAATCACGTGACCAAAAATCCTTCACGTCTGAGACGCAAATACCGAATGCAGCTACTATATGATGCGCGTGTAGTTTGGTGACATTTGCGTTTAAAAATCGGCGCGAAAATATGAATCGTAATCGTTAGTAGGTATTTCTATTCCAGAGATTTAATAAAGCTCTCGACAAAAAGTGTAGATAGGAAGTACGGGTAGTAAACAGTCGATATATCGTTAGGAATAAATGTATCTATTTTATAATATTATGGCATAAGTTTGAAGTTCTAACTTGGTTGATTGTTTGGAAATTAAGAAATTACTAAATTATTTTCAACATTTAGGGGGGGCGAATGCCCCTTCCTGCCCCTCGCCGATGGTAATAAGTAAAGTTTTTTTCTACTAAAAACGCATGAAAACATCTTTATTCTTATCTAAATTGCTTCTTTAGAAATATTCAAAATGGTTAACCTGAATTTATAGATTACCACTGCCAAAATTTACGGGGAGCAATCCTTCACAATTTGACAACATTTGTCAGATGTGATTAATTGCCCCCACCGTGTCAAAAATATTTCTAACTAAATGTAATGAAATTTTTTGTCTGCAGGACATTAATTACCCTATTGCGCTATCAAGATCAGGCAGGGGCGGTTCTAGGAACTTTATTTGGAAACGGTATACGCAGTTAATTGTACCCAATGACGTTAATACCCCCATACCCTTTATAATTTTCTTCTAGATTAGAGGACGCAAAAAAACCCATCCAACCCGGCGCGGGCTCTATCAAATCTAGCTATGCCACTGATCGTGATTTGATATTTACTGTACTGCCGATGCAAAAAATCCCTCCTTCCTTTGACATTTTTGATCACCACGTCGTCGAATAAACGCCAATCCCTTAATTTTTAACATTACAAGGGATAAAGAAGATAACGACAAAGACAGATCTGTGATAGTTGATATTCTTGTTGTTTCCCATAGGGCATAGAAAATGCAGTAACCAGTATTTCCTATATAAAACTAATTAGGTATATCGTAACTAAAAATTTGCATTGCAAACTAACGAATAACGATCGCTAAACTCAGCAGCGTCAATCGATTGTACCAATATGCTTCACAACGCCAATATCTTTGTTCCAATGAACTATTAGGAAACCAGAAACTCGTAGCAGGTCATCAAATGCTAACAGAACAATTTCAAATATGTTGAAGCAGACCACTTGGTCCTCATAGCTGAGATGCTTTACACACTTGTGCAACAGGACAGCAGAAAATAGAAGATTACTTAAGAAATTTAAAGACAAAATAGAGTTTTTTCTGGTATATGTCGAAGATAAATTCGCTTGGTATTATTTTACCATAAAAAATATTCTTTATTTTCAGATTTTTCTAGGGGTTTCTTCATCAATTTTCTTATTTAAGTTTCAGTTCTTAGTAAAATTTACTATTTCTTGTATACCAGGAGAATTTGCCATGTTTGTTAGTACTTAATTTTAAAATATTTCAAAGTCGTCAGCGTTAATTTTTTTACAGCACCAAAGCTGAATTCCAGTAATATGTCCAGACCGTTTTGATCACTCGTTTGTACAACAAAAGTTTATCATGGATAATCCTATTATAATCTGTGACATGGCCCACAAGTTATATTCTTTCCAGTATTTAATTAGTTGAACAACAGGAAATTAAGAATTTGTCTCTCTAGAGCCATCTTTCGATAAAAAGCATATATAGAAAAATTACAACCTCATCAATGTATGAATGAATTAGTATATTTGAAATCAATTTTGGAAATATCATTAAAGCCATCTAGTGGAAGGAAATAAAACCAACACTTAGACCTATATTGCACGAAATCGTAAAACTGATTTTTTAATTAATAGTAGGATTTCATAAGTAGAAACTGGTTGTAAGAAATTCTTGAAAATAACTAGTATAGTGAGTATAACAGTCTCAGAAAAATCAGAAAACAAAATAAAATATTTTGTTTTTTCTTATGACTAAGTAGGTGCGTACCCGAATTTTTTATTATAAAAGCTCTTGAGGTAGTTAGGAAGAAAATAAAAATTAAAATAGCATAGTTGTGAAAGCAAAATACACTTATTTGTTTAATAGCTTAGCTTATTTTTTGCATGACTAAATTCAACAAGTAAAGCAAAAAATAAGAAATTGCATTTTCATGAACAAAATCATTAAACTTTGTTATCACCTTCATGTAAATTACACGATGAAAAGTTTGCCCCAGTATTGGGGCGTCCTTGTTCCACTCTTGTAACAGAAATACATAAGAAAGAGAATATCAATAGAAAAATACTTAATAGGTACAGGGTGATTTTTTATAATTGCAAGATCGCTATAACTCGGTTATTATTGGGAGTAGAAAGTTCAAGCAAAAACTATTCGGTTTGGTAAATTATGGTCACTTTAGGCCCACCATTAGTATTTTTTATAGGTTATAATATACAGATGGCGATAATCAGATCAATTTTTTAAAGGGAACATCCTATATATTTTTGTATTTTTAAGTTCCGCAAAAAATTAACTTTACAGATATATGTAACACTATGGCTCTATCTTTGTTAGTTTTCGAGATATTGACGATTGAAATTCCGAAAATTAGCAAATTTTAAATACGGTGCGGAGTATTTCCTGTGACAAGTCACAAACAGTATTAAGATGTGTGGATACCTAATGACATTGTCAGTGCCAAATTTTAAATATTTATCAACAATGTTGCTTTATTCCAATGCAGAAAAGCAAGAGATACTTTTATTATATGCGAAAAATAATAAAAATGCCACTGCTACTGCGAGAGAATATCGAGAACTGTATCCAGCCCGACAATGTCCTAATATATCCACAATTCTTAGGATATATAGAAAATTTCGTGAAACATCGTCTGTGGAACGAAAAAAACGAGTTGTTCGTCCAAACGAAGAGGCTAATTTAAATATTTTACTACATTTTTAAGAAAGCCCACAAATTTCTATAAGAAAAGTATCTTCCGCATTAGTGCAAGAAGGACAGGAACGCTTGACGTCTTTTACCAAAGTAAGAAGTGTCCTAAGAACAAATTCTTATTGGGCATATAAACAACAAGAACTTCAAGGCCTAACACCCGATCAGAAAAGAAAAAGGGTAGAGTTTTGTCACTTTATGCATGAAAGACTAAACGCAGAACCCCGTTTTTTAAATCACATTTTGTGGTCGGATGAGTCGACGTTTACAACTTGTGGTCTACCAAATAGACAGAATAGCAGACTATGGTCCACGACTAACCCTAATTTTGTAAAAGAAATTAAAACACAGGGAAGACAATCCGTGAATGTCTGGTGTGGCATACTGAACGACCGTGTTGTTGGGCCATTTTTTTTGAGCACTCTTTAACGGGACAAATTTATTTAAATTTTTTACAAAATTACTTAGAAAATATTTTGAATGACTTGCCACGAAATCAAAGAAGAAGATTGATTTTTCAGCAGGATGGGGCTCCTCCTCATAATTATCATGAGGTTCGAGAATTCTTAAATAATAATTTTAATGAATGGGTTGGGAAAAACGGCACAATACGCTGGCCACCCAACAGTTTTGATTTAACTCCTTTAGACATTTTTTTATGGGGTCACCTTAAAGATAAAGTTTACAGATTAGAAGCGAGGAATACTCGAGAGCTCAGAGAGTTAATATCACTGTCTGTCAATGAGCTTAATAAAAATTTTTCTAATTTAATAACCAGAACAATAAATAATTTAAGAGACCGGGTTCAAAAATGTATTAAAGTTAATGGTGATAGGTTTGAACATTTACGTTAATTTTTATTTATTTATGGATTTAAAACAATTAAAATATTTAAAAAATTGTCGTCTTTTGATTTTAAATTTCTATGAAAATTGACAAAGATGATTATTTATATTTATCAAACTGTCAGTCAATATTGTTTCAGTTTGTTATTTACAGTCTATACGTTAAATACTCCGCACCGTATACCTATTTAAAATTTGCTAATTTTCGGAATTTCAATCGTCAATATCTCGAAAACCAACAAAGATAGAGCCATAGTGTTACATATATCTGTAAAGCTAATTTTTTGCGGAACTTAAAAATACAAAAATATATAGGGTATTCCCTTTAAAAAAATTGATCTGATTGTGGCCCCCTGTATATTACAACCTATAAAAAAATACGTATGGTGGGTCTAAAGTGGCCATAATTTACCAAATCGAACAATTTTTGTTTGAACTTTCTACTCCCAATAATAACCGAGTTATAGCGATCTTGCAATTATAAAAAATCACCCTGTTACTTTACGGAAACGTGTGCATGGCCAATTATATTAATTGATCTAATATTGAAAATACTGATTTAAAAGAATTTTCTAATGATTTTCAAAGTTAATTTGGAGAGATTGATCATTATACTCATGCTAGGGTTGCCAACCGTCCTCCAGCCAGGAGGACAGTCCTCCTTTGAGGCAAAATGTCCTCCGTCCTCCACAGACCCTGTGGAGGACGCCATTTGTCCTCCTTTATCAAAATTATGTGCTTAAATCAAAAATAACGTGATAAAAAGACATGAGAAATGAACCGAATGAATGAATTCATAGTTGTTCCCCATTTTTTTTCTCTGTCATCCATATAAAATAACACATTTAAGAATAAACGAAGCCTGAGGAACGTCTGTGAAAACAGCCCTAAGCAACGGCGGCATCATTCGTAAGTTTTCGTCACGTCTCCCGCGGCAAAGCGAAGGTCAGTCAAGTGTTCTGTGGTAGAGATGTGCTTAGCAGTTCATTTTAATGAACTAGTTCATGTGAACTAGTTCACCAAAATGAACTAGTTCACTAAACTAGTTCGTTTGAACTATTAACGGAATGGCTATATGGATTTGTGTTATATATTTATATTTTATATTCATTCTGTTAAAAAAAAAGCTGTTTATCGTATTTCTGAGTTGTTTTAATTGTTTAATTTTTAGTTAATAGTTGCAGAATCAAAACCAGTTTAAAATTATTTTTATTATAATGCTTTTTTTTCCTAAAATATTTTACAGTAGGTATAAATACATAATAAATAATTAGACATTCGTCAACATTTCATTATTTTGTATTAGGCTAGCACGAGGGCTAGCAGTTCCTTAATTTTCCATAATCAAATCAAAATTTGAAATACCTAGTTCATCGTAGCTTTAAGCGTGCCACTCAATGCAATGAAACAGGTGATTCGACTAGCCGACTGAACGAACGCCAGTTTTTACTTATTAGTTCAACTCAATTCAACAGTTCGTTCGTTCATCGTAGAAAGCACCGCGGTATCGTTCACTCGTTCAGTATTCTGTGCTCGTTCAGCATTTCATGAACAGGAAGACAGATGCCGCATTCCTAATGTCATAAAATCTATCTTTTTTGCCCTGAAATGTTGCTGTTATTCTTAGTAACTGACCGAAAATGGCCCTATTTATTTGTATTAGGCTAGCAGTTCCCTAATTTTCCGCAATCAAATCAAAACTTTAGGCGTGCCAATCAATGCAATGAAACAGGTGATTCGACACTCTAACCGACGTAACGAACGCCGATTTTTACTTATTAGTTCAACTCAATAGTTAATTTCTAACAGTTTGTTCGTTCATCATAGAAAACACCGCGGCAACACTTCTGCTTATGCTGCAATATTTTATGCTGAGTTTATACACTATACATACAGATAAAAATAATAGTTGATTCTATAAAATAAAAAGTTGGAAAACTGTTAACTTTTTTTTTATTTTTATCTGAAAACAGATGTGCAACATCACATCATATGATCTTTGTTGTTGCTTTGGTATAGAATTTGATTATTTTTTTCAGTTTTTTTTAACCATTTTAAGATTTTTAAGCAATCCAACTTTAAAAAGCCATTTATCTTTTAATTCAAAAAAACTTACAGATTGTGTTTTTTTACAAAAATATTGATGTTTGTTTTTTATTTTGGCTGTCTAAATAGCAAAATAGGTATTTTAATTTTTATATACATAACCCCAGCATAAAAATAAAACAAAAGTACATATTAAAATAGAATTCATATTATTTTCTACAAAAACAGTGTTCAAAATTTATTAAAAAACTACTTCCGATAATGAAGTTTTTCACTGAAAACGGCGTTTTTCACAGAGCAAGTGCAAAAGTTTTGCACACGCTGTATATTGCATGAAATTTTTTTTCACAACTCGCTCGAATTATGGACCCCCATATAAATAAATTCATTTTTAAAACTTGTTTTTTAAATAACTATTAATTTTGATTGATGGGCTGTTTCAACAGCAAAATATTTTTATTTTAATTTTTACTTTAAAATGAGTCTCAGTGGCGGCTCGTGGTCATTTGCAAAGGTGAAGCAAAACAATGACATAAAGGTACACGCCGCAGGCAAAAAAAATTAGGCATCATGATCAAAAACATTAATTTTCATCCTTAAAAAGTAGTTATTTTACCCATTATTGTAAAAAATAATATGATATTTAAGCTCCTGATTAATTTTTATCTGTATAAACCAAGCCCACAATACGTTTCTGTTCTGAAATGACAGAATAAACCATTTGTATCTCCTTTTTTAAGTTTCACCTCCCAGCCAAGGTTGGAAATAAATCATGGCAACGCGAGTCTTATTTGCTGCTGCACCAAGCAAAAAAAGAATTCGACGTCATGCAGCACAAGTCTCTTAGATTCTTTCGTCAGGACGTGTTTCTTCTTCTTTGGCGTCTCTTGCTTTTAATTTTAATTAACTTTGTAGTAGCTTGTAATTTGGGGCGCTCATTCCGCGTCATATTAAAATGTCGAAAAAAATATCGAACCGTAATTTGGTCGAAAATAAAACAATCGAAAATAGAAAAGACGAAAATAATTTAAATGAAACGTAGTTTTTTCGATCCGTAAAATTGTCGAAATAATTTAAACAAAGCGTCATTTCATCAAAGTGTAAAAACGTCGAATCACAAAAAAGCCAAACATAAAAAACTAGACTAATTATTTTTAATAAATGTGTTTTGAAAAAGATTTTTTTTTTTTATTTAAAAAATACATACCAATATACGTACCTACCTAGTAAATTTTTATATTATGTTTATACGTATAGAGCTTTATTTTAAGGAACGTGCACTAGAATTTTAGCTCACACTACTATAATGAACTAAGGTAACTTTGCCTATTACCGGCTTAGTTAAGGAAATTTTCAATTTACCCGCTTGGATTAGTGTTAAGGGTTCATACTTTGGCCTAATTTAATATTAAATGGCGTAAAGGGTAGAGTTGTCTGTCAATTTCAACAAAAAGAAAATATATATTTTTTTAATTTGTACCAAAAAAAATATATTTTTTTAAAAAGTCATTTTTTTCTATTACCGGCCTATTAAAAAAAGCCTTAATCTAACGCCGGCCTAAGTGCGATCTAGTAATTAAAAATAACTAAAATAAATAAGTTGGACACATTCTTTATTTTTATAACTGAGCAAAAACTTAAAAATTAAAATAAAAAATTAGTTAGTACATAAAATGTGCAACTTTTTTATTTTTAGAAAAGTAAAAATTGAGATGAAAAGTAACAAACCGGGATAAAAAGTAATAAAGTCGGAATAAAAAGTAAAAATCGGGATAAAATTAAAAATTGGGATAAAAAGTAAAAAATGGAAAAAAGAACCGAATAAAAATTAAAAAAATCGGGACAAAAAGAAAAAATCGGTATAAAATGTAACAATTGGGATAAAAAGTAAAAATCGGGATAAAAAGTAAAAATTGGGTAAAAACTGAAAATCGGGATAAAAAGTAAAAAAAAACGGGATAAAAATTTAAAAAGTCGGGATAAAAAGTAAAACTTGGGATAAAAAGTAAAAATTGAGATAAAAAGTAAAAAACCGATATAAAAAGTATAAAAGTCGGGAAAAAAGTAAAAATCGGGAAAAAATAAAAATGATAAAAAGTAAAAAATCATAAAGACCCTAAAGATCCTAAAACTTAAAAATATTGAAAAAACTTGATTAATAACCTCGTGATAAAAGTGTCTTTTTATCCATCGACGAACTGTACAAACTTTTCGCCTTGGGATAAACAGTGACACTTTTATCCCCTGGTATTTATTATAGTATTTCGCACTTTAGGGGTAAAAAGTGCAATTTTTATACCGCATTGTTGAAACAAATGTGGCAATTTTTACTCCCGGGATAAAATTGCAAAAAATACAGTATAAACCTCGTAATTAAAGTTTATTTTTATTGCTCAATAAATTTTAGCATTTCCCTCTGGTTGGGCTACAAACTTTTTTCCTCAGGATAAAGAGTGTTACTTTTATCTTTTGTTATCCGATAACGTGTGTGCATATTTTAATTATATGATTATTTTTTTTTTAAATAAAAACACCTTGAAAAAGTTATAATTAAATAAGTACAATTTTTTTAACTCTGTTTATAACAGAATATTATAAGAGGCAGATTTTTTTATTTCCATTAAAAAGGCTTACATCGGAAGCTAGTTTTTATATTTTTTGAAGTGTTCTTCTGAAAAATTGACAAATAAGTGTTTTTGTTTTTTCTTAGGAAATTTAAAAATATAAGTATGTATTTATATATTAAACAATAATAACAAATTTTTTAATTCCAAATCTATAAGCCGTAATTAGTTCCAGGTCCAAAATATTAATCTAAAACCGACCTATTTTATTTTTTGCCTTTTTTAACATTTGAATACAAAATACGTTCAATCGACCTTATTAAATAAACCGAAATCAAAAACATATCCAATCAGTCCAAAATCTACGAGTTATTAAAAAACTGCTATCCATAAAAAACTTTATAACTGTTTTTTTTTGTAAAATATCATTCTAATTGGTTAATAAAAGATTTTCTCCATATCTGTCAAGGAATTTGTGAGCCGGAAAAAGATTTTTATACTTATGGAGGCTTTGTCATAAAAATTGGATTTTTTTTTTGTCTTTTAAAGAGATAATAAAAAATTATAAATTAAACAATAACAGTAATTTTTCGGCTCAATAAGCCGTAGTTAGATCGAGGTCCAAAATATTAATATATTACTGGCCTATTTTAATTTTGCGTTTTTTACCAATTGTCTAAATAAAAAAAAATCTAAAGTATTTTAAAAGGGTCTTAAATCTAGGAGTTATTAAAAAACTGGTTCCATTAAGAAATCTTTGCTTTGGCTCTTTTTTTTTGTAATAACTCTTTTTAATTAGGAATAAAAAGGGTGTATTTTAATATTTCTGTCAAAAATTTTGTGGGCCGGAAAAAGTTTAACATATTTTTTAAGGTATATTGGATAAAAGTTCCAAAACAAAGTTTTTTTTCTTTCTTAAAAATAAAATAAATGTGATTTAAAATAATTGCGAGTTTTTGCATTTCCGGCTTAATAAGCCGCAATTAGATCGGACTTCCAAATATTGGTCTATTACCGGCCTATTTTATATTTACGATGTTCAGCACTTTTCCTAAAGAAAATTTTTTATAAATTGTGAAATTTATCGTAAACAGACATATATGAATCAACCTAAATTTAAAAAAAATATAAAAAAACCTAAATTCTAAAAGTTATTGCTCAGAATACGTTAAGGTATGAAGTCAAATCCCTTACCAAAAAAAGAGCAAATTAGCCTGAAAACACACCTTTTCCCTTAGTGGAAACTTCCAGACTACCGCCTACACTGACGCTTGCCGACATCCCCACTTTTATGCGTTAATTTGATTGGCAAATAATAGTCCAATAATAGACTGGCTACGGTTATAAATATTTTTCGCGCCAAATATGAATAAATCAGCCGCAAAGTTGATGTCCCTTTTTGAGCCGGCATTACCCCACGATTTTGCATGAGCCGGTAATACCCCATTTTACCTTATACTATAGTAGTGTGAGTTATGGTGATCCTAATTTTTTCGAGAAAAAAAAAGTTGCTCCGATTTCAAATTTTTTTATATATCTTTGCGTTTCAGATGATTTTGAAACTTTTTTGTCTCGCCCTCTGTCTGTCTGTATGTCTGTCTGTAACGACCAACCCGCATAACTCAAAAACCGCTTGTCCGATTTAAATGAAATTTGGTACCTAGGCTGGGTCTTGGGCCGTGGTGGTCCCATTTAAAAATCAACGAAATCCACCGAACGCAAGCCAAATAAAAGGGTAGGGGTAGATTTCAAAAATGAGAGTTTCTGTGAAAATATGGCGTGTGTGATATCAAACGAAAGGTAATTAAGTCTGGAGTTAAACAAAATGAATTTTAAGTTATTTAAAAAAAAAGGGTGGGGGTAGATGTCAAAAATTAGAGTTTAAATGAAAATATGGCGTGTGTGACATCAAACGAAAGGTAAGTGAGTCTGGAGTTAAACAAAATACATTTTAGTTTAAAAAAAAAAGGGTGGGGGTAGTTTTAAAACTAAGAGTTTAAGTCAAAACATGGCTTGTGTGGTATCAAATGAAAGGTAATTGAGTCTGGAGTTGAATAAAATATATTTCAGTTTTTAGTTATATTAGCTCACACGTACACTATAACTATAGTACCTAGTGTGAGCTTAGGTGCCCATCGATTGGCAGAGTATTTTTTTTAATTGTGAGATCATATAAAAATGTCCTCCTTTGGCTCCAGTGGGAGTTGGCAACCCTAACTCATGCTCTAAAGCTATAAAAAGCGGTATACAATTTTATTTTTATTTCAATTTCTTTCGAGATTTTCGCTTAACTTGTCATTAAACTGCTAACTGTAAGAAATCCAAAACTTGTCTGTATTTGCTTTCATGGGCAAGCAAAAAGTTAAAAATAAAATAGGTATTTATTGAAATAAAGAAAAAAAATCTTAACAATCTTAATCTATTACAGTAAAAAGGAAAGTCTGGGATCTTTAGCAAATCTGCTTAAAACCTTTTCTTCTATTTGTTTATGTTTTTCTCAAACTAATTTTTGGTGTACACTCAGAATGCAGAAATCACCGAATCTATCCTCTGAAAAGATCATTCTACGATACTAGATGGAACTGCTGGCAAAATATGTAGAGCAATTTTTATTGATGAAAAAAAATGCAATTGCTTTACAACTTCTGTGACTTCTAAACTTTTTAACTCCTCTTTATTAATGTTTTTGCCTCTCCACAAGTTATCCCATAATTTAGCCTCATCATCACGGACGTGTAAATGATAAAATTCTGAAAATTGTTTAATGCGCATCTTAATTTTACTGCATGACAAGTCGAGCAAAAGAAAAAAAACGGAGTTAGTGTCAATAGTTAAAAAATTGGTTGGTTTTCATCGGAAAAGCGATGTTGAAGATATTATCAGAGGCTCCAAATAAGGTATTAAATAAAGATTTTTTCCAGTATTCTGGTGGGTTATTTTCTGGAACGTTCATACGATTTTGCCATCGCCCAACTATCATTGGTACGTTACTTTGTGCTGAACTGTTTTATTAGATGTGATTTCTACATTGCCATAAATCTAAACTTTTAGATTGCAAGATATTGGCCACAGGTTCCAAAAGCAAACAATACTTTGCTATCAGGCACAAGGAAATAATAAATACCGACCTTGTTGAAGCACTACAAGGATGAAGTGCCACATTTCTAGTTTTGATAGTTTTTGAAGGCCTTCAAGGATGCCCACAAAGTTGTCCTCGGAAAGTAGAAAGGAATATTTGGATCATGTATGTATGTATTCGAAAGTGGTGGCAGGCCCTGCTGGACCTCCATGCACTGCGACCACAAATGGCTCTATTGTGCCCTCGTACTTACATACTGAGTTTGACTAAAGTGGCATATTTTTTTCCACCCAACACATAAAAAACTTTGCAGATTACAACAATATGATTTAGGCTTAACACTTTGGCTCCAAGATAAACCACTAAGGCCTCTGCATTCTTACCCATATATTTGGATCATACTGTCTAATTAAAACTAACTAATAATATATCGTTAGGAATAAGTGTATCTATTTTATAATATTATGTAGAAAGGAATTTAAAATTATAACTTGTTTGATTGTTTTGTTTAGAAATTAGGAAAATAATAAATTATATTCAACATTCAGGGGGTGAGCCAATGCCCCGCCCTGCTCCTTACTGCGTACGTCTTTGTTTGCTTTTTTCTTTATTATACCAAACCTGTTAAAAATGTCCCTTGGCACCTCCTTTATAAAATTCCTCTTTAAAATTTTTTGATATTTTTGATCGATATTATTTGCTGTTTTTATACATTTCTGTCAACATGTTTGCATTTTCCAGTAATGTCTTTTTTCTTTTAATGCTTTTGCTTCATTAATGCTGGTTGTGAGAAATTCACACCCTCCATCTACAGTTATATTATTTTGAATGACTTCTTTGAACTTAACTTCAATATATTGCTGATGGAGATTTTATCCGTATTTCGTTTAATTTAACTTTTTATTTAGCTGCAAGATAACCTTTTTTGCTCTTTGTTGAGAATCCTTGGTCCGCCACTGTCGATTTACTTCTCTTTTTAGCAGAAAACTGATTTTTGAAAAAGAAAAGGTACGCTCGAACACTAGTTAGATATAGCATGCAGTGGTGTCAACTTTGTAAAATTTCAGAACATTGGTACATTTGAACCCACAGTTCAGCGGCATAGCGCCACCTTAACATTAGGATACCAGAAACGATTCGATATGGTATTTTCGAATAAGAATTAAATGATTGTGAAAATCTCTCTCCTTCTCAAAATAGCAGCAGCACGTTTTCCTGACATCACTGTCGACTACACTACAAACAACTTTTTTAAGTCGAAAATCCTACGTATCCGCAATTTTATGACAGGAAGTCATAAGTTATAAGGAGTAAGTTCATAATTATAATTTTATTTCATTATGATTTTAAAAATTCTCTTTTAAAAAAGTTATATTATACAGTGGCGCACCCAGGAATGTGTCTTGGGGGGGGCCCGACAGCTACGAAACGCGCCCTCAAAAAACTTGCGACCAAAAAAAAAAAGGTCATCATGTCTTTTCGCAACTACGCCACTGCTTGGGCTTGGGGGGGGGGGGGCTGAAGCCTCCTGATGTCAAATTTTAAGGTATTTTTCATGTTTTATCATCAAATATGTACAAAATATATTAAAAAATATAAGGCTTGGGGGGGGGCCCGGGCCCCCCGGGTGCGCCCATGTATTATATAACTAATAATACATCGCATAAAGTCCCACAAAAAAGAACACATAAAATAGTCAGTATACGTCCAACTAACTGTAGCTAATTCAGCTAACCAACGATCGTGAAATGGATCGTGTATTCACAAATTCAACATATATTATACCATGACCGCAACTTTGTTTTTTATCCAGCGTCAATTGGCCTTAAAGATTAGCGGCTAAGGCAAATCTTCTAGCAGCTTGTGTTTTCAACTTAGTAGCCCTGGTTTAATGTTCGAGGCCTTAAATTTAAAACACACAGCTCCCTCTTCCGTTCAAAGAAAGAAGTATAACTTAATTTTTGTGAATTTTACTATACAGACAAAAAATTAATAAGTTGTCGTGGAAGTTCGTTTGTTTTTAGAAAATGTGAAATATACTGGTTCGATTTTGAAAGTTTTCTTTATTGTTGGTTGTTAAGTGGTCGAAGGTCCTTTTTCCTCGCAAAATTTAACGTATTTTCACTTTTTTATTAGGAGACTATAACCTGTAAGGAGATTGGATGTTTTAACCCATCCTGTTATCCGATCATCGCAATTTCCCCATAGGTGGCTTCAGAGTAAAAAGTATTTATTGTAGAGATTCAGCAGGATTGTAATTTTTGTTTCAAATAACAATTTCAGCTGAATGCAGAGACGTATATAGAAAAATGTTTCTGGCCCGAGACAGTTTTGGTGGGGGGGGGGGGGGGGCGAGACCCACCGAGTGAGTACTTTTACAGCTAAACAAATTTTCCCGTTTACGTCTGCGTATGTAAAAAGTACTATTCATTTAAATAAATGGATCCATGACGGATCTGATATTTTCTTATCTAGCCTATTAGCGCACTTCAAGTGAGGCCTCCCAGGTAGCAAGGTCACGTTTTTTAAACGTCAAAAACAGGTCATTTTTAATGACCATTGACGTCTCTAGCCTGACGTGTAAATGACCTTTAAATGACGTTCAAAAGACACATCCAAAATGACGTCATTTTTAGACGTTTTAAAGACGCCAGCAATATGACGTATTTGGGACCAACCCAAGTAACATTATTACCACTCAAGGTTTTATTAATTTGGTTCCAAGGTTATTTAGAGGGTGCTGTTATGGGTTTTAGGATCAATTTGGCTACAAAAAGGTAATTTATATTGTCAATTACCTAAAGAGGTGTTATACAACCAAAAAGTGTTCTTCTGTTCCTTTTAGATACTTTTGGTTTTATTGATTTCTGATTTATAAAGATGGTGTTATAAAACCCTTTTACCTAAAGTTTTTAAAAATAAATAAATATAAACTTTGGTCTTTTAGTTTTTTTCATTACTTTAGATCATAACAAAAGTGTTTTATAATAGAGCTAAAAGGTTACCTTATATCCTTTTGTTTTTGTAGTTACCAGTAGTTTAAGAGTAAATATGATTATATAGGCGGCCATATAGAACCTAGTTTCCTTAAGGTTTTTAAGAGTGGTAAATATAAACTTTAGACTTTTGGTTTTTGCCATTACTTTTAGGCATTTTAAACCGGTTTTATTGGAAGGCTTAAAGGTAAACTTAATTCTTTTGTATTTATGGTTACCCATAGCTGCATATTAAATATTATTTAAATAGGCGGTCATATAAAACTTTGTTTCCTTATTAAGGGTTCTAACAGAAGTAAATAAATACTTTCGTATTTTAGTTTTTACTAATACTAGTACAGATTGGTACCTACCTATTGCAAGATTGATTATTTATTATCCTCCTGGATAGGGCACCCAAGCCTAGATAAGGCCTGTTTAAACAGCCAATATAAGAGGTTTCCCTCCAACCTGCAGGCACAACGGATATCATTGCACTGGCCCTCCTGATTGTGTGCAAATTGCACGATAAAAACATTTAAATTTAACACAACACTTTAAAAAACAAATACAAAAAATTTAAGTGAGGTTATGTTTACTATGTTTACCTTCTCTTTTTTATTGGTTTCATAAGTGCACTCAAAAATCCTTGTTGTGATAGAGTAACAAATTAAACCAAGTGACCATTATAACACGATAATGGCGTATATAGAATTATTTTAAAAATATTGTAAACAGAAAATATTTATCTAGTCGTTTTAGCAGTGTTTTTTAACAATAATTTTACTTTAATTTTGATTTATGTAAACCAAACAGACTTTTTTAATGGTGAATAGTGTAAATTATTTTTTTTTATTTTAAATATTTGTTATTTAGTTATCAGAAAACTATTAAAAAGCATTTGTGAGCTGGTGCGCTTGTTTTGAGAGCTTTTCAGATACGATTTTATCAGAAAAATAAGTCTGGCAGGCAATTTGATGATCCACAAAAGGACAAACTCCTCATATATAGGTATATTTTTATGTGATACAATAATTTTGGGACTCTGACATTTTTGGCAATTTTATGACCTAAATTATTTTATATAGCCATTGTGAATCTAAAATATCGCTAAAGCTTTTATAGGAAAAATTATTTACTCTAAAGGTATTATGGTATTCAACAGAATTTCCAGGATACCAAATTACCAAATCTAGTTTTATAACAGTTTCTGAGTTGCTTTTAGAACCTAGCATAATAGCTTTAGGCTCTAAAAGGTTCTATACTGGTGGAACCGCTAGAGTTTATTTCTTATGGTTTTATAATGAGTTTAATACATAGGTTGCCACCATCAATTGGGGAGTCCCATTTAGGAGGTCTAAGGGGTATATAAGCGTAATGGGAACATGCTAGCGACCAAACATTGAAACTAATGGTTTTAAGGAAAGGCGCTGACAACCTTTCAGCTTCTGCTATAAATAAAGAAATGTTACTTGGGAAATCAGAACATCAGACACACACACACACACACAAATCTATTTATGACTTTTTTTAAACTCGTCTGTATATATGAAATATTCCCTGCAGTTGAGAACACGGAAGGAAACTTAGACTGGAAATACTGGAACAGGTACAGCGGTGTTCGTCTGTGAGGTACAGATCAAAATAGACCTACACATCTCCACCTTGAAGCGAAAGAAGCCTCGAAGTTACATACGTACCCCCACATTCCGTATAAATCCGGTCAAGTACTGATTGGGGCACCATCTATGTAAGTATGAGTGGACAAAGTGTGCAGAGTGGGTATTGACCAATATATGACGTTTTTCAGACGTCAAAAACTACACTACGAAAAGAGGTCAAGTAACTGACGCCTTAAAGACAACATTTTTTGGTAGATGACCTGCTGGTCCAAATGACCACTTTTCGACGAAAAAAAGGCGTCATTTGATGACCCCTTGCTACCTGGGCTTGAAAACGGTTTTTGGTAAATATCTTGGAAAACTAAAGCTCCTACCAAGTTTTTGGTTATAACACAAATAATTGAGCAAAATGTAATCTAATATATTCCGAGAACCGCATTTGATGCGATACTCCGTTAAAAAGGTTTTAATTTGTTAATTGTCAAAAACTGTCATTAGCCTTATTGGATTTCGATCAAAATCTAATCAGCTCCTTGGAGTGTCGAACACTATTTAACCTAAAAATTTTATGAAAATCGGTTTAGCGATTTAGGAGCTGTCGTGTTACAAACAGAAATACACATACACACACACACACACAGACAGTGGTCGATCCAGGATTTCCGTGGGGGGGTCAAAATGCCACCAAACATCAAATTAATGTTTATGCGTGGATTGGACTAAAGGAGATTTATGTCGCCGCAAGTGAAACTTTTTAAAAAAATTAAGTAAATCTGACAAATTTGAAAAAAGTGATGCTACTAAACTAAGAAACAAGTTATGTCTGGGAGGGGGAGGAGGCGGGCCCCTCTAGCACACCCTGAATCCGCCACTGCACACAGACAGACCAACATCACGACGATATTACTAAGATAGGTCAAGATACACCCAAATAACACATTTTCGGCGTAAAAAAAATTTTCGTCCAAAATAATACCTTCTCTAGTCATTGCTGCGCGGGCTGGGACAGTGAAAATACAGTACGTAGGAAACATATATGAAATTGCACACGATATCGCTAGATACTGTGTGTTTTAACGAAAACTTAATAGAGGCTATGACCTACACCACCGATTTCGACATAATTTTGGGATCTGTGTGTACATTAAAAATGACCTTTCATGTCATCGAGAGGAGAAGCTAGAACCAGCGAACCTCGATATCATATGGCTGAAATTCACCTCAAAGTCATCGACCAAGTTCATTTGCTGCCTCTACCGACCGCCAAGTAACACCGAGTATCAAAACTTTTTTGCGACATTATCCGAAAACTGTGATAGTATACAGTCTAACTATCCACATGCGGAAATTGTTTTTTTAGGCGAGTTCAACGTCCACAATATACCCTGGCTAAAACACCACAACAAAACAGATAATGAAGGCAGGGAAGCAGAAGCTTTTGCCATAAGTTGTGGTCAAACGCAGCTTGTCGATGAACCTACCCGTATCTCAGAAAGGGGTGAATTTGCAGCGCTTTTAGACTTGTTCCTAACTACAAATCCTGACTTGTACACAATTCAAGTAGATCCCCCACTTGGTTCATCCGATTATAAACTTATAAGAACAAATTGGGAAATGTTCATACCGCCAAGCCAACAATCACTTCCTCGTAAAATGTGGCACTATAAATCGGCAAAATGGAATGACCTTAAACAGTTTTACCTGGATTATCCATGGCAAGAGGTTTGCTTTAAAACAGCTGATCACACTATTTGCTGTAATGAAATAACAAAAGTAATCTTATCTGGAATGGATGCATATATCCCACATACAATAAAACGCAGAGCTAATGCAAAACCTTGGTTCAACAGCTAGTGTCAAACGGCTGTACAGAAAAAACACAGAGCATATAACCTTTGTAAACGACAACAAACCGCTCAAAACCACACAGAATTTATAGAAGCCAGAAATAGTTGAAAAATTACTATTGACGCCGCCAAAGAAACATACAATCATGAATAAAAAACAGGTTGATTGATGATGATTCATATGTGAGTGGGCCTTGCAGCCCTTTCACTGCGACCACCAGTGGGTCTATTGTGGCTCACTTTTGAGTGGTTTCTCACCACTGTATGCCTAATCCTCCAAAAAGGCCGGCTATCAGTTTGGGTGAGACACTGTTCAGATCTTCTGAGTCGATCTGAGGTTTACCGAAAGTATTCTGACGTAAACGTGCAATAGCCGGACATTCGCACAGTACATGTCTGACTGTTTCGTCATCCTCCATACAGAGTCTACATTCGGTCTCTTCTGTTAGTCACATTCTGTGCATGGGCACTCTTAGTCGACAGTGACCCGTATAAACACCAGTCACTATACCTATCTCCTGTCTGGTAAGTCCAATAATGTTCCTGGCTCTGTTTCTACAAGGTCCTTTAATGAACTCCTTAGAGTGAGCCAGTTCTGGTATATTTATCCAGTATTGTTGGAAGCTATTCTCCATCCATTTTAATATGGTTGATTTAGCAGCATTGTATGATATCCCCAGGGCTGGCTCGGGGCCGAAAAACTCGGCAGATGCCGCTTCCCTCGCTGCTAGGTCTGCGGCCTCATTTCCCTCGTGCCCAGAATGCCCTGGTATCCATACTAATGATACATTGTTAGCGCTACCAAGCGCATTCAGCGAATCTTTACAGCTCCTTACGGTTCTCGATGAGCCCGTATAGGAATCAAGCGCTCTTAAGGCTGCTTGACTGTCGGAGAAGATTTTTATTGTCCTGTTGGTCCATTCGTGGTCAGTAATCCACCGGGCACACAGTTCAATGGCTACGAGTTCGGCCTGAAATATAGTAGCCAATTGGCCGAGACTATGTTTAATCTCGACTTTTTCTTGAATACTCACAACTCCAGATCCAACGCTCGAAGGCATTGTGGACCCGTCGGTATACCAGAAGCTATCGTTATTTGAAAAATTGGTCCTGTCCTTTAACCAGTCCTCCATCTCCGGGAGGATAATGTTGTATAGCTTTCTGCTGTACACCGTGTTGGGCATGACGTCGGATATCATTCCTAGAGTTGCATCCAACTCTTGTTCCCTTATTAGGGCTGTTGATATCACTTTGTTTGCCCTGCCATCCTGGTGGTTGGCTCTTATTCTGTATGTTGCTCTTCGTGCCTCCGCCTCTAAGAAAATGTGAAGCGGAGGTAAGTTTAGTAAGCATTCAAGCGCAGTCGATGGGCTAGAGCTCATTGCACCACATATGGCAAGACTGGCTTGTCGTTGTAAGCTGGTTAGTATGGCCCTTGAGGTTCTTTGATGTCCCTTCTCGAACCAGACTATTGCGCCATACGCAATCATTGGTCTGATGACTGTTATATACAGCCAATGCATTTGTTTGGGGCAAGTGCCCCAGGTTTTTCCGCAAATTCTTTTACACGTCCATAAGGACAGTGTGGCTTTGCGGGTTACTTTTTCCATATAGGCATTCCAGGTAAGAGTTTTATCTAGAGTGACCCCTAGGTATTTCCCCTCTGATTATTTCACCGTTAAGTTCCGGAGGAGTCAGGAAATCAAGCTTCCTTTTACGGGTGAACGGTATAATAACTGTTTTGCTGGGATTTACAGACATCTGTTCCCTGTCACACCAGTCTTTTACCGTGTTTATTACTTCTTGTATCTTTCCAGAGAATGCACTCTCTGGAATGTCTCTAATGATTGCTCCTGCGTATCCCAATACCTCTACATCCAGCGATTTCAAGATGGCAAGAAGATCATCGACTAGTAGAGACCACAGGAGGGGAGACAAAACTCCTCCTTGTGGACAGCCTCTAGCAGCTCTGAAGCTTACCACCTCATCGTTAAGAGTTGTTTCAATCACTCGATTCTCGAGTGTGCACCTGATGAATCCCGTGACGGTAGATTCTATTCCTCGGGCGCACGCTGATTCAAAGAGAGAATTGGGTAGTTCATTGTTAAATGCTCCTTCTATATCAAGAAAAACACCTACTGCGATGCCTTTTGCATCGAGGGTTTCCTTGATTTTTCCAACAAGGTTGTTTAAAGCCAGTTCTGTTGACTTCCCTGCTAGGTATGCATATTGGTTTGCATTGAGCGGGTGGGCCATTAAGGCGCCACCTCTGATATGTGCGTCTATTATCTTTTCCAAGCCTTTCAACAGAAATGAGGTGAGGCTTATGAGTCGAAGCGATTTTGGAGTATTATCTGCCCGACCCGCCTTAGGTATTTAAACTACCTTAACTTTAGTCCAGCTGGTTGGAATATAATTCCATGCTAGGCTGGCTCTATACAGTTTCACCAGGCAAGATACTAGCACTTCCAGGCCTTTTTGTACTAGCACTGGAAGAATACCATCTAGGCCCGGTGATTTGTATGGTTCAAAAGACGTGAACGCCATTTTGATCGTATTTGAATTGATAATTTCTTTTGCAATTTTCCAATCCGCCTGTTTTGGGCGATGTCCATGGGTCAATTGCTCAGGAATATTCCCGTTTTCAAGGAGTGTGCTTCCTGGGAAATGATGCTCTGCCAGTGCCTCAAGGGATTCCCTTTCAGATTTTGTGAAGGTGCCATCAGAGAGCTTTATTGCGCCAAGTTTGTTTGCTGGCTCTTTAGACAGAATTTTATGGATTCGAGTTGTGTCCGGAAGCTTTGTGAGCCCATGACAGAACCTCCTCCATGACTCTCTTTTGGCACTTCTGATTTGTTTGTTATATTCGTTGAGGGAGGCACGGTAGCTTTCCCAGTTGCCCGTCTCCTTTGCCCGATTAAATAGGCGTCTAGCCCCTTTTCTTTTTTTGAACAAAGAATTGTTCCACCAAGACATACCGCGATTATCAGTTTTGGTTTTAAGAGGGGAATTTTCGTGATACGCGGTTATAATAGCCTCCCTTAGTTGTTCAGAGGCCATTTCTATTTTATCACGATCCCACACGTCGGTCATTGCTGAGTTCAGCTTTTCTTGGAGGGATCTGACATATCCACTCCAATCTGTGCTTTTTGGGTCTCTGTATTTAATTGTTTTTGTGGATCCCATACCGACGGTGAATTGTATATGATTGTGGTCTGACAGAGAGGGCTCATCTGTAACCTTCCAGTCAGTGATCTTATTGCTAATTAGTGTTGTGCTTATTGTTAGATCTAGTACCTCTGCCCTATTTTGACCGACAAAGGTTGGTTTGGAGCCAACATTATTTACAAAAAGACCCTTCCCTATAATGTAGTGGAACAGATGCTCACCCCTTCTGTTGATGTCTGTGCTGCCCCACACTGTGTGGTGCGCGTTCGCATCACAGCCCAGGATGAGCTGTACGTTCCTCTCTTTGCAGTATGCAATCAGGTTAGCTGCCTCAGTGGGAGGCAGTGGTGCTTCTCTGTCACCCGGAAAATATGCAGAGCAGACGACTAGTTCTGTCATGCCTGGCTCACCGGGGACAATTAATCGTAGCGCTACTAGGTCATCGGTACAGAAATCTGAGAGGACAAAGTAGTTAATATCTTTTCTTATAAGAATAGATGCTCGTGGTCTAATACCTGAGTTATGTGTGATGATGTTACCAAGAGTTCGGCTAAGTCCAGCTACTTGGTTCGTACTTGATAGCCACGGTTCTTGCAACAGGGCAATGTCTAGCCTCTGCTGCTTGAAAACTCTACCAAGAGTGTACGTTGCTGTCTTGGTATGGCGTAGATTTACTTGTATTGTAAGTGCAGGCCTTGATGTTCTCGTTGTTGTGCGCCTGCCATGATCCAAACGACTTTTGGTTTTGTATGTTCTGAGTTCGGGCATTCATATTGGAGCCCTTGTCAGTGGTGTCACCGTCGCTCTTGAGCAGTTGATTTTTCCACTCAAGATCTGGTGATGGAGTTGGAGCTGGAGTTGATATGACCTCCAGCTTCATAGGGGCCTCTTCGGCACTCCTTTGTTGGTTGGATCTTGCAGGCCTATTCGGCGCTGCTTCTCCTTCGGAGTTTTTACCTCCTCCGTGAGGGTTAATGAGTGATTGGAAAAAACAGGTTGCTGAATTGTCCAAGTAGTTCTAGGTCCTTTTGGTCTCTTGCAAAAGCCGTTGGATCAAACTTCACCAAGTCATCCATACCCCCACTTACAGATAAAAATACCCACTTAGCCACAACATCAGAGGAAAAAGCCAATATGCTGGCCAAAATCTTTCCTCCAACTCAAACCTAACAGTGCCAAATGGAAAAACTCCACCGTTCATTGAAAGGGTTTCCCACAGTATGCCAGAGGTACCCTTTTGTCACAGAGAAATACGAAAATCCCTTAAAAAGTTGGATACAAACAAAGCAATGTGTCCAGATGGCATTCCCGCGATAGTACTCAAAAATTGTGCTAGCGAACTCACCCCAACTTTCGCAAAATTATTCAATTTATCTTATCGGCAAGGAGTATATCCATCATCATGGAAGTCTGCCGCAGTACAACCCATTCCAAAGAAAGGAAAAAAGACTGATCCGTTAAACTATAGACCAATTGCTCTACTTCCGGTGATATCAAAAGTAATGGAAAGAGTTTTGAACAAAAACCTAACCAAGTACTTGGAAAAGTACAAAATTATCAACGACAAGCAATACGGATTTCGAAAATATAGGTCAACTGGCAATTTACTTACATACGTTACTCACTTATGGCAAAAAGCGATTGAGTTGCGAGCTGAAACAAGAACAATTGCCTTAGATATATCTAAAGCATTCGATAAAGTCTGGCATGAAAATCTGCTCAACAAGCTCAAAGCAACGGGATTGTCGCCGAGACTTTGCACTTGGTTTGAAAGTTACCTTAAGGATAGATCCATTTATGTTGCACTGGATGGCCGGAACTCCAACTCTTACCAAATAAATGCTGGTGTGCCACAGGGAGCAATCCTTTCGCCAACACTTTTTCTGATTTACATAAATGACCTCATAGATAAAACAGTAAATCCACTTTATTGCTTTGCTGATGATGGCAATGTAGTCTCCTCAGTCATACCACCCACATGTCTCTCCGCACGTGAATTCCATTACCTTAGACTAACTGAAATATCACAGATAAATAACGACTTGGAGATAATACAGGACTGGGACAACAAAAACCTAGTACAGTTCAACTCGCAGAAAAACCAAGCCGCCCTGTTTTCAAAAAAGACCAGCACCGGTGAGCCAAACATCATGCTATCTGGAAGTGCTGTCGCATTGCAGAGCCAGTTGAACATCTTAGGGGTCACTGCAGAGACCAACATGTCTTGGCACAGTCACGTGGCAGATATAGCTAAAAGGGCGTCCCAAAAGCTTGGGGTGCTATTTCGTACAAGACATCTGTATACACCAAGCCAACTGTTGACACTCTACAAAGCCCAGATTCGACCAACTATGGAGTACTGCTCACATATATGGAGTGCGGCACCCAAACATACCTTAATGCTTTTGAACAGCGTGCAAAAACGAGCTATCAAGCTGATCAATGACCCCGCACTTACCCGTAGCTTGAATAGTCTCGAACATCGAAGAACTGTGGGCGATCTATCTCTCTTATACAGGTATTATCACGGAAAATGCTCTGAAGAGTTGGCACGTATGATCCCCCCCGGGAGTAGCACCTACTAGGCGAACACGTCAAACAGACGGTATCCATCAATTTATTGTCAAAATAGAGGCACCAAGAACCTCATTATATCAGAATTCATATCTCTGGAGAACAGCATCGCTGTGGAATAAACTCCCTGCGACAGTTTTCCCTACAGGTTACAACCTGAACCGTTTCAAAACCAACACACATCAACATTTCCGCGCACTTGCAGCTTCTCGAGCGTGATAGGGATCTCCTTGCGAGTGCGCATACCCGTAAAAAAAAAGAGAACATTTCGGGTATTTTTTTATGAAATTTGGAAAAACTCTTGGACACGTCATTTTTCTTTGTGAGGTAGACACTTTTTGGCCCTCTTGAAAATTTTGGAGCACGCACGGCCTTTGAGGGATAAACTTTAAGCCTATATTTTGGATAAGAAAAGTGGGTCAGAGACCTTCAAAACAAGATATCAATGGACCCACTTTCCCTATTCAAAATGTAAACGTAAAGTTTACCCCTCGAAAGTAAAGTTTGTTGAAGTACCTAATACCTTGTATATCTTGAAGACTAATTATACTGTATATTTTGTTCTAGTATTTATTTGTTGTTGATGGAGCTTTGACGGTTTGAATAAAATTGTCAGTTAAGTTGTTAAATAAAAAAGATTAATGTCAAGTTTCTAAATTTATTGTTTTTCTGTAATTCTGGAGTAAACCATAATAAAAACTTCAACAAAGTTTACCCCCCGAAGAGGGTGCGTGGTACAAAAATTTTAAAATAGCAAGGCATCTGTTAAATTTTCGATAAAACACCCTGTATATGACAAGACAAGAAGACTATCAAAATATATTCAGGCAAGTCAAAGAAAAAGGATCAGTGTATGAATTCTTGAATGACTGACAAGGAGTATTCTCTCAAACTTGAGTAAAAGTCGAATTAGCATCTCTATTGGTCCTGACATGGGGAGATGCTCATTCTCACTCACACCCTTTGAAAGACTTAATACAGAGATAGAGATACCGATTTACGTAAGAAATTTCACGTCAATATCCTTAGAAAGATAAATGTTTTAGTGCATATAAAAAATTATTGTTGACACATCCATGTAGCCTTCAAAGAGGTGACCGAAAAAGAGAGTTTACGAGTGTGAAGGAACATTTAAAAATCCTGGAAGACAGAAACTGGGAGAGAGTTTTTGGAGAGAAAAATAGAGAAGCAACAAAGTTGTGCATTTCAAAACTTGTAGAGGGTTGTTGAACTGAAGAAAGAAGATTCAAAACTCTTTAAAACAATTTATTATTTTCAAAAAGTTAAAATTTTTAGTTCAAGTTACGCGATTTTTTAGCGGTAACAGAATAAAAATAAAATGGCAAAGTAAATCAATCACTTACTCTACTTCGATGAGTGCATCATACATTTAGAAAAATGGCCTGACTTTGCCTGCTAAACTATGAAAAATTTCATAAATTTCAGACCAGGAATACAGAAAGCCTAAGCGTGATTGTTACGCTTGTTTATATTTAATTTGTTTAACACATGTTAAACAGAGAATATTCAGAAATATTGTTGGTTTCCTATTAATATCAACTTAAATTGTACTACCTCCAAGGAGAAATACCCCTGCTATCTTCTTCTCTCCCTCCTAATAAACGAAAACATTTGAGAATCTCAGTATTGGTTTGACATGTTAAGGGGCCAATTACATGCCCCGCGTTCTCTATTCGTGTCTTTTCGTCGACAGGTCCGACTTTAATACGCGAACTCACTATTCACGCATCATAACTTTGCAAGAGGTATAATTTAAACTATAAATTGAATGTTAAAATAATAATTTTACACATTAGTCCATATTAAAATATTGTTGCACCATGCTTCTCCAAATATTAATAAGGGTGACCATACGACCGGATAAAGCCGGACAAGTCCGGCTTTTTGGGCAAAATGAAAATGTGCGGCCGGCTTTTTTCTTCGTCCGGCTTTTTAGCGATCGAAAAGACCTTAGAAGGAAGGAGAGCTCCAAGTTTAAAATAAGTTCCCCCAAACGAAATAAGCACAATTTATCAGGAACCTCAGGAACGATTCAAGTCCCATAAAAATTTCCGGCGCGGCGCATTGACTTTTGAAACTAACCAAAACTTTTACATTTTGGTAAAATTTCTCCCAAATTTTTTGGACCATTTATTTTTCAGTTTATCTAACTACTTATTTTTTTTTAATTTTCGCTTGCTGCATCATTTTTTTCGTTTATACCAAAACATTTTTTCTGTGGCATTATTTTTGAAAAATTTTCTAGTAGTTTTTAGATTGCAATTTTTTTCCTACAACTAATTGCTTTTAAGCGCGATTTTATCTGAAATGTGTCAAATTTTTCCGCTTATTGTACACACACCTCACTTCTTCAGTATTTTTTTTTTAATTTTGCAGAAGCTATCTTCTACAGCGGCACTTTTTGGTGCTTCTGGTGTTTCATTTTTTAATTTTTGTCTGCGGTGCTATATTTTTTCTAAAAACCTTGGGTCTAGCGCAATTTTTCCCAAAAGGTGCCTACTTATTTTTATTCGATTTTCTAGTACCTACATAGTTAGATTTTTTCTAGATTACAACTTTTTATTTATCTTGTATGTTGAGCCTTTTTTAAGGCCTTTCGGTCCCAAGAGGCTTTTTGTTTAATTAATTATTTTTTTAAAGACGGTATTTTTAAAATAACCGGCTTTTTTTATCGAAAATCCGGCTTTTTTGTCTCTGAAGTCTTGCTTTTACGGTCACCCTATATTAATACACAAAAACCACCGATTACGTCAACATAGTAACACATAAAGACATCTCCATAATGGAAAGCAAAATTGGATATTGTGGTACATCGTTGAAAATCTCTCCAAAAGTGCTAAAAATATTGTCGTAACAAATCGTTACTTGGACAGGTTGTTCCCTCCTCTAATGACGTCATAATTTTACAATGGATGAATATTATGAAAAATTGTTAGAACATTTTTGAAGAGCTTTCCAACCATGTTTCAGAACATTCTATGTTACCACGTGTAATAAATATACCGATGCAAAATAATAATGATGTATAGTTTTTTGAAAACATACCGTTTAGCCGATTAGCACACTTCAAGTGAAGCCATGAGATATCAGCTTTAAAACAGTTTTTGTAAATATCTCAAAAACTAAATCTCCTACGAGGTTTTTGGTTTTAGCGCATATTATACTACACAAACTGCATATCTATTAATGCAATGCTCCGTTAAAAAGTTTGCATTTTTTTACTTTTTTAATTGTCAAAAAACTGTAATTAGCATTAATAGATTTTACCCAAAATTTATAATCACCTCGTTAGAGTGTCGAACACCATTTTACTTGAAAATTTTATGAAAATCGGCTTAGCGGGTTAGGAGCAATCGTGTTACGGACAGAAATACACTTACACACACGTAGACAGATATCACGACGATATTGCTAGCTAAGATAGGTCAGGCTAGAAAGGTAAAAATGGTGAATATTACTTGTAGAGTTTTTTAGGACCTTTCGAATGATTAAGCACTGTATCCAATACTGTCACCATTTATGGAGAGTTCTATTTTTCTAAATATATATACTGTTGCTATACTGACAAAGTAATCATGGTGAGAGAAACTCTTCAAAAAAAAGTTATTACACCATTATTTGTAGAATTTTTTAAGACCTTTTCAAATATGTATCATCTAATTATGTCACCAGTAATAGAGTTGTTTTTATTTGTCTTATTCTTATTACATACCTGAGTACCATGATGACTTAATCGGTTAGAGGGGAAGTTAAAGCATGGTGCAAAATTTTAACCTGCAACCGCAATTGAAATATTTTGATGGCATTTGTCAGTAAATCCACGGACTATATTTTCTAGGTACGTCATAAAATATTGTACGATTATCTATTGTTAAAATTTTTCGTATTTTTTAGTATTCTTTAGGGCTTGTAACCACTTGCACCAAACATAATAGAAAGTAGCACTTTCAAAAGTGTCACTTTTATTTTTAGTGTGGATTCACTTGTACTAACAATTTAGAAGGCCACTAACGAAAGTGGCGTTGCCAAATTTATTTTAGTAGAAATTGCTTTGGCCGAATGACCAAATGGCGTGGTTTTGACGTTTTTGACAGTCCATGGCTTGGCTTGCGTCGCCTGTTTATTTTTTTAAATTTGTATGTTGAAAGTTTATTTATTTTTAAAAAATTTGTTTTGCAAATGTGTCACAAAAACATTTTACTTATCGAAAATTGATTTTGTTAGTTAGTTTGTGTTTTTGTTGTTTTATAATTAAAACACTATAGTGAATTATTACTATTTTTTTATTACTTTATTTATAATATAAAAACTTATTAAATATATATATTTATATATATATATATATATATATATATATATATATATATATATATATATATATCAATATAATCTCTAGCATATAAAGTGAATCTTTGTATAGGGTGATTTTTTTATAATTTCAGAATCCCTGTCACTCGGTTATTTTATTGGGAGGTGAAAGTTCAAACAAAAACTGGTGAATTTGGTAAATTATGGCAAGGGTTTTATTGCTAAAGAGATATTATAGAGTTTTGAAAATGAAAAGACAAATTGAAGAATGTAAAAATATATGTATCTGGAGTTCAAAGAGATGTTCAATTAAAATAAACTGACCTTATTAATGCACCCTGTATATGATAAGATACAATAAACAAACTGTTGCAGTACTTGAAGAGGCCATAATTTACCAAATCAGCCAGTTTTTGTTTGAAATTTTGACTCCTAATAATAACGGAGTTAGGTTACGGGATTATGCAATTTAAAAAATCACTGTATACACATGCAATCCAAAGCCTTTAAAAAACGCTGATCCAACGTCTGGTAATAATTCTATCTTTGATACCCAGTGGCGCTTCTAGAATGTGTCTTGGGGGGGCCGAGACCCCATAATGCCATAGATTATGCTATTTTCTTTTATAATATTCATGAAGTATGTGGAAAATATCTAAAAAACTCTTTGGCTGAGGGGGGCAGACCCCAGAGCACCCCTCCACTGGGTGCGCCTATGGGAACCTATGTATTTTTTGAAAACCCAAATTGTACATAACATAATCTCAGCTAAAAAGTAATTGTCCTAATAGTTCATTTATGAAAAATTTTCGTCTAAATCCACATATACCACAAAAAAAAAACATGAAAATAAAAAACCAACAAAAAAAAACAATCTAAATAACCTCATATTTGGCTTTAGTGTCTGTTTTAGGGTCGGATATTCTACACTAACTAATTGAGCACTAAAGTGGGGTTTTAAGTGACAGTTTTCAATGGTGCTAGACTTGTGACCATTAACGCTTAAGTGTGACCCTAAACGCTTGATGCAAGTGGCTATTAATCTTCACAAATCTACTTGTCACTTTCTCAGGTAGAATTTAGACCCTATATTTATTTGTCTTGTTTCAGCAAAAACTCGGACGCTTATATAATGATTCTCGCGGAACAACTTGCCAATTTGTTCCAGTATGTCATCCATTCTTACAGCGCTTCCCTTTAGTAGATTTTTTCTATAAGTAACATAAACTTCCCTAGTTTACTAAGAAACATATAAGGATAACATGTTCCCAGGACGCAACCAGAGGAGGGGGGGGCTCGGGCCCTACCCCCAAGCCTAATTATTTCATGAATAAAAAAATAAAATAGTATTTGTCTTAAACAAGTAATTGAGAAAAGAAGCGCCAGAAATATAGAGACTCATGTTACCTTTGTGGACCTACAAAAAGCATATGATACCGTTCCAGTAGAAAAATTATGGACGGTGTTGGAACAAACTAATATCAATCATATATATATAAAAGCGATAAAGGAACTATACAAAGGGTCAAAATCAAAAATTAAAATTGGAAATCGACTTTCAAAAGAATTCCTGGTAACAAAAGGCTTAAGACAGGGATGTTGTATCTCTCCAACTCTTTTTAAAATATATATCGCAGTGGCTCTAAAAAACTGGAAACGTAAAGTGCACGGCATGGGAATACAACTTAACGACTGATTTATATAGATACACACTACAGTTTGCTGACGACCAAGTAATTGTAGCTAATGATAAAGAAGACATGGAGTATATGATGAGAAAGTTAACGGAAGAATACCAAAAGTGGGGATTAACAGTGAAAGTGGACAAGACACAGTACTTATATATTGGAAACGAATCCAGTGAGTTAGAACTAGACAATGGACAAACAATATCTCCATGCAATGAGTATGTATACTTGGGTGTCACATTTGATAAGACAGAACAGACTGTAAAAAATTGGAAAAAAGAATAGTAAAAGCAAAAAAGGTTATTGGATGTCTTAACAGTATTTTATGGAGCAGAGAGATAAGAAAGAATGTAAAATTTAACATATATGAAACAATGGTAAAAAGCACGCTGTTGTATGGAATAGAGACTTGTCGCGTAACAGAAAAATACAAAACAAAAATGGAAAGTGTCGAAATGGATGAAATAAGAAGATCAATGAGAATATCTAGATTAGATCACATAAGAAATGAGATCATAAAAGAAAGAATGGAAATCGAGGGAAGCATAACGGATGACATCACTAAAAGGCAATTGATATGGTACGGCCATGTACAACGGATGAACGACGAAAGATTACCAAAACAGGTCCTAGAGTGGCAACCAGTAGGGCGCAGAAAAAGAGGACGTCCTAAACTAGAATGGCAACAGTCAATCCAAAGATCAATGAGTCAAAAGAATCTGACAGAAGATGATTGTCAGGATCGAAGGAGGTGGAGAATAGGCGTCGGACAACGTAGAAAAACGTTCTAAACCGACATAGTAGTAGTAGTAGTAGTAAAATTCGGCATTATGGGGCCTCGGGCCCCCTCTAAGAGAAAATCCTGGGTGCGCTACTGATGTTCCACATTTTTCGAGGAAATTTTGCGCCACATACAGTGAAACCTCTCCTTGCGGACACCTCTATTAAGCGGACACTCCCTTTAAACGGACAATTTTTTTGGAACCAAGCTTTTCCCTATTTCTTTACATGTATAATTCACTCCTATAACCGGACACGGACAGTAACCGGACGCGGACAATTTTTTTTGGTTAAAAATTTCTGAAACCTCCCTTAACCGGGCGCGAACCTCAAAGATAATGGGACGGAGCGCTGCACGACATTGTCCTAAATATTATCAAAGAATACACAACTTATTATTAATTATTATCATATTATGTAGTATGTTGGCGACAACGCACTCTGCAGCCTGGGAATTACCTCTTTCGGTTTTAAAGCGAAGACTAAATACAACTTCTGTCGTATTTACAGCATACTTTATTGGACGGGGGCGGGACCTGCTGTGTTTTATTTTTATTGTTCAATTAGGTGGTAATAGTTCTCTTTGAAATGGTGTCTAGTAAAAAAATTCTTTGTTTACGTGAAAAAATGGAGGTTGTTAACGTTTCGGAGACGGAAAATCTTTCAACACGAAAGATCGCTGAAAAATTTAATATCGGAAAAACCCAAGCAGCGGAAATTTTTAATAAATATATATTAAAATTTCGCAGTTTCCTCTCATAAGCGGACACCTCCAATAAGCGGACAAAATCGACGGAACCGTGAGTGTCCGCTTATGGGAGGTTTCACTGTATTAGGCAAACTACAGACTTATATAGCTGGCTCAACGTGAGGGAATCATCACAGGGTACAGTCACAGTTAAAGCTACTGCAGTATTATTGCAAAATGCCGGTATCGGCAACAGAATCATTTCGATATTTTTGTTGCCCGTAAACTTATTTAAATTAGCATAGTATTTCAGGCTAACGAACAATAAAAAAACTAAAAAACCAAAAACAGTACTTACATAAAATGCAGAAGCAGGCACTACTAGTCCTTCTTTTCCTAACCCATAAACTAAGGAACCCAAACATGCCATCGAAAGAATCCAACCGAATATCACAACCAACGGATGCAATATAATCTTGCAGTTTATCTTGAAAAGGTAGTATCCTAAAAAAAATTTCTAATATTATAAAAGTAATATAATTTGAAAACACAAACATTTAACGACAAAATCAAGCGACATCCTTTCGGGGAAGTAACCCTTGCCAAAAAATGAAACAAAATGTTTCTATCTATCTAATTAATCCATTACAATTCAATTTGAAAAATTGGTATACAGCATAAACCTTAGAAAATTGAACTAGTTTTAAAAGGCATAAACATTTGGTGATAAATAAGATTCGAAATTCAAAATTTTATTCAGGGGCGTTCCATGCGGTGGAGGCCAAGAACAAAAACTATTAAAAACATAACTATTTCTTTTACTCTTTGCAATATTGCAAATTTGCTTAGAAATTATCAAGTTCTAGAGTTTTATACGTAAAAAAAGTACATATACTTCAATTCGCTAGAGCGTACCGTTTACGAGAAAAGCGACTTGTATTTTCTGATTTATGTATGTTTCTGATGAAAATTGTTACCATAGAAAAAAAACACAATTGCTAACATATTATTGAACAATTTAGAGAGAATGATTACCATTAGTGTTACGAAAAACTGCTAACCTTTTTATTAGATTACGAGGCAGACGTGGTAAAATTCGTATTTAAGGTGTGCTCCCTGAGAAACTATTTTCGGTTCCACGTTTAAACTCATTTTTTTATTATTATTATTTTATTATTCGCTAAGTACACGAGTCGTTTGATCTCGGCTTCAGATCTAAAGCAAACAGTTAGTCCAGGGCCATAGCCTCAAAATTTGACATTCGTGGGCTTTCCCGGCAACACTGCCTGACCTGTTAAGTCAGGCTGTCAAAATATTTTTCAATTCTAAAGGAACATTAAAATTAATAACTCCCATGTAGGGGCAGCTGCTAAAGATGAAAATTTTTGTATTTTATGTGAGCGACCCAAACATCTTGAATGAGTTATTTTCTGATATTGCGGTGGGGTCATATTAAGATGGCCCCTTACACCCCTAGAAGCCGGGGGCAAAGTATAAAGTATATAAAATAACGAAGTGATCAACCGCAAAACCAAGTAACTGACAAAAATTCAAAAATTACATTTTGGCGGCAATCGGTTTATTGTATTAGTATTAGCATGTGCAAAATCTCTTAACTGACAAAAAATTCTAAATATTTTAAAATCGAAACATTCAAAACCACTCATCTGTTTTAAATCCATTTCAATAACTCAAAATTTTGAGGTTTTTAGTGCCTCCTAAAAATGTTGATTTTTGCAGTTACTTGGGTTTGCGGTTTCGCCGACGATAAGTAAATTAAGCTTTTTTTATTGTAAATGACAAAAATTTTTGCCCCTACCTAGGGGGCCTCGTTAACAGCCTCGATTTTTTTTATATAGCAGATCTGTGCGTAACTAATTGTATGAGCTACCAATTTGATAAGAAATAGTGCAATAGTTTAGAAGATATAAGGCATAATCTAAAAACACATTTTGCCCCCTTGGACCAAATCTATAAGTTTTTTGACAGCCAAAGAATTAGTACTTGAAGGCCGATCTGCGCGCCAAGTTTCATTACTCTAGCTTAAACCGTTTAGAATTGAAAAAATATTTAGACACCCTAACCTTACTTTTTGACTGAGACAATTTTGGGTCTCTTAACAGGCCAGGCAGTGTTGGTGGGATCATTAGTAATCGATTAAAACAGGCGTTGTAAAATCTTTATCAAAAGCCTACGAAAGACGCTATGGCCCCGTACCAAGTATGAAAACTAAAACAGAGTTCTAAATAAATTGCAGCTAGTAAATCTGGACTAAAAAGTAAAATAAATAACAGAATGGACAAGAAAAAAATATTTAATTTTGACATGTAGGTAAAGCAAATAAAACTAAACAAATCTGCTGAAACGACTGGGAAAAATGAAAAACTGAAAGATTAGGAGCAAGATAAAACATACAGTGAATTAAAAGCCCAAGAATTAAGGAGGATAAGTAAAAGTATCATGCCATAAAAACTGATATCTGTTGTAAAACTACAAACCAATATCTCCGCTTAAAAGAGCAGTTCCATATCAAGCCTCTAGATGCTCCTGGGCCTAACTTACCAAGAGTCATACCAACCAAATAGGGTCCAATCCTCATCCACGGTTTGTCGTACAGCTGGTCAAAGAGGGCGAACGGTTCTTCTACTCTTGCAATGTAATCGTACTTCATAGCTACCCAGAAAGTGGATATCCAGGAAGTTAAAAGAAGCACTGCAATGGATATCGCTGCGAATTTTAGTTGTTTATTGCCCCTACAAAAAAAATTGTGACAAGGGAAACTAAACCTGGTAGATTAGGCAGATAGTAAAGTCAATTTGTAAACAAAAATGCAAAAAGTGTATAATGTTTATATTTGGCACCTATGACCTAAAGCTAAATTTTCATTTTCAAGGAACTTCCTGCTTTAAAATCCATGCCAAAAGTCAAAGTTAATAAAAAAAATAAATTCATTGTTTTGGGGGAAACTTAATTATATGTAATATTTAATGGATTTACTTTAAGCGGGACAGACTAAACTTATTTTTTTTTTAAATTTGTCTTGTCAGTTTAAAACCAAATGACGGCTATAATTTAAAAAAATTGTTTTTCTCCGTTATTTCCTTTAATTCTTACACGATATTCATTTTTGAGGCCTCATTTTAAGAATATTGACCAGCTCATTAAACTTGCTAAAAAAACATTAAGTTTCCCAGGCGACACAAATCAAAAATAAAAGAGACCTTTATAACTTATAGACCAAATTTATATTTCACAAAAAAAAATCTTCTCAAGAGTAAAACAATTTTTGTAAGTATTTCTAAAAAGTTACAATTTGAAATTTAATATTCAAGATGGCGGCCGAAGTTGGATAATAAAGTTATTTTTTTATTCTTGTTTTTCAGAACTAGTGTTGCCGCCTAAAATTTCTCCTAAAACGGGGAACTAATTTTTTTTCTTAACTTTGGACTCTGAAGGTAGAAAATCGGGGATCCTGATATAAAAATTTAGCTTTGGGTGTTAGGTACCACCATGCCAAATATAAAAAAAAATATCCTACAAAATTCACTACTAACACCGGACGTCCCATGAACGTACTATTTAGGTGCCTTTAGGTCCCAAAGTTCCCATACCAAAATGTACGATTTAAAAATGTTCAAAATGGGACGATTTTAAAACGTTCATTTTGGTCGTTTCTAAAACATACTTTTTAGGTCTTTCTAGATCCCAACACCGTACCTAAAAAGTACATGTTTAAACCTACTAAAAAGGACGTTTTAAAAACTTGCAAGACAGGACGTTTTTAAAATGCACTTTTAGGGTCCCTCACGGCCCCAAAATTTGCGTACCTAAAAAGCAAGTTTTAAATTGTCCTAAAAAGAGGTTTTAAAAACGCGCAAATCAGGACGTTTTCAAAACGTACTTTTTAGGTCCCTTAGGGCTTTAACATATACGTACCTAAAATGTTCCAAGAATGATGTTTTAAAAAAGTGCAATTAAGGTTTTTTAAAACGTACTTTTAAGGTCCCTTATATTTCTCCTTCTAGCATCATACTCATTATCTACATATGCTGCTCAGAATAAATGTAAATTTTAAACTTTTTTACGGTAGGTACTCAATTTAAAGTGAAGTAAAATTTTAATAGGGCCCAAAATCATAGTGCCCAATATGAAAGGGCTGAATGACTTTTGGGGTCTCTGGAACGTTAAAATATCCCCCGAATGTGTTTTAAATGTCCCCTGAAATAGTTTTTAGATGTCCCTGGGACGTTTTTTGTACGTCCTCGAAACCCTTCGGACCGTTTTTGAATATCATTGCATCGTTTATTAAACATCCTCGGTTCGGTTCGGTCCGGTTTTAAATTTTTTAACAGGCGTAACTGATTTAGTGGAGCACTCAAGGTCTCTGTCCCTCAAATCAACACAGATAAAGTTGAGGTGATTTTCAAGAAATTACTTTTACACACATACTGTATAAAATTGGACCGGAAGTTCTAAGTTAGGTCAACATACGTTGCTAATTAGTGGTGAGCCACCTGACCTAAACTAACCTAATTTAACCCAATCTACAATCAGTAAGAGTATAAGTTAGGTTAGGTTAGGTGGAAGACCACTAACTGGTGACGTCAGCTGTTCTCACGTAAACGTACCGATCCATTTTGATACCACATGATTTCATGAAAGTAACCTTAACCATTTCTGTATGGATATGAGGGAGAGCTTAATTAAACCAGCCACAGCTGTTTATAAATCTAGCGAGCGCGTCTAGTTATCTTACCGATATCACTTTTCTCAGCATTTCTATAGACCATAGTAAAAGTGCTATGTTTGTGTGGAAAGTAAAGTGCTTAATTAAAAACTTATGATTACCTCACAGCAACAACCATCAAAAAGCTGGCTATGATAAAGAACTGAGTGTCGTTAGCAATGTACCAAGACCATAGCATACAAAACTCGTGTTGAGGAAAGAAGTTGTTGATATACAATGCATTTCGCCACCAAAACTTGTCGCAAGTCAAGTGATCGATTATGGCAGGTGTAAAAACAGAGTGACTAAAAAAAAGAAAATTGTAATAAAAAAAAAGCAAAACCCTGTAGTACTAACTTACTGATAAACTCTTTTTGCATATACTTACTTATGAATATATCTCATAATAATTTCGTTGGCTCCCAAAACAAATAGATACGCAGGTGTCAATCTAACAAATCTGTACAACAACATAATAGCAAACTTTAATGTTTCTGACCCAAAAGTTTCCATGCTTGTCTTCTTTTTTGTTGATTTTTCTTTTGTTGAGTCAGATCTAAATCCTACGAGAGTGACCAGAAGACCGCTGAAATGTATAAAAAATTGTTGTTTTTCAATTTACTATGGTCGGTCCCACAATCTGCTAAAACCATCCCACATAGCACAATCACGTGTTTAACACGTAAAAAACGCGTGAGAAAAAAAAACGTTGATTTCATAAGCTGCTAGAAAAAATTTATTTCATATCTGAGGACAAGCTTAATAGGTCATTCATTAACGTTATAAAAAATACAGTTGCTAAAAACGGCGTTGTAATAACGCCATTATCAAATCAAAACAGCAATGTTTTTACACTATTTTCAAGTGAATTTGAAGGTAAATTTTTATCAACGTCAAAATCACATTAGTTTCGCGCCTTTTGTACACGAATTTTAAAACGCGACTTGCATGGCTTTTCTACCAAATTGAGATTTTACTAGAAGCAGCGTCATATATTGGCGACATATTTCACTTCGACGAAATCTATCCAAGAGTGCTTTGGACTTTAAACTCCAAAAACCAGTTAATGAACTGAATCCTGATCCTTTACGATCACGACGCATCAGTTGTTAACCTGACACATTAATATTGTATGAAAGTGTTTACTGTTGAAAAATCTTGTTTAGCTTTTAAAGAGAATATAATGTATGTATAGAGATTTTGTCTTGCCGTGAGCGCCATCTTTTAAAATTGTCTTGAAGTGTTGTAGTCCTAACGAGTGAACTTTTAGGACTTTTATTTTAAAAAAATGACGCAAAAAGGTCGTCGGTATGAGAAGTCTTAATCTAGTGGCGTTTTAGAACATGTTGTGGAGGACTTTTGAAATGTGAATTTGGCAAAAATAACAATGGTAAAAAAGACGTTATATACAGAGCACCAGAAACTTCAGCAAAAATTACATTTTTTATAGCTTGATTCCTCCTTGTTTTTAAGTTATCTTTAAGCATCTAGTTTTAACAAATCCAATATTAGATGTTATGAGGTTGTGTTTTAGTAGAAAATAACTTTATTATTTTTGTTGTTGTTGTTGTTGTTAATTTAAAGTTGATGTGATTCTTGTGCTATGTGGAATATAGATAATATTCCAATACCCACGGTAATTCCCAATACATGATGCGAACATAAGTTCTCGTGATCCTTAAGAAAAAATGTCCTTATTGGTTGCTTTCACACATTCGCATATTATTTCCATATAGTACGTATTATTCCAATACCCACGGTACCTTATGATGCATGATGCAAACATATTTGATATAGCAATATCAAGGGACACATAACGCACCCTCACAACGAAAATGACAACTCGAAATTTAAAAAATTTTACTTTTAGTAATAAAACGACATTATCCTACCTAGTTATAATGCCTACATAAATTTGATGTTCGAATCACGAAATTTATATAATAAAAACTTAAAATAAGCATTATAAAGCTATACCGAAATTATTTTAGTTTTCTTTTGTTTAATTAATTACATTTTTTGAGTTGTGTGGGTTTCGTTCTGAGGTTTAGGATAAGTCTATCCTTTTGCGGCCCTTAAGATATAATGTCCTTATTGGGTATACTTTTACACATGCATATTATTTTATTTGTGTATTCGTCACGTCAAATCATCGGCACACAGTTGACAAAAACTCCATCTATGTAAATTTGGTATCTATGCATTTTTCCTATATCTTTGTTTATGAGTGTTTGCATCAAATGACATTTAGTATTGGACAAGGAGTATTGGAATATTACGTATATCCTTAAAACGTAGTCTTTTAAAATCGAATGACAACTTCCCGCATTATCAAATTAAATATTTATTTAAATTTCTTTTAAAATTGGAAAGGACTATAAAGCATTTGGATCAGTCTGAATCCATGAGAGCTAGGAGAAAAAAGCGACCGCGATTTGATGGAATCCGTCCCAGGAATAAAAACATATCTTTGGAGAACATTCATTATCTGCTATAAACTTTGTTTCAATTATGACAATAAAAGTAGGAGCGCATCCAGGGGCGGCTCGCCTTCCCCCTCGAATATAAATATGAACCCAACCGAACAACCCCCCCCCTCCCGGAAGCCTATGATTGTTTCAGATACTTTCCACATATTTCATGAATAAACACAAAAAATAGCATGAAATACTACATTATAATGCCTCGCCCCCCCCCCCCCAGAGGCCTCGGGCTCCCTCAAGACATATATCTGGGTGCGCCTTTGCTTAGGAAATTAGAAAACTGTTATATCTTGGCACATCGCATAATTACTAAGTGTGTACAAAAGGTATCAAGAGCTTCTACACATTACTACAATCATATCGTACCTACCTGATAAAAAAGAATGTATCCACAGAAAATGTAGCATTCGAAATCAACTGATACATAAATGTCCTTTCCGACACTGTCCTGTAGTTCTTATTCTTTCCAACTCCAAATAATTCCAAGTAACTGTGCACTAAAATAATCCAGGCGATGGAGAAAAATCTTAGTCCATGGATGCAAGTAATTGCATCTTTATTAGTTTCCACTGACAGGATTCTTCTTCCGTTTTTGCATGCCGAGAAAGACAAGAGTAACCTTAAAAGAGTATCTGAAAATAAAATATTGTAATGCTGAAAGTAGAAGAATTTATTAAGTTAGATTAAAGTATATAACGCAAACCCACAAGAAAAAAATATGCTGAGATCCATAATGTCTGTCTGATTTTATGTATTTTTGTTATGCTGAATCCAAATCCGGGGTCAAAAAAGGCCCTAGACGTCTGAAGTTTTTACTAAATTAATATGAAATTCATTTCAATATTCGATTTTAATCATTTTCAATATATTTACTCCCCCGGGCAAGGGGATGAAGAATCCCCAATTTCAAAATATTTGATCAGTGATTTTGGTAAATTAATTTTTGATCTTCCATGCTGCACATTTGGCTTAAACATGAACTTAAGTAAATTATTATATCTCGAGAACTTTTCGCACGATGTATCAAATGATGTAGCTTAATTTTTTTTCAATGACTTTTCAAACAAGCCATTAATCATTAACCTATAGTAAATAATTATTGATCTTAGTACATATTTGAGCCAAATGGGCCGTTTGGATCTTCAAAAATTATTTTAACCAAACTATTTATGAGAAAATTTTTAAGCTTGAGATTCTTTATCTTCTTCACCGGTAGAATAAATGTATGATCATTAAAATCGGAAAGGTCCTGCCAAACCACTTTTTTTTTAATTGGGTCACAATTTGAGATGTCTAGGGACTTTCTTGACCCCGTATTTGGATTCTTACAGACCTTGACGTTTTTTTTCTTATGAGGTTGTGAAATGTATCCAAGAGTTTTGTCACTAGCTCCTAATATTTTTTGAAAATGACAAATCACAATCAAAATAATATTTATTTTACAAAACCTTCTATTTTATGTTCAATTATTTCAATTAGTAAACTTTAAATTTCAGTTAAAAATAGTCAATATCGGTTTTATATGAGTATTTGTTACCTAACAATTAATTGGTGTGCCTCAAGGCACATAATCGCAAGTTAGCAATTAAAATATTAAATATTTATATTATGAGAACTTACTGCATTTTTTTTCGCAACGTTCTTCCTGCTTATTGCCAATTTCTTTGTTAATCAATTCCTTGGACTTGCATTTATTTTTAATTTTCTTATTAACCATATTATTATTGTGATTGGTCAGATTGGTGTCAGTTTTTTCTGACTCTATATCTTTGTGATATATTTTATTAAGGCTTCTTTGCTTTAGTGTTACTTCAATTAATGAAGCTATGATTATTAGTAGAACTGTGATTAGGCCACTTATCCTAAAAAAAAAATCGCATTAATTGTAAAAACATCTTAGTTACCCTGCCGGTCGTAGTTGGCTATAAACTTAAACCTAATAGTTCTGCCTTTAAAAATTTGTTAATGGCTTGAAGTTTCAGAATCTTGACATTCAGAAATCTTGAATTAAAAATCATTGAATTCTTAAGGTTTTGGATAAATTCAATATTTTAACAAGTTTTTGTAGGCAAATTTATGGTTTAATACTTTTGCAATGTTTTTTTATACCAGACAGTTTATAACTAGACATATAAACTGATATACCGAAAAATGATTTTACTGAAGATGTGGCTAACTAAACTTCCGCTACATTAAATTTAGGTAATCAGTAATTAAATGAAAATTTCCTTTAATTAAAACTTAAAGCTTTTGCAACTTTACAGTCTAGTGACGATTTAACTGGGCAATAAAATCGGTGCGTTATTCAATAACCTTTATTTTTAAATCAATAATTAAATGTTACCATTAAGTTTCTCCAATTTGTAATTGCTACATTTAAAATTGTGGGTCTAATTGTTATTATCTTTCAACTTAACTTTAACGAACAGCTACCAAATCGATATTTACGTCATGAATTAAATAGAGCATTTATTTGATCACATTCTGAGCAAGAGTCTAATTGGGATATCAAAATTTATGCAGGCAAAAACCAATACCACCGTACAGCAGTGGTGCCAATACCACTGTACATGGAACATACAATACCCTGTTTTACAAACAAAACTTTATCTGGGTATTACGCCACTATTAAGGATTTTTCTTTAATTAAGACTCTCTCTCTCTTCAAGAAAAAGAAAAATCATTAATTTGCCAGTGGTTTATAAGAAAAAATAAATATTTGCCTAAAAAAATTTGAAAAACTTATCTTTCTGATGGGTCGCGGTTCGTTTGTCGAAAACACGTTTATCGAAAACATCTTTATCGAAGACATTTTGATCGAAAATCTTAATTTCGAATGACATTTTGATCGAAAACATTTTGAGCGAAAATCTTGATTTCGAATGACATTTTGATCGAAAATCTTAATTTCTATCTACATTGACACGGTTCGGTTTCACATTCTCTAGGATCCCGGGAAAGAGGTCAGGAGAGTATGTTTTAAAAAAATATATGTATGTTAGAAATGTTTTCGATTAAAAAGTCATTCGAAAAAGTTGTATTCGATAAAAAAGTTTTCGATCAAAATGTTTTCGATCAAAATGTCATTCGAAATTAAGATTTTCGATCAAAATGTCTTCGATAAAGATGTTTTCGATAAACGTGTTTTCGACAAACGTGTTTTCGACAAACGAACCGCGACCCCTTTCTGATAAACACTATTGAGACATTTCGATTGTTCTTCTAAAACCGTTTTTAAGTTTCAAATATTTGAATAGCTAGAGACATGGGCGTAGTCAGGATGGGGCAGGGTGAGGCACTTGCCTCACCCTGGCTTGTCACCTGCCCCATCCTGGCTTTAGCTCATTTAGTAATACGAGAATTAAAGGGGAGCTATAAAATTAAAAATGCGAAAATAGAATGCCAATACAAACTTTTTTTTTAAATTTGGCCCGTCGCGCGACATTACTACATTACGAATTAAGTTCACTCTGACTTCCAGGGATAAATTTGAAAAAGACGTTTTATCAAGGTTTATTCGCAATCCTCGCAAGTTAATATTAAATTAAGTTTAGGTTATTCAGTTAATTAAGACAGAATTTATACTATTTTTCAATAAATATTTCATTGTACATTTGTTTTGCTTTTTCGCCCCACCCTGAGCGAGACCCTGATACGCCCATGGCTCGAGAACGATTGTCGATCCCCATACAACATATAGATTGTATATTCAATACGCTGCACCTAACCTAATTTGTGATCACTCAAAACCTGCAAAAGCAATTTTTGCAAGTATCGCTCGTATTTTTTTAAACCAATTAGTAAAGAGTTCGCTAGTTGGTTACTTTCTAAGTTTAATATATATTTTAAAACTGTCAGAGTAACCGTCAACAAAAGGTACATGGCCAATTTTATTCAATAAAAGAACGCGGAAAATAAACAAGATTTTTTGATATTGGAATTTTTTTATAGATCTTGCACTATAAAGGGAAGGGACACTAACTTTTTGGGACTTATTTTGTCACAAAAGGTATTAGGAGGATTCAGTAGTCCTTATGTGTTGTATTTAAAATAAAACAACCTTACATCTAGGTCAACAAAGTTTTGCTAAAAATAATAATCATTCTTGGGCAACATTTAAATTACATATTAGACAAATATGAAATACATTTTTAATCAGGTATTAATATACGAAACATGCTCTTAATAACATTTATTACATGACTAAAATTTTGCAATATAAGTAAACAAGAATCTAAGAAGCTTGTTTAGATAGCCAAGTCATTTTAAGTAAATCAGAATATGAACCCTTTCACTAAACTAAAATTTTCGCTGTATTGCTTTAAAATGTTAAGACCTGTTGTAAATTTTTCAATTAAAGACAATTAAAAACTCGAGCAAGGACATTTTGGGAATGTTGAGTAACAATGGTAGAGCCATGGATCCGTAGTAGAGCCATTTTAGTAGTTTTGTAAGGGTAAACTAATGTCAAACTTAATACATTTTAAAATTAGTTTTGTAATACTCAAATTAAATCTGTTTGTTTCTAATAAATTTTTATTGAAACACTTAATTATTTTTCGAAATTGCAAACGCAACTATTGCATGATGTTGGTCACTTGTATTTAAAGTTGGCCCATTACTTTCATGGACATCACCTTGACTATGTTAATATAGCATATGAATACCTAATTAAATGGAAGAAACCAAAATTTGCACACGCACATTAGGAGAGTAAATTTGTAAAAAAAGCTGCAAAAATAGTATATTTTTTATACAGCGTGTCCCAACTAATAGGTAACAGAGTAATTCAGTATTTTTTGTGCAAATTTGGAGAAACGCTCGGACACGTCGATTTTGTTTGCGAGGGGGACACTTTTTGGCTACCTTGAAATTTTTTTAGCACGTACCGTCTTCCAGGGGTATACTTTTCCCCTAGATTTTGAATAGGGAAAGTGATCCTAGTGAGACCTTATTTTAAAGTTATTTTGAATATATTTACAACCGTGTAAAAACTTGAAAAATCCATCGATTAGTTTTTGAGATATTTGCTTTCAAGATTAACATGGAATGATAAAATAAAAATTAAATCCGAAACATATAAAACTCTGATTAAATTTTTATTTTATCAGTTAAATTTAAAGAGTTTGAAGGCAAATTCAAAAACTAATGGCTAGATTTTTGAAATTTTTACACGGTTGTAAAGACATTCAAGAGGCCTTCAAAACAAGGTATCATTAGCCCCACTTTCCCTATTCAAAATATAGAGGTAAAGTATACCCCTTGAAGATGGTGCGTGCTACAAAAATTTCAAGATAGCCAGAAAGTGTCCCCCTCGCAAACAAAATCGACGTGTCCGAGCGTTTCTCCAAACTCGCACGAAAAATATCCAAAAACATCTCTGTTATATTTTAGTTGGGACACCCTGTATATAGCATAGACTATGCAAAGGCTATGACTCAAAGCATTGAACAAATAAGTGAATCGATGCCCAAAGCTAAATTTACATTCGATGATCCCCGATTTTCCGGCCCAAGATGGCTGTTGCTAAAGTTAGGAAAAAAAATGAATTTTCTGTTTTAGTAGAAATTAAATAAATTTTAAGTGATTTACGTTAAGTGTGACCTACTCAATTTATAACTTTAAAAAAATTCGACACTGTCACTTCAAAACAAAATGCCGGCTATATTTCGAAAAATTACTTTTTTTCGATATTTAATTTTTGCGCAATATTTATTTTTAACGCCTTCTATTAAAGCTATTAATAACCAGTTTATTAATCTTACTAAAAAAAAGATAGGTTCTCCAGCCGACTAAAAAAATATGGCGATAACTTATAAATCAAATTTAATCTGACTATATCAAGATTAACCCAGCTTAGAATTTATAAAAAGTTACAAATTGACACTTAGCATTCAAGATGGCATAGGCTTAAGGTGGCTTAGGTTATAGGCCGAAGTTTAGATAAATAAGTAATTTTGTCATTCTTGTTTTGACAGAACTAGTGTTGACGTGTAGTATATCAATTTATACCACGGAACTATAACGTGATTTATACTAAATAAAGGTCGCTGATTTAGAATTTTTATAATAAATGACATGTCTAATATAATCCAAGATGGCAGTGGCGTCCCAACTAAAATTTAAAGTTTTTGCGACAGCACCCTCACCAGTAAGAATTTCTTAAAAGTAAACACAACTCCCGCTACGTCTCAGTATACAATTTAGCAACGTGATAATTCCCTAAGTGGGGAACCAATTTGCGGTTTAAAGTTACTGAGTCACTGTAGTAACGACTACACTACTACGACATAGTCAAGTACCTACTACGTCCGTAATGGCAAAAAAGTTGCGATATAGTCGCAATTAATATTATCGTTTCTTTTTGGTAGAAATATTACACAATATGGGGAACAAAACACAACTGGCTAAGTTTTTTAACTTGGTTATGGCTATAATATGTACTATGTTATTTAATCGGCAGTTAACTCCAAACAAATGGTGTTTTATATGTGCATTTGGTAACCTTCAATTAATTTGTTTATAAAATAGTATATCTCCTCAAAACACGAAAATAAAAATATTACATTTTCTACTTACAAAAAAAAACATGGCGTCCCAAACAATATTCCTTAACAGTGAAAAGGGTTACTTGAAAGTAAGCCTAAGCAACGTAAGACGAACCACTTATATGGTAGTGCTCCCTTTTAGTTTTAGACAGCACACTCGAATTTCTACATGTCAAATTCTAACTTTTTATAAATACTTATAGTTGGGTTAAGTCTTGATAAAATCCAGTATTTTGTTTGTTAAAATTAAATTTGGTCGAAAAGTTATGAAGGTCTCCTTTATTTTTGTCATATGAGCTGGTCTATGGCTTTAACGGAAGGCGTTAAACAAAAATATTGCAAAAAAAATGAGGAAATATCGAAGAAAAACTAATTTTTTAAATATAGCCGCCATTTTGTTTTAAAGTGACAGATGTCAAATTTTGTTTACAGTTTTATATTGAGCAGGTCCTACTTTTGGTCCTACTTAAGGTAAATCTGTTAAAATTAATCTAATTTCTCCTCAGCCGCCATCTTGGATTCTGAACCCAGAAAAAAGCTAGGAAGTGCTCGGGTAACTTAGCGCAACGGCTGTACCATCTTTTCTTGAAGCATTTCAGTCCATATTTGACCAATCTAAAAATCTACCTCGGAATGAGCTACGAAACTCAAACTTTGCACAGTCGTAGCACAGTCGTAGATCCTTAAAAATTCAACAATCCCTCCAAGTTCCATAGAGTAGTAAAGCAGTTACGAAATTTCAAAAAACGTCAAAATTGCCACTCACTCACTCACTAATGTATAGATCATCAAATTTCTACTGTACTTCCAGACATGATACAAAACTGAAATTTGGGAGACTGATAGAAATTATGACGAAACCCTTGGAAAAAATCAAAAATTCTAATTTACTTCCCTCCCCTATACATGTAAATATTTGTAAAAGTAATATTGCCCAATTCCAGAAACGCTAGAGAGCTGAGCTTTGGTAGACTAATAGGAACTATCATAAAACTATAGGAAAAACCCCCAAATTCTAGTTTATTTCGCTCCCCTATAAATGTAAAGTAATGTAAAAGTAGCATTGCCCACTTACAGAATACTAGAAAGATGAGCTTTGGAAAGCCGATAGGAACTAATATATGATAAAACTATAGAAAAAAATTTCAAAACTTCAAAATTTTAATTTACTACCTTCTTTTATAAATGCAAAGTTATATAAAAGTGACATTGCCGACTTCCAGAAACACTAGAGAGCTGAATTTTATAAGGCTAATAGGAACTATAATAAAAACATGGGAAAAAACCTCAGAGTAATACGACATATAAAGAGAAGTAGTAGCCCCGGTTTCGGCGGTAATTCATTCATTTGTTGGTAATCAATGTAGATTTTCCGCTGTTACCGCCTCCTCTGCCTCTGTAAAATTTTATAAATAATAAGTAAGGTTCAACTTCTTACCTAACCAAAATATATAGTGCTTTGAGTTGGTTAGGCTATTCAAACCGTGCGATAATTTTGTCATGCGCTTATTAGCCCGCGTCCCGTCGTTTTATGCTGTGTATTTCTTATTACAATCTGCGATAAAAACTCATTTAGACAACATAATTTATGAACTGCCTCTTTTCCCACAATGTTTTCAGGACGTGGCAACAGGTGTATGACATCATATTACGGATTTCGTGTTAGCAGGGCCGGGTTTCGTTTTGAGCTACTTGGACTATATCCACAGGAAAAAAGGGAATCCTTTTTCCTATAGTAGAGGACGATTAACTATTAGTCATTGTTCCAACAGTTTTAACCGGGATTAAGGATATTCTATTTTATTTTTTTAAAATGCGGCTTTTCTGTTTGAAGAGTAGAAGCACTATTAACCATTCAAACGAAAATTTCATAGGATTGTTTTAATTTTAGTAGTTTTGTAGTTTTTCTGTGTGAAACCACACCTTATAGAAAACAAGCGTCTTGGAATTAAATAAATGGATCCATGACGGATCTGATACCTTCCTAGCCCATTAGCACACTCCACGTTATATCAACCTTGAAAACAGTTTTTTGTAAATATCTCCGAAATTAAAGCTCCTACGAACTTTTCGGTTATAACATAATTTTTTTCAAAAAACGCGCGCTACTATATCAGCCGCCATCTTGGATTCTGAACCCAGAAAAAAGCTAGGAAGTGCTCGGGTAACTTAGCGCAACGGCTGTACCATCTTTTCTTGAAGCATTTCAGTCCATATTTGACCAATCTAAAAATCTACCTCGGAATGAGCTACGAAACTCAAACTTTGCACAGTCGTAGCACAGTCGTAGATCCTTAAAAATTCAACAATCCCTCCAAGTTCCATAGAGTAGTAAAGCAGTTACGAAATTTCAAAAAACGTCAAAATTGCCACTCACTCACTCACTAATGTATAGATCATCAAATTTCTACTGTACTTCCAGACATGATACAAAACTGAAATTTGGGAGACTGATAGAAATTATGACGAAACCCTTGGAAAAAATCAAAAATTCTAATTTACTTCCCTCCCCTATACATGTAAATATTTGTAAAAGTAATATTGCCCAATTCCAGAAACGCTAGAGAGCTGAGCTTTGGTAGACTAATAGGAACTATCATAAAACTATAGGAAAAACCCCCAAATTCTAGTTTATTTCGCTCCCCTATAAATGTAAAGTAATGTAAAAGTAGCATTGCCCACTTACAGAATACTAGAAAGATGAGCTTTGGAAAGCCGATAGGAACTAATATATGATAAAACTATAGAAAAAAATTTCAAAACTTCAAAATTTTAATTTACTACCTTCTTTTATAAATGCAAAGTTATATAAAAGTGACATTGCCGACTTCCAGAAACACTAGAGAGCTGAATTTTATAAGGCTAATAGGAACTATAATAAAAACATGGGAAAAAACCTCAGAGTAATACGACATATAAAGAGAAGTAGTAGCCCCGGTTTCGGCGGTAATTCATTCATTTGTTGGTAATCAATGTAGATTTTCCGCTGTTACCGCCTCCTCTCCCTCTGTAAAATTTTATAAATAATAAGTAAGGTTCAACTTCTTACCTAACCAAAATATATAGTGCTTTGAGTTGGTTAGGCTATTCAAACCGTGCGATAATTTTGTCATGCGCTTATTAGCCCGCGTCCCGTCGTTTTATGCTGTGTATTTCTTATTACAATCTGCGATAAAAACTCATTTAGACAACATAATTTATGAACTGCCTCTTTTCCCACAATGTTTTCAGGACGTGGCAACAGGTGTATGACATCATATTACGGATTTCGTGTTAGCAGGGCCGGGTTTCGTTTTGAGCTACTTGGACTATATCCACAGGAAAAAAGGGAATCCTTTTTCCTATAGTAGAGGACGATTAACTATTAGTCATTGTTCCAACAGTTTTAACCGGGATTAAGGATATTCTATTTTATTTTTTTAAAATGCGGCTTTTCTGTTTGAAGAGTAGAAGCACTATTAACCATTCAAACGAAAATTTCATAGGATTGTTTTAATTTTAGTAGTTTTGTAGTTTTTCTGTGTGAAACCACACCTTATAGAAAACAAGCGTCTTGGAATTAAATAAATGGATCCATGACGGATCTGATACCTTCCTAGCCCATTAGCACACTCCACGTTATATCAACCTTGAAAACAGTTTTTTGTAAATATCTCCGAAATTAAAGCTCCTACGAACTTTTCGGTTATAACATAATTTTTTTCAAAAAACGCGCGCTACTATATTCTGAATATTGATGCTACGTTCCATTAAAAAGTTAGAATTTTTTAAACTTTTTAACTGTCAAAAAACTGTCATTAGCATTCACGAATTTTGACTAAAATCTAATCAGCTCGTTGCAGTATTGAGTACTATTTTACCTGAAAATTTCACGTAAATCGGTTAAGCGTTACATACAAACACAGACAGACGTCACGACGATATTGCTAGGGTAAAATACACCCAAATAACAAATTTTTGGTGTTATCTAAAAAAAAAATTTTTGTCGAAAACAATACCTTCTCTAGCCGTTGCTTTGCGGGCTAGGAAGGTAAAAAGGGGGCGGGCCGACTGCACAGTAGTATAAGTAGTAGCCTTTGGACTGGATTGTTTAGTTTACACTTGAAAACGGTTAGATATACTTACTTACTGAAACGTCCCGTTTAAAATAAACCAACACAAAAACATTTCATGTAAAAAAGAGCCGTAGTAAGTACGCGAAAATGGCATTCCGTAAAAAGAATTGAGATAAAAGTAAGGCCAAGTTCTCCAATACAAATTTCATAATGAAAGATTTTTACTAGTTGGAAATGTTTTTCTAAACTTTGCTATTACAGCCAAACTCCTTTATGTTCAATTTAGCACTGTGCCTAAGTCATTTACAGCCGTAATAGCCAAGTTTAGAAAAACATTTCCAAACTAGTTTCTTACTTTCATTTTGAAATTTGTATTGGAGAACTTGACTTTACTTTTATCTCAATTCTTTTTACGGAATGCCGCGTACTTGGTTATTTTTACATGAAATGTTTTTGTTTTTCAAAAGGAATTGGATAATTTTTAATTTTTAAAGTAGTAAAATATGCGGAATATTGTTCAAAACTTTTGCAATGCCTTACTTAAAATTTTGAGGTCTTTGAATTTCTTCCCATGGTTTTATCATAGCTGCTATCAGCCTTTTAAATCTTAGCTCTCTAGCGTTTCTGAAAGTGGACAATGTTACTTTTGCATAACTTTACATGTATAGGGGAGGAAAGTAAATTAAAATTTTCGTGTTTTAAAATTTTTTCCTATAGTTTTATCATAGTTGCTATCAGTCTTCCAATGCTCAGCTCTCTAGGGGTTTTGGAAGTGGGTAATGTTACTTTTACATAACTTGTCATTTATAGGAGATGAGAGTAAAAAAATTTTTGGGGTTTTTAATTTTTTTCCCATGGTTTTATCATAGTTTCTATCAGCCTTCCAAAGATCAGCTCTGTAGCATTTCTGGAAGTGGGCAATGTTACTTTTATATAAATTTACATTTATAGTAGAGGGAAGTAAACTAAAATATTGGTGTTTTAAAATTTTTTCCTATAGTTTTATCATAGTGTCTTTCAGTCTTAAAAAGCTCAGCTCTCTAGCGTTTCTGAAGCGGGCAGTGTTACTTTTACATAACTTTACATTTATATGGGAGGGAAGTAAATTAGAAATTTGGGGTGTTTTTTCCTATAGTTTTATCATAGTTCCTACCAGGCTGCCAAAGCTCAGCTCTCTAGCATTTCTAGAGGTGGGTAATGTTACTTTTAAATAATTTTACATGTATAGGGGAGGGGAGTAAATTAGAATTTTGGGGCTTTTTGATTTTTTCCAGGGGTTTGGTGATAATTTCTATCAGTCCGCCAAATTTCAGCTTTATAGCAGGTCTGGAAGTACAGTTGAATTTTGATGATCTATACATGAGTGAGTGAGTCAGTGAGTGAGTGGCAATTTCGACGTTTTTTGAAATTTCGTAACTACTTTACTACTTTATAGAAGTCCATAAAACTTGGGGTTGTTAACTCTATAAAGGTCTACGACTGTGCAAAGTATGAGATTCGTAGCTCTTTCCGAAGTAGAGTTTTAGATAGGTCAAATATGGGCTGAAATGTTTCAAGAAAAGATGGTACGGCAGCGCGAACTTGGCGAGACACTGCCGTGCCCTCAGATAAAGACAATGGAAGTCCAAAGTTTTATTTCTACTCAATCATTGTCTACGAGTTTCAAACAAAAGATTATTTTTTCACTTATATAATGACAACAAGTTTAATTAGGTGGGTCCTCAAGTCGTGAACGGTTAGCCCAGATATTCCTAAGCTCTAAGGTCGATACCGACAGTAACATGTGTTTGTATTAAATGCAGTGTTGTGTTGGCCGTCGGACTCGGTATATTGAATTTTTGGTGTTTTTTTCTGTGTGCTGAGTTTTATTTTTGTAAAAAAGAACTGAGTTGGACGTAAAAATAAACAAGAGGTGCTATGTTTCTGAAAATGCTGTGAAAATTCAGCCCAGTGTGGTTTTTTCGAGATGATTCCAGTGACGCAGCTATGTTGCCATCGCCGGGGATTCTGCAAATTCCAAGTTTTCAGGAATGACCGCCACGAATAGGCAAAATTTACACGGGGCCGCGGTTGACTTATTATCTTTATATTATTATTACTCTAAGGAAAAAAACTCAAAATTTTAAAGAAGGCATTGCAAAAGTTTTGAACAATATTCCTCATATTTTACTACTTCAAAATTTAAGTATTATCCGAATCCTTTAAAAAAGGAGTAAAATCATAAGAAAAACATTTCAAAAAAAGCAAGTACTTGAAAATGATATTCCGTAAAAAGAATTCAGATGAAAGTTAAGCCAAGTTCTCCAATACAAATTTTAAATGAAGGGTTCTTACTAGTTTGGAAATGTTTTCCTAGACTGGGCTATTACGGCTGCAAATAACTCTTAGGCACAGTGATAAATTGAACATAAAGAAATTTGGCGGTAATAGCAAAGTATAAAAAACCATTTCCAATCTAGTAAGAACTTTTAATTTTGAAATTTGTATTAGAGAACTTGGCTTTACTTTTATCTCAATTCTTTTTTTTTAATGATCGAAAAAAAATATGTGAAGCCGTAATTTTGTCGAAAGGAAAATAGACAAAAATAATTTAAAAGAAAAATTTGTCGATCCGCAAAATTGTCGAAAATAATATTGTCGAAAATAATTTAGACTATAAATAAAATAGTAAAAACGTAAAAGCATCAAAACGGAGTTTTGTAGAAATGCAGAATGATCGAACCGTAAAAAGCTCGAATCGCAAAAAGGTAATAAAGAAGAAGAATAGAGCAATTCAAGAAAAACGTATTTTTGTCGATAATAATATAGCCGTCAATAATTTAAACGAATCGTAATTCTGTCGATCCGTAATAATGTCGAAAAGTTAAACGCGCGATATGCAATGGAGAGACGCAAACTCAACAAAACGTAGTTTTGTCGAAACTTAAAAAGATCGACCCGTCGAAAATGAAGGTGTGTGCTATCTTTAGCAAAATTCCTTGGCTAAATTCGTTGAACGGCTACTGACAGGTTAGGTTTGAATGGGCTTTTAGGTTAGGCTAGTATGATGTAACAGTACACCTGGCAACATGGGGAGTTTTTTGCAGCTGCGTTACACAATCGACGAGTTTTCGATTCGACATTTTTACGGTTCGACCTTTTTACGCTTCGACATAATTACTTTACTACGTGACCTTTAAACTATTTTTGTCTTTTTTACGTCTGAATTTTGTTCATCTCTTTTATTTATCGAATTTTTTTACTTTCAACTTTGTAACGTTCGGCCTTTTCGCGATTAGACTTTTTTACTATTCGATCATTCTGCGATTCGACTTAACTCCGTTTTGATGCTTTTACGTTTCGATATTGTGGATTGACGAAATTACGCTTTGTCTAAATTTTTTTCGACAATTTTACGGAGCAACAAAACTATGTAACGTTTTGGTTAAATTATTCTTTTATTATCGATTATTTTATCTTCGACCAAATTATGGTTCGACATTTTTTTTCTACAATTGTATATGGCGCCTAAATGAAACTCCGTTAATAAGATTTTAAATTTTTCTTCTATTACTCTAGCAAAAATTTTTACTTACCCAACTATCTTTACTTTGAAATCGTTAAACAGAGAATATTCCCCTGGAACTGGTCTTACGTCTACAATGGTGACGGATTTTCCTTGATTTCTTTCCTGGGCGAGAATAATTTTTAGGTCTGACGTTTTGCAGGATTTTGGTATGCATTCTCCTAGGTTTATTTGCCGAGTCTAAAATATACCAACATATTTTTGTATTAACGCTCTAAAAGAAGAAGGGGTTACATTATCTAACAAGTCTTTGATAAATAAATGATCTTTGACAGCCCAGAGTGGGTTGATTGCTGCTATAGGAACTTCCATTTCTTCCTATTCTACGCACTGACTTTCCAATTTTAAAGATATTCTTCCATGTGTTCCCTAAAACTAGGTCTGGCTCTACCTCTCTTTTGAGCTCTATCCGGTGTTTGGTGGGAAATTTGATTAGGTTTGTCGTCAAAATATACAAATTTAAATCAAGCAAAATTAAATACGTTATCAGTGTTTTTAGAGCTTTAACTTTATGAATTACTCAAAGGCCCCTAATAATAGCTATATGGTTTTTGGTGTAGAAGCAGTTTTTGAAAGACAAGTTTTTTTGTAACCTTCCGAAATACCTCCATTTTCTCCCGTATAAAAATAATGAATAGGAATATAGTCCTTCGCAAATGTTTAAATTAAAGTTCTATTCTTATTATTTTAAGCAAAATTGAAAGTGCTGATTTTTTAAAGAAATGTGAAAAAACGTTTAAGAAAATTAATACTAAAACTGTTTGGTTCACACAAAATTAATACTATTTGGCTCCTTTGCGAATTTTTTTGGCTGCTTGATCCAGACGTTAGAATCTGATTACAAAACATGTGTATTTGATTCCTTGATATCTACTAAATTGGATAAAATAAATATACAAATATACAAATAAAACATTATAAAAGACAAATAAATGTGATAGCTCAGGGGTTTCGGATAATTACATATTTATTTCGGAAAATTACAGAAGGGCCTGTCCTTCAATTAAGTAGCGCTCTAGGGGGGAGGGGGAAGATTGACCTTGCATTACACTCAATGTTTTTTTAATGTGTTTTTTTCTTGAAAATGCATTGCTTAATTTAAAAACGTTCCTTAAGCAGATAACTGATAAAACAGAGAGGATGTGAGAACTGTTTAATTTCAACAAATAGTTTTTCATTAAATTATTTATTTTTTCTTCATCTGTTAGGTAGCTATACAATAAGTTGGATCTTGTTTTTGAAACGCCTGTTGGTTTCGCTATTGGATATATAATTTCTTGATAAAGTATTTTTTGCGCGGTACTAGGTTGCACGGTTTTGTTTTTGCGCTATATTTTTGATGTGCTGTTTTCGTACTTGCGCGGTAAAAACCTTGCGTGTAATTTTTTGTGCGTTAATGGACTGCGCGGTTTATATTTTACGCAGTTAAAAACTGGCGTCGTATTGAGCTACGCGGTTTAATATTTTTGCGCGGTAAAAAGTTTGTGCGGTTTTTAGTTGCGCCGTATTTTTTTTGTGCAGTTTTTGTACGTAGGGGGTAAAAACCTTGCATGGTATTCATTTGCGCGGACATAGGCTGCGCCGTTTTTAACCTTGTGTGGTATGTTTTTGGGTATGCTGTATTTTTCGCACTGTAAAGACGCAAATAAAAAACTTCTACCTATGCAGGCTGCGGTGTCTCAAAATTTATGTATGGCTTCGGTAGTTAAGTGGTGGAATGTTTGCCTAGATAGCAAGAGGTCCCGGGTTCGATCCCCGGCCGAAGCAGAAAACTTTTTTCTTATTTTTCTTTCTTTAATTTCACTTGTTTATAGTTTTAGGTCCTTGCATTATTTGCAATTTGGTATTTAATAATTATATTGGCAAATCGCCCATTTGCGATTAGAAATTTTAACACACGAAAAGGTGATCTCATGTTTTCAGACGTTGATCTTTACGTCTAATTTGAGTTATCATACCTTTGACAGTGGGAAAGAAGAATTTAGAGATCAGTTGGATGACTTGGTCGGGTTAATACCCTGAGAGTCTCTCGTTCTTGTATTGAGACACTTTAATTTCACTTAAGATTTTCTACTATAAATTTTTCTCGAAATATTTGAACAAATATTTTTTTCTTGAGTGACATGAAATTTTGCATTTTCAGTTTAAAAAAAACACTCATCCTTTTAGATGGCGAAGCCTGTAGATGCTCACTTTAATAAACCAAACCACACCAAACAACTCCAACAACAAAGAAAGAGAAAATGAGTGTGCCCATTGATAAAGGTCAATATTCAAAAGATTGCATGAATGTTGCCACCCGCTTGTCATCCTCACCCCACTCGCTATTTTCTCGTGGCCTTCTCTCCAACTTATCCTCTTGAGTAGTCAGAATTGTATCTGATTTTTTTTAAAATAACTAACCATAGGGTTTTAAGACATTGGGCTACGCAAGTTATTGTTGCTGGAGAGTCCTACACAAGATAATGCTAAGTTTTATTTAAAAATGGGCTCTCTAATTGAAGGTGATGATAATAATTTAGGAGTTAGGATCAAAGAGTCGGTACCAGGATGGCGAGAGCATAAATCTCCTACTGTCAACTCACGAGGACCACGACTGTTGCGCTAAAAAGAAAAGAAGTCTATCGTGTATAATCAAATTCTGCTGGGACGATAGCGATGTTAGATAGATGCAATTGTAACATGGAGCAGGAACACCTTTTGGAAGGTTCGTTAAAGCGTGGGTCCACTTTGTATACCTACTTGCTATGCAGTATAAAGATCCCTGCCCTCGACAAAGTGGTGCCAGGCAAAAACTAGGTCTTCTTAGAGAAAGGGGCATCCTAAGGGGCACGTGCATCAGTTTGTTATATGGTGTACGGGACAAATCGGGGTTTAAGAAAAAATATCATGTAATTTTTTACATGGCATATACTGTAAAAGTGATTTTTTCAGTACCTACTCTAGATGTATTTTCCCATTTTTACAGAATACATTGGGTTTTTGCGCAACTGGATTTGGCAAAAAGCAATTGACTTGTAAATTTTCATTTTTCAATGTACAAAATATATCATGTAATTTTACTATTATTGTAATGTGTTATTTTTTAGGACTCTGTGAAATTACAACAAAAAACTTTGATTACAAAGTTGCCAACATTTTTTAGTGGAATGTAAAAACAGTTTTTTCAGTGTAGTCGCAAGATAAAAAATAGTCTCCCCACCACTACTACTAGGACCAAAAATAATTATTTAAAGGCTTCTTCATAAAAAAGAGAAAAAATATTGCTACAGTACTTGAGACTTTGGATTAAGTTGAATTTCAATGAATTTTTAGTTTTAAAATAAGCAAATAAAAAAATGAAATTTTCAGAATCAATGTCAGTCATAAATTTTAATATTTCTGTCGGTCAACAGTTAATACATACTTAATCCAAACTGGTAAAGGTGAACGTTCTTAAATTAAAGTCATAAATAAATCACTGCCGAGGCCTGACACAAACATCAAGTCAAGTACATAAACGATAATGAAACTTTCCAAATTTTTTATGACAGTTTTATTTAACATAAGACACAAAAGTTCTGTATGCAATGTTGCCTTTGCATAAGTTTAATTGTGTTATGTAAGAGAGAGAGCTTTCTTTCTTTAAGTGTGAATTAATGAATACGTCTGGTATTTCTCCTAATAATATTAATTAATATTCGGATGATTATTAAATGCAAATATCTGTTTCTTAATGAATTACTCTTATATAATATTAAAATTTTCTCAATGATGTTCGCATTTTTTATTTTGCCTTGTCTTGTAAATATTTATTAATGTGCCCTACGTAACATTATAAATAAATGCCGTCAGATGCACATTGGTGGATCTAGTAAGGTCCTGCAATATTTATTAAAAAATTATATATTTTGTTTTTGCACAATTTTAGTTGTATTCCCCTATATTTTTAGCTCACACATATACTATAGGTACGTTCGGCTAATCTGGAGTGGAGTGAGAGTGCGTCAGAGTGTTTGGAGTGAAACTGTTTTAGTCAAACGCGACGGAGTGAAAAGTCTAAACTACACAAAAAAAATGCATTGTATTTTATAATGAATTACTCAAAAACAGAGAAATTCTTATTAACGGTATTATTTTTAAGAATAAAATAAACCTATTTAAAAATATCAAACAGATCCCTACTAAATTTTAATACGTTGTTTATTAATTTTAAAATTTAAATAAAAATGTAGTGGTGGAGAGATATCGATCTACCAACAAAAAAATGAAAAAATTGTGTTCCTAATTTTTAATTTTATAATTTATTTTTATATTGAGTTTTAAATTATTGAATATTTTTATAACATTTTCTAGTAAATAGGTTTTAAACATAAATCTATCTTCCTATGATCACATTTACAAAGATAGTAAAATTTGCACTCTCTTTCGGTTTTAGAAAAGTGCATATTTCACACGCATATTAATTCTTATTTTCGTCTCGAGGATTCTGAATTTTATAGCCTTATTAATGCCAATTTCAAGGGCAAAAGCTAATGTTTTGTAAAACATATTTTCCTCCCTAATAAATAAAGGTGATTTTAACAAAAATTACAAGAAAATTCGAGTAAATATATGGTTGTCGTAGGAAACATAGCGTAACCTTACATAATTAGGAAGTGACTTTTTTACAATTCAAGACACAAGTGGATAAAGGCGCCATGTCGCAAAATATTTATTCCAAGAAAAATGGGTTTTAAGATTTTCGATTGGAACTTTTTTCCTAATGTAATTTTGGCCATTTACTAATAGTGTTTTTTTAAGTCTATTGATTTTTTTTGCCCATTTATCAATTTAAAAAAACCTTCATATTTTAGAAGAAATTTGTAATTTTAGTGGACATGACACCTTTTTTCATGTGAAACTGACAAAACCTGTGTTGAAAGTAAATGGAAAATGGTGTTATGTACTCAAAAATATGCCTTTTTATAAAAAAAGTAAGAAAATCTGAAATACTTATCTAGTGCAGTTAATTGTTTTTTCTTTTTTCCTTCTGATTTTCCTCGTTTTCTTTAAAAAGTTTTTCAGAGAACCATGTTAGCTCCCGCTAAATTTCGCGGTTGTTTTTACGTTTTAAAACCACACAATTGGATGACGGACAGAGTACATTTTTCGCGCATTTTGACATGCGCACCAAGAATCAGAGAGATCCTTTCTACCGCCTCGAGAAAAATGGCGTGTTAATTACTTTCTCCAACTATTACAAATTTCTACACTTGAAAGTGCTCGATTTTGGTGTACTGAAGCATAGAACTGGACACTTCAGCCCTTCAGCTACGTGGTGCCATCATAAGATCCGGAAAGGGGCCCCTGGAACGTGAAAAAATTGGCTGCAAACTGGTGAGTACTTTGTTTCTGATTTCCGTTGTGTGGTAACAGCAATTAACCTATGGACCTTTGATTATTTCGTGATCAATCAATATATTTATGTTTGTTCGCGCTTTCATTTAATAAAATATATACAGTCCACTGCAGTTATCGTTTTTCTAACTGCGGGCATTCATAAAGTGTTCCTTCGAGCCAAATAAATAAATTTACTCCATACGACGGTATTTTAAGCAGCCATTTTCACATTTTCGCCGCGACCACACGGCCTTGAATTTCGCCAATCGTATTGAACCGTAGGTTTTCGTTCGACCTTCGTTTTTCGGCGCAATTCACCTGTTTTCGGTCCTCTGCTATGGTATGGTCATTTCAGTAAACAAAATCGAGGATCAATCAAAACAAACAAACAAACAACATTTCTGTGCTTAGATTTGATCCATACCATTTCGATATTTAAAACAATTTTCATCAATTGCGATAAATTAGTGCATATTTTCGACAATTCGTCATTTTTTCTATTTCAGAAGCATTAATTTAGCGTTAATTGTATATTTACCGACAATTTCGTCATTTCAAAGGTAAAATCATGTCTATCAAAAAAGCCGTGCAAAAACGCAAGGGTTTTTTATCTGCGATCACCGAGTGTTATGTGTTTTCACAAACCGCGGCAACGGACGCAAAAGCGAGAAACGAGTTTCAAGTGAGGTATTCCGATTTGAATGAAACCTTCGATAAATGCATGCTGGCACATAATGATGTCATTATGTTGATAGACGACTCGGACGACGAGGAGTTTAAAACGCAGGATGCGATCCTTGCAGAAGCTCGTAAATATTTTTATGCGTGTAAGGGGGTTTACTCTGAAATATTTCCATCCTTTTCGGGATCATATGTTCGTCAAAACGAATCTGAAACTCCAAAACTCAAAGAGTTAGGTATTCCCATATTTCGAGGTGATAAAAAATTATGGCCATGCTTTTTCGATCTTTTTAATAATATTATAGATCAAAATCAAAGTCTAAGTAACGTTCGAAAACTTCAATATTTATTTTCATATCTCGAGGATGAGCTTTTAAAATTGATATCAGGGATTAGCTTATCTGATCAAAATTATAAAATTGCTTACGACAAATTAGTCAATAGATATCAAAACAAGCGAGACCTCGCAAATGATGCTTTAAGCACAATTACGAACTCTACATTAAAAAACGAGTCAGCTAAAGAATTGCGTAATTTAATTGACACCTTTTCAGAATCCCTAGAAATTTTAAAATCACTTAGCTTTGACGTTGCCAGTTGGGACTTTATTATTTTTTTCATTCTGTTAGAAAAATTGGATATTCCGACGCGTTCAAATTTCGAAATGAGTCACGCCAATACTAATACCGAAATTCCCACTTTTCAGTCACTTTCTAGAAAAAAGATGTAAAGTTTTTGAATCACTTCCTCATCAACAGCACCCAAAAAGGTGCCTACCTATCAAAAATCAAATTCTATGCAAAATCAGTTTGGGCAAAAGCCTACCTATAAATCATCCAATTCGCCTTTTATAGGACTGGATGGCACCTCCACTAATTCAAGTACGGGAATAAAATGTTTCCGGTGTAATCAAGGTCACGTGCTTTCGAAATGTCAAACATTTCTTGACCTCTCACCTATCGAGCGCCTATCTTTCGTCAAGCAGAAAAAATTATGTCTAGCGTGTTTTCATCCCTCGCATGGGGTAGACATGTGCAAATCAAAATATTCATGCAGGACTTGCAATAGTAAAAGGCACCACACTTTTACTCATTACTTAGAAACTAATAAAGAGTCTGGAAGCCAAGATACTAGTCCTGTCATTCACACACCACCTGTCAATAATCTTCATGTGTCATTAAATACCTCAGGACCTTCAGGTACCTTTCTTTATGCACCGCCATAATAAATATTATGGACGGTTGCGGACATTTTCAACCTGTAAGGGCACTGCTTGATTCTGGATCACAGACAGGATTCATCAGTGAAAAGTGTATTCAGCGTCTTAATCTTCCTAGGCGAAGTTACACCACGGAAATATTCGGATTAAATCAAATGTCTTCTCTTACTTCCAAAGGGCTGGTTCAATGTCACATTAAGCCACAAGGACAGGTCACTCCTTTACTTAATTTCGAAGCAGTTGTTGTTCCACAACTATGTTCCAATATGCCTACATTCACTTTGAACGATAATCAGTGGAAACACTTGGAAAACCTTAAACTTGCCGACCCATCTTATTTCAAATCTAGACCTGTGGACCTAGTTATTGGTTGCGAGCTATTCGCACAGATATTCAAAGAGGGCAGGGTCCTTGGACAAATAGGGCAACCTTCAGCCCTTGAAACCATCTTTGGCTGGGTCGTCATGGGAAAAGTTGACGAAGTAGGTAGTCTTACGGAACGAACCAGTTGTTTTTTAACGAGTCATTCACCTCCTTTGGAGGTCATTATCCCTAGGTTTTGGGAAATCGAACATTTGCCTAAAAAACAAATCTTATCAAAGGAAGAAAAACAAGCGGAATCAATTTTTACTGCGAGTGTCGTACGACAACCGAGCGGTAGATTCATGGTAGATCTTCCGTTTAAAGATAAAATAAACCCTGAGCTAGGAAATACTTATCCGCAAGCTTATCGTAGATTTTTACTCCTAGAAAATAGATTACTCAAAAATCCTGATCTGTACACTGCCTATTCTAGTTTCATGCAAGACTATATCGATTCTAATCACATGAGTCTAGTTTTACCTAGTCAACCAAAAGTCGACGTATCATGTTTTTTGGCACATCATTGCGTACTAAAGCCGGAAAGCTTAAGTAAAAAATTAAGGGTAGTCTGGGATTGTTCGGCAGTCACCCCAAAGAATATTAGTCTCAATGACACGTTGTTATCTGGACCGAAACTTCAAAAGGATATTGCTTCTTTACTCCTTACGTTTCGTCTTAATCCTATTGCCTACATTGCTGATATAAAACAGATGTTCCGTCAAGTCCTTATCAATCCTTATCACCGTCCTTATCAAAGAATTATGTGGAGGTTTTCTCCAAAGGACCCACTTTCAGTGTGGGAATTTTCTACTGTCACTTTTGGCATGAAATGCTCACCTTTTCTAGCCATGCGTACATTAAGTGAGCTGGCAGAGAAAGAAAAGGAACGTTTTCCTATGGCTAGTACTGTTCTAAAAACGTCAATTTACATCGACGATATCTTGGGAACTAGCCCTTCGCTTTCTGAAGCCCTTTCCCTACAGATGGAACTCAATGATTTGTTAAAGTCGGGAGGATTTGAACTTAAAAAATGGGCAAACAATTGTCCTGAGTTATTGGCAACATTGCCAGAATCCGATCGTCAAATGCCTCTCTCTTTTGACAAGGAAGAACCACACTTTATCAAAGTTTTAGGAATTCAATGGCATCCAAAAAACGACATTTTTTCTTATCAATGCCGAATGAAGGACAAACCCCCAACTAAACGTTCTATTTTATCTATCATAGGAACAATCTTCGATCCCTTAGGTTTTCTTTGTCCCTTGTTGCTACAAGCAAAATTTATTTTGCAACAGTTGTGGATATCGAAAATAGGCTGGGACGAAGAACCAGATTCTTCCATCATCGACTCTTGGAACAAACTTCGTTCTGAATTCCCGCTTCTTTCCAGTTTTCAATTACCCCGACAAATCAAACTGTCAAAAACCAATACCTGTCAAATCATCGGCTTCTGTGACGCTTCAATTCGAGGCTACGCAGGCGTCGTATATTTTCGTTTGGCTAAGCTAGAACTCCTAGGCGCATTTCTTTTAAGCGAATTAATTGATTTCGTTTTATCTAGCTATGAAGGAAAAATAACTTTCGTTACTTTCTGCGATTCGCAAGTTGTATTGCACTGGCTTTCATCCCCTCCTAATCGCTGGCAAACCTTTGTTGGAAATCGAGTCAGTAGAATCCAAGAAATCATTCCCTCAAACTCATGGCGCTACATTCCTTCTGCTTTAAATGCAGCCGATATTGCGTCACGAGGGGCCACCCCCTCACAGCTCATTTCACATGACATGTGGTGGAACGCACCGTCGTTTTTGTGGTCTCCCGAAAACGAATCGCCCGATTTTCATAAATCAAAAATGCCGATTGATTTCGGAGATATTAATCTGGAGGAAAGGCCAAAGGTCTGTTGCAATGCGATAATTGACGTTAACTTCTTAGATCAGCTTCTTATCAAATAATCATCTATAACAAAAATTCAACGTATCATTTCTTATGTCCTTCGAATAGTTAACCTTTTTCAAAACCATTCCTATCAAAAACCCACTAATCTACCGGACCAAAAAATTATTTTTGAAAATATTGTTTTTCCTACCACCGGTGAGATGCAAAGTGCGTTATACCTTCTTATCAAACGCGTTCAAGGTTCTTGCTTTTCTGAGCTTTTTTCCGCGTTATCTTAGGATAAACCAATACCGAAACCTTTTCGAAAACTTTCACCTTTTCTTGATGAAAATAATATCATTAGAGTCGGTGGCAGATTACAAAAATCTGACCTTTTGTCTTATTCTGCAAAACACCCCGTCTTACTTTCGAGTAACCATCGTTTAACTACTCTTCTTATCGTGTCCACTCATCGACAATACCTTCATCCTGGGTTTAAAACATTACATAATCTGCTTTTACAGCAATTTTGGATATTTTCTGCCAGACGGGCAATTCAAAGAACCATATCCAAGTGCTTGCAATGTTTTAGAATCAACCCTAAACCCTATAGACCGCCCATAATGAGTTCTCTTCCCGCTCATCGAATCAATCAACTTAAACCTTTTTCGAGTGTAGCTATCGACTTTTGTGGACCTTTCTTTGTGATTCCTCATCGTTACCGTGGTTGTAAAGCTTTCAAATCGTATGTCTGTGTGTTTGTCTGTACGGGCACACATTGCGTGCATTTGGAATTAACCATGGAACTGTCCACAGAAGGGTTTGTAGGTGCATTCCATCGATGCATTTCCAGACGTGGAAGCGTGACGCAATGCTGGTCAGATCAGGGCAGTAATTTTATAGGGTTTCGTAACCAATTACTTGATTACGCAAGAAGTGCGTCCACCAGACTTTCTATTCGTTGGCATCTGGGACTCCCTATCAGTCCACATTTCAATGGCCTGGCAGAAGCTGGCGTCAAAAGTTTTAAAACTCACTTTGTTCGAGTTGTCGGCGACCAGAAGTTGTCTATCATAGAAATGTCCACCCTTACATGTCGCATAGAAGCTGTACTTAATAGTCGCCCTTTATCTCCTGCCTCTTCAGACCCACACGATCTTCAACCTCTTACCCCTGGGCATTTTTTGACCCTTGAACCCCTTAATTCAGAAATTCCGGAGTCAGATTTGTTCGAGGTTCCCCTAAATCGGCTCTCGAGATGGCAACTAATCCAAAAACTACATAATGATTTTTGGAAAAGGTATTCTGTAGAGTATTTGCATACGCTACAACAACGACACAAGTGGGCTGATTCGTCCCCAAATATCAAATTAAATGATTTGGTTATCATAACGAGTGATCACATCCAATCACCTTTGAAATGGCCAGTCGGTCGGGTTCTCGAATTGCATCGCGGCGGAGACGGTCAAGTGCGTGTAGCGACGGTACGAACGGCTACCGGTGTTTACAAGCGGGCAGTTGTAAAACTGTGCCTCTTGCCGAATTAAAACTAATTTTCATTTTTCTACCTATTACCGGGTATTACAATAGGTTTTTCTTTATTTTTATTTTTTTTAAAATTTTTGTTTGTTTGTTTTGCCTTTTTCGGGTTTTCGTTATCTCTAAATAAACTTACGCTACTTTTCTGTTTTTCATTCATTTATATTTATCGGTCGATCATTTTTTCTTATATCTATATCTGTCGGGTTGATATTCTAAAATTGTGTGTTTTGGAGGGCAGTTATGTTAGCTCCCGCTAAATTTCGCGGTTGTTTTTACTTTTTAAAACCACACAATTGGATGACGGACAGAGTACATTTTTCGCGCATTTTGACATGCGCACCAAGAATCAGAGAGATCCTTTCTACCGCCTCGAGAAAAATGGCGTGTTAATTACTTTCTCCAAATATTACAAGTTTCTACACTTGAAAGGGCTCGATTTTGGTGTACTGAAGCATAGAACTGGAAACTTCAGCCATTCAGCTACGTGGTGCCATCATTAGATCCGGAAAGGGGCCCCTGGAACGTGGAGAAATTGGCTGCAAACTGGTGAGTACTTTGTTTCTGATTTCCGTTGTGTGGTAACAGCAATTAACCTATGGACCTTTGATTATTTCGTGATTTCGTATCAATATATTTATGTTTGTTCGCGCTTTCATTTAATAAAATTATATACAGTCCACTGCAGTTATCGTTTTTCTAACTGCGGGCATACAAACCATAAGTACTCTTTCCTAACATATTTCAACTGTTCACGCAAGTAACCTAATTTTTCGGCAGTAAGACCTTCTCTTTTCTCTGTAATTCTTTGTAGTGTAATATTTTCCTCCTTGCGAATTACCCTACTTCCTTTTTTGAACACATCTACCTTAAAAAATTGTGAGCATTCATCGTAATTTTCTTTATATAAATAGCTGCCAAACTCGTCAACTCTAATCCACTTCACACAAAGAAATTCAAGGAACCCTAGAAGACGCATCCCCATTATATAATACGCAAATTCATTCATCATGCATGAAATCTCAGAAAATTTCGCCGAATCCTCGCAGGCAACACTGTAAGAGGTATAAAAGAGAAATCGATGAAAAACCATGGGCGTGCAGATTTTGTTGAAAATAAAATAAATATATTATAGACATTTTCCTATAAAATTTTTGCACCCATAATTATAAAATTTAAATAAGTGTAAAATATTACCGGTACAGCTTTGACAGCCATTCTATTTAAATGACTCTTTTTACAGAATTAATTTTTTTATCGATTTATAATATTAGAAATCAATAACTTATTTACAGCTGGTAATATCTGTAGTTTTGATTTTTATTATTTTTCCCTAAAGATAAGAAATCTACTTTATATTATTTTTTCTGGATATAGAAAAGTGTTACTTTAATCCCTAAAATTTAAAACACAGGTAAAAGTGTTTCTTTTTATTTCAAATTGTCAAAGGTGTTTTTTTAGCTTTTTACTCTTTCACCTTGGTAATACATTGCTCTTAGTAATTTTTTTACAGTAAGTAGATTTGTTCTGTTAAAAAAAGTCAAAAACTCCGAATTATATACTCAGACCTTGAGGATTTAAAGAGTCTATTTGATCCCCTAGTGTTCAGGGTGCATTTTCGACACTTTTGGGTGTTTTCGGTTTCTATGTTTATAATATTGATATGGGATGTTTACCATCATTATTCTCTTCAAATTAAAGCACACTAAGGTGTGGTCGTTTTTTCTTCAATCTTCTCTAGAAGTTCCCGAAACCACCCAAATGATAAAAATGGGACAGCCTATACATATAATATAGATTTTTTGTTATATTTTATCAGCAAAACTCTTGCCTCGAAATAAAAAGCACTCATTGGTTTATTTTACCAAAATCCATTCATTAGTTTATTAAACTCTAGAAATTAGTTTTTTTAGAAAATATTTGGTATGAGTCTGTGTTTTTTTACATTTGCAAATGTAAAAAAATATGACTTATTCAGTTTTATCAACAAAATACTTTTGATTTCCATAAAAAAATCTATTTAATTTTTATTTACCAAATAAAATAAAAATGAAAAAATATTATTTATGATTAAGTGATTATTATACAGGGTGTCCCATAACTTAGGCGCCATATTGCAGCAGGTGATAGAGGAGGTTATTTCCAAGAAAAAAGTTTATATAACATGGGGTCAACATTCATCTGTTTTTAAGATATAGGATATTTAAAGAGGAGTGGGTGAAAACGGGTTATACAAAAAAAAATCTGTCACAGCCAGCTGAATACTCAGCTAATTGTGATTAAAAAATGTGGTACTCCTTTTTTGATAATATTACAAGTGGAGGAGGTACGGGCTGTCAAAATAACCTCGAAAATGTATAAAAAATAATAATTTTTTTAAAATTAATTTTTGCTTTCTCTTTTAAAAAATATCAATAATATTTCATTATTATGTCTCGCTAGAGACTTGTTTTTATTAACAAAAAATATTTAAAAAACATTGCATTTAATATGGCATTCATAAAAGTTCATACCAAAAAAATAGTATTTTCTAAAAAAAATGACTAACTTTTTTCAAATTAATTTTTTTGAATTAATTTCAATTTACTACTTTTGTTCTAATACAAGACTACGCAATTTCATATTTTTACTGCATTTTTTCAAAAAGTTATTATCACAAAAGTTAAAAAAACAACAAGTTTTTGATCAGACATGACCTCCTCTATCACTTGTTGGCCTATGGCCCCTAAGTTATGGGACACCCTGTATATACAAACATTATTAAATTTGGCAAATATAAGAATTAAGAACAATATTTTAATCCATTTCACTCAAGGCTCTCTTTTAATTAATCACCAGGGACTATGCAGTAAGTAAGTGAAAAGGAAGTTAAAACTCTTTTTTTTCTGTGTAAAAGTAGGTACTACCTTTTTTCTTCTTATAGTTATATTTGTTAATTCTAACTACTTTTTTACATCATTACATGATGATCGAACATCAAAAACAACCAGTGATAATAATATATTATGTATACTTTATAATAAAAAGAGATAGTTCAATATTTAACTACTAACCACTAGTAGTAAGTAGTTTACCTAATTTCTTCATTACCAGTTAGCCCACAACATCTATCTATTCAAACATTTATCAAGGATTTAGAGTATATAATATCATCACAACAAGACTGGGATGAGGACAAAGCACAGAACGTGAGATCGGATTCAGTGAATATAATATCTAATTATTTAAATAAAAACACCAACAACAACCCTATCAATAAAAAATATAAAATCGTTTTTAAACAGTATAGAAATGCTAACAAATTCTTAAAAGAAAATCCTGATATTATAGTAAGCAGGGCAGATAAGGGTAACAGCACTATCATTATGAATCGTTCGGATTATGATAATGCAAGGACAGAAATGTTAAATGATGACTTGGTCTATAAATTGTTACACAATGACCCCACTACAAAATATCAATCAAAAAAAAATTAACTCTTTTATCAATGATCTCAAAGAATGTGACTATATTAGTGAAAATATATCAAAAAAAATTAAAAATCATAATTCTGTCCCTCCTAAACTATATGGCTTACGTAAAACCCACAAAAACGGATTAAAAATGAGACCGGTTGTGAATTGCCTAAATTCACCATCATATAATATAGCTACTTGGTAACATCAAATTTTGAATCTGCTTACCACTACTTTTGAATTCAATATAAAGAACTCATTTCAATTTGTAGAAAATATTAAAAATGTGACTCTCCCTGATAACTATGAACTTATATCTCTTGATGTGGTATCCTTATTCACCAACATTCCGAAATCATTGGTACTAGATATAATTAAAAAGCATAAAAGACATATTAGCGCTTACACTGAATTGCCAGTGGAGAAGATACTTGAAATGATTTCTTTATGTTTTGACACGAGCTATTTTTCATTCCAAGGCAAAATGTACCAACAATTAGATGGTAGTGCAATGGGAAACCCCAGCTCACCCGTATTAGCTAATGTAGTCATGGATCATGTGATCAGAGAAGTTTACAAAAAGATCGATTTTTTTATTCCATTTCTTTTTGTATATGTTGATGATACAATTTCCGCTGTACCAAAAGACAAATAGAGACTATTCTCACTATTTTTAACTCCATTCATCCGAAAATTCAATTTACCATTGAAAAAGAAACTGACAAAAATCTAGCATTTTTGGATGTTAAGGTTATCCGAAAGAGTGATGGAAGTTTGATTACCAATTGGTACCGTAAACCGACTAGCTCTGTGTTCAGCATAAAATAAGCACAATAAACAACCTTTTATATAGATCGCACTATCTTAGTCATCAAAAATTCTGGGATGAAAACAAAAAAATTATAAAAAATATCGCAAAGAAAAACAATTATCCATCAACATTTATAAATCAGTGTGTTCAAAGATTCACAAAAAAGCATATAAGCCCACCAGAGAACTCTGAAAATATTAATAATGAAAGAAAAAAATATTTTAAGATCCCATTTGTCCATGGCTTATCTCACAAACTAAAGCAATGCTTTCAAAAAAATGACCTAGAATTGGTTTTTTATAACTTAAAAACTACAAACAGCTTATTTACACAACTTAAAGATAAAACTCCATTTCTAAAGCAGTCTAGTGCGATCTATAGTATACCCTGTAGCTGTGATCAAATATACATCGGTCAAACAAAACAATATATTGAAAATCGATTCAAACAACATAAATACGATTGCCAAGAAAAAAATAAAAATAAAAAAGATAAGACAGCATTAGCCACTCATCATTTTTCAACACAGCATGAGTTTAAGTTTGAGGAAGCAAAGATCTTGGAAAAAGAAACTAATTATTACAAACGCTCCATTTTGGAAATGATATATATAAACATTAATAAAGATAGAACAGTTAATTTACGTAGCGATGTTAACAAATTGAGTACGGTCTATAACTCCCTACTCAATAGAATTCGCTTAAAATAACCCCCAAATGACGATTAATGAAATTAACAATAAACAAAATAAAGTAAACTTAAAAGAAAATTATATTTAAAAAATAATATAAAATATTTATAGAAAAATATATATATTAATATACATTAATATTAATATTATAAAAATGATCAAAATTATATTAAAAAAAAAAATAAAATAAAATAATAATAGAAATTAAAAAAAAATTATAATAATAATAACATTAATAAAAAATATAAATATAATATGTGTATGTATGTATGTGCATGTGTGTATATGTATGTATGTATGTGATTGTATGTATGTATATGTGGGTGTATGTATGTATATGTATAATATAAAAGGAAAAAAATAAAGCTTTTCCCCAATTAAACCACGACAACAAAATACGAAGTGTCTTTCTAAGTAGTCATGAATACGTAAATGAGTTGAAAATTAGCGTTGAAAATATTTTTTGCTTTTTTTAAAAATTAATTGTATATACCAAGGTTTAAACAGGAAAAGTTTTGTGTTCTGACAACAATGCATGTTATCAATGCATTTGAATATACAACAACTCCAAACTAGAAAATAAGTTCCATCACTGTCTTAATTGTATCATACTATATACACTTGTCCCACTCTAAATTAAATCAGTACCGTACACTACTAGTGCCACTCTATTCAAGGTTGCCTTTTGCTTTAAACTTAAAGAATTTTAATTTGTTTTAGTATTTCGGAACAATGAAAATCCAGAATAGTGACAACAATGCGGACTAATTTTGCCGCCAATAATATAACCTGTCTGATAAACAAAATAAAAGAAAATATAAATAATTAGCAGATTAATGTCGGGTTTTGTTTTTAATTTTGTGCCGTTTGTTTTCCTGATGTGCTTGAATTCTTGTTTTTTGTTGTTCCAATGTACGATCTAGTCTGAAGGGTGAGTACGGAATTTTAAAATATTTTAACAGTCCTTTTTAAATTTTAACAAAGGTTTATAATGTGTACATTGTTGTTATTTTCTACATGATATTATGGCTTGCTACAGGCTTTATTTGTTATTGTTGTTTTTATATGAATAGCTGGTTGATCTCTTTGTGCGTATTTTATTGAGCCACCCATCAGTTACTATAGTGACAAAAAATTTTTTGAACCTTTGTATAAAAAATTTTATATATGTATATTAAAAAAAAAAGGAAGAAAAAGAAACCATAATTATTTCTTTATATAAATAAATAAAAAAAATTAGTTACATATACATTAAAAGGGAAAAAAATATTTAGGAAAAAAAATAATATATTGTTAATAAGGTCATTTTAAATGTTATTTATTGGGAAAAGAATAATAATTTTTAATTGGTGATGTATTAATGTGCCGTATTTTGTATTATCTTACTAATGAGTTGTAACCTTTTTAGTCTGATGAAGACAAAAACCATTGTCGAAACGTTACCGATGGATTAAAACGTATATTTACCAGAACAACAGTGTCCTTATTCCCACTAAATTTACCTATAGTTGCACTGCAAGGACGTGATAAGTTTACCAATTATTGTTATTATTATTTAATTATCTAATTGTTACATTTATTCCTATTTAAACTTAACTACATTGAATTAAATCCCTAAGCCATTACAGACTACCTATTATAATAAATCTATACAAACTAAAGATTGAGACCAACTTGTGTTTGTACTTATTTTTAGTAGGAACGTATGAGACTAATATCTGTGACGACCAACGTCCATAACTCGCTCTAGATAGTCCTGTTTCAAAATGAATAAAATCCACAAGCCAAAGAAAAGAGTAGGGGTAGATTTCCAAAAATTAGAGTTTTAGTAAAAATATTACTTGTGTGGTACTATATGAAAGAAATATGAAGATAAAAAATACTGTGCCAATTTATGAGCACCTAAGCTCACACAATTAATGGGTAATGTAATTTTTACCCATTTTGTTCCACGAAAATAACCCTTTATCCGCCACCTGAGGATGCGTCCAATTGAAAATTCCCCCCCCAGTGTGACACCACTAAACAAATCAAACTACAATGTAATTTTTGTCTTCATGCAAAGTTACCCTTAAAATAGTACCATACAAGTAATATTCTTATCAGAACTTTAATTTTTTTAATCTACCCCAACCCCGCGTTGGTCGTTACAGACAGACATACAGACAGACATGCAGACAGACAGACAAAGAGATGACGCAACAAAAAAGTTTCAAAATCATTTAAAACGCAAAGATACAGAAAAAAATTTGAAATCGGAGAAACTTTTTTTTTGACTTGATCATTATAGCTCACACTACTTAATTATAGTATATGTGTGAGCTAAAAATACATGATATTTTGCTCAGTCGTGTTACACGGGGAGGAATCTCCAATCGGACGCGTTCCCGCGTGGCGCATGGGTTATTTTCGCGGACCAAAATTGGATAATGTATTTTTTGTCTTCATGCACAGTTACCCTTAAAATTGTACCATACAAGTAATATTCTTACCAGAACTCTAATTTTTTTAATCTACTTTCACCCCGCGTTGGTCGTTACAGAGAGACATACAGACAGACATGCAGACAGACAGAGAGATGATGCGACAAAAAAGTTTCAAAATCATTTGAAATGCAAAGATACATACAACACGACGATTGAGTTTTTTTGTAAGCTTTCCGGTCATACCAAAAAAAAAATTTTCACCTTTAGAGGGCTAAAACTTACCCCGAATAATTTTTTTAATGGGATGATACCACTTGTGGCACCTTGTTGGAAAGGTTTTTCCAAAATATAATTGATTGTGCCATTTTTTTTTCATTTTAACTGTAATGCTATTTTCTAGCGTGAAAAAGGAAGAATCGGGGACGAAGTTCAATAAAAATTAGTTGTGCATAAACTGGGCTCTAAAATTATAGTAAGTGTGAGCCTCAATTTAACCTACTGTGTAACAGAGGCAATTCTGGATGTCGCGCTTGAAATAATGCCGCAACTTTTGCTTGGGTACGCGTCCGATCGCCGAACCCAATATTCAGTTAAATACGCCGGCATTTTTAACGAAAATTAAGAATATTTGAAGAATAATAATTCGACAGACAATAAATCGATTCATTGCAGTCTTACAATGGATAAAAGATGCAATCATTTTTTGTACCTATACTTACCTTAATTTTTTCCGAGTCCATTTTTTACAATAAAAAGTCCAAATTGAGAAAAAGCAGTTCATACACTTTTCTAAAAACAAATTGAGAAAATACTGACCACTAAAAACTGTACGTTAAAATGGTTTTGTAAGCATCAAAAGAATTTTTTGAAAAAAATGGCACGGTCAATTTTCTTTCGGAAATACGTTTCCAACAAGGTGCCACAAGTGGTATCATCCCATTTAAGAAAATGAGTTTTGCCCTCCAAAGGAAGTAAAAAAAATTTTTTTTGGTATTACCGGAAGGCTTATCAAAACAGTCAATTGACGTGTTTTTGCGTTTTATCCGCATTTTTCAACCTGAAGCTGTAGCGAGTTTGCGCCCCACCCTGTATGCGTGAGCTAAAAATACATGATTGTTTGTTTTGCTCAGTCGTGTTACACGGGGGGGGGGGGGGGAATCTCCAATCGGACGCGTTCCCGGGTGGCGGATAGGGGGTTATTTTGGCGGACCAAAATTGGGTAAAAATTACATTAACCATTAATCGTGTGAGATTAGGTGCCCATAAATTGGCATAGTATTTTTTGAGATAATGCTGAAAATGTGTTAATTGGGTGTATTTTGTTCTATATTAGCAACATCGCCGTGACGTTTGTCTAGGTGTGTGTGTGTGTGTTTGTCTATGTCTATCCGGCTTACGATAGATCCTAAACCGCTTATCCGATTTTCATGAAAAATAGTGTTCGGCACTGTAATAAGCTCATTAGATTTTGGTTAAAATCCATAAATGCTAAATAAATGACAGTTTTTTTGACAGTTTTAAAATTGAAAATATGCCTACTTTTTAACGGAGCATCGCATCACTATGCAGTTTTTCGAATGTAGTATAATCGAACACATTTTTCTCAATAATCATTTTTATTACCAAAAATTTCGCAGAAGCTTGCGTTTCTAAGATATTTACAAAAAAACTTTTATCAAGGCTGATATAGCGTAAAGTTCACTTGGAGTATGCTAATGGGCTAGCAAGGTACCAGATCCATCCTAGATCGACTTATTTGCTTTGAAATACTGAGTCTTTTTAAAAATTGGATATCCAGAAAAATTATACATTGTTGGAGGGGAGACGTCGCGTCGCCGTTAAGTCAAGTAAACTTACTTTGAGGGAAAGTAATATTAGCAAGAAAATAAATTTTTAAGATTTGATGTTACTTTTTTCCTGTGTGGAGGGGCGGCGCGGGTATCCCACCGCGCTAGGCGAAAAGTGCGCTTGGCATACCGCAGGTGTTGCGTATACAAGATGCAACGCGCTGGGAAGACGCGAGTGAGACAGTTTTATCAGGAAGTCAGGAACGTGTCGAGGTTTGTAAATGTGTGTGTGCGTGTGTGACGATCCAGAGCTAGATACATGTCCAGACCATCGAATTATTGGGGAGGTTTTAAAACGCTTATTTGACACTTTGTAGTGGTAGTGGTAATGGTAATTTTCTTTAGAAAATGTTTTAAAGCCGGTATTAAAATTTTTTTAATGTTTGAGTCTTAGAGTAATATTACTCTGAGGTTTGAGTGTATCGTTCTTTAAAATATTCTCGTGTGTGATAAATAACTTTTGTTTTGTTCCTGTTAATAGGGGCTATGCATAAATTGCATAACCCAAAAAATCACCCCTCCGCCTCTTTATTATGCATTTTTAAGAAAAATTATATGAGAAAATTATTGTGGGTGTAACGCAAGTCTATACACCCCCCTTCCCCTGAACACCGAGCGTTACGTAAAACCCGCCACATAACTTTTCCAAAAAAATATCATACTTTGCAGTCAGCTGATTTGGTCCAAGTTATAAAGTAGATGACTTTTACTCAAATAAATAAGTGGATCCATGACGGATCTGATACCTTCCTGGCTAGCCTATTAACACACTTCAAGTGAACTCCATGATATATCAGCCTTGAAAACAGTTTTTAGCTCACACATATACTATACTATAGTAGTGTGAGCTATGGTGATATTTTTTTCGAGAAAAAAAAAGTTGCTCCGATTTCAAAAATTTTTATATATCTTTGCGTTTCAGATGATTTTGAAACTTTTTTGTTGCGCCGTCTGTCTGTCTGTCTGTCTGTCTGTATGTCTGTCTGTGTGTCTGTATGTCTGTCTGTAACGACCAACGCGCATAACTCAAAAACCGCTTGGCCGATTTTAATGAAATTTGGTACCTAGGCTGGGTCTTGGGTCGAGATGGTCCCATTTAAAAATGAACAAAATCCACCGAACACAAACCAAATAAAAGGGTGGGGGTAGATTTCAAAAATTAGAGTTTATGTGAAAATATGGCGTGTGTGATATCAAACGAAAGGTAATTGAGTCTGCAGTTAAATAAAATACATTTTAATTTATTTAAAAACAAAGGGTGAGGGTATATTTTAAAAATTAGAGTTTAAGTGAAAATATGGCGTGTGTGATATCAAACGAAAGGTAATTGAGTCCGGAGTTTAACAAAATACATTTTAGTTTTTGATTTTTTTAAGGGTGGGGGTAGATTTCAAAAATTTGAGTTTAAGTCAAAACATGGCTTGTGTGGTATCAAACAAAAGGTAATTTAGTCTGGAGTTGAATAAAATATATCTCAGTTTTTAGTTATATTAGCTCACACTATACACTATAACTATAGTACCTAGTGTGAGCTTAGGGGCCCATATATTGGCAGAGTATTTTAATTGTCAAAATCATTAGCATTAATGGATTCTGACCAAAATCTAATCAGCTAGTTACAGTATCGAACACCATTTTACCTGAAAATTTTATGGAAATCGGTTCAGCGGTTTAGGAGCTATCATGTTAAGGACAGACACACACCCACACAAAGACACACATCACGACGATATTGCTTAGATATGTCAAAATACACCCAAATAACACAATTTTAACGTTATCTAAAAAAAAATTTTCGTCGAAAGTAAAACCTTTTCTAACCATTGCTCCGCGGGCTAGGAAGGTAAAAAAAGAAAATTTAATAAACAATACAATGCTGTTAAAGATATAAATAAATGTTTCAGAAAAATGTTATAAATCATAACGCCCGTCATTATGGAATCACTGCAATATCACTGCCATAAGCTTCGCAGCCCTTTCGTTTTTATTGTATATTTTATAGTTTTTTTGTGCAGTTTTTATGGAAAATAATAAAATAGCACCAATTTCCAACATTCAAAATATTTATTTGTAAACAAAGGCTAAAAACAAAGGTAAGGTTTTAATACTTTGACTTTCATAAGTGACAGTTTTAAACATTTTCCAAAAACTGACTGAAAAAATTTAGGCATTTTGAAAACCATAAAGTTGGTGCATCATTTTAAATACATAATTATGAGATATCAGCTTTGCTCTAGAAAGCTATTTTAAGTCGCAGACAGGGGCGGATCTAGGAACTTTATTTGGGGTGGGAAATATCATAATAAATATTTTATTAAACTATTTTGCATATTGAACCAGAGGTGTATTCTGTGTATAAATTTTGATAATTGGGGGGGGGATTTTCCCCTTTTTCCCCTCCCGTGGATCCGCGCCTGTTCTCATATCAACTATTCGTTGCTATAATAAAGGAGAGGGAGGCCCAGATGTATTTTTGTAGTCACAAATCACCCCAGATTCAGAAAATATACCTTGGCATCCATATTTTACAGGAGGCAAACGGCTTTTTTTGTATAGTCGCCTACTTTATTAATTTCATCTTATATTTGCCTAAGCTCGTCTAGAAATCTCGAAATTTTGGGGACTTTTAAAAACTGATAAAGAAAATCGTTTAATAAATAATGATGATACTTATTTAAAACCATGCGATGTTGCCAAACAATGCACTGTTTCTTTGTATTCAAAAAAATATGGGGTGACATTAAAAAATGGCGGAGTTTACTATGCTATTCGACTAGAATGCACATTTTAAAAAAGTTTGAGCTTGATTCTAGCAATGTAATGCAAATTGGACATTAAAAAAATCGCAAATCTATTATTCATGGTTTTACTCACTTACAGCCCCCTCTATGCAGCGGCGTAGCGTGGGGGGGGCGCGGGGGGTTCGTCGCCCCCCCCGCCTCGAGGGTAGTGGCGCCCCATAGGTGGGAGAGGCGCCCTTGTGTCGTATCGGCCGCCCCCTCATACATGATGACCTTTTTTGTTTTTAGTTGCAAGATTGCGTCAGACGCGTCCTTGTGACTTATCGGCCGCCCCCTGACATATGATGACCTTTTTTTTGTTTTTTTTTGGAGACGGCGCGGTTCAAATTTCTACGGCGCGGTTCTTTTTTTTGCCGCAAGATTTGTGAGAGGCGCCTTTTTGATTGCCGTAAGATTTTTCATCAGTTTTCAGAGGCGCCCTTTTTAGCTGTCGCCCCCCCCGCCCTTTCGGGCACGCTACGCCGCTGCCTCTATGACAAACCTGATCCTACTTTGAAATGCATGCGATCGTGTTGCATTTCAAAGTAGGATCAGGCTTGTTATTGAGGAGGCTGCAACTGACACAATTAGAACCAATTTGTCAATTTTATTACGGCACAATTGACAACAGATTGTCAAATCATTTTCTTTTATGTGGTTGTTTTTGTGGTGTTAGCTTGTCAGAGTTTTTTTATGTAAAATTTTTTTAGTAACATTTTCATTAATAAGAATTCCAAACTTAATCTGCAAATCAACTGCCAATGGTCTTGTTCTTTTTACATAAGTTGGCAGAAAAATCTACGAAGATTGTGAGCTATATATTAGTATTACAGCGTCATAAACATGACCTTTAATAATAAACGTCATGAATTAATCCATGAAGAAATCCTTTTAAAGCAAGCGAGAGTGTTAAGTTAAGAACGAGACGAAGACACAGAATCGTACCAAAATGCGCCACTTCTTGTGTGCGCTTGCGGTACCTACGGTACTGCGCTGTTGAAGACCAACTCGAACCGAAGACGCAACGTCACACCTCATACCAGGAGACTAGAATTTAAAGAAAGTGCGTGATGATGAACAACAAAATATTGGTACCATATCGATAATACAACTTAAAACTTCTGTACTACGTAGTAGTACCTTAGCAGCTAAGAAGCTTAATAGTATAAAGTTAGGTGTTTAATGATTTTACTCCAGAGTCAGGAAAAATACCCAGTGATTGATAACTTGACAATGATTGATGCCGTAGTTTTTACCCCAAGAAAAGATTTTTATAAGTCTTAAATTGTATTTAAAGGTGTCAACTAGTAAGTCAAAGATTGTGGTAACAAATTTTTGTTATTGCATTGCTTCCCTCTAGAAGTAATTGGTTTTCCTATGAATGTTGACCTGTGGTCACCATTTTTCTGATACTTGCTTGAGAAAACCATTTTTAAACATATAACTTTTTGTTTTTAAAGATTATAGTGAGTTTTACACAGGAAAATATGAAAAAATACTGTTTTTGCATTTATATTCAAATTTTATTTTATATTACCAAAAAAATGTGCATATGAGTTACTGGATAAATAAAAAGCAATTTTTGCAATTATTATTGATACCACTATTATTCCCATCTATTATAACAGCAATAAACCGAGTTAAATTTTTTCAACCTGTTGATATATTTTTTTAATATATATATTTCCTACTATCAAAGTTTTAATGTGTTCTGAATATGTATCTTAAAATATTTAAACTGTTTTGTTATGAATAATCCAAAAAATTACCCTATCAAAAATTGGCAAAAAAACTTTTTCTTTTTTTTTAAATATTCATAAATTTTATTTCTTACAATTTGGACAGTGAAAATCTATCAGGAAATGTTAAAGGAAAATTATTGTTTTCTTAATTAATGGGAGCAAGGTGTCAATAACAGGGCATTTTTCCTTACACCGGTTCAATTATAAGTGATGAGTAATAGGCTGAATTTTCGTAAATAGCTTAATTTCGCCGGGACCCCATCTTTATCCTTTGTAAAATTTCTTGAAAGTAATGCCTAAAAAAGTTTACCGGCGCAGTTCACAGTTCCTAGTATAGACCGGTCTATGGATCTTATAGGGTAAACTTGCCTATTGTTGGCACTCAGCCTATTGTTGGCTCATTTTATTTTTTTTTTAAATAAAGTTTCAGAAAGAAATTTCGTTTCGGTAATTAATTTTTTTTTATCTGACAACATTGCTTTACATTGCAATAAATAAACCATAGTGTTTCAACAATAAGTCTGGCTTAAAACGTTAGCAAAAGAAGTGCAGTACGATGAATGTAAAAAATAAAGTAAGAAAAAGCCATTTTATTAAGGAACACTCTGGAATAATTTTTTAGATTAAAGTGTTAGGGACTAACCAATTAAAACTTTAAGCCGAAGACAGTTAGGCCGATAGTTTTAGGGTAATTTATAATTATTATTTTTTGTGTTTTTTTTATATTTGTGTCAACGACAGGCATTTTAAATTATGGGGTAATCCATCTATTGGCACCCCCTGTCAATAAAGGGACTTCTAAAAAAACGGTGTTGTTGTTGGCACTCTAAACCAAACTTGTATTGTTTATTTATTTGGTGTAGAAAAACACGTAAGTAAAGCTGGGGGACCAGTATAAGGGGCCACCAAATTTTATATGCCAGGATTTGGTGCTAATTTGTTGCTAATTTGTTACCGAAGAATTCAATTTGTTGCTGCAGCCGTTAACGAGAAATCGCGACCCCTGTGACTTTACGGTAAAGCTGAGGGGCCAACTCATAACTCTGGACTGAAAGGCGATACGAGGATGATTTAAACGCCATAATTTGTTGCTCTGGATGGGGATGTGCAACCAATATTAAAGAATCCCAAAAGACTTATAATTTTCTTTTTTTTTTGAAAAAAACTGTTTTTTGTTAATATTTTTGTTATTCTTGATAATATTAAGGTAGAAACACTTGTAGTACCCTTATAAAAGGCCGTTCGAATTTGTTACCGCTATTGAAAGCGCCTGAGAGCGTTATTAAGCAAAAATAAAAAAAATATTAAAAAATTGAGTCAAAGACCACTGTGCGCCGAGTAAAGTTGAGGGACCACCTTGTATCTCGGTAGTCTTTAAAGATATTAATCTCAAACAAAAAGCAAAATTTGTTGGTAAGAGTCTTTCATTGCATCGTGTAAAACAAATTATTTAATTTCAATCGTACGATTTAAAAAACTTAAAAATAGCATATTTTGTACTGTATTTCTAAACCCAACTGGAGGGCCACAAAGTTGTTTATACACTTCCTAGCGCTCAAATAGCACTAAATGTGTATGTAAATGGAAAATTTGTCGCTGCTTCCGTTTTCGAGAAATTGAATTTTTATTTGCAATAAAGTTAAACGTGTTTCATATAGTTTTCACCCTGGAACTCAAAAACTATCAAGAGGGCCACAGATTTTTTTCAGTTACTTATAGTGCCCTCCGTAAATTCCAGGTACTCTCCGACCCGGAGAGTTAGCACCTGTTTAGGGTCCATTTCCCAGGGTTACGGGAGAAGAACCCATCGATATGAAAGGCGGAGAGAATGGACCTCGGTACGGTGATCATAGCGTAGGTTGCAACCCTTTCTTTTAGGGATAGTATAAGAGACTACAACTGTTGCCTTACAGTATGGCGTTGGTTCGTCAAAGGCTACAGGAGAAAAATCTTGATTAAAAATCCTGGCCCTCCAAGTAGGGGGTTGAGGCATTAGACTGGTTCTCTACTTGTAAAACAAAGCAATTACCAAAAAGCCTAAACAAAGCCTCGGAGCATTGGATGGAAACTCTCGAAGACGAAAAAAGCAAAGACAAAGGACTATGAATATAGCTACATGGAACGTACAGGGAGTGAATCAAAAGTTGGACATTATTGTAACCGAAGTGCAGAATTGTAAGATCGATATTATTGCACTCACATAGACAAAGAAGAAAGGAACAGTTACGAATAGTGTCGGTAATTTTGTCCATATATTCAAAGGAGTCCCAAAAGAAAGAAGAGCAGCCAGAGGGGTATCCTTGTTAATAAAGAAAAATCTAAAGAATAAAATTACAGACTACGATTGCTTTAGTGAAAACATACTTCGAGTGAACATGAATATGCTTGGACATAATATAAGCATAATAGCAGTCTACGCACCATTAGATGACGAAAGAGTAGCTACAAAACAAATGTTCTTTGACCAACTTTCTCAAATCGGTAATACCAGAGAAATAATTAAGCTTGGCGATTTTAATAGTCAAACTGGTAGGCAAACCCAGAGCAAAGATAGGACCATTTGGAGAGGAAGTAACAAATGATAATGGCTTATGACTGATGCAATTGTGTAAAACCCACAACCTAAAAATAAATAACGGTTTTTTTAAACATAAGGATATTCATCGATATACCTGGATTCAGCCAACAAGAAATCTTAAATCAATTATTGATTATGCTATAGGCGGACAACACTCGCAATTAAAGTGGTATGATGTGCAAGCACTTCGTGGTTACCTGTGGATCTGACCACCATCTGGTAAAAGCGAAAATATTATTCGCTTTAAGAAAAATAAATAAGGACGAAATTATTACAGGAAATGAAAACCTAGAATGCATCGACGACAATCAAAAATACAACTTTAGAAGTCTAGAAATCGAAAGTATTCAAAGATTGTATCAGATCCGATTAAATTAATAAACACAAATCACCCATTTGAAGAGATATATACACAAACATAATAAAAAGCTCGAAGGAAGCAAGCAACGAAGCTGTTGTATACCAAGATAATAGAAATAACAGGAAGATGTGGTGGACGGACAAAATACAGGAAATGGTCAAAGAGAAAAAACGCACATACTTGAAATGGCTCAGTACTAAGGAGCAAAGAGACCTAGAAATCTACAGGGAAACCAGAAGACAGCTAAGAAATTTGATACGCACAGAAAAAAATGAAATGTTCGAGCGCAAGTGCCACGACATAAATACACACCTAGGAGGTAGGCAGAGTTCTGAAGTATGAAAATTCATTTCTACAGTAAAGAACCCAACAAAAGAAAGAGTAAACATCCAGATAATCAAACCAGAACAATGGACAGAACACTACAAGGAACTGCTGCAGGAGACGAGACCCGAATATCTGGCAGCTTCTCCGAGGAGAGACATAGATGGAGAGGAAGTAATCATCGAAAAAAAAAATGATAAAGAATAATATTAAAAAGCTTAAATCCGGAAAAGCTAGCTGACCTTGGGTAATATATGATGAAATGCTCAAATGTAGATCAAAGAAACTACTCGAAAATCTCACATATATTATCAATCAATGCATAAACGCTCATCCAGTACCTAATGATTGGAAAATTGCATTCATATCCTCAATACATAAAAAATGAAACAAGCTGGATTGCAACAATTACAGAGGAATTTCTGTAACCAGTACTCTAAGTAGATTGTACTGTAGGATTCGTAGAGATCTAATAGAGAATGATTTTCATGAACAAGAAGAAGAAGAGCAAAGTGGGTTTCGTGCAGGCAAATCTTGTAGTGATAATGTGTTTTGTCTTAAACAAGTAATTGAGAAGAGGAGCGCCAGAAATATAGACTCATGTTACCTTTGTGGACCTACAAAAAGCATATGATACCGTTCCAGTAGAAAAATTATGGACAGTGTTAGAGCAATCTAATATCTTTTTTTTTACTTACTTATTCCAGTCCGGAAAACTACAGTTTCTGAGCCCAGTATCGGGCTGTGTCCAAAGCTTGTTGATTGTTTGTCCATAAAGCGTCGAGGCATCTATGTGGACAGTTAGGGCAGATAAGTAGGTGTTCCATATCCTGTATAGCTCCGCAGTCGCACTTGTGGTCATTTCCATCCAACAGGCCCCATCTGATGAGATTGGTCTTAACAGGGCTACACCAGTTCTGATGCGGTTCAACATTCGCCAGGTTCTCCAGTCGCTTGATGTTCCGCTCGGAGGGAGTTCTGTTATTCGATAGCAGGCGGGTGGTTCATCCAGTGGCGCGCCCAGGAAGGGCCTTCTTGACTTTAGTCGGCCAAGTTGCGCCTCGTGTCCAGTGAGTGAGTGACGCTCATCGAAGGTCTGTTTAATTCTCTCGGTATATTCGTAGGTGTTCTACGTGAGTCAGCGTCTGAGAGGCCTGTACGATTGTCTTTATTAAGCCTTTTAGATTATTGTAGTTTTAAGTAACTTTAATTTAATAAAAACTCATGAGCGTTTTAAATTAAATGTGTATTTTATAAGACCCAAAGAACAATCCTTTCCTGAACAGAACAGCTGATCATTTGGCAACAATCTTAGAATCATAAATAAAAGTGGTTTATGAAACACCTACTGTACAAGGCCCGAGGCTTTGTACAGTTTGTCCAGTGGCGTGGGTTTCGTTCAGGCTGACATTTACTTTTTTGGCGTGAGTGGATCTGCTCCACACTGGACAGGCATATTCCGCTGTCAAAAAGCATAACGCCTGCGCTGATGTCCTTAGTACTGTTAGTTTTGCGCCCCACTTGTTTTCTGTTTCCAAGCTTCCTCAAAAGGCCATTCCGCGCCTCCACCTTCTTCCGCGTTTTTTCACAATGGAACCTGTATGTTAGGGAGCGGTCCAATATGACTCCAAGATAGGTAGGTTTATCTGTGTACTCTAGGTTGTTCTTATCCCAGGTAACGTTTAGCTTTCTATTTGCCTGTCGAGAGTGGAGGTGGAAGGCGCTGACTTGGGTCTTGGAGGGATTCGGTTTTAGAGAGTTATCCTGATAGTAAGTGGACATCATACTCAAGGCTGGTTCCAGTTTTTGCTCCACCTCCTCAAAATTTAAACCTTGCGCTGTAATGCCCAGGTCATCGGCATATACAAAGTTTCTTGTAAAAGCTGGTGTTGGTTGGTCGTTTGTGTAGAGATTGAAGAGGATTGGTGCCAGTACGCTGCCCTGAGCCAAGCCGTTTATCTGGATTCGCCATCGACTTTTTTTCGGTTCGGTTCGGTTCGGTTCAAGACTCACGTAGAATTATCTGTTTTGTAGTAAGGATTCTACCATTTGAACAAGTTGGTAGCATTTCAGTGTATCATAGACTTTATACGGCAAGTTCCTGTGATGACGGTTCATATTACCGAACCGAACCAAACCTGTTATTTGTTTTTTCTCGAACCCATCTTCGATGTGTTCCGTCAGTGCTAGTATTTGGCTGGTGCAAGCCTTCCCAGGTCTAAAGCCGGCTTGCTGTGGAATGATTTTTGAGTCGACAGTCCTCTCTAGTCGTTGGAGGATTAGCCTTTCATATAGCTTGTATAGGTGACAAAGAAGCGATGTAGGGCGGTAGCTTTTTGGTGACTCAGGGTCTTTTCAAGGTTTTAGCAATGCTACGACTTTCTACTTCCTCCATACATTTGGTATCTGGAATGTAACTCGACAGGTGTTAAAAAGTTTTAGATTCCAGTTTTTTGCTATTGTTCTGAAGTTTTTGATTTGTCTACACAGATGTCGTCTTCTCCTGCTGCTTTGCCATTTTTCAGTGAGTTTATCCCTTTATCTAGCTCTTTTATGGTAAAGGGCGTGTTAAAGTGGTTTTTCTCGGTTGTTGGAGACCGATTAATGCATTTTTTGTGGCATTTTTTGTCCGATTTACCGTTGAGGAGCAGTTGGTGAGCTACTTGGTTAGCAGTAACATTTGACGGCGCTTTGTTTTGCTTTGGATCTCCATTTAGCTTTTTGATTAAGTTCCAAGCCATCTTGCTGCTGTGGGACATATCCATTCATTCAAGGGTGTCTATCCACTTTTTTTCTCGAGTCTCGCTCAGTGGCTATAGTTTCTTCGCTAAACGGGTCCTTGTTAAAAAGTTCTTCGTACTTGTTGAATTTTTATTTTAGATTTTGGCCCTTTGTATCGTTCTTTTATTGCTTTTATGTATGTATGATTGATATAGACAGTGGCCAATCCTTCCAACAGTAGAAACCAATGCAAAACGATATGAACAACAGGCTCTTGTCAGAGCCAACCCTGACAATTGTTAGCCTGAACATCGAAGGTATCACGAAAGATAAACAAGACCTTATCTCTCAACTATGCCAAACACATAAATGGGACGTACTATGCCTTCAGGAAACGCACACAGATGAAAACGCAAACAGGCCCAATATTGATGGTATGCGTCTTGCCGTCGAATCCCCCCATAACAATTATGGTAGCACCATTTTTGTAAGTACTAACATGTCGCTGACATCTACCGGCAAAAAAGTAAACGACGATACTGAAATACTCACCATCGAAAAAGGAGCTTTTACCATATCATCCGCTTACAAACCCCCTGGCAAATTACTGAAACTAGAAATTCCGAAGAACTATGGGAGACAGGAGATTCAGTTTATCGTTGGAGATTTTAACTCTCACAGCACATCGTGGGGCTACAATGAAACCGATACAAATGGGCATCTTCTGGAGAGTGGGCAGAAGTCAACAAACTTTCTCTTCCCCACGATCCAAATTTGCCGTGCTCGTTCAACAGCAAGAACTGGAAACGCGGCTATAATCCCCATAACTGCTTTGTGAGCCAAAAGATCCAAGACTCATGTATAAAACACGTGTATGACACGGAAAGACTCAATACAGACCTATTGGAGTTCAAGTCTATTCAGTCATCAAAACAGCTGAGATAACTATTCGAAGACGTTTTAATTTTAAAAATGCAAATTGGCCCGGATACTCAGCTAATCTAGATGCCGAACTCGAAAATCTAGACCCATCACCACAAAACTACCAAACCTTTTTGCAAATCTTACAAAGGGTATCAAAGGTATACATACCAAGAGGCTGCAGGCAACATTTCATACCGGCGCTGTCAGATCAATTTCTTAAAAACGGAAGCAGCAACAAAGTATCTGTTAAGACATGTTGGTAGTACTCTTTAGGTACTACAAGTCAATTAAAAAAATATGTGGCCCTCTAGTTACTTTTTGAGATACAGTGAAACACTTTGAACTTTATAGCAAATAAAAATTCAATTTCTCGAAAACGGAAGCAGCAACAAATTATTTGTTAACACGAGTTGGTAGTACTCTTTAGGTACTACAAGTAACTGAAAAAAATCTGTGGCCCTCTTCTTAGTTTTTGAGTTCCAGGGTGAAAGCTATATGAAACACGTTGAACTTTATTGCAAATAAAAATTCAATTTCTCGAAAACGGAAGCAGCAAAAAATTATTTGTTAACACATATTGGTAGTACTCTTTAGGTACTATAAGTAACTGAAAAAAATCTGTGGCCCTCTTGTTTGTTTTTGAGTTACAGAGTGAAAACTATATGAAACACGTTGAACTTTCTAGCAAATAAAAATTCAATTTCTCGAAAACGGAAGCAGCAACAAATTATTTGTTAACACGAGTTGGTAGTACTCTTTAGGGACTACAAGTAACTGAAAAAAATCTGTGGCCCTCTTGTTAGTTTTTGAGTTCCAGGGTGAAAGCTATATGAAACACGTTGAACTTTATAGCAAATAAAATATAAATTTCTCGAAAACGGAAGCAGCAACAAATTATTTGTTAACACATATTGATAGTACTCTTTAGGTACAATAAGTCACTAAAAAAAATCTGTGGCCCTCTAGATAGTTTTTGAGTTCCAGGGTGGAAACTATATGAAACACGTTTAACTTTACTGCAAATTAAAATTAAATTTCTCGAAAACGGAAGCAGCAACAAATTATTTGTTAACACATATTGGTAGTACTCTTTAGGTACTATAAGTAACTGAAAAAAATCTGTGGCCCTCTTGTTTGTTTTTGAGTTACAGAGTGAAAACTATATGAAACACGTTGAACTTTATAGCAAATAAAAATACAATTTCTCGAAAACGGAAGCAGCAACAAAATATTTGTTAACACATATTGGTAGTACTCTTTAGGGACTACAAGTAACTGAAAAAAATCTGTGGCCCTCTTGTTAGTTTTTGAGTTCCAGGGTGAAAGCTATATGAAACACGTTGAACTTTATAGCAAATAAAATATAAATTTCTCGAAAACGGAAGCAGCAACAAATTATTTGTTAACACATATTGATAGCACTCTTTAGGTACAATAAGTCACTAAAAAAAATCTGTGGCCCTCTAGATAGTTTTTGAGTTCCAGGGTGGAAACTATATGAAACACGTTTAACTTTATTGCAAATTAAAATTAAATTTCTCGAAAACGGAAGCAGCAACAAATTATTTGTTAACACATATTGGTAGTACTCTTTAGGTACTATAAGTAACTGAAAAAAATCTGTGGCCCTCTTGTTAGTTTTTGAGTTCCAGGGTGGAAACTATATGAAACACGTTGAACTTTATTGCAAATAAAAATTCAATTTCTCGAAAACGGAAGCAGCAACAAATTATGTGTTAACATATATTGATAGTACTCTTTAGGTACAATAAGTCACTAAAAAAAATCTGTGGCCCTCTAGTTAGTTTTTGAGTTCCAGGGTGGAAACTATATGAAACACGTTTAACTTTATTGCAAATTAAAATTCAATTTCTCGAAAACGGAAGCAGCAACAAATTACTTCTTAACACACATTGGTAGTACTCTTTAGGTACTATAAGTAACTGAAAAAAATCTGTGGCCCTCTAGTTAGTTTTTGAGATACAGGGTGAAAACTCTATGAAACACGTTTAACTTTATTGCAAATAAAAATTCAATTTCTCGAAAACGGAAGCAGCAACAAATTATTTGTTAACACATATTGGTAGTACTCTTTAGGTACTATAAGTAAATGAAAAAAATCTGTGGCCCTCTTGTTAGTTTTTGAGTTCCAGGGTGAAAACTATATGAAACACGTTGAACTTTATAGCAAATAAAAATTCAATTTCTCGAAAACGGACGCAGCAACAAATTATTTGTTAACACATATTGGTAGTACTCTTTAGGTACTATAAGTAACTGAAAAAAATCTGTGGCCCTCTTGTTTGTTTTTGAGTTACAGAGTGAAAACTATATGAAACACGTTGAACTTTCTAGCAAATAAAAATTCAATTTCTCGAAAACGGAAGCAGCAACAAATTATTTGTTAACACGAGTTGGTAGTACTCTTTAGGGACTACAAGTAACTGAAAAAAATCTGTGGCCCTCTTGTTAGTTTTTGAGTTCCAGGGTGAAAGCTATGTGAAACACGTTTAACTTTATTGCAAATAAAAATTCAATTTCTCGAAAACGGAAGCAGCAACAAATTATTTGTTAACACATATTGGTAGTACTCTTTAGGTACTATAAGTAACTGAAAAAAATCTGTGGCCCTCTTGTTTGTTTTTGAGTTACAGAGTGAAAACTATATGAAACACGTTGAACTTTCTAGCAAATAAAAATTCAATTTCTCGAAAACGGAAGCAGCAACAAATTATTTGTTAACACGAGTTGGTAGTACTCTTTAGGGACTACAAGTAACTGAAAAAAATCTGTGGCCCTCTTGTTAGTTTTTGAGTTCCATGGTGAAAGCTATATGAAACACGTTGAACTTTATAGCAAATAAAATATAAATTTCTCGAAAACGGAAGCAGCAACAAATTATTTGTTAACACATATTGATAGTACTCTTTAGCTACAATAAGTCACTAAAAAAATCTGTGGCCCTCTAGATAGTTTTTGAGTTCCAGGGTGGAAACTATATGAAACACGTTTAACTTTATTGCAAATTAAAATTCAATTTCTCGAAAACGGAAACAGCAACAAATTATTTGTTAACACACATTGGTAGTACTCTTTAGGTACTATAAGTCACTAAAAAATATCTGTGGCCCTCTTGTTACTTTTTGAGTTCCAGGGTGAAAACTATATGAAACACGTTGAACTTTATAGCTAATAAAAATTCAATTTCTCGAAAATGGAAGCAGCAACAAATTAATTGCAAATAAAAATTCAATTTCTCGAAAACGGAAGAAGCAACAAATTATTTGTTAACACGAGTTGGTAGTACTCTTTAGGTGCTACAAGTAACTGAAAAAAAATCTGTGGCCCTCTAGTTAGTTTTTGAGATACAGGGTGAAAACTATATGAAACACGTTTAACTTTATTGCAAATAAAAATTCAATTTCTCGAAAATGGAAGCAGCAACAAATTATTTGTTAACACGTGTTGGTAGTACCCTTTAGGTACTATAAGCAACTGAAAAAAGTCTGTAGCTCTCTTGTTAGATTTTGAGATACAGGGTGAAAACTATATGAAACACGTTGAACTTTATAGCAAATTAAAATTCAATTTCTCGAAAACGCAAGCAGCAAAAATTTATTTGTTAACATATGTTGATAGTACTCTTTAGGTACTATAAGTTACTGAAAAAAATCTGTGGCCCTCTTGTTTGTTTTTGAGTTACAGAGTGAAAACTATATGAAACACGTTGAACTTTATAGCAAATAAAAATTCAATTTCTCGAAAACGCAAGCAGCAACAAATTATTTGTTAACACGTATTAGTAGTACTCTTTAGGTACTATAAGTCACTAGAATATATCTGTGGCCCTCTTGTTAGTTTTTGAGTTCCAGGGTGAAAACTATATGAAACACGTTGAACTTTATAGCAAATAAAAATTCAATTTCTCGAAAACGGAAGCAGCAACAAATTATTTGTTAACACGTATTGGTAGTACTCTTTAGGTACTACAAGTAACTGAAAAAAATCTGTGGCCCTCTTGTTACTTTTTGAGATACAGGGTGAAAACTATATGAAACACGTTTAACTTTATTGCAAATAAAAATTCAATTTCTCGAGAACGGAAGTAGCAACAAATTATTTATTAACACGTATTGGTAGTACTCTTTAGGTACTACAAGTAACTAAAAAAAAGTCTGTGGCCCTCTTGTTAGTTTTTGAGATACAGGGTGAAAACTATATGAAACACGTTGAACTTTAAAGCAAATAAAAATTCAATTTCTCGAAAACGGAAGCAGCAACAAATTACTTGTTAAGACATGTTGGTAGTACTCTTTAGGTACTATAAGCAACTGAAAAAAATCTGTGGCCCTCTTGGTAGTTTTTGAGATACAGGGTGAAAACTATATGAAACACGTTTAACTTTATTGCAAATAAAAATTCAATTTCTCGAAAAAAAAGCAGTAGCAAATTATTTGTTAACACATATTGGTAGTACTCTTTAGGTACTATAAGTAACTGAAAAAAATCTGTGGCCCTCTTGTTAGTTTTTGAGTTCCAGGGTGAAAACTATATGAAACACGTTGAACTTTATAGCAAATAAAAATTCGATTTCTCGAAAACGAAAGCTGCGAGAAATTTTCCATTTACATACACATTTAGTGCTATTTTTGCGCTAGGAAGTGTATAAACAACTCTGTGGCCCTCCAGTTGGGTTTAGAAATACAGTACAAAATATGCTATTTTTATTTTTTTTTAATCGTACGATTGGAATTAAATAATTTGTTTTACACGATGCAATGAAAGACTCGTAGCAACAAATTATGCTTTTTGTTTGAGATTAATATCTTTAAAGACTACCGAGATACAAGGTGTCCCCTCAACTTTACTCGGCGCACAGTGGTCTTTGACTAAATTTTTTAATATTTTTTTATTTTTGCTTAATAACGCTCTCAGGCGCTTTAAATAGCGGTAACAAATTCGAACGGCCTTTTATAAGGGTACTACAAGTGTTTCTACCTTAATATTATCAAGAATAACAAAAATATTAACAAAAAACTGTTTTTTTCAAAAAAAAAAGAAAATTATAAGTCTTTTGGGATTCTTTAATATTGGTTGCACATCCCCATCCCGAGCAACAAATTATGGCGTTTAAATCATCCTCGTATCGCCTTTCAGTCCAGAGTTATGAGGTGGCCCCTCAGCTTTACCGTTAAGTCACAGGGGTCGCGATTTCTCGTTAACGGCTGCAGCAACAAATTTAATTCTTCGGTAACAAATTAGCAACAAATTAGCACCAAATCCTGGCATATGAAATTTGGTGGCCCCTTATAGTGGTCCCCCCAGCTTTACTTACGTTACAAAAACGCTTGTTAATAAAAAAGTTTAATTAAAAAGAGGTTTCACAAATAAAAAATATTTATAATTTAAAGCGGTTTAGATTTTAATATTTGGTTTCCCACTCTTAATGTGCCGATATCAAATTAATATTTCTGCCTAAAACCGTGTAATCTTTTACTGTTTTTTTTTTTAATTTATTGTTTTAGTGGAGTGTATTTCGTAATGATTATATTAGTTTAAGGGTCCCAAATATGTCTACACTTTTAAGTTTACCACTAACTTCTTTTCTAATTTTTTGAAAATTTTAGGATGCCAACTATTGGTTTCAAAATTTTGTTAGTTTCCCCTTTGTTGGCATGCGCTTTTTCGAGCAACATTACCATCATAATACTGGGTTTATACAGATAAAAATAAATATTGAAAATAATCCTGACCATTGAAATTGTATTTCATATTAGATAAAAAAATTATTGCAATCAAAAATGTAAAAAACTGAATAACAACGTTTCGGTTTATTTAACCATCACTAGACTAAAATCTTCTCTGTATGTTGCACTTTTCTATAGGGCCATAAATGCCTTGAATCAAAATCAAAATCTAATATAAATCGATTTCGAAATTGCTCTCAAGATTTTGATTTTGATTTTGATTTTTATCTTTTTATTCCGAAGCGAAAAGTTTGTCTACAATTCTTCGAGGGATGAAAAGACCCGTTTATCACGAGGTCTGTACGCTATTTTTAGCACTTTTTAATTCATTTTCAGTTTTTTCCTATTTTTTTAGTGGTTTTAGGTTATGATTTTCTTGATTTAATATTTACTGTTCTATCTTTGATCAGTCACTTTTAATGCCAATTTTTACATTTTATACATGATATGTCAATTTACAATTATTACAAAACTGTAAATGTTTTTTTTTCATGGATGCCAATAATAGGTCAAATATTGGGTGCCAATAATAGGCTTAAGGTGCCAACAATAGGGACTTTGTCCAATTTTTAATTTTTCCTTTATTTTGATGAAAACGGGTTACTATTTATTAAAAATCGATAAACAGCTAGAAAGTAGAACCTTTGGCTAAGTGTGAAAACTTTATTCAAAAATGAAACAGCTCTTAAACTGCCAACCATTGGGCAGTTTACCCTATATGTCGAATTTTTCAGGTCACTGATGGGCCAGCTAATTTTTGTAAACAAAAGTTAGACATGATATGAACAACTAATATTTTTTGAACATTTTAAAAACCCAGGCAATTTTCCTGCTGTTTTTTAGCCAGTTAATCTTATAAAATAATATTTCTGAGATATACCAGACGATATTTTTTTTAGCCCGCTTCATATTTCTTTACACAAAAATTAAAATTCGAAGAAAATAATGTGTTTGTTTCAGCTTCAAAAATAAGCTGTCAACCTACACCTTTGTTTACTTCCCAAGTCCTCGGTTTACCTATGATACTAAACGATCACATTCAGTTTGATCCATACATCTTTTGAGCGTCGGACTTGCAAAGCAGCATGCGATTTGTAGGACAATGTTGCCATTTCCTTTCAAACAATTTTTAAGTAACATAAATAAGAAATTGCTGGTTACTAGTTCTTGGCTTCTTCTTAATTTTTTTACCTTGTTATTTTAATATATTTGAAGTAAGTGACAGGGCCGTCAAATAGGGTTGCTAGGCGTCTCGATTTTTCGGATTGGCCCGTATTCGGTCCTGCCCTTCTTTGTCTGGCAATTAATAATATCAAATCAATTAAATCACAAGTCAATCTTTGGTATCTAGATGATGATTGTTTTACAGGAAAACCGGAAGATGCCTTGGAAGATTTTAAAAACTTAATTATAGCAAGCAAACAGGTCGGTCTACAGTTAAATTTTAGTAAATGTGAGAATTGTTTTTTATCAAATAATATAGATCCTAATAATTTTAAAATATTTAAGGAAATTGACAAAAATATTAAAAATACATCAATAGAATCTTTAACTTTATCAGGATGCCCATTTTCTAAAACAAAATAAGTGAAACTTTAAATTCAAAAATTTCAATTCTTGACCGGTTTTCAAAAAATCTTGAATATCTAAGTTCTCATACAAGCTTTTACCTTTTAAAACACTCTTTCTTAATTCCAAGATTAACATACATACTCAGATGTGCTCCTTGCTGGATAATTTCTGATAAACTCTCTAGTTATGACTGAGTCTTAAAAACAACTCTACAACAAATAACAAATTGCAATTTTGAAAATCTATCGTGACAACAACCAACACTTCCTGTAAAATTAGGCGGTCTAGGAATACACGAATCATCTAAATTATGTTGGTCTGCTTTTTAGGATCATGTAAAAATGTACAAGCCGGTAATGATCAAGCGGTGACTGTAAATTAGGGCACAGGAAAAAAGCTTATATGACAAAAGCACACAGGAAATATCCTCTTAGGAAAGAGACGGAAAATAGCGCATACGGAAAATAGCGCACACGGAAAATAGCGAACATGTAAAAAAACGCACTTAGTAAAACAGTGCACAATGAAATAAAGTTAGGCTTCTAGAATTCGATTGTTCTATGTAAAAAAAGTAACAGGTTAGGTTATTAGACAATTTCGCCACAAAAAAGACGAGAGTATTTTTTTTTACATATTTCTGTTTTAAAAAACTTAAAATTTCGAAAATCTATGAGAGCTTACGCCGGCACACGAAATAAATACTCTGCCAATTTATGGGCACTTAAGCTCACACTAGATACTATATTTATAGTGTACGTGTGAGCTAATATAACTTAAAACTGAAATATATTTTATTCAATTAGCCATGTTATTACTTAAACTCAAATTTGTGAAATCTACCACCAACAAAAAACTAAAATGTATTTTGTTTAACTCCAGACTCAATTACCTTTCGTTTGATATCACACATGCCATATTTTCAGATAAATTCAAATTTTTGAAATTTACCCCCACCCTTTTTTTGTTAAATAAACTAAAAGCCATATTTTTACATAAACTTAATTTTTGAAATCTACCCCCACCCTTTTATTTGGCTTGTGTTTGATGGATTTTGTTCATTTTTAAATGGGACCATCTCGAGCCAAAACCCAGCTTAGGTACCAAATTTCATTAGAATCGGGCTAGCGGTTTTTGAGTTATGCGCGTTGGTCGTTACAGACAGACAGACAGACAGACATACAGACATACAGACAGACAGACAGACAGACAGACAGACAGACAGACAGACAGACAGACAGACAGACAGACAGACAGACAGACAGACATACAGACAGACAGACAGACAGACAGACAGACAGACAGACAGACAGACAGACAGACAGACAGACAGACAGACAGACAGACAGACAGACAGACAGACAGACAGACAGACAGACAGACAGACAGACAGACAGACAGACAGACAGACAGACAGACAGACAGACAGACAGACAGACAGACAGACAGACAGACAGACAGACAGACAGACAGACAGACAGACAGACAGACAGACAGACAGACAGACAGACAGACAGACAGACAGACAGACAGACAGACAGACAGACAGACAGACAGACAGACAGACAGACAGACAGACAGACAGACAGACAGACAGACAGACAGACAGACAGACAGACAGACAGACAGACAGACAGACAGACAGACAGACAGACAGACAGACAGACAGACAGACAGACAGACAGACAGACAGACAGACAGACAGACAGACAGACAGACAGACAGACAGACAGACAGACAGACAGACAGACAGACAGACAGACAGACAGACAGACAGACAGACAGACAGACAGACAGACAGACAGACAGACAGACAGACAGACAGACAGACAGACAGACAGACAGACAGACAGACAGACAGACAGACAGACAGACAGACAGACAGACAGACAGACAGACAGACAGACAGACAGACAGACAGACAGACAGACAGACAGACAGACAGACAGACAGACAGACAGACAGACAGACAGACAGACAGACAGACAGACAGACAGACAGACAGACAGACAGACAGACAGACAGACAGACAGACAGACAGACAGACAGACAGACAGACAGACAGACAGACAGACAGACAGACAGACAGACAGACAGACAGACAGACAGACAGACAGACAGACAGACAGACAGACAGACAGACAGACAGACAGACAGACAGACAGACAGACAGACAGACAGACAGACAGACAGACAGACAGACAGACAGACAGACAGACAGACAGACAGACAGACAGACAGACAGACAGACAGACAGACAGACAGACAGACAGACAGACAGACAGACAGACAGACAGACAGACAGACAGACAGACAGACAGACAGACAGACAGACAGACAGACAGACAGACAGACAGACAGACAGACAGACAGACAGACAGACAGACAGACAGACAGACAGACAGACAGACAGACAGACAGACAGACAGACAGACAGACAGACAGACAGACAGACAGACAGACAGACAGACAGACAGACAGACAGACAGACAGACAGACAGACAGACAGACAGACAGACAGACAGACAGACAGACAGACAGACAGACAGACAGACAGACAGACAGACAGACAGACAGACAGACAGACAGACAGACAGACAGACAGACAGACAGACAGACAGACAGACAGACAGACAGACAGACAGACAGACAGACAGACAGACAGACAGACAGACAGACAGACAGACAGACAGACAGACAGACAGACAGACAGACAGACAGACAGACAGACAGACAGACAGACAGACAGACAGACAGACAGACAGACAGACAGACAGACAGACAGACAGACAGACAGACAGACAGACAGACAGACAGACAGACAGACAGACAGACAGACAGACAGACAGACAGACAGACAGACAGACAGACAGACAGACAGACAGACAGACAGACAGACAGACAGACAGACAGACAGACAGACAGACAGACAGACAGACAGACAGACAGACAGACAGACAGACAGACAGACAGACAGACAGACAGACAGACAGACAGACAGACAGACAGACAGACAGACAGACAGACAGACAGACAGACAGACAGACAGACAGACAGACAGACAGACAGACAGACAGACAGACAGACAGACAGACAGACAGACAGACAGACAGACAGACAGACAGACAGACAGACAGACAGACAGACAGACAGACAGACAGACAGACAGACAGACAGACAGACAGACAGACAGACAGACAGACAGACAGACAGACAGACAGACAGACAGACAGACAGACAGACAGACAGACAGACAGACAGACAGACAGACAGACAGACAGACAGACAGACAGACAGACAGACAGACAGACAGACAGACAGACAGACAGACAGACAGACAGACAGACAGACAGACAGACAGACAGACAGACAGACAGACAGACAGACAGACAGACAGACAGACAGACAGACAGACAGACAGACAGACAGACAGACAGACAGACAGACAGACAGACAGACAGACAGACAGACAGACAGACAGACAGACAGACAGACAGACAGACAGACAGACAGACAGACAGACAGACAGACAGACAGACAGACAGACAGACAGACAGACAGACAGACAGACAGACAGACAGACAGACAGACAGACAGACAGACAGACAGACAGACAGACAGACAGACAGACAGACAGACAGACAGACAGACAGACAGACAGACAGACAGACAGACAGACAGACAGACAGACAGACAGACAGACAGACAGACAGACAGACAGACAGACAGACAGACAGACAGACAGACAGACAGACAGACAGACAGACAGACAGACAGACAGACAGACAGACAGACAGACAGACAGACAGACAGACAGACAGACAGACAGACAGACAGACAGACAGACAGACAGACAGACAGACAGACAGACAGACAGACAGACAGACAGACAGACAACACAACAAAAAAGTTTCAAAATCATCTGAAACGCAAAGATATATAAAAAAATTTGAAATCGGAGCAACTTTTTTTTTCTCGAAAAAATTAGGACCACTATAGCTCACACTACTATAGTATAGTATATGTGTGAGCTAAAAAGTGGTCTATACATTTGATCAGACCTACTTATCTATTAAACAAGTTTTTCGGTGCGCTGAATTCGATTGCAGGGTTCATCTTGACTCTACACCATAAAAGTTCTGGAAAATTAAATAAAATACTCTGCCAATCTCTGGGCACCTAAGCTCACACTAGGTACTATAGTTATAGTGTGAGCTAATATAATCAAAAACTGAAATATATTTTATTCAACTCCAGACTCAATTACGTTTCGTTTGATACCACACAAGCCATGTTTGGCTTAAACTCAAATTTTTTCAATCTACCCCCCACCCTTTAAAAAAAAACTAAAATGTATTTTGTTTAACTCCAGACTCAATTACCTTTCGTTTGATATCACACACGCCATATTTTCACTTAAACTCTAATTTTTGACATCTACCCCCACCCTTTTTTTAAAAATAAACTAAAATTTATTTTTTTTAACTCCAGACTTAATTACCTTTCGTTTGATATCACACACGCCATATTTTCACATAAACTCTAATTTTTGGAATCTACCCCCACCCTTTTATTTGGCTTGCGTTCGGTGGATTTTGTTCATTTTTAAATGGGACCATCACGGCCCAAGACCCAACTTAGGTACCAAATTTCATTAAAATCGGACAAGCGGTTTTTGAGTTATGCGGGTTGGTCGTTACAGACAGCAAGCCTAATAAAAGGGTGGGGGTAGATTTCAAAAATTAGAGTTTATGTGAAAATATGGCGTGTGTAATATCAAATGAAAGGTAATTGAATCTGGAGTTAAATATACATTTCAGGTGATTAAAAAAAAAGGGTGGGGGTAGATTTCGAAAATTAGAGTTTAAGGCAAAACATGGCTTGTGTGGTATCAAACGAAAGGTAATTGAGTCTGTAGTTGAATAAAACATATTTCACATTTTAGTTATATTAGCTTACACGTACACCATAACTATAGTACATAGTATGAGCTTAGGTGCCCATAAATTGGCAGAGTATTTAAATTAAGGTCATATCTAAAGACCTTGTATGTATGACATATTTTCTCTAGTCTTATCTAGTATAATGTAAAATTTTTATTTGCATATATGTAGGTCTCGTCAAATGTACAGACAACTTTTTGATTTTCTGTACCTGCCGGTGTTAGTATTGTAAGTTTTTTCTCTGTGCGATTTATTTCGCATGCAATTTTTTTCGTATGCCCTTTTTTTCCTTTGCGCATATTTACCCTACGTTTTTTTCCCATGCGCTTATTATCGGGAATCTAATAAAGCTAACAAAAATATTTCTTTTAGCTTTTAACTAATCTGTAGCAGCTACCAGCCTTTACACCTAATATATTTGTTTCGGGCTCTGGGGAGGGGAGGTAATTACTCCCAGTACCCTCCCCGTAGAACCGCCGGTGAGGCATAGGATGATTAATGAAATCATCAAGCGTGGTTTAAACTCTGCTGAAATTCCAGCTCTGCTAGAACCAACTGGAATGTGCAGAATCGACGGGAAGCGGGTTAACGGAGTTTCTTTGATTCCTTGGAAGGCAGAGATAGGCTTAGTTTGGGACGTCATTTGCAGACACACATTAGCTGATAGCTACATTGCAAAAACATATAAAGAATCAGGTGTGGCTGCACAAATTGGTGAAACAGAAAAATATAGAAAGTATGAGGAGCTGGAGGATCGCTATATTTTTCTTCCTTTTTGTGTGGAAACTTTTGGTCCTTGGGGTAAAGAGGCCAAAAAGTTTGTGGATGAATTAAGTTTAAGAATTAAATCCAGAAGCATTCAATTGATTGTTTATTTATAATTATCTATTTCTATTTTTGTTATTTTTTATTTCTGGTATTTAATTTTTATACGGTGTTATTAATTTATTTTATTGTTATAATGGTTTATAATTATAATAAAATAAAATAAAATAAACTAAAATATTTGAGGTAAAAACTTCATATAAAATAGGTTTATCTTCTTTTTGTTCCTTTCTGTTTTTAAATATTCGTCTTTTTTGTGCCGCCCTTTTTAATTTCTGTTTTTTTGACCGAAATGCGTTTACTACCTTTTTTGTTAGAAACATTAATATAAAATGTCCCGAAACAAACAAACCGAAAATTTGGAATCTACTATTGTGCTGAAAAACAAATTTTTAAGCCTGGCAACCATCTATAAAGCATCTAATTTGTAGGACAAACGTTTATTAGCTCACACATATACTATACTATAGTAGTGTGAGCTATGGTGATCCTAATTTTTTCGAGAAAAAAAAAGTTGCTCCGATTTCAAAAATTTTTATATATCTTTGCGTTTCAGATGATTTTGAAACTTTTTTGTCGCGCCGTCTGTCTGTCTGTCTGTCTGTCTGTCTGTCTGTCTGTATGTCTGTCTGTCTGTATGTCTGTCTGTCTGTCTGTCTGTCTGTCTGTCTGTCTGTCTGTCTGTCTGTCTGTCTGTCTGTATGTCTGTATGTCTGTCTGTCTGTCTGTAACGACCAACGCGCATAACTCAAAAACCGCTTGGCCGATTTTAATGAAATTTGGTACCTAGGCTGGGTCTTGGGTCGAGATGGTCCCATTTAAAAATGAACAAAATCCACCGAACACAAGCCAAATAAAAGGGTGGGGGAAGATTTCAAAAATTAGAGTTTTTCTGAAAATATGGCGTGTGTGATATCAAACGAAAGGTAATTGAGTATGGAGTTAAACAAAATACATTTTAGTTTTTTTTTTCTTCAAAAAGGGTGGGGGTAGATTTCAAAAATTAAAGTTTACGTGAAAATATGCCGTGTGTGATATCAAACGAAAGGTAATTAAGTCCGGAGTTCAACAAAATACATTTTAGTTTTTAATTTTTTTAGGGTTGGGGGTAGATTTCAAAAATTTTAGTTTAAGTCAAAACATGGCTTGTGTGGTATCAATTAAAAGGTAATTTAGTCTCGAGTTGAATAAGATATGTTTCAGGTTTTAGTTTTATTATCTCGCACGTACACTATAACTATAGTACCTAGTGTTCGTGCAACTTTAATTCTAAATTCAAATTTTGCGCCAAATTCCCGTATTCGGAAAACCCACACAATTTCAATTTGATTGGCACAAGCAAAACGCCAGCGCCATCTACAAAAATGAATCTGCGCAAAAAGGCGTAACCAAAAAAGATTCGTCTGTCGTATTCTGTCGAGATCACCACGCAGCATGGTGATAAATTCTATTAACCAAAAAATCCAATAAAATTCTTAGAAAATCAAACTAAACCATTACACAAACAAGTGATTCTAGTGTGGAGCGACTGCAACGACTGGGCCAGCGAGAGGAGCTCCTCTGGACGACGGAAACAGCTGAAAAGGTGAGTGCCAATCCTCTATATTGTCTTTGTGTGGCTCGGAAAAATTAATATTTTTACATCGTCCTTTTAAGGATTTTTGCACCCAGATTTTATAAAACGGCCAGCGCATACAGTCCCGCTGCTCTACCAAACTCAAAACACAACATTTGTTCGTGCAACTTTAATTTTAAATTCAAATTTCGCGCCAAATTCCCGTATTCGGAAAACCCACACAATTTCAATTTGATTGGCACAAGCAAAACGCCAACGCCATCTACAAAAAATGAATCTGCGCAAAGAGGCGTAACCAAAAAAAAGATTCGTCTGTCGTATTCTGTCGAGATCACCACGCAGCATGGTGATAAATTCTATTAACCAAAAAATCCAATAAAATTCTTAGAAAATCAAACTAAACCATTACACAAACAAGTGATTCTAGTGTGGAGCGACTGCAACGACTGGGCCAGCGAGAGGAGCTCCTCTGGACGACGGAAACAGCTGAAAAGGTGAGTGCCAATCCTCTATATTGTCTTTGTGTGGCTCGGAAAAATTAATATTTTTACATCGTCCTTTTAAGGATTTTTGCACCCAGATTTTATAAAACGGCCAGCGCATACAGTCCCGCTGCTCTACCAAACTCAAAACACAACATTTTCTGGTCCCACGACCCAGATAGTTTTTTAAAATTTGTTTGCTAAAAATATTAGATTTTCGTCTCGCCATTTTGGCTCGTTGTTGCCGTGTCCGGTTTAGAAAGGAGGTTCCGTCCCCCCTTGCGTGGCTTAACGGTGGCTCCACCCACATTTCATTGCAGCCGAAATTGGCACTTCGTACGTCGTTTGTTTTGATTCAAAAATCGAAATTTGTTTAAATAATAGTTATTTGTTTAAATAATATGTTATAGTTATTCAAACCAACAAAAGTGCTTATGAGTTAAATGCTTTATTCTTATTTAACAGGTAAACAAACACATCTAGTAGAATTAGTATTTACCTGTAAATAATAAGAGAAACGGTAGTAGGTACAAGTTGTTTCGTGTGCATTTATTTTGGGAGAAAGATCGCGACCTAGGAACAGCTGTTGATAAGTTTTTGCATTTATTCGAGAAATCGATAATAAAATATATGCTGTCGGACTCTTTTGGACTGATTAAAGTCAATAGGGGTCAAGTGTTAGTTTTATTCCTTTTAAATATTTTTTATTTTTTTAATTAACAATGTCGTTAAAAAAGCTTGAGAATCAACGCAAAGTTTCAATATCTCGTATTACGGAAACGTATAACTTGGGAACAAAAGCTAAATCAGATAGTTCTTCCTTGCCAATTTTTAAGGCGTTTTACGAATCGTTAGATGATCACTATGAACAATTTAAAAACATTCATAATGACATCATAGGTCTCTTGAAAGACGACGACGATGATGAGTTCGAAGTACAAGACAAAATTAGGAAAGATACGGATCTATTCTACCACCAAGCTAAAGTTCTTTTTTCGAGTTTATGTTCCGATTCAGTTCACTCAAATTTCACCCCCGCAACTTCACACTATTCACGTAGCGATGATCTGGGCCCTTTAAAGGTACCTTGCTTTAATGGAAACGTAAAAAAGTGGCCAACCTTTTACGATGTTTATTCTTGTTTGGTTCACGAAAACTCGAATTATTCCGATATAAGGAAATTTCAACATTTGCTAACCTTCCTTGAGGGCGAACCACTTAATATTTTAAGTTCTATAAAATTAACGGCAAGTAATTACGCAATCGCCTGGAAGGTATTAACAGATCGCTATCAAAATAAAAGACTTTTAGCCAGTACCTACTGGAACTCAATCTACTATGCAAATTCTTTAAAGGGAAACCAGTCAGCAAAGGATCTTAGAGTCTTGGTAGATACCTTTTCCGAGAATGTTGCGGCGCTCGAAAATCTTGAATTTCCAGTAACGTCGTGGTGTTTTTGTTTATTTTCAATTTTATTATCAAAAATCGATCAAACCACAAGAACCGCTTTCGAATTAAAGTATAGTACTACCGAGATTCCAACATATCAAAATCTAATTCAGTTTCTTATTAACCAATGCCGTGCTCTTGAAACAGTACAGCTATCTCCCCAAAATACGCAAATGCAACCTTCGACTTCCAAACAGCAAAAACCAAATTATTCGAATTCTAGTAACCAAAAATATAATTCTTATTCAAATAATCAGTACAAATCAAGCCCTCCATCAAATTTTTTAGCGCATACGCACTCACAAGTATCAAATAAACAATCCAATATTCAATTTCGACAAAACCAACAACCCTATAAGTGCAAATTATGCAATAATTCTTTTCATCCACTCTCGCAGTGTGGTGTTTTTATCTCCAAATCTCCTTCAGATCGTTTTACTTATGTAAAACAACAATCGTTATGTATCAACTGTTTACGTTCAAATCATCAAGTAATGGACTGCAGTAGTACCTACAACTGCAGGGTATGTCGACATAGGCACCATAGTCTTATTCATCTATCGCAAACGACAGATTCAATCCGTCAGAATTCAAGTCAATCCTTTGTTAATTCAAGCCAAAATTCAAATCAAAATTCGAACTTAAATCAAAGTTTTAATTCAAATCAAGTGGCCGTGCCTAGCACAGGCACAAACTTATCGTATCAGAATTCAAATTCAAGTCTTAGCCAACAGAACCCTAGTTTTGTTCAACCCAGTTCAAATTCAATTCAAATCAATTCGAATCCAAATACATCTACAAATCAATACTCTTCGTTATCCACCTTGACGCCCCGGACGACAGTGCTTCTAGCGACTATAAAATTAGAGGTACTGGATAGTCGGGGTAACTACCAACCTGTCCGAGCACTTCTGGACAGCGGTAGCCAAGCTAACCTGATAAGCGAAGCTTGTCTTAACAGGTTAGGCTTGCCAAGAAACAAAATTTCGATCCCTGTTCTGGGACTAAATCAATCTTCGTCGGCCACTAACGGCATTTCTACTTGCACTATTCGAGCCCTAGGCCAACAAGAGCCTACCTTTTCTATTCAAGTCTTCGTTTTACCGAAACTCTGTTCGAATATGCCCTCAATACAGGTAGATTCATCCAATTGGAGTCATATTTCAAATCTAAAGCTTGCAGATAACCAATTTTACAACCCTGGTCCAATTGACTTACTCTTAGGTGCACAACTTTACACAGAAATCGTCCAATCAGGACGAATTCCAGGACCTCACGGCCTACCCTCCGCTTTTGAGACAGTTTTTGGGTGGGTCTTGATGGGCCAAACTCAAAGCATAAATATTTCACCTCAAGTCAATTCTTACTTTACTTCCTGTGAGCAGTCTCTCGACTTTAATATTCGCAGATTTTGGGAACTAGAATCAATTAAGTCAAAAACGTTTCTCTCACCCGAAGAAAAGAGATGTGAAGAGATTTTCCAAAAAACTACCACTAGAGATATTTCGGGCCGATTTACTGTAAATTTGCCTTTTCGTCACATTGACCCTCCTGACCTAGGAGACACATATTCAGTGGCCTACCGTCAATTTTTGTCTCTCGAATCTCGCTTAATAAAAAATTCAAATTTCTATAGTATGTACTCGGATTTTATGAGAGAATATCTCAAAAACGGGCACATGTCTTTAATTTCAAGATCCGAACCTAGACCTCAGTTATGTTCTTATTTACCACATCACGGAGTCCTTCGTCTTGACAAATCAACGACTAAACTCCGGGTGGTTTTTAACCCCTCGATTAAGGGTTCGAAAGGCCTAAGCATGAACGAAACTCTTTTAATAGGACCAAAATTACAAGCCGATATTTCCGAAATTCTATTAAAATTCAGATTTTATTCTATCGTATTTTTGACTGATATAAAACAGCACTTTTTACAAATTCAAATCAATCCAATTCATCGGGACTACCAAAGGCTACTTTGGCGATTTGATCCCAATGAACCCCTGCAGGAATACAGGCTTAATACAGTGACGTTTGGTGTTAGTTCAAGTCCCTATTTAGCTATTAGAACTCTTAGAGAGCTAGCCATCCTGGAGGCTAAGAATTATCCGGAAGCATCCCAGGTCCTTTTGAATAACATTTTCATGGACGATATTTGCTGTGGAGCTAACTCTCTAGAAGGTGCTTTATCACTTCAAAAAGATCTCATAGCGTTGCTTAAATTGGGAAAATTTGAATTAAGAAAATGGGCATCAAATAATCCGAAACTTCTTTCACATTTGTCGCCCGCTGATTGTCAGATCCCTGTTACCTTTGAAGACGATTCTTCAACATCAATTAAGGTGTTGGGCCTTCAGTGGCACCCTTCTACAGATACTTTTACCTATTCTTGTACCCCTTGTGAAAAACCTTGCACCAAAAGGAATATTTTATCGGCTATCGCTAAAATTTGGGATCCTATAGGTTTCTTATCGCCTGTTTCATTTTTAGCCAAAGTGATTATGCAAAAACTTTGGTTATGCAAAACTGATTGGGATGAAATACCCCCCGATCCAATCAAAACTCTTTGGAATCAATTCAATAATCAATTAACCACTCTTTCGAATCTTTGTATACCTAGACATATTTTTTCGAATAATATTCAACGATGTCAATTGCTAGGTTTCTGCGATGCATCCGAGCTAGGATACGCTTCTTGCGTATACGTTCGCGTCGAATTACCAAATAAAATTATCAAAACTGCTCTAGTCATGGGCAAGTCAAGGGTTGCTCCCTTACACACTATTTCAATCCCACGTTTGGAACTACTTGGAGCTACTCTATTAGCTGATTTACTCGAACTAGTTATTCGCACCTATTCATCATTACTCGTAATCGATGAAATTCTTGCGTTCTCGGACTCACGGGTCACGCTTCATTGGGTCACATCTTCACCTCACAAGTGGAAGACATTTGTGGCAAACCGCGTGAGTCGTATTCAAGAAACAATCCCCGAAGTCCCATGGTATCACATTACTTCACACGAGAACCCTGCCGACTGCGCTAGCAGAGGGTTGTCGCCCAATAACTTAATAAATCACCCTCTTTGGTTTCATGGCCCTCCATGGATTACCTTGCCCACTACGGAGTGGCAAATTCAAAGGTTTATAAATGAACGTTCTTTGGGAGTTCCGGACGAGGTTCTCAAAGAAGAAAAACCGGAAAATTCAGTGGTGCTGACGGCAGAAATTCGAAATCAAAACTTTTTTGATAGATTAATCGATAAAATATCCAATTTAAATACCATTCAAAAAATCATTTGTCATTTTCTAAGACTTATTCACAATCGAAAAACCTCAGTTGACCCTTTATCCGGCGTTTTTTCCGCTTTTGAACTACACAAGGCTCTACTTGTTTTAGTTAAAAGGGTCCAAGAAGAGTGTTTTTCGGATATCATTCAAAAAATTCAAAATACTCAGCTATTACCTAAGCCGTTTCGCAAGCTCGCGCCCTTTTTGGACGAATTGGGTTTCCTTAGAGTGGGCGGACGCTTACGGCATTCTCAACTCTCCTTTGAGGCAAAACATCCCTTATTATTGCCGAAATCTCATAGATTAACCCAATTGATCATTATTCAAACTCATAACGAAAATTTACATCCCGGAATAAACACAGTCCAATACTTAATTCGTCAAAAGTTTTGGATTATGTCATCACGTCGAGCTATTCAGAGGGTTTTATTGCAATGTATTCCCTGCTTTCGCTTAAAACCAAAACCGTATACTCCGTACATGTCGGATTTACCTTCTTTTAGAACGTCACAATTAAAATGTTTTTCACACGTTTGCTTAGACTATGCAGGCCCAATCAAAACCTTTGTAGGTCAGAGACGTCGTGGAGCACAAGTTGGTAAATCATATATCGCAGTCTTTGTCGATACTTCTGTCAAGGCAATCCATATCGAGCTTGTTTCGGATTTAACCACAGAGGCGTGCATCGCTGCTTTACGACGCTTTGTCGCTAGACGTGGCACTTGTGTCCAAATCACAAGTGATAGAGGCTCAAACTTTGTTGGGGCTATTAAGGAGCTCCATAATCTTTCGAAATTAGCTTCTGAGAGCTTAAAAATCAAATGGTGTCTTAATAGTCCGGGAGCCCCCCACCTAAATGGTCTAGCAGAAGCAGGAGTCAAATCTATAAAAACACATTTGTATCGGGTCATCGGTGACCAGATACTAACCTTCGAAGAGCTCTATACTCTCCTCGCCCAAATAGAGGCATTACTCAATTCTCGACCCCTTTGTGAGCAAAGCTCTGACCCAAACGATCTTACGTCTTTGACTCCGGGTCATTTCCTCACAATGGAACCCCTTAATTCGTGTCCTGATCCTGACCTTTCTACCCTTAAAGTTAATACCCTTAATCGTTGGCAACTTATCCAACGAATTCATGCCGATTTCTGGAAGCGTTGGAAACTCGAGTACTTAAATACTTTACAACAGCGTTCTAAGTGGTCGGACCCTTCGGTTGAAATCAAGCTAGATACGCTTGTATTAATTAAGGATGAAACTAGGCCGCCATTACACTGGTTGCTGGGTAGAATAGTATCTGTACATCCTGGTCGGGATAATCACATTCGAGTTGCTACGGTTAAAACACAACACGGACTTTTCACTCGTCCCGTGGTCAAGTTGTGCCCACTACCTTTAGATGCGCACTAAACTCCCAAGCAACTTCTTTTGTTTCGTGTGTCGTTATCTAGAATATATATATATTTTTTTTTTCATTTTTTTTTCTTTTTGATCTATAAACCTAAAACGGATTTTAATTACCTACCCTTTAAGGTTTTGAATTAACTTATATATATATATTTTTTTTTTATATAGCCATTTGTTTATTCAATTAATCTCAATGTAAAACTTCGTTTTAAGTGGGCGGAAAATGTTATTATAGTCAATAGGGGTCAAGTGTTAGTTTTATTCCTTTTAAATATTTTTTATTTTTTTAATTAACAATATGTCGTTAAAAAAGCTTGAGAATCAACGCAAAGTTTCAATATCTCGTATTACGGAAACGTATAACTTGGGAACAAAAGCTAAATCAGATAGTTCTTCCTTGCCAATTTTTAAGGCGTTTTACGAATCGTTAGATGATCACTATGAACAATTTAAAAACATTCATAATGACATCATAGGTCTCTTGAAAGACGACGACGAGGATGCATTCGAAGTACAGGACAAAATTAGGAAAGATACGGATCTATTCTACCACCAAGCTAAAGTTCTTTTTTCGAGTTTATGTTCCGATTCAGTTCATTCAAATTTTACCCCCGCAACTTCACACTATTCACGTAGCGATGATCTGGGCCCTTTAAAGGTACCTTGCTTTAATGGAAACGTAAAAAAGTGGCCAACCTTTTACGATGTTTATTCTTGTTTGGTTCACGAAAACTCTAATTATTCCGATATAAGAAAATTTCAACATTTGCTAACCTTCCTTGAGGGCGAACCACTTAATATTTTAAGTTCTATAAAATTAACGGCAAGTAATTACGCAATCGCCTGGAAGGTATTAACAGATCGCTATCAAAATAAAAGACTTTTAGCCAGTACCTACTGGAACTCAATCTACTATGCAAATTCTTTAAAGGGAAACCAGTCAGCAAAGGATCTTAGAGTCTTGGTAGATACCTTTTCCGAGAATATTGCGGCGCTCGAAAATCTTGAATTTCCAGTAACGTCGTGGTGTTTTTGTTTATTTTCAATTTTATTATCAAAAATCGATCAAACCACAAGAACCGCTTTCGAATTAAAGTATAGTACTACCGAGATTCCAACATATCAAAATCTAATTCAGTTTCTTATTAACCAATGCCGTGCTCTTGAAACAGTACAGCTATCTCCCCAAAATACGCAAATGCAACCTTCGACTTCAAAACAGCAAAAACCAAATTATTCGAATTCTAGTAACCAAAAATATAATTCTTATTCAAATAATCAGTACAAATCAAGCCCTCCATCAAATTTTTTAGCGCATACGCACTCACAAGTATCAAATAAACAATCCAATATTCAATTTCGACAAAACCAACAACCCTATAAGTGCAAATTATGCAATAATTCTTTTCATCCACTCTCGCAGTGTGGTGTTTTTATCTCCAAATCTCCTTCAGATCGTTTTACTTATGTAAAACAACAATCGTTATGTATCAACTGTTTACGTTCAAATCATCAAGTAATTGACTGCAGTAGTACCTACAACTGCAGGGTATGTCGACATAGGCACCATAGTCTTATTCATCTATCGCAAACGACAGATTCAATCCGTCAGAATTCAAGTCAATCCTTTGTTAATTCAAGCCAAAATTCAAATCAAAATTCGAACTTAAATCAAAGTTTTAATTCAAATCAAGTGGCCGTGCCTAGCACAGGCACAAACTTATCGTATCAGAATTCAAATTCAAGTCTTAGCCAACAGAACCCTAGTTTTGTTCAACCCAGTTCAAATTCAATTCAAATCAATTCGAATCCAAATACATCTACAAATCAATACTCTTCGTTATCCACCTTGACGCCCCGGACGACAGTGCTTCTAGCGACTATAAAATTAGAGGTACTGGATAGTCGGGGTAACTACCAACCTGTCCGAGCACTTCTGGACAGCGGTAGCCAAGCTAACCTGATAAGCGAAGCTTGTCTTAACAGGTTAGGCTTGCCAAGAAACAAAATTTCGATCCCTGTTCTGGGACTAAATCAATCTTCATCGGCCACTAACGGCATTTCTACTTGCACTATTCGAGCCCTAGGCCAACAAGAGCCTACCTTTTCTATTCAAGTCTTCGTTTTACCGAAACTCTGTTCGAATATACCCTCAATACAGGTAGATTCATCCAATTGGAGTCATATTTCAAATCTAAAGCTTGCAGATAATCAATTTTACAACCCTGGTCCAATTGACTTACTCTTAGGTGCACAACTTTACACAGAAATCGTCCAATCAGGACGAATTCCAGGACCTCACGGCCTACCCTCCGCTTTTGAGACAGTTTTTGGGTGGGTCTTGATGGGCCAAACTCAAAACATAAATATTTCACCTCAAGTCAATTCTTACTTTACTTCCTGTGAGCAGTCTCTCGACTTTAATATTCGCAGATTTTGGGAACTAGAATCAATTAAGTCAAAAACGTTTCTCTCACCCGAAGAAAAGAGATGTGAAGAGATTTTCCAAAAAACTACCACTAGAGATATTTCGGGCCGATTTACTGTAAATTTGCCTTTTCGTCACATTGACCCTCCTGACCTAGGAGACACATATTCAGTGGCCTGCCGTCAATTTTTGTCTCTCGAATCTCGCTTAATAAAAAATTCAAATTTCTATAGTATGTACTCGGATTTTATGAGAGAATATCTCAAAAATGGGCACATGTCTTTAATCCCAAGATCCGAACCTAGACCTCAGTTATGTTCTTATTTACCACATCACGGAGTCCTTCGTCTTGACAAATCAACGACTAAACTCCGGGTGGTTTTTAACCCCTCGATTAAGGGTTCGAAAGGCCTAAGCATGAACGAAACTCTTTTAATAGGACCAAAATTACAAGCCGATATTTCCGAAATTCTATTAAAATTCAGATTTTATTCTATCGTATTTTTGACTGATATAAAACAGCACTTTTTACAAATTCAAATTAATCCAATTCATCGGGACTACCAAAGGCTACTTTGGCGATTTGATCCCAACGAACCCCTGCAGGAATACAGGCTTAATACAGTGACGTTTGGTGTTAGTTCAAGTCCCTATTTAGCTATTAGAACTCTTAGAGAACTAGCCATCCTGGAGGCTAAGAATTATCCTGAAGCATCCCAGGTCCTTTTGAATAACATTTTCATGGACGATATTTGCTGTGGAGCTAACTCTCTAGAAGGTGCTTTATCGCTTCAAAAGAATCTCATAGCGTTGCTTAAATTGGGAAAATTTGAATTAAGAAAATGGGCATCAAATAATCCGAAACTTCTTTCACATTTGTCGCCCGCTGATTGTCAGATCCCTGTTACCTTTGAAGACGATTCTTCAACATCGATTAAGGTGTTGGGCCTTCAGTGGCACCCTTCTACAGATACTTTTACCTATTCTTGTACCCCTTGTGAAAAACCTTGCACCAAAAGGAATATTTTATCGGCTATCGCTAAAATTTGGGATCCTATAGGTTTCTTATCGCCTGTTTCATTTTTAGCCAAAGTGATTATGCAAAAACTTTGGTTATGCAAAACTGATTGGGATGAAATACCCCCCGATCCAATCAAAACTCTTTGGAATCAATTCAATAATCAATTAACCACTCTTTCGAATCTTTGTATACCTAGACATATTTTTTCGAATAATATTCAACGATGTCAATTGCTAGGTTTCTGCGATGCATCCGAGCTAGGATACGCTTCTTGCGTATACGTTCGCGTCGAATTACCAAATAAAATTATCAAAACTGCTCTAGTCATGGGCAAGTCAAGGGTTGCTCCCTTACACACTATTTCAATCCCACGTTTGGAACTACTTGGAGCTACTCTATTAGCTGATTTACTCGAACTAGTTATTCGTACCTATTCATCATTACTCGTAATCGATGAAATTCTTGCGTTCTCGGACTCACAGGTCACGCTTCATTGGGTCACATCTTCACCTCACAAGTGGAAGACCTTTGTGGCAAACCGCGTAAGTCGTATTCAAGAAACAATCCCCGAAGTCCCATGGTATCACATTACTTCACTCGAGAACCCTGCCGACTGCGCTAGCAGAGGGTTGTCGCCCAATAACTTAATAAATCACCCTCTTTGGTTTCACGGCCCTCCATGGATTACCTTGCCCACTACGGAGTGGCAAATTCAAAGGTTTATAAATGAACGTTCTTTGGGAGTTCCAGACGAGGTTCTCAAAGATGAAAAACCGGAAAATTCAGTGGTGCTGACGGCAGAAATTCAAAATCAAAACTTTTTTGATAGATTAATCGATAAAATATCCAATTTAAATACCATTCAAAAAATCATTTGTCATTTTCTAAGACTTATTCACAATCGAAAAACCTCAGTTGACCCTTTATCCGGCGTTTTTTCCGCTTTTGAACTACACAAGGCTCTACTTGTTTTAGTTAAAAGGGTCCAAGAAGAGTGTTTTTCGGATATCATTCAAAAAATTCAAAATACTCAGCTATTACCTAAGCCGTTTCGCAAGCTCGCGCCCTTTTTGGACGAATTGGGTTTCCTTAGAGTGGGCGGACGCTTACGGCATTCTCAACTCTCCTTTGAGGCAAAACATCCCTTATTATTACCGAAATCTCATAGATTAACCCAATTGATCATTATTCAAACTCATAACGAAAATTTACATCCCGGAATAAACACAGTCCAATACTTAATTCGTCAAAAGTTTTGGATTATGTCATCACGTCGAGCTATTCAGAGGGTTTTATTGCAATGTATTCCCTGCTTTCGCTTAAAACCAAAACCGTATACTCCGTACATGTCGGATTTACCTTCTTTTAGAACGTCACAATTAAAATGTTTTTCACACGTTTGCTTAGACTATGCAGGCCCAATCAAAACCTTTGTAGGTCAGAGACGTCGTGGAGCACAAGTTGGTAAATCATATATCGCAGTCTTTGTCGATACTTCTGTCAAGGCAATCCATATCGAGCTTGTTTCGGATTTAACCACAGAGGCGTGCATCGCTGCTTTACGACGCTTTGTCGCTAGACGTGGCACTTGTGTCCAAATCACAAGTGATAGAGGCTCAAACTTTGTTGGGGCTATTAAGGAGCTCCATAATCTTTCGAAATTAGCTTCTGAGAGCTTAAAAATCAAATGGTGTTTTAATAGTCCGGGAGCCCCCCACCTAAATGGTCTAGCAGAAGCAGGAGTCAAATCTATAAAAACACATTTGTATCGGGTCATCGGTGACCAGATACTAACCTTCGAAGAGCTCTATACTCTCCTCGCCCAAATAGAGGCATTACTCAATTCTCGACCCCTTTGTGAGCAAAGCTCTGACCCAAACGATCTTACGTCTTTGACTCCGGGTCATTTCCTCACAATGGAACCCCTTAATTCGTGTCCTGATCCTGACCTTTCTACCCTTAAAGTTAATACCCTTAATCGTTGGCAACTTATCCAACGAATTCATGCCGATTTCTGGAAGCGTTGGAAACTCGAGTACTTAAATACTTTACAACAGCGTTCTAAGTGGTCGGACCCTTCGGTTGAAATCAAGCTAGATACGCTTGTATTAATTAAGGATGAAACTAGGCCGCCATTACACTGGTTGCTGGGTAGAATAGTATCTGTACATCCTGGTCGGGATAATTACATTCGAGTTGCTACTGTTAAAACACAACACGGACTTTTCACTCGTCCCGTGGTCAAGTTGTGCCCACTACCTTTAGATGCGCACTAAACTCCCAAGCAACTTCTTTTGTTTCGTGTGTCGTTATCTAGAATATATTTTATTTTTTTTTTCATTTTTTTATCCTTTTGATCTATAAACCTAAAACGGATTTAATTACCTACCCTTTAAGGTTTTGAATTAACTTATATTCTTTTTATATAGCCATTTGTTTATTCAATTAATCTCAATGTAAAACTTCGTTTTAAGTGGGCGGAAAATGTTCGTGCAACTTTAATTCTAAATTCAAATTTTGCGCCAAATTCCCGTATTCGGAAAACCCACACAATTTCAATTTGATTGGCACAAGCAAAACGCCAGCGCCATCTACAAAAATGAATCTGCGCAAAAAGGCGTAACCAAAAAAGATTCGTCTGTCGTATTCTGTCGAGATCACCACGCAGCATGGTGATAAATTCTATTAACCAAAAAATCCAATAAAATTCTTAGAAAATCAAACTAAACCATTACACAAACAAGTGATTCTAGTGTGGAGCGACTGCAACGACTGGGCCAGCGAGAGGAGCTCCTCTGGACGACGGAAACAGCTGAAAAGGTGAGTGCCAATCCTCTATATTGTCTTTGTGTGGCTCGGAAAAATTAATATTTTTACATCGTCCTTTTAAGGATTTTTGCACCCAGATTTTATAAAACGGCCAGCGCATACAGTCCCGCTGCTCTACCAAACTCAAAACACAACACCTAGTGTGAGCTTAGGGGCCCATATATTGGCAGAGTATTTTATGTGAAATTATATTTAAGCAAAAAATTAAGTTTTACTACTTGGTAAGTTCGATATTTAAATCCGATCAATCCAACTGCTCTGAACCCGCTCGGTAATTCCGAGCAGAGGTAGGGGATCTAAATCGTTCAGTAAATGAATCCAGATCGATGGGGATCCAAATCTGCGTGCTTCGATTTTCAGACGGATCTTTTAGATTAATCTGTTTCTTTGAGGTTATGTTTATTAATTTTTGTGTTTTTATCGTAAAAAACTGCCGTTTTTTTCTAAAAATAAAGAATTTGGAACTATTTGAACCAGAAAGTGGAAAAATCTATAGCATACAGGTATCTGACGAGATCTATGCTGAAGGTGTTGGTACTAACAGTAACTATCTCTATCTGTCCGTTCGGTAATTACAATTTGTTCCGACCAATATGCGATCAGCTGATCAAAAATCCATCGGCTCCGCGATCTGATCGGATGCAAATACCGAACCTACCTACTGAATAAATGACTTTTTTTCTAAAATTACATTTGGCGCTTGTGTTATTCATAACTTAAAAAAAAACTACGAGTACATTTCCTTGTGAATAGAAGTTGTAATAAGCAATGTCATACCAAATATTAGAAAATCTCAGTACAAACTTTTAGTTTTATGCTATGGAAACCCATTTCACAATTAAGTTAATATTGACGCGGTTCCCTAGTTTATTTTGTATCATGCAGACTTATTGGAATATACAGTGAAACCTCCCATAAGCGGACACTCACGGTTCCGTCGACTTTGTCCGCTTATTGGAGGTGTCCGCTTATGAGAGGGAATTGCGAAATTTCAATATTATATTTATAACAATTTCCGCTACTTGTGTTTTCCCGATATTAAATTTTTCAGCGATCTTTCGTGCTGATAGATGTTCCTTCTCCGAAACGTTAACAACTTCCATTTTTTCACGTAAACTAAGAAGTTTTTTAAAAGGCATTATTTCAAAAAGATCTATTAATACCCAATAAAAATAAAACACAGCAGTTCCGCCCCCGCCGAATAAAATATGTTGTAAATACGACAGAAGTATTTAGTATCCGCATTAAAACGGAAATAGCTAATTCCCCGGCTGCAGAGTGTGTTGCTGCCAACATACTATATAATATTTATGCCCATGTTGTGCAGCGCTCCGTCGCGTTGACAGAGGTTCGCGTCCGGTTAAGGGAGGTTTTAAAACTTTTTAACCAAAAAAAGTGGTCCGCGTCCGGTTATAAGAGTGAATTTTACATGTAAAGAAATAGGGAAAAGCATGGTTACAACTAATTTGTCCGCTTAAAGGGATTGTCCGCTTAATAAAGGTGTCCGCAAGTAGAGGTTTCACTGTATAAAATAAGGCTAGCAGTAATTACACAACAACTTTAGTGCTTGACCTTAACGCGCAAATGAGCTATTGGAACATGCTTTTTATAGGGCCGTTCTTTACTTTTAATCCCACTTTTAAATATTTAATCATTAGGTTGGTATATTATATTGTTTGGTTATTATGCTATGTTTATTGTTTCGTTCTAGTTTAGTTTAGCCGAGGCTGGTATTTAACGCAGCCTGGATTTTGTCATGTAGTGAGATAACTGTGACAGAAATTCCCTAAAGTGATAAGTTTGTGGGGACAATGGATTGGAAGCGAGGAATGGCTTTAATTTGGATATTTATAAACTTTCCAAGGAGCACAGTCGTACAGTATACAAAACAATCACAAACCAAATATGCACAAACACAAAAATCTTTAAGAAAACACCTCCCCAAAAGAACAAACATATAATGCAAATTGATTGGCTAAAAAAGTGACAGCTCAGCTGACAAGCTTCAAGAAACAGTCAAAATAAAACCAACTTACTCTTATTAAAATCTGCCGTATTTTACCGCGCTACTGCCCAAGCATAGATGTCAGTACACTTATACTGCTAGCATTATTACTGCTAGGCCTTATTTCACTGCTAATAAGTTTCTATTGAGGCAATTCCCATACCTATATTGCATTGCTAATCTAAATAACGATAGAGGGCGTGGTAATAAGGTGTGAACTTACCACAGGTGTCAAATTGGTGTTGATGTTAATCCTGATCTTGGCTACGAAAAATTGCAAAGGAAACGGCGGTACTTCTATGTTGTTCTCGACAGGCTGGATGTCGTCGCAAAGGGCTTTGGAACCCAGCCAATAATCATTGCCGAAGAAGAATGGGGCATTGTAATGGCCAGAAGCGTCAAACACTGTAAAAATAACATCTCTATTTAATAAAAATTAAATTTTAAATAATAATTTAACGGACTATAATATTTAATCCTTATATACACCTATTAAAGCAGTGCCTGGGGAACCGAACCGAACCGAAGCTAAGACTGAGATATTTTTTACATATTTCAGGAATACAATCATGAAATAGCAAAAATACGGCCTCATTGGTTCTCGGCCCCCCAAAACTTTTTTCTAAATACGCCACTGTATTAAAGGTACCATAAAAAGCCACTGACTTGTCCTAGTTAGAGTTGGCAATAATTATTAGGGAACTGCCCTTAGCAAGTGCAACAAAATTTGCCTAATCACTGACAAATTATTAGCTCTAAAATTGAAAGAAAACTCCAAAACCTTCTCCCTTTACCAGTATTTAGCAACAGGGAGAATAATAAAACTGAATGAAGTGGTAGCTGACCTGCGGTCAACCTTTCATCCAGTGGCGCACCCAGGCAGTCTTGGAGGATCAAAGAACCCAAGATGCCGTATTTTATTCTATTTTATTTTTGTATTCATGAAATATGTGTCCTCGATGCCCCCTTGGGGTGCGCCCGCAGTTCTGTTAGGATAACATGGATGTCGACCCTAAAAGTAGGTTGTTTTCAAGAACTTTTACTAGGGCTATGTTTAGAAGCTTTCAATTGAGCGAAACCAACCAAACCCTAGTTTTAATTGATCGCTATAGGATTGCGATTAAATGACCAAGGTTAGGCTAAAACTGATTTCGACCTCCCAAAACAAGGAAATAAGAGCTAATTTAAAAAATTCTTTTTCGAATAAATGCTTTTCGAAAACATTTTTATTGCTTGCACATTTACTGTCTATACAACAATCCAGAGATGAGTTGTTTTGTATTACAAAGTCTATGTAATCCAACGATCTGATCATTCCCTTCACATGTTTTGGCCTATAGCAGGCTTTAAATAATCAGCGAGCCGTCATGTGCTCTGCGAAAAGACCTCTATTGCGCAAGTTACTCATGCGAACCGACCAAGGAACGTTCATCCGGTACGGGGCAGTAGATGAGATTGTGCTTCAAACGCGTAAAATTCGCTATCTGTAAAGAGGTCGCGACTATGCTATTGATCGACACAAGTCATTTCGCACAACACGCGACCACTCAGAGATTATTCAAAGTTTGCGATTGGCCAAAGCATGAGTGAGTGATGGCATCATTTGGTTACGAGAATAGAGCCCGTGGAATATTTTGAGCAGACACCAGGCCTGTGATTGATTTATCACACTGCAGCTGCTTATCATATTATAAGCAAGGGCATATCCAGCGGCGGTACAAGGAGGGGAGCCGAAGACCAGATTTATTAAAATCAGAAATAAAATTTAAATAGACTAACGTGTAATTACCTTATTTTTTAAGCTGGGACAACGTTACGGGTAGCAAAATATTTGTTATTTAAATCATTAAATCTAAATATTGTAATAAAATCGCATCGGTCCCAGGGGATATAGGTATACACGGGATACTCAAATGCAGTTATAAACCCGGTTGAACAAATTTTTTTGGAGCCATAAATTATGCAATGTCAAGTAGTCTTAAGATCAAATCCGTACCGCATCAATCAAAAAGGTTATTTACAGGAAAATACCAGATAATTTATTTTTATAAATGGAGTATTTGGTCAAATTTGATGCTGAGTTTAATTTCTTTACACAGCTGGTTTCGACTATCAACTGTCGCATGACATCGCATGCGCTATGCATTTGGATTGCATCCCTACATCTGTCTCATCTCTAACATTTCTCATTTGTTTTAGTTTTGCCAACCATTAAATTTTCTTGTTTAATTCCTAACCGTTCTTTTACATTTACCGTATTAAATAATAGGGTGTATTTGAGTCGGTTAAAATAACAGCAAATTTGACAGTTGTTACCGTTATTTTCAATAAGGATCCAGAAAACTTCCTGGGCAAAAGAGATAGATTTTGGAACACTAAAGGTAAGCATAATACAAACGTTAATTTAGTAGTTTCACACACCTTCAGCTTTTTGTTTATTTATATTTGTTTATTTATTTTTATTATGTAAAAAAAATTGACCTATCAAGATTTACCTGTGAATTTTCTTTTAAGTGTGTGGGTACAGCTTTTAATTTAGGTAATAGGAAGACTGCCTTAATTTGTATCTATCGCTCCAATAATGAAATCCTTTCAAATATTGATGTTTTTTTTGAAAATCTTTTTAGCTCCTAAACTGGGTCTTAAAAACTTACCAAACCATAATTATTGCAGGAGATTTAAATATTAATAACCTTATTGATTCTCGTGAAAAGACTAAATTATACGATCTAATTACTGGTTTCGGGCTTGCTTCGATTCTTCCCTTAGAACCTACTAGAGTTGTACCAAATAACGAACCAAGTGCTCTGGACTATGTCATAACTAATGAAACTTTCTTTACAGGGTCAAATTCTATAGGTCAAATGGCTGATCACAGATCTCAATTTATATACGTTAATATTGCAGATGTTACGCGTACAGTGTTTTCTGATGAAATTTTACAAAATTTAAAATTTTGTATCCAGATTCCTATAGCCAGAACTGCTTCTCACAGAATGCAAATGAAGCCTTTGAGGCCTTTTAGTCTCATCTCTTCTATTACATGGATACATGCTGTCCCGTTATTAGAAAAAAATACTCTTATTCTACTAACAAAGCTTGGGTATCTAATGACATAGTTAAAGACAGTCAGGAACTTAAAAACATGTTTTGGCTTATGAGAAATAGTAGATCGGCTAACAGTGAAGAACAGTACAAAAATGCAAAAAAAGTTTTTACAGAAAAGTTTAAAGTTGCATAAAAAGAGTTCTATCAAAACAAAATCGTAAACAGTGAAAACTGTAACAAAGCCATTTGGCAAGCTGTAAACACCAATTTGGGTCGAATAAAAAATAATAACAACTAAGATCTTCAGGCAGTAAATTACAAGGACTCTGTTATAACGGACCCAAAAAAAAATTGCAAACTGTTTTTCTCTCTACTTCGCCACTAGTGTAGAAGAGCATCTGACTGACCAATGTTTCACAAACAACAACAACTGTACATTACCTGACACAAATTTGCATACTATGTTTTTAAATCCCGTAGAAGAAGGCGAGCTTCACCTCGCACTTATGCAGCTAAAAAACAGGAAGGCCTGCTGCAATATAAACGATGTTCTTGTATTTGTACTTGACTATCTATGGGACTCTATAAAAAACCCTTATGCCATATTTTAAATGTGTCAATACAAAATGGTACTTTTCCAAAAAGGTTGAAAATTGGTTATGTAGTACCACTATTAAAAAAAGGTGATCGATCACAGGGCTCACATCTTTATCCAAGTTATTTGAAAAAACTGTAGTTAACAGACTCAATTCTTTCATCCATTGTTTCAAACTCCTGTCTCCTCATCAACACGGATTTCGCTCTAATTTCTCCACTTCTACTGCGGCCTTTGATTTAGTACAGTTTATTTACGAATCCCTTGATTCGAACAAACTTACATTAGCCATCCTTCTAGATCTGACTCGAGCCTTCGATTGCATCTCTATACCTTTTCTTTTAAAAAAATGTAACGAGATGGGAATAAGGGGAAACATAAATGATTGGTTAGAAAGCACTCTTTCAGAGAGAAAAATATTTGTGAAAATTCAAAAAAATATATCTAAAGAAGCTACTACTAATTTTGGGGTCCCTCAAGGTAGTGTTTTATCGCCTTTAATTTTCATACTTTTTATAAACGACATGATCAAATACACTATGGATCAGTGTAAAAACATATAGTTTTATGCAGATGACTGCACTATAGTAGTAACTGCAGAAAAGATCTTGAAAGTATGTCAAACTTTAAGTCAATCCCTCTAAAACTCACTACATTGGTTTCGATAGAAGGAAACTGATTAGTGATATAAAACTAAAATTAAAAAACAATGAAATAATCAAATTGGAGAATAGTTCCTTTTTAGGACTTTAAATTGATGAACTTGGGAAAAACATTGCAGTTTTGTGGCAGGAAAACTAAACTCTGCTTTTTTGCAATTTTGAACCTAAAGGACTTACTCACAACTCAACAGCTTATTAACGTATACTACTCCTTAGGATACAGTGACATAAGATACCAAGTTGTGTTCTGGGGTCAATGTAGAAACTTTGAACGCATTCTTCTATTGCAAAAAAGATTACTGCGACCATAAACTAATACAAAGACGCCTGATCCAAAAATGGCCCCTGTTACCGAAATCTCATACCAGATGGCTATACGCGACGGTGTAAATATTAATTGCTAATTGTCTCGCCTGAATGAGTCGGCGGTGTTGCCATACCAAAGACAATTATACCTATCTACTTTACAATTCTCCTACTTTCCCCAGATTGATTTTTCAATAGGTTGACAGTTAGTGAGTTCGCGTAGACAACCCGGGGCGCTTGGCAATTCTTCCGCTCTTTTGAATGTTAATTGCAATGCATTAAAGAGAGAGAGCCTCTCGGGAGCCCCGGTGTGTTTGTTCGAACTCGATCATTATGAATAAGGTATTTAGAATTTGGTTGGTATACCGCGTAATTTAATCAAATATTATTCCTTTTCTAGCTATTGCCTATTTAATACGCTTAGGCGTTTACGTTTTCGACTTATACATATATAAATGTATATATACAGTATGTCCTCCTAAGTTGGAATCATATGGAAAACTATTTTATTTATAATTTTAGAAAAAAAAGTTATTTTTCATAAAAAGTTCTGCATTATCTAAATCTAAACCCTATAATACACTCATCAAATATCAAATTTTTTTAATGGTATACGAGGTTTGTCAAAATATATGAGTTTTGCTCAAGATTAAAGTACCTTTAAATTTGACAATATCGAAAAATGTTACTAAAAAAGTTGATCAGAATTAAAAATTACGTTTAAAACTTCAGATTATTTTATTTTTTACTACTCTTTCTATTTTGAATGAATGATTTTGTGATTAGTTTTAGTTTTTCGATGTTTTCTAATAATTTTGAAATTAAAACGCGTAATAAGTGCATATTCATTTATTTTGCAAATTTAAAGGTACTTTACTCTTGAGTAAAACTCATATTTTTTGACAAACCTCGTATACCACTGAAAAAATTTAATATTTGATGACTGTATTCTAGATTTTAGATAATGCAGGATTTTTTTTTGAAGAATAACTTTTTTTCCTAAAATTAATAATAAAAAAGTTTTTCATATGATTCACACTTAGGGTGACATACTGTATATATTTCGCTTCCTTTGCGTTTTAATACATCCTGTATGTATATCAATATCGATCTTTTTGGGGGGTTTAGGTATTTCTAGGGGATATAGAAAAAAGTAAAAACCTCATTTTAATAGCCCTTTATAAGCTAAGTAGTCTACATTTTAAGAGGGGGTCTATAACTTTTTTATTAAAAAAAAAACAATTGATTGTAAATTGCTTTTTTATTTAAAAAAATATAAATAATCCAACTGTCAAATTAAATTTTATCTGTCACTTTTGGCTTTTAGTTTTTGAGATTGTATCCATATAGTTAGAATTTTTTCCATGGAATTTGCATGATTAATTTTATTAATAAAAAATATTTAAACCCAAAAACAAATAAATACAAAAATGTAAAAAACTACAAATAAATCAAGGGGTCAGTCCATAAAGAAATACATTTTATCTAATCTCCATCGACGTAGCTAGCCCAAGAATTCAGAATATTAAAAAAAATCATTGTAATATAATATATCCACAATGAACTAATTTTTTGGGGCAAGGTGGAGATATTTAACCCTACTAACTACTTCCCCCTTATTTAGGCCCTTAAGCTAGCCTAGTGTTTAAGCGAGGCTGTGGCCCATGTTTTATGTGATACACATATTAGGTATATTGTTTCTGTATTTTTTATTAGTAGAGAGTAGGACATTGCTGTAGCTAGGAGGCACGGGGGGCTTTCCCCCCTCTACTATAAAAATATCTATGAAAAAATAGATCTACGCCACGGCCCCCCTGAAAACTGAGGCTAGCTACGATGCTGATAGAGGCCTGATCTTGCGAGAGGCAATTCAGTCCAGCCACACATACTTAATAAATAATAGCAATTATTAATATGTGTTAAGGTCCCACAAACAAAATTTTATGCAGTTTATGTAAATTTTTTACATAACTAGAGATTACTTGCGCGCCGCAGGCAAAACAATTTGCATTTTTGATCCATGAATTCAGGCTAAGGACCTCATTTTAAACGAATACTACTAAAATAGGTATAATTTCAGTAATAATAAAAAAAGTTTTTTGCGCTGGGGGCAAAAAGAACTGGGGGCATTTTTGTGGAAAAATTCTCACTTTTTACGAATCTTGGGAGGGGATAATTACCCCCATTATCCCCTTTTCTTGCATACGCGAATGGGCAGATGAAATTCAATTTATAAGTTGGATTGGCGGATTCAAAATCGAAGATTTTCTTCTTTACATTTTATAAATTTTAAAAATAAGTATAATTTTAGTTTTCAACAATCAATATTTAGTACTTTTTACTTTTTTTTTCTATTACAAAGCTTGGTTTTAACGACCGAAATTAAGCGGTCCGTTCAATGTCGTTATAACCGATATTTACTGTAGTAGCACTACATATTAAAGAGTTTTTAAAATTTGTTAAAGAAAAAAAGAGATTTTTGGTAATAATTTTGAGTATTTCTATTTATTTTTAAATTATTTTACCATTTAATTATTACCCCTATTGTCATGCAAAATTTCAAAAAATATCGATTTTGTTGTAATTTTTCAGGAAGTTATAATAAATTAATTTTTCAGGAAGTTATAATAAAATATAAAATGTGTGTGTGTGTGTGTAATATGGCCTTGATCGAGCCAACTGGCCAGCATTTCTCATTGTTTATTACAAGGGAGTAAAAAATATAAAATAAAAGCTGTTAAGTTTGGCACCCTTTTTCTAAAAAACAAAGAGGTTTGATGCAAAATATAATAAGAAAAAAATCGTTAGTTTGATCTTTTCTAGCGCCTATTAGTTTGCTATTATTACACCCTGATATAAGGGCATCGAAGAAATAACTGTTATTTCTTCGATAATAAGGGCAAAAGAAAAAAAATATGCCATCTATGTATATTTTATATTTATTGTGTCATACCGGGTGGGCAAAAAACCGGACAAAATGTTTATCGTTATAGCTTTCCAACTATAGATTTTACCAAAGCAAGCAGTAGTTTGCAGGGAATTGATCGGACAATTGTGTAAAAGTATATTTTTGTCCACCATCTTAAAATCCCAGATGGCAGACAGAATCAAACTTGACCTTGAAAGAGGCTCGTTTATTCTTCTGTTACGGAAATTTTAGATATATATTTTTGTTTGTCGAAAAGCTCTATCTTTGCTACGCACAACGAGATATGAATCGTTTAAATCGGTTTAGGCCCCTAAAAATTAATTTTTGCTTTAACAATATTCTTTTACATACAGGTTAACGATTGATTGCTTTTAAAAGATCACAAACAAAATTTGCCGTCATTGTAAAATCCAAAATGGCGGACATAAAAACTATACTTTTTAAAAAGGTTCGTTTATTTTTATATTCCGAAAATGTTTTGAATTTTTTTAGAACTATAGAAAAATTTTACAGAATATGCGATTGCCTTGCCATTTCTATGTGCATTTATTTCCTCATAAATTCATTACTAGTAAACCGACAATTAAATAAAAAGCATCATGGCAAAGATCAAGTTCATTAAAGATCCGTATTTAAATTTTCAGCCATCTCTAAATATAATATGGCTTACCAATTCGAATTTGACCCTCCATAAAGGGTAGTTTTTTCTTATGTTGAGAGAAATTTTTCGACCTTTTTTTGAATTTATTTAAAAGATCCTAGGTCCACCACGCACAAGTTAATCATAAAAAAATAAATCTTCGCAACATACAAAGAAGCGATCCTTCATAGAAGGACAAATTTGACTTTTGTTCAATTTTAATAGTTTTGATCAAAGAGCAATCGGGTATCACCATAATTCTTTTTTTTTTCATTGAAATCGATTCAGTGAGTTTATAACGAAATTATTGCAGACAGAAATTGAAATAACAGTTGCTATAACAATTCTAATTTAAAGAACCACTGAACCGATTCTAGAGATTTTATAGAATCCATTCAGTATTAGTGGAAGAATGGATACAGAATTAAGGAATAATATTTCGGGAACCACTAAACCGTTTTAAAATTAATGTTTCGAGATCCACTAAACGGATTTTAATGATTCGTAACTAGTTGCATGAGGGTGGCGAAAACAGAGCGTTTTTAAGAGTTCCAAAAATCCGAAATATAAGAATTAAAAAGCCTCTTTGAAACGGGCAAGATTGATTCTCTCAGCCATCTTAGAATTTATAATATCAAATCTTTCTGCTTGAAAGCCTAATCAATTGGTTAGTATAGTTATAACAAAAACATTTTGACCGGGTTTTTTTGGTCCACCCGGCAGATATGAGTACCGGGTTAAATTACAGTTTTTTTTTTGATTAGTTATACAGACACACCCTATAATACTCCAAAAACTTTTTCAAGACTAATTTTTAACTAGTTTTGGGTTAAATCGGGCAGGGTACACAAAACAGCGGCGCGCGGGCCTTTTGAAAAATTTGGATACGCAGTAAAAAATCACTAAAAGATGTTAAGTAGAACCGTTGTTTGATGGAGATCCATCAAACAACGGTAGAACCAACAACTTCGTAACTTTCATTTCCGATAAATTTAGAAAATACTTTTTAGGGCTGGTATAATAGGGTGGAGTTTACTTATTGTGTGCTAATTGGCTAGTCTAGGAAGGTATCTTATCCGTCATGGATCCATTTATTATTACTTAATAAATAAAATAAATTTATACTAAAAACACCTTGGATATTTATTAAAGATTCTATTATTTGATTCACCTCGTGGTTTTTTAGGACCGACGGGATTTTAAAAAGTTTGCATTTAATAAGGTAAATTACACCAAAATAAAAAAATTTGTAAATAAAAAAGTTGTAGGCCACCTTCATAAAGTCAGACTTTTCATAATCCCCTCGTATGTCTTCATATTAACATAAGTTTTTATAAATTTCGACTACATCGAATTTGGCACACCCGGTAGTCCCTTTGCTACTCCGACACTGTTAATTTCTAGACAGAAAGAACACACAAAAAGAAAGGCGGGCGAACGGTTATTTGAGCAAAGAGAACTAAATAGAATGTAAGAGAAAAAAAAGCGCAAAGGTATCAAATTAAACTTTTGTTTGTTAATTATTTTTATAAGAGGTATTTCATATGCAATATATTTTTCCTACGACCACGCATGAAAATCATGGGTTTCACACCATTTTCATCCTCAGAAAACGTTAGGTTTCACCCATGGGCAGAAATTTTTTGAAAAATACTTTTTGCACATGTGTTGCAAAGTATCTTTCCACACATGTGCGGAAAAGCAGTTTCATTTGATTTGTGCAAAATTGAAGAACCGTTTTTACAAAAATGAGTATAGCTCATCAGTGTTCGTAGGAAAGATAGCGTACACAACTCGATAGAAAGTAACTTTCTTACACTCGCCTGTTGTTTCACTCGGCTGGCGCCTCATTCTCAACATTCACGCTCGTGTGAAATTTGTCACTCTCTTCTCTTGTTCATATGTAATAGACTATTTCGTTTTTAACCTTACCATATGAATAATAAGGTTACTCGTTCCAGACCTTACTAACTAGAAACCACAAAAAGGGTCCACTTATTACACAAAAAGAATGAAACTGCGCCTCCTTTCAAGGGTCAGTCCCAATCCTTTTTCGTTGTTTAGGGATAAAAACATAAAAGATAAAAGTGTCACTGTTTATCCCTGGGATGAACAGGGATAGATCAGGGATAAAAAATTAAAATCAGGGATGAAAAGTGACAGGTAAGGAATTACAAACCTGGTTTTTAGCGCATTTGATATTTTAGACAAGTCATTCTTATTTGATTAAACAATCGTTTATTAACACTATTTTTATACACCCCACGCTTTTACCTTAGTCTGTTAAAAGTCACGTTAGTGTACTTAAAATTTTTTAGTTTTTTATACAGCTGATGATTTCAGTTGAACCGTTTAACTTAAAAGTGTTTTACGTATTTTTGAATTTAATATTTGGCTAAATAAAAAGTTTAAAAAATTCAGACAAATAAATGTAAAAATAACTAAATGCAAAATTTTTAAGTAGTTATACTACTACAATGAAAAAAAAAACAAATAATATATAAAACTAAAAAAAAGTTATGAAATATTCTTGAAGATCAGTTTCTAGTTAGTTAGGTATCTATTTATTTATTTAATTTAATTTTGGATAATTTTGAAGTAACCAAGTGCTTATTTGTTTTTTAAAAGATTTTTTTGACCTTTTTTTCAGTTCAGATGGTAGCAGGTTAAAGAGTTCTTTTCTAATGTATGTTTTTCTGTACATTTCTCGAGTTTTTTTGAACATTTTCCGTGTTTTTCTGACCATTTCCCCAGTTTTCCAGGATTTCCGAAAATTTTCCCAGTTTTTCCGAGCATTTCGCGAGGTTTTTCAAACATTTCTAAAGTTTTTTGAAAATTGTCCGAGGTTTTCTAAACATTTTCCGAAAATTTCCCGAGTTTTTTCTAACATTTCTCGAGTTTTTTGAAAATTTTCCAAGTTTTTCCAAACATTTTCCGAGTTTTTCCTGACATTTCCGAAAATTTCTTGAGTTTTCCCAAAAAAATTCTGAGTTGTCCGAAAAATTTTAAAGTGTAAGGACTGTACATTTGCCTCTGGCCTTAACTCTTGGAAGTCAGAAAATATATCTACTTTTTCTTACCTACATATCTATGCCTACACTGGGCAAGACGCGTCCACCCCTACAGAAGGTTGCATGTATACTGAAAGGAGTGACTGAAAGATTTTTCCAAATGATTTTGAATTAAATAAAATATCGGCAACACTGCACTATGAAGTAATCACAGGGGCAAAAACGCTTCCTCTCTCTTTTTTCCTATGTAAATTATTGCATAAGAAAAAAAAGACAGAGCGAGCATTGGAGTTCATGTGGTTACCTGCTATTACCAAACGAATAGCGACATCAGCGCCCTCACCGGTCGTCACCGGCTGATTTCAAAGGTCCTCAGTGCGTGAATTAAAGAGTATGCTATTGGCCTAATGAAAGCTGAGCGTCTATTATATTATTAGTTTATGCTGCGACTTATATTTAAACTAAAACATCAGGACTCTTGCAGACCTCTATATAGGGAAAATATTGATAATGACGGCTCCATCTATCCTAATTTTTGAAGCAGCACTTCATACTCATAATGCAAGGTCTAGTTCAAATATTAGAATCCCTAATTACCATCTGTCATTATATGCTAAGAGTCCTGCTGCTTTTGTGCAACAATTTTTAATGCAATTCCAAATACCATAAAAAGCTTGCAAAGCTTTAAAAAATTTCGAGGGGAACTTAAAAAACTGCTTATTAATAAAGCATACTACTCAGTAAGGGAGTTTTTAACTTCGAGAGGAGGTTAAATCCGAGAAGAGCGACAAAGAAATACCACCTATATACTCTAAAATTTGTAATTGGTAAAACTTATCTTTATTTATGTTACATAGATTAATTGCATAAATTAGTTTAAGGAATTATTTTTTTTTATACCATGTAAATCTTATGGCAATAAAGTACAATTGAACATTGAACATTAGATAAAAAACCAATCCAAAACTAACCTTAAAAAATAACGGTAACATTAAAGGACGGCCACCATAACTACCGGACGCCGTGACCGTAAATAACATAAAAGGAGCGAGAAGCTGCTAAAGCGCAGACTCAGTAATAACAATAACGGTAACAAAGTGTAAAATACGCGAACCAAAATGTCCCTAATAATCTAGACGAAAACGAACCCCCGGTTTTCGAATAAATCCTTTTTTTTTGGCCTCCCCGGAGAGGTTTTTCTCCTGTATTCCTGAAACTAAGTAAAAAAGAGAAATCTCCCTTAAATACATACACCTCATTGGTCGATGCGGTTTATTCCTTTCCCTATTGATACAGGTGGCATTATTTTCCAGGAAATGGTCCTTATTAAAAGAAATTAAAAAAAAATTCCCGTCAAAAATTATGTAATTGGGTAGCGAGCCGCGGGCGATTCGTTGCGGGGACAATTCGTTGGCGACCGATTCGCCGCGGGGACAACTCGCCTCAAGAATTTTGTGTTTAATTTTTATTTTAATCTGACTTGTTTTTTCTTAAATCATAACTCCCCTGTCCTTTTGTTAAGAGATCAAAATCTGTATTAAAACTAACCGTGGTCAATTGATCGCAAACATAACCTAACCGGTGTCTAGATCACCAACATTTTGCAAAAAAAACTCCACAAAAAAATGGGTTTAAAAAAAATGCTTTTTTAATAATTAGTTTATCAAAAAACTATTTTATAAAAAAAACGAAATAATTTTTTTTTACAAATATTTTTGAAAATAATACTTTTATAAAAAGTAGTTTTACAAAAAAAAAATTAATATTTTTTTAAATCTGAGGGCACGGTAGTACCTCGCCAAGTTCGCGCTGCCATACCATCTTTTCTTGAATCATTTCAGCCAATATTTGACCTATCTAAAACTGTACTTCGGAATGAGCTACGATCTCAAACTTTGCACAGTCGTAGATCTTATTTATTTTTATTTTATTTTTTTATTTATTTATTTGCAATCAACAGACTTACAGCCCAATAACAGATTACAAACAATAATCTTATCTAAGTTAACTACACACTACCAAAAAAAGAAAAATATATTATTATATACGATAAAAAGTAGTTCAAAGAAAAAATAATAATAACAATATTTATTACAAAAACCGAAATATAAAAAGTCCTTAACTGAGATTCACTGAAAATTTACATACTTCCTTATACATTTTAGATTATATTTTTTTTATGTGAGTTTTAAATGATTTTATTAAATTGAATTTAAAAATACCTATTTAATTTTTCACACTATTTGCGAGATTGCACATTCTATATTGAGGTGAGTTGATACCAACATTGGTGCGTGACCCTCCTAACCGTTATTTCTATTTGTGAGATAAGGATTAATATTAAAATTGATTCTTCCTAGGGGATATAAACAGTCAATTTTATAATGAATTAACTTCAATAGGACCGTTAAGGTCGATCTCTTTCTTCTTGTTTCTAAGTTTCATAATGAAATTCCTCAAGTAGTGTTTTATATGGTATATCAAATAATGTTCCGTATTTTTATAGTATAAGAATCGTAGGAATTTTTGGAAGAATTTAGCAGACTGATAGAAATTATGACCCTGGAAAAAATAAAAAAATCCCAAAATTCTAATTTACTCCCCTCCCCTATACATGTGAAGTTATATAAAAAGTAACATTGTCCACTTTCAGAAATGCTAGAGAGCTGAGCTTTGGCAGACTGATAGGAACTATGATAAAACTAAGGAAAATATGTAAAAACCCCCAAATTATAATTTACTTCCCTCCCCTATAAATGTAAAGTAATGTAACAGTAACATTGCCCACTTCCAGACACGCTAGAGAGCTGAGCTTTGGAAGGCCGATAGTAACTATGATAAAGCTATAGAAAAAAATTAAAACACCACATAATTCTAATTTACTTCTCTCCCCTATAAATGTAAAGTTATGTAAAATTAGCACTGCCCACTTCCAGAAACGCTAGAGAGCTGAGCTTTTTAAGACTGAAAGGCACTATGATAAAACCATACAAAAAAATTTAAAAACACCAACATTTTAGTTTACTTCCCTCTCCTATAAATGTAAATTTATATAAAATTAACATTGCACAATTCCAGAAACGCTAGAGAGCTGAGCTTTGGAAAGCGGATAGGAACTATGATAAAACCATGGGAAAAAAATTAAAAACCCAATATTTTAATTTACTCTCCTCCCGTATAAATGTAAAGTTATGTAAAAAAACCACTGCCCACTTCCAGAAACTCTAGAGAGCTGAGCTTTGGAAGGCTGATAAAACTATAGAAAAAAACTTAAAAACACCAAAATTTTTATTTACTTCCCTCCCCTATATATGCAGATTTATGTGAAAGTAACATTATCCACTTCCAAAAACGCTAGAGAGCTGAGCTTTGAAAGGCTGATAGGAACTATGATAAAACCATGGAAAAAAAACCTCAAAATTTTAAATAAGGCATTGCAAAAATGTTTAACAATATTCCGCATATTTTACTACTTTAAAAATTTTATGTTATCCAAATGCTTTAAAAAAGAAGTGAAATCATAACAAAAACATTGCATTTAAAAAAAGTCGTGTACGCGAAAATGATATTGCGTAAAAAGAATTGAAATAAAATTAAAGCCAAGTTCTCCAATACAAATTTCAAAATGAAAGGTTCTTACTAGTTTGGAAATGTTTTTCTAAACTTGGCTATTACGGCTGCAAATGACTCTTAGGCACAGTGCTAAATTGAACATAAAGTAGTTTGGCTGTAATAGCAAAGTTTAAAAAAACATTTCCAAACTAGTAAGAACCTTCCATTTTGAAATTTGTATTGGAGAACTTGGGTTTACTTTTATCTCAATTCTTTTTACGCAATACCATTTTCGCGTACTTGGCTTTTTTTACATGCAATGTTTTTGTTATGATATATGTTTACTACACACAAAGCATTAAAATAAAAATTAAAAAATTTCGCGGCGGATTGACCAGTGGCGGCGTATCACATTCCCATGTCATTTGAGAGAGATTTCTCGTTCTTCCCGGATGTGATAAATAGGGCTCAAGGAGTTTTTGTGTTCTGCAGAAGGCTAATAATACTGTTGACTCGGATATTATGTGAGCAGCTACAGTTTGATATTTTAAATAAAATGGTTATAGGCAGTTTTCAAAAATTAAAATTTTAGTCAAATATGGCTTATATCTTCTCAAATTGAAAGAGTTAAAAAATTAATTTTAATCCTTTTAAGTACCAGTGGGAGTTAAATGGGGAAGGAGGGAGAAAAGGGTCAAAATACATTTCTCCCTATAATATGGCTTAAATAAATCAAATGATTTAAACGGTTTTTATTGATAAACAATATTTGTCTGATGACTTTCACTTATTATATCAACTTACTTTAATTCAATTAATTGTCGGCATTATACTTCTCGTTCACTTGCTAAACCACATTTTCCTTATATTAAGCCGGTTCTTATGTAATGCTGTAAGCAAGTGCCCAGGCATCACACCATATGCGGATATGTGTGTGCAAAGAATAATCTGTAGCATACTGGACCAATTTGTTCATATTATACCAATTTTTAACCCACGCACGTAGAACTATACGATTTAAAAAATTTTCATATATCTTTGCGTTTCAGATAATTGTGCGACTTTTTTGTCACGTTGTCCGTCTGTCTCTCTGTATATATGTCTGTCTGTCTGTAACGAGAACGCGCATAACTCAAATACTACTTCCCGATTTTAATAAAATTGGGTACCTAGATTGGGTTTTGGCTGGTCGCTTTTAAAAATTAATACAATCCACCTAACGTAAGCCGAAAAAAAGGGTGGGGTACATTTCAAAAATTAAAGTCCTGGTAAAAATATTACTTGTGTAGTTACTATATTAAAGGTAATTGTGCATAAAGAAAAAAAAAACATTATGGCTTTTTTTTCTGTAACAGCAAAAAATGGGACAATTTCTTTAAATATTAGCACTTTCCGGCAGAGCCAACTTTTTTAAAGTGTTGATCAAGATTTCAAGGGTTTGGTTTGGGAAAATGTTGGCTTTATTACTTTAATCAGGTTACGTAAGGTAATCGACGGTACAGAAAGAACATCATTTGCCTCAAATTTATAAATTTTAATTTTTCAAACACAAAACGATTTATTATCAATAATTCAGAAACTCTTAAACATTGTTCGTCGCGATCGTCTATAACCCACTACTTCTGTTCGTACTAAATATGCAAGTTGCCACGTGGAAAAATTGGCTGTTCCGCCTGGGACAGATTTCGTGTGACAAGTTATTTTACTTTTTATTTAATCTTATATGGATAAAATATAACAATAAAAAAAAATTTTAATAAAAGAAACACCCAACTGCTAAATTTACTTGTAAGTACTAGTCGCAGTTGGGTACAAAATTGATAGGTATACCTATAATAATGTACGACAACTTTTAGTTTTGATGCCCAAAGCGCACTTGCGAAATTATAAAGTTTTATATTTTCATGAATCAGGTTATTGGGTAATTTTTTACCCAACCGCGACTAGTAGTTACAACTAAATTTAGCTGTTGGGTGTTTTTTTACTAATTTTTTTTATTTTCAACTTTTAGGTTTAATTCTCATAAAGCCTTATAAAAAGCACTATGCATTTACCATTTATATAGCTTGACCCAAAAAGTACGTGTAAAGTTTCTGCGAACGCGAACTATTACTAATAACCAGGGTGCGGAGAAGAGAGGGAGGGGGAAACTAGTAAAATGATCCCACATAGCACAATCACGTGTTTAACACGTAAAAAAGGCGTGAGAAAAAAAAACGTTGATTTTAAAAGCTGCTAAAAAAACGTTTATTTCATATACAAAAACAAGCTTGATAGGTCATTCATTAACGTTATAAAAAATAACGTTGCTAAAAGCTGCGTTTTAATAACGCCATTATCAAATTAAAACAGCAATGTTTTTACGTTAGTTTCACGTGATTTTAGATTCACGCCTTTTCTACACGAATTTTAAAACGCGACTTGCATTTCTGTTCTACCGAATATTTTTGAGATTTTACTAGCAGCAGCGCCACCTATTGTCGGGATTTTTCACTTTGACGAAATCTATCAGGCAGTGCTTTGGCCTCTAAACTCCAAAAACCTGTTAAGGAACTGATCCATGATCCACGATCACGACGCATCTGTTATTAACCTGATAAAGACACATTGATATTCTTTGAAAGTGTTTACTGTTAAAAAATCTTGTTAAGCTTTTAAAATAAACATAATGTATATACATAGATATATAGATATTTTGTCTTGCCTTGAGCGCCATCTTTAAAATTGTCTTGAAGTATTGTAGTCTTAAACTAGTGAACTTTTATAACTTCCTTTCGCGTCTCTTTTAAGTTAAAAAAATGTTATTAAAAACAGTGGCGCACCCAGGAATGTGTCTTGGGGGGGGGCCCGACAGCTACGAAGCGCGCCCTCAAAAAACACTTGCGACCAAAAAAAAAAAAAAAGGTCAAAAGGTCATCATGTCTTTTCGCAACTACGCCACTGCTTGGGGTTGGGGGGGGGGGCTGAAGCCTCCTGATGTCCAATTTTAAGGTATTTTTCATGTTTTATCATCAAATATGTAGAAAATATATTAAAAAATCTAAGGCTTGGGCCCCCCCCCCCTGAGTGCGCCCATGTTAAAAAAACGTGACCAAAAAAGACGCAGAAAGTTAGTAGGTTTGAGAAGTCTTAATCTAGTGGCGTTTAAGAACATGTTGTGGAGGACTTTTCAAGTGTGAATTTGGTACATGAAAATAACGAGGGTAAAAAACCCGTTATATACACAGCACCAGAAACTTCAGCAAAAAGTACATATTCATAGCTTGATTTCTCTTTGTTTTTAAGTTATCTTTAAGCATGTAGATTTAACAAAATAAATTTTACATGGTATGCGGTTGTTTTCAAGTAAAAAAAAACTTTGTTATTTTTGTTCACGTTAATTTAACGTTGATGTGATTTTTGTGCTATGTGGGATGTTGGAAAAGATTATCAAAGCGTGTGTAGAAAGAATTTTAAAATCGTTTTATATTTGTGAAAGTTATAGCTAAAACTATTACTTATAAGGAGGGCGGGGAGAAGAAAGGAAGAAACGGATAAAACTAGTAAAATGGTGTTGGCAAAAAAATCTAAAAGAGTATGCAGAAAGAATTTTTGAAATCGTTCTATATTTGATAAATTTATGCGAATGTGGTTTTTAAAGAGATGGGAGCAGGGTGGACTTCAAAGTAACTGCAGCAAATTAGAGGACTGGACATTTGCAATGGGTGATCAAAGGAATTTCCACCATTTTTGTTAAAATCGGTTTAGCCGTTTAGTCTCTAGCGTGACACAAACATACATATTTACATACTTACATGCATATCCCAATCGAAAAACATTACCCTTCCTTTCGCCGTGCTGCAATTGGGTAAAAACTATATGATCTAGAAACTTTAAATTTTTATAAAAGGTAACTTTAGCTCCATCACTTTGAAGGCAAAATTTGAATTTAAAAACTTGACAAATCTCTTGTGACACGCTGCGGTCGGGACATTTTCATGTAATTTTTTTTTGTTGATTTCTACTTATTCATTAGCCACGACTTTAAGTGGTTTCAGACATAAAATGATTCATTTGAAGGAAGTTCACGAGGTATAAAGTCTTAACAAAAAAGTTTCACGGGCAAGACCTCAGAGGTAAAGGTAGCTACGGGGACGCGTTTCTGCCTCATTAGGCTTCATTCAGCCCGAGCATAACCATAAAATGCAAGGAGATGAAATGATGATGTGGGTAACTGAAAAAGAAATGGTTATGCTCGGGCTGAATGAAGCCTAATGAGGCAGAAACGCGTCCCCGTAGTTACCTTTACCTCTGAGGTCTTTCCCGTGAAACTTTTTTGTTAAAATGATTCATGTTCTTCATAAAAATAAAATTTTTAGGTAAGCTTTCAATAAATATTTTTTTTACCATACTAAAGCCTACATACGTCTGGCCAAATGTACAGGCTAAACTTGATTTTATGTGCCGGTGTTATTATTGTTTTTTCTCTATGCGCTTTCCTGGAGTGTGTTTTTTTCCGTATGCGCTTTTGTCCTATATTTTCTATGCGCTTATTTATTTAACACTAATAATAGGGACTTATTGCAATAATGCCAGGCAGTAATTGTGCCGAGCACTATTCTCACAGTTTCGCATTATAAGAACAGCTGTCTTCATCAAAGTTAGGCTTTTTTGTATTATAAGAGTCGGAATTAATAGTGCCGCCATTATTAATAGAAACAAAATTACTGGATTTATAAGTTTGACTTTGGTATGTCAATTTTGAAACATCAACTGTCAATTTTCAATGTAAAACTGTGAGAATAGTGCCCGGCACTATTACTGCCTGGCTTTATTGCAATTAGTCTCTATTATTTTTTTGCCCTTAACTTATCTGTAGCTACCAGTCTTTATACCATTCAAACATTTTTCGGACTCTGAAGAGGGGGAGGGGGATTATTACCCTCCTTTACCCTCCCCCCGTAGAACCGCCGAAGAGACGGCGGACGAAAAGGCGAAAAACAAAAGGTTGAATAACCAAAAGGTCGAAAATCAAAAGATTTAAAATGCAAAAGTTAGAATTTATATAAGGTCTAATGTAAAAAGATTGAATTTACAGAAGGTCGAAAATAGAAATTAGTAAATTACTTATGGTCGATTAGAAATCATGGTGGAACCTAGTAAATAATGTCGAATGTTAAAAGGTCGAATTTCAAAAAGCCCGAAAGAGAAATTAATGAAAAAAAAGATATTAGGGACCTTTTGCATGCCTCATTTTTCTTTTTTACCTTCCATTTGAGGCACGCGCAGTTACCTTGTTTGAATCTTATCCTTTACTACAGGATAGTGTTTGACCTAACTTGTGTTCCAATAATGCAGGCTACTAGTTCCTTTGTTTAGGGGGAGTTTTGCCGCGCATACATGCGCGGATCTGGGTCAAAATGTAGGGGTGGGGGGGGGTAATAGTCGACGAATTTCTTTTTTGTAATATATTTTTTTTCTAGGGGGGGTAATTTTCCTGCTTTCCATTATTTTATTAGAAAAAAGTGCATATTTTTTTCTAGGGGGGCAAGTAGCCCGTTAACCCCACTCAAATCCGCGCTTGCGCGCATATAACGTTATGTCAAAATGTAATGTAAATTTAAAATATTTTTAATACTAGACCATGATTTCAAGAGCTACCAATGCGGGGTAATCCGCAGATTTAATTTTATGCCAGTATTGAAAGTTATTTTTTATAAAAACTGTTTGGCAACAGTGTTCCCCAACTAACCAAAAGTCATCAATGTTCTGTGAAGTGCGTAAAAAAAATAAGAAGTAAACAGTAAACACAGACCTAATCCTATATTTTCGCGACAGTTTTTCACTGGTATTGCTCTTTAAATTTTTCCCTAGTGGTTTTCGGAACTTTTAAATTAATTTTGCTTACAAAACAAAAAAACAGGCTTTTGACAGATAAATAAAGGATAAGGGATAAAAGGTTGTGTTTGCAAAAAGTCAAAATTGGGCTTCTAAATATTATGAAACATCTGTCATTTAATATCGTATTTTTAAAGGATAAAGTTAGCTAAAATAGGGCGTGCAAATGGTCCCTATTAACCTAACCTGATTTGGTTAGGTTGGTATACCAAAAAAAAACTAGCGTGATATGGTCAGGTAAGTTTTTTTTAGTATGCTAGCCGAAGCAGAGTTTTTTTTTTTGTAAATTAACCTTACCCTAACAGGTCAGCTTGGGCTTAAAATTATTAATTTTTTAAACTTTCGCATTTTAATATCTTTTGAACTTTTGTACGTTAGTCATGGTCGACAAAAAATGTTTTTTTTCTATAGAGGAATTAATAATTATTAATAAACTGTGTATGTTTTTTTAAGGACGAGATGAATACCCCATAACTTCTTCTAAATCCGCGCTTGTGCTCGTATTAATTGGTATTTGAGTTAAGTAAGAGTAAATAAAATATGCATAAATCACGGTTTTGTCATAGCGCTAGACGTTATTGCCGATAAAACGTTTTCTTTGGTAACACAAATCTAGCAGTCTGGGCTAGTGAAATGGTGCATGTCCGTCTGTTTGTTACACAAACATACATTTTATCTCCAATTTTTTTTGCAGCAGTACATAAATTCTTAGTACATAAATTCTTACGTCTATTTTATTATTAAATTTTCCACCTAAAATATATTTAATAAAAAATTCTCTTTAAGACAATTTAGTTTTGTTTTAAGTCATAGTTCTAAAAAAATGATAATTTTTACATGAAAAGTGGGAGGGAGTCAATTCCAACAAGAAGGCTTTTTTATACAGTGCTAATTAATTTTTGTATTCGATTTGTTTTCGCTTTTGAACCAGATAAAGTGGGGCTCTATATTAAATGCAAATAACAGAAAAATTATTTGTGTAAATAAAAAAAGTTACAGTAGGTTATTCTTTCTAAAGCTATTAAAAGACCTTTTTTGCAAGGCTTCATTTGACGCAAATCTTTGATTAGCGTTAATTAATTAAAGCTTATAATTTGTATCTAGAACAACAATATTTTACGACAATGTTCTAATTAAAATGACTGCAATTGTTACCTATATCTACAAATCCGAGGAAACAACCTTGAATTTGGCTTTGGACTGATATTCGAATGATATTTAATTATAAATGATTTTTCATGTCGCCCCGAGGGTAGTGGCGCCCCATAGGTGGCCGAAGCACCCTCAGCTTTATTAAGTCGGGCCGGTAACGGCCAATTGAGTGGGTGCCAAAGGAAACTAACGACATGAAGACCTTTTTTTTTTCTTTTTTTGTTTTTTGTTTTGGTCGCAAGATTCGTGAGAGGCGCCCTTGTGACTTATCGGCCGCCCACTCACACATGATGATAACCTTTTTTTTTTTGGTCGCAAGATTTGTGAGAGGCGCCCTTTTGACCTTGTTGTTTTTTTTGGTCACAAGATTTTTCATCAGTTTTCAGAGGCACCCTTTTTAGCTGTCGCCCCCCCCCCCCCCCCCGCCCTTTCGGGCACGCTACTCCGCTGGGTATTAAGGCTCGGGCAGAAAGTCGCGGTCGTCGTGGCCGTGATCATGATAACAATCGCGGCGGCGCCGGCGCCGGCGGCGGCGGGCTATCGCAGAGGTGAACAAAATATCGTAAATCGCACCTGCACCACTAGAGTCCCTGTATGTTGACATATTTGGATAATATATCCAAATATGTCAACATACAGGGACTCTAGTTGCCACTATAAACGATAGGTCTCGTGACCGCGGCCAAAATCGCAACAGTATACGCGTATAGTGCTGCAGGCAAAGTGAAGAGCGAGTAATGCGACACTTTTTTTTCGTCATAAACTAAAAAAATATTTATTGAAAGCTTATAAGTTTTTTAAATTTTATTATGACGAACACAAGTTTTATTTATGAGAAATTTTATATTTTATATAAATTTGAAGTTTTGTTATATTTTATCCAAAGAACATTACTTATCACAAGAAATCTGTCCCATGTGGTAACAGCCAATTTTTCCACAAAGAAAATTTATTCTACGTGGCAAGTTTTAGTATGAACAGAAGTAGTGGGTTATAGAGGACTGCGACGAATAATATCAGAGAGTTTTTGAATTATTGATAATAAATCATTTTGTGTTCTGTGTCGTGCATTAATTTACATATAACTTGATAAAAGTAATAAAATCAATACCCTCCCAAAAAAACCGTTGAAATCTTAAACAAAATCAAAAATAATGTTGTGTTATAAATTTGGCTTGCCCGGAAAATTCTAAAATGTAAAGAAATTGTCCCATCTGTAACACGATTTGTTCCATTAGGTGTTACAGATCGGGACATAGTTGAAAAGTATTGGCACTTATATCTATATGACTATGAATAATTTTTCTTTGTGCCAAAAATTGGGTGCCTTTTAATTTTCGTCCCTTCTGTATCGTTGATATCCCTTTTGTAACACCTAAAATTTCTAATATTTTTGTCAAATTTGTCCAGTGTTTAAAGTTCAGTAGTGCAGTGAAACCAATTTTTTTAATTTTAAGTTGTTCTTTAGATACAACTTAAGTCAGGGAATGGTACTTTTTCAGATAATGTATATTTAACACAAATCTTTAGAAACTAGTTTATATGAAATATTTTGCTAGGAATTTTAGTGCAATTATTCCGTTAGGTGTTTTATTACAAAGTTTCCCACCAGCTATCTTATTGCAGGCATATTTTTACACATTTTATAGATTTTGGGTAAGGAATATGTCAAAAACTACCGCGTTACAAAAGAGACAAAAAAAGAACTCCTTATAAAAAACGCAACTCAAATTATATCTTACTTTGCTTTTGGTGACACATAATAGTAATAATAATTTTTGCTGATTGATTTGCAAAAACTGTTGATTTGTTCCAAAAATAAATGGATCCAAGACGGATCTGACACCTTCCTAGCTAGCCTATTATCACACTTCAAGTAAAGCCATGATAATATATTACCCTTGAAAACAGTTTATTGTAAATGTATCAGAAACTAAAGCTACTACGAAGTTTTTGGTTATAACAGGAATTATTGGGCAATTATTGGGCAAAACATAGTCTACTATATTCCGAAAACAGTCTATTGATACAATGCTCTGTTAAAAAGTGAGCATTTTTTAAAATTTTTAATTCTCAAAAAACTGTCATTTTAACCAAAACCTAATCAGCTCGTTAGAGTATCGAACACTATTTTATCTGAAAATTTTATGAAAACCTGTTCAGCGGTTTAGTAGCTATCGTGTTACGAACATAAATAATATACACACACTGACACACACACAAACAGACAGACATGACGACGATATTGCTAAGATAGGTCAAAAAACATCCAAATAACACATTTTGGCGTTACCTCAAATTTTTTTTTTTTTAATAATACCTTCTCTAGCCATTGCTACACGGGCTAGGAAGGTAAAAATAAAAGTATACACACCACTACAAACGTTGTTGTCTTTTGAAAATTATGGCGTCTTAGAACTCCTAGAGCATGGTACACCACTTGAAATGAAAAGCGACAGTAAAAATGAAAATCCTTGTCAAATAAATGGATTCATGATGGATCTGATACCTTCCTAGCTGGCCTATTAGCAAACTTCAGGTGAGGCCATGATATTTCAGCCATGAAAACAGTTTTTTGTAAATATCTTAGAAACTAAAGCTCTTACGAAGTTCTTCATTATAAGATAAATTATTCACAAAAATGCAGTCTACTATATTTTAAAAACCGCATATTGTTACGATGCTCCGTTAAAAAGTTAGCTTAAATTTTTTTCTTACTTTTTTAATGAATTTTGACCAAAATCTAATAAGCTCATCGAAGTGTCGAACACTATTTTTCCGGAAAATTTTATGAAAATCAGTTCAGCAGCTATTTAGGAGCTATCGTATATGGACAGAAATAATATACACACACACACACAGATAGACATCACGACGATATTGCTAAGATGGGTCAAAATACACCTAAATAACACATCTTCGGCGTTATCTCAAAAAAAAAATTTTCGTCGAAAATAATACCTTCTCTAGCCATTGCTATGCGGGATAGGAAGGTAAAAATATGCTGCTTTTCCTATTCAATTGATTTACACACTACCTCGATGTGTAAAAAAACTATGTTTACCTCGAATGTGTCATAAGCCTCGTCTGATGTTAAGGCCTTATTTTACATTTATGGGTTATATTTTTTTTGAGAATTAATCTATTCTTAAAATTTATTTCCAAGTTAATAAAAATTTCAGTAACCTAAATTCTAACAAAATGTTTTACGATCAATCTCACAAAAGGTATTTCCGCAAAAATTATTTCTAACAAATTGCAAAAAAATACTAATTGATTAGTAGCAAAGTTTTTAATTTCTGCACATTTGTAGGTATTATTAGTAACTACTTTTTGCTTAGTAATAATGTAATTTATTACACCAATTTAACAGTGTTTAATATAATTGCTTTTTAATGTTTAACGCGTGCAAAAAAGTAATTGTAATAACTCTAAAGAATTTCTTTGGACTAAAAAAAATTTCACCAACTAGGTTTTTAGTCATTTAAATAATAGCTTTTCCAAGTATTTTTTTTTTTTTAGGACTCAAATACTTAAAGCCTTGTACAGCGTGTTCCATTTCAATCAGATTAAACAAGGACGTATCTAGTTCAAAACAGAGGGAGGGGGGGACGGGATTCTAAATACCTTGGTCTTAGCTTAAGACGGACAAATTCTATAAACCAATTGAATTTTATTGGCTGATTTAAAAAAATCAGATGGGAAAGAGAGGGCAGCTGCCCCCCTTGCTATTTCCCTCTTGTTTACACACTTTGAATTAAATGAGAAACTCGGTTATTAATAAAGATGGCAATCAGTAAATTTCATCTTACTGTTCTTCTTTGGGTTCTTTAAAATGGTATGAGATTTTTGCCATACCACGTAGATTTTATCTTGCATATATTACCAGATATTTAAATTTTGTAAATACAAGTTCATAGCAACTTATTTTGAGGCCAAAAATACTATGTCGGTTTAGAACGTTTTTCTACGTTGTCCGACGCCTATTCTCCACCTCCTTCGATCCTGACAATCATCCTCTGTCAGATTCTTTTGACTCATTGATCTTTGGATTGACTGTTGCCATTCTAGTTTACGACGCCCTCTTTTTCTGCGCCCTATTGGTTGCCATTCTAGGACCTGCTTTGGTAATCTTTCGTCGTTCATCCGTTGTACATGGCCGTACCATATCAGTTGCCTTTAAGTGATGTCATCCGTGATCTATTCTAGATATTCTCATTGATCTTCTTATTGCATCCATTTCGACACTTTCCATTTTTGTTTTGTATTTTTCTGTTACGCGACAAGTCTCTATTTCATACAACAGCGTGCTTTTGACCATTGTTACATATATGTCAAATTTTACATTCTTTTTTATCTCTCTGCTCCATAAAATACTGTTAAGACATCCAATAACTTTTTTTTGCTTTTACTATTCTTTTTTCCAATTCTTTACAGTCTGTTCTTGTCTTATCAAATGTGACACCCAAGTATACATACTCATTGCATGGAGATATTGTTTGTCCATTTTCTAGTATTAACTCACTGGATTCGTTTCCAATACATAAGTACTGTGTCTTGTCCACGTTCACTGTTAATCCCCACTGTTGGTATTCTTCTGTTAACTTTCTCATCATATACTCCATGTCTTCTTTATCATTAGCCACAATTACTTGGTCCTCAGCAAACTGTAGTGTGTATATGGTAAATCGGTCTTTAAGTTGTATTCCCATGCCGTGCACTTTACGTTTCCAGTTTTTTAGAGCTACTGCGATATATATTTTAAAAAGAGTTGGACAGATACAACATCCCTGTCTTAAGCCTTTTGTTACCAGGAATTCTTTTAAAAGTCGATTTCCAATTAATTTTAGATTTTGACCCTTTGTATAGTTTTTTTATCGCTTTTATGTATGTATGATTGATATTAGTTTGCTCTAAAACTGTCAATAAGTTTTCTACTGGAACGGTATCATATGCTTTTTGTAGGTCCACCTCTATATTTCTGGCGCTCCTTTTCTCAATTACTTGTTTAAGACAAAAAACATTATCACTACAAGATCTGCCTGCGCGAAACCCACTTTGCTCTTCTTCTTCTTGTTCATGAAAATCATTCTCTATTAGATCTCTAAGAATCCTACCGTACAATCTACTTAGAGTACTGGTTACTGAAATTCCTCTGTAATTGTTGCAATCCAGCTTGTTTCCTTTTTTATGTATTGAGGATACGAATGCAATTTTCCAATCATTAGGTACTGGATGTCCGTTTATGCATTGATTAATAATATATGTGAGATTTTCGAGTAGTTTCTCTGATCCATATTTGAGCATTTCAGCATATATTCCCCCAGGTCCGCTAGCTTTTCCTGACTTAAGTTTTTTAATATTCTTCTTTATCATTTCTTTTTCGATGATTCTATGTCTCTTCTCGGAGAGGCTGCCAGATATTCGAGTCTCGTCTCCTGCAGCAGTCCCTTGTAGTGTTCTGTCCATTGTTCTGGTTTAATTATCTGGATGATTACTTTTTCTTTTGTTGGGTTTTTTACTGTAGAAATGAATTTCCATACTTCAGAACTCTGCCTGCCTCCTACGTGTGTGTTTATGTCGTGGCACTTGCGCTCGAACATTTATTTTTTTTCTGTGCGTATCAAATTTCTTAGCTGTCTTCTGGTTTCCCTGTAGATTTCTAGGTCTCTTTGCTCCTTAGTACTGAGCCATTTCAAGTATGTGCGTTTTTTCTCTTTGACCATTTCCTGTATTTTGTCCGTCCACCACATCTTCCTGTTATTTCTATTATCTTGGTACCCAACAGCTTCGTTGCTTGCTTCATTTAAGCTTTTTATTATATTTGTATATATCTTTTCAAATGAGTGATTTGTGTTTATTAATTTTTCATCTAATCGGATCTGATACAATCTTTGAGTAATTTCGATTTCTAGACTTCTAAGGTTGTATTTTTGATTGTCTTCGATGCATTCTAGGTTTTCATTTTCTCTAATACTTTCGTTCTTATTTGTTTTTCTTAAAGGGAATAATATTTTTACTTTAATTGCGAGTGTTGTCCACCTATAGCATAATCAATAATTGATTTAAGATTTCTTGTTGGCTGAATCCAGGTATATCGATGAATATCCTTATGTTTAAAAAAACCATTATTTATTTTTAGGTTGTGGGTTTCACACAATTGCATCAGTCTTAAGCCATTATCATTTGTTACTTCCTCTCCAAATGGTCCTATCACTTTGCTCTGGGTTTGCCTACCAGTTCGGCTATTAAAATCGCCAAGCATAATTATTTCTCTGGTATTTTTGTGATAATCTCATCGAGTTGATCAAAGAACATTTGTTTTGTAGCTACTCTTTCGCCAAAAATGACGCTGTCAAATGTTTTATAGATAGTGTATAATTTTTATTTTTTTCAAAATATTTTTTTTACTTTTCTAACCAGCGCAGCAATAGCTAAAGAAGGTATTGTTTTTGACAATTTTTTTTTCAGATAACGCCGAAAGTTTATTATTTGGGTATATTTTAACCTATCTTAGCAATATCGTCGTCTTGTCTGTCCGTCCGTGTGTGTGTGTGTGTGCGTCTGTGTGTGTGTATGTCTGTCCGGCCCACGATAGCTCCTAAACCATTAAACCGATTTTTATAAAATATTCAGTTTAAAATACAATACTGTAAAAAATTTGGTCAATATTCATTAATGCTAATAACGGTTCTATAACACTTTAAAAATTGAAAATATGCTAACATTTAAACGGAGCTTCGCATCAATATGCGCACTGAATGCGGTTGAGTAATATAGTAAAACACGTTTTTTTCGTAAAAGCTTCCGTTTCTGAGATATTTACAAAAAATGATTTTAGGGCTGATATAGCGTGGAGTTCACTTGGAGTGTTCTAATGGGCTAGGAAGCGATTAAATCCACTATGGATCCATTTATTTAAACTGGTGATTATGCCAAAATAATAACATTATATAAACTTTTCCTAAGATTAGATATTTCAAACATCGTAAGATTAAAAATATTTCATATTATGGCTTACATTGCAAGATATTTAAATTCTGTAAAAGCATTTTTATAGCAACTTTTTTTGAACAAAAGAATGACAATGCCAAAATTTATACATAATATTTAGTGCTTAACACCCCTTATTAAAAGCAATCTTTTTTATATGTTAAAAATCAAAATATTTTAAATTGTATTAGATCTTTTGCTAATGGTCAATTTAAAGCAGTTTTTATTTTGGAAAAAAATTCCCATGTCCGTTTTTAATTTATATCGTTCTTGCGCTGACGCTAGATCCAGTGTGGATATTTTTTTTAAAATTTATTTGAAATATTTTTGAATTTCGGGTGCCTGATCAATTTTAACAAAACAAATACTCTGCCAATTTATGAGCATCTAAGCTCACAAGATTAATGTATAATGTAATTTTTACCCGTTTTGGTAATATTACGTATATGGTTTTGGTCCGCAAAAATAACTCCCTATTAGGGTTGCCAACCCGTCCTGATTTCTCAGGATTATCCTGATTTTTAGCAAAATGTCTTGCGACAGCAAATGTCCTGATTTTTCGAGCATAGAAAAATAAAATGCTTATTAAATCTGTAAAGTTTTCAATCAAATCTTATTTCAAAAGAAAAAGTGTAACTTGATTTGTTCATATAATTCATATTTCTTAGTCTGTTGATTTAGTGTAAAAATATTTAATGTTATCAGATCTTCCAATAATGCCATCCCCAATCAAGATAAATACTTCAATTTTCCAACCTAATCGATGATGTCATAAAAAAGTTGTAAACACATTTTTAGCATTTTTTATGTAATTTCCAACGATGTATTACAACATCAATTTATGCTACATGTAACGCAAATATTTAAATCTTTTTTAACATACCTATAATGGTGATGTAATTAGGATGGTGGGGAAAGTAACGATGGTCAAGTGTCTCCCGACGTATTTTTGTATTATTATATGAACAAGCATCATAAAAATGGTGGTAACCGGAAGTGAAATATTTTTATGATATTTGTCAACAAATCCATGGACTATATATTGTTATAAGTTTTATTAGATAGGTGGTTATTAGTAAATAAGTACTTACTAAATATGTAATTTCCTAGCAAAATTTTGGTGGTTATGTTTGATAAATACTTATGGTCTATTTTTTCAACTTCAAATTATTTTTAATTTAATAAAAACTCTTAAAATTAACATTTAGTAACGCGGTAATGTGATCGTAAAATAATTATATTGAACTATACTTAGAAGGCATAATGCTTTTTGTTATGACCACCCACGTGGAGACTTTGGACATAGTAGGACTCATGGGGAGTTTTACCTTGCATAACGCAATAAGTAAAATTATTATTGTCCAATGTTAAAGTTACTGTTTTTTAGTTTGGCTTTGTAGCTTGTTTTATTTGTATTTCTATTAATACTTTTTTAAATAAATACTTTTGCTATGGTCCTACCCGTTACGTTTTAATAAGTTTCCATTCAATGTCCAATTTGTCCCCAGTAAAGGAGAGAGATTAGACATTTGCTAATTCTACAAAATAAATATTTTTTAATTTCTTACATAGTAGAGAAAAATAATTAATTTATTGGTAAGACATTCACCGGCGGCGATTCTACGGGGGGGGGGCGTAGCGGGCAATGGGGGTAATGACTCCCTCCCCTCAGAGCCAGAGCTCAAAACAATATGTAAGGTTTAAAGGTTAGTATGTACTACATAAAAGTTAAAGGTTGTTATTTTTATCGACTTGCTTTATCAAAATCACGGAAATAATCACACAAGAAAAGAGCACACATGGAAAAAATCACCCGGAAAAAGGCGTACAGAGGAAAAACTTAATTTAGGCAATAATAGCACCGGCACATAAACTACAAAAACTGATCACGCATTTGACTAGACCTATCTATGACTTAAATACGGGTTTTTTTTGCTTGTAGAACTTCGAGTAAATTGTGTAAAAAATGATCGAAGTATTGCAATATTACAAACCCCAGGTAAAAAAAAAATTGAAGAATATTTGACTGCCTCGCAGAAAGCAATCATCATTAACAAAATTTCAACATTTTTATAGTATAAATTTTTTGCGTTTTTGCAATTTTTTTTAAGTTTTTATAATTTGCTCGAAATTTTGGGGGTGTATGGTCAAAACCGACCATGGGTAAGTAAAGTTGTGATTAAATATACAGATTATTTATTTATTTTATGTGCTGCCGGTGTAAATTTTGCCTATGGCCAACGAATAATACTAGTTTAATGGCCCATTTATGCTCCTGGAATAATAATGAACCCTAGATATAAATTATAAGAGGTTCTGAGGACAATTTATTTATAGTGAAAATTTTGTAACATATTTCGGAAATAATAAATTTTAAATAATTTGATAACTATTAACCTTTTTATGAAATTTAATAATTCTAAAAAATTTCAAATATTTTTAAAATTCAAAAAAATTCAAATTCTAAAAAATTCCAAAATCATTTAAAACTTACATACAAATTTAAAAATTTGATGAAATTTTCAATGGTCTCTTTTTTTGTAGGCAATTTTAAGTTGCACAGATAACCTAACCTGTTAATTTTTTACATTAAACATTTTAGTTCTAAAGACTTAAATTTATCTCATTATGTAATGGTGGGTGTGCTTTCGGGCTGTTCGGCCGCCGTCGTTGGAAATTCGTTCTCGACGTTTCGCCATCTCGAGTGGATGGCATCTTCAGGAGATGTTGACTGTTTGTCGGATTCTCGAAGACTGTCAGTCTTCGAGAAGCCGACAAACAGTCAACATCTCCTGAAGATGCCGACAAACAGTCAACATCTCCTGAAGATGCCATCCACTCGAGATGGCGAAACGTCGAGAACGAATTTCCAACGACGACGGCCGAACAGCCCGAAAGCACACCCACCATTGGACGATGGCCGCGAAAGCCTTTCACAATTTATCTCATTATGATTTTTTCAAGGGGATCATTTTTCTTCTGTATAATTTATCTGTGCGCTGTTTTATTATGTACGCTTTTTTCTTTGGGTGCATTTTTAACTGCGCTTTTTTCAGCGTGCGCTTTTTTCTAAGTGGGCTATTCTCCTGTGCAAATATTAATTTTTCCCATTTTTTCTATGCGGTTATTTACTGTCACGGTTTCAAAATTACCCCGTCCCCCCACACTTTTGCTCCAGAACCGCCCTTGATGACAGTTCCTTTCTGTCGCTGTCGCATTCCCGATAAATATTATGCTCACGAAATATTACAAAAAAACTAATAAGTGTCCAATCTCACAGCATCCTCCGGGTATTTAAGTTAAAACATGACCCGAGGGTCTAGAGAGAGTAGCTGGATAATTTCTTCTAAATAATAAGAAATATAAATGTTTAACTTACTTTTTGCTGCCCAAACAGTTCCATTTATTAATCCTTTCAAATAAACCTTCATTTGATCTCGACACCTACCACTTTCCAAAGCCTTAACTTTTGTCAACCAGTTGTGCTGATTGTAGAGTTCAAAAAACCACTGCATATCACTAACTTCGTTAACTTCACCGGTTTGTTTGTTGTATTCAACTACAAAAGCGTCGGCTACGCCAGGAGCTGTGGGTGCGGGAAATTGAATACCATTTGACAGATAGGATAGATCTGAGGAGTTGTAGGTATATTTAGATGTTGTAGGTTCTGAGGATGCTTTTGATGTCCATATTGTTAATAAGAGCACTACTGACACGAAGTTTTTTAGGAAAGTCATTGTAAAGTTTTGCACAATTACACAAATTGATGTTTTGCTTTTTTTGTTCTAACTTTTCACACTATCTAATAAAATACAACTTTTAGCTGACATCAGTAGAAAAAAATGTTAATATTTATTAACTTTTATTTTAAAATTTTATCAGATATAATATCTCAAATGCTGAATTTGCCTAAAAAACTTTAAACATAGGAAGTAAAGTTCTACAAAAGGAGATTTTTTTTAGTTAAAAATTACGAAATAATCGAAACTGAGCATATTTTGGGTACTTAGAAGAAGGAAAAAAACTGACCCCCTTTGCAAAGCTGGAATATCAAAAACAAACGTTAAAAAAAAAGGAAACCGTCCCTTAATACATACATCACGTCATTTTCATACTACAAAAGTTAGAAATTTCGTTTTTTTTATTTTGAGAGAGGTTTTTTATTTTACGAAAATTTATTTTTACTGTGTAGTCTTATTTATAGTTTTGTTTAAAATATATCTGTCAAACTGAATTTTATCCGCCACTTTTATGCAGCCTACTGCCTAGCCGCGCAGAAATGGCAGAATATATTGTAAAATAGTGTACAATACTGTAAAGATCTGATTAGATTTTCGTCAAAATCCATTTATGCTAATGACAGTTTAAAAATTGAAAATATGCTACCTTTTTACCAGAGCATCGCATCTATATGAGGTGTTCGGAATATTATGTATATAAAAATTTTTTTTCATTAACTTTTAATTTTAATTAATGTTTTAAGTGAAAATTTTTATATAAGATAGAAAAAAATACAAAGCAATAATAAAAAATATATGTAAAATATTGAGTGCGTAAAACGTAAAAAAAATATGCTTAGCTTAAAAAACGAATAAAAAGGGGGGTAATTTCATAAGAAAATCCCAACTTTATGTATAATCATAAAAAAGTTGCAAATAAAATTCAGTTTGAAAAAAGTAGTTTACCAAAATAAAATTCTCAATTATAAAAAATTATGGAATCTCTCAAGATGCAAACCTAAAAAAACCTGTAGCTCGCAAACGGTCACATTGGTATCACAAGATTTTTTTTACCTTAATTTTCCATGAGCTTCCCAAACGGGATTCAATTTTTCTTCATCTCTCTTTAAAGTGCCCTAAGATTCTCAAAAACCCTTAAAAAAGTTTGATATAGATACTCTATTATGCTAAAATATAAGATTGTCAGATAGATATAGAGATATAGAATAAAAATAAAAAAGTTCATCAAAACCAACAAAAATTAAAAAAATTAATTTTTAAGTAACTTTTTCTACTTTAATAATCTTACCCGTAATTAAACAAAAATTTTAAAAAAAGGTCACTAGGTCAATGAATAAACTCTCCTGTATCGCACTCTCACTATCACTTTACTGTCATTATCACCGCACGCACCAGTTTTATGTCTATGAAGAACTCGTAATGAAAAAAATTACCACAATCAAGATCTCGTTGGGTTAGCACACAGATACCCCGAATCCCGGACACACATTCGAATCACCATGTGTGTCAAACCATGTTAAACCAATACGTACAATGTAGTGTGGTATGGTATGGTTATGGTCGTAGAGTCGTACTACTGCAAGAAGTTATTCAACGGACACGTTATCAGAAGACTTTCGATTTCAGTGGTATGGCCTGCTTTGGGCTACATAATTGTTGCGTAATTTTTGTTTAACGACTACAAGTCGACGTCGATGTTTAATAATATAAAATTATAGCTTTTTTGAATACAGAAAAAATATATCAAAAGCAAATATACTTAATAGTAGGGAAGGCCGTAAAGATTTTGAGAACTTATTTTCTTAGTAGTTATACTAGTAAAGAGTATAAGTACTTAAGTTAACTAATAAAAATATTCTGGCTAATCTCCAAGGATTAGGAGTATCTCTGGCAAGTGAAAAACGATATGAAATGAGTGCCCTTAATTTCTTGGTTCGGAAATTTTATGAGAGGATAGTTTGTAATTTAACAAAAGCTTAAAATACAATCTGGCTGTTAGTTAAAAGCCCCAAAGCCTTGCCAGAGTAATATGATGCCTGCAAATTTGACACATTCGATTATGTTATTGTTTTCTAGACCGACGTACTAACGAGAAGTGATTATTTGACTTATTTTAAGAATAATAGTTTCCGTTGCCGATCTACAAAGTGTTTTTTAATATTTGTGACGAGGCTTTCGTGATTGTAAATACCATATCAAAAGATTTCAAAGCCAAGAAATAAGTTCCTGATTTTACAATTTTGAAGACGCCGCTAGTGCATTTTCCATTTTCGATGAGCAACTCAAGGCCATATCGTCAGCATATAGGTGGTTCAAATATTGTCCTCTTATTTTGATGCCTATTACTTCCCAATCTACGTTTCTAAAAACATCTTCTAGGGATTGGTTAAGTAGTCACCCTTTCTAACACCCCTTCTTATGCGGATTGGATTGGTGCCTTCGTGAATTTTGATAGATGTTCTTGCTTAGCTATATATTTTGTCTAATAAATCTGAGTACCCGTGATCTATTCGGCTATTAATTAAAGATGTTTTTTACTGTCCAGTGCTCAATGCTATCGACAGCTTTTTCAAAGTCTACCGCGATATATAGTTGAATGTTGTATTAGATGCCTCGTTATGTGAGGATTTTCATGGTTAATAGGTGAAAAATAGCAAAATTGCATAAAATGGTCGTAAACTTTTTTATGATCTGGGTAGCCGAAGTCAAGTGTTTGTTGGTAAAAATTATATAACCTTAATTCCATTGTCAAAAGTGCCTAATGGTTTCCTTAACATAAGTATTGTAACTTCGAGCAATTATTATTATCCAGTAAGTAATGCTTTTATAAAAATGTAAATAATGACGGGTGCCAATAGGGTGTTTGACAGTAGTAAGAAATAAATATATATTTATTTTTAGATATCTCTCTAGGTCTTGAAAATGCTAAAAACAAACTTTTTTGTTAAATTTTTTCTCAAATTCATAGTTCTTTTAATTAAATAAATTCATTGAATTAAAACAATTAGCGTGTGATTCAAAACAGGCGGTCTACCAATCAGCTGCGAGTGACGTCACAAAACAGTAAACGCCTCGAACGAACCTATTTTCTGTGTTATTTTCTTATGGATGGTAATGTTTGCTTTGGTTTAAAGTTCGAATTATCGTCCTAAATTAGATTTTATTTTGTTTTTTGCTCATAAAAATTTTTTCAATGGAAAACGGATTCTCCAAAGCCGATAGCTCCAACTTGCCAATGCTGCATTCCTTTATGGTGGTAGGCTTCTTTGCCAACAACAGTGATTTTTGTTCTGCGGAATTCAGAAACGTTAAAATGTTGATGTAAGTATTCGATGAGTTTCTTTGTATATAACTGAAAGTTCTTTTATGATATTCTTGGCCTACTTTTACTCATTTAGATTTTGAGATTAGGTTATATGTCTTGCTTTTTTGTTTAATATATCACTTACAATAGATTCAATTAAATACCCAATCATTATTATTTTAAGCATTAGGAAACAATCAAAAATTGCAGGACAGGGAGGCAAAAAGTATACAACGACCAGCAATACTTGAAGTACTGCATAGGTTACACTGCATAGTTCTGCCTATGCACTGCCATGTCTTGCATATGCACTGCTCAGTCCTACATTTAGCCTGCATGTGCACTGCCTAATACTGCATTTATAGGTACTCCCTAGTCCTGCCTAATAACTGCCTAGCAGCGCCTAAAAATTTGTACACCTTTCTGCCAATTATAGTTGTTCACCCCTTTTAATAAACATAACCTCAAAAATTTCATCGTCATTTAAGAAATAGTTTTATATATATATATATATATATATATATATATATATATATATATATTATAGACAACGTGAGAAAAATTAATAGAAACAATTTAGGTATACTCACATCAAAGTGATCTTCACAAATGTAAAGTGAAGATGTATTAGATAAGGCACTTGGGTCTCTTCGCGCAAGTTCTAGCCACTTTTTCCGTTCTTTTACTGCTGTAGGCACATGAATAAGTAGTTTTTCAGGTGTTTTTATGCTAGGATTCGAACACTGAGGCACTACACACCACTTATAGGAATTTTTTTTACAGAAAAAACAGTAAAAACACCGACCAAAAACAAATAAACACTTGAATGCCGTGTATTTGTTAGCGAGTTTACTGCGCCGTGACGTCATTGCAACGCCATGCTAGAAATGAGCGTTTTAGCGGCAAATTTAAATCGGAAATTAGAAAACTTGATTTTAAACGTAGTCATGATAAAATATACTATTTTAATAATTTTGCGTAGCACATTAGGGACCTATGTATCATTCTAAACACTTTTCAAAAATTTGTCAAATACCCTATTGGGAACGATTTAGGGACATTTTGAACCAGTAAAATCGCATCTAAAACAATTTCTGTAGCTATTTCGCTTCCGATTAAGCGCACAATTAAAAAAAAAAATTACATAGAAAAAACACCCAACTGCTAAATCTACTTGTACACTTGGGGACTAATTAAATGGCCGCTGCCGTTTTTAGAAGAGCTAAGATGAGAATCCGAATTTAATAGAATTTTGATATTACCCAACCCAGGAATATTCGACTGCAACCAAACGAAATACAGTGAATAGTATATATATAAATAATAACGCCCTTAGAAGAACTCTAGCGAAATTCTATCAAATTCTAATCAAAAAGTTATTAATTCCAGACATTTACATTTTTGGAATAAATTGCATATTAATTTTAAAAGTAATTTTTTGTAGATAGGCCTTTTTAGCCGTAGAATGATGATTGACGAGTCTGGCAACATATTAAATTAATTTGCAATACCTACAGAATTTTCAATTGGGTAAAGAAATATTTCGTATTCTATAAATAATATGTAATATAATACAGGGTGTAGCAGAATGAAGGTGCGTTTTTAAAATATGAATAACTTAGCTAATTACAAGTATTTAAGTTGAGATGTTAACGTTTAACAGTTAAAAAGTGAATTTGCGTTTTGAGAGTAATGTGAGGTAGATGACGTCCGTTTTCGACAATGTTGGAGTCGTTCCTCAAAGTTCCGCATCACACAAATCAATTTCAATTGCCCATGAGCGTAGTTAGGGTGGCTTGGATGGAGTTTAAGCCTTCCCGTCCAAAGCTTATTAAAATTAGCCCCCCCCCCCTTGAAATTATTCGAACATTACCATAGACACACAAACACAATTCAGAAAAGAAAGTATGACTATAGCCTCCCAGATGAGAACACATAACTACGCCGATGCCAATGCCCTAACCCGTGCTCTGGGTAGTTATTCTGGGTCTTAAATGATGTGACCATCCACATCACACGCTTTGACCAATAGCCAACTCTGAGCGGTCGCTTTTTATTCGAATTGAATTGTCTCGACCAATAGTCTATTTTTCAACAGCTGCTCTAATCCTGGATTAATTTCGCAGTCAAGTCAATTAATATTATTTAAAACACAACTGTTTATTTATTAATAAAGTTATTTGGTGTTATTAAGAGGTACGGGCTTTTTTAGAAATTAAACAAAAATAATTTGTTCCGGATTTATCTATAAAATACGCTTAAGATTTTAGTTTTTTTAGAAAATAGAATGCTTAACCAAACTGTAGTTTAAGCATGTTTTCAGCTGTTATAAGCAAAAATCTTTAATTCAATTCTGCCATAAATATTTTATTAATTGTTAGTCCTAAAAATGTCGGGGGAATTGATCCCCCCTAGGTAAGGCACTGCGGTGGACTGAGTCAAAGTCAAGATCTACAAGTTCAGCTAGTTTGCAAATATTTTTTGTATGTGTATTTTTCCATAAACCTAATTCTTCTCATTTCAGAACAAATAAAAATAATTAATAAAGGCTGCAAAGTGACTTATTCGTAATTAAATGTTCACTAACTCTGCTGCATGTTTTCAAACCGCCCACCCTCGTTTCAGACATAAAACTTATACAGTGAAACCTCCTATAGGCGGACACTCACGGTTTCGTGAATTTTGTCCGCTTATTGGAGGTGTCCGCTTATGAGAGAGATTTGCGAAATTTTTATATATATTTATTCAATTTCCACTGCTTGAGTTTTTCCGATATTAAATTTTTCAGCGATCTTTCGTGCTGATAGCTGTTCCTTCTCCGAAACGTTAATTTGTAACAAAAAATCTACTCTTTTAGAGAATATATTAAATTTAAAAGAAAACGATGCATTGGCAGCGTACTTGTTTTTTTATTAAGTCCGATAAGGATATAGATATTTAGTTTTTTAGTTTCGGCCCGTTCGTAGTAGGTAGAAGTGGGTGTCAAGGTTTAAGTTTTGAAATAATTTGGGTGCTTGTTCTTGGTGATCATTTTGTAATAATTATTCAAGGATTATACCTGTTTCAGGTAAGTTAAAAGGGCTACAATTTTCTTGTCGAAAATGTTAGTTTAGAGGGTTGAGTTGGGTTAAAGTTAATTCGCGGTTATTTTGGTTTCAGGATTTGAACCGGCCACTCACAACCCTCGATATAGCCATTTTTTTTCAATAAAGAACACAAAAAATCCAACCCCACTTGTCTTTTTTGCTACAACTGGCTCCCAACTAGCGGCAACAAAGAAAAAAAAATGGTTAGACCACCATATCAGGGCTACCGCCGAACATCTCCTATTCGAACTAGACAATTTACTGCACGAGGTGGATTGGTCCATCATACGCCTGTGACGTCACAGGAGCGTTTCCTCAATACATCTACGGTCACGACCAGTGCAACAGGCACTTTTCCAACAGTAGAGGAGTTCCGTAGAAGGCGTCTTCAAGTACATACACCTCTAACGTCAGCGGCTTATGGTATTCCTGAGATACCACCTCCTCCTAGTACACCGGAATCACATCTCAGGTCTGACACACCTTTATCAACTTTTCAATTAGTTCAAGGTAGGATATTTCCCAATTTATCTATGCCACCGCAAATAAGATGTGATTTTCCGGATAGACAGCGTAGTAACACACAAACGGGCAGTATGCAGGCGCAGATATCTACAGCTAACCTTGCTCAAGAATCGTTAAATTTTGGACAAATACCGCAGGGTTATTCGCAGAATTTATCATCTTTTGCACAAGGACCGCCGCCAAATATTGCGCAGGGTCCATCAAGTTCTGCGCAGAATGTACCGCGATCGTCAATGGTACGCCCACAACACGTATCGTCTTATCCAGCTACACAGGCACCTTTACAGTTTAATGCACCATCGCAGCCCTTTGCGCAGTTTCCGTTTTCTGCGCAGTCGGGCCTAATTTTGAATGTTATGGACCACCCGGTCCCCAGTACACTGTTCAGCAAACTGTGTTTGAGCAAAGGGGGTACGTTTCACAAGCACCCCCAATGATGCAGCCCTTAACTTTACCACATGAGTGGGCTAGTTTAGTTAGAAACACCGTTGTTGAAATGATGAGTGAACAGCAAACACAAAACTCTATGCAACCAACATATGTAAATAGTAGTAGTAGTAATAATAATAATCTATTAAATGATATAAATTTCGTTAAGTATGTAGAATTATTACCTGAATTTTGGGGTAGTGAGACGCCGGTTCACCCCGTCGATTTCCTTCATCAAATTGAATTTCTCTTAGAAAAAACTAAAGCTAGTTTTCGAGATATTAATTTGTGGTTACCTTCAAAATTTAAGGGTAAAAAAGCCGAAAAATGGGCTACCTTGATAACTAGTTTTTCGGATTTTCATAGTTTTAAAACAGAATTTTTGAAAATCTTTTGGAGTCACCAAAAACAAGTATCTATAAAACTAAAAATAGAGGGTTCTCGATATGAGGGTGGGTCATATGTAGAACATTTTTTGAAATACGTTGCCATGTCTCGTTGTCTTGAACCTCCACTTCCTAATGACGTCATGATTAGTTTTGTTGCAAGGCATTTTGATGTAGCTATTTCCACCTCCCTTATAAGGGTCGTTGACTTGTCGGAGGCTATAAGCGTCCTTCAGCAAGCTGACTACCACAGGGGAACAAATGAGGAGGGCCAAGTACGATTTTCACAAGACCGTCCCTTTTACAAAAAGCCCTTGGAGGGTTCGAAATATAATAAACCTATGTATTCTTCAAAAAAGGTTTCGACAGTTGATTTTGAGGGTACCTCACAGGAACATTTTTCGGGAAACGAGAGCTCTGTCGACCAGTAAGCCCGACGGTCGACAACGTTTTAAAGAGGGCCAATATTATACAGAACAATCCTTTGGAGGATCTTTTAAACAATGAGTCTTGTGGGTTCGAACATCAGGTCTACGACAAAAGGTGCCCTATCATTAAAATAAACATTTTTAATTTTGAATTTCTCGCCTTATTAGATACTGGATCGGAGGTCAGTTGTCTTTCAGGGGAGGTTTTTTCGCAAATAAGGAGTTTTGAAAATCAAGTGCCCTTATTTCCAGTGACGGGTGTGCGTATTACTGGTGCTTTTAAAACCAAACAACGACGTATTACGCACCAACTTTTGTTGAAGTTTAAAATCGGTGATTGGGATTTCGCACATGAATTTTTATTAATTTCTGATCTTGTTTATCCCATAATAATTGGCTGCGATTTTTTGCATTTGATAAAAGCAAGTTTGGATCTCGGTTGCGGTCTTATCAGTTTTATTTCGAACGAAGGAGTCGTTTTCTTCCCACGAATATAAATCGCCGGAAGAAAATTTGAGCGTTCGAATGATTTCCTATAAAAAAGACACTTTAAAAAATTGCAGTAATTTAAATTCAATGTATCAGCAAGGTTATGATTGCGATTTTTCTTTAATCCTTGGGTATATACAGGGCAAGCCAAGAATTTTGTTAGAAAAATTATTTTCTAAATTTAAAGGGGTTTTTTCAGATACCCCGGGAAAAACTCATCTTTATGAACATAAAATAGAACTTTTTGACAAAACCCCATTTAAACAGAGACAGTACCCGATACCGTTTGCTCATCGGGAGGCTGTCAATAAGGAGATTGAAAAAATGATTTCATGGGGGGTAATTGAGCCGGCTTCCACGGCTTATATAAGCCCTCTAGTGACTGATGTCAAAAAGGATGGGAGTATTCGTGTCTGTTTGGACCTACGGGTTTTAAATAAGCGGTTAGTGCCCGATTTTGAATCTCCTCGTCCCATTTTGGAAATTTTAAAACTTTTGTCTAACGCCCAGTATAAAACGTGCCTCGATCTGTCCTCGGGATATTGGCAGATACCTCTTAGAGAGGCTGATAGGAAGTACTGTGGGTTTATGGTGGGCCAAAGGAGCTACCAGTTCCGAGTCTTACCGTTTGGCCTATCAACCGCGGTAGCTTCTTTTTCAAGGTGCCTTTCTCAGATATTTGACAATGAGTTCCAAGACTTCTTGATTCTTTATCTTGATGACCTTTTGATATTTTCTGGCACCTTTGAAATGCATTTAATCCATCTGGAGAGAGTTCTTAAGCGTCTAGAAAGCGCTGGGCTCTCTTTAAAGTTAAAAAAATGCAAAATAATGCCCGAAAAGCTGCAATATTTAGGTTATTTACTGGGGCCAGATTTGTTAGAGCCCGATCCAGATAGGATAGAGACAATAAAGCATTTTCCTACCCCCACCAACATAAAATCCCTCCAATCATTTTTAGCCACTTGCAATTATGATAGGTTTTTTTGCGAAAACTTTTCCGCGATGGCTGAACCTCTTTATCGATTGCTTAAAAAGGGGGTTAAGTGGAAATGGGGGGCGGAACAAGAATCTTCCTTTCAAAGAGTTAAAATAGCTTTACAGAATGCGACTCTTCTGTATCAGCCGGATTTTGATGCCCCCTTCTTTGTGGAGACAGATTCTAGTGAATATGCCTTGGGCTGTGTACTGTATCAGAAATCGGAAGGCAAACGTCGGGTCATAGTTTTTGCTAGCCGATTACTTTTACCTAGAGAACGGTCTTATCATTCCAACGAAAAAGAGGTTTTGGCGCTGATTTTCGCTTTAATGAAGTGGAGAACTATATTGTTGGGGCGACAATTTTACGTTTTAACTGACAATAGAGCGTTATGTTACATTCAAACGTGTCGGTTATTAACTCCGCGGATCACTAGATGGGCCTTGGCCCTTCAAGAATTTTCTTTTACTATTCAGCATATTAAGGGGTCCGAAAATATTGTTGCCGACACGCTTTCGCGCTATCCCGGTGTTCGGCTTTCTGTACCGGACAGTCGTTGTTTTAAGTTACTTTCTATTAATGTAACCCCGTATTTTCGAGATAAATTAAAAAAGATAGAAGAACTTCAGAAATCCGATAACAAATTATCAAATATAATAAACTCTCTAGAAAAGGACGTAAATTCTAAATTTAAGGAAAGGTATTTGATTTTTGAAATTAAGCTTTTTGTAAGATGTTCGGATGAAGAGCCGTATTTACTTTGCTTACCTTCATCTTTAACTAGCGACTGCGTTCTTTGTTACCATGAGAGTTTCGGCCATTTTGGCGTTTTAAGACTTGGTCAGCAATAAAAAGAGACTTTTGGTGGCCAAATATGTTTAAAGAACATAAAAAAATAGTTAAATGTTGTGCGTCCTGTCAGAAAACTAAAACATCGGTGTTACCAACCCCTCAATTAATTCCCATTATTCCAGATCGCGTCCATCAGATAATCTCACTGGATCTTTATGGTCCTCTTCCTAGGTCCGTTGGGGGGGGGCAACCATGCTTTGTGTCGTATTAGATTTATTTTCGAAACACCTTACTCTATACCCCTTAAAGCGACCTACCACCCGCGCAATTTTAAATCGATTAATTCTTGATTAATTTGTAAAGAATCCCAAGGTTGAAAAAATTTTAACAGATCACGGTACTCAGTTCTCTGCTAAAGCCTGGGGTACAACTCTAAAAAATTTAAACATTCAGACAGTTTTTAGCTCTATTAGGCATCCTCAATCTAATCCGGTTGAGAGATCTATGCGTGAATTATCCCGGCTATTTCGGACTTACTGTCACGAGAGACATACAAGATGGGCGGTGGAAGTTCGTAATTTCGCAAGTTTTTTAAATTCGGTAACGCACGAATCCACTGGTTTTAGCCCGATAGAGCTTCACCGTGGTTCATCTCCAGTGTCCTTAATAAGACACAAGGTTGTACGTTTTCCCGATTCCGGCATGCCTGAATTATCTATGGAACGAAAATTACTGTTGGCTAAAGAATGTATGCAGGGTCGAGCAGAACGCCGGGGAATAAATAGACCAGGACGTCCTTCTGTCAACTTTTCTGTGGGCGATATGGTTCTTCTTCGCGCAAACCCAGTATCTTCTAGTCTAACAAATGAAATAAAAAAGTTTTTGCTTTTATTTGAAGGCCCTTTTATTCTTAAAAAACAAATAAGTGTCGTCACCTTCATTTTGGCCGATGCCAATGACCCTAAAAAAGAACGAGGGATGTTCCATATGTCTCATCTGAAACATTACTTGTTTCCTGAGAGCGTAATGTGACCCATTTTCACTTAAAATTAAAGGGTGGAAAATGGTCAGGGTGGCGGATGTAACAAAAAATCTACTCTTTTAGAGGATATATTAAATTTAAAAGAAAACGATGCATTGGCAGCGTACTTGTTTTTTTATTAAGTCCGATAAGGATATAGATATTTAGTTTTTTAGTTTCGGCCCGTTCGTAGTAGGTAGAAGTGGGTGTCAAGGTTTAAGTTTTGAAATAATTTGGGTGCTTGTTCTTGGTGATCATTTCGTAATAATTATTCAAGGATTATACCTGTTTCAGGTAAGTTAAAAGGGCTACAATTTTCTTGTTGAAAATGTTAGTTTAGAGGGTTGAGTTGGGTTAAAGTTAATTCGCGGTTATTTTGGTTTCAGGATTTGAACCGGCCACTCACAACCCTCGATATAGCCATTTTTTTTCAATAAAGAACACAAAAAGTCCAACCCCACTTGTCTTTTTTGCTACAAATTACTTCCATTTTTTCACGTAAACTAAGAAATTTTTTACTAGGCGCCATTTCAAAGACATCTATTTCTACCCAACTGAACAATAAAAATAAAAAACAGCAGTCCCGCCAAATAATGCTACTGGTCTAATGACAATGCCCTAACTTGTGCTCTGTGTAGTTATTTCTGGGTCTTAAATGATGTGACCATCCACATCACACGCTTTGACCAATAGCAAACTCTGAGCGGTCGCTTTTTATGCGAATTGAATTGTCTCGACCAGTAGCATAGTCGCCCGCTCTTTAGAGTTAATGAATTTTACGCGTTTGAAGTGAAATCTGTTTTCCTGCCCTATACCGACTGAACGTTTCTCGGTTACATCGTAGGAAAAGCTTGCGCAATGGAGGTCTTTTCACATAACACGTGACGGCTCGGAGCTAATTTAAAGCTTGCTATTGGTCAAAGGGTGTGTTGTGGATAATTACACCGTTTAAGACTTAGAATAGATACCGTGATAGCTTCTTTTACTCCTCCAGCCTATCTATTCTCGTACTTGAACGATGTGATAGTTCTCATCACATGCTCTGGCCAATGGCAAGCTAAATTAGCTCCGAGCCGTCACGTGGTATGCGGAAAGACCTCTACTGCGCAAGGTTCTCCTACGGGCCGAACGTGAAACGTTGAGTCGGTACGGGGCAGGATAACATATTATACATCAAACGCGTAAAATTCACTAACTCTGAAGAGCGGGCGACTATGCCATTGGTCGAGACAAGGCATTTCGCACAACACGCAACTGCTCATAGTTTGCTATTGGTGAGAGCGTGGAGCGTGTGATGTGGATAGAGCCTCAGGGTGGTTTATAAATAATAATTATTAGCTGTGGTATCATGGAAACGAGTAAGCCACGACACTTTACCGAGACGGGAGATCACGTGACCACCAGGCCGTACCTAGGGGGGGGGGGGTCAATCTTCCCCCAAGGAAGAGTGTATAAAGTGTGTTTAAAAAGATTTCGTAGCAACACAACTAGGACAAAAAAATTACACAATACGATAATTTTTATTCAAATTTTTTAATCCCCTCCGAAATTGTTTTCTGGGTACTTCCCTCCGTGGACAGTCTGAAATTTTTTTCAAAACATAGTTTTATTTTCTAATTGTTTAATGTTAACTTCTAAACAATAATTCTTCGTAATTATTTTTTTTGTAGTTAAGAAACATTTATTTTCACTTCAAAAACGCCCTTCCGTTCAGCCCCACCCTTTATAAAAATGGCGCTACAAGCAAAAATAAAAATAGGTTATTTTAAAAAATATAAAAAGTAGTTGGCGCCGCAAGGGAAAAGTTTTAGAAAAGTCCGTTTTTAATGTTGATTTTTGGGGAAAATTCATGTTTTAGTGGTTAATATTCAGTGTTTCTGCGTACGCCACTGATTTTAATAAAGTTTTTCCACATACATGTTTAGGTATACTGTATACTAGCTAAATTTAAAATGGTAAATAAAATATTGAACGTTGGACAATGAGTTTAAAACACAAATTTTTCAATTTCTATCTTGTAAAAAAGAGCTCCCTTGCCAGTCCTGGGTAGGCCCTTGGTATCTATCCTGACTTCTGGACGCATAATAAATTTTTTTTGAGGGAGCTTGTTCTCGTTTTCCGTCGCAGTTGGAATGAAGATAGTAAGTTATTGGCGGATCCGTGATGTCCGGGGAAGGGAGGAAGGCGGTTTGGTTTCAGGGGTCAAGGAGGCAGCAAAAACCATTTTTGTACGTTCTTAATAAGTTTGAGCTCTCAAGTTCAGTGCAACAATACACAGATAAAATGCGCTAAAATTTGCATGTTTGATACCGTTCCACAAAGGAGCTACTATATATTAGAATCAAAAGTTGGAATTAAAAAAAAAAGTAAAAAGTAGTTACAAAAAACCCAACTTTTGTCTAATTACATTTATGCCGAAACAATTATAATTCTATTTGCTTGCCCGCCAAAATATTTAAAATGGGCTCGAAAGTTAATCCAAAGCTTATTGTTTGTCAGAAATAAATTGGAAATAAAAGTAACTTTTCTGTGTGTTTTTTCGGGTTAATGCATATGGTATTTTTTTATCAGAACTAAAAAGTACAGTGAAACCCCTCCTTGCGGACACCTCTATTAAGCGGACACTTCCTTTAGGAGGACAAATTTGTTGGAACCAAGCTATTCCCTATTTCTTTGCATGTAAAATTCACTCCTATAACCGGACACTCTAATAACCGGACGCGGACCTTTTTTCTGGTAAAAAAATTTTGAAACCTCCCTTAACCGGACGCGAACCTCTAACAGCGGGACGGACCGCTGCACGACATGGGCTAGAACCATATACGTAATATTCCAATACCCACGGTAATTTCCAGTTCTTGATGAAAACATTAAGAAATGGCAATATCAAATGTACATAAGAGTGTCCTTCTTGTAGAATTTAGTATAAAATGTCCTGATTGGTTATTTTTAAACACATGCTTTAATTTACTCATGCATCTTATTTTATTGGTGTATATCGTCCCCACACATTTGACCCGTGTCGTCACATTGATTTATCGGCGCACAGTGGCCAAAAACCCTATCTATGTAAATGTACAACTACAACTTTAAATAACGATATAGAGATTTTTTTTAAAGAGTTTAATCGCAAGCAAGTTTTTTTTCAAATAAGGCAATTTCATTTGTGGCGCCTTTTTGGAAGGCTTCACATCGTCTCCTGAATCAATAAATAATGTGACAGCTTTGACCAACGTCAAAAATGATGGAAAGGTTAATAGGCTAAAAAGGGCACTAAACTGAGAGATTCTCGTAAGACCTATTAACGGCAATAATCTCTATATGCAAAGTGAGGCAAAAATATTGATATTTTTTGTAGAGAGAGCACGCTGCGCAGGAGGTGCTACTGACAACATTGACAAACACTTTAATGACAAATCACAAATGACAATCTCCTTGAAGTATTAAGTTCACAGAATACCACAGGTGATTAGAACTAGAGAGAGAAAGATTGCAATGCTTAGCATTTATTGTATGTTGTCACTCTAAAAAAACTGTTAAATTTTTGTCTCAGTGTCTCATATAGCCGTGGTCGTTCCAGTTACTTCGTATATAATTCATTAAGTTGCGGGTAGTATAATTTTTACATATAGATAATATTCAAAAAGTACTTACTATACAGGGTGTCCCAGATAAAAGTAACTACATGGGGTCTTATGAGAATTTTGGAAATGATAAGACATATTATAATTCTGGTTAAATGGAAAAAACTGACTATATTCTGAGCCCAATCAGGTGCTGTATTAAAATTTAAAATAACCACAAGGGTTTTTCCAAATATCAAGCAAAAACTAAAAACTGCTTTTAATAAAAATAATTTATTTATTGCTTGATTTTTTAAAAGTTTTTATAGATATTTTTATTTTTGAAATAGACTGGGCTCGGAATAGCGCCAATGTTTACCCAATAATCCAAATTTGTGTGTATTACTGTTTTCAAAATTCTCATAAGAAACCGTGTAATAACTTTTAACTGGGATACATGGTATACCACAACTATTTTTTAAAGTTTCTAAAGAAGTAACGATAACTTTCAATGTGTTATGCAAAGTTTATATAGAAAAGAAATATCGAGTGTGCACAAATCTATCTTTCACATGGACTGCCTAGGCTTATCGGGGCAAATAATGTGTTTGCGCAGGCCTTAAGTTAAAAACGGGGTGATTGGAAAGTCCCAAACCTATTTTGGTTTCACTTCTTATATCATACTAATAAATATAATTTTGGCTTTCTTATTTGTTCTGCACTTAAATCTTATTTACACTCTGTATACAGAGGCGGATCCAGAATTTACCGGGGGCAGGGGTCAAAGTGGCAGCAAACATCAAAAACATTTTTTTTAGTGGTTTTTGATAGAAATTGAGATGTGAAATTTAGTAGCTAAATAAGAATAATAGCGCCGCAGGCAAAATTAAAAAAAAAGTCGAATTTTTGACAAATTTTAAATAAATGATGCTGCTAAACTAAAAAATAAATTATATGTTTGGGTGGGGGGGCCTCTGGCCCCCCCCTGGATCCGCCACTGTTTGTATATATTGTTTATTTTAAATACACTCTGTTTTGACTACATACACACATTGAAAACACTGTATTAGATTACACAAAAAGAACAACTAATTCAACATTCTTGTCATAACAAGTCAAAAAATTTACCATGACTCTACACGGACATCGCAACGCAAAAGCATTGTTTATTAAGGGAAACAATGGCAAAAGCGAGATAATCAACGAAAAGCGATCTTACGTGTGTCTCGACTAATAGAGTCGCGTTTCGCCTGTCCCGCCATGCATTTGTAAAATATGTCCCTTCGTCGCATGTCTAGGATCCGCCGCGTTCGTCGCGTCATGGCATCACTCTTTGCTACTTAAAAAAAAACTATGCGTCCGATTGACATTTTTCTAAAACCGTTGTGATCCCTGATCTTTGATACACAAAGTTTATACAAGGTGTTTTTTTGATTAAGCAAAGGGTTCTCGAGTTATAACAAGTTATAAATTATTGTAAATACGCGTTTTCAGGGCGAGCACTTGTTTAATAGGGAACTCCATATAAAAGCATTGGGAACGATATTTTCAACATTGAAAAATAAATATTTCTGATAGAAATATTACTATATGCTTTTGGTGGAATCATGAGCACAGTTTATATATTTAAAAAATGCAAAAAAAATTTTATCAAAATTTTTGGAAAAATTACCCCCACCACCTCCTGCACACGACGATTTTTGGACGACCAATCGATTTTGCATTCTTAGGGTGTAAGAAATGATTTAAATTGTATCTTACATTTTAGCAATGAAGTGCACACGAAAATCCGTTCTAGAAGCCTTTAACGCGCTTTAAAACTCTAATAGTCATATACGTAAATTACGTATATGCTAATAGTAGGTAACGCATTTCTGGCATAGACCACTGTGCCTTGCGCTTTCACTTCGCCTCCAGAGCCGTTTCAGCTCTCATCACGCCCGAGGAAAACTATAAAAATAGTGTTTTGAGGAAAGAAACCTATTCCGCACTAGTGCGAAAAAAAAACACCATGACAAAAAATTAAAAACAAACGTGTCAGACAAAACAATATACGTTGTCAAAATTTAATATAAATAAATACTTGTAAAATTTTGTTTCACTTAATTGCTGGCCCGGTCATCTAAGCGCGTTGTTCGGCCATCTGCAATTACATGTGGCAAAGTAATATTTTTGTACTTGTTAAATTTACTATTTTCTACTAGGATGTGGAAAACTTCACCTTTCTGCACGCAAGAAGTTAGTTTTTAGGGAGTAACTGACAGAATAATTAAATAGTCTGCTATAATTTTTAATAAAATAAAGAGAAACTATATAATATGTGTTTAAATCATTTTGCGAAAAGATGATTTTGCATATTGGGTGTACCGGACCCGCACCACTTGGAGACCTTGGAGCAACGCGGTAATAAGACAACTTCAATATTTATTTACATTTCAATTTCGTCTAATTTGACATGTTTATTTATAAATTACATTAAATTTTTTGAAAAAAAAAGGTACTCATAGGTAAAATATTGTACCTAACACAGGCGGAAAGTGTCTCTACTTACCGCCGTTCGATAAAGGTACTTTACCGGACCCGCACCATTTGGAAACCTTAGCAACGCGGTAATAAGACAACTTCAATATTTGTTTACATTTCAATTTCGTCTAATTTGACATGTTTATTTATAAATTACATTAAATTTACAAAAAAAGGTACTCATAGGTAAAATATTGTACCTAACACAGGCGGAAAGTGTCTTTTCAACCCTTAAATAACATAAGGAGCATCCAATTTACAAAAACTATCCCAAAGCCTCATGATGTCGAATTTTAAGCTATTTTTTGTGTTTTTTTCTAAAAAATGTCGAAAATATGTAAAAAAATCTAAGGCTTGGGGGGGAGGCCCGGGCCCCGGGGCCCCCCACCTGGGTGCGCCCATGAATTTATAAATAAACATGTCAAACTAGACGAAATTGATGAAATGTAAACAAATATTGAAGTTGCCTTATTGCCGCGTTGCTAAGGTCTCCAAATGGTGCGGGTTCGGTAAAGTACCTTTACCGAACGGCGTGCGGTAAAGTAATTACTTTACCGCACGCGAGTAGGTAAATTATTTTTCCACACACGACTGCTTGACCGAACTTCTTAGGCGCAACATGTCGTCAACGGCTTAAGGAAAAAACCAATAACGTAATATATTTGGAAAAAACCTTAAATTGTATTTCTCCCCTTTGGTGCACTAAAGGCTTAAGTTTCCTTTCATTACACGCGCAACTGACGTCCTTATTGTTTGGTACAATAAGTGCGAAGGCTACGTGTGTAATGAATGTGACTTACGCCCTTAGTGTACCAAAGTGGAGATTTCTTTGTATTAAATTTTGTCAAGTTGGGGTTTTTAGTGATTTTTATGACTATAACTTTGTTGCTACGGGAAGGTTTCTTTCCGAATTAGTGCGGAAAAGTGCAATTTTTCGCACGCAAAATGCATGATGATACAAAGCAATATTATTTATTAATTTTTCAGAGAGATATTTACTAGAGGCAGTAGTTTATTTTTCACGCCTGTAGAAAAATAATATACCTATCTACCTACCTTGTTCGGCCATTTACAAATGCCTACGTATTTTATTATTTTCTGCTCGCATGCAAAAAATACCTAGGTACTTTGGGAACTGTTTAAGGATAAGTTTGGTGCGAAAGGTAGAATTTTTTACACTGTTATTAGATTATATCGAAAATCGTAAAATTAATTGTTTGAGTTTTAGCACTTCTATTGTAAACTAACACAGCACCATTTTAAAGACAATAGTGTATCTGTAGCGTAATATAAAATTTTGAATCTAATAATTACAACAAATTTAATTCTATAAACTTTTTTATATTCTTTATGGAATTTTTAAAACATAATTAAAAAACTATTCTTCAAGGGAATACCCATAGTCTAGTGACGGCGCTGATTCGTTCGGGCGTGGCTGTTTTCGTATACGTGTAAAGGACAAACTTATGCAATTTTCGTATTGTCATCCTTTAATGTGATACTCAAAATCCACTTATAGAGTAAATAGCTAACCGGGTGTATTGGAATATTACGTATATGGCTAGAACGCACTCTGCAGCCGGGGAATTACCTTTTTCGGTTTTATACTGAGAATAAATACTTCTGTCGTATTTACAACATATTTTATTTGGCGGGACTGCTGTTTTTTATTTTTATTGTTCAGTTGGGTAGAAATAGATGTCTTTGAAATTGCGCCTAGTAAAAAATTTTTTAGTTTACGTGAAAAAATGGAAGTTGTTAACGTTTCGGAGAAGGAACATCTATCAGCACGAAAGATCGCTGAAAAATTTAATATCGGAAAAAATTTCGCAGTTCTCTCTCATAAGCGGACACCTCCAATAAGCGGACCAAATTCACAAAACCGTGAGTGTCCGCCTATAGAAGGTTTCACTGTATAAGTTTTATGTCTGAAACGAGGGTGGGCGGTTTGAAAACATGCAGCAAAGTTAGTGAAAATTTAATCACGAATAAGTCACTTTGCAGCCTTTATTAATTATTATTTTTATTTGTCCTGAAATGAGAAGAATTAGGTTTATGGAAAAATACACATAAAAAAAATATTTGCAAACTAGCTGAACTTGTAGATCTTGACTTAGACTCAGTCCACCGCAGTGCCTTACCTAGGGGGGATCAAGGGGGATCAATCAAAGATCCCCGACATTTTAAGGACTAACAAATAATAAAATATTTATGGCAGAATTGACTCTGAAGATTTTTGCTTATAGCAGCTGAAAACATGCTTAAACTACAGTTTGGTTAAGCATTCTATTTTCTAAAAAACTAAAATCTTAAGCGTATTTTATAGATAAATCATGCAAAATGCGTAACAAATTATTTTTGTTCAATTTCTAAAAAAGCCCGTACTTCTTAATAACACCAAATAAGTTTATTAATAAATAAACAGTTGTGTTTTAAATAATATTAATTGACTTGATTGCGAAATTAATCCAGGATTAGAGCAGCTGTTGAATAATAGTTAGTCAAGGATAGTTTTTGCCTGACAAATATAAATTTGACTAAAAAAGTATGCTGCGTTGACTTATTTTTTAGCCATCCATAGGTAGGAAAGCTATTGCGATCGTCAAAAAAACTTTTTTTTATTTTTCATCAAAATAATGTAACCTAATAACCAAAATTTTTGATAGCGACGCGTCGCGTCGATTGTCTGGGGCACGATAACTCAAAAATTAAGAAATATATTTTAGTCGCTTAACTTTCAACGTTCTCATTTTTACAACACTTAATAGTATAGTTAACAACAAATAGTTTCAGAGGAATTCATAGTTTTTTTTTAAATAAAATTAAATATTTTTAGTAATTAGGCAATGTTTGCAACAAAGTATAAAAGGCAATTTCAAAGGGGTAAAGTCAACCACGGATACGGGTGTTTCGCAAAAAGGAATTTTTAACTTAATAGTATAGTTAATAACAAATAGTTTCAGAAGAATTCATATTTAAAAAAAAATAAAAACATTTCATTTCATGCATTTGCCTGCAAATTTTATTGTCAAGCACCATGTCAAGCGGCCTCTAGATTCTGGGGAATCAATGCATGGCCATGCACAATGTCAAACGAAAAGAAGATTTTTTGCAGGAAACAATTTGATCGAAATTTTTTGCTTGCAAATATTTGCAGCGCGATCTCAAATTTTTGCGAATGTGACGGTTTTTGTTTATAGAGTTTTGGTGTCAGAAAATTAATCATAATACGTCCAATATAATTTATATGCCTTTGTGTTGCCCTGAAGTTTTGGAAAGGAACATAACCAAAAACATTCAACTAAAGGTAGACCCCGTATAGAAATCCTAAACTTCATCAGACACAAAAAGTATTATACTGGGGATTTCTTTCAAATTCGCAACAATGTTGCCAGTACTTTTATAACTTGTAATTTTGATGTAGGTACTGTAACGCCGCGGTTAGGGGTGCTTTAGTCGAGCGGTATATTTATACAACTTGTCCCTTTCCACGATTACATTAAATTTATTTGGAGGTAGGCGTCCTAGTTGCACATAGCTATGATTAAAGCCAGTTGTTGTTATTGACTTTTGGTTGTTATTAAATTAGACACCAATTGTTATAAAGAATACGTTATATTTAAAGTAAAAAATTATTAATTTAAAATTAACATTAGCCAATACCTTAGAGTCTATCTACGAACAAAGCGGATTGGTTTTATTACAATTTTTCCGACAATACATAGCCGAGTCTGACGGCTCAGTTCAATTCAGTACCCACAAAAACTACTAAACGCGCCTAAAGAAGTTTACACTTCAAAAATTCCTTTACAATTTTTCTTAAAGGTTATAGCTCTAGACTTACATGTATAGAAGATAGAGGGCACCACAATTGACAAAAATCAGTTTTTTGCATTTTACGCAAAAACGGTAAGTCGTAGAGAAGAATTTTATTTTAGAGAAATATTACCCATACGACTCTTTACAATCAATCTCCATAGTCTATAGGTCTACAACAACATGTTTAGAAGGTAGATGGCAGCTAAGTTGTCAAAAATTGTGTTTTTTTAGTCGTAGAAAGAAACTTTATAAACATAAAATGTTAAAGGACACAATTTTCTACATTCTTTCCTTTTGGGCCACAGGTTTACAACTACGTGTAGAACATATAGGGCGCCAAATTTGCAAAAATTATTATCTTATTTTATACAAAAACGGTAGGTCCTAGAAAACCACACCATAGACAAGAAATCTCCAGGACGCCATTCTCTACAATTCACCTATGTGAGTCACAGCTCTATGACTTATGGTTTTTGCGTAAAACGCAAAAAAGTATATAATGGGCATTTTCGGCACCCTCTGTCTTCAACACATGTGGTTGTAGAGCTGTAAATTGTCATTGTCGCATTGTAGAGAATTGTGTCTTGATCATTTTATGTCAATAAAGTTTTTTTTTATGACTTACCGTTTTTGCATAAATTGCAAAAAACATAATTTTTTGAAATTTTCTTCAAACGTGTGGTTGTAGACCTATAGACTATGGAGACCGATTGTAGGGAATCCTATGTGTAATATTTCTCATACATTAAATTTTGCCCTACGACTTATCGTTCTCGCGTAAAATGCAAAAAACTGATTTTTGTTCGCTATTTTTCAGAAAAAAAATTAATAGCGGCAACCATGTAGACCAAACGTCACCCTTGCATCATTTATCGTTGCCTTTGAGAGGTTATCCGAATAAACGTGCGTTTTCGTTGTTTTTTTGCAATATTTATCACAAAATAAAGATTTTTTTTTATTAAATAACTTTAAAAATGCCTAAGAAGTGCATTCTGTGTGGCAAAAGTGACGCGAAGTGGCTGGATTTATCATTTCACCGGTAAGTTTGAATCTCTTCCAGAAACCGTCATATTGTTTACGATTTGGTAAGGCAGTGGTGTGGTTTATAAATTTTTTTACAAAATGTTAGTGATTTATTTTACAAAGAAGTTTTAAGAAACATTATTTATTGTTGCAAATTCCCTTATTTTCCCACCTCTAGTGTTTGGATTTTTTTGGAAAAGTTTCTTAATTTATTCTGGCAATAATATATAACTCTAAAAAATATATTTCTTATGTAAACAACCATTTTCACTCTGTGATGTTATGTTATGTCATGCTACTGTACAGTTATTAAACATTTTAAAAATATTCAAATTTATGAGTTTACTAGGTTCCCCACTGATCCAAACAAGAGAGAGCTTTGGAGGGAGATTATTGGCCTTAATAAGGAAAAAATTCTGTCAAAATGGACATGTCTTTGTTCTGACCACTTTGATCCTCAGTATGTTCGTTTAGCACCTAGTAGGCACTATCTTGTACCAAATGCCTTGCCCAAGGTCAGGTGTTAAAGACTAGTTCAAATTAAGTAAACTACTTACTACTAGTGGTTAGTAGTTAAATATTCAACTATCTCTTTTTATTATAAAGTATACATAATATATTATCACTGGTTGTTTTTGATGTTCGATCATCATGTAATGATGTAAAAAAGTAGTTAGAATTAACAAATATAACTATAAGAAGAAAAAAGGTAGTACCTACTTTTACACATAAAAAAAAGAGTTTTAACTTCCTTTTCCCTTACTTACTGCATAGTCCCTGGTGATTAATTAAAAGAGAGCCTTAAGTGAAATGGATTAAAATATTGTTCTTAATTCTTATATTTGCCAAATTTAATAATGTTTGTATATACAGGGTGTCCCATAACTTAGGGGCCATAGGCCAACAAGTGATAGAGGAGGACATGTCTGATCAAAAACTTGTTGTTTTTTTAACTTTTGTGATAATGACTTTTTAAAAAAACGCAGTAAAAATATGAAATTGCGTAGTCTTGTATTAGAACAAAAGCAGTAAATTGAAATTAATTTAAAAAAATTAATTTAAAAAAAGTTAGTCAATTTTTTTAGAAAATACTAATTTTTGGGTATGAACTTTTATGAATGCCATATTAAATGCAATGTTTTTTAAATATTTTTTGTTAATAAAAACTAGTCTCTAGCGAGACATAATAATGAAATATTATTGATATTTTTTAAAAGAGAAAGCAAAAATTAATTTTAAAAAAATTATTATTTTTTATACATTTTCGAGGTTATTTTGACACCCCGTACCTCCTCCACTTGTAATATTATCAAAAAAGGAGTACCACATTTTTTAATCACAATTAGCTGAGTATTCAGCTGGCTGTGACAGATTTTTTTTTGTATAACCCGTTTTCACCCACTCCTCTTTAAAAATCCTATATCTTAAAAACAGATGAATGTTGACCCCATGTTATATAAACTTTTTCTTGGAAATAACCTCCTCTATCACCTGCTGCAATATGGCGCTCAAGTTATGGGACACCCTGTATAATAATCACTTAATCATAAATAATATTTTTTCATTTTTATTTTATTTGGTAAATAAAAATTAAATAGATTTTTTTATGGAAATCAAAAGTATTTTGTTGATAAAACTGAATAAGTCATATTTTTTTACATTTGCAAATGTAAAAAAACACAGACTCATACCAAATATTTTCTAAAAAAACTAATTTCTAGAGTTTAATAAACTAATGAATGGATTTTGGTAAAATAAACCAATGAGTGCTTTTTATTTCGAGGCAAGAGTTTTGCTGATAAAATATAACAAAAAATCTATATTATATGTATAGGCTGTCCCATTTTTATCATTTGGGTGGTTTCGGGAACTTCTAGAGAAGATTGAAGAAAAAACGACTACACCTTAGTGTGCTTTAATTTGAAGAGAATAATGATGGTAAACATCCCATATCAATATTATAAACATAGAAACCGAAAACACCCAAAAGTGTCGAAAATGCACCCTGTACACTAGGGGATCAAATAGACTCTTTAAATCCTCAAGGTCTGAGTATATAATTCGGAGTTTTTGACTTTTTTAACAGAACAAATCTACTTACTGTAAAAAAATTACTAAGAGCAATGTATTACCAAGGTGAAAGAGTAAAAAGCTAAAAAACACCTTTGACAATTTGAAATTAAAAGAAACACTTTTACCTGTGTTTTAAATTTTAGGGATTAAAGTAACACTTTTCTATATCCAGAAAAAATAATATAAAGTAGATTTCTTATCTTTAGAGAAAAATAATAAAAATCAAAACTACAAATATTACCAGCTGTAAATAAGTTATTGAGTTCTAATATTATAAATCGATAAAAAAATTAATTCTGTAAAAAGAGTCATTTAAATAGAATGGCTGTCAAAGCTGTACCGGTAATATTTTACACTTATTTAAATTTTATAATTTTGGGTGCAAAAATTTTATAGGAAAATGTCTATAATATATTTATTTTATTTTCAACAAAATCTGCACGCCCATGGTTTTTCATCGATTTCTCTTTTATACCTCTTACAGTGTTGCCTGCGAGGATTCGGCGAAATTTTCTGAGATTTCATGCATGATGAATGAATTTGCGTATTATATAATGGGAATGCGTCTTCTAGGGTTCCTTGAATTTCTTTGAACATAACGTTCTGAACTGGTAACCGCCCTAGTGACTATAGTATGTGTCACAGATTGGGGGAAAATTTTATTTTTAAGGGAGAATAATGCAGCTCTATATACAAAAAGCTCTCTAATTTTAAGCTTTTTAGTACCTTGAAATAGTTGTTCAGAGGGATACATTCTTGGTTTGCAATACATCACTTTTAATACCTATATATTTCTGTGCAATAAGCAAAGGATCCAACGTAGTTTGCAACGCAGTACCGCAACAAACTATCCGAGGGGTGAACAGCTCTCACAATCGGTGTACACATTTCTCACAATCTGTTCACAATCCTTCACAATCTTTACACAATCCCTCCCAATCACCCACAATCTGCCACAATCTCTCACAATCCTTCACAATCTTACCACAATCCTTCACAATCTTACCACAATCCCTCACAATCTTTACACAATCCCACACAATCTTAGCAAAAGATTGTGGATTTTCACAATCGGTATACAATTTTGGGGTTAGCTGGTCACCCCTCGGATATGAAGTAGCAGGGTCGGGAACGGTAAATGAAGAGCGCGGCAAAGAAAACTATAGATTTGATGACCTTTTTTGTTTTTTTTTTTGGTCGCAAGAATTTCTGATAGGACGGCCCCCCCCGCCCCTTGCGCCACGCTACGCCGCTGCACAGTCCTCCACAATCCCTCACAATCTTGCCACAATCCCTCGCAATATTTCACAATCTTGCCACAATCCCTCACAACAGTGGCGTATATAGGAAAAAGTTTCGGGGTGGGCCCGAGACAGTTTTGGGGGGGGCCGAGACCTCATGAGGCTGTATTTTATGCTATTTTATGTTTGTATTCATGAAATATGTGGAAAATATCCAAAAAAATCTTAGCTTCGGGGGGGGGGGGCCCAGGCCCCCTCCATATATACGCCACTGCCTCACAATCTTTACACAATCTTAGCAAAAGATTGTGGATTTTCACAATCGGTGTACACATTTTGGGTTAGCTGTTCACCCGTCGAAACTATCCCATAACGAATAAGGGATTCCACCAACGCCGAATAAACTGACTTCAGTAAATTAAATAGCAGTATATTTCTTAATTCATAAAATTTAAAAATCGTCTTTCTGACTGGCGGCTATGTTGCGGAAATGTTTCAAGCATAACATATTGAAAGCGGACCGATCCGAGCTCTTCTGTGGTTTCAAGAAAAGACGGTCAGGCAGCGCGACCTTGCCGTGCCCTCAGATATAATCAGTGACGTATCTAGACCCCGAAAATTGGGGTTGCCCAAAAATAATATTTAATTATTACTTTTTGCAAATTTGTTATGTACTATTAGTTAATTCATGAATATATATACCAGGTATATATATATATATATATATATATATAGATATATATATATATATATATATATATATATATATATATAATGTTCAAACTATACTACCGATTTTAGTAGGATAAGATAATTAATAAAGATTTTAAAATCGGTGATATAGTTCCATTATGTTTCTTTAGTGACCATTTTTAACAAAAAATAGGGAGCCATGGACGAACCATGGGGGGGCGGCCCGGCCCCTTCCCTAACGCTAAGATTTTTGTGCCACATATTACATAAACAAAAAACTTAAATTCCATAAAATCCGACATCATGGGGTCTCGCCCCCCCTCAGACATATTCGTCGGTGCGCTACTGAGTAACCTCTTTAACCCATTTGTTCCCAAGCAGTGGCCTATCTTATCTAGGCCCTTAAAGTTGGTGGAGTCCTAAAATAAAACTAAATTATGACTTTTTTACAGATAAAACTGGGGTCGGGCAAAAGTAAATTCGAGGAAAAAATATTTTTTTGTTTTATAGTTTAAAAATTTTAAGCGTTGCGAACAAAGCATCGAAACACAAAATATCAACAGTTCAAAGTGTCGAAAACACAAAAAATCGAAATTACAAAACACCGAAAAGAGAAAATGTCGAATTACAAAATGTCGAAATGCAAAATACAAAATAAAACCCAACCTAACACGATCTGGTCAGGTTAGATTTTGTGTAATAACCTAACCAGAACATGTTAATACTTTTTGTTTACTAACGTAACTAGGTCAGGTTTAAAACCTATTAATATTATACAAAAAAACTAACCTGATCTGGTCAGGTTAGTTTTTTTTTAAATATAATTACCTAACCAAAACAGGTTTTTTTTAATAACTTCGTAATTTTATACTTTCGTCATTTTGTGTTTAAATGTTTTGTTCGTCACCCCAAAACGCACTAGAACAATATAAAAAATAATATATTTTTCCTGTCTTTTTAAGTGTTTAATATTTATTTAAAAGGAAACAGCTACCACTAACACCTTTAACACCATCATAAAAAACTCAAACTTTTATATGCTTTATGCAAACCATCTCTCTCAGTCATGGGCGCACCCAAGGTGGGACGCTCGGGGCCCGGGCCCCCTCCAAAACCGGATTTTTTGGATATTTTTTACATGTTTAATAAAAATAGCATAAGATACGGCATTATCGGGTTTTGAGCCTCCCCCTAAAACGTATTCCTGGGTGCGCTATTGCTCAGTTACACGTACCTGAAACAAGACAAATATTAAACACGATCTTCTCGCACAAATTTGCTTTTAACCTTCAGATCCACCGTAACAACTCTTAGCTAATCCATTCTCCCTCTTTGTTGTGTTGTATGTGAAGAACAAGGACTTAATCGCGATTAAAACCAAATTTGCGCTTAAGTGCATCTGAGGGTAAATCGTGTATATTTTTCAGAAGATATCATTGCTAAATACTGATACAATTTTGGTAATAAGACCGCAGGCAAAATTTTTGCTTTTTTAGTTGAAAAGATGCACTTGTCCGATAAACTATTACTTGGTTTCTTTGCAATTTACCAAACTTGGGACGATTAAGTACTCTATTACCTCCCTTTGTATACGCCGGTGTTCTTAATAATAGCAAATAAACATTTAATTTAACGTTCCTTTCAATATGGTCTCAATTTACGTGCAGGCAGCCTGCAGACCAAACACGTTCAGATGCGTCCTGCAGGCTGGTTGCCCCGCCCTGTATACACAGCCATATCCAGCCATGATCAAACTAATGAAAAAATAAGCGGGCAAAGTTCGAAATTACGTAAAAATGACGCAAGTAGAGCTGGGGGGACCACTATAAGGGGCCACCAAATTTCATATGCCAGGATTTGGTGCTAATTTGTTGCTAATTTGTTACCGAAGAATTAAATTTGTTGCTGCAGCTGTTAACGAGAAATCGCGACCCCTGTGAGTTTACGGTAAAGCTGAGGGGCCACCTCATAACTCTGGTCTGAAAGGCGATACGAGGATGATTTAAACGCCATAATTTGTTTGCTCGGGATGGGGATGTGCAACCAATATTAAAGAATCCCAAAAGACTTATAATTTTCTTTTTTTTTTGAAAAAAACTGTTTTTTGTTAATATTTTTGTTATTCTTGATAGTATTAAGGTAGAAACACTTGTAGTACCCTTATAAAAGGCCGTTCGAATTTGTTACCGCTATTTAAAGCGCCTGAGAGCGTTATTAAGCAAAAATAAAAAAATATTAAAAAAGTGAGTCAAAGACCACTGTGCACCGAGTAAAGTTGAGGGGCCACCTTGTATCTCGGTAGTCTTTAACGATATTAACTCTCAAACAAAAAGCATAACTTGTTGCTAAGAGTCTTTCATTGCATCGTGTAAAACAAATTATTTAAATCCAATCGTACGATTAAAAAAAAATAAAAATAACATATTGTTACAAATTTAAGTATTTAAATTTTATAGTTAGAATTTATTTAGGTTTAGTGTAGTATTAGGTTGACGTATTTTATGGTTGTATTCTTAATCTAGGTTTTAGTTGCGTTATCTGTGACAAACTGGTATGCGAAAGTCTAGAAAAGGGCTGGAATGATTCCGAATCGAACAAGGATGGAAGGGTTCTCGAATAGTAGGCAGCCCTCATATATAAGGCCGGACGTCGTGCAGCAAGGAGTCAATCACAGATAACGTACTGTAGTGATCGTGAGATATTAACACGAAGTTAATAGACCGATTATAGTAGTGAATTATTAGCTAGTTATTAGTAAGTTTAAGTGCGTGTTTTTGTACATAATATGTGGAAATAAATTGACGTATCGTTTTCAACAATTGCGAGTTTTAATTTGTCGTTGTGAACCCGTAACAATTGGTGTCAGAAGTGGAATATGCAAGAATCGGACTAGAACATAATGCTGCTTTTAGTCTTCTAAATGCTTGGTCACATTCGGTATTCCATTTGTAAGAAGCTTTATCTTCTGTAAGTCTATGTAATGGAGACGCTATTTGTGTAACTTCTTTTCGTCGGTATGGATGCCGTCTCGGGAAACGACGTGACCCAGGAACTCAACTTTTTCTTGGAACAGAAAACATTTCTTTGAGTTCAGTTTAAGATTTGCGTTCCTGATTCTTGAGAATACTTCTCGTAAATTATCTAGATGATCTTGAAATGATTTCCCCATTACTATGACATCATCCAAATAGACTAGGCAGGTTTTCCAAGTAAGGCCTCGTAGAACGACTTCCATTAGTCTTTCAAATGTAGCTGGGGCATTGCACAGGCCAAATGGCATCACATTAAACTGATAAAGTCCACTTCCAGCAGAGAATGCAGTCTTCTCTTTATCTCTTTCAAAGATTCCTACTTGCCAATACCCACTTTTCAGGTCAAGAGTAGAAAACCAATATGATCCTGCCAATGTTGTTAATGTGTCGTCTATTCTTGTCAGTAACTATCTTTCTTGGTCACATCGTTAAGTTTCCTGTAGTCGACACAAAATCTAGTACTTCCATCCTTTTTAGTGACCAACACCACAGGAGATGACCAAGGACTTGATGAATCTTCAATAACACCGTCGCTGAGCATTTTATTAATGAGATTGTGAACTTCTTCTTGCTTGGCCATTGGTAGTCTTCTTGGGGGTTGTCTTATCGGTTGGGCATCGCCAGTGTTGATAGCATGTTGAATAAGGTTTGTGCGTCCTGAACTACTCCTAGTTTCGAAGATATTACTTTGTTCTTCTATAAACTCTCTCGCTTTACTAAATTCTTCTGGAGTGAGATGTTGCCAAGTTGACTCAAATTGCTGAAGTACCTCCATTGGTAACTTGCTTGTCTCCTCGGAAGTTGGCTCTTCACATCTTGTTACTTTCTGTACTGGTTCAAATAATGCTACCACCTCCCCCTTATTAATTTTGACACTATTTGGGAAAATATTGGCGACTCTAATCGGGATGTCTTTATCGGTTTTAACTAGTGATTTTGCAACGAGGTAGGTGTTGGGTGTGTTTTGTTGGCTTATGAGTCCGACGCAGCTTGATGTTTTACTTTCCAGCCTCCCAAAAATTATGGTCTCACTGTTACCGACTAGTCTTGTTGTGCATACTGCCACCACCTTAATTGGTTCTTTATTGATGTGAATATTTGACAAAATGAACTCTTCGTTCCCAAATCTTAGGGTATTAAGTTTATTATCAAACGCAAATCCATGTTTACTTATCAAGTCCATTCCCAAAATAAATTCATCTTCTATTTCGGCAACCAATACAGTGTGGCGAATCTTTAATCTTCCCAGCTGTTGGTCTATGTCTGTCTGCCCCAACACGTCTGCGGATTCTCCAGTCACAGTCTTAAGTGTTATTTTCTTTTCTGTTGGTGGAATTTTATATCTCGTTGCAATTTTGAACTTAAGCAATGATATGGCAGCACCAGTGTCTACTGTTATGTTAACTTGTCTTCCATTTATAAGTCCGTCGATGTTAAGACTGTCGGCAGTATGTTTTAAGCTCTTAATTGAATAAATTTTGGGGGCTACATTCCCTTTAGCCAACACCCGCCCCTCTGCGTTGACTAGTTTTAGTTTTCCTGATCTCTTCTTCGGTACTCTGTCCCGCTAGATGGCGAGTGAGACCTTATTTGGACGCGACAATCGCGTTGAATATGCCCTGTACGTCCGCATCTGAAACACTTTACATTTGGAGGGGATCGTCTGCTTTCTTGCAAAGAGTCAATCTTCTCTATCAGTGATTGAAACATTTGGTTTAGCGTTTTTGAGTTGACCTCATGTCCATTGCTCATTTCTTCTCCCTCCTGAATTGAAACAGCTCTTACTTTTGGCCTGGACATATTATTTGATGATTCAATTTCAAGGGCTCGAATCAACACTTCACTGCTATTATGGAAGCGTTCTCGACGAAGTAACTTTGCTAAGTCCGTGTCTCGTAATCCGTTAATAAAGCGATCTACCGTGAAGGGATCTCTGTAATTTTCTGGCATTTTTGAGTAAGCTATATATATCAGCCTCCTGATATCTGCTTCATACTCTTGTAATAATTCTCCTGGCCTTTGTTGAGGAATATTTAATTCTGACCAATGTAAATTTCGCAAGTGTTCGTCTCCATACCTTCTTTCTAACGCTGCCACTAGTGCGTTATAATTCTGTTTTTGCTCGACTGGAATGGACCGTAAAAGTCCCAGAACAGGTTCTCGTAGAGCTACTAACAATGCTCTAGCTTTTTCCTCATCATCCCAACCATTTGCAGCAGCGGCAGCTTCAAACTGTTGTTTATAAGTAGACCAGGAAGACGTACCATCGAAATTTGGAGGCTTAATGTTTTGGTTGGAATTCACAACACATCCCTGAGTTTTCATTTTGTTGTGTTCTTTTTGGAGCTGTATAAGCTGTTTTGACACATCCTGGAACTTTT